>OZ010800.1:256812793-258212792 GCA_963932465.1 Maratus speciosus | reverse complement strand
AAACGTCAAAGTAGGTAGAATCGACAACCGGAAGATAAAACATACTCACTAAGGACTAGATAAATGGCTGCGAAATGCAAACGACCAGCCGAGTTATAGCGTGCATGAAAATTAGGATTATGCGAATTACAATAGTTCCGCATCCTCACACGTTCAGGATAAAACACGAGCCATCTAGCAGTGGACATGCTAGTCAGCGCTGAGATCGTTATGGCAAGCCACGCATGCATGCAATATGCCGAATTGATACATATTTATGGTGAATGTCAAAGGAATGCAGAGAGGCTGCGAGTGTTTATTCAGAACGTTTCCCTAAGGATCTACATCCAACGCATGAAACTATAAATAATGCATTGCACCATATTAGAGAGACCGGCTCAGTTTCACCACGAATCAGAACAAGTAGACAGGCAAGGTGTAATGCTCCAGTGACACCGGGGGAGATGCTGTAATTCACCCTTTTAATTCCACAACTGAGCACGGCAGAAATAAGCGAGGCATGTGGTCAGCATGTCTGGCATTTCTTACATGCACTTGATAATAAATTGATATTTATTTTTCAGTTTAATTTCAATATTTCATTCTTCGCTTTGTATACGACCCCTAAAAGTCAGCTAAAATTTTTAAATGAAATAACCCTCTTTGGTGATACCCCAATTTGACGATACCGACTAAAGGTGGTTTCGCCGTAAAAAGGACATTCCATGCTGATTTTGATCCCGAATTACTTTAATTAATCTTTTAACTGATCCCTCATTGAAAGACAAACCCATGCAAAAAAAAGCTCAAACTTTGCTATTTAATAACTCCGTCAATTTTTGTGGAACAGATGTCAAACTTTTTGTGTTATATACGTTATGATATGTGTAAACTTTTACTAAATATAGGGACTGGGGGACCGTATAAAAAGTTAGATTTCGTAATTTTTATAAAATTGATTTTTTACTTTAAATAATGCCTCAACATGAATATTTACCTCATTTGAAACGTTTTGTAATTGGAACTATATGTCTACGACCAGCGGTTTAGAAATTAAAGGTCAGCGATAGATAATATATTGCACCTTGTATTCAGGACCAGTACTATCTGTGTTGTCAGAATTAAAAAAAATCTAACTACAACAAGTAACTTCAAATGAAAAAAAGGTGTAACACACTTGCAAACTACTTGGTTAAATTTTCTTATTATGAAGGGTGTTTTTAAAAAGATATGTGTATTGAGGAATGTATTATAAAAATGTATAATTGTTTTCAAATATAAAGAAATTCCTGAAGAAATGAATTTACAGTTGAAGCATTCAGATAATCATAAAAGTATTAACATTGCATGTTTAGGGAGACAAAACTTTTTCCATTTAAAACTACAAATAGCGCAGTCAGAATTCCACGACTAGATTACATTTACTTTAATAAATTGAAATTGAAATGAAACAATAATTACTTTACTAAATCTTATTTGCATTGCTTTTTAATTTTACCGCAAAATATTTTAAAAGGTGGTTTTTTTTAACTTATTATAAAGAGGGTAAATATCTTGGATTCAATTATTTTGGATCAATGACTATTTTAAGCTATCCTGGGCACAATTTATATGCTGCTATGCACTATGCTACACAATTTATATCTTTTAGCATTATTATTTCAAATAAATACCATTGTCTAATTTATTCGCTGAGGTTATCCGATTACATAAGTGATAATTTCTAGTCGAAAACACTAATAAAAAAAATCCCTGCCGGCCCGGCCTACAGGCACAGGTAGATTTCGAAGTTACGTATATTAATTGCACCAACATCAGTTAATCATGAGTAGATATAAATCCACTTTAATAGTTTTATCTGACCGCTTTTGACGAGTTTTCATTTCATTTTTATATAATAGCTGGTTTTATCAGAATCATGTTAAGGCGGTATTAAAAAAAATACTTTTCCATGCTCAACAACTCGAAATTTTCTGGCACATTTTCAAGTTAATTTTTAATAGAAAAAAATACAAAAATTGCTGACGTGATTTTTGAAAAGATTTATAACCGACATGTGTTTTTATTTTTCTTTCAATTAAATGAATCTTGATTTATAAACAATTATTTTCTCAGTAGGACAATATTTTTCGTTTCTAACACAATCGCTTCGGGAAATTCTGTTCAAAATGCCCACTTTGACATCATTTTTTGAAATATATTCTGCCTCTATCAAAACATCGATCATTACGGTACATTATATAGTTTCTGAAGAAGAGAATCTATCAATTGGACGCGTTTGAGAGCAAAAATTAATTTAAAAATGAGTAAGAAAATAAGCAGTTTGGATTTGAATACATTCTTAATAAGATGATTTTTTCTTCAACCGCTATGTATTTTTAATTTGTTTTGCTGTAAGAATTGGCCCTATCAAAATATAATATTAAGAAGATATATGATAAATTCATGGGGATTTTATATCTTGTGAATTGACGGAGTTATGGAAATTTTCTTCTTCACCCCCCCTTTTTTGTTTTCGTTTTTAATTTTTGTTGCAGTACGAATTAGTCCTATCAAAAACTTGTAAACAATCAAAACTTGTCGATATCAAAAACTTGTGTATCAAAAACTTGTCGATAATATTAAGGAGATTTATAATAAATGTAATTGGATTTCATATCTTGAGAATTGACGAAGTTATGATTTTTTTTTCTCCCAAAAACCCTATTTTTTGCGCCCCTTGAGCCCATTTTTAATTTTATCAAAAATCTGTGATACATACATTTTTGGTCCTATTTTTAGAAGTAATAAAAACTTTAAACTGATTTGATATGTACAAAAATTAAGAAGTTATGGGGTTTTTTCGGTTTTCAAAAAACCCCTCCCTATTTCCATCCCCTTGGACCGATTTTGCCCATTAACGAGCTTGACCGAGATTTTATGCCCCTTGATTTTATGTATCAGTTTGGAAGAGATTGGTGAAGAATTGTGGAAGATATCGTGTCCAGAAGAAAGTGATATATATATATATATATATGTATAGATAGATACATAGATAGATATATATATATGTATAAAGATTTTTACTGAGTGTGGTTTTGAGTTCTAGGGGTCATGATCGGTGTAGATCTGCAAATTTTTTTCAGAAATTCCAACACAGGAACGACGCCAATAGGTAGTATTTCATACGAAATCTACCTAAAAGCTCCGGAGCTCACGGAGCAGTTAGGAATTATTTTACACTTGAATGAATAAGGTTCGAAACAGCTGAATGAAGAATGCCGGATACTTTTATTTAAAATTGAGATAAAAGCAAAAATGTATATTAATGTAAAATATAATTCATTCTAAAAAATAATTGGTTTTACTTATATATAATACTTTTAGCACATGGATAAAGAAAACTTTTAGAAAGAAAGTGAATATGAAATATTTAGAATGGCTTCATATAATAATAATATTCGTTTAGTATAATCTTAGTATCACATCGGTAACAGTCTAGTCCTCGTCCCTGTATAGAAATAGAATTTGCTTTGTCTTAAACTTGAGTCGCCAGTTCGATCACGGTTAGAATATTACATGTAAAACAGTTTGCAAATTATATATTTTTTTCAGGAATTACTAAAGGGATTTTAATACTTAAAAATTCCTCGTAAATAGATTAATATAAATTCATCGTTCGTCGAAAAGTGAAAATAAAATTATTCAATAGTTGCATTTTTAAAATAAAAAAATCTCGATTTTTATTGTTATTGACATTGAAATAACTTTTGCATTATTAATTGTTATTCTTTGCTGTAAAGTCAATTAATCATTTAGTTCCTCTCTAAAATATAAAAATAAAAATTACAAAAGCTCCTTAGTAGATTTGAAGAAAAATTTTCGTTAGTAAAATTTGATTTTTATGCATTTTTTTCTTTTTTTTAAAAAATCGTGTATGTTTTTTTGTTTTTTTTTCATTTCTCGCTTGCTGAAAGAACTATTTATCGTGCGTTAGCTCATATGCACCGACTCCACTGGAAAAAAAATAGAGAATCAGATATATTCCTAATAATAATTGAAAAAAGATTATGTTCTGTTTAATCACTGTAATTATTTACGACAAAAAGAATATTTAAAAATTAGTGGTAAAAAATTTCCGGATTAACACGTGGCTCCCGTTAAGTCAGTGCAAACTGTTAAGGGGTCTCAGGACTTTCAAAAATTTTAAAAAGGCCTTTTTCAACATTTGATATCTTAACGTATATGATTTAAAAACACAATTTTTGTTGAGATAAAAGATATAGGTATGTTTTTTTTTAATTTCATGTATTTAAAAAAAAATGCAACATGCAGAATTAGTATTTGTAGGGCGCTGCACACTGTCAGACATTTGCTGAACAGAAAATTGGTATGACAGATTACGCTCAGGATTAAAAAAATAAATTTTACAACTAAAATGAATTTTTTCGTGCCTAGTTATACTTCAGACTGTGGTAATTACCCTGAGCCTAAATACATTTGTATTTAAAGCACATTCATATTTTTAATAGAAAGTGGTATATAGATAATGGAAATTTTTGAAATTTTCAAAAGTATAGCCACCTAAAAAAATATTCTTTTGAACAAAAAAAAAAAAAATGAAATTTTCGGTTCAGTTTACACAGACTAACATGAAATATGTATTTTGAAAATTTCATGAAACAGTATTCAGAAGTTTTTGAGATATCCTAAGCGTTATGCGCCAAGCCATCATTTGTAGAAAAAAAGACTTCAAAGTTTCGGAAACACCGCTTCAGATATTGAGCGGGTATAATTCTAATAGTCATAACTTCTGTTCTAATAAGAATTTCAAGGAAAAGATTATATCAAAATATTCAGAAAAATACAAGTTTAACACGTAAAAAAATTGAAATTTCGAAATTTTTGAAACTTTAAGTCCTGAGACGCTTAAGCTACCGCCAAAATATTTGAAAAAGCAGCTTATATCCATTCTTTAGATTTCCAGTAGAGGCACTTCAATGTGAGCTGTATAACGTGCGATTTCGTAACAAAATGTGTTGTAACCTAAACTTATTTATTCGTCAGTGTATTGTTACGAGTTCAAAAGTTGTATTCACGCGTGAATACAACTTTTCGAGCGCACATACAGATTTCACCTTCATCGCGGTTAAGGTGAAATCGGTATGTGAATGCAGCTGTTGAATGAACTCAGACAATAATGCCTGAATAACTGTAATTAGTGAATACAATTTTTAGGACTAATACTTATTTATAAATTTTATTAGTTGTTCATTTGCATATTTTTTTTAAATAATTATTTGTATTCTTAATTTTCAGTAACAATAGCTTCCCAGATTTACCCGAAGATATATTCACCGGAATGCCATCCCTCGATTGGCTATCTCTTATGGATAATGAGATTACGATATTGGATGAACGTACTTGGTCCCCCATCTGGCAACAGTTGAAGTCTTTAGGACTCCACGGTAAGCATCTCACGTTTTGAAAAGGCAGTTTTAATAGTTTCTTTTTAAGGTTTCGTTCAACTGACGAAACCCCATTCGTCTCACACTCCTGTCTCTCTGTCCGTGAATCACGAAACCCATTCTCAGAAACTACACACGTTGGATACTTGAAACTTTGCATACTTATAGCTGAACACCCCACATCAAACGACAAATCGTAAAATGTTTTTAAAAGTTGTATAATTATCTCTCTGTGTTCTAACTTACGTATTATAAGCATTTTTTTCTAACTGAGGCCCTAATTACGTTGGAGACTTGAAATATTGCATACTTATAGCTGAACACTAGCGATCACACGACAAATTATAAAATTTCAAAAAGTCTTATATTTACCTCTCCCGTGTCTAACTTGTGTATTTTAAGCAATTTATCTAACTCAGACCCTAATTAAGTTGGAGACATGGAATTTTGCATACTTATAACAGAACACTGGCGATCATACGAAAAATCAAAAAGTCTTATATTATTCACCCCTCCGGGCTATAACTTTTGTATTTTAAACAATTTTTCTAACCTCCACCTTTTCACCCGGGATCACTTTTCCAACTTTTGCCGACACCCCTCACTATGATATATCATTGCAGAGCACTTTGAACACTCTTTCATATACCACCATAGCCTTACATATTAAGTTCCACTGTTTCCGCAAGGGGACGTATACCTATCTCGGGTGCTATGTCCCGATCCCTTCGACTAATATATCTGCGGATAGGTTGTAAAAAGGAGTTTCGATCGGATACAGGTTTTGTTTACAATAAAGTGTACCACCTGATTGCGAAATGGGGAACTAACAGATTTTGGAAAAGGATAAAGTGTTTTGAAAGGAATATTAAATGAAACCCTCTGTGCGATTTGTGATCACACTTACCCACTTGTTTTTTTTTAATATATTACTTGTGTTCTTTAATTCTACAATTTAAACCACAATTTGTTTATACAATAAGGAAAGCCCGTACTGAAAATAAATGATATAGATACACCATTAGTTAGATACTCAATAGAATCTATCAGTTTAGAGATAGTAAGTTTATTGGCAATTGAGAAAATTATTTTGAAATCAAAATACTTAGGAATTTTAGCAACGGTAAAGCGGTTATTTTGTTCAACATATTTTGAAAAAAATATGTAATTTGTAGTCAAACTATTTCCGTTTTTTCTTGCAAAATCTGATGTACGAAGGTGACGAAACATGGGGTGTTCTCTTTTTGTTTGACCAACTCTACAAACGGTTGATCTGGAAGAGATTATTATAAAAGTATTGCTTGAGAAACCAAACGAAAGAAGAAGCCAGAGGTTTTAAGCTGTTGCATTAGTAGTAGCTGTTCCATTTCAAGACTAAATACAACATATGTTGCAAGAAATGCCTATTTAAAAAAAAAAAAAAAAAAAGGTTGAAATATTAAATTCAACTTCAGTGTATTCCTAGTGAGAAATTCAGTGATTTATTTTTTTTTATTGAAATCATAACAGAGTAGAAAATGAAATATCTTTACTATTTACAGAAATCTTTTTAAAAATCACCAGATTTTTTATATTTACTCTTCTTCCCTCCAGAGAACTGTTTCTAATCAAATAATAGTTTCATATAATATTTTTTTATTTTTATTTTATTTAGGTAATAAAATAATCTGCGATGAGAGATTAAACTGGATACTCAAATCAAAGAAAAGGCCTTCATACATTAACGGCCGGTGCAGCGGTCCAAAAGAATGGAAAGGGAAATATCTGCGAGACTTCTTCGAAAGCGGAGGCCAGTGAAACCATCAGTTTTCATCCGATGTTGATAAAAATACGACGGTTTAAGTATTTGTAATTTTTATTTACGCAAAAAATGAAAAATAAATTTGTTTTTAAAAAATTCTGACTGTCTCTTGTAAAACACCTTTCATTCTCAAGATATTTCAAAATATTAATGTAGTAAATGTACAAAAGATTTAGCTTACACTGTAAAAAAAAAGACCAGATTTCCTGTAGGAATCGGAAAAATAGTTGCTCTTATCGAACCGGAAAAATTTCCGACCCAGCTCGGAATAAAATCCGTAAAATTGGAATAAAATCCGTAATGTACTGTTTTAATGAATGTTTCCTTTTTTTACGCATTTTATTCCGAGCTGGGTCGGAAAATTTTCCGGTACGATAAGGGCAACTATTTTTCAGATTCGTACAGGAATACTGCTCGGATTTTTTTACAGTGTATTTTTGGCCAAAAATAAAATTGATCTTTTGATTTTTTTTATTTTATTTTCTAGATTTCAGGTATCCCCTCTGTTTTTTATCTCGCTATTTCTTGCAGTTTAGCCAAGTTCCGTGATTTTTGTTTATCAGAAATGGTCGAAACTTTGCTGCATAGGACAGCCGTACACCCTATGTGTGGTCAGTTTTCTCAACACTAGGCCATCTCGTGTCAATATTCGATTTAGATACTGAATGATTACGATACTCTCTGGAGCTTGTACCAATATTTATTTAAACTCTCAGCCAGGAGCATCTCTGAACCCAATTCAAACGCTTTTAAGGGATTATTGAACATCATTAAAAAATTAAAACAGAGAATTTTGAAAATCTGATTCAAAAAATCTAATTTCATATTCTCAAAACATAGTTAAACACGGAGCTATTTCCGAGGCAAAAGCTTCAATAATCCTTGCCATTACGCGTGTTAGGTCCACAGCGTCTAATTGAAAATTAAATAATTCATAGATGTAAAAGTTTAAAATGGCGGTAATGTGGATAGAAAAAGCTTTTATTATAAGTTCTATTTTTAAGCTTAGTTTTTTATTCAAATAAATAATTATTTTTCAATTTATATAATGTTTATATAAAATAATACCGTCACCAGAGCATATTATAATTTTTCAGAATGTAACTCAAAAAACTGTCTCGGATAAATGAATTGTGAAGTAAAAGGTTTCTTGATCGTGGGTGGACGACACACATTATTCGTCCTTTAAAGTAAATTTTTAAATATTTCTGATTAAACAAAGTCAAGTAATTTATCCAAACTTCAACAGATAGTGTATAAAAAACTCTCTTTAGTTGTTATTCTTATTCTTGTTTTAGAAAACATTATCAAAATATCATGCTTTTTTTACTGAAATGTAATAAACTTTCCATTAAAGATTAAAAAAACTAGACGATAAATAAAAAATAAATACAAAAATAACTATGGGTTGTATTTATCAAGCGTGTCTTAAGTAGCAGCTGAAATCTGTTTCAAAAGCCTTTACTTCAATGTGGAAATAGGCCATATCTCTGTTCTCCACATTCCTTTTCTCAATAGAGTAGCATGAGACACATTTAGACCCTTATAATTTTATTCCTGGTTAGTGATATGCAGTGGTGGCCAAAATTGTCGACATTTTTTGAAATTTCTATGTTTTATAACTTTGTGTGCTTATAGAATATATTAATTTACTCTTAAATACAAATGTTTATTCATCAAATTCAAGAAAATTTAATGTAGAATTTAATTAAAAAAGCAGAAATAAAATATCTGTATCATAAAAAATGTTACACTTACTTCAGTCTAAAATACAAATACATTTAGTCATGAATGGTGAAGTGTATTGCAATAAAAGCTTATTATCCAATCACAGTGACTGTTTGATAACCAATCGAATGTCAGTAACTAAACTTTAGTATGTTTTGATTTGTAAAAGCAGTATTTTGCTGGAATTAATTTTACAGAAAGGTTAATACTAGTGTAACTAAATAGAATAATATTTTTAAAATATATCAATTTTTT
The DNA here is from genome assembly GCA_963932465.1 of Maratus speciosus. Classification (NCBI taxonomy): domain Eukaryota; kingdom Metazoa; phylum Arthropoda; class Arachnida; order Araneae; family Salticidae; genus Maratus; species Maratus speciosus. Next base: position 258,203,582 of record OZ010800.1, on the reverse strand, counting down.
ATTAATGCAAATAAATTAAGACAATGTCATCAACAACCAAAACTGATTGGACACCAACCAAAAATGCAGAATTATCATATTGAGAGAAAATTGTCTCTCTTATGCTGAGATTGCAAGACAGCTTGCTGCATCAGCCACTTCCTCTGGCGTACGAAAGTTGTGCTTACGTTATGAAGAAACTAAATCAGTGATAAATAAGGCAAGATCAGGCCGAAAAAAAATTACAAGTGCTTCTGACGGTAGAAAGAAAAAATATATGCCTCAAAGTTAGAAGAGTTTCTTTAGGTGCTGTTACATGTGAAATGAATGCAATAGGTATTTCAGTTAGTTCAAGAACAATAAGGAGAAGATTAGCATGTTTTGGACTGAAAGGTAGAATTCCGAGGAAAAAAAAAGTATTTTTAAATCTCCAGCAACGCATGAAACGTGTTCAGTTTGCAAAAGAACACATTAATTTGTCAGAAAATCAGTGAAAACAAAAAATCTGGAGGAATGAAAGTAAAATATCGCTCTTTGGTAGTGATGGGCGAAACTATGTGAGACGTTGAGTAAGAGAAGAGCTTCATCCTGATTGCATTGAAGCAACTACAAAGAACCCAACAACTATCGTGATTTGCACCTGCATGTCTACAGATCGTGTGTGCCGTATTCAAGTGACTGATGGCACTCTGAATGCTAAAAAAAAACATCGAAACTGTCCGGAAACCAAAATTTATACATTCCATCAGGGATCCTTTACCAATAAAGCACAATTAATGTTTCAGCAATTTATATTTAATATTATTGGTTTAAAAATAAACGCATACAATTGTTACACTGGCCAGGAAGCAGTACTTATCTCAACCCTATAGAAAATTTGTGGCTATGAGGTTTGAAAATCCTTGTACATTTAAGCGTCCATCTAATAAAATGCAACTTATTGAAGCTATAATTGATTCTTGGCATCATGTGATTAAAAAAGATGAACTAAATAAAACTGTTCTCTAGTTCTCTCAATGAAAAGACGGCTGTGAAGCTTTAATATAAAACAAACAAAGTTCATCCTACTAAATATTGAATGTGTACGCGTAACTTTAAAATACAATGAAATCTACGATAGATCTTATTTTTTGTAAGCGTAACTTTTTTTTTAAATATTTTAATTATGTTTTTTCTGTTAAATTCTACATTAAATTTCCTGGAATTTGATATAGACATTTCTATTAAAGTGAAATTTGTTATATTCTTCAAGCAGACAAAGTTATAAAACATAAAATTAAAAAAAAAAGTCTAAAATTTTGGCCACCATTGTACTTTAAGGGGACAGTACACCTTTAAAGATCATAAAACATGCGAAATTTTTCATGAGTTTAGCAACTTTTTATAAAAAAAATAACCACTTTATAAGCACAAAATGTTTAGAATATATTTAACTGATATTAAACTACGTTTAAAATTTTTTTATTTGATATATTATAATTTTTAAAAATTCAAGGAGTCATTTCAAAGTGCTTTTTAAAATTTTTACAATGGATAACATTTCACTGCGCTCAAGATATCTTATGCTAATTTCCCATGTATTTGCATAACATTTATCTTAAATTAAAGATAACAACTTGAACTAGGATATTTGTAATTGGTTCATTATATAAAGAGTAATGAGCATTTAATTAGATAAATTAGAAAATCCATGAATTTTTACATTCATTCAATCGCATAATTTTTTTCATGCTGAACACAGCTTTATAATCCTAGTTCATTTTCGTGATAATATAAATATTTATGTAGGGAAAATTTTTTAAAGCTCTACTTCAAATAGTTTTGGAGATACCATTCGAGCAAGAGTAAAAAATGCCATTTTCAGAAAAAGCCGTTTAAAGGTTAAATCGTATTTTTTAAATATAAAATATATGATAATGGAAACAAAACTACTAAATATATACCGTATTCTGCATTAAAAATAAAATTAGATACGAGTTTAAAATGATAAAAATAAAATAATTTGTAAAATGCTGCATAATATAGGAACTTTCTTCAAAAATAAATAGTGTAATTTGTAAAGAAGTAGCATTTACTATTGCAAAAAAAATAATTTTAAACAGATAACTTAAAATTTCGTTTAGCTTTGATTGTAAAGTGAATTAAATGTGCACGTTTTATAAAATTAAATTATTTAATGTAAAATATGGGTCATTTTATTTTAAACAATATTGGCCATTTTATTTAGTTTTCTATAAGATGAGTTAGCACCTTAGGATATATTTCTATCATCGTATTTTGTACAGCGATTACCATTAATATGAGACCTTCTTCGATGATGTTCTGAAGCACATTTTGCGTATTTTTCCATTAACAAGCTAATAAATACTAAGAAATAGAATGCTATTACAAAATCAGGAAAGTATTGCGCTAGGGAAAAAAACTGTTTTGTTTCAAATTTAAGCACTTAATAGCAAATAAAGCTGGGAAAAACCATGAAAGTAAACAAATTTTACGAAAGTGAAAGTTGAAGTTAATATTTTAAAGCTTTCTTATTATTGTTTAAGATATTTAATCAATAAGAAATGCTGCATTTTATCATACTTCCAAAGTTACGATAATGTGAAAGCGCGAAAAAAGAAAATGTAAACTAGCCGCCATGACAGTTGTCTCAGGGCTGTTAATTCAGATGTGAAGGGGTGATAAAGATCTACATTTTCATTAATATCTCAGTAAATAATTATCACACAGTTCAAATATTTGTATCAATTTATTCAGAATACAATAAGCTTTCTAACGATGTAAAAACAATAAATAAATTGATATTTGAAATTTTTAAATGTGTACTGTCCCTTTAACGCAATCGACGCTTTACTGCTTCAGATTCATGCTATAGATAGATTAAAGTCATATATTAGAACAGAAGTTATGCCAATCATTTGTTTTTACATTGGCAGAAAAAATTCTCTATCCACCGCCCTCCAAGAAGCCTCCTCGGAAACTCATATCTATACCATATTAATAAGATCTATTATCCCTTGTCATTTTTAAATGAGATAAGTTCATTTACTGTTATTGATTCATGGCAAAATATGTGGAATGATAGTGACAGAGTATGTTATACATTTGACATTATACCAAAAATATATAGAAATTTTATAGTAACTGAGACAATAGCACCAGACTTTTTAAAAGGGCACCGAAACTTCGCAACATTTTTATTTAAATCAAATGCATATGATTCTAAAGATTGTGAATGTGGTAATACATTTACACATTTACGTTATGAGTATCAGCATTGTCCTCTATTGAAAGATAATGAATCGTTATTATTAAATGGAATCTTTCTATTATTAATAAAATTCCATTATTAGTTAATAGACCATATGCCAACTATAAATTACTAATGGCTTACTATTCTGTCAATAAATTATAATAAAACCAAAAAATCTCAGGTATGTTCGTATTCAATACATAATACAACAATAACAAATCCTACACCTGTGCATAAGGAATCACATTGACATCTAATAGTTCTAGGTCTGTTGGAGGAAATTTCAAATCCAATCATAATAACAATATTTTTATTGCATAATATCAAGTCACACAAAATCAAACACTATATACACGTCGTCTAAACAAGTGCTTTTAAACGTGAGTTTTGCAGCCACATCTGGAGCAATTTAACTTTTCAGAGGAGCAAATTCATATGTGCATGACCCTATTTCTGTTAATTATTAACATCAATATTATTGTTATTATTGTAAAAGTAATTTTGTGGACAAAAAATAAAAGTTATCCATTCAAATTTCAAAAATTAAATTAAATATTTTTCTTTAAATGGTTTTTATGAGTCTCTTTTACAAAGTTCCAAATACAATTACTAATAAAAGTATTCTTTGAAAAACTTTTGGTAAACATTTAGCTAGCTTGTAACAAAATGACTGCCTTCCCATATTTTTATAGCGTATAGATGGCGCTGTTGCCACTTTCGGAAAAACATCCAGAGATATTTCGCCAAACATGAAGTGAAGTGAATGTATGTAATGCAGGTTTTGTAGCGTTTCGGCGTTTGTTCGAAATGTATCTCACCTAGTGAAGTTTTCATGTGATAGCCAGAAATATGTATATTCCATTCATATTACGCGCTTTTCGCAAATTTGTATATACTTTGCGTGTCATCCTTATTGAAAATGTGAATGTTTAAGCTGTCTAAAATGTTTATCAGGACCAATATCGACACAATCGCGCCCAACGTTAAAAATCTTGCTTGTTCAAAAACGAAGTAAAAATGAACCGCAATGCCAACCAGGTTCAAAATATTGTCATCCTGACGATAAAGTAAATGGATCAAAAGAATCGCCCCGATTCTTAAGTTTCAGAAACTTCTGTGAAAGCACAATTTCAAGAAAAGTGCTTTGTTTAAAAGTGTGTATTGTTGCCCTGACAATCAAGTGAAAAGAAAAGAATCAGATTCTTAATTCTGAGAAATCGTCATTTCAAGAATAGTTTAAAGTAAAAAACAACCGCTTCGGTTCAAATGTGTGCATCGTATTTTGATAATAAATCAAGTTCTTTTTATTTAGTGCTAATTCTGTGTGATGTATGCTCCAAAAATTCTTAAGGTGAAAGTGTAGTGTGCTGTTTAAAGTCATAATATACTTTGAGTTTGTTACAAATTGCTGCTTGTAATTTTCGAAAATTCTCACTGATATAAATGTATTTCTTCGTCCGACAGAATAGCCTTGTTCAGTGACCTTGATCCAGCGTTACTGCTCTCAACATAATTCGGTGTATTTATACATCCATCGTTTTAATCAATTTCCTACACTTAATCTGAAACTGTCACGTGAATCATCGAAAAGTGATTAGCTAAAGTTAAATGTTATTTGATTTGATTTCTTTTTTTTTCTTCTTTGTGCTGGCCAGCTGCTAAAATTTTTTATTTTTATTTATTTATTTTAAATGTTGCTTTATGTACGTAGTTTTTTTTTTTTTTTTTTTGCTCTTCTTTAAGATTATTTTTAAAGATTAATTTTCGGAAAATGAAAGATTTATAAAGTTTCTTTTGGTAATATTTTTTTTCAATGCAAAATTATTTAATATTATTTGAGTAAGTGAATTTTATGATTATTTGTTGTAACTGTGCACAGCGTAGATTAGGAAAAAATGTGATTTCAATAACGTTCGATTGTTAGCACTTTCCAACAAAGTTGAAAATTGTTTATGAGTTTGGATTGTCTGTCCGTCTGTCCACGATCTAACTTTCGTAAATATGCTCGGATCGCTCTGATCGCTTTTTGGATGTTAGTGACCTCTACCATAGCACGTTCCCTATTTCAAGTGAAGTTTGTAGCATGTTTATTTCATTTACAGGGACTGTCAAATTTTTCCGTTACATTACGGCCAATGGTTAAAAATCGTTTCAAATGATTTTTAATGGTGTTATACTCTTTAAACATAGTAAAATTGATAGTCATTTACGAAGTCTACTAAAATATGCATTCTTTTGAATATGCGGTGCAAATAATAGTTATTGTTCATTTACAGGGCCGCACAAAAGAATTCCTTCCATAATGGTATAGGGGGAATTGTTTACGGTGTATTTGAAAAGATTTCAGATACTATATTGGTTCCGAATTGCTGTATATTAGTAATGATTGCTCGAAATGTATCTTTAATTATGATATGTGCTTTTTTCACTGTATTTATTCTTACTATAAAGTGCGTATAAATGCCATAGTTCATATACAGGGCTACAGAAATGAATTCGTAAGGGTTACTGAGTATGAGCATAAATTGCTTAAATGTGGATTTTAAAGGAGTTATGCATTTTTACGCTGAATTAAATTTAGTTCACTAAGAAATATTTGTAGAATATAGATAAAATGATATTCAGGGCCAATCGAGAGTTCGATACACGGCCGTCTATGGGTGGTAATTTCTGGAAATGTAATTTCCGTAATTTTAAGAGTGTTTTAGTTTGAATTAAATTTTAGCTAAATAGTGGCATGTTATAAAGGTATTGTGTAAACTACAGGGTTGTACAAAAGTATTCAAGAATGTTTCCATCTTTAGTATAAATTAGAGATGAATTTCAACCTGTTATGCATTTTCTTGTTAAACTACATTTTCCCGTTATATAGTATATATATCAATCTGCAGATCAAATACAGGGCTGTTCAAAAGAATTGGAATACATATTAGGCTATGTACAGTAATTACTGAAATCAGTTTTTCAAATGTTTTATGTGTTTTATAAAATGTTTACTTAGTTATCTTATTTACCTTATTTCCCTAAATAACAAAGTTTTGTTAAAGAATTCAGAAAGTGTTGGAAAGTGTTTCATAATCTATGTTTAACGCATGATTTTTCTTTCTTGTTTTTTCCATGTTGTTTTTTTTTTAAGAAGTAAGTACTTTATATTTTGTTCAGTTCATATTTATTTGTGGGGGAAAATTTTTTCATATCAATTTATCTACAATACTTGATACATTTAAAATTTTATGATTTAAATATTTATGACAGTTTTATACGGAAGTTAAATTGGTAAAAGGTTGAGTTTTAACGGATAATATTATATTTCGTAATAATATTTACATGAGCTCATGTTTAATTAGAGATAAATTTTAGTATGCTATTAATTTTTTTTGTATGTTTTATCAATTGTTCATGAAAGTTTATGCATATTTACCTGTTTATATTTTCCTGAAAGGGGTGGGTAGTTTATTGTTATTTAATGGGTCAAGTATTGCATAAAAATTTGTTATTTAAGCATAAATTTAACTAATTTGAGAAAAGATGGCATTTCTTTCTGAAAGGGAAAAAAATGATTTACATAATTTGGCTAGTGAATTAGAACTTGAGGTCTCAATACATGATAAAATAGCAGTCTTACGTAAAAAATTATAAAGTGTTCACTTTTTAAAGACGATGAACAATTTGTAAAAGAGGCATTTATCACTATCGTGGAAGATAGAATAAAACAAGGGAGCGTAGAAGAACAAAGGTTTGAGGACAATTGTATCGCAGTGGAAGGAGCGTATGAGCTAGAAAAACTTACGCTGCAAGCTCAAAATCATACCGCGACAACCGTACCACAGAATCAAATAGATCAGATTAAAAACATCCTACCACCATTTATTCCGGAAAAAGATATGTCGCTGTTTTTGACAATGTTTGAACGTCAAATGAAAATGTTAAATGTCTCCAAAGATTTTTGGGTCCCACAGATAATTGCCGTTATTCCGAACGGCATTGCTAAACTTATAGCAAGAGAGCCTGGAGAAATGTTAAAAAAATATTCATATTCGTGACATATTGTTATAAAGATTTAATTTAACAGCGCAGAAGTTTAGGGTATTATTTAGCCGACATCTGAAAAGAGAGAATTCTACTTGGAAAGATTTTTACTTTGAAATTAGAAATTATTTTGATGGTTGGTTATCCGAATTAGAAATTAATTCTTTTCAAAAGTTCTCAGAACTAATAATCGCTGATCAGATTTTTTTTAAAAGTTGCCACCAGAATATAAAAATCATTCTTTAGATTGTTGGGACAAACTAAATAATCCTGTCGTGTTGACCGAAAAACTTGATATGTACGAAAATATTAAACCCCCTTTTAAAACATCAACAAGTAATTCAAAATCACGTGAAACACAGAAACATGTTTTCTCGAAAAATTCAAATGGTCAGGAATTCTGGAAAAATAAAAACAAAAAACAAAAAATGAAGCTAGCGAATATTTTAGAAATTACAAAAATACTTCTTCTACCTCAAAATATACGAATTAACGCTTTGTAAACGATGATAAGAGTCCAAATATAAGTGATATGGCTGTGCGGAATAAGGTTTGGTGAAAGCAAAAAGTCCTAACTGTTCCCCATCTACGCAAGTAAAATCAGCAAATTTTTGTTTCCTCCATCTCCAATCTTTTTATATTAACACACAGGCAACATCTATGTTGTATATAAAGGTAAATGGTATTACAGGGATAGCGTGCGCAGACACCGGAGCTAATCATTCCATTGTTGGGGAAATGTTGTTCAAGCTCCTCCGTGACCAAGGAACTTTGTTCGAAGAGACCAGTGTAAGCATAACGATGGCTTACTAAAAGAAACTAACGTTCTTCAAGCAACGATCACTGTTGAAATAGGAGGTCCTAGAACTAATACAATGATTTTTGCTTTACCCGAAGCCACAAGAAACAGAACATTGTTTAGGCATAGATATTTTGAATAAAATGGGAGTTGTGTTGGATATGCGAAGCCAAAGTTAGTATTTCCAGAAAAACCCAAGATATGAAATTCCTTTCGCTGATGAGCCTTTCGAAACTACGCCTGAAATCTTAACACCAAATGCCAAAGCTAACTCAGTTGTGTTAGGAGAAATGGAAGGTCAACACCTATCTACAATAAAAAGAAAGAGACTTAATGACTTGCTTGACAAATTTTCCAATACCTCTCAACCAGGGAGAGAAGCAACACCCGTCGTCGAAAATCACATAAACACTATAGGACATCGTCCTATATCATTACCACCTTACAGATTAACCGGCTAAGAAAGAGTTGTTGAAAACAAAAATTGTTGATCGTCTTGCCAAAGGAATTATTGAGCGATGCGAATCTCCAAATTCTGCACCAATCGTGCTCATTCCTAAGCCAAATGGTAGTGTTCGTCTATGTGTAGACTACAGGAAGCTCAACGAGGTGACTATTCCGGATACCTAACCACTCCCTCGTATGGACGATATTCTACATCAGGCAAAGACTGCCCAGTTCATGACAACTCTGGATCTGAATGCTGGTTACAAACAAGTGAGTGTATGGGCATTGATCGTGATAAAACTGCTTCTGTATGTCCTCTTGGAAAATACCGCTTTCGAAGAATGCCTTTTGGACTCCTTAACGCTCCTGCAACTTTTCAGGGGACGATGGTAAACTTTTTCGCAACGGACTCCCAGATGTAAATATTCTCTCTTACCTTGATGACCTCATTATTTTATCATCAAGTTTTTAACAACATTTATCTGACATTGAAGCTGTTTTTCAAAGATTAGATAAATAGAAACTTTCTGCAAATCGAGAAAAATGCAACTTTGCATGTACCAGTAAAGTTCTGAAGACACTGGATCACTCCAAATGGCCTAGAAGTTGATCCTGGGAAAATTGATGCCATCGTGAGTGCCCCACCTCCCAAGAATATAAAAAACTGCAATAGCTTCTGCAGACATGTTCATGGTATCGCCGTTTTATACAAGAATTTGCAGAAATATCCAGACAGCTTAGAAATCTCACTAAGAAGAATGTGCCGATTGAGGTGCCGATGAAGAAAATGCTTTTCAAGCCTTGAAGGAATGCCTGGTTTCAACACCAATATTGAAACAGGCTAATGAAACAAAACCCTTCATCATTCGAACCGACGCAAGCAATTATGCTCTTGGAGCATTAATTCTACAGGGTAAAGGTGCGGAAGAGCATCCGATTGAGTACGCCAGTAGATTACTGACTCCTGCAGAACGCAACTATCACACCACGGAACGGGAAGCTCTTGCTGTTGTCTGGGCTCTTAATAAATTCAGAGGATACATTGACGGAACAGAAATTACTGTGGCATCCTACCACCAGCCTCTTCGATGGCTCATGAGCATCAAGTCACCTTCTGGATGACTTGCCAGATGGGCTTTACAGTTGCAAGAATTTAATGTGAAAATAGGATACATTCCAGGTAAAGCGAACGCCATAGCTGACATACTTTCTCGCCTTGCGTGTGATCATATCAGTAAAGAAAGTTTTAATATTTGCATTATAATGGTTGATATCCCTGGTAAAATGCCTAGTGATTTAGGTGCTGAATAAATGAAAAATAAAAATTAAAGAAAATTATTAAAAGTTTCGAAAATGTAGAAGTAAATTTAGACTACCCTAACTGGGCTGAACGTCGTTATATTATGAACCAATGGGTTTTATACAGGTATTCCCCAAGTTCGGAAGCAGAAGAAGCACAACTAGTAGTCACCTCACATGAAAGGTACAAAATTTTAAAAGAACACCATAACTCACCTACGGCTGGTTACTACGGTGCTGGAGGTACATTTAAAAGAATATCAAAAGATATTATTGGACTGGAATACGTTCATACATTGCAGATTACGTCAAACATTGTGCTGCATGTAATAGGTATAAACCTTCTAATCAAAAACCACCCGGTTTGTTACAAACACCAGTGTATTCACAACGATTTGAAGTTCTATCAGTTCATCTTTTTGGCCCTTTACCAAAAAATAACAATGGTAAAAGATGGATATTCATAGTAGAAGACTGTGCAACAAGATGGGTTGAAATATTTGCCCTTACACAAGCTACTGCAGCACAGTGTGCAACTACGTTGCTCGAAGAATTTATCCTTATATATGGTCTACCCAGACGAATAATATGTGATAACGGACCCCAATTTGTTAGTACTGTGATGCAACAACTTTGTTTTCTTTTAAGTGTCAAACAAAACCCAACTCCCATATATCACCCTCTCTCTAATCCTGTGGAGAAAAAAAATAGACATATCAAGCCGAGATTGGCTAAAAAAAATAGTAAATGACCACTGCTCATGGGAAAAGAAACATCCAACAATACGTTTTGCAATGAATACTGCTAAGAATGACATCACGGGAGAAACAACAGCATTCTTACAATTTGGAAGAAAATTAAGAATGGCAGATGATGTTCAACATGCCATTCGTGCTGTAATTCACAATGGCAACTTTGTATCTGAAATTACGCCATACTTCAAGAAATTTTCAAACTTCACCAAAGAAATTAAGGACAAATTTAAAGCTAAGCAAGATCAAAGAAAGAAATACGCTGACCGTAAAAGAAAACCAGGCCATTGTTTTGTTCCAGGAGACGAGGTTTGAGTTGACATACATCCAGTAAGTAAAACCTCTAGAAATAAAGCTTCAAAGTTCATGGCTAAACATGATGGACCACACATTATTTTAACTCAAAAATCACCCACCACATTTGTTATAGCAAGCATCGACAGTCCAAATGAACCGGCTGCTACATGTCATACTTCAGATTTGAAACTGTGTAATGACTCAGACATTGTGCCTGTTGCACCTATTACGAAACGCGGCAGACCAACTAAAAAGTTACTGCTTCCTCACCGGGACTTCCGCGGAACAAGAGGGGAGGTTGTAACAAAAGGACTACCTTCACATATTTTTATAGCATATAGATGGCGCTGTTGCTACTTTAGGAAAAATATCCAGAGATATTCTGCCAAACATGAAGTGAAGTGAATGTATGTAATATGATTGTGCGGGTTTTGTAGTTTCGGCGTGTGTTCGAATTGTAGTGTAAATTGAGGTGAGATACCGTGTGTAGAAGATACCGAATCGCGTAGTTTTTGTATGCCCAGGCGCTGTAGGGAAACTCCGCTCAGTTATAAGGAAGAGGGTTCCCTACTGATATCTTAATTTCCGTTTACGTTCTCTTTTAACATTGTTAAGTGGTAGTTTTTTATTACTATTTCGTCAAAACGCTTCTGGTAAGTGTCAAAAATCTTTTACGTGACTTCTTTATTAGTATATATAAGTCTTAGTTTATATACCAGAGAAATAAATCTGATATTTTTAGAGAGTACTGGTACCTGGACTTTCTACAAAGCATAAATAGTGGCCGTTTCCCGCTTCTTCACGTCAGTGGCAGCCACCGGCGTTTTACCTAATAATTTGGGGTGTGTCGAAGAAACTTTTTGGGAGTAAGATGCCGGTTTTCTTTTCCATTGGGGTAAGATGCCGGTTATTTTCCGTTGCGGTCAAATGCCTGGTTATTTCTTCATTGTATAAATTACTCTTTTATATTAACTAACCATTGAACAATTTTAATCAGATAATTTAAATCAGTGATTAAATCGCGATTTTAATCAACTTATTAAAAAAATTATTAGTTAAAATTATAATTTTTCTAAATGTTTAAAATGATATAAAGAAATATTAAAATCGAAGCTGAACATAATTTGAAAGGTTTCTATATGTATTCTGCCTTATAAATGAACTTTATTGGCCTTATTAATAATTGTTTAATAATTATTAATTTTGACCATTGTTAAAAATTTGATTTTAAATGCAGTTATAAATAATTTTTAAATAATGTAAATATCGGTAGTATATAATATAGTTTTAGATAACTAGGGTCATATGCCCCCTACGAGATACGCTCCCCAACATTCATCAAGAGAAAGCAGACTGTAAAAATACGCTAATTTGATTTGCTTTGAAAAGATAACGGATTAAATATAATACCAAGTTTCAGAAGATGAGGATTTTTTTTTAAGTGAATTTGAATCAGTAGAGACAAGACTCTCTTAACAGAGTGTCTGAAAAGAACACAGTGACACATGAAAGACACCAACAAAATATCTGCACCCCAAAGCACTTAATTACAGTGGCTTTATCTTATTTAAACTTATTATAATGTTTAAAAATAGGCATACTTAAGAGCCATAATTCTTTTAAATGTTAAGTAGAACATAACTTTTTTTTTCAAATATAAGTTTGTCCTTTTATTAAATTGTCAACATTTGTTACATTCATATTTTTGTAATTTTCTAATATTAAGTAAGTTAACAACTTTAGTATGTCTAAAATATTAAATTTATTTTTATTCACCACATTATGTTTTATACTGCTTCAAAAAAATTATTTTTTTACATTGAAACTCTACAAGGCATCTTACTCCTAGATGGTTGGCCATTTTACCCATAGCTATGGGTATGATGCCGAAATGCAAGTGTTTCCAAAAACAAAATTTTTGATGCTGTATATAATAACTGCAAAATTAAATAAGATTTTCAATGATACATAAGGGTGCAAACTTCAACAAGAAATCAATGAATAACAAATAAAAACAACATTTTTAAAACAATAAAGTCAAAAACTACGGCATCTTCACCCAATTTACCCTATCTCACCTAGAGAAGTTTTCATGTGGTAACTTGAAATATGTATATTCCATTCATATTACGGGCTTTTCGCGAATTTGTGTACACTTGTATGTCACTCTTTTTAAAAATGTGAATGTTAAACTTTCTAAAGTGTTTATCATGACCAACATCGACACAAGCTTTAATAAATTTGAATTTTTTTTAATAACTTCCCTGATCAGTAGGTATTTAACCCATTCGCGGTTAAGCTGTGTCCATTTTTTTGGTTCGGAGATGGTTTCACAGGGAGAAGCTTTGTGTGTTTATAAATGGTTAAAGATTTAGTTTTCAAAACGTTTAGCAATGAATCTGCGAAAACTGCTTTCCCCCTCCAGTATTTCCTAGCAAACAATAACCTACTGAAAGCCTTTGTGTGTACTTCCAAAGGATAGTCCTTCCCACATTCATGATTGATTACCACCCCTACCTCTGAACTAATCCCTTTTCAAAGAACGAATTCTGCTAAAGAGGTAAGTTTCTGTTAGCAGTGAAATAAGCAAAGGAAATATTTTTCTGAGACGATTTTTAAAAGTTTAACGATTTTTAAAAGTTTTTTTTCAGGGGGTGAAGTTAGGGGGCGAGTATCCCGCATACTCCTCCCCCGCTTAGCGAGGGTCCTGGATGTATGGGGCCCCACCAGTGGCTGAGAGGTTCTGCTCTCGAATCTGGTAGACGGGGGGTGCTGGGCTCGATCCCAATCGCGCCCGTCGGCCTAATCGTTCGGAGTTTTCGTGGTTTTCTTCGAACCTTGGATTTCCAAGCGTTAATACGGATTAGGTTCCCTTAGAAAGACCCCCACGAAGGGCACTCCCCCTGGGCCTATATCCCTCGAGCAGATAATTGGCCGTCATAAATACAACCAACCAACCAACCTGGATGTATGGAATATACTTCCTCTTGCATTTTACTGGAGTAAAATTATGAAAATTGAATTAATAAATTAAAATTAAAATTCAATTGAATTATAATTGATATAAAATTCAATTAGAAAATGCCTGTTTTAAAATCTCATTTTTCTCCCTCATATCAAGAAAATATATACATATAATTCCAAACCGATCGGGGTGGGGAGATTAGAACACACCACACACACACATATTTTGCGCTTATGCATATAGTGCTAGGAGCACGACCGCGGGAGGGATACATATTTCAGTTTCTGTGCAATGATGTACAGGTATTTCTGTGGGAAAAAAAGCCGCATGATTATTTGTAGGCTATACATCAGTTTTTAAATTATAACTCAATATACACTGGTGTCCAAAATTAAGGACCAGTCACAAAATGCTAATTTTTAAGTAAGCGAATACTCAAAAAGAAATAATATAATTTAAATAATTACTATCTCTACAGCACAGCTAGTCCATGTAGCATCTCATTCATGTCACACATGATCACAAGTGTCACAGTCACTACGGTGAAACAAAAATAGGAAATTCCACAAGTCTCATTATGAGTTTCAAATGATCCCTATATGTGACTCCACTGAGACGTCAATGTGACTGTTGCTTTGTGACGAGTCACCAGGTGACTTTACAATGTAGTTACATTGTGACTCTGATGTGATTGTCATTTTTAGACTCAATTTCAAAGTCATCATGAACGTTGCATTATGATAAGTCACCAATTAATATCACATTATAGTCACATGGGGACTTTTCACAAAAGAGCAGAATGGTGACTTCACAGTAGTCTCTCTGTCACCTGAAAGTCATCATGTGACTTTAATGTGACATTATTTGGATACTTATCACAATGTAGCTTTCACGATTACTTTGAAATAGTGTCTGCAGATGACAGTCACATGAGAATCACAATGTAACTACATTGTAAATTCACATCGTAACTCGTCACAAAGCAGCAGTCACAGTGACGTCTCAGTGGAGTGACATATAGTGATTATTTGAGACTCATAATGAGATGCATGGAATTTCATATTTTTCTGCTTCACCGTAGTGACTGTGACACTTGTGACCATGTGTGACATGAATGAAATGGTATATGGACTAGCTGTGCTGTAGAGATAGTAATTATTCGAATTATATTATTTCCATTTGGGTATTCGCGAATTTGTAATTGGTCCTTAATTTTGGGCACCAGTGTATTCTTACACGTTTGTATAAATATAAATTATGAATCTAGAAAGAAGTCGCCATTAAAAGCTATTTCTATAATTCAGTATTTTCGCCATATATATTATTAAATTTTGGTTTGTTAACAATTGATGAATTTGTTAAATCATGGATCAAATGTTATAATTTGCCATTTTGACGAATATAGATAAAAATGTCGAAGGTCAAAATGTCAATGGTAAAAAGGCAGCAGAAAAAATAGTAGTAATATTTATAAACGAGTGCAATCGGAATTATTTAAAAGATAAATACGTTAAGATCGAAAGAACTCTTTAAAAAACCATTTCATTAGTCTTGCTGCTGTTTTCAAAGTAGTTCTCTGCGCCTGATGAAGAAAGACTAGTTCGTTCGAAGAACTTTGCGCTTCTATTAAAATATTTATGATGTTTTAAAAAATTGTTTTTATCTTATCATTAGACACCAACGTATTTAATTATTTAATAAATACATTACTCCACAGTTTTAAGTAAAGCATGTGCTAAGCACATTGAAAGTAACATGTACATATCATTATACTAAAGCATACAAATAAATAGGTATTGTGTATTGAAGATGTATTCGCTCATTGGACATGTCCGCTATTTGTTAGGGAGTCCCTGAAAGTTATGAGTGGGTTTGGTTGGTTAGTTGTATTTATGACGGCCAATTATCTGCACGAGGGATATAGGCCCAGGGGGGAGTGCTCTTCGTGGGGGCCTAAGGGAACCTAACCCGCATTAACGCTTGGAAATCCAAGGTTCGAAGAAAACCACGAAAACTCCGAACGCAACGAGCGCGATTGGGCTCGAACCCAGCACCTCCCGTCTACCAGCTTCGAGAGCAGAACCTCTCAGCCACTGGTGGGCTATGAGTGGGGGAGGTGAGTTGGGCTTCAGTTTTCAAAAGAAAATTCAAACTGTAGATTCTTCCAACTCGCTACATCTATCGCTAATGTATAAGGACAGCAACTTACATGTATCTATAGAAACTTTGATCAATAGTTGCTTGAGGGGAATGAGAAGATGTGATACATGAAATTAACAAAAACAAAATTTTACATACAGATCTTTTTAAGAAGTTGAAAAAAAAATCAAATTTGAAATGTTCGCATTATTTACGAAGTACGAGTTGAGGGAGGGGGGGAGTACCAGAGTTAAGGCGGTTAACAGAAAATGTGCCTCAGTTTTTTTTTTTAAGATTTGGGACAAGAAAACCTAATTTAAGCAACATGCAGTCAGTGCTCGAAATATTCCGGAGCAAACCGGAATGATATTCTGATTCGTGGAATTATGACAAATATTGTTCCGGTTCATGATTGATATTTCCGCTCCAACGTTCATCCGAAAAAAAAAATGGATATAATGTTCGGCGATACACTTAACATCACTGTGATAAACACCACCCATACCACGGCCATGAAGCTATTGTGATAGTTCCTCACCAAATGAACGGCTCACGACACAAATGAGTATTAAATTTTAGTGACCAAATAAATGTGATAGACCACACATATAAGCTTTTTAAATGTCATCTTTAACGAAGGTGGAAGCAGATAAAATTTAGGCCGTACTGGAGACAGTATCGTAGCAATTTAAAAATCATATGGGAGAGGGGGGGTGCTCAAATAGTTTTAAACTCAGTATGCTCAAAATAACTAAGAAACTGAGAAAACCAATTAATGATAAAGCATCTTATTAATAAGTAAATATATAGATTAATTAATTATTTAATTTCATTCATAATTAAAAATTTGTATGCGAAATATTTCAAAGTAAACATTATGGAATAAATTAAATTTTACAATTTTGTGAAATATGACAGTAGAGTTCGAAAGAAATATTTCTATAAAAAAGAAACAAAATGCACTTGCAAATTTTGGCATCATAACACAAAGTAGTGCGCTTCGCTGACATTGTGTTCAAAATAGATTCGGCATCTACTTGTATTTCTCCACAATTGTTTTTTCCTCGATTCTTTGTGAAAATTCGTGTTTTTCGCGATCCTTTGATGAAATTTGCGTTTTTTCAATCATCTGACGAAATTCGCGTTTTTTAGAGATCCTTTGACGAAGTATGCGTGTTTTCGCAATTCATTAACGAAATTAGAGATTTTTTTCGTTATTCTTTGACGAAATTGGGGATTTTTTTCTGCGAACGATTGACAAAATTCATTTTTTTTCTTCGACCACTTGTCGAAATTTGCGATATATTTTGTCTAAATTTTCGGACTAATGGCCGATTTTTTTAAATTTTCGGAACCGAAAGCCTTAAATTGTCGGAAAATTCGGAACAGAACTCCCGACTTTATTTCAAATGGGGGGAGGGGGGGGGGTTGAGCCCCTGAGCGCGCCCCTTTCCTACGCCACTGCCGGAGACAATATGTAGCTCATTGCGTTATCTGTAACTTTTTTTCTTTATTATTTAGAATCTTGAATGCATTTTTAAAATTACCTTTGCATGGTTAGAATTGAAATTGTCTATGCTTTCAAAAAAAGAAAAAAACAAAAAATTAGAAAACAGGAATTTTGCTTTTTCAGGATATAGTGTTGGACCCGATGAAAAAAATAATGTATTTATATAAATAAAGATACAATAGAGTCCCGCTTAGCGAGTTAATATGGACCAAGCTCACCTCGGATAAGCAAAAAACTCGGATTAACCGGATTTACACAAATCGTCAGCCACTAAAGAGATGAAATGTAAAATTTCACTTAATTCATTAATTAGTTCATAGTTTTTTTCAATCGAACTTATACCTTTGGAATAGATAATTTTCGTCTGATGGACTGATGGCTTCCATTGTTATGAAATAACTATTATAAATGAAGTGTTAGGTGAAGATGAAAGAACAGTCGTAAAAACTCTGATTTTCTGGCCAGAATGGAGAAAAAATGGTTAAAAAAAATTTGGACATTTTTTTCCTATTCTGATCAGAAAATCAGAGTTCTAACTTTTTACGGCTGCACTTTCATCTTTACCTAACACTTCATTTATAATAGCTGTTTTATAATAACGGAAACCATCAGTCCATCAGAACAAAATAACTCGGTTAAAGCGAAAACCCGGTTAAGCGGAACTCTACTGTAGTACAAAACATATTTCAGTTGTAAGACTTAAAACACACGCTTTTATTTTATATAAAAGGACGTCATTCGCATCCTCTGAAGAATTCTTCATTTACCATGTTAACAACATCTATAGAAAAGTATTCATATGACGTCACTAACGCTAAATAATATCCCCCTCCCCCCCTCCCCCCCTCCCCCGCAAAAAAAAACAGAAACTCGACCAAAAAAAAAATCGGCAATCTAATGATTCGCATGACTTCATTTGTTTGTAATATAGATAATTAAATTAAATTTAGTTTATAATAGCTCCATGTTTTATCAGAAATCATTCATTTTTTTTTTCAAATTAGCACGTATTTTAATTACATTTTTTTCAGTTTTTATGAAAAAATGGCGACAAAAAGATATAATTGCTATTTTTCCACTATTATTCCTTGATTTTCAACAGAAATGGAATACTTGAGTTGCCAAAGTTAAACAAATGGTGAAAAAAAACTTAAAAAAAAAATAATATTTTAAAAATAAATGGGGATGCAGTTTTCAAACAAATTGCAATAAAAAGTACTGTTTTTTCGAATACGACGGTATAAAAATTTAAAATGTGCGATGCTTAGAAATTTAAAAAAAATGCAGTAGTGTATTTAACAGTACAATGATACATCTGCTTTGTTTTACGGCTAGCTTATACAACGCAACATTATTTTTTGGAGACCACATAAAATAAACTGAGAGGAAGAAATAGCATTCCGGGGCTAAAAATTAGCCAACAATAATTTTGAAATGGTGTTCCTTTTCGTGAAATTTTCCGGTCCTGCATGAAGTAAAAATAAAAATGTTTTTCCAAAGGTGCTTTGATATAAAATTTGGAATCTAAAACTTATTGGTTAGAATTGTTTGGGGTAAGAAAATGTGGATGTTCAGCAAAGCAATGGAAAATTTCCAGATAAAATTAAAGGGTAATTTGTAAATATAAAAGCATGACACTTGCAGGCATGACCATTTAAATAATTTAAAATCAAATAGATTTTTGTTTTTTCTATTTTTAAAGATATTAATTACACTTTAAGTTATAAGTGGTCGTTTTCCTATTATGACTTTTGTTGGGCTGTCGAGTACAAAAAATCGATTCTAATCGCCAATTTTGACAGCATTTTCTAAAAATTATTTATCGAAAAATAGAAAAAATGTTCGACTTAATTCTTTCTGAATAAGAGCACCTGCCAATTTCATGTGTTTACGAAAAGACATGAATTCAGGAATATGTAAAAAAAAAATAGTCACTTTAGATTCCAACATGATTGAAAAGATTGAGAAGTGCGATTTCTGTCTGGGCAAATGGGTCATTTGCCCAAACAACCATAATTTAAGGTCCCAAACATAGAAGTAGTTACAGTTTTAATAGGTATACTTTTTTCTTTTTTACTTTATTCAAAAGTATACTTAAGAACCATATCTTAAAAAAAAAATCATATCTCCATTATTAAATTTGTTTTAATCATACTGTTGTGTGTTGGGGGGGGGGGGGGGGGATGTAAATTAATTGTTAATTTTTCGTGGTTAAACTATTGATTTTTCCAGCATTTGAACATTTAAAAAAAAAAAAAAAAGGTTTTGATTAATCACTGTTAGAAGTTTTGTGGTTATTCCCCCCCACCCCCCCGCCAAGTCTGCATTGATAATGTAGACTTTTATCCCAGGTTTTCCGGCAAAACAAAATTTTGGTGGAGGTACTACTTCAGCTGTTTTGCCAATCTTACATCAGTTTCTTACATCCTCTATATCAGGGATGGCGAACCTATGGAACGCGATAGAATATTTTTGGCACAGCGGTGAAATCCTAAAACGAAATAGAATTAAGTTAAACAAAATACGCAAACTTTTACGATCTGGGCTTTTCTTTCTTTTCTTTTCTTTTTTATTATATTAGAAAGCAACTAATTGAATTTATAAATTATTTCAGTGTCGGCTCAATAAGTTATCAAATTTAGAGAAGGTTTGTAGCATATCAAAATAAAAATTTCACGCATTAGAAGCAAAATTCCTAGTCATGAAACTAAAGCGTCTTGGTATAAAATATATAATCTTCACAATTGTTCGCTCTATTTATTCCTGAGGGTCATTATTTTAGGAAATGATACGAAAATCTTAAATACTAGAAACCCAAACCACTTGTTAGATAACCCGAATTCAGCTAGCATCCTATTAAAAGTTAGTAGGTTGAACACCGTATTAATATTTGGCATAACCGACATCGCATTCAGCCTTTTATTACTTTAAGATATATGTTAGTCTAGATATTAGATGTATATTGCTCCATATTTTTAAATCCCTATGAATAAATATCTAGAAATTTTGATCTATTATTACTTTTTGGTGCTTGGCACGTCATGGTCATGTAAAATATTTTTTGAAAGAAAATGGGCACGGGGATGTAAAAAGGTTCGCCGACCCTGCTCTATATCATCCTCACCCTCATAATCCGATGAAGGGGATAAAAATGCTTCATCTGAAGAGTCAATCAAACTTTCGTCTTCTGAATCAGAATGCATTTTATAGCGATATCACGATATTATTATTATTTTTTCTTTAGTTAAGAGAAAAAAGATTTTTTTTCAACGTTATAGCTGGAAACAATTTTGTGCATTCATAAACCGTGTAAAAACTGAACTATTGTGAAAGTAATACTGACTCGTTTTTTTCTCGATACAGTGCAATAGCTAATCTGAAAAAAGGCATTCTTAGAAGATCTCTTCCCTGTTTACCTCCCTTATTTATTTTGTCACGGGTGGGACCTCCTGAGAAGTTTATTGCTTTGCGGTATAGTACCTTTCAAAACATGGGGGTTGGGAGGCATGTAAGACACCCGCACTGTCAGTTCTATGGAACAAAGTGTCACTATGTTTTAAACACTACCCCCACTTTTGTTTTTTGAGGGTGGTTTTTTAGTCAGATGCAGGTTATTTTATGAAAGAATTTCCGCTTTCCTACTAAAAGAACTTCCCTAGATTGGTATTTTAGTATTGTTTGGTATATAGTATCATTTGACTATTTGATCGTTGCAGTTTCAATCTGTGTTAATACCATGATTTTAAAATTTTCTCCCACAGGTGAATTATAGTAATAACACCATTTTAATCATTTTATATGTGAATTCCTCTAAAAAAACATGTACCAAAAGTAAGCCCCCTTTAGCAGACAAGATATTTTAATGATTATAGGAGGGGCTTATAATCGGAACTGTAGAAATTGAAAGAATGGGGGAAAAGGCAGGCCAAGGGGGGGGGGGTGCGGTATATTTGGAATTTATGAAATTTCACTGGATCTTTACAATTTTCAAAATAAAATCAGATCAAATTAATATTGTTTGGTTTTAATATCCCCTCCCGTAGGAACTAAATAGTTTCCATTAATAAAAATAATAAATTAATAAAACAAACTCGTATAAAATAATTAAATTAGATATCAAAGAAATATGAACAGAAATTATAAAACTTAAACTCTATATAAATATTATTTATTAAATCTTAGTGCATAAAAATGAAGGAAAAGATTAATAGTACACTTCGAAAAAAATATTCTTTTCAAAGGTATTGTAGCGTGCATAGCGAAGTATGCCATTCAATGATATTTCATAAGATATATTCATTAGGGAGATATGGAAACAAAAAACTTAAAGAATTTCCAGTAAAAAACTTGTAGATGAGGTCTTATAAATGGCAATTTTTCAAAAAAGGAATAATTCACATATATGAGGAGGGCCGTTTTCGGACTTTCGGTATTTCGGCTGCTTACTTTCGGTACTTTACGATATATATACACGGTATAGTTTTAAAGTTACACTAAACTTTGAATAAAATTTGAACAGCAATTATAAATTAGAAAATATTTTTAAAGTGTAATATTAATTTGGGTTTTTGATATTTTAATTATTATTACACAGCAAAAGTGATGCAAGTAAGAAAAAAGAAATAAAAAAAAAAACGCTTTTAAGTATTTAGTATTATAGTTAAATGAAAAAACATTAAAATACTTTTTAAAAAGAAAAGAAAACAAAAAAAAATAAATAAATAAATAAAAAGAAAAGAACGCCTGTATTCATTCAAACAATAAATGCAACATTGCAATTTTTTTGAAATACTAATAATTATTATAATGGAATATAATCTTATGGCAAAGAATAAAATAAAATAAGTAAACACTGATATTCTATGAATTTTTCTAATTCCACATAAAAAACTATAACTCTTGTACTGTATATATTCTATGAATTCACCATAGTATCTGTTTTGAAATATAATGCTATTCTTATCCATTTACAGAAAACGTAATTCTCTAAGGCATTTTTCAACCAAATCTCTAAAAGCATTCGACTACAATAAACTACTTGACAAATAGTCCACGCCTATTATGTAGTGGAAAGAAGGAGTGGTTGATAAACGCCTTCTTTAACTCCCAGTCTCCAACAATGGGGGGGGAAGCACAAACGCGTATACGCGACGGTGACCATTTAGAGATAACAAATGCCGACCGTCTATACGCGTTCATAACGCTTTTAAAGCAGATATTTCTGGGCGCGTATAAGCGGCCGTAACCCTTTAGAAGCACTTTATTTTGACCGCGGATACGCGTCTGTGACCACCGAAGGGTTAAGCGTATTATAAGAAAAAAAATTCTGTTTAAAATCTCTCGTAGGTCTAATAAAAAATTCTGTGCTCTCTATACAGCATGCATATGCCACGTTCCTCGCAATGGGGCTAAAACTGACTAATTTAACCCTTTATTTTCCAACGATACTATAAAGTACGAGTAGTATCATGCTTATATAAAATATATCTGTTCAATGCACTATCCTCGGTACGTTACATAATGAAAATGGAACCAATTGGATGTACCAATTGGAAAATGATATGAGGTGTTACCACTACATACACGAACTAGAATTGAATTTTTTTTTTTTTATATTCCCTTCGAAACAAATAAAAAACAAGAAAGAAAAAAATCATGCTTCAAGCACAGATTATGAACACTTTCCAACACATTCAGACTAATGATTCAAAACTGCACCAATTAATAAGTTAAAATATTCTGAGTCAACCATATGGAAATTCATAACACATTTGAAATCCCAAATTTCAGCTATTCCAATCTACAATCGGAAAATTATCCGAGTTCTTTGAACAGCCCTGTATATATTGTATTGCTA
Organism: Maratus speciosus; assembly: GCA_963932465.1. NCBI lineage: Eukaryota > Metazoa > Arthropoda > Arachnida > Araneae > Salticidae > Maratus > Maratus speciosus. Next base: position 258,180,256 of record OZ010800.1, on the reverse strand, counting down.
TTGTATACTAATAAACTTGTAGTGAAATTCAGTGATTTGTATCAATTTCATTACATTTGGAATAGTGTAATGTCATTAAAATACACTATAAACATTTTTTCCACATTGTCTATAATGTAACGTAATATTTTTGAGTACCACTGTAAATGAACTATTAATCGCGCATACTTCATATACAATACCAAACATGCTTTGGTGACCGTAAATAAAGTTTTTCAATTGCAAGAAAATCCGAGTATATTTACGGAAGTTAGAGCGTGGTCAGATGGCCAGAAAATTCGATTGCATAAAAACTTTTCAATTTCGTTGGAAAGTGTTACGAATGAGTGAATAATAAATCTTTAATTTGTGACTATATCTGCGTACTAAAACTATATTTTACACTACCAATGAAAATCACGTCATGGTCTATTTAGTTATCGTATGAACTTGAAACTATATATTGCATTTAAATTTCATCTTAACAAAAAATTTTCCTTTTCAGCTCTTTCCAATGTAGTTGAAATGTATTGATGAATTCAATTTGTCTCTCCTTCTGTCTGTCTGACCGTCTGTCCACGCTCTAAGTCCCTTAAATATACTCGTATTTTCATGCAATTGATACACATTGTTGAGGGTAACCAATGCATGTTTGGTATTGTATATGAAGTGTGTATCAAAAATATTTCATTTACAGGGACACTCAAAATAATTCCCTTACATTATGGCCAATGAGGAAAAATCATTTGCACTGTATTTTAATGAGATTACGCTATTTCAAATGTATTCAAATTGATATAAACCACTGAATTTCACTACAAGATTTTTGCTATAGTATACGGCATTCGCAGCATTTATCGTTGATTTACAGGCACACACAAAGAAAATCGTTTACAGTACTGTCTTTGAGCTGTAACTGCTGAAAGTGCGTTTTCAATTTCGGTATGCGCTTTTAAATTTAATTAACCTTTTAAATGTTACTCGATGTGTATAAATTCTAGACCTCGTATACAAGGCTGCTCAAAAGAATTCATGTACAGTCGTGGAAAAAAAATAGTAAACACCCCCTACTAACTCTTCGACAAATTTTCGTAGACGGAAGTTACTGGTACCGAACGAATTGACATAAAGTCTACTTTTAAATGATGTATATAAAATTTGCTTAGGGGGTCATCTACATATTAAAGCGAACCCAAACCTCATTTTTTTCAATGGCAATACCCAATTTTAACGCGATATTTCAAATCTTCAGTTCAAACTATACCTAGACACCAAATTGCAAATCATTTGAATGATAAGTTTTTGAATTATAAGCATTCAAAATTTACTGCTTCTAATGTTAAATTACATTTTCATATTTTTATTTATATCTCCTAAAATTATGCTCCTAATGTGCTAATTTTTTGTGTAGCAATGAAACTAATGTGCCCAAACATAAATATGCTGAATTTGCAATTTTTTTGATAGATTTAGATTTTATAAGTCCTGCTTTATGAAAATCCAAAATTTTACATTTTTTTCCAAATAGCTTTCAAATTATTCTTAAAAAACGGCAAAATGATGATTTAAGGGGCCGTCCGTCCATGATAGAAGTGAGTAGATATTTTGAAATTTCTTCTGCTGCCTTGCTATCTAACAGGCTTCATTAACTGCTTCATTTGCCTTGATCAAGAAGGGAGCTCTCTCGGTTAGCAATCGAGTACCCAACTTCAATTTGGATACAGCCCTTAAAATACGCTCGTTTTAGAATAATTAATTTCTCGCAAACTTATGGTACGAATTGCATAAAAATTTGTTTTTAGGCTAATTAAAGGGTGTAGAGTTCATTTATGCTGTCAGAATTGGGTATTGCTATTGAAAAAAAATTAAGTTATGGTTCGTTTTAACATGTAGATTGCCCCCTAAACAAATTTTATATGCATCATTTAAAAGTAGACTTTAATTCCAATCGTTCGGTACCAGTAACTTTCTTCTATGATAATTTGTTGCGGAGTTAGTAGGGGGTGTTTACTTTTTCTTTTCCACGACTGTACCATTCCCCTTATTAGTGGAAACTGCTGAAGGGTAATTTTTGACTGTCGTATGTATTTCCTAACTGAACTAAGTTTTTCAATGCATGTTTTTTTTAAAGATACAAATCTATATATCGTATACAGGGCTGCTCAAAAAATGCGGATTGTTTACCGTCTGTAAATGGGAATGGCTGAAATTGCGTTTTTAAATATGTTAATGCGTTTCCAAATGGTTTAATTACACATTATATTTCAATTTATTAAACGGTGAGGATTTTCTACTTTATTCTGAATTTGTTAAATGTTTCAAAATTCATGAAAACGCATAATTTTTTTTTTCTTTAAAAATATTTTTTATTAAGTAAAGAAATGATAAATATATATATATATATATATATATGTAATAATAAATAAATAAATAATATATTATGCCGTAAATATGATTATTTCGAGATAGAAAATGTTTAAATTTTAAAATTTTACAATTTGTCTCCGTATTTTCATTTCCCAAAAGGTCAACTTTAAAATCCTTTATTTTAACTCTTAAGCTTGCAAATGTAAACGAGACCAGTGCGAATGCTGGAATATATTTAGAACATGATTTTGTTTTGAAGAGCCGAAATAATTCTCCTTATATATTCATTTTATTGTAGACGAAATTGTCCGCAGGGATACATTCTGAGGTTTAGTGTACACAAATAACTTTGAAGTTGGTTTTTAAATAGTTCTCCAGTGTAATAAACTTAAGAGCGTAGATGTGTTTCTATATACTTCGCTACCAGAAGTACAATAGAGATAGAGGAACGGAGTACTTATATTTCAGCTAAGAATGGTTTAAGTGTTTCCCATTTTAAGCAATAAAGTACGTGTAAATCTAAGGCAGATGTTTTTAGGGATATTAGTAAGTTTGATTTTATTATGAAGTTCGAATATTGCTTATAGAAGTATGCATTATTTCATGTATGAATATATATATAAATTTGTATGTGCATAGGTATTTATATTCTCCATGCTTTTACAATGGAAAAAAAATGTATATTTTACGTACAAGCGTACGTATTTTACAATCAACTTTGAGGCTATTAAGAGATTTGTTTTGCTCATAAAATCTGCTATTTTTCATGCATTTTCCATTTTGTAACAGACGAATTCTGTGTTTTATTATTATAAGCGCACTTATACTTTGATTATTTTTTATTGCAATTTGGCTGACAGATTTTTTTTTCTGTAAAGCAAATAACTTCTAATACAGTGTGTAAACGACATCAGTAGATTAGATGAGTATGAAATCAGTTCTGATACTTTAAAGTTTAAAAGGTTTTTTATTCATATTTTATTATAGAACGCTCCAAAAACTAAAAGAAATACTAGTTTCTATCAGTTCAAAAATTCTCCACGAAGTTTGTAAACTGCTAGACATTTTATTTAATTTTAAATATTCGTCTATGAAAATATTATTTTTAGCTTATAAATTGTCATTTCTCTTTTTATTCTTAGTTTCATTCAAGAAAAATTATTTTTATAAGATACTACAGCATTTTTTGCATACCCTATTTTAAAAGCGAAAGAAATGTTTTAAAAAAACTGCGTAAAACACGCGAGTAAATACCTTAAGTACAATTCTATCATAAACGAGTGCATTACATCCATTTATATGAGCACAACCAGCAATTAAGAGCTTACAGGACATAAACTTATTAAAAACTATTTTTTGTTTTTAATTTATTCTTAGCCCCACCAGTGGCCGAGAGGTTCTGCTTTCGAAGCCGGTAGACGGGAGGTGCTAGGTTCGATCCCAATCGCGCCCGTCGGCCTGATCGTTCGGAGTTTTCGTGGTTTTCTTCGAACCTTGGACTTCCAAGCGTTGATACGGGTTAGGTTCCCTTAGAAAGACCCCGACGAAGGGCACTCCCCCCTCCCATAGGGCCTATATCCCTCGAGCTGATAATTGGCCGACATAAACACAACCAACCAACCTAATTTATTCTTAATCTTTGAATGCTTCTGAAATATACTCAAAAAACCATATTCAAAAATCTTCATTATATATTGCGTTATAATCATTTTAGACATCTATAGTATAGGGTAATTCAGGGATTTATGAGGCACATTTTTTTTTTTTTTTGAATTTGTGTCTAAAGTCCCATGGTGGACATTAAAAAAAATCATACTGTGCTATTTAATGTTAAATATACAACGCGTGTACTGCGACAAAAAATCTCAAAACAAATTACTAATATTTTTTAACAATTTTTTTCTAAAATATTACACTGCGGCGCGTCACCCGTACATTCAGGCTGAGACGCTGCACTTGTGCGGTAGTTATGCCGCGCTTGCAATAAGAACAGAATGAAGTTATAAATAAAAATATTAAAAAAAAATATATTCATATCTGGACTATAATTAACGATGTAATAAAAAATTGAAACTAAATGAGTACAATGAAACGTATTAGTAAATTCAAAGTAATGATCGTTGCTTACTTTCACTATTAAAATTATCGACTTTATTTTTTACATTAAATTTTAATTGCTATTTCAGCAACAACATAACATCAATGTATTAGAAAGGAAAAATAAAGTAAAATAAATTGTGTTGACATAATTTATTTGTCAACCCTTTCGGGACCGGTGGCTTTAACCCGTAACTGGAGACGGGAGTCAAGGTGACTCCGCGTTGTTCATTGACTCTAATTATCACGTGGTTTTTTGTCCTTGAATGCAATCATCTCTTCAGTACCTTCAAGTTGTTCTTTTATCAGTATGTTGTCAGAATTCCAAGTTTGAACACGCGCCTATATCCGAGTTATTCTTTTTCAAAATTTTCGTTACTATTTATGAAGTCAGATTGACTGCACATCTTTGAAACTGTGACTGAAAAAATATATAACGCACCAGTTAATTTCTACGTATTTAGTATTGCAATTCGCTTCGTTTGTCTAGAATAATATATTGTTGTTTAAAAGAAAATGGATAAAACTCAACCAGGATGTTCAAGGAAAAAAATTCGGCCATGTGATCCAGATTTTGAAAAAATTGTAATGCAATGGTTTGAAGAACGCGAAGTTACGGAAGATGACTCTCATATTAGACATATTATTATTTATTATTTTATGACACTTTCGAAAGAAGATAAAATGTTGCAAAAACCGACGCAGGCAGTTGTGCGCTTGTCTGCTTGTATTGCAGGCAAAAACAGAAATATAATAGCAGACAATTGGTTTTATCAGTTGAGCTTGTAAAAGTTTTGAAGAAAAAAAATTCAACCTATGTTGGAACATTAAATAAATAAATAAATAAATAAATAATAGAACAGAAATATCTACAGAATTCCTTCCAAACAGAAGCAGAATAGTCGAGAGTTCAATTTATGGCTTTTCGAAGGATTTAACCTTGGTGTCATATTTTCCTAAAAAAGGCAAAGCTGTATTGCTAGTGTCGTCTATGCACTCATCAATATTCCAAGATACAGACATCAATAAGCCGTAACTTATCGCTTTTTATAATAATACCAAATCTGTTCTTGATGCCTTGGAGGAAAAATGTGTCATATATTGTACTGGTCGGAAACCAGAAGTTGGCCTATAGCTATATTTTTTCGCCTTATGTATATAAGTGCAGTTAACGCATTTATTATTTACCAGGTCACACGAGACTATAGAAAATAGTCAAGTAAAGAAGAGGAGAAAGTAGATGCAGATAGCAGTTTAAAATTACCTAGTAGAAAATATTGTACCATTTGCCCAAAAATGGTTAAAAGGAAAATATCTACTCTATGCTATTCTTGTAAACACACAGTATGTGGACAATGTTCCGTAGCCGTATGCCCCAGCTGCATGTGAATGATGTAAAAAGCAAAAGGATTAAAGAAATATTCTTAAGGTAAAATTTTAAAATAGTGTATTTTTCCTTTTTGTTTGTTTAATTCTAACAGTTATTAATATTAGTGTCCTCCCATGATATCTAAACGAAGTAAGTACTCATTATAAGGTTGTTTAAGTTTTTCTTATATTATCTTTCCATCAATTAATATTATAACATTTAACAGTTTTAATATAATTATTTTTAATATTTTGGTAATTACATGATTTCTAGACTATTTGCTTTTCCAAAATAAATTCCAATGCTGTTTACAAAAGATAAAAAAGAAAAATAACATTGGAGTTATTTTGCTCTATATCTCTGACAAGGTAAGGAAATTCATTTCTCCAGTTACGGGTTAACACAAATTTTATTCGGTTGCTACCACTTTTTTAAAAGAAGTTATCTTTACTTAAATAATCATGAAAATGCTCTAATTAAACAAAGTAAATTTTACCTTTCTTTTTTACTGGTTCCAGAAACAAATGTTGTAAGCCCTTTATGGAGGTACTTATATGCACCTATGGTCCCGTATGGGTTAAGAGAACTGTTTTTCCGACTACAATCTACAGAAAAAGTGTCGAGAAAGTACAGACTTTATGTAACTACGTTTAAACGCATGATGCAACGAAGCCAATCACACTTCCTGTTTTTTTGGAGTAGTTTCTAAACATTCCTTGCAAAGAACATCTGCGTTACGCGTAATCTAATTTTTCATTATTATAATCTTGACTTGCATCTCTCATGCCCTTCTTAATTTTTATTTTCCCCTGCATCTTTCTTGCCCTTCTTACTTTTTATTTCCCCTGCATCTTTCTTGTCCTTTTTACTTTTTATTTCCCCCTTTTACTCCATCGGTTTTAGTAAACTTGATAACATGCCTAACATGGTTAGTCTGTGCAAAATGAAAAGGAAAATTTAATAACACTTAATCATCCCGTACAAAAGATACTGCGGCATGTATACCGGAATAGCAGTGCAGTATGTATCCCATTTTGCATGGTGCAGATGTCGACCATCACAGTTACCTGCCATCGCTGAGGGGAATGGCGTAACCATACACACAGTACTCTATGAAACCCTATACTTTGTTTTGACTTCGAAATCATGCATGCATTTAGTAATTAGTGTATGGAAAGTAATTAAGTATAACGTGTTTAAAAGTTTGGACAGTGAAATCATGCACTTACGTCAAATTAAGGATTGTACTTGTACAAGTAAACATCGAAATGAGATTCGCGGTATACATTAGTGGAAATAATCTCATTGCGCACCTATACTGTGCGTTTGACGACCATCTATCGATTATTACAAGAAATACAAGATGTGCGGCATCTATCCCGTATGCGGCGACTCTCACGGAGTTTCCCTAAGGGAAGATTATTTCAAACTATACAAGCTACAGTTTTTAAAATTTAACAAATATGAGTTTTTTCATGCTTAATATGTAATCTTGAATGTAAGATTGTTTTAAACTTTCGAAATGTTTTAAATCGTGTGTTAAAAATAAAATTTTAAAATTACTTTTTGTGTATATTTTGGTTTTAAGTTAGAGAAAAGTGTGTTAGGATACTATTTAGAACAAAAATAGTTTTCTATAAAACAGTACTTTTTCTGCACATTATATTAAATATAGTTAATTACTGAAACTTCGATAAAAATATGAAGTTGAAGCATTTAAAATGGTTTCTCAGAATTTTACTACATGTAATTTTAAAAGGTTTGTTTTTTCCTTTGTTTCAATCTTTCAGGTTTACTATACTAGTCACGCGATCAGCTTCCAATTATACGCGATGTACAATTTATTTGTGTCAAACTTTTATCATGTGTATTCCCGGTTATTTATTTATTCATGTTTACGAATTTTACTTTATGTTAAGTATGGTAATGAAAATCAGTCTCTGTATGTCCCATATAGATGAGAGGTGACTGGATAACTGTAGTAGAGTTGCAACTCGCTTGTAAAAAGTCTCTAGTGTTTTGAATGTGTGGATGTAACAAACGTTTATATTGAAATTTAACTATTCGTCTCCCTTTTTCAATATTAACTGCCATTTATACAACTTACATTTAAATATAATATATTCCCCTAAAAATCACACATTTGGAGAAACCAAATTGCACGTTTCTCTACTAATGTATGGTGCAAAAATGTTTAAATTTCTGAAATTAAATTATTTTAAAATGTGCGTCTGTGTGGCAGACATTTGCACTAACATTTAAATATTTTTATCCATTTTTATAATATTAACTGTTATTCAAATAGAGAAGCCAAGGGAGGGTTGACCAACTTTTTTACAAAATGAATTTTTTTTTTGATTTTTTAAAAACTACACGTAGAATAAAGTTTTATATATAATTCTATTCGTTATACACTCAGTTATCAAAATAAAATTTCTACATAAGTGTAATACTTAAGAAATTTGAAAAATGATTGATTTTAATCATGCGAAATTAATGGGTCAACGCACGCCACATTTGGGAGGGTTAACCCACCATATGGAGGTCTTGACCCACTTTGTTTTATATTGAAATATTTGTAAACGGAAATAAAATCAGTTTAAAAAAAGCAAAATAACTTTATAGTACACGATTTACGTAATTAATACATATTTTTTAAAAACACGATGCTTAAACAAACCTGTTCAGACGCAATCGCAAGTCAGATGAGAAAATTTTTGTTTTAAACAGGCATGAGAAAATTTTTGTCTGAAGCGGCAAAATTGTACAGCATGGAAAATGAAATTTTAACATTCAAAACAATATTCGGTTAGAGACAGGTTCCGATTTCATAGAGTTTCATGTATTACTATGTCCGGATTTAGGAGCCACTGCCCTCCTCCTTTTTTGTCTCCTTGTCATACTTATTGTGACACTCGACCTGACAACTTTAATTGTCACATAGTTTGGCTTCATCTTACTGTATTCATCCTGATGAAATTTGTCTACTTAACTTCCTAAGGTTTTTCGGTCAATGCTATGTTCCTTTGCAGCCGCAGAGCACTTAACTTATCATTAACACCTTTTGAAACCCTTTCAAGGGGGGGGGGGAGTACTTTCAGTAGTAAAATTTTGAAATAAATGACTGAGACCGGAATTTACGAAGAAATTTATTTGGAAATAATAAAAAGGCTATATCCCACATACATAAAAAGTGGGGAAGGATTGTACTTTGTGCCAATATATTAAGAAAAAGAAGAAACAACGTATAAAGGCACAAATAAAATGTGTTTAAAAGCATACAGCTGTTTCAAAACCTCTAAGGTTTCCTCATCAGTGCTTAAAATAAAAGTTAAAACTAAGACATTGTGTAAAAAGAGGGGGGGGGAGAGAGAGGTGGACAGAGAGTCAGAAAAGCGTACCTTTCAGCTCTACTGCCAACGGTGAAATGCGACCTACGGCTGACAAACAGTTACGGAGTTGACGCGCGTGAGATCAACGCGCGCTTTATGCGCGTGAGATCAACTCCGTAACTGTTTGTCAGCCGTAGGTCGCATTTCACCGTTGGCAGTAGAGCTGAAAGGTACGCTTTTCTGACTCTCTGTCCACCTCTCTCTCCCCCCCCCTCTTTTTACACAATGTCTTAGTTTTAACTTTTATTTTAAGCACTCATGAGGAAACCTTAGAGGTTTTGAAACAGCTGTATGCTTTTAAACACATTTTATTTGTGCCTTTATACGTTGTTTCTTCTTTTTCTTAATATATTCCACATACATTTGAAATGGAAAAGATTTTAGCAAAATCCTGGTGCCGTTGTGGCTTTTGCGAACTACAATTGAGTGGTTTCATAAACATACTACAACCTTTGAAATGGTTAAAACTGCTACTTTAATACTTTGTAGTCCTTTCTAGCCCTTTCCGCTGTTTCTACTTACCTATTGTAAGTATTATTTAAATGAAAAAAAAAATTCCTATCTACTTTCCCATTTACATTTCATTAATTTTTTTCTTACAATGGATACTATAGCATTTTTTCACATCTTTATTTAATCAGTTTTAAGCATTTTATTTTCCATCACCCCATTTTACAGGAGCTTTACAGAATAAATTTAAATTACTTTTTATATATAATCATTAACATTTCACTATGCACGGTGTATAATAAAAAGATTTCCATAAACCGCTTAATTAAGGGAGCTTTGAGCATCTTGTCAGCTCTCCCTCACATTGTCTGGGTCAAGCCTCCCCACATAGCCCTTTTCTAAAGAACAGCATATTGTTATGTTAAGCCTAACTACTGTACAATCTTTATGCCTGGAATGAGACCTCGATATTTCTGCACTCCTTAAAACCTACTTGCTTAAATTTCTACGGTATATTTATCTGAATAATTCTTCAAAATATTTCTAAAAAACACAACTTTTATGTTGAAAACGCCTCATAAGTATTTTTTTCCACACATATTTTGATAAACAATGACTTGTTTGAGCATTCCAGTAGCTTTGTTGAACCTATTGATGAAACTCTGAAATTCTTTTAAATATTAAAACTAATGGGTGAGTCAAGCCTCCCCTATGGTGAATTATCCCTAGTCTCCATTAATTTACTATTGAATATAAAAATTGAATATAAAAATTTACCCCAAAAATGCTCTCATACACACACACACACACAAAACACCATTATTAGAAACTTCGCCACAGTTGGTGTTACGCTTATGCCTTTTTGGCTTAAAATCGCATCGTTTGGCGATAAAAGTAAAACAAAATCGTAAATGAACAAATAACATGCAACTCACAAGTACAGCCATTTTTACAATTAATTCAGCTAATTTCTCCTGTTACATGCATATTTGGAGAATGAGATAAAATTTAAAATTAATGTAAACAAGTTGGAAATTGCTCGTCAAACATAGCAAATATACTATAAGCTCGTACTATAAGTAGTTTTATAAATATTTTTTGGCCGCATATTGTACTGAATGTATATTTTAGTGCACTTCAAAAGTGCATATCCATTTCATTCAGTTCTAAAGGATGTAACATCATTAAAATGCACTTGATTTTTTTTCTCTATTGATCGTTATGTAACAGAAAACTTTTGACTGCCCTTGTAATTATACTATGCATCCGATTTTCATAAAATTTGAAATGACAAAATTTTGCAACAATTATATATTTAAAATTTCAGACCATTAGGAAGGCTGTAATATCGTTAAAATGCACTTGCAGTAATTTATTCCTATTGGCCGTAATGTAACGGAAAATTTTGACTGTCCCTGTAATTATACTCTGCATCCGATTTTCATAAAATTTGAAATGACTCGATAAAATTTTGCAACAATTATATATTTAAAATTGCAGAACATTCGGAAGGCTGTAACATCATTAAAATGCACTTGCAATAATTTATTCCCATTGCCCGTAATGGAACGGAAAACTTTTGACTGTCCCTGTAATTAAAATATCCATCCGATTTTCATAAAATTTTAAATGACTCGACAAAATTTTGGAACAATTACATATTTAAAATTTCAGACCATTCGGTCGGGTAGTTTTTGCTCTGTTATATGCGGTCGGGCGGATAGACAGACGGGCAGACGAATTGAACGACGACTATATAGGTGCTACGTATTTATATAATTACGAACGCACCTAAAAAAGGGGAAAAATTACTCAGATTTTATATAATCAAATTTCCCCTATGTATTTTCTTTTTTTTTTTCCTTTTATTCTTTCTTTTTTTTTCTTTTTTTTTGTAATCTGGCACAAAAAGATGAATCGCTAAATATTGCATGAATTGAAATCTATCACATTTAATTAATTTTTAAGCATTACGAATATTCTCTTTCGTATTTAATTTAAATATTTATGTTTTATGATATTATTACTCGTCAAGACTGTTTGACTTTTCCTTTTCTTTTCTTTTCTTTTTCATTTATTTTAAATAAAATTAGTAATAGTTTATCTTTTATTTTTCGAAGTGCATAACCATTTCAGTTCTATCATAAACGATAATAATTGCCATAAAAGAACCAGTGGTAACCGTTTTGTTCAAAGTAACAGAATTTTCTATCATAATTCAGTAGCTAACCTATGTAGAACTATATGTTATATACTATACGTAGAAGAATGAGCCTTGATAAAATCAGGTGCTAAAACTATTCTAGCTCTCAGACTAAAACAAATATATCTGTGAATATGACGTATTTTAAGGCAATATGGATTCCTACTGTAATGTACCTCCTGATTTTGGCAAATGATCTAAACTGGACAAAATTTGAGTTATTAAACACGAACTCTTTTAGTTGATCACCTGCATTAAGATTTAGTAGGGAAAAGAATCCATTATGACAACAGGAATCAGAATGTTTTTAGTCGCAATACTACTAAAATGGAATATAGTACAGTGATTGCATAGATTATCAGTAGCAATGAAATAATTTTCAGGTGATTTATTCTCATTTGTTAGTTTTTGAATTCCGGCCTTCTCGGTTTTCACCATGTATAATTCTGGTAGTTTAAAGGTTACATTTCGTAAAACGCAAGTCTGATACAATTTTTCATAATTACATTCTAGCAGAAGAAATGCAGTTAAAACCGCAATAGCAGTCAATAAGATTGTAGCTTCCACCATCAGTTAAAATACAACACTCTTTTTAATGCGTCACGAAAGACCCTCTCAAAAAGAAAAAAAGAAATCCTTGTTTTAATTCCTGAAATTCTTTAAAATGTAATCTTTAATAATCGGGTTAACAAAATTTAGATGTTTCGCCTTAACCCTCTAACTAAGCGACGTAGATCAATGTGTTATACACCTACTCCTAAAAACTATCATAGTAATTTCTATCAAAATAGCATAAACCTTCCGGTTTAAATGCAAAGTTGCTTTTTATATAAGTAGTAGATAATTATATGATTTTCTGCAATTGGATTCATCACATGAAGGTATTGCTTCAAACAAAAACTATGCTTTCAACATTTTATTTAGTACGTCAATTCGCGAGATATCCGATTACGGAAGATTAGCCTGGAATGCTATGAACAACTACCTAATGAAAATGGAAGATTTCGCTGACAGCCGAGAAATAAGAATATATAACAATAAATAGATTATCTAAGCTTTACTTCAACAAACACTTTTTTTCTCAAAATCGCGTGAGATTTATGCATAATGTTAATAGATAATTGCATAAATATCCATAATAATCTTTAATTCGGAATTCCTGAGATGGTTAATACTAACGTCAAGCTAAAAAATTGTAAAATGAAAAAAAAAAAAAAAAAAGAGAAATAAAAATAAGTTGGATATTCGATTGCATATTTTTCAAACTGCTTTAGAAGTTTAAAATATTTGACCAAGGATAGTGGATATGTCGACGACAAGATGAAAGAAATTTATTGTTGCAACATTTGCTGCCAAATAAGCGAAAAAAAATAAAAATTTAGTACCAAAAATCGTAATTGTAAATATTTGAACTCGGGATTAACGGCCCAAGTTTCCTAGTTTGTGGCCAAATTGTTCATTACTGCCTTGTCAAAACTGACTAAATGAAACATTAGAAATTTAAAAATAATCCCTAATTATGAAATCGGCTCATCTTTTGTAATAGGATTCGTCGTGAAAAATTTTCTTCAAACATGAAAAATACTTCCAACAACATAATTTATGCGCAAATTGTGTGGAAGGGTTACTCAATTACGTAAGATTAGTGAAAAATCCTCCAATCACCTATCAGAAATAGAGGGTGGATACGCAGTTATATTAAAAAGTAATAAAGTAAAAAAATATATATATAATGTATTGCACCATGCAAATTCTTTTAATAATTAGTAATTACCTAAATCTTCGTAAGAATAACTCCTAGTTCCCTTAATTTATTTTATTAACTGTATTTTATAATAAAATTACTAACAGTTGATGACGTTTCATGATGTTCGTATTTTTTTCTGAATAATATAGCCGTTTCAAATCCTGAATAATAGCAATATATGTCGTCACTAAGAAGACAAACAATAACCAACGGCAACCTTTGCGCCCGAAAAAAAGAGAAATTCCAAATTTTAATTTAAAATAATAATTCAAAATATATCGGTAAATCACGCATACAAAGGATTCCGCGAACCTATCCAATCGTGTAAAAGTTAAACAAAATGCATCCAATACTTTTGAAAAATTCCCAGACATACTTAATAAAAGAAAAAAAACCCGCTATTTTATTTAAATTACATTTCGGTATATATTTTCATATCTATCTGCCAAATATAGGCAACAAAGAGGATAAATCGCCAAATATTGTTCCATTGGATCGACTTTGAAAATTAATACTTCTTTTAATCCCTACAAACATATTTCATTCTTATTTAAATTAAATATTTTCGTTTTTTACAATTATTTTTCATTAAAACTGTATTTCTTTGTATTTTCAATAATGCCAATAATTGCGTTTTCATTTTATCTTTCGAGTTGTTTGTATATTTAAATTTCTAATTGATATAGACGTTTCAATCCTTTAACAAAAAGATAGCATAATATGCTGGCACCAAGACGAAAAACATATGCCAATGGCAACCTTTTCCTCCAGAATAGCAAATCTTTCCATCATAATTCTATAACTAATCTACCTAGAACGATGTGTTACATACGAAAACCTTCCCTGACAAAATATCTATCTGGCAGTGCAAGTTCCATCAAAAACCATTTAGTAGAATTTGAGTTATAAACAACCGGAACGAAATTTCCGTTTGTATTTTTTATGTAGAAGTAGATTATTCTTAAATTAAGGGGACTCTGTATATTGTCTCAGAGACACATGACATATATATATATAATATATATATATATTACTTCATTTATTTATTTAATTTAAGTTTAGTCATTTCTCAGAAACATTTGTTAACAATGCATTTTTTTTTTTTTTTTTTTTTTTTTTTTTTTTTTTTTAAGTATGGAAATTTTTTTTTGCAGCATCCGTTTAATATAAAACGCGGCGCAGTTGAAATTTTGTAAAGCGTTTTTTTTTTCTAACTTTTCTTGCATTTTGATGCATTTATGGGATACAAATCCTAAAACTTAAACGTATATCTTTCAATTCACTCGATTGTTTTAATTAAAGGATTCTTATATGTTCTTAAACATAAGTATTGGATTTTAAGAAAAATAATAGTTATAAATAGTTTATTAATTTTTTTAGATAAATATTAATTTTTTCTGTATCGTTATACATGGTATGACGTTTCGTTTATTTTCTGTTTGCATTGTAATTAACATTCTTAAAATCTGTATCTTTCGGTCATGAAATACACTTTTAACAAAAATAGAAAAAAATACCGAAAAAAATAAGCTATAATACAACTATGAGTATTTTACTATATGGTGCAGAAACTTGGACACTTAATAAACCAAATGAAAAGAAACTATTTGCACGGAAATGGATTATTAGAGGAGATCGGCAAGAACATCGAGATGGAAAGAAAGACAAACACTAAAATAAAAAATCAATTAAATGTGAGGACAAATATTATGCAGAAGATAGATGAGAAAAGGTTGAGATGATTTGGACATGTGAAAAGGATGGAAAGAAACAGACTACCAATGTCACTAATGAACTGGAAACCGGAAGGAAGGAACAGAAGAGGAAGACAGAGAAAACGTTGGAGCGAGAACCTTAAAGGAAATATGGATAAATATGGCTTGAGAGAGGCACAGACGGAGGTCTGAGTTGAGTGGTGCAGGAAGTTACATTGAGCTTTTGGTTGAGGAAAACCTTAAATGCGGGGAATCTCTTAATGAAGAAGAGAAAAGAATCTTTTTGAAAGAAAATTAAAACTGTGTGTTTCAAAAATGTTCTTAATATTTATTTATTTATATATATATATATATTTATTTTTATTTTTATTTTTTTACCGTATCTGTTAAAATTTAACTTTTATATTTTTAATACATTTTACTTTATAAAGAAAACTAATGTATTAAAAGTGTGCTCAAAAATATTCAAATAAAATATTTCAAATGGTACTGAGTTCCTTAAAATATAAATGTTTTTTAATTATTTTGCTATTGATTATTTGCTATTGATTTACTAGGTACCAGAGAAGGAAAAAAACGTCTAAAGGAAAGAAAGTCAAAAAAATTCCATAGTTGTTTTTTTTTTTTTTGTTTTTTTGTTTTTTTTTTTAAATCTATATATGCATCAAGAATTTCTAAAACATTGCTCTGTTATTTTTACAATGTTTTTATCACTAAATTGACCTAAAATAATCAAGTATAAGAGATTCAACATTTAAAATCACAATACAAAAATTCGTATTCATATATGAGTATGAAAATTATTTTCCTATAAGGAATTCTAAGTCGATAATTTATTTTTTTAATGCACCAGTGGTATTGATTATAAATGAATCACTTGCTTGACATTGAACTTATGAGAAATTTATCTGAATTAAAATCTAACAATGAGCTTCTAATCAATAAGATTATTTTCCCTTCATCTATACTATTAACTTGAATATTTTGTATTAAAAAAATGCAAAACAAACCTTTGTTAGAAAACAAATTTTAATATTTGACAAATTTATCACAAAAATCATTACAAAAACTACAAAATAGCTATCATTTAGTTGTGTTGTAATATATTGGGTTGCTAAGTAACAAGCTATTCCTTGAAAGCCTAATTTGACCGTCTGTATGATGTATAATATCTTTAAAAAGGAAAATGCGGTTAAGCTCTCACGTTCTCTATTCTTATTATACAAATGTTCCAGTAGCAACTGACAGTTGCAGTTAAATTTTGGTAGATATATTTAAAATTGTGCGTCGGTAAACGGCCAAAAACATTTTATAATACATTTATTATTAATGAAATCAGTATGAATACATAAATAATATTCCTTGTTATGATAAATAGTTTTCTTTTACATGGTACTTTAAATTTGTCAGAAAACACCAAAGAACTTTTAAAAGATTAATTTAAGCTTGCTCTTCTATTCTTTTCTCATTATATGTGAGTATATTTATGAAAATGAATATTGTAAGAAAATATCCTAAAATAATAAAGCATTCGTCCTATTTGTCGAAAAGTATCTCAAGAAGTAATTTTTGTAACCTTCCTGCCTTATTAGACATATACTTGTGTTTCCATGGCCTGTCATATGCGGGAAAATGTGAATGGAAATGTAAAAATTTAACTTTATTTATTGTTTCAGCACTTTATATGATTTTTAATGAATTAAATAAGGTGTATGGTACGCTTAATTACTTTTATCACTTGGATTATTCTAATCTAAGAAGAACTGACTACATTATGGGAACAATCATGTTACTGGAATGGTCGCTTAGAATAATATTTTGTATAAAAAAGAATAAATTAAATCGTATAATTTGTCGAATGCTGAAAATGTACTCTACAAGTGCTCAAAATATGCCTAAATATTACGCTATTCTTTCACGCTATTCTTTCGCTATTATTCCAATTACGCTATTTCTTGTTTTAATTATAAATGATATTTATATTATTTGCACATTTTATGCATTTTGCATTTCTCTGACTTCTGATGAGATTACCAATTATTATAGCAAACATACTAGCGATGGATACAAGATATTTTTAACCAAAACAATGAATATATCTTTTCTTTTTATGGAATTTTGGAGTGTCATAGCACCATTTATTCCCATTTATTTTTGCTGCTTTTGTTTAATTTTGGAAGAAACGCTAAATAATTTTAGGTATAAACTGCAGAAAGTGCGTAATATTTCTTTTAATACTTTAGATCAATTTTGCACAGATATTCAAAATTTAACGTCTGAAATTAACGAATCATTTCATGACATATTGTTATTGAACATTATTATTTTATTTGTAAATATTTTTAATAACGTATATAGCATATTCACTTACAGATCTTTAATGGGATTCGATTTAGCGTATCGCATTTGTAGTACGTTCATTATTTTTACTCGATTCGCACTGATCTGTGTATTTGCTTCTTCTGCTTCTAAAGCGGGATTGCAACTTAAAAGAATTATTTACAATCATGTCTCCCAAACTCGAGAAAGATGGAAATGTTTTCTACTTGTTACTAAAATCAGCGAAAGTTTTGTTGACTTTAAACTATTGGACAGTTTGGTACTAGACAAAAATCTTATCCTTGCTTCTGTCGGAAGCATTGTCACTTATGGAATAATTTTAGCAACATTTAGCATAAATTCAACATCATGATTTTTAAAAGAAGATTATTGCAAGCACCTTATCATAGCTATAGGAACAATCACGAATTTGTAAAATATACTAGAAAACATTAAACTGTAATTTTTATGCTAATTATATTCAAGCATCTAGATTTAAATAACTTGTTCACGTACTATTTTCTATAATAAATGATTTAATAAGTTATATACATTAAAAAAAATCTAAATTTGGCATGAATGTATAGATTGAAAATGATAAGGATACCTGCGTTATTGTTTTTTTCATCGATTACGCATGCTCTACATTTCAGTGCGTTATGCAATTTTTATAACTGTGTATCCAAACAAGTTATTGTAAAATCAAAATAATTCGTTCCTCAAACAAAAATCATAAGTTCGACAGTTCGCAAGATTTCAAATCCGCTTGCATTTATAATCTAGCTTCTTTTTATTAGGATGAGCGAAGAGAATCCTCTACTAGGCTACACAAATTACATTTTATCGTACATTTTGAAAAACACTATTCAATATTAGGTAGCTTTCATTACAAAAAGCTACCTATTGCAGCCGTTCGGAGGAAAGCGATTTAAAAAAAATTTGGTATATTTTCATCGATCATGACCCCCAGACCCCGAAACCACCCTCCATTCAAAAGTTGATACATATATATATGATCTTTGTCACGCTGTAACTCTCGTATTCATGAACCGATTTGGATGTAATTCGGTGTGTACGTAGTACATACCAATGTCTCGACCGAGTTCGTTGGCCAGCTTCATCCAGCTTTTGAAACAAAATGGCGGCCATTTAAAATTTAAAAAAAATTTAAAATTTGAAATGTGGTACCAAAAACTTGAAAATGGAAAAATATTTTTTTCTTATGTATTTGACCTTTATACAAAGATTCCGAAGCAGTTTTTGTATCGTCTATATCTTAAAAAATGGCTGAGTTATAGCATTTTGAATGTCTAGCGTGGCTGACATTTTGAAACGTCCTGAATTTTGTCACGCGATAAAAGGCGTATTTATGAACCGATTTGGATGTAACTTCGTTTATACATAGTACATACCAATGTCTCGACCGAGTTCGTTGGCCAGCTTCATCCGCCATTTGTTTAAAAATGACGGCCATTTAAATTTTTAAGAAAAATTTAAATTTGAAATGTGGTACCAAAAAATTGAAAATTGAAAAAATATTTTTTCTTATGTGTTTGACCTTGATAAAAAGATTCGGGAGCAGTTTTTGTTTCGTTTATATCTTAAAAAATGGCTGAGTTATAGCATTTTGAATTTCTTGCGTGGCTGACATTTTGAAACGTCCTGATTTTTGTGACGTGTTAACGGGCGTATTAGGTAGCTTTCTTTACAAAAAGCTACCTATTGCAGCCGTTCAGAGGAAAGCGATTTCAAAAAAATTGGTATCTTTTCATCGATCATGAACCCCAGACCCCGAAACCACCCTCCGTTCAAAATTGATATATATATATATATATATATATATATATATATATATATATATATATATATATATATATATCAATATATATATATATATATATATATATATATATATATATATATATCAATATATATATATCTGACCTATGTCACACTGTAACTGTCGTATTTACGAACCGATTTGGATGTAATTCGGTGTGCACATAGTACATACCAATGTCTCGACCGAGTTCGTTGGCCAGCTTCATCCGCCATTTTGTTTCAAAATGGCGGCCATTTAAATATTTTAAAAAAATTAATATTTAAAATGTGGTACCAAAAATTTGAAAATGGAAAAATATTTTTTTCTTAAGTATTTGACCTTTATACAAAGACTCCGTAGCAGTTTTTGTTTCGTCTATATCTTAAAAAATGGCTGAGTTATAGCATTTTGAATTTCTAACGAAGCTGACATTTTGAAACTTTCTGAAATTTGTCACGCGATAAAAGGCGTATTTATGAACCGATTTGGATGTAACTTCCTTTATACATTGTAAAGACCAATGTCTCGACCGAGTTCGTTAGCCAGCTTCATCCGCCATTTTGTTTAAAAATGGCGGCCATTTAAAATTTTAAGAAAAATTTAAATTTGAAATGTGGTACCAAAAAATTGAAAATTGAAAAAATATTTTTTTCTTATGTGTTTGACCTCGATAAAAAGATTCGGTAGCAGTTTTTGTTTCGTCTGTATCTTAAAAAATGGCTGAGTTATAGCATTTTGAATTTCTAGCGTGGCTGGCATTTTGAAACGCCCTGATTTTTGTCACGCGATAACGGGCGTATTTATGAACCGATTTGAATGTAACTTAGTCTGTACATAGTACATACCAAAGTTTCGACCGGGTTTGTTGGCCAGCTTCATTCGCCATCTTGTTTCAAAAGGGATGCCATTTTTATAAAAAAATGTAATTTAAAAGTTAAAATGAGTTATTAAAAAATTGGAAAATGAAAAAGATTTTTTTTATGTGTTTGGCCTTGATACAAAGGTTCTGGAGCAGTTTTTGTTTCTGAAAATGTGTTCTTTTGTTTATATCTTAAAAAGTGGTTGAATTATAGCACTTTGAATTTCTATCATGGCTAACACTTTGAAACGATCTTGTGTATTTGTCTCGCGATACCACACGTATTCGCCTATTTCGATTGAAGAAGGCATGTGGATAGTATACATCAATATCTCGACCAAGTTCGCTGGCCAGCTTCATCAGCCATCTTGTTTCAAAATGGCGGCCATTAAATTAAAAAAATATATATTTAAAGTGAGGTGCAAAAAATTAGAAATTGATAAAGGTTTCTTTCTTAAGTATTTGACCTTGATGTAAGGATTCAGGAGCATTTTTTGTTTGTCTTTATCTTAAAAAATGGCTTAGATATAGCAGTTTCAATTTCTAACGTGGGTGACATTTTGAAAAATCTGATTTTTTGCCTGCGACAGCACTCGTGTGTATCAACCGCTTCCGATGTGAGTGATCATGTGCACAGCAATTACTAAGGTCTCGACCAAGTTCACTGGTTAGCCTCATCCACCATCTTGTCTTAAAATGGCAGGCACTTTAAAAAATCGCCGAATTTGGCAGCGAAATATAAGTTACTTTAAATAAAAGCAGCTTGGATAAAGCTGACTAATTTTGCGAAATTCTCATTCATAATGATTTAGTATTGATAAAAATTAGTATTGAATCTCCTACATTCGGTTTCCACTTAATTGAGCTTCGTGTGTTTGAATAATATAAGTTGGCTTTTTTAAAATAAGGAATATGAAAGCTACCTCTTCCTCCCGGCACTGGCCGGAAGGACTTTTTATGAACCGATTTGGATGTACAGTCGTGGGAAAAAAAAAGGAAAAACCCCCTACTAACTCCTCAACAAATTATCGTAGAAGAAAGTTACTGGTACCGAACGATTGGAAATAAAGTCTACTTTTAAATGATGTATATAAAATTTGCTTAGGGGGCCATCTACATATTAAAACGAACCATAACTTTGTTTTTTTCAATAGCAGTACCCAATTCTGACAGCATAAATGCAGCTCTACACCCTTCAATTAGCCTAAAAACAAATTTTTATGCAATTCGTACCATAAGTTTCCGAGAAATTAATTATTTTAAAACGAGCTTATTTTAAGGGCTGTATCCAAATTGAAGTTCCGTACGGGATTGTTCACCGAGAGAGCCCCTTCCTTGATCAAGGCACCTTAAGCGCCACTCAAGGAGTCAATGAAGCGTGTTAGATTACAGTACAGCAGAACAAATTTCAAAATGTCTACTCACTTCCATCATAGACGGCCCCTTAAACCATCATTTTGCAGTTTTTTAAGCATAATTTGAAAACTACTTGAAAAAAAAATGTGAAATTTTTGAATTTCCATAAAGCAGGACTTAATAAATCTAAATCCATCAAAAAAATTGTAGGTTGGAATTCATAATTTTTTCGAATATTAATTTCATAATTCATATCATAAAATTATAAAAATTGCAAATTCAGCTTATTTATGTTTGGGTATATTAGTATTATTACTACAAAAAAAAAATAGCACATTAGGAGCATAATTTTGGGAGATATAAATAAAAATATGAAAATGTAATTTAACATTAGAAGCACTAAATTTTGAATGTTTATAATTCAAAAACTTATCATTCAAATGACTTGAAATTTGGTGTCTAGGCATATTTTAAATGGAAGATTTGAAATATCTCGTTAAAATTGGGCATTGCCATTGAAAAAAAATGAAGTTTGGATTCGTTTTAATATGTAGATGACCCCCTAAGAAAATTTTATATACATCATTTAAAAGTAGACTTTATTTCTAATCGTTCGTTACGAGTAACTTTCTTCCACGATGATTTGCTGAGGAGTTAGTAGGGGGTGTTTACTTTTTTTCCCACGACTGTACCTTGGTGTGTACATAGTACATATAAATATCTCGACCGAGTTCGTTGTGCAGCTTCATCCGCCATCTTGTTTCAAAATGGCGGCCATTTAAAAACATTTAAAAAATTTTAAATTTAAAATGAGATACCAAAAAATTAGAAAAAGAAAAAGATTTTTTTTGTATGTATTTGACCATAATACAAAGATTCCGGAACAGTTTTTGTTTTGTCTATATCTAAAAAAATGGCTCAGTTATAGCATTTTGAATTTCTATTGTGGCTGACATTTTAAAACGACTTTATTTTTGTCACGCGATATCAGGTTCATTTATGAACCGATTTGGATGTAACTTGGTCTGTACATAGTACATACCAATGTCTCGACCGAGTTCGTTGGCCAGCTTCATTCGCCATCTTATTTCAAAATGGTTGCCATTTTAAAAAATTTAATTTAAAATTTAAAATGAGTTATTAAAAAATTGGAAAATGAAAAAGATTTTTTTATGTGTTTGGCCTTGATACAAAGATTCCGGAGCAGTTTTTGTTTCTGAAAATTTGTTCTTTTGTTTATGTCTTAAAAACGGTTGAATTATACCACTTTGAATTTCTAGCATGGCTAACATTTTTAAACGATCTTGTATTTGTCACGCGATAACACACGTATTCGCCAATTTCGATGTAAGAAGGCATTTGGATAGTATACATCAATATCTCGACCAAGTTCGCTGGCCAGCTTCATCAGCCATCTTGTTTCAAAATGGCGGCCATTAAATTAAAAAAATTATATTTAAAGTGAGGTGGAAAAAAATTAGAAATTGAAAAAAGGTTTCTTTCTTAAGTATTTGACCTTGATATAAGGATTCAGGAGCATTTTTTTGTTTGTCTTTATCTTAAAAAATGGCTCAGATATAGCAATTTCAATATCTAATGTTGGTGACATTTTGAAAAATCTGATTTTTTGCCTGTGACAGCACTCGTATATATCAACCGATTCCGATGTGAGTGAGCATGTGCACAGCAATTACTAAGGTCTCGACCAAGTTCACTGGTTAGCCTCATCCACCATGTTGTCTTAAAATGACAGGCACGTTAATGAATCGCAGAATTTGGCAGCCAAATATAAGTTACTTTAAATAAAAGCAGCTTGGATAAAGCTGACTAATTTCGTGAAATTCTCATTCATAATGATTTAGTATTAATAAGAATTAGTGTTGAATCTCCTATATTCGGTTTCCACTAAATTGAACTTCGTGTGTTTGAATAATATATGTTGACTTTTTTAAAATAAGGAATATGAAAGTTACCTCTTCCTCCCGGCACTGGCCGGAAGGACTTTTTTGACTTAAAATTAAACATAAAATAAATTATGATGTGTAGATTTGGACAATATTATTTTTTTTTACAAAATAACCTTAAAAAGTTTATTATTTTATTTAATTTATTTTACATGTTTTTCCATTACGGACGCATTTTTGCAAAAAAAAGAAAAAGAAAAAAAGAAAAAAAAAAGAAAAAAAAAGAAAAAAAAAAGAAAAAAAAATGAAACACGTATATTTTCAGAAGGAAAAATAAATAATGGAGTTAGTCATTGTAGATAGAATGATTAATTAGATAGCTTCATGATTTCTTTTGTGAAATTTTTAAAATGCCCTTTTTATGAAAATTATAGCATATTATTAATGAATTAAAATTTGTAAAAATTAAATTATTTACATTCAATTATAAAAGTATTTTTCAGTGTTAAGATTTCCAATACACAATTTATTCTTATGCGAAATGATTTACGCAGACGATACTTACACATTTTAAAAGAATTATATCATGATATATTTGTAAAGTGGCAACAAAAGAATTGTAAACAAATAAAATTAATTGTTAAATTCTTTATACAGGTATCAGATTCCTGACTTTTTGAATAATAGTATAATCTTAGAGAAAATGTTATTTTATTTAATCGGAGCATTTTCGCGATTTAAGAGAACAACAGATTGTCTAAGGTAACAGATTGTCTACTGGTACGCAAAAAGTTCGAAATCTGATCCCTGGTTATATCATAAATAAAAAACTCCAAGAAAATTCTTAGTTATTTGGCTGAATTTACATTTCTAATTTAAAATGCGCCAAAACATAAAATAACGTTTTTGCTTAACAAAGATGCAAAAATAATATAAAAATATTGTTACTTTCAAATATATATCTTATTACATATTGCTTCTCGAATCCAAACAAATCATGGCTTTTTCTAAATTATAACTTTTATATTGACAAGATTTTGATAGGTCCAACTCTTACAGAAAAAATAATAAGTGGTTGAAAGAAAAGGTATCGTATTGAGGCTGTTCTCAAATCCAAAGGAGCAACTGTATGACATAAATTTTATTCACTTTTATTCGAAAACGCATGAAACTGGAAGTTGTTACTATAGAGAAATAATGTAATTGAAAGACGTTTTCCGTCATTTTTTTTTTTTTTTTTTGGAAACACAATAGATGTTTTAGAAAACAATATCAAAGTTTGCGTTTTAAACGGAAATTCCCGCCGAAAGCAGAAAAACATGTGAGCGAAAGGTGAAAATGCCTTGTGGTAGTCTGGCAAATTTATAACTTTACGTTTATAAATGTGTACCTCATTGTGTCAGAAAGTATCATGCTTGTTGAGCAGTGCAGTTGAGAACAGTCTTAGCATGATTCTGATAAAACCAGCTGTTACAGAAAAATGAAATTAAAAACTCTTCAAAAGCGGCCAGATAAAACCGTAAAACTGTTTTTTTCTCTAAGCCTGATTTAGTTTCCGTTGGTGAAATTAGTACTAAACTTCAAAATCTACCTGTGCCTATAGGTCGAGCCGGCAGTGATTTTTTTTATAATGTCAACCGTTTATAACTGCAGACATTAACCTTCTCATTGTTAACAATTTTGCTGATTTTAACGCAATTTGACGATTAAGATATTTAATACATATTAGACAAAAATAATTTCTAAACGTTAAAAATGTACTTTCGACTTGAATAAAAGTCAAACATCGTTGAGATTGAGACATTTTTATGAAAATTAACTTTCTACTTGAATAAAAGTCAAACATCGTTGAGATTGGGAGATTTTTTATAAAAATTAGAAATTAAACGCAATAAAATATAACAGTCATATATTCTTCTCATAAGTAAACTTACAAAGGACAAACATAAGAATGAGTTATTTCTTTAAAAACAAGTAAGACGTTTTGTTTCATATTGCAGATTCCATTAAAGTGTTATAAAAATAAATGGATTAAAATACTAAAAACGAATTATATAACCGTCTTTGCTTTGTGTAGGTTTAAAATATTTAGATGAAGTACAAAGCATACTATATGAACTAAAATAAAGTCCTCAATGAAACAAAAAGTCTCACCTATCTTGATTTGAACGGCTTCGAACTGCTATGCAGACGATTCCATAGAAATTCAAGCTTAATACCTAATGTTTAATTTCGTTCCATATAATGTGTAATAATGTGTATATAATGTGTAATTTCATTGTATGCCATAGAAATTCATGTTTAATATCTAATATTGTTTCTAATAAGTACATACACCATATGGCCGTTAATGACCGGGCACTTTTAATTTTAGAAATTTTGTCAAACATTTAGAAATATTCTTGTCAGATTCTTCTAGTATTTGAGGATTAAAAAGAACAGCTTTGACCTCATATTTTTCAACGTCGATTTGATAAGGGGGGTAACAAAAAATCAAAGGAAAAAAAGAATATTTGGGATAACCCTGTAAAATAAAATGCACGAAATGGTCTGTCGCAAATTTATGGATACTGCGCAAAATCATTTACTGTCTTATGTAAGAATGGCAAGTATATACTTGGAGATACATCGATATATATTTTTTTTAATTCAAAAAATTGATGCATGTTTTTAGATTATCACTCAGAGTTTTCAACCAAATTTAACAGCAGTTTCGGAAAAAATGGCAAAATGTACTAGAAACAATATAATGAAATTGGAATATAAATACATTAAATAATTTATGAAATATGAGCAATGGTATGAGATAATTTTTATCTGTGCATGCGCGAATAGTAACAAAGATCTTTTTACAGAATTTGATAGTCAATGGAGCATCTAATTAAAAAACATCCAGTAAAATATCGTGAAAATTTAGAAAGATATCGTCGATAGAGAGAACTGATTTTTAGTTTCTCTCTAAAAACAGCTGAATGATAAGGAATTTTCCACAAATTGTCAATTTTTATTTTCATCTTTTATTGCTGCTTTAGTTCTTCTTCGATAACCACCAGAACGAGACTATTCCATGTTAAAAAGAGGCATCAAAATCGAAGCATTTGTTACAAATCTACTCATTGATATTCGTTAAATACTAACTTTTTTCTGAAAATCAGTTAATAAAAGATGTCAACATGTGAAAAGAAAAATTCCTTAGCATTCAGCTGCGTTTAGAGAGCAACTACAAATCAGCTCACCCTATAGACGATAGCTTTCTGAATTTTCACGATATTTGATTGGATTTGCTTTTATTGGTTGCTCCATATATTTCATTATTAAATTATGTAAAAAAAAAAAAAAAAAAAAAAAAAACTTTGCTATCGTTCTCGCATGCTCAGATAAAAATCATTTCACACAAGTGCTCTTATTTAATAAAATATTTAAAATATTTATATGCCAATTGCACCATATTATTTCCACTACATTTTGCCAATTTTTCTGAAACTGTTGTTAAATTTCGTCGAAAATCCAGAATGATATAATCTAAAAACATGCAATCTAAAACATTTTTTGAACTTAAAAAAAAAAAAAAAATCGCTGTATGTTCATGCATAGCATATATGTGATATTATTACAAAAATCACTAAACACGTTGTACAGTATAAACATATTCATATTTTGCAGCGATAGATCATTTAGTGTATTTTTATGTACAAGGTGATCGCAAATATTATTATTTTCTTTGATTTTTTGCTCGTCCCCTAATTGTCCCCCCTATTGAGGTCAAACATATTCCTTATAATACTTAAATTCCAGAGATATATGATAAGTATATTTCTAAATATTCAACGAAATGTCTAAAATTGAATGTATCCAGACATTAATGGCCATACAGTGTATATATATATTGTAATAGAAGTTAAAGTGATAATTGCAATTTACTGAAAGCTTTGCCAACTCTGTTTAACACGTCTAACATCTAGCTAGCAATTGATTACTTTTTCGAAACAAGCAACCCTACCACTCTGCGAGTTGTAGACTGTGTAAGGAATCTTGTGCGGTTATGAACTGCCATGTTCTTTATAAATGATAGGCTTATGTTTTCTTTTTTTAAAACTTGGAAGGATAAAAAATATTCTGTTATGCATATGAATAAGAAAATCACTTTTCAAAATGTGTTTCTCAACAATTATATGTACCTAGTCTATGTTAATTTAAGATTTCATTAAAGTGGAATAATTGTGATAAGCATACTGATCGAAGTAGATTTGTTTAATATATAAAGAGAAATCAATAGATTTTTTATCAATTGCATAAATTTAGTAACGCCTCGTGATCCGATGTTCTACTTATAATGAACGATAATCCATATGAAAATGCAATGAAAAGAAAGGTATCCAGATCCTGTCGAGATGCAGGAGTTGGGTCAGTATTTTTAATTTCTGGTATATTTATATGAAGAAATTATCGGATTCATAAAAATTTTCGACTTCCGGTTTTCGACGGATTTACAGGTTTTAGGAGTCAGATATGCTGAAAAACATATTTTTACGAAGTGTCTGGTCTGTGAGTCTGTAACTGACTGCCTGGATGTATATGTGACACAAATATTGTGGGTGCTCTATCTCAGCAACTAGTGAACGGAATTTAATAAAATTTAGATTCCATTAGTCCCTGATATAAACTAGTGCTAATTAATTAGTGTAAATCGCCCAAAACGAGTCGCTACTATGCTGGATTTTCAGGATTTCTGCAATAGCTATATCTTAAGTACACTGGTGTCCAAAATTAAGGACCAATCACAAAATACTAACTTTTAAGTACGCGAATACTCAAAAGGAAATAATTTAATTCGAATAATTACTATCTCTATAGCACAGCTAGTCCATATAGCATCTCATTCATGTCACACATGGTCACAAGTGTCACAGTCACTACAGTGAAGAAAAAAAAGGAAATTCCATACATCTCATTATGAGTCTCAAACGATCACTATATGTGATTCCAGTGAAACGTCACTGTGACTGCTGCTTTGTGACGAGACACCATATGACTTTACAATGTAGTTACATTGTGACTCTCATGTGACTGTCATCTGCAGACTCAATTTCAAAGTGATCGTGAACGCTGCATTGTGATAAGTTACCGAAAAATGTCACATTAAAGTCACATGATGACTTTCAGATGATAGAGAGACTACTGCGAAGTCACCATTGTGCTCGTTTATGAAAAATCACCATGTGACTATAATGTTATATTATTTGGTGACTTGTCATAATACAACGTTCATGATGACTTTGAAATTGAGTCTAAAAAAGACAGTTACGTGAGAGTCACAATGCAACTACATTGTAATGTCACCTGGTGACATCTTCACAAAGCAGCAGTCACATTGACGTCTCAGTGGAGTCACAGATAGTGATCATTTTAGACTCATAATGAGACGTGTGGAATTTCCAATTTTTTGTTTCACCGTAGTGACTGTGACACTTTTGACCATGTGTGACATGAATTTGATTCTATATGGACTACCTGTGCTGTAGGGATGGCAATTATTTGATTATGTTACTTCCTTTTGAGTATTCGCTTACTTAAAAATTAGCATTTTGTGACTGGTCCTTAATTTTGGACACCAGTGTACGCAAGGATTTTTACAAAACTTCAGATTCCGTTATTCCTTGATATAATTAGGTGCTGATTACGTTTTGGTGTAAATTTCCGTTCAGGTTTTCTATGTGGTATTATTCATGATTATCGCAAAAGCTCTGTCTCAAGAACTAATGCACGCATTTTTATCAAATTTCAGATTCAGTTAGTCCCTGATATAAATTGGACCTGGTTAGTTTTTGGAGTAAATGTCTTAATAGGCGACGCTCTCATACAGATTTTTTTTAAAGATTTTTGCAACAGTTCTGTCTCAAAAAGTAACGTGCGGATTTTCATCAAACTTCAGATTCAGTTAGAAATTGGCATAAGTTGTTGCTGATTAGATTTTGGTGTAAATCACCTAATTGGTGGCACTGATGTGCTTCATTTTTCAGGGAGTATTAACATGCATGAAATAGGAAAAGTTTTTGGATTGTCACATCCACTAGCTTTAATAGAAAAATCTACAATAATACGATGCAATAAATATTCCTAAGGGGATTTGAAAATAAACAAAAAAATATATTTGTTTATTTATTTGTCTACAAAATTTTCAGTACATTAAGACGATAATAAAATTTTATAATGCATAATATTTAGTAATGTCTAAAGTATATAAAAAACCTACTAAATTTTATTAACATACATCTGAAATATATGTGAATAAGAAAATTTTAAATTGTACAATTGTCAAAATTTAATATGGTTATTTAGGTGAAGCAGTTGAGTTGAAATTTTTTTTGAAAAATAAATATTTTTAATCGAAATTTAATAGAATGCTCTTATTAGGGATCCGTACTTAAAAACTAAAAACGGAACGAGATATCATATAAGATCACTCATGTGTCTGTCTGTCACAGCCATTTGACTCGTAAACTATGGAATGTGGAAAGTTCAAATTGGGGGAAGTATTAAAGACTATTGACCCACATATTTTCATATTATTAAGCATTCATAAATATATTTAATAAAAGCGTAGAGGGCCTAATTAAGTTACTTGAAAAAAACTCTTTTCTTTGTATATCGTGTGAAAGCTTTCAAAACTCTGAACTCAAAAGTATATTTCTTTTAATTTCAGGTATTATATTTTCGAAGATATCGTCAAAAATATAGCGCAAAAATATTCCCTCCCCTATCTAATTCGGAATCTACTAAAACTAAAATTATGAAAAAATTAGAGGTAGTAGGCATTAATTTAAAATTTGCAGGAAAATTATAGTGATTACCCTAGGTCGCATAGTTTTTGAGAAAATCGCATTTTTCCGTTACACACAGATTTCAATTTACGGGCATTCATCAAAAGTGTTTGGCATAGATGGAGATACCTATCGTAGCAGAAGTGTAAAAGGATTGTTGCTAAAGATTTTTGAAAAACATTGTCAGTAATTAGCCGACATAGTAACCCTTAAAGATACGGACGGTTTGGACATACCTAATTGCAGGGGCGGGGTACTCTATGTAGCAATGGATTTTAAAGCTTAGTTAACAATGTTTATTGATATATATGTGTAATGCAATGCCAATTATCTGTATAAAAGCAATAAACGTTAAATTGTTAAAAGCAAACTAATTTTGGTAAAATTAATCACATAAATACTATGGGATTCGCGACTAGTTTGCATTGAGTAGATCTCGCAATACCCCTCGAGTTACTTTAATGTTAATTAAGAAGCTATCTGGAAAAACGCGGCACGGACCACGGCGACGTTGCAACTCAGCGACATCCTTTCAAAGCGCGTTTAGCACAATGTCTAATTTGAAATTTGAACAAAGGTTTTGTAATAGCTGCAGTGTAGAAAGAAAGGTTATTACTACGTTGAATTTGGTTTTATGAAAAAATATTCCCTCCCCTATCTAATTCGGAATCTACTAAAACTAAAATTATGAAAAAATTAGAGGTAGTAGGCATTAATTTAAAATTTGCAAGAAAATTATAGTGATTACCCTAGGTCGCATAGTTTTTGAGAAAATCGCATTTTTCCGTTACACACAGATTTCAATTTACGGGCATTCATCAAAAGTGTTTGGCATAGATGGAGATACCTATCGTAGCAGAAGTGTAAAAGGATTGTTGCTAAAGATTTTTGAAAAACATTGTCAGTAATTAGCCGACATAGTAACCCTTAAAGATACGGACGGTTTGGACATACCTAATTGCAGGGGCGGGGTACTCTATGTAGCAATGGATTTTAAAGCTTAGTTAACAATGTTTATTGATATATATGTATAATGCAATGCCCATTATCTGTATAAAAGCAATAAACGTTAAATTGTTAAAAGCAAACTAATTTTGGTAAAATTAATCACATAAATACTATGGGATTCGCGACTAGTTTGCATTGAGTAGATCTCGCAATACCCTCGAGTTACTTTAATGTTAATTAAGAAGCTATCTGGAAAAACGCGGCACGGACCACGGCGACGTTGCAACTCAGCGACATCCTTTCAAAGCGCGTTTAGCACAATGTCTAATTTGAAATTTGAACAAAGGTTTTGTAATAGCTGCAGTGTAGAAAGAAAGGTTATTACTACGTTGAATTTGGTTTTATGAAAGGACAAATGAAGTTTAAATAGGCACTGTTTTTATTGTCAATGCGGAATTAAGTACATCATAAACAGATTAGGATAGTATTAAAAAATGTGTTATACATAATAGTTATATTTTATATTATGTAGGTTTCATATCACTTTCATTGTATATCCACCTGCACTTTTGTACTATATATACAGTTATACACATCCCTACGTTGTATAGCTCTTTACAAAGTCTTAGTATTATTTTAGGAACGATTCTTTTAACTAATACAATTGCTAATTCATATAGTTATTCTACGGAACCGTCTGTGCGTGAGTAATACTCGCACTTGACCGTTTATATTATATTTAACGATTCTTAAGTTTTATTCTGAATAGCTCAAGTGTTAACCATTTTGTATTTTTTTATTACTGCATTATTAATCAAAAACCTTTCCCATTGATTCTAATGGTAAAAATATCCAAAAGCGTCTCAAGTAAAGACACTTTTTATGAAATTATTTTTTTATGCTACACCTTATCAGTGTTACAATATAAAAGTATTTAAGATATTGTCGTGATTCTGGTGGCTTCAGCTCTGGCTGAAATCTGTAATTTTTTAAGACCTTAATAAAGGCGACGTGGGGAGACACTATGCTCTACAGACTTGGTTTCCTCGTATGAGACCCTCTTAGGCAATCAAGTACAAATTCTTTTTGTCCAATTTTTAGCACTTTCCACTATAGATGAAAAGTGTTTTTGAAATCGCTTTGTCTGTCTCTCTGTTTACTATGTGCAGTCTGATCGTGCTATAATTCTCAAAATGTCTAACAATGCAAAGTAGACAATGTAGTACTTCTAAGTGTCCTGTTGCGTGTGAGTCTCGTCCTGCAGTCGTCCGGTCGAGATCTCCTGTTCCTGGCTGTTCCCATTGGCCCGTATCTGAGGGCCCCTGCACCGCCCCCTGAATACTAGGCCTGAGCGCTGGACCAAAAATGGCGGCTGCGATTTTTTTCAGCGTGTGTACGGTCCCTTAAATATTCCTACCAATAATTTTTTGAAGTTTTTTCCGCTTCATTTTTATGAGAATAAACAAGGTACAGAAATCTTTTATAAAATACTGGTGTCTACATTTAAGGGACCGTACCTACGCTAAAAAAAATCCGCCTTCGGCAGCCGCCATTTTTGTGTGAGCGCTCAGGCCTAGTATTCAGGGGGCGGTGGTCCCTGTGATAATGATGACAGCGAGGACGTCTTTCTGCCTAGCCCGAAGCGAACCAAATAGCTTGGAGATGTTCGCCCAGTACTTGCACGTAAATATAAAAGTTATTATACAAAGCCTGCTTTCAAAGCCTGTTTTTTTTTCTAGAAAAAAATATGTAAATACTCTAATTTCCTGTACATAGTCATTTGATATTGTAATATTTATATATATCTCTGTGACATTTATTTTAAATAAATGCGTGCAGCAGCACTTTTAAAACTTAAAATTTGTTTGTTTCTTATTTAATTAACAAAAATTTTAATTTTAAGATGCTTTTTAGTTAAAAAACTTGTGTTTTTAATGCGTAGATGGACTTTGGACATCCGCCATCTTGGACGTCCGCAATCTTGGATTTTATATCCCCCGCGGACGACCAACGTGTTAGATGGCCGCCATCTTGGATTGCATAATCCCTGGACGTCCTCCATTTTGAGAGGCCGCCATCTTGGACGTCTAGAGAATCTGACAAGCGGCTTGGACCCCTTCTTCCAACTAAGATTAGTATTACCTTAGTTGGAAGACTCGAACGTCCAAGTGACCTTTGCACCGTCCAGATTCTGACGTCACGCCTGCGTATCCCGTCCAATTTTCAGCCTGCTGATCACTTGACCACTGACTGGACTTCAGTTTTTTTTTTTTCAGATTTATTCGTGACGTAGGCTTCTGCTCTTACGTAATCGCGATAAAGGGAGGGAGGGCAGTGGGTTAGTCTTGGTCTGTGATTAAATTGATCTGTTACTTGTAATTCGCTGAGTGTGCGTGTTTCGAGTGTTTGTGGAATGTAGTTCTGCTTAGTCAGGCGCAATCGAACCTGTGCTGATAGTATGTTTGATTCGCTTGCATAAAAACTGCTGAGCGCCTGCGTAATGTTAGAAAAAAAGCTGGTATGGCTCGGTCCTTGTACCGACTTTATATTGGCCAGTGAGCGTCCAATTTAAACATTCGATGTAAACAAAATACGCGAAGGAATTGAATTTCACGTATCTGTAGCGATTCAGATTATTCCGAAAAAACGCATTCTTGCAAGCACTAGGAATAACTGAACTCGAAAACTTAAGGACATTTTCGGCACCGAATGTCTGTTGGTCTTTGAAGCTGTATTTCAGCTTAAAGATGTCGCAATCCTTCACACTTATACGAATGCAATTCATTCGACGAACCAATGGGTTATTTAAACCACTGCTCACAATGTTCGCACGAGGAGACCGCCGCCTTCCCCCCCCCCCGGCCACCTTTTAGGTTTAAATCAATTGCGACGATTGCGTCTAAAAGCACGTGACCTCTGGTAAACCATAACTGCGCTAAACTAATAATAAAAGCATGCTTTGGTACAGCATTTATATAGCTTTGCTGAAGATCAAATGCTGATAAACTGATAAATCAAAGATAAGCATGCAAAGCATGAACATATAACGTAGACATTATACCTCAAAAGTAAGATTTTGTAGCCATTTGTTCAATGTTTTAGTTAATTTTATGCACGTACGTATGTCGGTTTTCAATATTTCACATTCAATTGATTGCATTATTCTCAATTGAGTCTGGAATGACCAAATTTTTATACTGATTACTGTTAACAGATTGGTAGTTTCTTGGAAAAGCATTCGATAGCTTGTAGGTGCCTGTCTAGCTTTCTAATAGTCACAATTCTTAGGTTTGTCAGCTCGACATCGATTCCATCTCTTGAAAAATTTTCGTCATCATCTAATTTGTCTCTCACATCTTTTAATGCTCGTAGACATGAGAAAACTCGTGCATAAAATGTACGTCTTTGAACAGGAGATTCCATGTTTCAAATATAAAGTTTAATATAATTCGCATCTTTATATACCCTGTATTTATCTAAAGTGCGATTAAAAAACTCAGTCTAAAATTACGCAGGCGCTCAGCAGTTTTTATGCAAGCGAATCAAACATACTATCAGCACAGGTTCGATTGCGCCTGACTAAGCAGAACTACATTCCAGAAACACTCGAAACACGCACACTCAGCGAATTACAAGTGACAGATCAATTTAATCACAGACCAAGACATACATTTTAGACATACACTTTACATAGCAACTTTGCATGCAATTGATGTATGCTTTTGGGGTTTACTATAGGATGTTCGGAAATGAAAGGGATGTGTGAAGAATTTATAGTTCACTTACGGAGCCAGTCAGAAGTATTTCGCTACACTACGTCTATCAGAGGAAGCCCATCTGCTGTGCATTTTAATGATAATGCACTAGTTCAAATATATTGAAATTGAAGAAAATAAGTTGAAACTGGTGTGAATCAATAAGAACAAAAAGATCTTCTTAAACATCATCAAAAACTTTTAAATGCGCTAGGCCTTCCGAAAGACGTGAGTCTTTCTTCGTCAGGCGCAAAGAAAACGTTCTTCGCTTCTACTATGAAAGCAGCAGCAAGATTGAATTGAGAGATAAGGGAAAGGAAAGAAGCTGAAGAAACAGCATAATCAAAACAAAAGAATACAGAGTAAAATGGAAACACGCATATATTAAAATATGGGAACACATGAAATTAAAAAAATAAATAAATGAATAAAATGTAAAAAACAGACTAATTGGCATTAAAGATAATTTTATCTTTAATGCCAGTAGTATCTCTGAATCAGACGTTCTTGAAAATTTAGCTGTTTATATTAATCGTGAAGTTATTATCAATGATAAATCTGATTCCACAATGCTCTCAGCAGCTTGGGAAAATCTTTTCAGTACTACCATTTAATTCATATTTGTATTAATTAATATTATTCTATTTTTTTATATTTTATTCATTTATTCATTTTTTTTATTTATTTCATGTGTTCCCATATTTTATTATATGTGTGTGTTTTCATTTTATTATTATTTATTTTTATTTTCATGTCCTTTTTTTCAATTTACTTCCTTATTCCCCTTCTACAATGTATTCCTTTGTTTTGATTGTACTCTTCTGTGATTGGCTGTTGTCTTCTGCTTTCCAATTGGCTATTGATTTCTAATTTCCTATTGGCTGTTTCTTCAGTTTGTTTCAATTCCCTTATTTCTCATTTCAGTATTGCAGCTGCTTTCATGGTAGAAGCACGTCTTCCTTGTGCGCCTGACGAAGAAAGACTCAGATCTTTCGAAAGGCTTAGCGCATTTTAAAGTTTTTGATGGGGTTTTAAGAAGATCTTTTAGTTCTTTTTGATATATTCCTGAAGTTTACTACAAAATCTTGCTATAGAATATTGTATGCATAGAATTAATCGATCATTTACAAATACATACATATTAACTTGATGGCTGTTCAGCACATGAATAATAAATGATAGAATTGCATTTTCATTGTCATACGCGTAGTAAGTTTGACTTACTTTCTGCGGATTACTTGGTTTGTATTATTGTATTGATCATATACAGATCTTTACAAAATATCTGAAATACATCTGCGTCAAATGCTGCAGTGGAACATTGAACTTGGATTGAATAACTGTGCGCTTCCTAACGAAATACATTTTAGCACGCAGTGTAGTATATATACAGACCTATACGACTTACTTATACATATCAATCTATAGATCGCACTCACAGCTTGAAGTATGAATTCGTATTTTTCTGGGGGTTTTGAAGACAATTGCTGAAATCGGGTATTCGAATGATATTTTATTAAAGCTACATTATTTCAAAGATATTTGAATTTACACATATTATTGAAGTGCAGTACAAGATGCTTACTGTATGTTTTCAAGCGTAATAGTTGTCGTTCAGTTACAGGAACACATAAAATAATTTGGCTGCAGTACTGTTTGTTAGCTTAATGTAGGAAGTATTTTTTTATTCGCCAATGTACACCCAGAAAACGGTTTTGTTGAACAAACACAGAGTTGTTTAGCCCAACAAAACTTTTCATTTAAATGTGGGTCAATGGAAATTTTGTTTGTATCAACAAAAAAATATTGTTGATTTTTTTTTTTTTTTTTTTTTTTTTTTTTGCAATTCCAACAAAAAAAAATTATTTTTCGTCAGCAAAAATACGTTTTGTTAATTCAAGTAAAATGGTCCAATTTTAATTGAATTAACAAAATTCTTTATTTGAAAGTTTTTTTTCAAAATAAATATAATTATCTATTATTTAAAAAATCTGTTATTTTAACAATCTGTTTTCTTTTTTCAATACAATATAGTTTGTTCATTTAAATAATAAATTGTCTTACATTACGAACTTGTTTTTTTATACTACAAAAACTTTTGTTAAATGAAAGCAAAGAGCCATCGGTCAGCAATCGGTCCACAGCCGCATGTCAAGCCCCGCATATGCAGCCCGATTTATGAGGCACACAGCCGATCTGATATCGGCATAGCACTATGCCGAAAGCAGACGAATGCTGGTCGCAGCCAGACACGAGCGGAAATTCAGAAACAATTTTTCAGTTATGATACCGCCTTCTAGGAATGTATATTTGTTAATATTTCAAATGAACATATTTCGGTGCTGGACAAGGTTGGATTCGATCTGATGCTCCGAAGTACAGAAGGTAAACGTTTTAACCACTTGGCCAATGAGCCTTGGTGAGAAGAGGATTCTATGGGGTTATAAGGGGAAGTCATTTCGATAAGTGATGTTTCATCGTTGTGTGTAAAATTTAGATACGAAAATTGGAATTTTGAAGTGTTATTAAAGATTTTTTTTAATTGTCTTATGCGCGAGTATTTAAAAAATAATTTAATATTTAAATTAATGAAATAAATATCTTAGCGAAAAATTATAATGCAAAAAAGATGGACTGATTTTTTGATATTTTTACAGCTCGTAAAATAATTTTAAAAACTTTTTAATAATTAGATAATTAAATAAAATAAGAAACTTTGCTATTGCTTTTAAAATTAATATATTCATAGAAAATAAGAGAATTAACTTATGAAGTATTTTTATTCTTTCTACGATTAAGTTTATAATGAATAATAATTTTAAGGGGCGATTAAAAAATTATTTTGAAGTTTCAAATAATTGTTGGTCCCTTTTAATATAAAATCAAAAACAACTTTTTTAAAATAAATAAATATAGGTCATTTTTGACGTTTTTTTTTTCTGTTTATCACTGTTACAATTTTATATGAAATAAAAATATCTATTTTTAAACCATTTTATTTCACTAATAAAATCTTTTATTTATCACACACGCATGTATAATACATAACAATTAAAAAAAAAAAATAACAGATTTATTTTATATTGTTATAATGATTCGTTGAAGAAAAGTAAGAAAATAACTCATTATATAAACCCCATTAATTTTTAATATATTGTAAAGAAACTTGCATTGTGTGCTCGGGAAAGCCAAATGATTGATCAAGTTTGACCTCAGTAAATATAGCGAAACTGGCATCCTCTGCTGTGCCGCAGGTGATGAAGTCGAACACAATTGGAAGCAAGTTTCCTAAAATTATTTTTGTTTAAAAATTGATTTGTGCTTGTTTCTAGTTACTTCGGGAATATGCTAATTGTTATTATGTTATTTCTTATGTTAATAGTTATTTAATTTCTAGAACTTTCCAAGCCTGGAAAGTTCCATTCGAGATAAAACAATTTGGAAATTGCTCGTCAAACGTGGCAGATGATGTGCGTTCGTACTATACCTAGTTTTATAAATATTTTTTTGCCCCGCCTATTGTGCTGAATGTATATTTTAGTGCACTTCATAAGTGCCTATCCATTTCATTCTGTTAGAAAGGCCATAACATCATTAAAATGCACTTGAAATAATTTTTTCCCATTAGCCGTAATATAACGGAAAACTTTTGACTGTCCCTGTAATTAAACTATACATCCGATTTTCATAAAATTTGAAATGACTCGACAAAATCTTACAACAATTATATATTTAAAATTTCAGACCATTCGGAAGGGTGTAACATCATTAAAATGCACTTGCGATATTTTTTTTTCCATTAGTCGTAATGTAACGGAAAAAGCTTGACTGTCCCTGTAATCTATACTTCATTCATTCATCATACTCCTATTATAAAGAGGTAAAAATTGTTTATTTGTCGGAGATAAGCTCAGGAACTACCGAACCGATTCCAAAAGTAATGGTATCAAAATGATGGTGTTCGCCCAACTTAGAACATAGGCTATATCTTATGTCGGTGCCACTACACCAAAGGGGGTGCAGGAGCAAAAAACGTTCTAAAAAGGCGATTTTTGCGTTACTGAAGGGCCTAGAAATATGAAATTTGGAATATTAGTTACTTATAAGATATAAATGGTGTCTAAGAACAGTTCTTAAACAATTCGAAATTTAAAAGGGGTGAAAATGCACAAAAAGCGTTCTAAAAAACGTTCTAAATGGTAGTTTCTACATAATCTCAGGAAATACCAAACCGATTTCAAAAGTAATGGTATCAAAATGATGGTGTTAGTCCAACTTAGAACATAGGCTATATTTTATGTCGGTGCCACTACACGAAAGGGGGTGCAGGAGCAAAAAACGTTCTAAAAATGCGATTTTTAGGTTACTGAAGGACCTAGAAATATGAAATTTGGAATATTAGTTACTTATAAGATATAAATGGTGTCTAAGAACAGTTCTTAAACAATTCGAAATTTAAAAGGGGTGAAAATGCACAAAAAGCGTTCTAAAAAACGTTCTAAATGGTAGTTTCTACATAATCTCAGGAAATACCAAACCGATTTAAAAAATATTGGTGTCAAAATGATGGTGTTAGTCCAACTTAGAACATAGGCTATATTTTATGTCGGTGCCACTACCCCAAAGGCGGTGTAGGAGCAAAAAACGTTTTAAAAATGCGGTTTATGTGTTACTGAAGGGCCTAGAAATATGAAATTTGAAGTATCAGCTACTTATTAGATATAAATGATTTCTAAGAACAGTTCTTAAACAATTCGAAATTTAAAAAGGGTGAAAATGCGCGAAAAGCGTTCTAAAAATGTTCTAAATGGTGATTTCTACACAATCTCATGAAATACCAAACCGATTAAAAAATTAATGGCGTCAAAATGATGGTGAAAACCCTTGCTCCAACATAGGCTATGTTTTATGTCGGTGACACAACACCAAAGGGGGTGCAGGAGAAAAACGTTCTAAATATCAGTTTTTGCGTGACGGAAGGGCCTTGAATCGTGAAATTTAGAATGGTAGTTAGTTATAAGATATCAATGATCTCTATGGACATTTCCTAAAAAAGGCGAAATTTAAAAGGGGGGGGGGGTCAAAATGCGCAAAAAGCGTTATAAAAAACGTTCTAAATTGCGATTTCTAGCAATCTCAGGAAATACTGAACCGATTTGAAACATTTTGGTGTATAAATGATGGGGACAGATCTTGCTCCAAGATAGGCTATATTTTATATCTGTTTCACTACCCGAGAGGAGATGCAGGAGCAAAATGAGCGTTCTAAATGCCGATTTGTCACCAATATCTCAGGAGGAATCAAACTGATTTCAAAAGTAATGGTAAGAAATTGATGCTGGCAGCCTCTCCTCTAACATAGACGCTATTTTAAGTCGGTATCACTGTCACCTAGACGTTGCAGGAGCAAAAAAGCGTTCCAAATTTCGAATTTTGTGATCGGTAGGGGCTAGCAACTTAAAATTAGGCAAGGTACATATTTATTAAATATAAATTATCTTTAAGAACAGTTTCGAAAGAATTGGAAATTTAAAATAGGGTGAAAATGCGCGAAAAGCGTTCTAAAAATGTTCTAAACTGCGATTTCTACTCAATCTAAGGAAATACCAAAGCTATTTCAAAAGTAATGGTTGCAAATCAATGGTGACAGTCCCTGCTATAACATAGGTTATATTTTATGTTGCTGTCACTACCATCTGACGGTTGCAAAAGCAAAACATGGTCTAATTTGCGCTTTTTGCACAACTGAGGTGTCTAACACTTTGAAGTATGGCATGGTATTTACTTACAAGATACAACTGCTTCCTAAGAACAGTCGAAAGAAAATTCCAAATTTAAAAAACTGAAGTGAGTGAAAAGCGTTATAAATTACAATTCTTAAGCAAACTTATAAATTACCAAACCGATTAAAAAAATAATGATGAAAAATTTTGGTGATAGAACCTGCTCAA
This sequence comes from Maratus speciosus, assembly GCA_963932465.1. NCBI lineage: Eukaryota > Metazoa > Arthropoda > Arachnida > Araneae > Salticidae > Maratus > Maratus speciosus. Next base: position 258,139,202 of record OZ010800.1, on the reverse strand, counting down.
ACATAAGCTATATTTATGTCTGTTCCACTACCACCAGAGGGTTGCAGGAGCTAAAAACTTTCTAAATTCCGAATTTTGTGATACTGAAAAGGCTAGAAACTTTAAATATGACATGGTAGTTACTTATAAAATATAAATGCCCTCGAAGGAACGTCGAAAATAAATTCGAATTAAAAAGGGGTGAAGCGAAGGGGAGGTGCGAAAAGCATTCTAAAGGGTTCTAAATTACGATTATATGCAATTTCAGGGAATATAAACCAATTATAAAAGTAATAGTTGCGAATCAATGGTAACAGTCTCTGATCCTACACAGGCTATATTTTATGCAGGTGATTCTACCACCTGGCGTTCACAGGAACAACAAACGTTCTAAAAAAGGGCTTTAAAAGCTCTTTAAATTACGTTTCTGTGGAATATTAGGAAATAACAAACCGATTTCAAAATTAATGTTGGTAAATTAATGGTGACAGTTCCTGTTTCAACATAGCCCTTTGTGTTGAGAGATGGGGTAGGACTTGGAATTTGACATGATGGTTAATTTTAAGATGTAAGAAGATGGTTTCTAAAAAATTCAAAACTTCAAATGAATACTGAAATGAGCGTATTAATTGAGCATAAATGTTTCAAAATATTTTCTAAATTATAATTTATTTAGTTTTATTTAATTTTTTTAATTTAAGTCTCATTTCTGCCTCATGCAGTGTAATAATGATGTTTAATCAAACTGTGTTTTAAATAGTAATTTTTGAATTATTCATAAAAGTAATATATAGCTTTTAATAAAAATAAAAAAACCTTTTAATAAAATAAAATATTACCCTTTAATAAAATAAAAATTTAGTTAGTACCTTTTAATAAAAATTAGACATATAAATATCACTTGGCATATTTCAAATATTACGCGAGCAAAGCCGCGGGGTTTGCTAGTCATATTATAAAGAGGTAAAAATTGTTTATTTGTAGGAGGTAAGCTCTGGAACTACCGAACCGATTCCAAAAGTAATGGTATCAAAATGATGGTGTTAGTCCAACTTAGAACATAGGCTATATCTTATGTCCGTGACAATGCTTAAAAGGGGGTGCAGGAGCAAAAAACGTTCTAAAAATGCGATTTTTCTGTTATTGAAGGGCCTAGAAACATGAAATTTAGAATGGTAGTTACTTATAAGATACTAATGATCTCTAAGTACATTTCTTTAAAAAATCGAAATTAAGAAAGGGTGAAAATGCGCGAAAAGCGTTCTAAAAAACGTTCTAAATGGCGATTTTTACGCAATTTCAGGAAGTACCAAACCGCTTTAAAAAATAATGGTGTCAAAATGATGGTGACAACCGTTGCTCCAACATAGGTTACACAATATGTCAGTGCCACTACTACTAAAGGGGGTGCAGGAGAAAAAACGTTCGAAATTGCGACTTTTGTAATACTGAAGGGTCCAGATACATGGAATGTGCCATGATAGTTACTTATTATATACAAATAATCTCTAAGAACATTTCTTAAAAAATTCGAATTTTAAAAGGGGTGAAAATGAGCAAAAAGCGTTCTAAAAAACGTTCTAAATGGCGATTTTTATCCAATCTCAAGAAGTACCAAACCGATTTAAAAAAATAATGGTGTCAAAATGATGGAGACAACCCTTGCTCCAACATAGGCTATGTTATATGTCGGTGCCACTACCCCAAAGGGGGTGCAGGAGAAAAAATTTCTAAATTGCGCCTTTTGTGTTACTGAAGGGTCCAGATACATGGAATTTGCCATGGTAGTTACTTATGATATATAAATAATCTCTAAGAACATTTCTGAGAAAATTCAAAATTTAAAAGGGGTGAAAATGCGCAAAAAGTGTTCTAAAAAACGTTCTAAATGGCGATTTTTACGCAATCTCAAGAAGTAACAAACCGATTAAAAAAATAATGGTGTCAAAATGATGGTGACAACCATTGCTCCAACGTAGGCTACACTTTATGTCTGTGCCACTACCCCTAAAGGGGGTGCAGGAGCAAAAAAACGTTCGGAATTGCGATGTTTGTGTTACTGAAGGGCCCAGATACACGGAATTTGGAATAGTAGATACTTATATAAATAATCTCTAAGAATATTTATTAAAAAATTCGAAATTTAAAAGGGATGAAAATGCGTGAAAAGAGTTCTAAAAAACGTTCTAAATGGCGATTTCTATGTAATGTCAGAAAGTACCCAACCTATTTCAAAAGTAATGTTAGGAATTTGATGACGACAGCCTTTGCTCCAACATAGGCTCCATTTCATGTCGGTGTCACTACCACTAGGGGTTGCAGAAGCAAAAAACGTTCTAAATTGCGATTTTTTTGTTACTGGAGGGCCTAGAATCCTGAAATTAGGCAGGGCAGTTATTTATCAGATACAAATGATCTCTAAGAGCAAAACCTAAAAAACCGAAATTTAAAAAGGGTGAAAATGGACGAAAAATGTTCAAAAAAATGTTCTAAATTGCGATTTCTACGTAATCTCAGAAAGTACCCAACCGATTTCAAAAGTAATTGTTGGAAATTTATGCTCCAATATAGGATATATTTCGTGTCGGTGTCACTACCACCTTGCGGTTTCAATTTTAAGAACGTTCTAAATGTGATTTTTGTACTACTGAAGGGGTTAGCAACTTGAAATTTGGCATGGTAATTACTTATGAGTTGTAAATACTCTCATAGAAGAATCCTTAAAAATTTGAAATTTAAAAGGGGTGAAAATGAACGAAAAGCGCTCGAAAAACGTCCTAAATAGCGATTTCTACGGAATCTCAGGAAATATAACCCGATTTCAGAAGTAATGGGTTCAAATTGATGGTGACAGTCCCCGCTACAGTATAGCCTATATTTTTCGTTGTTGTCACTACCACTAGGGGTTGCAGAAGCAAAAAACGTTCTAAAAATGCGATTTTTGCGTTACTGAAGGGCCTAGATATATGAAATTTGAAATATTAGCTACTTATTAGATATAAAGGATTTCTAAGAACAGTTCTTAAACAATTCAAAATTTAAAAGGGGGTCAAAATGCGCGAAAAGCGTTCTAGAAAATATTCTACATGGTGGTTTCCACACAGTCTCAGGAAATACCAAACTGATTTAAAAAATAAAGGCGTCAAAATTATGGTGACAACCCTTGCTCCAACATAGGCTATGTTATATGTCGGTGCCACTACCCGAAATCGGGTGCAGGAGAAAAAATTTCTAAATTGCGGTTTTTGCGTTACGGAAGGGCCTAGAATCATGAAATTTGTAATGGTAGTTATTTATAAGATATCAATGATCTCTAAGGACATTTCCTAAAAAAATCGAAATTTAAAAGGAGGTCAAAATGCGCCAAAAGCGTTGTAAAAACTTTCTAAATTGCGATTTCTATGCAATCTCAGGAAGTACTGAACCGATTTCAAATATAGTGGTGTAAAAATGATGGTGACAGATCTTGCTCCGAAATAGGCTATATTGTATATCTGTTTCCACTACCCCAGAGGAGATGCAGGAGCAAAATCAGCGAAAAGCGTTCTAAAAACGTTCTAAATGCCGATTTGTCAGTAATATCTCAGGAAGAATCAAACTGATTTCAAAAGTAATAGCAGGAAATTGATGCTGACAGCTTCTTCTCTAACATAGACGCTATTTTATGTCGGTATCACAATCACCTAGACGTTGCAGGAGCAAAAGCGTTCTAAATTTCGATTTCTAGGATCGGTAGGGGCTAGCAACTTAAAATTAGGCAAGGTACGCATTTATTAGATATAAATGATCTTTAAGAACAGTTTCGAAAAAATTAGAAATTTAAAAAGGGGTGAAAATGCGCGAAAAGCGTTCTAAAAACATCCTAAATTGTGATTTCTACTCAAACTCAGGAAATACCAAAGCTATTTCAAAAGTAATGGTTGCAAATCAATGGTGACAGTCCCTGCTATAACATAGGTTATATTTTATGTTGCTGTCACTACCATCTGAGGGTTGCAAAAGCAAAATATATTCTAATTCCCGTTTTTTGCACAACTGAGGGGTCTAACACTTTGAAGTATGGCATGGTATTTACTTATAAGATAGAATTGCTGTCTAAGAACAGTCGAAAGAAAATTCCAAATTTAAAAAGATGAAGTGAGCGAAAAGCGTTATACAATTTTTATGCAGTCTTATCAAATACCAAACCGATTAAAAAAATAATGCTGACAAATTGTTGGTGATAGAACCTGCTCAAACATGAGCTATATTTGATGTCTGTGCCACTACCACCGAAGGGTTGCAGGAGCTAAAAACTTTCTAAATTGCGATTTCCGTGATACTGAAAAGGCTAGAAACTTTAAATATGGCATGGTAGTTACTTATAAAATATAAATGCCCTTGGAGGACTGTAAAACATAAATTCGAATTAAAAAGTGGTGAAGCGAAGGGGAGGTGCGAAAAGCATTCTAAAAAAGTCCTAAATTACGATTTCTATGTAATTTCAGCGAATATAAACCGATTATAAAAGTAATAGTTGAGAATCATTGGTAACAGTCTCTGATCCTACACAGGATACATTTTATGCCGATGATTCTACCATCTGGGGTTCACAGGAACAACAAACGTTCTAAAAAAGGCCTTTAAAAGCTTTCTAAATTACGTTTCTGTGGAATATTAGGAAATAAGAAACCGATTTCAAAATTAATGTTGGCAAATGAATGGTGACAGTTCCTATTTCAACATAGCCTTTTTTTTGAGAGAGGTGGTAGGACTTGGAATTTGACATGATAGTTAATTTTAAGATGTAAGAAGATGGTTTCTAAAAAATTCAAAACTTCAAATGAATACTGAAATGAGCGTATTAATTGAGCACAAAAGTTTCAAAATATTTTCTAAATTATCATTTATTTAGTTTTATTTCGTTTATTAATTTAAATCTCATTTCTGCCTAATGCAGTGTAATAATGATGTTTAATCAAACTGTGTTTTAAATAGTAATTTTTGAATTATTCCTAAAAGTAATAAGTACTTTTTAATAAAAAGACCTTTTAATAAAATAAAATATTACCTTTTAATAAAATAAAAATTTAGTTAGTACCTTTTAATAAAAATTAGACATAAATATCACTTGGCATATTTCAACTATTACGCGAGCAAAGCCGCGGGGTTTGCTAGTCTATACTCCTATTATAAAGAGGAAAAAATTGTTTATTTGTCGGAGGTAAGCTCTGGAACTACCGAACCGATTCCAGAAGTAATGGTATCAAAATGATGGGGTGAGTCCAACTTAGAACATAGGCTATATCTTATGTCGGTGCTACTTCCCCAAAGGGGGTGTAGGAGCAAAAAACGTTCTAAAAATGCGATTTTAGCGTTACTGAAGGGCCTAGGGATATGAAATTTTGAGTATTAGTTACTTATAAGATATAAATGATGTCTAAGAACAGTTCTTAAACAATTCGAAATTTAAAAGGGGTGAAAATGCACAAAAAGCGTTCTAAAAAACGTTCTAAATGGTAGTTTCTACACAATCTCAGGAAATACCAAACCGATTTAAAAAATATTGGTGTCAAAATGATGGTGACAACGCTTGCTCCAAGATAGGCTATGTTTTATGTCGGTGTCACTACCCCAAAGGTGGTGCAGGAGCAAAAAACGTTCTAAAAATGCGATTTATGTGTTACTGAAGGGCTTAGAAATATGAAATTTGAAATATTAGCTACTTATTAGATATAAAGGATTTCTAAGAACAGTTCTTAAACAATTCGAAATTTGAAAGTGGTGAAAATGCGCGAAAATCGTTCTAAAAAACGTTCTAAATGGTGGTTTCTACACAATCTCAGGAAATACCAAACCGATTTTAAAAATAATGGTGTCAAAATAAGGGTGTCAAAATGACGGTGACAACCCTTGCTCCAACATAGGCTATATTTTATGTCGGTGCCACTACCCGAAAGGGGGTGAAGGAGCAAAAAACGTTCTAAAAATGCGATTTTAGTGTTACTGAAGGGCCTAGAAATATGAAATTTTGAATGTTAGTTACTTATAAGATATAAATGGTATCTAAGAACAGTTCTTAAACAATTCAAAATTTAAAAGCGTTGAAAATGCACAAAAAGCGTTCTAAAAACATTCTAAATGGTAGTTTCTACACAATCTCAGGAAATACCAAACCGATTTAAAAAATATTGGTGTCATAATGATGGTGATAACGCTTGCTCCAAGATAGGCATTGTTTTATGTCGGTGCCACTACCCTAAAGGGGGTGTAGGAGCAAAAAACGTTCTAAAAATGCGATTTTAGCGTTACTGAAGGGCCTAGGGATATGAAATTTTGAGTATTAGTTACTTATAAGATATAAATGATGTCTAAGAACAGTTCTTAAACAATTCGAAATTTAAAAGGGGTGAAAATGCACAAAAAGCGTTCGAAAAAACGTTCTAAATGGTAGTTTCTACACAATCTCAGGAAATACCAAACCGATTTAAAAAATATTGGTGTCAAAATGATGGTGACAACGCTTGCTCCAAGATAGGCTATGTTTTATGTCGGTGTCACTACCCCAAAGGGGGTGCAGGAGCAAAAAACGTTCTAAAAATGCGATTTATGTGTTACTGAAGGGCTTAGAAATATGAAATTTGAAATATTAGCTACTTATTAGATATAAAGGATTTCTAAGAACAGTTCTTAAACAATTCGAAATTTGAAAGTGGTGAAAATGCGCGAAAATCGTTCTAAAAAACGTTCTAAATGGTGGTTTCTACACAATCTCAGGAAATACCAAACCGATTTTAAAAATAATGGTGTCAAAATAAGGGTGTCAAAATGACGGTGACAACCCTTGCTCCAACATAGGCTATGTTTTATGTCGGTGCCACTACCCGAAAGGGGGTGAAGGAGCAAAAAACGTTCTAAAAATGCGATTTTAGTGTTACTGAAGGGCCTAGAAATATGAAATTTTGAATATTAGTTACTTATAAGATATAAATGGTATCTAAGAACAGTTCTTAAACAATTCAAAATTTAAAAGCGTTGAAAATGCACAAAAAGCGTTCTAAAAACATTCTAAATGGTAGTTTCTACACAATCTCAGGAAATACCAAACCGATTTAAAAAATATTGGTGTCATAATGATGGTGATAACGCTTGCTCCAAGATAGGCATTGTTTTATGTCGGTGCCACTACCCTAAAGGGGGTGTAGGAGCAAAAAACGTTCTAAAAATGCGATTTTAGCGTTACTGAAGGGCCTAGAAATATGAAATTTTGAATATAAGTTACTTATAAGATATAAATGATGTCTAAGACCAGTTCTTAAAAAATTCGAAATTTAAACTGGGTGAAAATGCACAAAAAGCGTTCTAAAAAACGTTCTAAATGGTAGTTTCTACACAATCTCAGGAAATACCAAACCGATTTAAAAAATATTGGTGTCAAAATGATGGTGACAACGCTTGCTCCAAGATAGGCTATGTTTTATGTCGGCGCCACTACCCCAAAGGGGGTGTAGGAACAAAAAACGTTCCAAAAATGCGATTTTAGCGTTACTGAAGGGCCTCGAAATATGAAAATTTGAATATCAGTTACCTATAAGATATAAATGATGTCTAAGAACAGTTCTTAAACAATTCGAAATTTAAAAGGGGTGAAAATGCACAAAAAGAGTTCTAAAAAACGTTCTAAATGATAGTTTCTACACAATCTCAGGAAATACAAAACCGATTTAAAAAATATTGGTGTCAAAATGATGGTGACAACGCTTGCTCCAAGATAGGCTATTTTTTATGTTGGTGTCACTACCACAAAGGGGGTGTAGGAGAAAAAAAACGTTCTAAAAATGCGATTTATTTGTTACTGAAGGGCCTAAAAATATGAAATTTTAATTATTAGCTACTTATTAGATATAAAGGATTTCTAAGAGCAGTTCTTAAACAATTCGAAATTTAAAAGGGGTGAAAATGCGCGAACAGCGTTCTAAAAAACGTTCTAATGGTGGTTTCTACACAATTTCAGGAAATACCAAACCGATCTAAAAAATAATGACGTCAAAATGATGGTGACAACCCTTGCTGCAACGTAGGCTATGTTTTATGTCGGTGCCACTACCCCAAAGGGGGTGCAGGAGAAAAACGTTCTAAATTGCGGCTTTTGCGTTACGGAAGGGCCTAGAATTGTGAAATTTGGAAGTTAGTTATAAGTTATCAATGATCTCTAAGGACATTTCCTAAAAAAATCGAAATTTAAAAGGGGGTCAAAATGCGCAAAAAGCGTTGTAAAAAACTTTCTAAATTGCGATTTCTATGCAATCTCAGGAAGTACTGAACCGATTTCAAATACAATGGTGCAAAAATGAAGGTGACAGATCTTGCTCCAAGATAGGCTATATTTTATATCTGTTTCCACTACCCCAGAGGAGATGCAGGAGGAAATCGCGCGAAAAGCGTTCTAAAAACGTTCTAAATGCCGATTTGTCGGCAATATCTCAGGAAGAATGAATCTAATTTCAAACATAATGGTAGGAAATTGATGCTGACATCCTCTGCTCTAACATAGACGCTATTTTATGTCGGTATCACTATCACCAAGACGTTCCGGGAGCAAAAAAGCGTTCTAAATTTCGATTTTTGTGATCGGTAGGGGCTAGCAACTTAAAATTAGGCAAGGTACATATTTATTAGATATAAATGATCTTTAAGAACAGTTTCGAAAAAATTGGAAATTTAAAAAGGGGTGAAAATGCGCGAAAAGTGTCCTAAAAACGTTCTAAATTGTGATTTCTACTCAATCTAAGGAAATACCAAAGATATTTCAAAAGTAATGGTTGCAAATCAATGGTGACAGTCCCTGCTATAACATAGGTTATATTTTATGTTGCTGCCACTACCATCTGAGGGTTGCAAAAGCAAAACATGTTCTAATTTGCGTTTTTTTGCGCAACTGAGGGGTCTAACACTTTGAAGTGTGGCACGGTATTTACTTACAAGATGCAACTGCTTTCTAAGAACAGTCGAAAGAAAATTCCAAATTTAAAAAATGAAGTGAGTGAAAAGCGTTATAAATTACAATTTTTAAGCAAACTTATAAATTACCCAACCGATTAAAAAAATAATGATGACAAATTTTGGTGATAGAACCTGCTCAAACATAAGCTATATTTTATGTCTTTTCCACTACCACCAGAGGGTTGCAGGAGGTAAAAACTGTCTAAATTGAGATTTCTGTGATACTGAAAAGGCTAGAAACTTTAAGTATGTCATGGTGGTTACTTATTAAATATAAATGCCCTCGAAGGAACGTCGAAAATAAATTCGAATTAAAAAGGGGTGAAGTGAAGGGGAGGTGCGAAAAGCATTCTAAAAAAGTCCTAAATTACGATTTCTATGCAATTTCAGGAAATATAAAAGTAATACTTGCGAATCAATGGTAACAGTCTCTGATCATACACAGGCTATATTTTATGCCGATGATTCTACCACCTGGGATTTACAGAAACTACAAACGCTCTAAAAAAGGCCTTTAAAAGCCTTCTAAATAACTTTTCTGTGGAATATTAGGAAATAACAAATCAATTTCAAAATTAATGTTGGCAAATTAATGGTGACAGTTCCTATTTCAACATAGCCCTTTATGTTAAGAGAGGTGGTAGGACTTGGAATTTGACATCATGGCTAAATTTAAGATGTAAGAAGATGGTTCCTAAAAAATTCAAAACTTCAAATGAATACTGAAATGAGCGTATTAATTGAGCATAAAAGTTTCAAAATATTTTCTAAATTATTACTTATTTAGTTTTATTTCGTTTTATTAATTTAAGTCTCATTTCTGCCTTATGCAGTGTAACAATGATGTTTAATCAAACTGTGTTTTAAATAGTAATTTTTTTAATTATTCCTAAAAGTAATAAGTACCTTTTAATAAAATAAAAATTTAGTTAGTACATTTTAATAAAAATTAGACACATAAATAATACTTGGCATATTTCAAATATTACGCGAGCAATGCCGCGGGGTTTGCTAGTCATCATACTCCTATTATAAAGAGGTAAAAATTGTTTATTTGTCGGAGATAAGCTCAGGAACTACCGAACCGATTCCAAATGTAATGGTATCAAAATGATCGTGTTCGCCCAACTTAGAACATAGGCTATATCTTATATCGGTGCCACTACCCCAAAGGGGGTGCAGGAGCAAAAAACGTTCTAAAAATGCGATTTTTGCGTTACTGAAGGGCCTAGAAATATGAAATTTGGAATATTAGTTACTTATAAGATATAAATGGTGTATAAGAACAGTTCTTAAACAATTCGAAATTTAAAAGGGGTGAAAATGCACAAAAAGCGTTCTAAAAAACGTCCTAAATGGTAGTTTCTACATAATCTCAGGAAATACCAAACCGATTTAAAAAATATTGGTGTCAAAATGATGGTGTTAGTCCAACTTAGAACATAGGCTATATTTTATGTCATTGCCACTACCCCAAAGGGGGTGCAGGAGCAAAAAACGTTCTAAAAAACGTTCTAAATGGTAGTTTCTACATAATCTCAGGAAATACCAAACCGATTTAAAAAATATTGGTGTCAAAATGATGGTGTTAGTCAAACTTAGAACATAGGCTATATTTTATGTCATTGCCACTACCCCAAAGGGGGTGCAGGAGCAAAAAACGTTCTAAAAATGCGATTTTTGCGTCACTGAAGGACCTAGAAATATGAAATTTGGAATATTAGTTACTTATAAGATATAAATGGTGTCTAAGAACAGTTCTTAAACAATTCGAAATTTAAAAGGGGTGAAAATGCACAAAAAGCGTTCTAAAAAACGTTCTAAATGGTAGTTTCTACATAATCTCAGGAAATACCAAACTGATTTGAAAAATAATGGCGTCAAAATGATGTTGAAAATCCCTACTCCAACATAGGCTATGTTTTATGTCGGTGCCACTACCCCAAAGGGGCTGCAGGAGAAAAACGTTCTAAATTGCTGTTTTTGCGTGACGGAAGGGCCTTGAATCGTGAAATTTAGAATGGTAGTTAGTTATAAGATATCAATGATCTCTAAGGACATTTCCTAAAAAAATCGAAATTTAAAAGGGGAATCAAAATGCGCAAAAAGCGTTGTAAAAAACGTTCTAAATTGCAATTTCTATGCAATCTCAGGAAATAATGAACCGATTTCAAATATAATGGCGTTAAAAAGATGGTGACAGATCTTGTTCCAAGATAGGCTATATTTTATATATGTTTCCACTAACCCAGAGGAGATGCAGGAGCAAAATGAGCGAAAAGCGTTCTAAAAACGTTCTAAATGCCGATTTGTCACCAATATCTCAGGAAGAATCAAACTGATTTCAAAAGTAATGTTAAGAAATTGATGCTGACAGCCTCTGTTCTAACATAGACGCTATTTTAAGTCGGTATCACTATCACCTAGACGTTTCAAGAGCAAAAAAGCGTTCCAAATTTCGATTTTTGTGATCGGTAGGGGCTAGCAACTTAAAATTAGGCAAGGTAAATATGTATTACATATAAATGATCTTTAAGAACAGTTTCGAAAAAATTGCAAATTTAAAAAGGGGTGAAAATGCGCGAAAAGCGTTCTAAAAACATTCTAAATTGCGATTTCTACTCAATCTCAGGAAATTCCAAAGCTGTTTCAAAAGTAATGGTTGCAAATCAATGGTGACAGTCACTGCTATAACATAGGTTATATTTTATGTTGCTGTCACTACCATCTGAGGGTTGCAAAAGCAAAACATGTTCTAATTTGCGTTTTTTGCATAACTGAAGGGTCTAACACTTTGAAGTATGGCATGGTATTTACTTACAAGATGCAACTGCTTTCTAAGAACTGTCGAAAGAAAATTTCAAATTTAAAAAGATGAAGTGAGCGAAAAGCGTTGTAAATAACAATTTTTATGTAATCTAATCAAATACCAAACCGATTAAAAAAATAATGATGACAAATTGTTGGTGATAGAACCTGCTCAATCATAAGCTATAGTTTATGTCTGTGCCACTACCACCAGAGGGTTTCAGTAGCTAAAAACTTTCTAAATTGTGATTTCTGTGATACTGAAAAGGCTAGAAACTTTAAATATGGCATGGTAGTTACTTATAAAATATAAATGCCCTCGAAGGACTGTCGAAAATAAATTCGAATTAAAAAGGGGTGAAGTGAAGGGGATGTGCGAAAAGCATTCTAAAAAAGTCCTAAATTACGATTTCTACGCAATTTCAGGGAATATAAACCAAATATAAAAGTAATCGTTGCGAATCAATGGTAGCAGTCTCTGATCCTACACAGGCTATATTTTATGCCGATGATTCTACCACCTGGGGTTCACAGGAACAACAAACGCTCTAAAAAAAGCCTTTAAAAGCTTTAAGCTTTCTAAATTACGTTTCTGTGGAATATTAGGAAATAACAAACCAATTTCAAAATTAATGTTGGCAAATTAATGTGACAGTTTCTATTTCAACAGAGCCCTTTATGTTGAGAGAGGTGGTAGAACTTGGAATTTGACATGATGGTTAATTTTAAAATGTAAGAAGATGGTTTCTAGAAAATTCAAAACTTCAAATGAATACTGAAATGAGCGTATTAACTGAGCATAAAAGTTTCAAAATATTTTCTAAATTATTATTTATTTAGTTTTATTTCGTTTTATTAATTTAAGTCTCATTTCTGCTTTATGCAGTGTAACAATGATGCTTAATCAAACTGTGTTTTAAATAGTAATTGTTTTAATTATTCCTAAAAGTAATAAGTACCTTTTAATAAACTAAAATATTACCTTTTAATAAAATAAAAATTTAGTTAGTACCTTTTAATAAAAATTAGACATATAAATATCACTTGGCATATTTCAAATATTACGCGAGCAAAGCCGCGGGATTTGCTAGTCATATTATAAAGAGTTAAAAATTGTTTATTTGTAGGAGGTAAGCTCTGGAACTATCGAACCGATTCCAAAAGTAATGGTATCAAAATGATGGTGTTAGTCCAACTTAGAACATAGGCTATATTTTATGTCGGTGCCACTACCCTAAAGAGGGTGCACGAGCAAAAAACGTTCTAAAAACGCGATTTTTGCGTTACTGAAGGACCTAGAAATATGAAATTTGGAATATTAATTACTTATAAGATATAAATTATGTCTAAGAACAGTTCTTAAACAATTCGAAATTTAAAAGGGGTGAGAATGCAGAAAAAGCGTTCTAAACAACGTTCTAAATGGTAGTTTCTACATAATCTCAGGAAATACCAAACCGATTTAAAAAATATTGGTGTCAAAATGATGGTGATAACGCTTGCTCCAACATAGGCTACATTTTATGTCGGTGCCACTACCCCAAAGGGGGTGCAGGATCAAAAAACGTTCTAAAAATGCAATTTATGTGTTACTGAAGGGCCTAGAAATATGAAATTTGAAATATTAGCTACTTATTAGGTATAAAGGACTTCTAAGAACAGTTCTTAAACGATTCGAAATTTAAATGGGTGAAAATGCGCGAAAAGCGTTCTAAAAAACGTTCTAAATGGTGGTTTCTACACAATCTCAGGAAATACCAAACCGATTTTAAAAAATAATGGTGTCAAACTGACGATGACAACCCTTGCTTCAACATAGGCTATGTTTTATGTCGATGACACTACCCCAAATGGAGTACAGGAGAAAAACGTTCTAAATAGCGGTTTTTGCGTTACGGAAGGGCCTAGAATCGTGAAATTTGGAATGGTAGTTAGTTATAAGATATCAATGATCTCTAAGGGCATTTCCTAAAAAAATCAAAATTTAAAAGGGAGTCAAAATGCGCAAAAAGCGTTGTAAAAAACGTTCTAAATTGCGATTTCTATGCAATCTTAGGAAGTACTGAACCGATTTCAAATATAATGGTGTAAAAATTATGCTGACAGATCTCGCTCCAATTTAGGCTATATTTTATATCTGTTTCCACTACCCCAGAGGAGATGCAGGAGCAAAATGCGCGAAAAGCGTTCTAAATGCCGATTTGTCAGCGATATCTCAGGAAGAATCAAACTGATTTCAAAAGAAATGGTAGGAAATTGATGCTGACAGACTCTGCTCTAACATAGACGCTATTTTATGTCGGTATCACTATCACCTAGACGTTGCAGGAGCAAAAAAGCGTTCTAAATTTCAATTTCTGTGATCGGTACGGGCTAGCAACTTAAAATTAGGCAAGGTACATATTTATTAGATATAAATGATCTTTAAGAACAGTTTCGAAAAAATTAGAAATTTAAAAAGGGGTGAAAAAGCGCGAAAAACGTTCTAAAAACATTCTAAATTCCGATTTATACCCAGTCTCAGGAAATACCAAAGCTATTTCAAAAGTAATGGTTGCAAATCAATGGTGATAGTCCCTGCTATAACATAGGTTATATTTTATGATGCTGTCACTACCATCTGAGGGTTGCAAAAGCAAAACATGTTCTAATTTGCGTTTTTTGCACAACTGAGTGGTCTTATACTTTGAAGTATGGCATGGTATTTACTTACAAGATGCAACTTCTTTCTAAGAACAGTCGAAAGATAATTCCAAATTTAAAAAGATGAAGTAAGCGAAAAGCGTTATAAATTACAATTTTATGCAATCTTATCAAATACTAAACCGATTAAAAAATTAATGATGGCAAATTGTTGATGTTAGAACCTGCTCAAACATAAGCTATATTTTATATCTGTGCCACTACCACCAGAGGGTTGCAGCAGCTAAAAACTTTATTAATTGAGATTTCTGTGATACTGAAAAGGCTAGAAACTTTAAATATGGCATGGTAGTTACTTATAAAATATAAATGCCCTTGAAGGACTGTCGAAAATAAATTCGAATTAAAAAGGGGTGAAGCGAAGGGGATGTGTGAAAAGCATTCTAAAAAAGTCCTAAATTACGATATCTATGCAATTTCAGGGGATATAAACCGATTATAAAAGTAATAGTTGCGAATCAATGGTAACAGTCTCTGATCCTACACAGGACGATGATTCTACCACCTAGGGTTTACAGGAACAACAAACGTTCTAAAAAAGGCCTTTAAAAGCTTTCTAAATAACGTTTCTGTGGAATATTCGGAAATAACAAACCGGTTTCAAAATTAATGTTGGCAAATTAATGGTGACAGTTCCTGTTTCATCATTGCCCTTTATGTTGAGAGAGGTGGTAGGACTTGGAATTCGACATGATGGTTAATTTTAAGATGTAAGAAGATGGTTTCTAAAAAATTCAAAACTTCAAATGAATACTGAAATGAGCGTATTAAATGAGCAGAAAGGTTTCAAAATATTTTCTAAATTATCATTTATTTAGTTTTATTAATTTAAGCCTCATTTCTGCCTAATGCAGTGTAATAATGATGTTTAATCAAACTGTGTTTTAAATAGTAATTTTTGAATTATTCTTAAAAGTAATAAGTAAAAATTTAGTTAGTACCTTTTAATAAAAATTAGACATATAAATATCACTTGGCATATTTCAAATATTACGCGAGCAAAGCCGCGGGGTTTGCTAGTTAAACTATACATCCGATTTTCATAAAATTTGAAATGACTCGACAAAATTATGCAACAATTATACATTTTAAATTTCAAACGATTCGGTTTGGTAGTTTTTGCTCTGTTATATGCGGACAGACGGACGGACAGACAGACGGACTGAACGACAACTATAGGTGCTACGTATTTATATAATTACGAACGCACCTAAAAAAAAAGACCCCTCGAATGGATTTAAGCTGGTGTAGCATTGATATGTGAAAATAAAGCTTCAATTTGGTGCATACTTGTTGTCTTCACTCGTTGTCATTGAATACCAACTACGATAAATCACCTACGCGGCAATATATTTAATATTCCCAAAAAAACTCAAACTTTAATGAAAATATAAAAACAATAAATGAATAGAATAACAAAAAAAAATGCAATTTAACAAATTACAACGACCATTTGGAAAATTATTTTTTCAAAGACTGAAATTTAAGACATTAAAAAATCTCACGGACTTGATCATACATTACGTACGCCATGGATAACATTTTTCGGTACTGTAAATTTTTAAACTTCTGCGGAGCTGGTAATACATTACGTAAGACATGGATTAAACATTAATATTCCTGGACCAATTTTTAATGAAATTTCATTCTTAAACTTCTAAACATCCCACAGTATTACTTTTTACACCGTCGTTGTATAGAGAAAAAATATGTACTTTTAAATGCGATTTGAGTGAAAGCTGTATCTCAATTTGTTTCTGAGTTATTATTGTTTTTTAGAGTTTTTATTACTTTTTTGCAACAGAAGTATCCATCTCTGTTGAAAGTAAATGGAAAATACAGATTACTGTATAGACCAATCAGAAAACGAATAAAATGTGGTTTCAACCAATAAAACGCTTCAGATATGTTTTTGATTTCCTACCTTGACCGAGGACAATAACCCTTTTTTCAAATGGTTAATAACAGAAATATAGACTAACAAATTCGGACCGATATCTATTCTTTTTCTCTTTTCTTTAAGTGTTTTATACCGCTCACAATTTTTATTCGAAATGCACGGGGTTGATGTCATAATAGAAAGATTTTTTTCACTTTTAGACAATCTCAATCTTTTCTAAAAATTCGGATTTTTAATCAGATTTTCGAAGGAAATCGAAAAATCTATCTTTCCGATAAAATACCTTATCCCTCCAGAAATTTTCATTGGAAAATCGCGATTATTTTTTTTTTATTATAAGGTCAGCTGATACAATTTTTTTCCAGAAATTATAAAAATCGCCTGACTTGCGATTTTTCTGTTTTTCGCATATTGAATATCACCATTAATTTTCAACTGAATGACCAAAAATTTACGTCAAAATAAATGTAGTATTTTACTCTTTAAGAGGATACCTAATTTTAAAAACAAATACAGATTTTAAAGCGATTTTCTAAAATAAAAATTTCAAAATCCTCTACATTATTTTTTATTCTGGAAATTTGTGTTAAAAATTCGCGATTATTTTTTTCAGAAAAGACTGCAGTCCGAAAAAAAAATTTCACAAAAGTTCATAAAATAGCTCCTAAAAATGGGTGGTTAAAGATTTTTTCTTTGTTTCCCATGAACATTTCGTGATTATTTGCGATTAATTTGTTTCTTGAGAACATTCCTTCCCATTCCTTACCGAATGGGAAGGAAATTTTGGAGGAGTTTATAAATATGAAGGGATTTCTTTAAAGGTGTCCGGGAAACACGCAGCGGAGAATCCCGTCTAGACGGTCGAATCCCGGCTAGAATATAAATAAAATCCGTACAGTAATAAAGTATGTCAAAATAACTTAATAAATAAAATATTATAAAATGTATTATAGTAAATTAATATAATTTATTATAAAAAATAAAATATTAAAATAAATAAAATATTTCAAACTTCAAACTAACCTAATACGGCAAATACTTTATTTCCTAAAAAAATGTCTTTGTCTTGTATTTTGTTAATTCTTAAAATTAAGACCTAAACAAAGAATTAACTATGTACAGTACACATTATTTTGATGTAATTTACCTGCTAAATATTCTGTAACTGTCTAAAATCTAAATGCTCAATTTCTAATAAGAAATCAAGAAAAATAAATGGCCGAGAATGATTTTTAAAACTACCTTGGTCAGTCCCAACTTAAAAAGTTTTAATTACCAAAAAATTATGCTAATCCTTTAATTATATAGCTATATAAATCAAATAAATCAAATTACGTGACAGAGTTATGGCTACTATACAACAATTTAAATTTTGCAAAAACAACAAAAATTTCTGGATTTATAAATTTAAATTATAAAATCATTGTATAATTTAAAAAAAAAAAACAGGTTTTGTTAATTCAAGTAAAATTAATGAAATTTTGTTAAAATTTTGTAAAAGTGTTAACGATATTTTTTTGTCCAAGCAACAAAACCGATTTTTTACTTCAACTGAAAATTATGCTTAAAACAACCAAAATGTACTCAACAAAACATGTTTTGAAGCTTTAATCAATTCCTTTTCTGAGTGTATCTTATGAACTACTATTATTATGATTAACATTTTTTTTTCATACAAATTGGACTCTGTAAATTCTCTACACACAATAATTTGTAAGCTTTACTGTGTATAAGCGCAAATTGATTGACTGTTTTAAATTGAGTTATGTATTTTCTAGCTCAACTATACATTGTATAGTAAGAGATGTTTGTAGAATATAAAAACAAATCATATGCAGGGCTCCGCAAAGAACGGCATACAATGAGGTCTATCGATGACGTTCCTGAAAGTACGTTTTCAGTTATGTTATGATTTTTTTTTTTTATGAATTAAATTTCACCTTAAGATCAAGTGCGCATAAAATCTTTAAGTAATATACCAAACTATATAAAAATATTCGAGCGCATTTTCTTGTATTTGTGCAAACTGCTGAAGTTCATTTTTCAACTGTGTTATGCGTTTCGTAACTAAGCTTAATCTCAGCCCACTGTGCCCTGCATAGATATATCTATATTTCGTGCATAGAATGTAAAAAATTGGAATACTTTTTGAAGTCTACAGACGGTTATTCGTGAAATCGAATTTTCGAATATTTAACACTTTTCTAAGTTATTTATTGCCGAGCTATTGGCGAGATTTGTCCGCCGTTAACATAATTGTACCAAGAATTCTTGCGATCATGACAACTTTTATTTAGTTTTATTCGAAAAAAAGAATTGATTTTTTAATCAAAATGGAAACCTTTCATAAGAAAAGCGAAGGGATCAGCCCGTAATTGTTTATGGCAGTTACATGACTTGGACTACTATACTACAGATAATATGATGACGATGTTATAACGGTTTTCCTGTTATATATCTGTTTACCCCCCCCCCCCCCTTCGGAATATCAACATTTAACTTTAATTCTTTTGTTGTAATTTTATCCCCCTCCCCTCAAATAAAATATTTAATTTAATTTCACATTTTACACTTAATATCATACCTCTGTATTCATTCACTCCCCCCCCCCCCTCACACCCTATAAATAATTTAATTCCTCTCAAAGTTCTCTTCAATTAAACGGCGTGCACCATTTCGGTCGTTATTTTCCCTTTTTTTTTTTTAACTTTCACACGGACATAGATATAGAAATAAATCTTAACCGCCAGTCATTTTCCGTGAATAAAAAATACAAATGAATTCCCTTGGCATCTCAGCCGACAATATGTAATGTATATTTTCCGGGTAACACAGAACTGCGCCCTAATTTCTCTCATACTTTTTGCTTGCATTGCTATCAATTCTCACCCTATATTTTGTCAGATATTTTCCAGATGTCCTGCTGACTATGGCAGGCCTTTGTAGATAAATGTTCTAACGCACATGTAAAACCATATGCAATGCTATACTCTCATCTACACCGCCTGACCACAAGAATTTTATTATCGTACAACCCTATAAGCCCGCCATGGAATGTGAATCTTCCTCTTTTTACCAGTACTTTGTCTACTCAATTCGTATTTATCGCCCATATCTGATATGTGCTTACCTTATACCCGCCAATGCGTGGGTGATTGTAACGAATGCTTATGTCTCTTGTGCTCCGGACTGTATTGGGAGCAGAACTCCACTTTTGCCGCTCTTCGCGGCACGCCTCCGGGCGACTGGCTAATTCTCCCCTATCCCAGTACGCTTTCATGACCTCTTTTAAAAGTTTAAAATAATGATTTTAAGTCCTCTAAGTTGTCATTGTAGTTTTGCTGTGCCTTTGTAACCTGGGAAAGAAAAATCGCTTGTATAGATGGAATAATATTTGGCGCCTTATCACCTCCGCATGGCTAAGATTAAAGTACCAAAAGGGCACCTGGAATATAAAAAGCGAAGTGGCCCGCCCGGAACTATTGATGATAGTCACATGACTTAGGCTATTATTATATATATTGTTTCCAATTGTAAAAACAGCGCAAAGAATATTGTTTCATTACGATTGCAAATTTATTTACACGTGACTATTATAAACGAAAAAAAAAATTACTTTAAAATTATTATTAAATGAGTACGTGTTAAAAGCAGAAAAATATTGAAAATTATGTCATGAAAATTGTATTTGCACGTGAATATTAAAAGAGCAAGGGAGCAAGGAAACTTTAAAATAATAAATATATTAATATGCGTTTAAAGCAGTAAATAATAGTAATTACGTCACATTTATAATGCCAAATAATAATACTGCCAAACAATTTAAATATATCTATGCGGGACATTAATTTCATGTATAGAGACAATCTTTTTAGTTAATGTTCCCAATTCTATGACACCGCGAATAATAATATACCTTTCTAAAAACAAACGTATTTTCATGTGAATGCTAAAAAGAGAAAGAACACTTTAGTGAAACTCAGGTCAAATTTAAACGATACATTTCAAATGTCTGTATTGTATTATGTTAATCGTTTTATAACGCTGTTAAAAAATACTGGTAGGCAAAGACTCTGTTTATTTAACTCATTTTATTTTACCTTCTTTCCAAATGTTTAACTGATCTTCTTTAATCAAACAGGAAAACAACCACATTGGATGTCTTAACAGCAACTGACTAGACCTTAAATTGAATGGAAACCCCGAATGGGAATTGAATGGAAACCCGTTTACAGGGAGATCGCCACAGGTTTTTTCATTATAATTCAATCTTTTCTAATATTTTTATAAACCGATCAAATTAGCATGTTTTTAGATTCTGCGGTGTCTGGACGGGGGTTGGTAAGCGTAGGTTGCGGGGGTAGAGCCCCTAGTCTCATTATGTTTTTGTAACTGAAGGCTTCAAAAAGATAATCAGAAGATTCAAACAGTTGACAAAAACGAATTTGTATTAGTAAAAGGCCTGTTATCTGCAGTCACCAGATTAGATATTATTTCTGGTGTACGTTATTATTTTCTTTTATTACCTAATAATATAAGAGCAAAGTTCTGTTTATAGAATCATCGTCTGTTCTTTTATTACAAAGCTGTTTTTTACATACAATTAAAATAACTACTTTCCGATCTTTGAGTAAAGTGTTTAATTTTGGTTATGGAAGTCATTAGTCTAATATGTTCTGAATATAACACTAATTAAGTTTTACACGTCAACTTTGAAATGTTGGCATAAAACATTGTTATTTATTTCAACGACCATTTATATTTTATTTATATACCGCTGTGTGCCCTAACTAGTGTTTAATATATATTATAAATAAAAACATCTGCGTGTGTAACTCTGGTACCATCTTGGTAGCACCAAAACATAGACAATAAATTTTACTTTTTGTATCTTTTTTTTAATCTTTTACACATTGCACAATATTTATATCGCCGAATAGAAACAAAATGTCCTTTCATGTGTATTTTTGAAACTCTATCGAAATTTATCGACATTTTATGGTTTTAAACACAATTTTAAACAATGATTTTTAAAACATTTGCTGTATCGCGTGTAGCCTGGTTACGAAAGGTTAAGATGTTTGCACTAAAATAAAATTTATAGTTCACTATCTCCTTCTGAAATTATTTTATAACGAAATAAAAACTTCATCAGTAAATTAAAAAATAAATAAAATAAAACACTAATGTAAAACATATGTAATCAAACAACGTGCATAAACCAATGAAATTATCATAATCCGAAAGGCTGTAGAATGTAGGGAATTTTTTTAGGATTTTTTCAGTCATTAACTTCTGACATGCGACTAACATGGGATCATTGTTTTTAATAAATTGCAAAATTTTATTTGAATGCATGAATGGTATTTATCATATAAAACTGCTTTTTGGTTTTGTTAATGGGTAATCTAAAAAATATATTACATATAAGATATTCTTTTACAGTTTTTATTTAAAAACTTGGCTTTCCTCAGATATCCTGTGACCCCGGAAGTCGGGGTTGGATTACCCAATTTCCATAAATTAAATGCATTACAAATCCTGTTTTATATCACAATCTAGATTTTATAAATTTGATATAGATTTAGAAGCCGTTCTCCTGTGCTATTAACCACTTGAAGGGCGGTGGGATAAAATATATCCCACCTAATTTAAACAAGATTCTCACCAGAAAATTTTAACTAAATTTTATATTTTTAACTTTGGGGAAAATTGTTAAAAAATTGCTTTTCCTTATTTAAAAATACAAATTTTCGGTTATTCCAGTTAGAATTTAATATTTAGAGATATTTTTGCTTGCAGTTTCAAGGGGTTAAAAAATAATAATCTGTGCTGATGTTTGTAGCCAATGACGACAACACATACCTAGACACTAGATTGATTGTCACAAGTACAGATTCTGCAACATCTCAGGAGACGTACAAGCAGTTCTGTAGTCGAAAAAAAAAACACAGGGTATACGCTATAGAGAAAGGGTTATACGCAAAAGTCATACCCAGAGTATACGATATAACTTTATTTGAGAAATAGATGGTATACGGAGCTTCTTAAAAAATACATAAGGTATTCGGCGTATACTTCCGTATACCTTCCACGACACACATCCGTACAAGAATCCGTTTTACGAAATTGAATATATTGTAGTACAGTGTGAAAATCTGATACTCTTGTTCTGATATTCTGTCCTCCATAGAAGGATGTCCAATTGGTGAGACGCATATAAGTGCAAACGTCTCTGTACGCAGCCATTTACGGAAGATTATACCGCTGGGATGCACCATAAACGATATCGTAGATTACTACATTTATACTTTATGCAAAAACACCATTTATATTTTTACAGCGCTCAGAGTTCTATGATAAGAAAGGGTGTAATTTAACTCCATAATTATGATGCATTATAATAAAACCTTAACAGGCGTACTGAAAATTTCGTGCGCAATGACGTATTGGTGCCATTTTTTTCACAAGCTCTTATGATGTGTATATAAAACGATTTTTATAAAAAACGATATTTTTAAATATATTTTTCAGTTAATTAAATTAGAAGGTCTATCATTCATGTACTTTAATATTTTATCTGAATGTTACAGATTGATAAAGAAGTTACACGAGTAGAAAAATACTTGCGAACTAAATGGAAACACAACACCAGTTAAGGATTAATTACATTTTATATTGCTTTTGAATAAGTCATAAATTGCGTATATTTTATGTGAAACCCTGGAACAACGTTCCGCTTCTTTTGATTCAACAACTAAAAGTTCAACCGGAAGTTTAAATTAATAAATGATATCAAATAAATTCCAAATAGGAACAAAAAACATTATTAAGAAATGTATGCTATTCATTTTACTCATACTATATATGTTTAATGACTTGATAAAAAAGCAGAAGATTGGCAGCTATGCATAAGCAAATATTTTACTCTTCGGATATGTTATTATATATTAGGTGCGGTTATAAAGTGCATAATATTATTTCACTTAAATTGTTCTTAATTTTATCTTCAACTAAAGAACTTTATGACAAAGAATTATATTTCCTGAAAAGCATTTGCAAAACCTCGAGCACAAATTTTAAATGTTTCTTGAATAGAATATATATGTCTGAAGAAGATGAAATACGACTTGATTGTGAAAGACTATCAATTTTTGATTGACTTAAACAAAACTTTAAAAACTATTTTCAAAAGAAAGTGTGGAATTTCAATTAACATGTTAAACTGTCTATATGAAAATGATATTACATCGCAGGCATGATTTTTTAAAATTTCTGATAAGCGATACATGTTTTAACAAAATCATTTTAAATGCAAAGTCTTGGAATTGTAAGAAATCTCAAATATAATCATAATTCCAATACTATATGCCTCAAAATAAATCTTCTCCATGCGAATTTCATTGATTTTCAGTACAGCCTGCGGTACGTTATTGTACAAACAGATGGAAATGATAAACGAAAAAATGTTTGATTGACGTTAAAATATATATTTGAGTTTCATTACATTGTTCTTAATTTTATCTTCAACTAAAAGAAGTTTGTGACAAAGAATTATATCTCCAGAAAAGCATGTCTATTGCATCGAGCACAAATTTTAAAGGTTTGTTGAATTGAATATATATGTCTGAAAGAGATGAAATACAACTTGATTGCGAAAGACAGTCAATTTTAGTTTGGCTTAACCAAAACTTTAAAAAATATTTTTCAAAGAAAGTGTCGATTTTAATTAAGGTATTAAACTTCGTATTAGAAAATGAGATTAAATCACAGACATGATTTTGTAAAATTTTTGATAAGCGATAGATGTTTTAACAAAATTAATTTAAATACAAATTCTTACAATTATAAGAAATCTGAAATACCACCATAATTCCAATACTAAATGCCTCAGAATAAATCTTCTTGATATGAATTTCATTGATTTTCTATAGTGCTGTACGTTATTGGACCAACAGATGGAAATGATTAACGGAAAATTGTTTGATTGACGTTAAAATGTATGTTTCAGTTTCATTTTGCAGCGAAATATATATTAACATCAGTAGAGGTTGTTATATTAAGAAAGATAAAATTATTTCTTGCTAATATTGGAAATAATTTATATTGCATTTTAACGATACATTATTTTAAAAAAAACTTCGTGTGTTAATAAAATAATTTGCTTATAAAACATTCTGTATATTTGTTTAGATAATAATACGGAATAAAGAAAATTTTTTCTTTAAAAACATTTTCATTTCATATGAATTTTCTCTTTTGTGTATTAACAGTACCGTTACATAAAGCAACGGAGCTATAAACTATAGTTTTTTAAATAAATCTTTTAGCTATTAATGATTGCAAACATATAGTTATTTTAATACATTAAAAATTATAATATGTATAAAAATTGCAACAATTTTTAAAAAATATTGTAGTAGATTTATGCATGATATATTGATAATGCTTTAGAAAGATTCAGATGATTTTTTTAAAAATAAAATAATTAGAAATATTTTATGAAAACTACAGACAAATGAATTTATTAGAATTAATAATCTAAAAATATGTGATTGTTACCTTGCTTAATCGTTTCAATATTTAATTAGAAATATGTATACATATATGTATATACATATTTATATATATATTTATATACATGTAGATGAATATGTACTCTGGTTAAAGGTTTTAATTATTAAAATCAGCAATTAAATAATCTTAAATTATATTTATATATCTCAGCATAAATGAATTCTTAAATGTTTAGAAAACTCAACTTTTAAAAACTGTTATAATGAACACGATTTTATTCAATTTTACTCTTTAACTAGTTGTTGGGCGAATTCTTTAGAATAATGTTGTACAACGGCTAAGGAGTAACTCTGCTATATTTCATATACACATTTTTACTAAATCTTTTGTAATCGAGTATAGTAAATGTGAATGAATATAATAAAATAATTTAATAAATTTTCTTTTGTAGACACGTTATGAAATAGAGTTGCTAGGCAACTGACATATTAAATAAAGAAAATATTTACATATGATAAAAAAATGTATATAATTGAAAGTTTAAAAATGCTTTATAATTTTCGAACAGTTGCACAAATTTATATATACACAATTTAAAATGTACATATATATACATAAACATATAGGTATATACACAATTTAAAATGTGTGATATACTTATTGTCAAAAATAAAATTTAAAAACTCTGTTGGAAATAATTTAAAATATCCATTGGTAAATTTTAGGAACCATAATATAACATTTAAATCAATTATCCATACATGATATTACATTTTATATATATTTGAAAATCGTCTGAAATCCAATAGAAAATCATCTTTGCTAATAAAATAAAGTCTTGCTCTGTATGTGCTTCTCTCTGTGTGTGTATGCGACTGCTAGAAAAATCTACTGCACGTACGAGGCTGAAATATTTTATGACGCTAGTCCAAAGTGTCTACTGTTGAACCAGAGGGTCAGAATTTAAAATTTCTAATAATTAGCTTAGTTATTAATTAAAAACCCAATTAAAAGAATGGGAAAATATTAATAATTCAACTAACACATAGTTTTTAATCAAATGGCAGAAAAAGTATTCGCAAAAGTGTTTGGAATGAGGGGTTGCAAATTGTGATAAATGCATTGGACTTTTTAAAAAAGGGTCGTATGTTAAAATCTACCGGGCCTAAAACTCGAAAATTGCACAGATAGACGCAAAGAAAATTCCCTCTTCAGAAATTCTAATAATTATTCCTATACTCCTGTAAAAAGATGAAAAATTCATTAAAAAGCAATTTATAATATCTCTTTATTTCGATTGATATATAATCCGTAGAACGCAGATATTTGTAATTTTTCGGAACCCAAAAAGATATCGCCAGGAGAATTGGGAATCTTTCCCGGCCAATAATTTTTTTTTGTACAATTATTTTATTTAGAGATTTATAATCAACGCCTTTGTGAGTAATTATTTTCATTGATTACAAATACGCAATTTTCGTTAAAATATTCTCAGTAGAACTCTAATTATCAATTAAGAATAAGATTTAATAAAAGGATTTATTTTGAATTTAATTTCTTTCTCCCCGATGACATTTATATCACCAGCAGATAAAACCAAAGATAAAAATTTGGACTAATATATATATATATATATTTTTTTTGCGGATTGTAACATTGTTAGAAACAGTGCATAAGATTTTAAATGTATGCATGTATTACTAATTTTCGTCATTATTTCCAAATATCTAATTTTCTTTAAAATCAATTAAGAACGTTTTCTTTTACCAGATTTTTAAAAAGAAAAAGAAATATTTACCAAAAATACATTATTTAAATCAAAGCTTTCATCAATAATTATCTTTATTTTACATGGAATTTTTCGGTGGATTTTAAAATTTCAAATATTTGATAATACTTAAAAATTTTAATGAAAGAGGCGGATTTTTATTTCGGGGGCAGAAGAGGACGCGGGGAGAAATTCTTAAAACTTACAGTTTTGTACAGAAGCATTTGCCAGTAATTACTATTTTACGACCGAATTTTTAGATCGATTTTAACATTTGGGATATTTAATAACACTTAAAGTTTTAAAGTTGTAAGATTTGAATTTAAGGGAGGGAGAGGCGCTCGAAAAATTAGCAATAAGCATTCTTTATATATCGTTTTCTGACGGAAACATCCCAAAAATATTAGTTATTAAATATCGAAATTTCAAAGAGGGAGGTTGATAAATTTCGGGGGCGCCTACGAGGGGCAATTTTCACACATTTCAGAAACTTTCATGGATATAACATCTGAAAGCCTTCGGAGGCAAACTATTTAACAATATGAAGCTTTCTTGTTTTTTATTGGAAGAGAATCTTGTTTTTTATTGGAATTGAAAAAAATATTTGGCGGTTTGTCATTTGCCCCTGGTTAAAAATAAAAAGTGGGTATGTTTATGTTAGCCTTGCGCAAATCTCGACAATGGGTCATTCCATGTCAGTTCAGGCAGGCATGTAACCCACCATCACAGATTTTGATGAAACTGCGTGTGTTTGTTCCTTTTATTAAGATATGATTCCCAGTATTTTTTTTTACTCCTTGGTCAAATAGTTTCTGAGAAAAAAATTGTCAAAATTTTGAAAAACTGTCATCAGTTGGCATTCTTGACTGCTCGATTTTCAAATGTAGCATGACATAAATATGATCATATTTCAATATCTATTCCACAAATCATCTTCAAATAATTTATGCATAATATATAGGGTACGTATTTTATGAAAAAAATACTGTTACGCTTATATAACATATTAAGTGTGTCTAAAAAATGTTTAATCTTTGAAGACGTGATTTTTTTATGAAAAATAATGCATTAACTAAAATAGCATTATTAACAAAAGGCGGTATTTTTATTAAATTTATTTTTTGTGGGGGATATACTTAAAGGTGTCCTTTACCTGATTCTGAAATAAAAGTAGTGGGATTTTGGGTGTTTTTAGTAGTATTTCATATTTAAAAATATTTTGAGGCGTATTTCAAATCAAATAAAGCAGAGTCATTCCATGTCAGTTCGCCTAAGACATTTAATTCACTGTCACAAATTTCAATGAAACTGGGTATGTTTATAGCTCATTTTAAGACAGGATCAAGGAAATTAAAGGTGATTACAAGTAAAATATTTTTTAAGATAAAAAAAATATCTAAATTTTGAAATTTTTTTAAAAATGCTTTAATGACAGATCTATATTCAAAGACTGCATAAAAAAAAAGTCATTTCAATATAAAATCACTAAATAAGTTTCAAATAATGTATATGTGACAAATAATGTAGGCAGATTATTATTTATTGTTGTTTGTCATGTTTAAATGCTAAGAGTGTGTTTAATCTTATGAATTCTTAAAATCAAGAATTTTGTGAAAAATAATGTGTTAATCAAAAATTTATTATTAACCAAAGGCAGGCTGTTATTACTTTTTTTAATTGTACGTAAAAATATCTTTTCAATAGTTATAAAATAAAAATAGTGAAAATATGAGCAATTTTAACAAAATTTTCATAAAATGTGAATGTTTAATGATAAATATTGAAGCTTTTCATGCTAAGATGCACTAAAATGACTACGTTATCGTGTATTTCTACTGTTGCTTAAATATAATACATACAATAATAAAATAACAAATATTATTTATAGCAATAAAATTTAAATTAAATAGTATCAGTTCCTTTACCAACACTACATTGCTCAAGAGCCGATTTAAAATCAACAGCCCACTCTTATTGAAAAATGCTTTCAACTGTTCAAATAATAAATAAACTGCATTTAAAAATTTTAATATCAACTTATTATCTTAAGACGATAATAATAACTAAACAACATGATGAATTTATAAATCAGCTTTTAATTGAAAAGTCATGAAATGGTCCCTTTAAATATTGTTGTTCATAGAGTCAATCAAAACAAATTATATAAAAAAAATAGTGAGCCTAATATGCTGACTGCAGTGACACTTCTAACAAAACTAATTAATTCATTACCATCTGAAATCAAACCCGAAAGATCAAAAAGAAAAAAAAATCATCTGTAGTGTGAATGTGACATACTCAGTGGTTGTTGAGGTAGGAATGTCTTTGTGACATTTTCACCTGTACTTCAATAAAATATAAACATGTACGCTTTTTTCATTCATCCAAATTAAGTAAAACAATTATAAAATTTTGTTGTCATTACACCAGATGTTAAATTTTTCGTTACATACTATTAGATAAGTTCTTTACTTTTAGATATTATTGACATAATATCATAAAATTTACTATATGTATTTTCTATAAGTGTATAAACAATATATATAGGCTTTATTAAACATAAATGAATAATTTTTAAATAATTTGTTTGAGAACAGGGATATATATACACACATATATATGTTGAAAATCCATCTTTCAGCAATATTGTGATGAAATAAATCAAATTACCGTAATTTCCGGTGTATAGTCCGCGGATCAAACTATCGTGTTTCGACCCAGAAATTTTTAAAAATAAAATGTAACTTCTTAGATCACAGTAACTATTGGTCTTCAAATACTGAATAAAATTTCTGGGTCCAAACTGAATTGTTTGATCTGCGGGCTATACATCCGAAATTACGGTACATATCATTAGAAACTGAATAAAGTTACAAAAGTGCAACTCATTAAGTTTTAAATATTTTTTTAGATATAGTTATTTGAAAGATATAAATATAATGGATTATGCATTTTTTGCATATATTTAAAGCACAATACGTCAAAATTTTCTTCAAAAGAGTGAAATTTGGTATTTTTTTTCAATATTAGCAGCTCAATGCTAAATTTTCAATATTAACAGCCAAATATGAGTTTAAAGATTAGGATTGTCATTTTGAAAATTTCTATTGGGCGGTGAGGAGCTAGTGATTTTTCTCTTTTTTGTAAAGGGATAATTGCTCTTCGCCCTAGAAGTTTTACTAAAAAACAATATTGTTTATTTTTTTTCCTTAAGAAACGAACATAAAAGATAATTTGAAAAATAAAATAAATGTATAAATAAAAATATTTCCAGGGATGATACATTGTATAGGTTTTACATTTGAAAATATTGATAATTTTAAATATGATTTAAATACTACTAAAACCAACCAAAATCCCACTATTTTTATTTCAGATCCAGTTATAATGTAGTATTATGTACAATTTAAAATTAAAAAAATAGTCATAGAAACTCCGCCTCTGATTGATAAAGATTTTTTAATAATTTCATCATTTTTTGTAAAATATTTTTGATTTCAAAGATTATACAATTTTTTAGACACATTTAAATATTTTTTAACATTACAGCAATATTTTTTTCATAATCTACATACTTTATTTATCTTGCTTAAATTATTTGAAGAAGATTTCTTTATTAGTTATTGAAATATGATTTTATATATAAAATGAGGCCTTTGAAAATTGAACAATCATTAATGGCAACTCGTGGCATTTTTCCAAAATTTTGATAATTTTTTCTCATATGTTCACTATTTTTATTTTATAACCATTTAAAAGATATTTTTACGTACAATTAAAAAAAAGCAATAACACCCTGCCTTCGGTTAATAATAAATTTTTGATTAACACATTATTTTTGACAAAATTCTTGATTTTAAAAATTCATAAGATAAAAGACACTCTTAGTGTTTAAACATGATAAAAAACAAGAAATAATAATCAGCCTACATTATTTGTCACATATACATTATTTGAAACCTATTTAGTAATTTTATATTGAAATGACTTTTTTTTTTTTTTTTTTTTAATGCAGTCTTTGAATATCGAACTGTCATTAAAAAAATTTAAAACAATTTTTCAAAATTTTGATATTTTTTATCTTAAAAAATATTTTACTTAGAATCAAGAAAATTAAAGGTGATTACGTCTTAAAATAAGCTATAAACAAACCCAATTTCATTGAAATTTGTGACAGTGATTAAATGGCTTAGGGGAACTGACATGGAATGACTCTGCTTGATTTGATATGAAATGCACCTCAAAATATTTTTAAATAGGAAATACTACCAAAAACACCCAAAATCCCACTATTTTTATTTCAGAATCAGGTAAAGGACACCTTTAAGTATATCTCCCATAAAAAAATAAATTTAATAAAAATACCGCCTTTTGTTGATAATGCTTTTTTTGTTAATGCATTATTTTTCATAAAAAATTCACGACTTCAAAGTTTAAATATTTTTTTAGACACACTTAAAATGTTATAAGCGTAACAATATATTTTTTTCATAAGCTGCGTACCCTAAATATTGTGCATAAATTATTTGAAGATGATTTGTAGAGTAGATATTGAAATATGATTATATATATGACATGCTACATTTGAAAACCGAGCTATCAAGAATGCCAACTGACGGCAGTTTTTCAAAATTTGGACATTTTTTTTCTCAGAAACTATTTCACCAAGGAGCAAAAAAAATTACTGGTGTTCATATCTTAATAGTAAGAACAAACACGCGCAGTTTCATTAAAATCTGTGATGGTGGGTTACATATTGATATTTTACTGCCTGATTTGACGTGGAATGCCCCGTATTTAGATGAAATAGGAAATCCTAATCTAGTGTATAATCTGTAGAAGTGCATGTCCTAATGACTGATACTATCTGCGATATAATTAAAATCCAGTAGAGGAAAATGATGATTAGGTGTAAAATGAATGTTCATTGAATAATAACTCTTCCTTCACATAAATTTAAATGTTTTGTTAACTTCGCCTATGGAGACGATAAAGTTACCTCTCTTTACTATCTATCATATCGGATGTCCCAAAAATGACTGATAGATTTTGAAATTCAATAACTTCCGAACGGTGACAGATATTTAAAAAATTCTTGCAGAAGGTTATGTATGATGTCAGGAGTTTCTGTACTGGGATACTTGATTTTAGTACGAATTTCAAACAACTGACGGTGCTGAGAGTAATAGGCGCTCAGTCCAGACCGAATTTTTGGTACTTCGGGATCCATTCAATACATTTTAATCTAGGTCTCTCATTTAGAAGAAGAGAGAGACCGAAAAATCTAGCCTGGATGTAGCGGTTATTGCTTATAGCGCCATCTATCGATGCTATTTGTAACTAAAACTTAGAATCGCAGCATAAAGACTCCTGACATCTTACATAACACTCCTGTTTTAAATTTTTAAATATCTGTCAACGTTTGCAAGTTATGGAATTTTAAAATCAATCAGTCATTTTTGGGACACCTGGCATGTAGTTTCGAGTATTTTCGATACGTTCCAAATTCTTACTCAAGGATAGTTTAAATCGCGCATAATTACTTTACTGTACCGTATGTGTACTTGCATATTTTTAACTTTATCCGTTCGTTAGTATTTTTTTTTCAAAAAAGAAGCATTTTTTATGAACCACCCGTAAGGCATGGTGACGTCACGGCGACGTCGTTGTGAAGTCACACTGTGATTTTGTGACCGTCGATGTGACGTCACGTGACGTCGATGTGACGTCACAGTGACTAGAATGCGAGGTCGTTATGGCCGTTTTAGAGGACGTTTGTGACGTCACATTGTGACCACTCTGTGAAGTCACGGTGTGACAAATTTGTGAAAAGTGTGTCATTTGTGACTATTTTGGCATTAACTTTGTGACGAACCTGTGACGAAAGCGACAATGCTTTGAAGTCACATTGTGACCAATTTGTGAAATATGTGTCATTTGTGACGAACTTGTCATAAACACTGTGATTTCAAATGAAAATCAAATTTCAAATTAATTGCTTAAAAGACGCAAATAGTGAAAAAGATTCCATGCTGGGACTCGAACCCGGGCCATCAGTACAGCACACTGACATTCTACCGACTAAATCACATGGAACGATACCCAGGCTGAAAAATTTCTCACTATTACATGTTGGCAAGGCTACAAACGCAGCAAAAGATGGAATATTTAGCGTGAACCACCCACATGATGCAAACACGAAACTTAATTAAATCCAGCATTGATTGAAATTATATTAATACTTGGAAATTTTTCCAGAGAGAACCATTCGCCTTGCATACATTATTTCAAATGAAAGTCAAATTTCAAATTAATTGCTTAAAAGGCAATTTTAAAATTTGAACTGTTGTATGCAGGGCGAATGTTTCTCCCTGGAAAAACTTTCAATTATTAATATAGTTTCAATCGATGCTGGATTTAATTAAGTTTCGTGTTTACCCCATGTCGGTGGCTCACGATAAATATTCCATCTTATGCTGCGTTTGTAGCCTTGCGAACATGTAATAGTGAAAAATTTTACGGGCTGGGCGTCGTTCCATGTGGTTTAGTCGGTAGAATGTCAGTGTGCTACACTGATGGCCCGGGTTCGAGTCCCGGCATGGAATCTTTTTCACAATGTTGGCCTTTGCGCCTTTTAAGCAATTAATTTGACATTTGATTTTCATTTGAAATATTGCATATAAGGCGAATGATTCTCTCTGGAAAAATTTCTAAGTATTAATACAGCGATGAATTTTAAAATAAAATTTTGCTGTAAATATAAAATCTTATCTTTTTACCGTACTTTTTAGCAAAATATCGCTACTTTGGAGTCCTATTCTTCTAAAACATTTTACATTTTTCCACTTAAAAAACAATGCTTATCAACTGACATATTTTTTTATTAAGTTCTATGCTTGATATTTAGAATGTGGAAGTTTTTTAATTTGTTTTGATTTGTCATTGCTTTATTAAATACGAACATGGAAACTAACGGATATTAATACAACTATTATTTATAGAGCGGCATGATAAGCGATATTTATTTAATTTTTTTATTCCCGTGTATATTGTACTTTGTGAATATGAGCTAAATAGATTTGGTATGTTTTATAGGAAAAGACTGATCTCGGAAATAGAAAAAAAAAAAAAAAAGAGTAAGAAAAATCATGCGTTAAGCATAGATTAAAATATACTTTCCAACACTTTCTGAATGCTTTAACAAGACATCGTAATTTAGGGAAATGACGTAAATAAGATAACTAAGTAAACATTTTAGAAAACGCATAAAACA
Source organism: Maratus speciosus (assembly GCA_963932465.1). Classification (NCBI taxonomy): domain Eukaryota; kingdom Metazoa; phylum Arthropoda; class Arachnida; order Araneae; family Salticidae; genus Maratus; species Maratus speciosus. The sequence continues at coordinate 258,105,272 of OZ010800.1, read as the reverse complement.
TTTGAAAAACTGATTTCAGCAGTTACCGTCCATAGCCAAATATGTTTTCCAATTCTTTTAAACAGCCCTTATTTGATCTGTAGGTTGATACACTGAAGAAAATGAAGTACTCAAAAATGAGCAAACCGACGTATTCATATTGAATTGAATATTTTTGGATCAAAAATGAACCTATGCTTTCTCTATTTTGAAGCATCACATGTTATCAAACCCAAACAAACAAATAGTTTTGTACCCTGTAATGGTTCATTTCATTTATGGCGGCATAAATGATGTTTATTAGTGTAAATATTAAATTATGCACAGCATTTTAAAAATAATTGCTTGGAAATAATGTTCTTGTCATAATAATATTCGATTTGAGTATCTTGTTAAGAATTTTGCTATTTTTCTTGATAAATAATCAATTAAACATTTCTTGTTAAGAACTTTGGACGGGAAATAAATGTCAGTACATTTTTACTTTACATTTTAGGGGGTTTTTTGTTTGTTTTTTTTTTGGGGGGGGGGGGAGGGGGGGCAGTACATAACGATTCATATTTGATCACAGCCATGGAATAAAAAATGAGTACATGTGTTTCTCAACTTTGAGTACATTTGGATCGGAACTATTTTGTGCATGTGACGCATTTAAAATTGAGTACTTTTTACTCAATTTTGAGTACCCATTTTTTTAAATGTATATATTCTATATAATGGGAAAATTTAGTTTAGCAAGAAAACGCCTAACAGGTTGAAATTCATTTTCAGCAATTTATACTAATGTATGGAAACATACTTGAATACCTTTGTACAACCCTGTAGTTTACCTAAAATCTTTATTACACGCCACTATTTAGTTAAAATTTAATTCAAACTAAGACACTCTTAAAACTGCTGAAATCACATTTCCAGAAATTATAATATATAGACGGCCATGTATCCAATTCTTTACGTGACCCTGTATATCATTTTATCTATATTCTACAAATATTTCTTGGTAAATTAAATGCAGTTCAGCGAAAAAAAGCATAACTCATTTAAAAACCACCTTTAAGCAATTTGCGCCCATACCCTGTAATCCTTACGAACACTTTTGTGTAGCCTTGTATAGGAATTATAGCATTTATATACACCATACACTATGCATAAATATAGTGAATCATAAAAGTGCATATCATAATTAAAAATATATTTCCAGCAATCATCGCTAATGAACAGTACTTCGGATACAATATGGTATCTGAAAGATTTTGTGTGTCCCTGTAAATGCTATATACGTATTATTCTTATTATACATGAAGTAATTTATAGTATGTAAACCTCAGCGACATACATCAATTTCATTATATATGAAATAGATTAACATAATTAAAGTATGCCGCAAACAATTCCCTCTACCTCTATATCATTATGTATTTGAATTCCTTTTTAGGTGCGTTCGTAGTTATATAAATACGTAGCACCTATAGTCGTCGTTCAGTTCGTCTGTCCGCATATAACAGAGAAAAAACTGCCCGACCGAATGGTCTGAAATTTTAAATATATGATTGTTGCAAAATTTTGTCGAGCCATTTCAAATTTTATGGAAATCGGATGTATAGTTTAATTACAGGGACAGTCAAAATTTTTTCTTTACATTACGGCCAATGGGAAAAATTATTGCAAGTGCATTTTAATGATGTTACAGCCTTCTGAATGGTCTGAAATTTTAAATATATAATTGTTGCAAAATTTTGTCGAGTCATTTCCAATTTTAGGAAAATCGGATGTATAGTTTAATTACAGGGACAGTCAAAAGGGTTCCGTTACATTACGGGGAATAGGAAAAAAGTTATTGCAAGTGCATTTTAATGATGCTACAGACTATGCACTTTATGAAGTGCAAAAAAATTATACCTTCAGTACAATATGGGGTGTAAAAAATAATTATAAAACTAGTTATAGTACGAACGCACCTCATTTGTCCCGTTTGACAAGCAATTTCCAACTTGTTTAGTCCTGAAAATGAACAATAACTATTCTTTGCATCGCATAGTCAACATAATGCATATTTTAGTGCACTTCATAAATGCATATAAATTTTATTCTGTTTGAAAGCGTGCGTAAAATCATAAAAAATCATTTGAAACGACTTTTTCCCATAGGCCGTAATGTAACGGAAAACTTTTGGCTGTCCCTGTAAATGAACAAAGCATGCTACAAACTTCATTACAAATAGGTACCGTGCGATGGTAAACGTCAATACCATCCAAAAATTTCAGGGCAATCCGAGTATATTTTCGAGAGTTAGAGTGCGCACAGACTGCTAGACGGACAGACGGAGAGACAAACCGAAGTCATAAGCACTTTTCAACTTGTGTCCTACATTATGTATCCTGTATTATATGAACTTTAAAAAAAAATATACTAAAGCAGTTTAATCTATAACTTCCTATCAGGCATGAAAAATACTTTATTTCAATGCTTAAATATCATATTTTACTTTTTAGTGCCAATAATTACCCGAATCATACACGTAGAAAATTAATTTACAATAGAAGAATATTTAATAACCCATTCAGAATGTCTATAATTAAATGTTTGATTAAAATCACTAACAGAAAAAATGCTTACATACAATTAAAAAAAAATAAATATACCAATTTGAAAAACACTAAAAATAATAATTAGTATTTATAATTGTACTGTTAAACAACAGCAAACTACAATAGATAAATTAAATGCATTATTAGATTTAACAATGTCTCAAAAATATTTCCATATGGTATAAGGAATTCCTATTATTTTATAATTTTGGCAAATGTTAAATCTGAAAACATTGGTTTGAAGATTTAGGATTTTAAAAGATAATTTAAAATATTATTAGCACTAAAAGAAAATTCTTTCAAATGTTTCACTACTGTAATATGTTAAAAATACATTTTCCCAGTATAATGTTAATTTCTAATCTGAAACAGTTTCGTAATCTCATGATAATCGAACATCATATTTAACCCCAAAATAATAACTATAAATGTTAGTAATCAAAAAATAGTAAGAAGCCGATAAAATAATTCCAAATCATTGTCGTTCCATACATTTTTAATCTCAAGTAAGAGTAAATTAATGTTTATATTAATTCCAGTATGAATGTAGGCATGAATGTCTCTGCGCAGTTTTTTTTTTTTTTTTTTTTTTTTTCAAGCGATGGCAGATTAAAATATTTTTCTTCACAGTTATCAAATTGGAAAATAACGCTTCTGACAAAGATCAGTCTCTTACAAATATAACTATTTAACTCATAATATACAACCAGGAATAAAATATTTAAATTAAATAAAACTTACATGCACGTTCCATTAATATCCGTGTATCCTAAAATGGTCATTTCCTTATCTTAAAGTGTTGTAGACGTGTTGTTCTAAAACAAGTGAACTATTTCCCGCGTATTCTGATATTTATTTTTCTGTGGGCAGACGATTTTCGAGCAGATGGTTTGTTACAGATTGTTTGTTTTTGTATACAAGAAATATGGAATTTGAACGCGCAGAAATTTTCTGAAAGTATCATTCATTAAAATTTTGTATTTGAAGAAATGTCCAATGTATTTAATCTTTTCTTTTTATCCGTACCAAATAATTCATGTTAAAATGTATTGTAAAGTTCCTTTTTTCTAAATAATTATAATAATAATATTCATAATTAGAGTTTATTAGATAAAACATTGTTTCAATTTTTAAAAGGTGTAAAAATAAATTTAATGTATTAACGACACCCCCCCCCCTTTTTTTTCTATTTTTTTAAAGTAAAGTTTGTTTTCCTTTATTTTCGGAAAATGCTAATTTTATTTTAAAAGTCTGAAAGAAGTAGAATTTATGACTCGAATACAAATTATAAAAATATTCTAAAGCAAGAAATGCATAGATGACTAAACTCTGAAGACTCTTTCTACATGCTCATTAAAAGGTGCAGATTTAACTGTAATAGAAAATTTTTAGTTTGAAACCACAGAAGTGTTTCGAATAATTCTGGTCGGTAAAAAAAGAAAGAAAGAGTGAAATTTCCTCCCAGCAAACTCAATATGTAAAGTGTATAAATTTAATATTCGTAATTGTAAATATATTATCCAAATGCTAGATAAAATTGAAATCATGAAAAAGTATACATTCACTGTCTTAGATATCAAATTGATAAAATATAGCCTAAAAATTTAGTTTATTAATGCTTGTATCGTGCACTTTATTTATTATGCCCCCCCCCCCCCTCCTCTTTAGTGACGGAATTTACCATTTGCTATCCACTAATATATTTTCATTCCTTATGCCGCTGTAACTCGTGGCTGTTTAAAATATTTCTCTTCATTTTCAAAGACTTTGAAGTTCATATTTTTTGTCACACTGTGACTTACAATATGCTGGTTTTTTTGTCACATATGTGACGTGGCGTAGATTACATAGCAGTGACGTAACAGAGATGTCACAATTTTTTTTAATTGCCAGAAAAATATAATTTTACAAAAAGTAACATGTTTTGAAGAATTTTCGTAAGTTTTTAAAGTTTTCTAAGAAGTTCACATTTCAGTCACAATGTGACATCACTGAGTGGTGGCATTTCGGTCACAGATGTGACGTGACCACAGTGACTTGCAGTGACGTCACAGTGACGTCACCGTGACCATGCATGCTATGAGGGCATGTATGTCATTTAACCTGTAACACTAGTATTACACTTGCGTATTAATCCTTACATTTAAAGATGAGTACGATTACATGTATATATCTTTTTTATGTATAAATTTGAACATTTCATTGTAATGTTTAGGATTAAAAATTTCTATTTTGGAAAAAGAGGGCCATATTCTTATAAATAATTTGCATGATTGCCTAATGTGATTTATCCAACTGTCAAAATGTTGTAGTTACATTATATTCGGATTAATATTATTTCGAGTTATAGAGGACAAGGATTATATGTTATGTTTTCCGAAATGGGTTTTTTATGCCACACATGCATAGAGATCAGTCGATGTCACTAGGTAGTACAAAGGGAACTTTTTTATATATTATTACAGAGATCCAGATGAAATCTTCATAGAAACCTAATATTCCTATTGTGCCATATCCGAGAGCAGATACATTTAACATTTGTCACCATGGCTTGCGTTGTGAAGTGTGTTACATCACATAAATATTTCTTTTCATTACTAAAGCATAATCTGAACACACACATAGGACAGTTTAAATAATTATCAGCAAATTAGATTGTAACGAGGTTTTGAAATACACTTTTGGTTTAATAAAATTATTATATCTTCATGCTCATTTCTGATAAAACCAATATGGCCGTCATACATCTAAAATATTCACTTTTTTTTGTTTGTTTCTTCTGTATAGTGAATGGATGTACATATAAAAGATGTTTTATACATTAAAATATATACTACTAGCTAAGACTCCCGACGTTGTCTGGACCTGGGATAAAAAAAAAAATCAAATAAATAATCATAAAAAATAATAAATAGCAGAGGACAAATTTATTATATTGCAGGATTGTAAAAAAGAAAAAAAAAGCTAGCTAAACAATAATATTAAAACAAAACACGATGGGGGTTTTATTGGAATTAACTTTATTTTGTTTGTTCAAAGTTTGGCTTTTTTAATTGAAAATTTGCTTTTATACAGTGAAGCATTTAAAATATAAACACCACATTTTAAAGTTTTTTCTTCTTTTAAATTAGTTTAAAATACATTTATTTGAGTTACTAATTAATAAATAAACTATTTTTTCAATAATGATGACATTAATTTTGGAATAACTGAAAGATGGACTTGCAAATGATTTGTAGTCCGAATTGCAAATATGTCAGCTAACTTTGAAACGGATGACAAATATTGCGTAAAATTCCATTGAAATCTCAATTTCGATCGTTTTTAGAACGCTTCTTGCTCATTTTAACGTTTAAATTTCGATTTTTTTAAATTGTTCTTAGCACGCATTGTTATCCTACATGCCAACTTTCAAGTGTCTATTAATTTTTGTATCACAAAAATCGTACGTTTAATTTTTTTTTTTTTTCAAGCACTTTTTCAAATTTCCAATTTCCAATTAAAAAAAAAAAAAAAAAAAAAACTGTGTGCGTTTATGTTTTATTAAAAAAAATGTTCTGTGCTTGTATTTGTATTGTAAAGGTAGCCGTCATGTCTAATATTTCAATATTCTTTTTTTAACAATATCAAGAAATCGTAATTTAGAAATTTTTTAGTTCACTTTTTTCACATTTCGTCCTTTTACATTTCGAACTTTCATTATAAATCATTATTAGCGAGCATTTGTATCTTAAAAGTAACCGCCATTCCAAATTTAAAGTTTATAGTAAGCAAAAGTTTATAGTTGACGAAATTCATATGTTTAGAGTGTTTTTTTTCTCTTGCACGCTTTTAAATCTCGAATTTTTTTTTTTTTAAATATACACTGGGTTTCATAATGATATGTACAACTGGTAATGTTGTGATATCCTGGCAAACATTCATAAATAATTATCAGAAAACCTCATCAGAGACAAATACAGAAATTTTATATCCCTCTGAGCGTCTTTAAAGGGTAAAATTATAATGTTGTTTTCTTTGTATTTTGTTTTAAATTCTAAGGAAATATGATTCTTTCAACATTATTAAAAAAAAAAAAAAAAAAAAAAAAAAAAAAAACTCAATTACAAATATGAATGTAATCCTTGAGAGTCTTAATCATTCTTCAATGTATTTAAAATTCATTAAATCTATAGAATTATATTAACTTAAATATTTCTTGTATTGCTGTGAAACCTGGAGCTTAGTGAACGGAATATTACGCACCAAACACTTAGAGGGATATAACACATCGTTGTAAAAGAAATATCAAACTTTAAATTAATTGAAAATATGAATTATATAAAAAAATAGTGTTGCAAAATCATATGAACGTTGATCGAAATTATCACTAAACGAGCATAGAAACTATACAGGAATAGTGAATGCCACAGATAGATGAAACAACTGAAATATGCTAATTAGTTTAGCATATAACGATAATTCGCAGACTATGAAATTTCCATATCTGATTGCAAAGTGAATTCTAGAAGTATGGGTTGTAAAAGCTCTTTAACTGGTTTTGAGAAAGGAAAAATTGTGACTTGGGTCAAGGACTTTTGGACAGAGCTATTGCAAAAAAAAAAAAAAAAAAAATTATCTCCAGGTGTAATATTAAATTCTCTTCGATTAAAAGAGACTTATGGAGTAAAGAAGTCTCCGGGATGTCCACCAAAGCTGTCCAAAAGGGAAAAAAGAGCAATTATAAAAAGAACGAGCAATGGGAAAACAGCTTTAGGCGAACTTTCAAGAGATCTTAATGCTGATAGCAGCATTAAAAAGTACCTTGTCCAGAATAGTCAAGAGCTCTAAGATGATGAGGTGCAAGAAAAGAAAATCCCACCCACGTATGATTAAAATGCATTAGCGGAATCGCCTGGATTGTCCTGGATCACATGTCCTGGAAGTTTGAATATGAAAGAGTAATATTTTCCGATGAACAAAAAAAATTAATTTGGATGGTCCGGACGGTTTTTCTTATTGTTCGCACGATCTGGGGAAGAAATCAGAAACGTTTTCAAAACGGCAGCAGGGTGGATGTTCATCCATGTTTTAGGCTGCGTTTTGATTTCATGGTATAATATCAACGTTGCGTTTCCCTCTGGCAGATTGAGTGCATTAACTTATCAGTATCTATTTGAAGAAAATTTGCTTCCATTAGCTGATGATATCGGCGGACCTTGCTGGATGTTCCAACAAGAAAATGTGTCCATGCACACGGCAAACAACACTTGCGAATGGTTTTCTTAATAATAGAGTACATGTAATTGCGTGGCCAACTGTTTATCCCGACTTAAATCCAGTGGAAAACGTATGGAACTTACTGAGTAGAGCTGTTTACGCAAATGGACAACAATATGCCACAATTTCAGAATTAAAAGCTGCTATCATTTCCCACTGGAATGAAATCGATCAAAATATATTAAAACACTTGTTCCACTACATGCTTGACCGCATTTTTACATAAATTAAAAGATCTGGTGCATACACTGGCTATTAATCTAAACTTTTGGTCAATGTTCATATCATTATGAAACACCTCAAAATAGAAAAAATGCAGTTTATTTTATGTATAAATAGCTGTTTCAATTATATTTTTTTATAAAATAAAACGATTTGTTCTACTACCTGACTAAAAAGAAGGGTTATGTGTTTCACGTGTATCTGTGTAAGTGGATTTCTTTATACCCTCGAAACATGCCAACGGCTGGATGGATTTTAATGAATTAGGTCTCTATCAATTCGTCTTAACGGCCTGATGGTTATAGGCTAAGTTTTGTTTTTTAAATTCAAAATGGCGGCCGTAAAATAGAAAAGGGCAGTAGAGACGAAAAAAAAAATTACGCACCTATTGAGGTGCATGTCATTGGATAGGTCTTTCAAAAGGAAGACGATGTTTCATTGACTATTTTACAGTCAGAAGCTCCGTTAAAATATTGTACAACCTGGAAGTTGTTTATGTAGGATCTCTGGCTTTACTGACTTTAACCATCATAGACATCTATAGACCTCATCAAAACAGTGTTTATAGATAGGAACTTACAATTAAACACAACTTAAAAGTCATCAATACAAGTAAATTAAAAAAAATAGTTAAGTAATATAAACAAGTAATATATAAAAAATATATTTTAAGTCAATTCCTACTTAGGTCAACAATAGAAATTTTTTCTCCCATTCTTCTTTCCTCTTGAGTGGCACTTAAAATGCCATGGTCAAGGAGAGGGCTCTCTCGGTCTTAAAATATTTTGAACAAGAAGAAGTCTCGCTCGATTATTAAAAATTAATTTAATTTAATTAATGAATTAATATTTGAAAGAAAAACTGGATTAACATGAAGTGTCATCCACTACAAGTTTAAAAAAAAATATTTGAGCTTGATTAGATGAATAATAAGTATTTTATTGACGATTGAAAATTTGAACAAGATATATACAGTATAACCTCAAAAATCCGGCTTCGTCGGGACCGAGACTAAGACGGATTTTTGAAAATTCCGGATTTCTAAAGAAATATCAAAAGCACTTCCGATATTACTTTGACGCCTCTATTCGTAAATTTAATTTATAACCAAGTGATAATTATGTGACAAAAAAAAAAAAAAAAATTAAAAAAATCTTACTTTAATTCATCATTATTTTTCTATGTTACAAATAACAATTTAAAAGAAAAATCTAATAAACAATAAAATTATTTCCTTCTCGGATAATCGTTAATGTTATTTGCTAAAATGTTTTGGCCGTTCTTTGCCAAGTTTTTCTTGTATTTTATACAAGTACAGAATACCTATTTTGGAAACATTTTATTACAGTCTCTAAAGAGGATATAAATTATCCTGCCAAATTTATGCTTTTTTCCAGTGATATATTTTCTTCTGTCGGTTCCTCGATCTCATCCCCTGAGCTGCTTCTAGCGATATTGGTGGTTATATTGCGATCATCTATTCCCATTTCCAAGTTTTCTTAGACTCTCTGTTGTTTAAAGAACTATCAGGTCTGACATATGAAGAAAACACGCATTCTTCTTAGAGAATTATTTATTTTTTGCACTTTTACATTCGAACTCGAAGTTTTTCATTTGTATACAATTGCTATTTTTTTTCTCCCATAAGTTCGAAGTGCCAAAAAAAGGGAAGGAAAAAATGACTTTGATGCCGGATTTTTGAAGTTGCTTGATTTCTGAATGCCGGATATTTGAAGTCATACTGTATAGCGAGAGTGTGAGATAATAGTAGGAATTGGAAAAAAAAAATAGTTTCACATTGATGAGAAATAATTAATTAGTTCGCTTTTTAAGCAGTCGGGTTTTTTGATTTTTTAAATTAAATGTTTATTTCTAACACTGATTAGACTTCAGTTTCTTTTGCAATATTTTCTTCTTTTTTATGCTTGAAAAACTGGGTGTTCATATCATTTTGAAACCCAGTGTGTTCTCTGAGTGCATTTTTGTCTTAAACGTAAGAGTCATGTCAAATTTTAAGCTTCTATATTTGACAATTCCACAGAAATCATAATTTAGAATGGTTTTAGAACTCTTTTCGCATATTTCGACATTTCTTAATTTTGAATTTTCTTTTAAAATTTTTCTTAGATAGCATTTACTTCTTGTAAGTAACTAAAATTCCAAATTTCAATTTTCTGGATCCGCCGTATCACAATAATCGGTATTTTAGAACTTTTTTCGGTCATGCATCCACCTCGTGGAAATGGCACCAGCATAAATTATAGCCTATGTAGGTGCAGGGACTGTCATCAACAATTTTCCGCCATTATTTTTGTAATTGGTTTGGTAGTTTCAGAAATTATATCTACTACAAACAAACACACAAACCTTACTTCTTTATATATTAGTATGGATAATTTTATTATTTATCTAAAAAAACAAAAAAAATGTCCCTTTAGTTTTCCATTTTCTGGTATTCTTCTCCTTTCTGTTTTCTTACCTGATATTATTTTCATAAGAAACATTACTTTTCATATAAAAATGAAAGTAATTAAGGACGACGTGTAGGGTTTTTTGGATTTCTGGAGATTAACTTAGAACTAGATAAAAATCTTGTTTCTGTCACAGAGAAATTTATTAAAAAAAGTGAATTACATAAACGAAATTCTTCAGATTAATATTCCTATTATATGCGCTTCAGAAAATCCCTTCTTTACTAATGTAAGTAATATTTTTCTCGAAATACTTTTCGCCTGTATTTGTTCAAGGGAAGAGAATAGACGAGATTTTGAGGAAATATATAAGAATGTTTCTAATATTTATTTCTCAAAACTTGGAAAATATTTTTTTGCATGAGTCGAACAATATAATTTGTTTTTTAATGCGTGCATTTTGTCATGCAAATTTTAATTTAAATTGTACAGAGGACATTATCTATGTTGCCAAAAGAAGTTGTTATAAAAAATAAAAGGGCATTTCAATTTCAGAAGGTACTCGAATATAAAAAGATATTCATTTTAGCTATAGAGTAACATGTCTGTTTTAAAAATATAAACAGAAAAGTTTCATGAATTCGAAAATAGTAGAAGAATATTTCTAGACTCGAGTGTCATGTTTATCCCAATTATGCCTGAATTTTTTATTTCTCAAATTTCTTTGTAAAATCATTTTAAAATGTTGCAAAATGAACTAGAAAAATACTAAAAAAATTACGCTAAAATACTTTTGTATTTATTTGATAAAATGTAAACGTACTAAATATGGAAATATCCATATGTAGAAAAATGCATAATTATATATTTTGTCAAAATTTATATAAATTAAGCTATTAAATTGTATATTATATACTATGATTAGCATTTTTATGAAAAATTAAAAATATATTTATGTCTTTATAGATACTAAAACATTATAAGTATTATTAATAATAAGTTAAGAATAATAGCATTTGAGGCTAGAAAACAATTTACTTCAAAATCATCTTGCAAAGGACTTTACATAAATAACTGTCCCCTAACTTGTTAATAGAAATATATACCCATTTGCGCCTAGCACCCTGTATTTTGTACGTTACAAATATGCATAAAAAATTAACTTGATATATAATTTCGCAATGTAATTTCGCATATATAATTTTGCAATTAAAAAAAAAAATACGTATTTCAAATAAGTCTACAAACTAAGATTATGACATTTATTTGGATCCTTGATACAAAAAATACAAGTAAGCTTACTTTTTACATTTCGCTATCTTGAAAAATGAAAAACCTCTAAACATCGAAAAAAGACCTTTATTTAAGAAAATAAATATCAATCTTAGGCTGTGATCTCTCGGTAATAGATAAGGACATTTATAGACAATTACTTCATGAAATTTTCAGGTTGTAAAGAAGAGGAAAATTATAAGAACTTGTTAAAATTCGAAACGTCCCAAAAATGGGACGCTAGGCATAAATGGGTTAAAATATTAGATGTAAAGTCTTGAGGTCTTTTCTTCATTTTATTAACAGCAAACGTAAACACAATTAAAAATATTTAACAATTAAATAAGACTATTATAATAAATTTCAGGGGAGCATATCAAACATAGCTCCATTTTTCGAGTTAAATTTTTTCCATCTAAAAGAAAAACAATATTTTTTCTCGAAAGTTCGGGATTAACGTCGTAAGTGGCATTCAAAACTCCGTCCAGGGTCACGTGATTCAATAAATTCTCAACATCCTGTTCCATCTCTCAAGATAATTATTTTCAGATACATTTTGTCATGTATTAACTATTTCAGGAACAAGTAATTTTGTTTCTGTAATGTTGAGTTCATACCCGAAATTAGCAAAAAAAAAAAAAAAAAAAAAAAAAAAAATTCCAAAATATAGAAAAGCAATTTTACAACTGCCAAGAACTTTATAATAATAAAATTTAATTGAAAATTTCCGATGCAAATTTTGATTGAAATTAGGAAGGATATAGTATATCCTACCACGTCTTAATGAGTTAACGTATTCTTGTAATTCTTAATTCCTACTGGTACCTAAATATAACTTTACAATAAGGCTATTTCTTTTTAATTCGAATTCACTTAATAAGAATTTTCTTCTAACTTTTTAATGACACTTTTACCGTAAAAATATAAAAAAATGATATTCAGAAAAATTTATTTAATCCAGTATTTTATTTGACACACTTTAAAAACTTTAGTAAAATTATAATACGAAACATTTTAAATAAACTTTAAAATAATAGAATTTAGGTACATTTAGTTTCGTAAAATATAGCTAACTGATAAATATAAAGACTAAAAAAAGAATGATTGCTCTTTAGATTTTAATCTTGAACTAATGCAGTTTTTGTAATAGGGGAGCTAGGGGATGGATGGGACAAGAGATGAATGGGACATTCTGAATATTTCAGGCAATAAACATTTATTTTAAATTGCTTCTTAACCCCATATACCTCTACCACAGTGTGCTTCAGAACTAAAAGTAGGACAACATTGCTGTTTTCATTTTAATTCAAAGTTGCATTTTCTGAAATCTCTGCTTAAAAGTAAGTTTTTTTTTACATTTGAAGATGTGAAATATCTTATACAATATAAAAATTAAGCTATGTTGTAGTTATTTATTTTAAGGTTCAATATCAATAATTAAAATGAATGAATAGTAACCATTGTGACAAAATAATTTTTGAGGTAAAATGGCTGAGAAGGGGGATATTATGCATCATGGGGATGATTGGGACATTTCAAATGGGGATGAATGGGACATTCTCACTCCTCCCTAGAGATGTTGAAAATTTTATTTATTAATTAAATAGTATTATATAGGATGATAAATAAATAATTTACGTCAATTAATAGTATTAAATAGTATTATATGAGTTGTTATTGTTTAATATTTCTGAGTGTTACTTATTGTATTGTAATATTTATTAATGGATTATCAAAAAATTGGTACTAAAACTTAATCAAAACAGATAAAATTGATAAAAATAGTATATGTGTATTAATCAAACGGGGGAAATTATATTGAATTTTGAAATGTTGCACAAATAAATCCCCACCCCTAACATATTGGGTCAATCGGAAAGTCGGGTCGTGTTGGAAAAATCAATTCGTACCGGAAAATTCAATCATTTAATTATTAGGCATTGATTCCGATATCTAATGTCTAATAATTATCGGTCAGAATTTCAATTACGAATTGATTTTCCCAACACGACATGACTTTCCGATCGACACAATAATTTCCGTTCTGCATGTTTCTACGATACATTTAATTATTATTAATTAATAAGTTATGATTGAAAATTATTAGCTATGCTATATTTAAAAGACATTTTGCACTTTCATTTCAAATCTAAAATGCCTCATAAGTGGAAAAAAAGTACAGGTTGATAGCCGAAGTCCGCATTAAAAGTTAAAACTGCAATAAAAAAAGTTATTAAAAAAAAAAAAAAAATATCGATTCGTGCTGTAAAATCATACATTACAAATATAATTTTCATATAAGGTTATAATTATACATTTTAATTTGGTAAAATTCAATACAGGGAGGAAAATCTTTGTGTCCCATCCATCCCTATTAGTGTCCCATTCATCCCTACCCTAGTAGCATCGACAGATCGTATTTTTCTCGGCCTTTCATCAATTCCTCGAAATGTGCTCGAGTAATAACACAGGTATATCCTTGCGAGCAGTACCTGAGAACCGGTTTTCGATGGGCACTATTTCCTCGGGTAAAAGGTATCATTATGTGCATAATTACCGAGAAAAATGTGCTAATCGCATAGTCATGTGCAACAGGTAACGGCCCGATATCAAATCACGGTGAAATATACCAGAAAACGCAGTTTTTCTGGAAACGTGAATCTGATTGGTTGAAACACGAGAGCTACGAAGATCCCGGATGAAGACGATGTTGTTGTTGATGGCTGTTCGCGAGGAAGAAGGAAGCGGTCGCCATTGCTACACCGTATTATCCGTGGAATAAATACATTTTTTCCGGAAATATGTAAGTACCTATTTCATTCTTTCTGATGTTATTACCTTTTTCATTTGACAATGCTTCTGATTTACACACGTTTTCCCGTGCTCTTGATTGTAATGCACCTTTTTTAATAGTCTGTGTAATTGTTTATATTTAATCTTATATGACAACAAAGCGCAATTTAAAACTGAAAAAAAAAATTGATTTCATTTCTGATTTTTGGATTTCGGAGCTTGGCAAGGTCTGTATGTAGTAGGGTGTCAACGATTTAAATCATGATTTTAATCAAGTGATTTTTTTAAAAAAATCATTGATTAAAATCAAAAAAATTCTAAATGTTTAAAATGACGTAAAAAGTATTCAAAACTAAGATGAACATAATTTGGAAAGTTTCTACAGGTATTGTGACTTATGAATACACAAAACAAAGCTTTAAATAATTGTTTCTAAGCATAATTCCTGAGTATTGTGAAATTTTAAGTACAGTAAGTTTGTAAAAAGCATGGTTTTTATCTAACAAACATAAAAAGCATTTAACTTAAAAATGATATTTCAATCTAATATAATTTACAATGCCATAATTTCCTTTTAATAATCAAGTTATTCATTCTTTTATACTATACAATAAACATAGCAATAGAGTGTCAATGATTTTAATCAATTGATTTGAATCAGATGATAAAATCACATATTTTCTGATTTTTTAAAATAGTGTGAAAAAGCATTATAATCAGTAATGAAAACGATCACTAAATCACTTGTAAAAAATGTAATATTTGTTATTGTTAATTATAAAAATATTAAACTGTGTAAAAAGAAGTATTATACATTTAAAAAAAAAATCTAACTAAATGTTAAATAACTTCAAAACATTATAATATTTAGTAGCTATTCAAATATTTTAATGTTATGGGGAAAAAAATCCGATTTAAGTTTCAAAAATACAATTTTTGTAATCTATTTTTAAATTATGTGTGAATTTGCTGTATACATTGCTACAATTTTTGATCGATTTGATATACATACGCTTTAGAACCTGTGTAAAATTACTGGCTGCTTTATGTATTTATCAAACTATTATTTCTCACCTTTTTTCAATCACTTTTTCAAAAATGTAGATTGTGTTCTTAAAAAGTTAATTGTTTAATAATTACAAAATTTAATCTGTATCATCAATTTAAAATTAAATGCAATTTATCAATAACTTTAAAATGTAAGCAGTATTTAATATTGGTTTACATAATTATTACAAAATATTAATGCACATAATGTTGTATGTTACTAAAGAAATTTTTAATTTGCAGTTTTTTGTAAATTCTATAATTGCATAGTTAAAATTTTATTAATTAAAGCAAAAAAACATAGATTATGTTAGTAACTGAAGGGTTGTTCATTTTTGAAATGCTTAATTCTTGGTAAATGTTTAATATTTTAACACAGGGAAAAAAATAAAAAAAATCTGATTTAAATTAAAAAAATCTGTACAGATGTCATATTCGCCCCATATTGGCGCGATTTTTTTCGCTTGCCAATTTGGCGAAAACATCAACAGCATAAACAACATAATCCGGGTTACCACATCAAGCACTTTGGCGCAAGTTAAGTACCTGTTGCCTATATGATATTGGCGACAGAAAAAAATCGCGCCAATATGGGGCGAATATGATATCTGTTCCAAAAAATCATGATTTTTTTACACCCTAGTATGTAGTAGTATTTTGTTTCTGAAACCAAGCAGTCTGGCAGCCAAAATCCAAAATGCTTTAGCATCATTCAGTCAAGATTTAAGGATACTAAACAAAAAACATCTTTTAACGCTTTCGTTTATTAACACACAAAACAACCCCTACTGCTGGGATATTTAAAAAGAAAAAAAAAACAGGCAGAGGGGGGGGGGGGTGATATTAAAATACAAAAAAGTTCATAAAATACTCTTATTTTTATCGCTTATGATAAAAAATAAATTTTTGCAGGGTCGCAAATATCAAAACAGCGGTAGAAATGATTAAAAAAAAGTCACTGGTCCCAAGGACCAGTAAACATCAGAGTTTACTGGTCCGCAGACATCGTCACTGGCCCTCTACATAAAATTATATTAAGTACTTTTAACCCTTTGAGTGACACCCCCCCCCCTCTCCTCCTCCGAGAATATAAACCAAACTTCCTTTCAGTTACCCAAAATTTTCGGCATAATAAAATGTAAAATTATAATTTGCTAAAAATTAAATAAGTAGTACATTATCAAAAACTGAACTTATTAATTATGTATTTTATTTTCGTTTACTTATTTTAACTAAGTTTTTATGCTTATTGTAATGTTTGGTTGCGGTTTTTGTCAGGGATGGGGTAATTTAAGTTTACCTGTCAGAGAGGGAAAAAAGTTACTTGCTTCATCGGAATGTTAAAAGACATATTGCATAGATTTTTTTTTTTTTTTTTTTTTTTTTTTAACCAAAATTTTTCTAATTTACCAATGTTTTTGAAGACAAAATAATATTTTGTATTTATCGCTAATGCTGCGTGGGGACAAGCATTAACAAATGTTATTAAATACAAGAATATTGTTTTGAATTTTTGCTTTATGGGCATGCAGTGCTCATACATGCAGTATTTTTTACTTACTGCACATGCATGCACAAAATTTTTTGTTTATTTTATTACTATTTGCTTTTTACAAATTCCCTTTCCCCTCTCTTTTTTTAGAAATAACGTTTGGAAAATTTTGGTATTTTGTTTTGAAAACATCATTGTTTTTTATTGGGCTTAGATCAATTTTAATATTTATATGAATCTCAGAATCATTATCATTACAAAATTTTATACTATTTGCTTTTTACAAATTTCTCCCCCCCCCCTCTCTCTCTCTCCTTTTTCATAAATAACATTTGGAGAACTTTGATATTTTGTTTGTAAAAGCATGTTAAAAGATAGATTGAATAGATCTTTTTTTTTTTTTTTTTTTTTTTTTTTTAACCAAAATTTTTCTAATTTACCGATGTTTTTGAAGACAAAATAATATTTTGTATTTATCGCTAATGCTGCTTGGGGACAAGTATTATAACAAATGTTATTAAATACAAGAATGTTGTTTTGAATTTTTAATCTTATCTTCTGTTAACCTTATGTTAATTTTTATAATGAAATTGAATGAGTTTTTGTATATCCCTTGCATATTCTCCCTTGATCGTCTGTCATCTTTTTTGTTATGACCGACATTTTTTTAGCGATTTTGCAACCCTGACTATTTTCAGCGGTAGAATTGATTAAAAAAAAATCACTGATCACAAGGAACAGTAAACATCAGAGTTTACTGGTCCGCAGACATCGTCACTGGCCCGCTACATAAAATTATATAAGTACCTTAACCCTTTGAGTGACACCCCCCCCCTCTCCTCCTCCGAGAATATAAATTAAACTTCCTTTCAGTTACCCAAAATTTTCGGCATAATAAAATGTAAAATTATATTTTGCTAAAAATTAAATAGTACATAAACAAAAACTGAAATTATTATGTTTTTTATTTCCGTCTATTTATTTTAACTAAGTTTTTATGCAAATTTTATGCTTATTGTAATGTTTGGTTGCAGTTTTCTCAGGGATGGGAAAATTTACATTTACCTGTCAGAAAGGGGAAAAAGTTACTGTTAGTTACTGGTCCTTCGGACCACTAAATTTTTTAAATTAGTGGTCCAATTGAATTTTTAGTGGTCTCGGACCAGCGGACCACCAAGGATTTCGAACGCTGCAAAATAGTCAAATACTTATTGCTGATTATAAATATTTTGAGATTTAATATAAATTGGAAACTAAAATATATTGCACCTAAAAAGAACACAATCTTTTTCTTTCTATTTACACCAAAATTGACAGTCAACTAATTGAAAACAGAAACAATTTGCTTTTCACAAAAAACAAACATTCACTATCAAGGGAATTTTTATACACAGAACAAAAGATATTTTTTACTGAAGAATTTGAATGCAAATGTTAGCATGCCTGTATTTTTATTGCCTAACCTTTTAAAACTAAATTAAATGAAAACCAGAAAATATTCTTTCTAATGAAACTATAAGTAACTCATTGTCTTCTAAATTAGGCAGTTTATAAATTAATATTGCTCCACATAAATATTCGTTCTACATTTACAAATCAACATTCAGAATCCTTGGTGTTCTGCTGGTCCGCGACCACTGAAAATTCAACCTGACCACTAAGGGACAGTCCATAAATGATGTCACACTTTTTGGCCCCTCCCCCCCCCCTTTTTTCACACTTCACCTTACCTCTTGCCCTCCCCTCTTGTCGCATGTCATGCTATATTACATAACATATACTTGCAGTTCAGAAACAAAGCACTGCTTTATAGATCATATTTAAAATTTTAACTTTATACTTAAACTTTCATATTAACTTTAACTATTTGTTTTCACGACATTTGTGAGCATAACTATAAAATATGATTTGTACATTTATTTTGTATGAAATAATATTAAGGTTTACGACAAAAAACATAAATTAATATGCAATAGTCATAAAATATTAATATGAAAGAGCATTTGAAAACAGTAGTATTTTGGAATTTGAAATGGAATTTAATATATTTGGCTTTAAATCTTATCCTTTAGTGTTGACTCTAGAAAAAAAGGGCCGCCGGGCAGTAATTTTTCAAAAAGGGAACACTATTCTAAAAAAAGGGAACACTATCTAAAAAAGGGTACATTTCTTCAAAAAGGAAACATTGTTCTAAAAAAAGGCACATTTTTTTTTTTCAAAAAAGGGACACTTAAACCTTGTTCACAAAAATATTTTGAACTGGTTTGTTTAGAGAGCCTAGAATTTGTGATATTTTTTCGGGATCAATTGGATTGCCACGAGGCACATAGGAAATGTTGAAAAGGGCAGCTGGGCGTATCAGGAGGGTTTAAAAGAGCTGCCGGGCACAAAAAAGAAAAAAAGGGCCACCTAGCGCTGCGCCCTGCTAAAAAGCGGCTTAGAGTCAACTCAATACTATCCTTACTTTATGAGTATAAAATACTTTCAAGGATCGATGCAGGTTTTTATTCTTGGGGCCCATTTTGTGAAAAGTAAGTTATTTTTGTGAATTTTATAATATTTTTGTGAAAAATAGCATTTTGTAACGAAAGTGGAAATCCAGTTACTCATTCGAACCAAGAATTTATAAACAAAAACTTCTTTAAATCCCCTTGCTAAATTTTTTGTTTTTCGTGATCTGGTTTTATTTACAAATTACACATTTTAAAACAGTTTTTATGAAAAAGAATGTTATGAAAGGGGCCTGTTTATTAAAAGGAATTTTGTGAAGGGGTCTATTTTATTAAATAGATTTTTGTGAAAGGGCCCTAAATAGGCCCCAAATTTTGCATGGATTGACCCCTGATTTTAATTTCAAAATAACTTCAAAATTTAATCTGCTGATTTTTAATGCTTTTATTTTAACCAAAATGTGTGATGTCACATTTCTTCTTACCCCCTCCCATCCCCTTGTCACAATTTCACGAACCCTACTCCAAGCATGACATTAGTTGTGGGCAGCCCCTAATTTGAAAAATTTAGTTGTCCGCAGAACCAGTAACTTTTCTGCCCTCCCGATCGCAAATCACAATTTTATTTTATTTTTAACAAATTAAAATTTCACATTTTATTAATGCTGAAAATTTTGGATAACTGAAAAGTGAGTTTGGTTTATATTCTGCGGAGGGTAGAGGGCTCAAAGGGTTAAAGGTGCTTAATCGAATTTTATGTTGTGGACCAGTAAATTCTAATGTTTGAGTCCTTGAGACCAGTGACTTTTTATTAATCAGTTCTGACACAGCAAATTTAGCTCAAAACATAAAGATTGGGGGATATATATATAATAGTAGAAATAAGCAAAAAAAAAAAAAAAAAAAATGCAATTTTGTACCAATCATTCTGACAGCCATAGTTTGGTTATCTTCACTGCAGTCTTGATTGGTTGTTGCCATACTTTCTTAGCAATCTTCTATAATTAGAATGCACAGACAAGATATTTGACTGTGGTCCAAAAATGATAAACATGTAACAAATGTGACCATATTACACTTATGAATTTTATGGTCTTAAATCACATTGTTTGGCGACTTTTTTTTTTCTTTTTTTTTAATATAATATATAAGTGAACTATTAAATACAGTCAACTCTGTGAAATCCGCTGATGTATAATCCGCCAATGTCTATTATCCGGACTACATGTTGGAATGTAAACAATGAAAATTCCATTAACAGTTAAACTCTTAAAGTTAAATTTGGTATTTTTTTTCATAAGTTATCAGTTCTCCAATGAATAAATATTTAAATATAAATTGGACATAAATGTTTAAATTTCTCAGGGCAACAAAATTTTATCTCAGAGCAAAAAGTAATGATTGTTCATAGACTATAGAAAAAAATTATTGACAACAAAGCAAAACTGAAATTACCATTATGTTGTGTCAACGTTTAAAAAAATTAATACAATTAGTAAAATAATAATGCATTATGTTTTTCTTTTACATTGCAATTATAATTTGTGTGCAGTTGTTTCTAATTTATTGCCAGACTCTAAAAAGTAAAATGTAAACAAATGGATGATCTATAATCTGCAAAAATGTGTAATCCGCAAAACCCTCTGTCCCTAAGTGTGCAGATTTCAGAGTCGACTGTATATAATTTTATTTTTATTTTATGAAAATCAAAAGGGTTTTGTCGTAAAGATGAAAATAAGCACTCGCCACCCGGCGATTAAACTTGAAAGACTGGCGACTAAAAATATGGAAGGAACCGGTCAAATGCAGGATTTTGTAAAAAAAAAAAAAAAATCATCAAAAAATCACGGAAAATGCCGCTAATTTTGTCAAGAGATCGCGAAAGAAGCGTAAATTTCGTCAAAGAATCGCTAAAAACTCGAATTTCGTCGAAGGATCGCGAGAACTCAAATTTCTCCGAAGGATCACAAAAACTCAATTTCTTTGAAGGATCGTGAAAACTCAATTTCTTCGTAGGATCACGAAAACTCCAATTTCTTAGAAGGATTGCGAAAACTCAATTTCTTCGAAGGTTCGCGAAAACACCAATTTCTTCGAAGCATTGTGAAAACTCTCATTTCTTCCAAGGATCGTGAAAACTCTCATTTCTTCGAAGGATCATTAAAACTCGCATTTCTTCGAAGGATCGTGAAAACTCGCATTTCTTCGAAGGATCGTGAAAACTCGCATTTCTTCGAAGGATCGTGAAAACTCGCATTTCTTCGAAGGATCGTGAAAACTCGCATTTCTTCGAAGGATCGTGAAAACTCGCATTTCTTCGAAGGATCGTGAAAACTCGCATTTCTTCGAAGAATCGTGAAAACTCTCATTTCTTCGAAGGATCGTGAAAACTCCAATTTCTTCGAAGGATCGTGAAAACTCTCATTTCTTCGAAGGATCGTGAAAACTCCAATTTCTTCGAAGGATCGTGAAAACTCTCATTTCTTCGAAGGATCGTGAAAACTCTCATTTCTTCGAAGGATCGTGAAAACTCTCATTTCTTCGAAGGATCGTGAAAACTCTCATTTCTTCGAAGGATCGTGAAAACTCTCATTTCTTCGAAGGATCGTGAAAACTCCAATTTCTTCGAAGGATCGTGAAAACTCCAATTTCTTCGAAGGATCGTGAAAACTCCAATTTCTTCGAAGCATTGTGAAAACTCTCATTTCTTCCAAGGATCGTGAAAACTCTCATTTCTTCGAAGGATCATTAAAACTCGCATTTCTTCGAAGGATCATGAAAACTCTCATTTCTTCGAAGGATCGTGAAAACTCTCATTTCTTCGAAGGATCGTGAAAACTCTAATTTCTTCGAAGGATCGTGAAAACTCGCATTTCTTCGAAGGATCGTGAAAACTCGCATTTCTTCGAAGGATCGTGAAAACTCCAATTTCTTCGAAGGATCGTGAAAACTCGCATTTCTTCGAAGAATCGTGAAAACTCTCATTTCTTCGAAGGATCGTGAAAACTCTCATTTCTTCGAAGGATCGTGAAAACTCTCATTTCTTCGAAGGATCGTGAAAACTCCAATTTCTTCGAAGGATCGTGAAAACTCTCATTTCTTCGAAGGATCGTGAAAACTCCAATTTCTTCGAAGGATCGTGAAAACTCTCATTTCTTCGAAGGATCGTGAAAACTCTCATTTCTTCGAAGGATCGTGAAAACTCCAATTTCTTCGAAGGATCGTGAAAACTCCAATTTCTTCGAAGGATCGCGAAAACTCCAATTTCTTTGAAGGATCACGAAAACTCAAATTTCGTCGAATGGCTGCTGAAAAATCGTGAATTTCATCGAAGGATCATGGGGGGGATGCAAATTTCATCATAGGGCATGGAAAAGTTCAAATTTTGTGAATGGTTCGCAGAAAAGACTAGAACGGGCTCTGTGACAGACTGACAGAGGAGCGAGACGAATAGGGTTTCATCAGATGAACGAAACCCTAAAAATTGAATTTCAAGCCCTGTCTTCAGCGGTTATAAAATTTTTGCGACAATTGATAAATCCTGCCATTTCATTTTACGATTGATTGACAAAATTTACTCTGTTTTTCCTCTGTTGAATTGAAAAATTGCATGTTTTTTTTCTGAGATGAGTAGACAATTTGATATTTTTTCCCATTAATCGATCACAATTAAAAGATTTCGCAGTTTTTTTCTTGTGTGGAGTTGACATATTTCTTGATTTTTTCCCCCCTCTTTACAATCAATTAACAAATTTTGCATTTCCCTTGCCTATTCGATGAATTTAGCTGGGTTTTTTTCTCCTTCGGCCAATTGGTGAAATTCAGATTTTTTTTTGCACCTGATTGATGTATTTTTCGATTAAATTAAATAAAAGGGTGAATAAAAAAAAACAGTAAGGACCCCTGGGTGCATAAAGTAGTTAGTAGTAGGGCCGCCGGGCTTTATGCCCTGACAAATAAGCCCATAGTCAATACTATTTTTACATTACCAAAATTCCTTTTTAGGTGCATTCGTAATTATATAAATATGTAGCTATAGTTGTCATTCAGTCAGTACGTCTGTCTGTCACTCTGCATATAACTGAGGAAAAACTACCCAACCGAATGTTCTGAAATTTTAAATATTATAATTATTGCAATATTTTGTTGAGTCATTTCAAATTTTATGAAAATCAGATCTATAGTTTAATGACAGGGATAGTCTAAAGTTTTCCATTACATTACGGCCAATGGGGGGGAAAAAAAAGTGCATTTTAATGATGTTACAGCCAACAGAATGAAATGGATATGCACTTATTGAACCGTACTAAAATATACATTCAGTGAGTACAATATGCGGTGCAAAAAATATTTATAAAACTAGCTATAGTACGAACGCACCTCATTAGCTACATTTGACATGCAATTTCCAACTTGTTTTTGTGTATCAGTACTTTAATGAAATCCAATATTTTTTTTACATTTCAATTACTTTTTTTTTTTTTTAATCCTTAGGATATACCTAGAATTCCTGAGAGTCCACTCTGAGAATGCAAACAGTGTTCCCCTTGCAGCATGACTTTTTAGAGAAATCTGTTTAACGGTAATTATAATTATGTTTATGCTAAAGAAACTACTTTTTGCAGTAGATGCTGCTTAATGTGATTATGTGTAATATCAGCCTGTTAGTGTTTTCAAAATCATCATGTCTCGACCTAACGTATCATGCTAAAAGCATCGCTTTGTGTGAAAAATATTTTGAATTATATTAAGAATTATATAAAAAAATTCAGTTGTAGTTGGTTCAATATATTCTTAATGCAGCAAACCAGTCCCATGAGATACAAATGTACTTTTTAAATTAACTTAATTTTTTATATATATATTTTGCTAAATCATACTTAATTAATGCAAAATTATACCCAGGTTTCACTGATAAATGTATATGTATTATGCAGAAGTTTAAAGTGTTCTGCAAAAAAACTCAATAAAGTCCGAACCCCCCCCCCCCACCCTTTTTTTTTTTAAAGAAAACTCCAAGTTTTAGACCAGTGTGCTGGGTGTTTTAAAACCCTGTATATTGTTATCAAAAACTTCTGGTCCCGAAGTAATCACATTAAGCAGCATCTATACTATACAGTGAAACCCCCGATCTATCGTTCCAGCATCCATCGTTTTCCCACATTGATCGTTTTACTTCTATGGTCCCTGCACAAATTATACTTAAATAATGTTAACGAAACCTGCATTCATCGTTCGTCAAGAAATCTTTTTCCCGCATTCATCGTTGTAAAATTTTTCTCCCCACCGAAATGAAATTGGAGGTCAAGCGGATCCATATGACATACAAACTGGAATTACTTCTTTTATCCTAAAGTAACTCATTTGAGCTGTTTCGGGAGGGGGGGGGCAGAGATTATCAAGAGGTCGTACATCTTCTTGATGCCAGAATAATCAATTGTTTTAAGCAATTTTACAGGAGAAAGCTAGTGAAATATCTTTGTTTCATGGAATAAGCAAAAGAACGTACTCCAAAAATAGAGCTTCTGCAGGCTATTCATTCTGTACTTTCAGCTTGGCATGGAGTAACTTCTTCATTCCATCCAGAAGTGTTTCGTGAAATGCAGTTTTTTTGCGAAAAACTCATGAAGAATGCTCAACAGAAGGGAGAGAAAATAATGAATATGCTGACGATAATGCAAATGAAGAGTGGTTGCGTGTAAAAGAGGATGTCTCTGTTACAAAATTTAACGATATATTTCTATTGATCGAGATGTTGCGACATGTGGTGTCCTAAGCATAGAAGAAATGTGTGATGATGCAAAAAATGAAAATAATGGCGAAGAAGCAGAGGATAATGTTCATGCCGATGAAGCTAAGCCTACACCAGCGCAAAGTCTGTCTGATTTAATTACGGCATTTGAAACTATACGAACTTTTTTATATGTACATGAAATTACAGAAAATGACCAGAAATATGTTGTACATCCTGAAAATTTGTTGTTTAATTTAAAAAATGAACGAAAAACTGAATATAAAATTACTCATTTTTAGAATAAATATCCATTTTCTACAACTTTGATTTATTTATTTTACAGTTTGGTCTGTAACAAATTAGTATTTATTAATATACTGTATACATTGCATGTATTAGTAAGTAATGCTTAAACTTATTTTTTTTTTTTTTTTCGTGTTTTGACGTTAAACCACATTCATCGTTTTCCTGCATTTATCGTTTTTTCCACACACACACCTTGAAAAACGATGGATCGAGGTTCTACTGTATTTAAATATTAATAAATTTGTATGTGTTCAAACTGTTCAAAGCAAAAAAGACAGTATTTATATGAAACATTTAATTATAGACTTTTTTCCATAATTGTATTAAAATATGTATTACTTTCCTTTCTCTTCAGTTTGTAGAATTTTTTTGTTGTTGGATTCGTATTGATTTTAAGCAGAAAATTCGTGTTTTGGTTGGTATAAACTGATCCATGTTAAACGTTAATGTTTTTGAGTTACCAGACGTAACTTGACGTCTCTTGCTACTTCAAAGAGTATGTTAAGTTATACACTAATGTAACAAATACTTCTTTATTATAGGGGCTATGACATAACTCAGTCATGACCGAGTTAAGATTAAGAAAGTGTGATTTCTTGGCAAATATTATAAACTGTCATGAAAGTGAAATTGCGACCAATAAAAAATGTCTAACTATATATGGCTTATTTCTTATTATATATATATATATATATATATATATATATATATTGTATTAATTGTTATGTTTTATTTATGCATAAATTAAACTAATAGTTTTTTAATGTGTATATTAAATGGTATCAATATAAAACAAATAATTGTTTGTACGTTTGATACATTGATAACTATTTTATAAAGATATTTCAATCTGTGAATGTTTTTAAAATGTAAATAAAGGTTGCCACAAAGTGATTTTGAAAATGTTGATAAATTGCCAAATAATTTTTGCAGTTGTAATTATTTATGAGTACAAAAACAACGAAGATAATGTGTCAAATGATTTCTGCCAAAATATGCCAACTGACTGTGAATCTGCAGTAACAAAATATTTTAAGCACTAAAAAGTAGAAAATATAAATAAATAAAAAATGTATTTAAAAATATTACTTTTTTATCATTTCAAATTTTCAAATAGTTTAATATTAATATAATTATGATTACACATTGAGTAAACAGTTTAGAAGAAGTGTAGTTATAATTGTTTATGAGTACAAAAACAATGAAGATAATGTGTCAAATCATTTCTTTGAAAATATGCCAACTGACTGTGAATCTGCAACAACAAAATATTTAAACACTAAAAAGTAGAAAAGATAAAAAAAATAATGTATTTAAAAATTTATATGCCTACTCTTTTTATCATTTAAAATTTTCAAATGGTTTAATAAATATAATTATGATTACACATCAAGAAAACCGTGTAGAAGTCTATTTTTAAGGACCATTTCATGTTTTTTATCCAAGTGTCAATCAAAAGGATGAATTTTCAATAATCGGGCCCATGCCAAATTAACGTGTTGTAATGAAAAATTTTTTTAACTACATAAACTTGCAGTTTTGAAAGGTGTGATTTTTAAAGATAAACGTTGAATGCTTATGAGTTGTTTTTTAAATTGTTGTTATTTTTTTTCACCCCTCCCTTTTTTTCCCCTCTTCTCCCTCATGTCTGTGGAAACATAAATAATTTCGAAATTGGAAACTCCCCCCCCCCCCCCCAATTGTGAAAATTTGGCTTTTTTTTTCCTCCTCAGGTTTCAAAGAATAAAAATTATATAAAATTGTATTTTTTTTTTTTTTTTTTTTTTGCTTGGTTTTATGCACCTTGGACCTGAAATAAAACAGATGTTGTAAAATTATCTGTGTGACTGAAAATAAAGCCAAAATGGTAAATTTTCTCTTCAATCTGCGTGCAGTCTGTCTCAAATCGAAAGGTCTGTGTGACATAAAATAACGATGGTGGTGTAAACTTTTTACAAATTTTACAGCAGTTCATTGAAATTTAATTTTTTTTTTTTTTTTTTTGGGGGGGGGGGGCGAAATTGTTTTCAGAAAAAAAGTGTCATCTTTTTTCTGAAAACTTTTATCTCTTAACTTCGGTGTAGCTCAAAGAATATATTATAATTACATATGTAAAAGGCTGATGGGCCCGCAAAATATTCTGCTATTTCCAAAAAGAAAAACATGATTGGGTGATCCATTTAAACTGTATTTTACATGTCATGCTAAAAATGTTGTATATGCAACTGACAATATTGCCATCAGTTTTAATAGTTGTTGTCCCGGTAGCAGAATGTTCGAAACAGGAGACGAGCTTCGCAGATTTTCTTTTCTGTTTTGCAGATTCTTCTTTGTCAGACCTTTATTTTGCTTCATAGTATTATGTTTAGCTCTTTCTTTATTACTTAATACAAAAAATTAATATTGTTATTAATAAAATATTTTAAAATGTCTAAAAACGTTACATGTAAGTGATTGTTTGATTAACGCTTCAATTGTAAAAATATTTTACCTGCAGATTATTTTTTGTCCCCGAAGTATCTGTCACAGGCACATGGAGAATTTTCTGCTACTGGGGTTGTTGTATAATAAAAAATATCTGTTATACTACAAACTATGAATAATAACTGGTTAAATTCAGTTTTTGTGGTACTTTATTCTTTCTATGGGGGGGAGGATGAAATTGACCTACTTTTTCGGCTCAATGAATGGTATCCTGCCTTTAAAGAAAATTATAGAGGATTCCATGAAATCATAAAACCACCTTTTCTTCATAGCAAAAAGCTGGTTTTTGTTGTTTGAAATAAGATTTTGGGTGAAATCTGTAGGGTATACTTGATAAGTACCAGGTTTCAATCTGAAGAAAATCTCCAAAATTGGCCCTTTGTAAAATGGTTATTTAAACACTGAAACTATTTATAGAAACAAAGTGTAATTTTGTATATGAAGTCTTAATTTTTTTTTCTTTGCAAATTTGCCGGTTCCTATTTGGAAAGTTTTATGTTTGTTAATTTTAACTTGTATATAGAAAAATTAACTGAAATAACAGTAGACATTAAAGGTCTGCACAGACTAAAATTTTCAGGTTTGGCCTTAACAAATTCTATCTTGGCTTAAAATTTTTACAATTTTGCTGTTATTTCAAATTGTGCAGACCCAAAAAATCCAAGATTTAAAAAAAAAAATACTAAGCTGGGGCCAAAATCCCAAATTCACCTTCAGTTTCTTTTTTGAATAAGTATTCAATCCTTTTCAAAAGATATTTTTTCTTTCTTAAAAATTTCAAAATGGACTTTTTTGAATGACCCCATATATCTCTCATTGAAATAAAATACAAGGGTACTAAATAAAGCTTACTGAAATAAACCACAGTTTTATATGTATATACACAACACATGATTATGCACAAAAATTTACTATTTTTTTCTCTTTTTGTCTAGCTTTGTGAACTGCATTTTACATCTGATGACATTCATGATATCCCCTCTCTACACTGCAGAAAATGAAATATTGTCAGCAGTTTTGTTAGCTACATTTAAGAAAAGATGGCATTCCGTCCTGATAATTTGGCTAGAACACTTCTAAAACAAGATACTTCATGTAATTACCCAGATGACTGACTTCAAATGGAAAATACAGATCAACCTTCCCTTGCGATTTTTTTTTCCGAAGTTATTTTAAATGCATTAGTTTTTGTTTGTTCCTGTTGGAACATTAATTATAAACAGTGTAATTGATGCACTTATATATTTAAACTTACCTTGAATTTCTTTTGATGTGTATCTTATATTATGTGTTATTTAAAAATAAATAAATCTTAAATTTATATCAGAGTTAATTAAAGTTTGCTTTTGAAATTATTAGCTATATTTGAGGACATGAGTTTCAAAATTCGCCTTATCCAGAAAATCAAATTTTCAGAAATCGTGAAAAACCTCTGATCACGTCCATTGGCCTTCATTCTAAACCAAGATTTTACAATGCCAGAAATACACAGTAAAGCTAGTGTTTTGCAGATTGTATTGTTTTCTCAATTCATGTCCACCAGTACCAGTAGAATAGAATGACAGAGAAAACTCGATTTTTTAACTTTTAGATAAGACAAGTTTTGAAACTGACGTCCTCATTTAATTCTTATGCATGAATATTCAATAAATATTTTATTACTTCTACTTTTTTATGGGATGTACACAGCCACGTTTGAATCATTCTGTGACAATAAATTGCTTCAGAAACTTATTTAACTTAGAAGATTTGTGTTTAGATTTCTATGAAGAGTTACGGGAAGAAGCAACAATTTTTTTTTTCTGCCATTGTTTAACCTTAATAAAACTTTCAAATAGTACATTTATATGAAATGAGCAAGTTAATTGAACAGAATTTAAGTACTTTTTGTGTACTCTAATTTCAGATGTACATAGTTTGCAGCCGATCCAATAAATTTTACATCAAGAAAGTTTCTTTAAATATGTTGCATACTATGTAGAAAATAGAAATAAGATAAATCTTATTTATTAACATTTCTGGATCTAAACATGTTTGTTTGATCAGCAGAGTATGCACTAGAAATTGGGGTATTTTATTAATGTAGTAATTAAAAAATGCAGATAGTATATGTAGATTCTTAAAACAACACTTCAAGTTTAGAAACAATAAGATAAAATAGCTAACATTAATGTGACATAGCTGCCAACTCTTCCGCTTTTTCAGACCACAAAAATTTAATAGAAATCTTTGCCTTATTTAATCGGCAGATTATGGCGATTTAAAAAGGTAAAATTTACTATAAAATTTTTGTGGTCTGAAAAAGCGTAAGATGTTGGCAGCTATGATGTGATGTTTTATGTAGGCATAGAGATATAAAACTGAAAAAAAAATGAATTAAGATAATGTATTTTTTCAGTCATCTGCCCTAATATCTAAACAGCATAGCTGCCAACTTGTACGGATTTTTCATACCACTAAAATGTAACAGAAAATTTTAGTTAATTTAATCACCGCAATTCAAGCAATTTTAACGTTTAAATAAATAAAAAAATTCTATAAAATTTTAGTGGTAAGAAAAATACGTACAAGTTGGCAGCTATGAAACAGAAACTAACAGGAGATGGATGTTGCTATTAAACAACAAAAAGTACATTCAAACCTCATTAACATGTACAGAATTAACCTGGTATACTTTTAATATGAATTGTTCCTACAATGCCTGTCAAAATTAATACAACGATTTTGTTACTAATAATATAAACTATTGATGATAACATGAGGGAAAAACTTTTAATTTGCCTTGAAATTTATGTTAACGAGGTTTGACTGTATAACTACTACAGTAGTATTTTAAATTTTGTTTCAGTCATGAAATTTATGGATTAATAAACAAAAACAGTTAAACATTTTAAATAATATCACGAGCATTAAAGCCTTTCCTTATTCCACGTTGTGTGGATTTGTTCGCATTCAACTATTGTGACCTATGCATCTGGATGCGTAAGTTTAGGTGTTGAAAATTTTTTTCCTACACTTCCAGAGAATGTTGATCCTGTGCTAATGAAGCCCAATTCCATAATGAATATAAATTTATGTAAATTTTTTGAATGAAAAAAATCATCGCAGCAGTGTTTTGGGAAAAAAATTATCAGAAAGGCTCAAAAAGTTATTTTCAAATAAATTGGACAATTAGATTGATCAATAATTATTAAAATATTAATTAAAATAGTTTTTCTATCTATTTTTCTTAAATCATATTAAAGATACAAATATTTCAGAGGGGGAAAGACATACTTTACAGAAGTTTTCACAGACAATACAGTCTTGAAGTATCAGCGTGACATAAGATTTTTCCTTAAACATCTAGGTAGTACCAATAGAAAAGAAATTAACCGTAGACGTGAAAGTTGTGAATATTAACCCCTTGAGAGGCGATGGGATATATTTTATCTCACCTAAGTTTAATCAAGATTTGCACCGGAAACTTTTAAATAAATTTTATTTTTGTAACTTTGATGGAAAAAACTTGTAAAATTGCTTTTCCTTATTTTGAAACAAAAATTTTCAAAGATCCGGTGTGAATTTAACATTACAGGAACACAATCACTTTCTCAAGGGGTTAAATGAATTGGATTTGAATTAAAAATGGGACTTGCAAAGCTGAACCTAATTCATACATTTGTTTTAGAAATATAATCTGTTATTACGGTGTGCTTTATTTTAGAGTTTTATTTTTTATACTTTACAGATATGAATTATGAAATATTTAAGAAAAAAAAAATATAAGCATACTTATTACCACCTTCCCACGTAATGAAAGAAGAAAAAAACTTTAAACCAGAAATTTTATTTAATGAAATAAAGTATATTTCAAATCTCTACCACATAGAGGCAAGACACATTTAATTAAATAAATTTTCTGGTTCAAAGTATTTATTTTTGGGAAAAACGGCTTATTGGCAAATATGGGTATGTGTTTGGGACAGTTTGTGTGATAAAAAATGGTCTTTATTTAAGCGAGGAGGGTGTGAGGGCCTTTTTCTTTTGTATGCCTCTTGTCAAAGATCTCCGAACAGACCTAAATTGTATCTAATTAGACACCTGAATCCCACCTTAACCCTCCCCCCCTCCAAAAAATGCTTATTTAAAAATATGCACTCTTGTGAGTTATGAGTGTTTATACAATAGTATAACTTACTGAATTATTCATATGTACCTTGGTAGAAAAAAGGCCCAATGCATTTTTCATCTCTTAAAGTCGAATAAAATGAAAGAAATAACCTTTCACATTTTAAAATGAAAAATTTAAAGGGCAAAAACTTATCAAAGCAGAACAATAATTTAGAATTAACAAAATTCTTTTAAAATATTTCTATCAAACAAAATGATAAACAATAACAGTGGTAATTGTTAGTCCAATATTAATACTTAAAAAATCCCTTTTTTAAGTATTAATATTGGAAAATCCCTTTTTTAGAGCCTTTTTTTTTTAATAAATCAGTTTGAGTTCAGCAAGCAAACTTTATTTAAAATAAAAGGCTCTAGGAAGAGGATAAATAATAGAATTTAATAGGATTATTTAAATGAAGGAGTAGTATTTGTTCAGAAATAAACTAAGGAAATATGGAACTTTAATTCAGCCCCACTCCCCCCTCAAAAAATAAAACAAAATTTGGATATTTTTGTTTAAATATTTTGTTTCAAATGATTGTAGTAAAGCTAATAGAAATTAAAAGTGAGCATATTTAAATTTCTAACTCCTAAAATTTTAATGTATGTATATTTCGCAAAATCTGAAAATGAATATTCTGAAATCGCTTTCATTTATACACCCAACCAACCAATCTATAATTCATCGCTTTCTCATCAAAATTTGCTTGATAACTCATCTAAAAGTCATCGGACATTCATCGTCATGAAATCGTACTCCTCGGTGATTCATCATATTTTTTTCTAAAATTCATCAGTTTGCGATCATCATTGATCTAAGGCCAATGAGACATTTCTGAGTAATTGCCGATGAAAATCATCCCTGTCCGATGAGAATACGATAATCGGCCACTTATCGTGTAATCGGATTTCGATGAGAGGCCATTCAAGGGCCAGACACAATTTGCTACTAGGGTATGGGGATGATTGGGACAGGGAGGAACGTTTTTTTTATTTCATAATTTTTTTATGAATAAATCATAATCTAGAATAAATATTGTTCATATATGTCGGCAAATACCTAATGTATGAAATGTGATATATAATATTGATAGTAACTTAAATTAAAAAAAAAATGAAAAAATATTTTTGTGAAAATGTCGCATTCATCCCCCACCTCCCCTACATCAAATTAGGTAAGTAATCTGCCATTTCTTCTCTAAATGTAACAAACAAAACATTCAGGATTTTTTTTTTATTTACAAAAATTATAACGAGAATATAAGGAGTAGAATTTTTACCTTTTTGATATGGAATTTCTATGGAACAATTAACTAATTTTTGCTGAAGCATTTTTATATGTTCTCCTCAAAAACTGATTATAAAGATTATAAAAAAGAATTAAAACTAAAAGCATTTTACAAATGCAGTACTTAGCAGTTAAGACGCTTTTCTGTTTTGCCAATCAATACTATCCGTTTATTAGAAAGAAAGACAAATCATGCGCCATCAATAGATTATGGAACACTTTCCAACTCTTCCAGATCGCTTTTGCTTGAAACTTCTCTATTTAATAAATGATAAGCAATCAATTTAAAAAACGCATTGTAAAGATTTATACTCAATTACAGCAATTAATGCTGTGTAAATGATTCATAGATTTCTTACACTTTACATGGTTTGTTAAAAGTTAATGTAGCTGTACAATCCAAAAGATATATAATTTGTTTTCAGAATTTATCGATACTATATGGTAAATTGAAATATTTTTCGCAGCCCGGTATATCTTCTACAAATATTTATACCTACAAAATCTTAAGCTCAAATTTATTTCATTAAGGAAATGCATCACACAACTAAAATACCACTTCTGGTAATTACCATCCATAAATAACTACAGTGCGTGTAAAAACTATAAGGACAACAAAAAATTGTAAAAATTTTGATAAATTGAAAATGCGACAAGTGAAATGGTAATTTAATGTTGATCATACAGTAGAAATACTAATACAAAAGTCAGCAGAATGTATCTGTGACCTTTTTATTGCGAAAAAATCATAATTATGCAAAAAAAAAAAAAAAAAAAAAAAAAAAAAAACTATTTTCCACTGTGTAAAAACTTTAAGGACACCTGTATTTTTTTGTAGAAATGATATATATAATTATTATTAAGGATCGACCGAAACAAGTTTTTAATGCCGAAACCGAAACCGAAACCTAATTTTGGAGATATTACTATTTTCGGCCGAAAACGAAAACGAATATGTCCAAAAGCTTTTTTAAAGTAATTAATTTGTATGTATTATAGTAATTAATAAAAACATAAATATATTATTAATTAATTATACGTATTTATTAAATATGCATAATAATTATTCAATTATGCATATTTATGAAATATACATAATTATTAATTAATTATACGTGTCTCCCAAATTGTCTCTCTGTGCCTTAGATCAAAAATCTGAGTTTCGTCGAAAACGAAACTCAGATTTTGGACCGAAACTCAACCGAAAATATCAGTGTTCCGAAAATCTCGTTTCTTCCGTCGAAAAGTTTTAACATTTCTCCTTTGTCGGCCGACTCAAATGAGACTATTTATTGCGGCGAACTTCGTTGTTTGTAATTATCACTCATGACTGACTCAAGACTTGAATGCAGATTATAAAGCAAGCAATGTGTATATAACTAAACTTTTCCACGTGCTCATTAGAAGCAGCAGACATAACAGTAATAGAAAATTTTCAGTTTGAAACAGCAGAAGAGTTTCGAATACTCTTTGAGAAAATTCAAGTATAACAGATGATCATTTACAGAAATCATTATAAAAGATAAATCAAGGTGTGCATACATAAAACTAAACTATTTTTTTTTATTATGAAATTTGTATAATTAGAAAATCTTTCTGTGTAGTTGATGAATTAATTACGTTTTATTTTATATGAAAAAAAAGTTTTGGATCTAAGGCACAGAGAGACAATTTGGGCTGCACGTATAATTAAGTAATAATTATGTATATTTCATAAATACGCATAATTAAATAATTATTATGCATATTTAATTAGTACGTGTAATTAATTAATAGTATATTTATGTATTTATTAATTACTATAATACATACAATTTAATAAGTTTAAAAAAAGTTTTTGGACATATTCGTTTTCTTTTTCGGCCGAAAATAGGAAGATCTCCAAAATTCGGTTTTTGTATGAAAAACCTGTTTCGGTCGATCCTTAATAATAATTATATATACCATTTCTATAAAAAATACAGGTGTCCTTAAAGTTTTTACACAGTCAAAAATAGCGTTTTTTGCATAATTATGATTTTTTCGCAATAAAAAGGACACAGACACATTCTGTTGACTTTTATATTAGTATTTCCACTTTATGATCAACATTAAATTACCATTTCACTTGTCGCATTTTCAATTTATCAAAATTTTTGCTGTCGTTATAGTTTTTACATGCACTGTATATATTCCATTGTTGATATCACTGTATCTGAATTTATTTATACACAAACAAATCTTAATATACGTATACTAACTAAATATCGTTAAGCGGCGAAACGTATAACGCGTAACATCTCAAAGCAATTCACACGCATGGACAGAGATGCTTACGAAATTACGCTTTCCGAACTCCTAACCCTTTTCGATAACACAGAAGAAAAGTCGCAAAAAATCTCTGTCACAATTTTCTGCATCCGGAAGAATATCCCCAACTTCAACTTTCACTTGACGGCCATAATGAAAAACATGCATATGACGTTTCATTCAATACTATGCACTGCTGAGTACATTTTCCGACTATACAAAAGTAAAATTGCACAAAATTATATATCACAGAGTTTTCTTCCGGTAGAATATAACGAATATCAACTGGGACCCGTTGGCCATAGCTAGAAATATATGCGTGGTCTATCTGAAGAGTATCCAACCTTTGTCCGAAAAAAATATATAATTTACCAGACGGTATTTGGTACCGTAATCCCCTCCAACGTAGGCCCCTTGCGCCACCACACACTCAGTTCTGCCCAGACACCATCGTTCTGCCCACTGTCGAAAATACTTCTGAAAGGCTTTTTTTTTGGAATGATGTTCAACCGTGCCATCGCACTCTGCATATTTCATCTCTACTCTCAAAACCGGATCCTTTCAATGGCCCCTTCAATTTCGGACCCAACCAGAAGTAAAAAGGAACCATGTCTAAAGAGTAATGAAGTTGACGAACGAATGGAATTCTATGTTTGGCAAAGAAAATCTGAATCACGTGCGATGAATGAGTTGAAGAATTTATGAATCTTACGACACCTGATGAATCTTACGAATTGTTTTGCTTTGAGAATTACCAAGCTTTTAAAAAAAAATTGATGCAGTACCTTTGTTCAACCCGTTTCGTCACTTTGAGAGAAATCAAAATCCTACAAAACTTATGGCAGCACCTCATTTGGTGGCCAGCAGGCGACGACAGGCTCACTGGAATTCGTGGAAAAAATTCGAGCATGCGAATTAAGCTGTCTTCTTCCAATGTGCACAGTGGCACCACCTGAGAATCACTATTACGTGCGGATAAAAAGGTCGGATACTTATTAGAGAGACCTCATATGTAAAGTTTTGTTTAACTCTTTGCATAACTTCATTCGATACAAAGAAGATAGGCAGACACACGGACAGAGAGAAATTTTGCTTAAAAGTATTTATCACGATCACCTACCCGTGAAATGTGAAAATATGTGGAAATACGGAAGTGGAAAGAAATTCAGTTGCAATACTTTCTTCTATAGATAGAAATAGTAAAAAGGTAAATAACAGCCTAAATTATTCCTCTTCCTGATGGAATGTAGACAATGCTTTTATAAATTCAACATACATATAAAATTTTCATGATATTAGTATATTTAAAATATTGAGATCTCAAAGATCCAATGATAAAAAAAAATTCTATTAATTAATATTTCATACGTTTTTACATTTATTTTATTGATAAACAGTTAAGAATTTTATTCTTAATTATTTTCCTAATTTTCGTTAGAAACATTTTGATTCGTTTCCTTAAACAAAACTGCCTGAATGCATGGTTATATAGTTGACGAGCACTAAGATGCCTCAAATTCCAAAAAAAGTCCTATAAAATTATGCAATTAAAAAAAAAAATCTGTTATCATTCTCTCGTAAAAAGATATTTCATAAATAACGTAGTGTTTCATCGAAACATATGAATAAAATATAAAGAAAATTTCATTCGACATCCCCAGATAGGCCATCAATTTAATTCAAGAGTTAAGATAAATATATAACAAGCTTTTCATTTCGTATTAGATCTTAAACTCCTGTCATCGTTTTTTTTTCTTTTTTTAACTGTTGGTTCAGATCCATACCTTAATTTGCTATCCATTGGAAATTTTATATTTTAAAAAGAGAAAGAGACACATCATTTCTTTTTATGTGTTCCCATATTTTCTTTTGAGGAAAACCTATTTTTCTTGGCATTGAATTGATATAAAAAATCCGTATAAGATACCGTAATTTCTGGTGTATAGCCCGCAGATCAAACAATTCAGTTTGGACCCAGAAAAGTTATTCAGTATTTGAGGACCAATATTTACCGTGATCTAAGAAGTTATATTTTATTTTAAAAAATTTCTTGGTCGAAACACGATTGTTTGATCCGCGGGCTATACACCCGAAATTACGGTATATACTTTTTATTTGTTACTTACATCTCGTGAAATCATTAAAATATAAACAATTGAATTTCACTTCCAATACAAATATTGTGGTAATTTAACATAGAAGATATTTTTGAATCAATCAGTTCATTGAAAAAAAAAATGTAAAGAATGGTTTTCAAACGTTTGTGAAAGCAATTTTATATCTATACATCGTATAGAGTGACGTTAGCTTAGCAATAGCTGAAACAAGTCTTTATTTCTATTTCCACGTAAAAAGCTTTGACTAGGGTAAAAAAATCATACTGCCTTCTTAGGCTGTGAGAAGAAAAATTCCGCGATTTAGACGGGATTTTATAAAACTCCATAAAGAGAAATATAACAATTGTAAATGTATCTAGTATTGTAAAGTACTTTTAGCAGAAATATTAAATTTACCATAGAAATAATTACTCATATTGCTCGTGTTGGCCAAAACATAGGTGATAAAAAATAATTTTGCCAAGTTTCACTTTCATATTTCGGAAGATTAAACTGCACAGACGTGCAATTTTTTTTTTGGTTGCCAATTTGGCGAAAACATCAACAGCATAAAGAACATAATCCGGGTTACCACATCAAGCAAAATAACGGCACTTTGGCGCCAGTTAAGTACCCGTTGCGTATATGACATTGACGTCAGAAAAAAAATCGCTCCAAATGGGGCGAATATGACATCTGTGCCGAATAAACTATTAAAATATATATTCATAAAATTAGTAATATATAACATATCAATAACGATTTTCACAGTTATTTTTCAAATTTGATACTTTATTATACTTGAAAATGAAACTTCTGAATTATCCACAACTGGAATAAGTTAATCAGTTATAGAAATGAAAGCTTATTACTTGTAGAAACTACCATTTTGAAGAACCACTATTAAATTAGTTTACATCTCTTTTGCATTAAAACAACCAATATGCATATAAAGACCGAATTTCGTAAAAGAAATTAAAGTTAAACAGCTATTCATAATTTGTTTTCGAAATTAGAGATATTAGGAAACTATTAGTAAAAATAATTTCTTATTTATGGAAAAAAAGATGACAATGTTTGTTGATGACACATTTTTGTATATTGATTAAAAATTAATAACTTGCAAAAAAATATATTTAAAATGTGTACCGTTAAACGGCAATTAAAAGCACTTCTTTTATTGAAATACTAGATTATGTTAATAAGTTTGAAAAAAGGATGTTGTATTGGAATATAAATTTACTTTAATTGCAATTAATTAATGTTAAATAGGTTTATGTAATCTTATTTTTCTCCTATAGGTTTATATAATCTGGTATGTGCTGTGTTGAAAATGGAGTTTCAGTTCAGTTTTTTGGAAAACATATATTGAGAATTCAGTTTTTTAACATTATAAGTTTAAGTAAATAAGCCAACTTCAAAATACAATACTTTGAACATAAAATGCGTATATTCATCTAACAAAATTATGGTTGGTCAATATCAATTATATTGGTTTTATTTTAGCATCCTTCTCACTATCACCATAAATTATTACTTCAACAAAACATGGATTCACATATTGGAAATGATAAATCAAAATTGACAAGAGACAGTTTGTAATTTCTTTCTATTATTTACAACTTAAGGACCAATATTGCTATTTAATTGCAACTATTTTTTTATAAAATAATTGAAATTTATTGAAAATAATTTCAATGACAAATTAATATCTAATATACATTCTACGCATTTACTATCCGAAAAATAACTTCAATAGTTGAATAATGAAACATGAATAATTAAAAGATTATTTTGGAATTTAACACACCAAAATTCTATGAATGAGATATAAAGCGTTTGAAAGAGTGAAATTTGAACGTATAAAATATTATATTGCTTTATGTGTTTGGATCATTTGTATTTTTCTTTCAAGCAGAAGAAGGGAATTTTACCGTTTTAAAAGTTGTAGCATTTGGACAGTACGGCAAGTTTATTTCGAACCAGTGCTTTGGGGAAACCACATTCCTTATTTTGTCAAATATATGTTCTTTAAAGAAATATTTGTTAGAAAATTTTATGTAAAAAATATGAGACATGCGATAATATGTAACAATATTAATTGTTTTTGCTAATTGTTAAAATTATTGTTAGGGTTGATTTCCATGAAGTTATATGAAGCATTATTTATTCTGCAGCACGCGTAAAATGCTTAACATTAACAACTGAACATGAACTTCCCTGTCGAACTATGCTAATTTAAATCTTGTTTTTCGTGCTGAAAGTACCTGTCTTCAAACATTATATAATCGGTCAAATTCTTTACAGTTATGATTATTTGACATATAATTTATAATTTTTCATAATATGCATAACGTAAAAAAATAGACAAATAATGATAATTTATTTGTTATTATGTTTCATATTTACAGAGCAATAGCCATTTTTGTGTCCAATATTTTTCCTGTATACCAATGTAGAATACTGGTGGTCCTAATATAAACGAAAATTCGATATTTTGAAACTTATAGAGAGCAGCACGACGTGTTTTTCATAGAAATGAATAGAAAAGCTTGCGAGATTTTTAAAGACAAGTATTTTATTTTCAGACTAACTGCTGTTGTAAGTACTACAGTATTTATTCAGGGAAAATCTAACCTTATCCAATCTCGCGATTACACCAGCAGAATCTTTCTATAAGAAAATACTGGTATTTCATCTAAATCTGTAGTAACCCTGAAAAAATGCAAATAAATGAATTTCGAGTGTCAGAAAAATAATAAACAGGTAAAATAATAATTACGGAAAATACAAATAAAAGTGCTTAAAAATTATTTTATATAAAGAGCTTGAATCTCTGCAATATATTTCTTTAATTCTGTATCCAATAATATCATCTTAATATAAGGAATTAACCTAGACTAAAATAAAATAAAATTTAAAATTTTGGTTTTTTTTCTGTTGAAATCCTTAAAGTTTATAACTATATGAATATTTATATGTCACCAAATATTTATTCATAAGAAAAATATTGAAAACAGAGAACCTTTTACATATGCTTGCGACGTTTTATGGCTTTGGAAATAGGATAATATCCTTTCTCTTTATTATATAATATATTTTTTGTCGTTCTGTAAACAAGACACACGAAAAAGATGCGATAAAATACAATAGTAAATAATAATAATAACATTAACATAAACATTAACAATAATAATAATAATAATAATAAAAATAATAACAAAGATATAAGCATTAAACAACAGAAAATGTAACTATTATTAAAATATTATAAAAAAAACTAAAATGATGTCTATATAAATAATATATATATATATTTTTTTTAGAAACAAGTATATAATAAATAAACTTTTTTACCAAAAATAAAACCGACTACAAAGTAAAAAATATTTTTTACATAATATAGTTAATAAGAAATTAAATTAAGAGCATTGTATTTACCATGCGCATTATTATATTTATGTACATTAATTTGATTTTTTGGAGTCGGTGCCAGCCAAACGAAGTTAAGTATAATTATCCAACAGACACACATCCAAATATCTACGAGTTTTTTTACGATTTGTTATTTAGTTAAAAAATTTGAATTTTACTATTTTTGAAACAATTCATCTGATTTTATAAACGTGTATTTTCAAGTGATATTAGTTGTAATTATGTGTGCTAAATTAAGGGTTATTGTAAAATTAATGCGTTTATACAGGCTATTATGTAAAAAAAAATCGTAGCCATACACAAATTTTCAAATGCAGGATGGTGTCAGAGTTGATTGAGAATGGAATTTTCTTCCTAAACGGTTTTGCTGAATCTTGTTACGATTTGTATTGGATAGGCAATTTTAATTTTGAACTTTGCTTGGCTGGCACCGACACCGACTCCAAAAAAATCAAATTAATGTACATAAATATAATAATACGCATGGTAAATACAATGCTCTTAATTTAATTTCTTATTAACTATATTATGTAAAAAAAATATTTTTTACTTTGTAGTCGGTGTTTATTTTTGGTAAAAATGTTTATTTTTCACTTTATTTTATTTTATTTTTTTTTTTTTTACAATTTTTGAATGATTCTTTTGGAGGAAATTAGGGACTTTTAAAGATGTTATTTTGGTAAGTAAATACTTTTGTCCAGATTTGTGTGTACATTAATAACACAGGTTATTTGTGAAAATTCTTTATATATATCTTACATTCATTCTTCTTCAGATTTAATAGCTTTATTTTTTAATTAAATATTTTTGTTTCTCTATTTGGACATGAGTAGAACGACAAGAGATGCTGCTCGCATAAAAAAATATCGAACTTTGGAAACTGACAATAAAAAGTTCTTCGTCTTACTAAAAATGCTCTATGAAATAGAGAAGAGAGACCCAATAACTTATTTTTCATACTTTCTAAGCGATGACCAGGCCCTTATCTTCCGGGTTGCCCTAGATGAGCGTGTTTGATACCTGGCATCGTCGTGGGAGACCACCTAATCACCACGTAGCGGCAATAAACCTGATGGGCGCCTAGTTCGTTTTACTGTCAGCAGTGTCTATTTCTTAATGATGAATTTTTTTATGCCAGTTACTTAACATTTATATCTTGTTGTTTAGCATTTTTAGTTAGTAGTACCGAGACAGTTAATAGGTTGTCAGAAAATATGCGTGAAATTAAATTTTATCTCCAAGGCCCCTATACAGGAAAGTTATCATTAATGTTGTTTAGTGGAAATATTAAAGGCAATCAAAAAGCATTCATACATATAACTGTTTAATATAATATAATATAGGTATGTATATAATATTATGGTACTTCTTAGTTATCCCGTCGACCAATATTGCCAAATTATACAAATTGACATAATTTTTAT
The DNA here is from genome assembly GCA_963932465.1 of Maratus speciosus. Classification (NCBI taxonomy): domain Eukaryota; kingdom Metazoa; phylum Arthropoda; class Arachnida; order Araneae; family Salticidae; genus Maratus; species Maratus speciosus. The sequence goes on along the minus strand of OZ010800.1, from coordinate 258,062,551 downwards.
TTTAAATAACGAAAGAACAAATAAATTAGTAAAACATTAATAAAAATAAAAATAAAACGTCGAATTAATGGTTTTATTGGCCATTATTGGCATTTAATCTTACAATTAATCAATTAATGGCAAACCATTATTGGCAATTAACCTTACAATATAGCGACAGTAATTTGGTCGGCGGGATAACTAAGAAGTACCTATTATATATATATATATATACATATATATATATACATATATATATATATATATTATGTGCCGCCAGTCTGATGTTATATGTTTAATTAAACTAAATTATTGTATACTAAATTATTGTTTTGTATTAAGTTAGTTTGCTCCTGTATCTTTAATTTATGTATATTAAATTACTATTTTGAATGCGATTGCCAATTGAGAATTTTAAATATGACTGTCGATTAGAAGATGCGAAGAAACAGATTGGGGAAGATCCATTACTGAATTTGAATGGGAATATCGCCAAATTAGTCAGTTACAGCCAAGTTGGCTTCATTTATGGCGACTTATTTTGGTCGCCAAATTTGGCGACAATTCACGTAACTGCGCCAAGTTTTGCGACAACTTGGCGCTAACGTATATGAATACATAATTTTATGCTTATGATTGAGAAACCGGTTACAACAATGAAAGATAATTTGGGTGAAATCCCTCATTTTATTGGTTTTTGTTGAATTACTAAAAAACTACTCAACCAATTTCGATGAAACGGAAGTGGTACCAATTCGAGAGTATCCACTTTCAATTAAAACAAAAATCACATAAATCGGACAGAAAGTTCCGGAGCAATCGGTGAACATACATAAAAAAAAAAAAAAAAAAAAAAAAAAAACATACATACGCGTCGAATTGATAACCTCCTCCTTTTTGAAGTCGGTAAAAAAGAGTTAAGAGTATTTTGTTAAATGAATTTATGCATTCAAATTTTTTAAAAACTGTTTAAATATTTTAGACCAACTAAAAGCTGAATGATTGAACATCAGGACTGGAATTTTTAAGGGCCATTAGATTTGTTTGTCAAGCCTTACATTTGTACTAGTGATAAAATTGTGTCAGCATGCTGAAATCTTTACATCTCAGCATGCGTAAACAACGTGGCATAATATTACAGGGGACATTGTCGATTTTTTAAAAATAGAATACACCTAAATTTTAATTTAGCGCTAATATAAGGTTCCGATAAAAACAAACACCTCTAACTCGGATCAAAATTGTCCAGTCACACAAGCTGTGTAGTTTAAACGAAATCCTTTTAAATTGCAGGAGGATGTCTATTTTTACTTTCTTCGATTTTTAAAAGAAGAAAGTATTGGATTCATGAAAATTTTTGAATTCCGGTTTTCGACGGATTTATACGTTTTAGGGGGTCAGAGATTCCAAAAAACATGTTTTTACAAAATGTCTGTCTGTGACTCTGTGAGTCTGTCTGTGTGTATGTGACTCAAATTTTGTGGGCGCTCTATCTCAAGAACTAATGCACGGAATTTAATAAAAAATTATATTCAGTGAGTCCCTAATACAGATTGATGCTGATTAGTTTTTGTTGTAAATCGCTCAACAGATGGCGCTGCTATGCTGCATTTTTCACGATTTTTGCAATAGCTCTATCTCTTGAACTAATGGACGGACTTTGACCAAACTTCAGATTTAGTTAGTCCTTGATATGAATTGATGCTGATTACGTTTTGGTGTAAATCGCCCAACAGGTGGCCCTGTTATGATGAATTTTGCAGGATTTACACGATTTCCCCAATAGCTCTATCTTAAGAACTAACGCACGGATTTTCATCAAACTTCAGATTCAGTTAGTCCTTGATATGACTTGCTACTGATTATGTGTTGGTGTAAATCGCTTAACAGATGGCGTTTCTGTGCTGCCTTTTTCACGATTGTCTCAATAGCTCTATCTTTAGATCTAATGGACGAATTTTCATCTAACTTCAGATTTAGTTGTATGCTGACACAAGTTGTTGTTAATTAGGTTTTGGTGTTAATCACCTAATAGGTGGCGCTGCTATGGAGGAATTTTCACGATTTTCGCTATAGCTCTATCTCAGAATCTAATGCACGGATTTTCTCCAAACTTCAGATTCAGTCAGACGTTGACATACATTGTTGCTGATTAGGATTTGGTATAAATAACCCAATAGGTGGCGCTGCTAGGCAGCATTTTGCTGGATTTAGACGATTTCAGCGATAGTCATATCTCAGGATCTAATGCACGGAATTTCATATCTTTAGAATCCTCATGAGATGCATAGATTGCCATTTAATTTTGGCAGTGTGATAGCGAATTTTGAAGTATTAACATGTATGAGATAGAAGAAAGTTTTGGGATTGGTACATCCGACTAGTTTATCGAAGCAATCATAATTTACTGTATTTTAAAAATAAGGTGCTTACAACTGGCAGCACTTATCACTCCAGCTGTAATTGTCGTAGAACACTCATACTTTGTATAGTAAACGTAATCTTTAGAAAGGAGCGTTTTTTAACCGTAGCCCTAAAATTTTAGTAAATGTTGAATAAGCCTAATAACAACAAACAAACTCTTATCAAAATTGTCGCAACCTACACAAATTTTGTATGATAAATCTAATTGTGTCAAGGGGCTGTGATCGGGGTTCTGCCTATTTTATTTTATTGAAACTTCACATATTGAAGTGTATTACAAATATAAGGTGGAAACAGGTTTATACACTTATAAATCGATCATTAGATGTCATATTTTGTATAATATTTTTTTATTCATTCATCTGCTTTTACTTAATTTATTATCAGAACCTAATATTTATAATACTTTTATAATGGAGCTTTTATTAAAAATCCCGACAAAGTCCTTCCTCCTTATAAATATTGCTTTTACCAAACAAAATATGAGTGTTCTACGATAATAATAGCTTGAGAGATATATTTTTTAAGTTATAAGCATGTTGTATTTCTAAAACACTAACATATGGTGGCTTCGATAAAAAATCGACTGGGGAAATATGCCACCTATCAAAATGGTTACATATACAATACACATTTTGTGTCCCCTGCAACAATGTATTTCTAGAAAAAAGTATTTGATGCTACCGGGTATTTATATTCGTTCTAATCGAAACTTTTGTGGCTTCGGATAAAAATCAGACTATGTCAATTTTAAAAGTATGTCACGTTGTTTAATAACACAATCAGGCAGGCCTTGACAATTTGAATACGAATTATATGAATTTAAATTTGTCGGGGACTTATATTCAGCTATGTATAAAGTTTACGCTATTTTAATTTGTTATATATTTATAGTAGGTCTTCATAAAATGATATTGACTCATGACAATGGTCCTTCACGATTTTGAACAATACAACGTTTTTGTGATACGATAGTTAGAGTCGGAGTTATTGGTGAAGGGGACCAACATTCTAGGACTAATATAACCCATTGACTGTAAATTATTTAGTGACAGACGTGGTATTCGACCAACCAACTTAGATTTCAATAATTTCGTGGAAATTATCGGTAGTAAATAGCTAATAAATGTAACAGAACTCTCAAAAATGACTACCAATAAAACCACAACCTACTATTCTAAATATTCAAGGAGTTTAATCCATAAAAATTTATAAAAGGGATTCACATTATTATTATTATTTTTTTTTTTACTGTGATCCGAAAAAGAAGAACTGAATATCAGTTTAGAGGATAATAATGTCAATTTAAAATAAGTACTTAAATATAGTATTAAAGTTTCAAATATACATTTCCGTCAAAGAACGTCATGAACTCCCAACTTTACACTAGTAGTATCACCTTATTTGAGCATATAAAACGTAAAAAAATATTTTAACATAACTTACAGACCAGTAAAACATTCTGAAAATTTATCGGAGTAGTTAAAATAAACACCCAAACCTATTTTTTATTTACCTAGTCGATGATACCTTGAAATTCTTCAAACCGACCAGAAATAAAATTTTAAATGAATAAAAGAAAGCTAGAAAATAATCGCTAAGTTAAATGTCTTTTTAACAACGTAGAAACAATTTGCTGTTTAATCATAGTGCTAAAACTATATTATTAACCTTCTTTTTAATAAATTGAAAGACTTGCGATAGTATAATTGAAGACTGCATCTTTAATAAAAGAAAATGTATTAATTGAATATTTTTTTCAGAATGGGATTAAACATCCCATTCTGATGTGATGCAATTGTGATGCAATTTAAAATTAGTGTAGCATTTTATTCTGTTTCACAATGTTGCAAAATAACTCTAAATTCTAGATAAGTGCATTTTCCTCCCCAACAAACCTCCTGATTCGACTACAATTAAAGTTTCCTGCTTTACTGTAATCATTCGTTATTTGCATCCTCATTGTCATCGATAAATTTAATTTACGTGGAAGAGTAATCTAGGAAATGTAGGCCCTGTCAAATTAATCATCAGCTCTATTTTAAAAGGAATATCCCAAGAGTAGTACAAAGCAATTTCAAAGTGTACAAAATCCTGAACATGCATTTGAATAGAAAGCGAAGCCCACACAACTTTACACGATAAATTGAATTTTATTTACATACCGAATTATACAACAAATGTTTTAATTATTTCATAGTGAATAATAAATTGTATCGAAATACTCATATGCAGGTACATAAATATAACACTAGAACGGCGGGAAAATCTTACCTACTGGAACGGCGGGAAGGGGTCAATTTGACCCCTCGATGAAACTACTGAAATAACAACGCTAAAACAATTTTAAATTCCATACATTGGCAAAAATATGTAATTTACGTGTATTTCATAAATTTTATTTAATATTACTCGATAATTTATTGAATTTTTAAAGTACTGTATATGTAACGCCTACAGGACGATTAATTGGATCATACTACGACTACTCAAAAAACTCATTAATTTGATATAAAAACCGATTTAAAATTAATGTTTTCACAAATTAAAACTAATGTTAACTAAAATAAAACACAATTTATAAAATAATATATATTTATATTTTCATCTACTTACTCGCCGAATGATTCACTCTCTAAATCCATAAATGAGAAATATGTTCTGTTGTTTCCGTTATTTCATTATAAGTGTAGCTGAATGGTTAATATGTTAAGCATTCTGTTTCAGTTTTATTTAATGCTTATAGTACTCCAAATTGTACACACGTATTAAGAATTAATTCAGTTGTAAAAAAAAAAAAAAAAAAAAAAAAAAAACTCCAGTACATTTTCCGCACACAACTTTGAAACATGGTGCGTAAAATTGTTGAGATTTGTTTCCATTGCATGTCTGTACCTGACATTTTTTTCTCTTGATATCTATTTTATTTATTTTTTTTTTTTCTGAAGACTCAGGAAAGATCTTTGGGAGATTTGAAACCATAAGATCCATTCTGAACACATCTCCTAAATTTAATTGAAAATCTCTTCGACTGATAGGTTTGCCTGTTACACTTTTATAAATAATCCAGGCGTTTAAAGCTGCATGATCCAAAATATTGAAAAAGATGTGTACAGGCCATCGTCTAGAAGCCGATTTCAGGGAGTATTTTCGGCACATCTGATCATGGATATCCACACCATACTTCGTTGCATTGTAATATTAAGAATCGGGCAACTTCTTGAGACCGTCTTCAGTTTTTACATTAGAATGTAATGAGCTCAGTAGAAAAACACTTTTTTTTTCTTTTGGCTTGATAGATGGTAAGTGTTATATTTTCACATTCCACTATCTTCGATGAATAAAGAGTACTGCGCATATTTTTCAATGATATAGGAATTTCTCTTCTGTTCTTTTTCATTGTGCAACCAAAGATGTATTTTTAGCTTTTAACATTTCTGGTAAATTTATGTTAGTAAAATAGCTATCTGTCGTAATATTCCCCCCTTCGTTTAGATGGGGATCTGTTAATTTCATGACAACATTTTCCGATAAACGTAATTAAGGACTGACTGTTTCATCCTTTTCTAGATAAATAAATTCATTCAAGAGGTGTTTAGTATCAACGTCAACAGATCACCAAAATTTTATTTCAAATTTATCCAATTTATTTGGCATATATTGCGTAAATTTATATCTATCCTGAGATGGGAATTGTTCATGAACTGTAATATTTTGCCCTGGTCGGTAGCATGTTTTGCAATTTTCAATAAATTTATTCCACATTTTAGACTCTCTGAGCAAATTTATCAGTCTGTAGTCTGCTAGATCTTGCTGTCTTTTCTTCAAACCTAAAAAATCTTTTTCTTTCTTTGAATCAATCTCTTGAGATAGTTTATTTGCAAAATAGTATTTCTCATGCCTTGGAGGACAATGAATATAAATCTAAACCCTTTTTTTTTATTGCTCCTCGAACATATAGTATAGCAACAATAGCAGCTTCGAGTACAAAGGGTATTTTACTAAAGGGGTCAAAATGACCCCCGTCCGCCGTTCTAGGAGTACAAGCCCATATTTCAAAAACTAACAAATCTAGAAAGCTGAATTTTTTTTTTTTTGAAATATATGTTATCTATTTAGGAAAAGTCAAAAAATTTCAAGCGATTTCGCATAAGCAAACAAAAGTAATCAACGGACGAAAGTACTCAGGTGTCAAAATGACCCCTACCGCCGTTCTAGTGTTAATAAATGGTCTGTAAGCATGATAATTCTGCAACTTTAATACATTTTCATGTTTTATACAGTGTCCGCTGTTCCTAAATTTTGTGTTTCGTTAAAGGGTTATTGTATGTCATATTTACGAATAAAAAATATTTCTGGTTCTTCATGTTATTAAATTTTCTTATTTTTGGTTTTTTAAATATGCCTATCAAAAACACGAAAAATAAGGTTTCTTTTTTTTAAACCTTTTTGTTTAGAACTTATTAGTTTTGGAATATATGCAACTTGCACAATTTTTTCCTTCATATAATTAACCTCTTCGGTCCCTGGGTCTCCAAACAGGGATCTCTGTTCTTTTCCTTATAAAAACTGAAATGCCCGATTTTTTTACATTTTCACATCAATTCGTAATAGCTGAATGCTTTTTGAGTTCAAAGCAAACGAATAAATGGCAGCATCTATGCTCATAAAATAAACGTTATTTTCGTCTGAGTTTGCAAATGCCTAAAAATAACCAAAAGACAGTATGACCAAGTAAGAGAGAAATTTACATAAGTAATTAACTTAAATCTTTTTCAATAAAAAAATTTGAGGATTTGTAGATTATTTTCTTGTATAAAGCTCTTAAATTTGTGATTGCATTAATTTAGGTTAATGGCTATTAAGCTGATGTTTTAAGAGGGTAGGATACCTTTGAACACGTTAAAAAAGGAAAAAATACCACAATGTTTCAAACTTCAAAGCTTGTGTAATAAGTCAAAAATAAAAATAAAACTTCATTTAAATATAAAGCTCATATTTATATTTATATTTAAAAAAATATATATACTTGTAATTTCATAAATAAATATTGAAATGATTAGTTTAAAAATGTATTATAATGACAAAAAATCTTGCGCGCATGATAAAATATGAAATTATGCACATAAAGAGGAAATTTTTGTGAAAATAGATACATAATACTGTTACCTTAATACTAAAACCAGAGTATTTGTAAAAAATATTGACTAAATTAAAAAATTAACAAAATATTAAAAAAATAATTTCAAAGTAATAAACAAAAGATAAAATAAAATAAAACATTTTTCTGGTTTTAGGTTGTAGATAATACAGTAAGGAATATGTGGTGAAAAGTTTTTTTGATTGCCATGCATAGTTTTTTAGTAACTCTGCGCGCAGTATCAAAATTCATCGTTTTGGATAACCGCAATACAAAGTTTAATTATCCTAGAGACGCCGATCCGAGGAGTAGTGTAAATATCGGCTCTCGTTTAATTTATTGTTTTGTGAATTAAAATATAATTAGTAATACAGTCCTCTAGTTTTATTTATGGTGAGTTGTGTGCAGTGATTATTTGAGAAAGAGCTGATGGCGGGAACAACCCTAATATTTAAAAGCTAAAATCAGGAAGATAGAAATATAAAGGATTTTTACAAGACATAATTCCTGTGAATGTCGTTGGAACTGATCTCCTGTAATGACATTCCTCAAAAGTTGCATAGGAAATCACACTTCCACCATGATACAATTTCCTGAGTGATTTTGCCACAACAATTACTGGCAGTTTTTTTATGACTAAGCATTAGATTTGTTTTATTTTTTTGATATCATAATTAACTTTTACTTATTTAAATTATTCCGATTATTAAATTTTCTACTTTATATTGATTATTAAATTTTCTACTTTATATTGGTTATTATTTTTTCTAATTTATTTGGATTATTAAATTTTAAGTAATCGCTTAAAACATTAATATTTTATTTTTAATAATATTGAAATACAAATTTAAATTCATTTTTTCCTGATCTTTAAAACATAAGTTTATGTTTTTCATCATTATTATTATTATATTTTTATTAACCCATTTTAGGCCAAGCATAGAAATTTTATAAAATTTGGTATTATTTTCATTGAAATATGCTTAAATTACATTCATTAAGACAAATAAAGTTTCGTACATGAAATATAATATTTTATTCGACAAATAAAATGTATTCGGTCAATGGTGCGCTAAAGCACCATTAAAATTAAAATTCATGTTTTTTTTTTTTAATTTTATGACATTTGTTTTATTATTGTTTTATTTACAGAACTTGCAGCTTTAATCCATTATAAAAACTTGTGATTAATCTCAAGTGGAATAATTATACATTTTCAAAAGGTCGAATTTGTCAATAATCGATTCAATAAAAAATAAACGGTCAAGTGCGAGCATTACTCGCGCACAGAGGGATCCGTAGAATAAATATATGAATTGGTAATTGTATCATAAAAAAAAAGTTGCTAAAATAATACTAAGACTTTGTAAAAAACTATACAACGTGGGGTTGGGTATAACTGTATACATTAGAAAAGTGTAAATGAGTATACCATGAAAGTTCAAAGAGATATGGAACCTAAATAATATCAAATATAGCTATTCGTATAACTCTTTTTTTAATATTATCCTAATCTGCTTATGATGAACTTAATTCGGTACTGACAATAAAAAAAGTGCATAGTTAAACTTCATTTGGCATTTCATGAAACTAAATTCAGCGGAGTAATAACCTTTATTTCTACAGTGTAGGTAAAACAAAACCTTTGTTCAAAGTTTAAATTTGGCCTTGTGCTAAGCCCGCTTCGAATTGAGGTCTCAAAGTTGCAACGCCGCCTTGGTCAGTGCCGCGTTTTTCCAGATAGGTGTTTAATTAAATTTTAAAGTCACTCGAGGCGTATTGAGAGATACAATCAATACAAGATATCGCGAATCCCACAGTATTTATGCGATTCATTCTAATTAAATCTTTCGAGGGCGATGCCCTTAAAAAACGGACACCTAATTTTAATTCCAAAACAGACAAACGGCACTAAAAATGTTTAATTAAAATTTTCCTTTTATCATGTATGTGAAAATAAGCAAGTTCACATTTTCCAATAAATTCGTTTATAAATTCTGGTGTCAGTTCATTATTTCATAAGTTCATAAATAGAAATACTCCGTGCCGGAAAGGATTAAGTGGTCGCAGGCCTCTTAAAGCTTCAAAATTAATAAATTTTAATTTCTTTAGATGCTAAACTCCTATCTTTTCTGAGTATTTTGATATATTTGTTTCCTTGAAATTCCCATTAGAACAGAAGTTTTGGCTTTTAGAATTATACCCGCTCAATAGCTGAAACGGCGCTTCCGAAACTTTAAAGTCATTATTTTCCAAATGGCATTTTTTGGGCATAACGCGCAAGATACCTCAAAAACTTCTGAATATTTTTTCGTGAAATTTTCAAAACATATCTTTCATGTTAGTCTGCATAAACTGAACCTAAAATTTCCTTTTTATTGTTCAAAAAAATATTCTTTTAGGGGATTTTACAGTTGAAATTTTCAAAATTTTGTATTAGCTAAATGCAACATTGCATTAAAAATATAAAAATGTTAGAAATACAAATTTATTTAAGTTCAGGGAAATTCTTACAATCTGAAATATAAGTAAGCACCAGAATTTTCATTCAAGTTGCAATATTTATTTTGTAATCCTGCGCGTAAACTGTTATGCCAATTTTTTGTTCGACAAATGTCTAACAGTTCCGAGCCCCCTATAAATACTAATTCTGTATCTTGCAATTTTTTAAATACATGAAACGATGGAACATACTTATATCCCAATTAAAATTGTATTTTAAAATAATATACATTTTAAGACATTAAATGTTGAAAATAGTCTTTTTTTTTCCCCCCACTTTTTAGAGTCCCGAGACGCCTTAAATTAGTATGTTTTTAAACATTTGACGTTTATTGCTTTTTTGTAGTTACTGGACATTACATTACACATATATATCATTAAAAGTTGTTAACTAGGCATAGAGTACGCCGCCCCTGTCCTTGTGTATGTCCAAACTGACCGTACGTTTAAGGGTTAATATCTCGGCAAATTACCGATGATTTCTTTCGAAAATCATTATCAACAATGCTTTTATTCTTCTGCAACGATAGGTATATTCAGCGATGCTCAACAATTTTTCTGAATGCCCGTAAATCGAAATTTGTGTATAATAGAAAAAGGCTAATTATTCAAAAACTATGTGACCTAGGGTAATCGCTATAATTTTTCAGCAAGGTTTATATTAACGTCTACTACCTCTAATTTTTTCATAATTTTAGTTTCAGTAGATTCGGAATTAGATGGGGGGGGGGGACATATTTTTGCGTTACATTTTCAACAATATCTTTGAAAATATAATACCTAAAATTAAAAGGAATGTATTTTTGAGTTCAGCGTTACAAAAGTTTTCACAGGATACCAGACATGATATACAAGGAAAAAACATTTTTTTTTCAAGTGGCATAATTAGCCCCTCTACTTTTTTACTAAATATATTTATGAATGTTTATTAATCTGAAAATATGTAGGTCAATGGTCTTTATTACTTCCCCGAATTTGAACTTTCCACGTTCCATAGTTTACGAGCAAAATGGCTGTGACAGACAGACAGACGGACAGACACTGGAGTGATCTTAGAATGGTTCCGTTTTTACTTTTTAAGTACGGAACCCTAAAAAGTAGCGTATTTTGAAAATTTCCCAACAGAAAGTGTTTACTCGAATTGAATTACTGATATTGTACATATGTCTCCAAAACCCTTTAAAATAGCAGAAAAATAAAATTAGTGAAAAATATTCGTCGCAGTGTTAATAAAAAAATATTTTATAAAGTGAAATATAAACAAAAGAGTCTGCACTGTAAAAAATATCGTGAAAAATTACCTCTGTTTTTAAAGGCTATCTATATTTTGACCAATGAGAATGCTACATAAACGCCTGTGGAACATTCTCATTGGTCAGAAAATAGATAGCCTTTAAAATCAGAGGTAATTTTTCACGATATTTTTAACAGTGTGGTTTCTGTAGGTAAAATGAAATTCAGTCCAACATGGACGTAAGAATGACATTCTTTAACCTTTTTTCCACATAATCTTAAAAAAACACATACACAAATATATATGTATGTTATGTCATTAAACCCTATCGGTTATTATTTGTTTTATTTGATATTTATAAAGGTAATTTTTTTCCAGTAGGATTGAAAATGGATTTTTCAGAATAGCACATGTTAGTATTTCAAATTACACCAATGGGAAATTTCTTTTTTATTTCTATAAGTTTCCATTCGCATACCATCATGAAATTAACCACATACATTTTAAATATCGAAAAAACAGCATGCATATACGTAATGATAAAAATATTTGACCTTTTATCTTAGTTAAACAGTTCCAAATTATTATAATATCTACCTTTTTTACCTAGCATTAATAATATCTTAAATGTCTTCATCTATTTTCATGCTTTCAATCTAGCTTATTCTTTTATTATTTATTATTCTATAAACCTTAATTTGATAATAAGTATATTTCTTTATAAAACCCACTGAAATACATTATTTCTTTTATTTCTGAAACAGTAAATTCCTTTTTTTTAAATTTTTATTAAATATCATTATGTTCGATATCCCATGAGGCCTTGTAAGCATCCTGTTTTTTCAATAAAGCTACCGGGGGCAGTTATTAAGTTATGTGAGCCATGTCACGTTTTCTCCAGCATCCGCCTCGGAGTTATCCAATCACTGGCATATCCTCCCCTCTCCCCCCCCCCCCTTCCACTTAGCTGGATTGGCCTTGCTTTGGCGTGTGTATGCTAGCGGGTGTAACTTTCGCGAGTATTTAACCTTTTAATTTTGAGAGCTAGATTTTTACAATTATTGCATTGCTGAAAAAAACCGTTGTCACCTGGAGAGCCATTTTTTAATTTATTTTCGCCAAGCTGTTCTAATGTTTAGTATCTAGCGGTTTATATTTACGACGTAACAACGACCCGAACATGGGTAGCACGAATACTGGTCGAATTAGTACATTTTATGATCATCTATTAAGTAATTGAGGAATATAACGGCTTCAGTTGTTATTTCGGGGAAAACTACGAAGGGATGTAGGCCTGATCTTCCACTCCGACCTTGATTTCACGACTGCAAAACTTTATTTCTCAGTTCGAGATATATCACGAGAGTACTATAGTTGCTTAATACCGATATGTTTCTAAACTACTATTGAAAGCATATCATATATATATATATATATACAAAGACTATTGAAAAAAACAATTTCTAATAAAAACTTTTTTTCAGTTATAGTCATATAGCTAATCAAATTAAATGAAAATGTGCATTGTTTTGGATGAATTACATCTCTCTATGTTAAAGTTTTTTGAGACAATGACAAGACGTAACAACTTTTAAATACATTATACATTTCGTATATTTTTTATTTTGTATATTTTAAATTTTAAAATGTTAAAATTAGAAAAAGCGTTTATTATTATTTTTTTATTTTTTAAGGTAGAGCAGCTCAAAATATTTGACCATTTCCCGAGTTATGAAGCGTCTCTCCATTTATGTATTTCGCATGAAGAGACCCGAAAATGGTTTATTTAATTACTTGGTTTCCATTAATAAATATAATAAATAAATCTTGTTCGATCTCCGAGATTTTGGTTACCGATAATCATGAAAATAAAAAGTAAAATGTTGCCACAATTTACAATTCATTTTTTGTTTATCATTTAATTGTTTAAACAATATTTGCTTACTGTTGCATTACAATTACCAAAAAATATACTTAATTTTTAGCATCAGTCAGGTCTTAAAACATTGTTATATAATTTGTTGAAATATTAATGCGTGTTAAATCTTAAAGGTATGTAATATAATATTAATGAAATGTACATCAATCACTAAATTGGAAACTTTTTTCTCAAGAAAAAACTGGCTTTTATGTGTCTGTCTATATCCTGTCTATCCTTGCTCTGTTTTGCGTAAATATAGTCATGTTGCCAGAAAATTGATATATATTATTAGGGTGACTAAGATCTGTTCGGTGTCTAATATGAAAGCACTTACGGTTCGTGTACAGTGACACTAAAAAAAAATCCCTTTACATTAAAAAAAAATCATTTGCAGTTTATTTTAATGATATTACACTATCGAAAACACATTGAAATTTGAATATTAACTGAGATGTACTACAAAGGGCTTACTGTAAATTATGGAGTTCATAAAATGTATCGTTCATTTAAATAGACACAAAAAAATTTGGCTACAGAAAATTATGTAGGCCTGTGGACAAAAATTGCCGGAAGTGCGTTTTCAGTTTTTGTGCGCATTTTCAAATTTATCTATTGTTTTACATATTACATGGTGTATGTAATTATATGCAAATCAAATACAGGGTAACACAAAAGTTCAACTAAATAGTATCCTAAATAGCAATATGCCGATATGACAAAGCTCATTAAATCTTTGTAAAACCTTTGCGTAATAATTTGTTACGCAAAGAAGAAAGAAAATATTCGATTATATACATATTGCTCATATGATAAATATAGGATTCAGGAATGATAAAACTTCAGATCTTAAAATTTCTTTTTTAAATCATGTGTAAATTCGGAAATGGTTATTTTATATTTTCGTTCCCGTTAATATTATATTTTCGTAGATAAAAAAATATTTATCTTTTTTAGAGGTATGTTTTAGCAGTAGAGCACCTTTAAAAGTCCTTAAAGAATCGTTTATTAATAAGTTTTTGCCATCTAGTATATTATTAAAATTCAATTTATTAAAATAATGCGATTTTGTGAACACGGAAGTAATACAATCCTTTTTAGAAACTAGGGGGCTCTGCACCCCTTACGAGCTACGCTTGCCAACCCCCGTTCAGACACCGCCAACTCTAAAATCACGCCAATTTGATCGGCTTTAACAAAATTTCGGAAGGCTGAATTATAATTAAAAAACAATGACGATCTCCCTGTTAACGGGTTGTTTTCGTCTTTGATTAAATCAGATGAGTGAAAAATTTCAAAATAAGCTAATATAAAATTTATTAAGTCTTTGTCTCCCGGTATTTTTTAATAACGCTATAAGAAAGTTCTTTCAAATAAGACATTTTAAATTAATCGTTTTAAATCTGGACGTAAGTTTCTCCAAAGATTTCATATTCTTTTTAATATCCACGTGAAAATACTTTTATTGTTAAAAAGGAAATATTATTTGAGCTCTCTTATGCTGAAATTTTGAATATAAAATTGAAATAAATCCTCAAAAAAGAATGAATAACATAAATAAATAAATGCAGTCTACACACCACGAACTTCTAATGTATAAAATTATTAAATTCCTATGTATAGTATTTGCTTTTATAAATCTTTTTTAATGGAACGATTTTGACCAACGCAATATTAAATTAAACAAAAACATAATTTGAAGAACAAATTAAAAAAAAAAAATTCCTAAATTGTTTAAGCCCGAGACGCGACAGATATTAAGATATTTCATTCAATTAGTTCTACATTTAATGTTAAATTTTTGTAACAAATCAGTTAATCCAATTGAAGATTAAAAAATAAAAATAAAATTCATGCATTATTATACTTAAAACACCCTAAAAATTAGATTCCGTTCAAATGAAATCGAAATAAATCTTAGACTTCTTCCATTTTTAATTAAAAATATTTGTATTGCAGATTTTGCGTTATGTTTATGACAATTGTACATAAAATGATAAGATGCATGCAAAATAAAAAACTTAAAAAAATGTCTAATATTTATTTCGATTTCATTTGAACAGAATCTAATTTTTCGGGTGTATTAAGTATGATAATGTATCAATTTTATTTTTTTTTTTAATCTTCAATTGGATTAACTGATTTTTTACAAAAATTTAACATTAAATGTAGAACTAATTGAATGAAATATCTTAATATCTGTCCCTTCTCGGGCTTAAACAGTTTAGGAATTTTTTTTTTTTTAATTTGTTCTTCAAATTATGTTTTTGTTTAATATGTTAAGTTTTTTAATAACTACTGCATTCAGACGAACTCATTTCAAAATTAATAGTGAGTATCATCAACAGGCTTTGATGTATGCAGTATTGCATTACAATGTGTGATGCGTTTGCCCACTGTATATTTCACCACTGTAATATTTCACCACTGTAGTAATGCAGGTTGCTGTAGTTTGGACAAAAACTTCCAATCTGAAAGTAAAAAATCTATAATCAAAACTTAAAAAAATAATTTTACTTAAATTTAGATACCCTATTTCCAACTCAGGAACACTATGAATGCAAAAATAACTTGTGTTGAATCCTTACTTTTAGTATTTAACGATATTATAGCTGTCATACAGTAAAAAATAAAAAATAAAAGTTTTACTTAAATTTTGTTACCTTAATCTCTAGGAGGGGTGATGTAAACACATCAGAAAATTATTACCTAAGTTTAACGTGGGGTGTAAATAGTTCTCATCTCGAAAAAAAAATACATTTTAAAATTCAAGTTACGTAATTACTCACTAAGTTCGTTAGCTGCGTAAAAATAGCTATCTTTTGAAACTTTTTACTAAAACATAAACTTGACGAAAGCAAAAACGTATTCTGAAAATATCCTTTTTTTCCACTATGACGCCATATTCACCTTTTTAATTCTTGAAAAATAAACTAATTCAATATAATATTTCACGTGAAAATATTTCAACTAAAAAGAAATAAATTATTATTACGGCTTTTGAAATTTTTGCAACAATGAAGAAAGAAATGTTATATTTTCTATGAAAAATGTCCGTTGATTCTCAATAAAAATAAAAACGTAATTTGGAATTATTAAGAAAAATATCTGAATCATGTAAAAAAAAAAAAAAAAAAAAAAAAAAAATTGGCCCATGTTTCTCTCTGGATTATAATTAACCCATATGCAAAAGCATTTTACCATTGGTTTTGACCCTGAGATCAGGCAAACGTTTTTACACCTTAAATTTATAATATCATTAGAATTAATAAAAAATAAAAAAATGAGTGGCATCAGGGACAAAACGGTGGGAAGAAAAAATAAAAAAGTTGTGGTGTCCATAGGCTTTTCTATGTTAAATTAACATTGAGAAGTGACACTGGAGATAAATAAGTATTGCGCTGTCGCGCAATACTTAAATATCTCTTAAAATATAATTCGATTTGAAAATTGTTAACATCATCGTGTTTATCGAACATTTCTCTATAATACCGCCGATTTTCATATTTTTGTATGCAGTTGTTTTCTTAATATTAACGAAGAAAGACCACCGTTCACAAAAAATCCAAAACTGGCGGCGGTGAAAGCGTTAGTTACATTTTTTTTTTCAATTCCTACTGTTAGTTCACACTCTCCCTATATTTATTTATATATACAGTGTGTCCACGTATAACCTGACCGACCTTTATTTTCGCAACCGTTGGTCCTAGATGCATACTTCCAATTACAAAAATGGTCAAAATTAGGTGCAGAGTTAAGATAAAAAATGTTTGAAGCGAAAAAACAATTTAGGGAAGAATTACAGAATCTAAATTTTTATACGGTCCCCCGGTCCTATAAGTTATATATAGTAAAGTTTTCCTGTTACACTGACAAGTAATGCAAAAAAAGTTCCGTTATTCTCTGATTAAAATTGACCGAGTAATAGCTGTTTAAAGTTGGAGCATATTTTTTGCTGCAAATTACGGGTCATTCACAAATTTAGTAGAAATATAATTTCGTCAGATATATTAAAGAAATGGTTGAGAGTAAAATTAGCACTGCAATATAAAATTGAAATCTTTAATCATTCTGACATATTACTGCAAAATATACAATTTGTACTGAATATATAAGAGAATAAAAATAACAGAATTTTTGTTAAATAAAAAGATGAAAAACAACAGCCTCAATTCTTTACAAAAATGATACATATTTAAAAATGCTGTTAGATTACACCGTCTTTCAAATTTTGGGTTGTGCCATGTTTTTTAGCTATTGAAAATTGATTCACATGTATTTTTTAGCGCTGAATCCGAAAATGACCTTCATTTTAAACCATCATGTCAGGTTTTTTCTCAAATCGCAAATTTCAAAGTTAAAAAGCTCAAAGTTAAAATTGATCCCCCCTCTCCGCCCAACCTCATCGGACTCCTGAGCTACTTAGTTGTAAGAAACCCAGTGTAAGCCACAAAATTGAATAAATTATTGAATTAAATACAATTAAACTGAATAAAAAGTCTTGCATCTATTTTATAGTATCAGATTTTTTGCTGTTTTTAACCTTGAAATTTACCACTTGCGAAAAATCCTGACATGATGGTTAAAGTGAAGGTAATTTTTTATTTAGCGTTAAAAAATACGTAATACGTAATTATAAAAGTAAAAAAACACAACCATCGCAGGTTTATGTTATCTAATCTAAAAGCATTTCTTAAACTTGTTGAAGATAATCTATCCGAATTTTTTGTGTTATCCTCTAATATAAGTATGTATAATATGGTAAGCGTCGAAAATCATAATAATATTACATTGTAATTGGATTTAAGTCAGTATGTAAAATTTTAACTTCGATCGGTCATTTGAAAGTCAGTTAAAGTTCGAGTACAGATTTTAAACTGGAAAGACGATCGTTTCAATTTAAATAAAACATTATGAAAATAACATAATTTTTGTTAAAAGAAATCATAGACTAAAATCCTTACAAAATACAACGTATTTTAAAATACAATTATTTTAACTAATCTGAAACTTAACTAATAAAGTTAACTCAATCGTTGTAGTTGTACGATTTCTTTCAAACCGCAGATACCATGAAATAAGTTTAAGTACTTTATATACGACCCCTGAAAGCATGGACGAAATCATGTGGTTTGATACGCAAAAAAGTGGTATAAGTCATGCATTTCAAAGTTTCATAACTCGGTCAATTTTAATATTAGATGAATGGGACTTTTTCTGTCTAACTTGTTAGTGTCAGAGTAAATTTTTACTAAATATCACTTATAGGACCGAGGGACCGTATAAAAATTTAAATTTCGTAATTATTAAATAAATGTTTTTCTTGATCCAAATAGATTTAAAAGTAATTCTTTACATTATTTAAACCATTTTTGTAATTGGAAGTAAGCATCTAGGACCAACGGTTGCGAAAATAAAGGTCGGTCAGGTTATACGTGGACACACTGTATATTTATATATCTTGTTCAAATTTTCAATCGTTAATAAAATACTCATTATTCATCCTATCAAGTTGAAATAATTTTTTTTAAACTTGTACTGGATGACAATTGATGTTAATACAGTTTTTTCAAATATTAATTAATTAATTAAATTTTAATTAATTAATTTTAGTTTTGCGTGGGAAACAAATTTGCGGCCATTGGTTATTGAAGATCAATAAAAGTATTTTCAATAAGGGGTTACCATAGGGGGGACCCTGTTCTGTCGCCAAATACCGCCAAGTTTGCCGCCAACTTGACGATATATCGCCAAATCTGGCGGCCAAAATGAGTCGCCAAAAGTGACGCCAACTTGGCGATATCTCTAATATTTCGCTAAATTCCCATAGAGTTCCATTTTAAACCTACTTGCTTATAGAAAATCAACAAATTGAGATATTTTAATGCAACAAAAACTAATATTAGCTTAAGGGATTATATGAAATTTTTCTTTGATGACCTAAGTAGGAATTGACTTAAAAAAAAAAGAAAAAAATATATTACTTGTTTAGAATAGAGATATATTATAATTTTTAATGCTTTATTTCAGAAATTTAATGGTGAATGTGAAATGATGGTGTAAAAGAATTTCAGATTTTAGAGTAATAATAATTCAAATTGTAGATATGGATAAACATACTACTTTATTGTATTTAAAAAAAATATATATATGATATATCACTGATCCATATACAAAGATTATTTTTTAGTGTGCATATGATTTCTTTATTTAATTAAAATTACTCCGAATCGCATACCTTGTTGTAACTTCAGAGAAACGTTTCAAATCAAAGATGATTAAGTATTCGAGGTAATACTTTAAATGTTTATTTGATTTTTGCATAAAAAAATTATTTCTACTGATTAAAGTAAAGCTTTATTTATAAAAAAAAACATTTCATCAAATTCTAAATACTCCAGCTTATAATTAGATTTTGGTGAAATCCAACCTATGATAATATAATTTTAATTAAATTATTGTTTTATTTAATTTGAGGAATTCAGCTTCTTTTCTGCATTCGAAATTAGATACTTCAAATTTTAGATATTTAATTAAGAAATAAAAAAAAAAAGTAATGATAAATAATTTTAATAAAAACAGAATAGAATAGTATTCTAAATATTTCAGTATAAATAACTTTTATGTTTAACGAATCAAAATCTCGCCGGTTACTTATAAATAAATTTAAATATGCATATCGGAAAGAACGTTTTCAGTTTAAAAAAAAAAAACACCGCGTTCTCTTTAATCTTTCGGCGACAAAATGTATTTTAATCTGAAGTTCGCACAAGTCAAACGGAAATCATCAGAAATCATCCATTTAAAATGGTTTCTGTGACTTGACTGTTCGTGTTTTTCAATATTAATAATTGGAAATTATGCGTTTATGAATTATCTTGTAATAAAAGCAATATTAGATTGCAAAGTGGCAAATTCACATGAACGCATCTGAAATATTGCATTGAGTTTCAACAAATATTAGTTTTGATTGAGAATCATTTAGTCCAATTATAGTTTAATGTTCATTTTGTACGGTCTAAAGGCATTAACACGAAACCAGAGAAAAAAAAAAAAAAAAAAAAAAACTAGAAAGCAGGAATTCTGCTTTTTCAGAATTTAGTATCGCCCCCGATGAAAAAAAAAATACATATATGTATATAAATTAGCACAGAATATATTTCTGTTTTAACACTTAAATTACAGGCTTTTATTTTATATAAAATGTCGTCATTTGCATCCAGAGGAAGAATTCCTCATTTACGATGAACAACATGCTTGAACAACATCTGCAGTACCGTATGCATATGACGTCACTATCGCTAAATAATACACAAACCCAAGAAAGAGATGTCGTCATTCAAGAAACTCGACAAAACAACCGACTATCTAATGATTCGTACGCCTTTATTTGTTTGTGATATTAATATAGATACTTAAAATTAAATATGGTTTATAATACCTCCATGATTTATCAGAAATGATTCATTTATATTTTTTTCCAAAATAGCACGTATTTTAATAATTTTTTTTTGTCAATTGTTATGGGAAAATGGCAACAAAAAGATATAATTACTGTTTTCCAAAATTTTTCCTTTACTTTCTACAGAAATGGAGTACTTGTGTTGTCAATAAAAAAAAAAATGTGCTAAAAACTACAAAAAATTTAATGTCTCAAAAATAAATTGAGATGCAGTTTTCAAACAAATTGCATTTAAAAGTACCTTTTTAGGTAGATTTCGTAAGAAATACTACCTATTGCAGTCGTTACCATGGTGCGACTTTTGAAAAATTCCTTCATAACTTTTCATTATAGGACCCCAGGAACCCAAAACCACCCCCACCTAAAAAGTTTATATATATATATATATATATATATATGTATGTATGTATGTATGTACTAAATTTTGTCCGCACGATAAAAGTCGCAATTATGCACGGATTGTCCTCAAACTCGCCAACAACTTTGATATGGCTAATATCTCGGCGGGGATTGAAAATGGGCGAAATCGGCCCAAGAGGATGGAAATGGGGAGGGTTCAAAATTTTGAATACTGTCTTAACATGAATCTGATAAAACCAGCTCTTACACAACAATGGCAGGAAAAAAATGAAAGTTTTTCGTTATACCAGTTGCCAACAATTAAAAAAAAAAAAACAATAAAATTTTCACCCCAACAATTACTTTTCTTTTGCAAAATTTTCACGTGTAAAATTAAATATTTTGACAAATTGAAAACAAATTGAATATTACGTCATAAGTTTTCTAGAGCAAGATTTTAGCATGAAAACTCAAAATAAAATAAACAGTTTGACGAATTATAAAATATGTATATTGCGTCATATTGGAAATATAATGGACCTCAGCAGGTGAATATGTAACGTCATGTGAGTTTGAAGAAACGTATTAAAACATGATAAAAACCCGACTATGGATATATGAACATATTTTAACAATTTAAGGTTCTCTGAATTTTTTGTAGCCATTTTTAAACCTATCCCATATACATGTGTGTGTGTATTCGTGTATATTATAATTTTCACAAAAAGTTTAGCTCCCTACAGCTCACTCTTTCTGAAGAAACTGGGTTTTATCTCTAATCTTGATTTAAGTTTTGTTGGAGAATTTAGTGCTTAACATCGAAATCTACCTCCGCCTGTAGGCCCGAGCCGGCAGGGATTTTTTTTTCAGTGCGCTGGTATAAGAATTGAAAGTGTGCGATGCTTAGAAGTTTAAAAAATTGCAGTAGAATATTTTACAGTACAATGCTACATCTGATTTTTTTTTGAGGCTGGCTTATACAACAGAATGTTATTTTTGGAGACGTCACTTTAATACCTGGGAGAAAGAAATAGCATACTGGGAACTAATACGTTCATCAAATCAATGTGTTATATTCTATTGTATACTATTGAAAGCTTGGGTGTTGACGAGGGTGATTTATTTCATTTGAACATTTATTATTGTTTGTTTGCATATGTTAAGAGGTATTGAAAAGGCCTTAGATAAAATTTACAGTTGTAATTGCAGATTCATAGTAATTGCAATGACTAATATTTAAATAAGATGAGATTTTAAATGTGCTGCAGAAGTTTATGTTTGTGATTACGTTATTGTAATGGGAACTAAGAAATTTGAGATACATTGACGTGTAAATCAAACAGCAAACTTTAAAATTAGATTTTATTTCAACTGTTCTTAACGAAGTTATGATTATCAGTATATTCTTGCAAGGATAATTAAGAGGTTTGAGTTACAATCACATCATACTGAGGATGGTGTTTGATGATATCAATTAAAAATACTATTTTAAAGGTAACGGAGAATTTTCAAACCAGGATTTCTAAATTTAAACTGCATATTGTCAACTTTGTTGTTATGTTAAATAATATTTTACCAATTTATCAGACAGAAGAAGAATTCTATTAAGAAAAGGCTGATTTAAGTAAAGATCGAAGGTAAATGTTCGTTTTTTTTTCTATTTGTAAATCAGAGATACTTTTAATTGATTGAGGACTTGCGTTTGAAAGATTAAAAGAAAAAGTAAAGTTTAAATACAATCCAAATTCATCGAATGTACACTTTATAAGCTGATGCATTCTTTTGACTAAAAATTAATTTTTCCCATGTTTGGGTGATACTTCAATATTTTTGTTTTATTTTGCATTATTCTGCGATTAATTTTAACACTTTTAACAAAGAACTACGGGTTAGGTCAGGTATCCCACTTTTTCATCAAGCCACATGGATTTTGTTTTGTAAGGGAGTGGGTGGGTGTGGGTAGGGATTTTCCTGAGATTCATTAAGCACTTACGGTTGAAAGAAGACAAAAATTAAACTTTTATATTTAAAATCCAAATTCATCTAATTTCAGTTTATATTTATATGCGTACTTTTATGGAAAATTAATTGTTCACATTTTGGGTAATATTTGAATATACGGGGTGACACATAAATACTGTGACGTGATGAAAATGTCTATTGATTTTAATGTTTTTCCATTTTTGAGATATACTCTTCTTTTACTCGTGTTCCTCGTGCTTTTATGTCGTGTAATTGCTATTTCAGCTGATATTAATTCACTCTTTTGAATGAAAACGTATCATACAAAAAGGACCGGCCAACCATCGTCCCCCTTTATTACCTGGGAATGCCAATTCTTGCGATTCCCATATTGCACCGGGAACAAGTCCATCGCACCGTCAAACGTTTTAAAGAGACCGGAGGGATCAAAGACCGCCAACGAAGTGGAAGACCGCGAACAACAAGGACCTCAGTGCCCAGAAACATGGTCAAGAAGAAGATCCAGCGAAATCCATAAAGAAACATCCGAATATTGGCCAAGGAGCACAACGTCGACCGACATGTCAAAGAAGATCTGCAACTCATCCCGTACAAAATGGCAAAATGACACAATTTCACGGACCAAATGAAGGCGTCAAGGCTCGAAAAGTGCAAGAAGATGAAGTCCCTGTGCCGCGGTGATGCCCTGAATCGGATTTTCTTCACCGATGAAAAGGGTTTTATGGTCCAACCTTTCCAGAACTCGCAGATGCAACGCGGGGTGGAAAAGGTTCTTTTCCGGAAGTCTGATGGTGTGGGCGGAGATTTCCTGGTTTGAAAAGACAAAACTCGTATTTGTCCAAAAAGGCGCCAAGATCGACGCAGAGGCGTACCAGGAGTTAACTTCCGAAGACGCCATGATCCCCTGGGCGGAAAAGAAAGCGAAGAATATTGACTGGCGGTTTCAGCAGGACTGGCCGACTACCAACGGTACGAAGAAGACGTTGGAGGGTGCGAGGCCAATCTCTCGTCATTTTGGACGAAGGGATTTTGGCCCTAAAACTCCCTTGACTTCAACACTGACTTGAACTATGGACTTTGCTGTTTGGGGATCCTGGAGCAAAAAGCCTGCGCAAACAATTAATGTTTTTACCATTTTTGAGATATACTATTAATTTATTCGTGTTCCTCGTGCTTTTATGTCGTGTAATTGCTATTTCAGCTGACATTAATTCACTCTTTTGAATGAAAACTTATCATACAAAAAATCCGGCAAGCCATCGTCCCCAATACTAGCGAAGAATGCCAATTCTTGCGATTGCCATATTGCACCGGGTACAAGTCCATCGCAACTTCAAACGTTTTAAAGAGACCGGAGGGATCAAAGTCCGCCAACGAAGTGGAAGACCGAGGACAACAAGGACCTCAGTGCCCAGAAACATGGTCAAGAAGAAGATCCAGCGAAATCCATAAAGGAACATCCGAAAATTGGCCAAGGAGCACAACGTCGACCTACATGTCAAAGAAGATCTGCAACTCATCCCGTACAAACTGGCAAAATGACACAATCTGACGGACGAAATGAAGGCGTCAAGGCTCGAAAAGTGCAAGATGATGAAATCCCTGTGCCTCGACTATGCCCTGAATCGGATTTTCTTCACCGATGAAAATGGTTTTATGGTCCAACCTTTCCGGCACTCGCAGATGCAACGCGAGTTTCTACTCAAAGGGGCTTCGCGCATCATGAAGGTGGAAAA
Organism: Maratus speciosus; assembly: GCA_963932465.1. Taxonomy (NCBI): domain Eukaryota; kingdom Metazoa; phylum Arthropoda; class Arachnida; order Araneae; family Salticidae; genus Maratus; species Maratus speciosus. The sequence goes on along the minus strand of OZ010800.1, from coordinate 258,037,834 downwards.
TGTTCTTTTCCGGAAGTCTGTGATGGTGTAGGCGGAGTTTTCCGGATTTTAAAAGACAAAACTCGTCTTCGTCCAAAAAGGCGCCAAGATCAACGTAGATGCATACCAGGGGCAAACTTCGGAAGACGCCATGATCCCCTGGGCTGAAAAGAAAGCGAAGAATATAGACTGGAGGTTTCAGCAGGTCTGGCCGACTACCCACCGTACGAAGAAGACGTTGGAGGGTGCGAGGCCAATCTGTCGTGATTTTCGACGAAGGCCGTTTGGCCCTAAAACTACCCTGACTTAAACTCTATGGACTCCGCTGTTTGGGGGATCCTGGAGCAAAAGGCCTGCGCAATCAAGAACAAATCTCCGGATTCCTTGAAACGTTCTCTGGCCTGGGCCGAAATTACACCGGAATCAGTCGCGGCCATCTTGAAGAATTTACAGAAGCGTCTAGATGCCTGCATCACCGCTGGAGGAATCCATTCTGAATTACCGTGATTGTTTCTCGTACAGATTTTTTCTCCTCTTTGGAATGGTGAATAAAACTAGATGTTTTGTTCTTTCAGTGAAAATTTATGGTCTTTTATTGCGTATATTCACAGTATTTATGTGTCACCCTGTATGCGTTTTATTCCCTATTATTCTGTAATTACTTAAAATACTTTAAAGCAGAGTGATGCAACCGGTTGGGAATCAGATTTCAACGTCGATTTTGAACATGGATTTATTTTACAGCGCATTTCTGATTTCAACCGTTTTAGGTGCGTTCGTAATTACATAAATACGTAGCATTTACAGTCGACGTTTAGTCCGTCTGTCTGTCTGTCTGCCCATCCTCATATAACAGCGTAAAAACTACCAAATGTTTCGGAATAAAAAAATGTATAATTGTTGCATAATTTTGTAGAGTTATTTCAAATTTTATGAAAATGAGGTGTATAGTTCAATTACAGGGCATTCAAAAGTAATTCCGTTACATTACGGCCAATGGGAGGAAGTAGTTTCAAGTGTATTTTAATGATGCTACACTCTTTCGAACACAATAAAATTGTAATTCATCGATGAAATACACTAAAATATACATTCTGCAATACATTATGAATATTTGTTATTAATTTACAGGGCCACACAAAAGTTTGATATTACATAATGTTATAAGGGGAAACATTGATTTGGTCGTATTTTAATTAGATTAAACTGTTTTTTCATTTTATGAAATTGATATACGTCGCTAAGGTTTACTCAAGTTACTTCCTGTATAATAGAAAGCTGATCGTATTTACACGGCCATGCAAAATATTTTGGATACAATACAGTATCAGAAGTACTGTATATAAGTGATGATTGCTGGAAGTTCACTTTTAGTTGTGATATGAGTTTTTATCTAAATTTTTGCATATTATGTTATGTGTATAAATGCTCTAAATCATTTACAGGGTTACACAAAAGAATTTGTAAGGGATACTGAGTATGAACGGAAATAGCTTAAAAGTGGTGTTTAAATAAAGTATGCATTTTTACGCTGAACTATATTTTGTATACTAACATATCTTTGCAGAATATAGATAAAATGATAAACAATGCCACGCAAAGAGTTGGATAAATGGCCGTCTATGGATGATAATCTCTGGAAATGTGAATTCAGTAGTTTTAAGCGTGTTTAAGTCTTAATTAAATTTTAGCTAATTAGTGGTGTCTATATAAAGATAGTGTGTAAAATACAGGATTGGTCAAAACTATTAAAGTATGCTTTCGATTGTTGGTATAAATTGCTGAATGTAAAATCAGTTGGTGAATTCGGTTTGTCTGTCCATCTGGTCGTCTGTCTGTCTCTCCGACCTTGAACTAACGTTAATATAGTTCACTGTAATTGATACGTATTATTGAGGTTAACTATGCCATGTTCGGTACTGGAAATAAAGTATGTAACGTCTATAGTTTTTTTACAGATACATTCAAAAGTATTCTATTACATTATGATCTATGAAGGAATGCCATAATTATACAAATACGTAGCACCTATAGTCGTCGTGTGGACCATCCACCTGTTTGTCCGTCTGTCTGCATATAACAGCGCAAAAACTATGAAGCCGGATGGTTTAAAATAAAATATATAGAATCTTTGCAAATTGTTGTCAAGTCATTTCAAAGTTTATGAAAATCCAGTCAAAATTTAAAGTTTTCTTCATTCAATCAAGTCCTATCATACTTAAATAATTCAATGATATTCCATGACAGGTAATGATTCTATATTACCATGTAAATTACGATACATTTATAAGGGAGTAATATTATTTCCGTATTACTTAATTTAATATAGTAATAAATCGTAATAGTCTTTTATTCATCCACTTTTGCATAAAAGTGCAACAGCTATTACATGAAGATCTGAATATTTTTAAAACTTCGTTATAGTACGAAGCACCTCATTTGCTACGTTTGACGGGCAATTTCCCACTTGTTTCAATTGAGAGCGTTTTCCTGAACTTAATACAATATTTATGGCTGAATAAGAAATAGAGTTTAATGTTTAAAAATCAAATTAATCGAATTTAAATTTTTAGTTTTAAGAATCCATAAAACATTAATTAACAGATGAGTACTTTAGTTTTAATTTTCTATTGTTTTGTAACTAATAAAAAACACTTTGAAATAGACTTCTACATTAAGTCGGGTAACCCGCTTTTTACAGCGGAATAGAAGTCAGATGCAGAGTGACAAATGCATGTGATTTTTTTCCGCGGATCTCAAATTTTCAGGAGTTTTTTTTTTTTTTTTTTTTTTTTTTTTTTTTTTTTTTTTGTAATATTTTGATTGTTAAAAATTAGATATACTCTGCAGCTAATCTCACAGGGTGTCAACAATCGCAGCAAAATCAGGAATTTCAGCGGTTGAGTGATCCGAGCCTTACACTTTCAATTCTTCTCTATCCGATATACAAATGTCAACATTTATGTTAAACAAATTTTATCATTATCGAAACCCTAAAAGGGAAATAAAACTGCACGATACTTCTCATTCATGTTTATTTTTATTTAAATTCATATAGACAGTACGGATATCTGTACAAGAAGACAGATATCCGTACAGGTGTATATAAATAATTTATAAGTATTTAAAATACATCAAAATATCTTATAATACATTTAAAAAACCCAGAACGTTTTCAACTTGCACAAGGCTTTTTGAAAATATGAGGTATACACTTTTCAAATGTGATCTAAATTTAATCGCAGCCCTTCGCCCAAAGTTAAAAGATTTGTTAAATAATAAATTTGATCCCGTCCAAGCAATCCATACATCTGGAGTATACATTATACCTTTCCAAAAATAAAATAACTATTTTATTTATATTGGTATGACGATAGGAAAATTTCGTGATAGAATTAAATAGCATAAAGCAGATATCAGATTAAATAGACCCCATACTGCATTATCAAGATTAACTCAAACTCATCCAATAAAAACAGATTTTAATAAATCGAAAATTATATTCCGCACAGATGATTACCAAGAAGCTATTATAAGAGAATCAATTGAAATAATCGGCAATAAAGATACAGCTTGTAACGATGCACTATCGTGCGATATCCATGGAGTATTGAGAAATTTGCTGCATAATAAATGAAAGCTCGTTTTGTTGAAAATTTGAATAAGTTTATCTGGCATCTCACATGACGTACAACTTTTAAATTGATATAAATTTCTTCTAGACAATTCTCAAATAAGTGCAAAGAAAATAATGTCAGTTAAATCCCACTGACGACGGCCTTGTGAAGGTTGAAAACATTCTGGGTTTTTTTTAAATGTATTTTAAAATATTTTGATATATTTTAAAAACTTATAAATTATATATATATGCACTTGAAAGTAATTCTTGTACAGGTATTTGTACTGTTTATATGATTTTAATTATTTAGCTGAAGGTGAATTAAGCACTAGAATTTAACTTCCATTTATATGTTGATTTTCACTTTATTTATTTTTTCATTCTTTTTTCCTCATAATTGTATATGAATGGTTAAATCTATCGTTGCATTCATTCAATCTGCTTCTCTTAACAAGATTAACATTTTAAGGGGTCCCAGGACCCTTAAAATTGAAAAAAAAGGAAAAAAAAGGACAATTGTCAACATTTAATATCTTAAAATGTATTTGATATTAAGATATAATTTTAAGTGGGAATGAAAAATACAAGTATTTGCTTTCATTTCAAATATTTGAAAAATTGCAAGATGCAGAATTGGCATTTACAGGGGGCTCAAAACTGTCAGATATTTGACGAGCAAAAAATCGGCATAACAGCTTATGCGCCGGATTACAAAATAAATTTTGTAACTAGAATGAAAATTTTGGTGCCTACTTATACCTCAGATTATAATAACTACACTGAATCTAAATAAATTTGTATTTAAAGCATTTTCATATATTTAATACAAAGTTATATTTAGCTAATGCAAAATTTAGAAAATTTCAATAATATAAACCCCTGAAAAAATATATTCTTTTTACAATAAAATGGAAATTTTAGGTTCAGTTTATACAGACTAACATTAAACATACATTTTGAAAATTTCATGAAAAAATATTCAGAAATGTTTGAAATATCGTGCGCGTTATGCCCAAAACCGTCATTAGGAGAAAAATGGCTTCAAAGTTTTCGAAACACTGCTTCAGCTATTGAACAAGTATAATTCTAAAAGCCATAACTTCTGTTCTAATGGCAATTTCAAGATAACAATTATATCAAAATATTCAGAAAACATAGAAATTTAACGTCTAAAAAAATTAAAATTTCGAACATTTTAGAGCTTTAAGAGTCCTGAGACCCCTTGACACTGTGTCAATAAAGAAAAATCCGTTTATGTTGTTAGCACTAAGATGTCATTTAACCCGTTGGGTGCGAGCGACCGGTATTCGTGTTCAGAATCAGTGATTATTCTCACCAGTCAATTTTTATTGTAAATTTTTCCTTATTTAATCCGAGCATTGTCCCGATTCCATTAGGCAAAATTAAACCGGTGACAAAAGATTAAAAATTCTGTAAAAGACGCTCGTCCCAAAGGGTTTAAGGGGGCTGATCACTTAGATTCGGAATTCTCCTCCGTAATGCTAAGTCTATGGACTTATGATGCATTCGTATATTTAAAATATCTTCTCGGGAAAATCATATTTTTGACATCTTTTTTCTGTGTACTCTTCTTAAAGTATGTCTCTTTTGTTCTTAGTTTTCAAAATATTTCTAAAATCTATGCTGAATTTCATATTTTATGTGTTAAAAGCGGGAGAACTGTGAGTAAGATTTTAACACTTCCTATAAAATTAAGTTTATACTTTAGAGATATTTTGAGAACTAAGAAAAAAAGAGACATGTTTTAGAAAGCGTACACAAAAAATAGAAGTTAAAAAAATTAATTTTCCTAGGAGATATTTTAAATATACGAATGCATCAAATGCCCATAGACTTAACATTACGGAGGAGAATTCCGAATCTGAGTGACCAGCCCTCTTAAGAGAGCTAGGAGAGAGATGCCTTTAGAGAGTTAGGAGAGAGCTGCCTCTCAACCTCGTCCTTCCTTTTTCTACATTTTATAACAGATTAAACAACATATATTTATTTTAATATTATTTTATTTCTGGGTAAAATCAAAACAAAACAAAATCAGCGTTTTGTAAAATTATAGAGCATTCAAGATAACAATCAGGTTAAAATTTGTCTTTCTGACTTGGAACGGAAGTGTTGTTCAAACCTGAATTAAAAAATTTTGGAAACAAAAATATTTTCCAGAATATAAGAAATTACTTAGAAATAACTAGATAATTATTACACACGTGATTTCATTTAAGAAAACCTATTGTTTTTAGTTATATTATAAAAAAAAATTCTAACATTTAATTACTTATAAATTTATTTACATTCTTAAAAACGTCAAAGGATTAACTTCCGGTGAATCATAGTTAATGTTCATTCAAGTTTAAAAAATGTAATTAGAATTAGTCGTAATCGATTGCAGATTCATTTAAATACATTTTATAGAATTTAAATTAGATTAACGTGTATTATATTACAAGTTAATTAAATTAAATTCCGAACAAATGCAATTTACATTAACTTGTAAAACATTAAAAATTGATCTAATTTTTTTTTAAGTGAAGTAATTAGAATTGACCAACAATTCATTGCAGTTTAACTGGATTATACAATAAAAGCGTAAAATACTTTGCAAACCATTGCAAATTAATCTAATTATATTTTAAATGATAAAATGAGAATTAATTTAAAATCCATTTCTCGATATCACTGATCGGCAAAAAAATATTTTCATTCTTCTCTGCAAACTAAATACGTAACATCACGTCTAATAGTCCTAATTCTAAATATGTTATCCGGACTGCTCCAGCACCTACCATTTTTTAGACAAACAGTTTTATAACAATAAAAAATAATGAAGTATTAGTATATTACTTTGCAATGCTAGATAAAATTGAAATCAATGAAAAAGTGTTTTTACTATCTTAGATATCAAATTTATAAAATAAGACATGAAAAGATAGTTTGCCGACACTTGTATCGCAGATTTTCCTTTTTATGTTCTTCCCCCTTTCATGTCCGAATTTACTATTTGCTATCCACTAATATATTTTCATTCCTTATTCCGTTGTAACTCAGATAATCATATTTATACATCTATTTGCAGGTGATTTACATACTATTATCTACATTTTATGATTTGCGAAATTTCCACATATGTTTCAGCAAGATATAAAATACCTTAATTTTAATATCAAAGCCTCCTACAGAAAGCATATTACGTGATACAGTAATTTTGTTACAATATTTTTATTTAGCAGAGTGAAATCTATAAGAATCTACTATTACTTTTTTTAGAGCATTTTGGTACCGACCAGTGTAATCGGATTACACATCTCAAAAGTGTAATAGAAATTACTTAGTAACGCATCACATGTTGATCATTTGTATTGTGAGGAGAATTTTTTATTTCATAGATTCTGCTCAGCACTGCAATAGATACATAAAATATTTATATAATTATACATTATTATTAGTATAATGAGGTCTTTCTAATAATTTAAGTAACTAAAATATTTTAATAAAATTCATCAAATAAAATTAGAGAAAGAGAGGGTGTAAGATTGCCATATTCTGGGTATAAAAATATTTATCAACCAGAAATTCTAAATCAGTTTTAAAATTTTTAAATCCAAAGTGATATTGATTATAAATAAATCACGTAAATGACATCTAATTGTAAAACATTCTGTAGAATAAATGTGATATAAAAGCTAACAATGAGCTTCTGATCAATAATATTACTTTTCCGTCATTTGGACTATTATCTTGATTATTATATTTTTATTAAAAAATTGGAAAATAACCTTCATTTTGGAAAACAAATTTTAATATAGATATTTTATCTCATACATAATAAGAAAATCTCTCCAGTGGCTTTCATAAATTTTCGTTGTAATATTTTATAATAATAAAATATGAAGCTAGGAAGCAAACATGTCATTAAATGTCAAAAATAACCATAGGTGACATCAATATGTACAGTCTGTATTGACTTTAACAAAGATAATGTCGCTAATATCTCACATTCAAGTTTCTTGTTGAGTAGACGTTCTCAATAAGGCTTCCAATTGCAAATTTAGTTCTTACTCTTTAGATGAAAATGTTAATAAGGAAGAGCTCAAACTTTTTTTGATAGATATTTATTATTTAATAAAGCGGTAAAAATATAAAAAAGAAGATTACTTTGTTTTGCTAAAATGTTTTTTTTTATCTTGCATTTGAAATACGTAAGAGAACATCAAATTACAATTTAAAGTTTTATTTTATTGCGTTTCTCATTTATTTTCCTCTTATTATTCTGCATCTTTGAAAATCACCAAGAAAAAACTAATATTAGTCACAAGCACAAAACTGCTCCGTGTAAAAAAGAAAGCGTGGCAATTTGGTACCGCTGTATTTTACTTATAAATTGATTTATTTTTACGGTAGTTTTATTATGTTTTGCTGATTGTGACTAACATTTTTGTGGGAATAAATTTGTTTGGGAACGAGTGGATAATAACATGACAATTAACATTGACATATTAGCAAATGCATCGTTACAAACTATATCTCAATATCGATTAAAGATATAGTTTGTAACAATGCATTGTCTTATGACATTTCAAGAGATTCTCTAATAATGGCTTTCTGGTAATTACTTGTACGGAATATAATCTTGGATATATGTATTCCCTTTTTTGAAAGATATAATGTATAGAGGAGACTGGAGCTAGTAGAGACATTTCCGAGATTTTTTTATATTAGACGTAGCATTTAAACTGAAGTGAAAGATTTAGCGTATCATATCATTAGATCAAATCTTGTGTAATAAATTTATAAAACTACTATTAACATTATTAAAGTTTTTTCCTAAAACAAAATTAATTCTGCGTAATTTCGAAATTTGTCAATACTAGTCCCGCTCAGGGGCAAGTTGTGACATGCCCTCGGTACATTGTAACGCACAAATGACACATACAAGTACATTGTAACTTATACAAATTATGTAAGAAAGGCGATTAAATGGGATATTTTAAATCAAGACTGAAAATTTTATTCATTTACAACGCACTTTTATAACACTGCATTCATAACGTTAATTTATAACCCAAATAAAGACATTTTCATGTATTAATAACATTGTAAATCAAATAAAAACCAAATAATAAATTATTAAGACTTGTAAGATCTTAGTCCTTTAGAAAGGTACTTTTACAGACACTTAAGAGTAAAAAAAGAAAAAAACTGTGTTAATCACGAAAGGAATAAAAAGTAGGCCAACAGAAACCTTTGGCCATACTGATATTTTACTCTGTAGGCCTATAGGCCTACTTATGTTTTAGTCACTCATTCTCATTGCTTGTCTAAGATCGTCTTTGTCGCCTGATTTTCAGTTAATACAAATATAATAAAGTTAATTTTTGGTACATTTCATACGAGCCCACCTTTCGCATGTCATATATTGCACCAAGACATTTCCGGTTCTAGAAATTTTGTATTGCTCCAAGCAAACTAAACATAAGCAATTTATTCAAAGGTATCCGATTCTTCCATCTTCATTTTTTTAAAAAAACTAGGTGTAATTTTTATGCACTGTTTGGGCTTTCCAAATAGTTTGTTTTTTGCTTTTCATCTTATTTTTGTTTTCTGCGTTCTCCTGCGTTTTGTTCTGCTCGAATTTTCTTTTTTACAGGTGTGCTTGTTACAATGAAGATTTCAAACATTTACGAGCGGAGAGCTTTCGATTTTGAGGTTCTGCTTTAGCTAGCAGTCTTAATTCTGTAAGAGTTACTGCTGATATATTGCTAATGTCAATTGTCATAGAAACATCTAATTCAATGAGATTTCTCACTTCTGTAGACGGCCCTACAATTTAACGATTATTGACTAGAGGCTGATGTGCCTCTGTTGTTAACAGCTTAATAAATACTATATTCTTTTACATTTTCATTGTGGTCTTCAACGCTCTCAGCTCTGAAATATAACGTTCTATCAGTTACTGAGGAGCATAGAAAGTTATCATCTGTAAAAATGTACTTATTTAATTCAACTGGAGGTAAATCCTGCTTGGATATTTTTTGGAATAGAAGGGCTATTTTGAATAAACCTGGTATGTCGTAGATTGAGACAGTACTTAGAGGATGCGATATCAATAATCCACATACAGCCTCATTGTACAATTTTTTGAACTGGTTCAAAAACATCTTATCTCGCCCAAGACTACTCCGCTATTTGGCAGAAATATTTCACTTCCTTATGGACCTGACTAATCTTACTTCCTAGCTGTTCTGCATCTGCAGTCCTGAGACTTGCCGTTTGTCGAGCTTCTGGCAGTCCTAGCGTCCCTTGGCGTGCAGAATCAGGTCTCCGGCATGATACCATCTGGACGATGTGGTCCGGAATTATGATACAATCCTCAAATTTCCTTTTTTGATTAATAGACTTTTATCTCCAGCATCAAGCCATCGCTGCTTGTCGCGTAGGGGCTTTGTGCTCCAGAGGCTAGTTTTTATGTATATCTATGTGTTAATGTAATTTTCTTTTTTTTTCCCTTGTTGGCATGTGCTTTTTGTTGAAGGACTATGTGTAGTGAATCCCCGCATGTCGGGGAACTTACCGGGTGAAGCAAATAAGGTCTACACCAGATCCTAGTTATCTGGTGATCTTGCTCCACTTAGGCATAAAATAAAATAAAATTTTTTGAACGGCCGTATACGGACACTTCAAGAGTTCTAATCTGTGACTTGCATGAGGTAGAAATGATAACAAAATCACTCCGATGTCCATGCAATAAGTCAAAACGTCAATATTTCACTGGAAAACATGGTTATCATGCAACGCTAAGACAGGAGGCTTTTTCGAGCACCTTACATTTTTAACAGAAAGTTAAATGAAAAGTAAAAAGTCAAGGTCTAATGAACCCTCCACTTGGATTTGATGTTCCGCAACAGTCTATGAGAGTGTGAAGAATAAAATGAGCTTTAAAAAACGTACGTGTAATTACAAACATATGTGGGACTGTTTTTCCTAGAGCGTTCATGTCATTATCCATAGTTACGTCCCCCCCCACACACCCTTTCTGTGGAGGTCATATCTCCAATTCCCTTTTTTACACTTTTCTGCAAATATTTTGAAATGTTTCTGCACTTTTCCAACTCTGTCTCATCAATATTCCATATGTCATTTGAAGTAAACTTAATAGCTTCTAATTCAGAAGCTAAGTTAATGAAATATAGTTCTACATAATGTTTATTAAAGTTTCTGTTTCTACTGAAACTTGTTGCTTCATGAACACAAAAGGAAATAGTAAGATATCGTTGCATAAAGTTACAATGCCAATCATCACTTGCAGTTATTTTTAACCAATTTTAAGGAATGTTTATGTCATTTCTAATGGCAAACACTTACGATAAATTTCACTGTTATGCAGAGCTAATTACATAAAAGATATTCACTGATTTTTCGGCATATTCGCACAACTCCATCTCCTGTTTAGGTGTGAATATAATATGTGGTTTTTGTATCCCATTTCAACATTTCCTTCCATATCAGTACACTTATTTTTAGTTATATGTATAAGAAGAGACATTCGGTTAGCATTGAACAGTTTTCCGGGTTTCCTTACAACAACATCCGCAATTTACGTCCTTTGCATCCCTCTCATAATCTACTAAAATAGCTGTAACTCTGTCAGTACGCCCCCTTTAATTTCGCACCATGTTTTCTAAAATATATAAACCTTCATTAAAAATTATTCCGGGGAAAATAATGACACTGACACTAAGTGCCTACAAGACTTTGTCACAACTAGCCCCACGTTACGCGATTTGAAAATTATTCATTAGTTTCCAAAATGTTGTCATATTAACAAAAGAAATACATGGAAAAAAAGCTCAAAATGTAGATCACATTGTCATGGTTGGATGATAAAAGGTAAAAGAATAATATTGTATAGTTATTTTTAAAAACTGAAATACTACTAGCACTTCCCTCAGAGGGATTACTCTGAGCGATACTGCTGAGAAAATAGATTTAATAATAACATGTGGAAGCAAAGAAAATAAGATATTATCTTTAATTGTCCATATACACGCGATAAATTGAAATGATGAAAATAAACGAATCGTAGAATTACAAAATCTTACATATAAATTCGTATACACTGTTTAAAAAATAGGAAAACAAAACATGCAATATAGCCATACATGGATATAAAATTGAAAGTACGCAATATATTAAAAGTAAAATAGAAAATGAAACGCTAAATTATCTTATATTGAAATTTTAACTGTATAAAATTATGTCAAGAGCATAATCAGACGCTCCGCACCAATTTGAGTAACTTTAAATGACAAATATATGATGTTAAAAAAGAATGGACTGTACATTATATGATGTGTGCTCCCCCGGAATAGTTAATATAGTACAATATCTGTTTTCCACGGATGCAATGAGGTTGTCGATAAGGGATAAGGAATTCTCTCTTCAAAATCTGATATAGTATCAAAGTACCGAACACATCAACAGTCGCATGCAATGCGTTAGAGTGTGTTTTAGATATGCTCGATCGGATTTAAATGATGTGTGTATGCTGGCCACTACATACGCTGTATTGTTTTCTTTTCAAACATATTCTGCATAAGTTGAGCTGTATTTAGCATGTATTAAATAAAAGAAATCGGCAATGATTGCAACATAATGTATGACACAAGATCTGAATATATCGTCTGCATAACCTTTCAGCTGTCAAAGTGTCATTTGAAGTAATTTACAGATCCATACATATTTTTTCAGCAAATCATGCAAGCTAAAATACGCTGATATGAGCCCGATTATGAAATTTCATCAGAATAAGATAATATATAAAAAATCTACTAATGACAATTTAGAATATGACCTTATGATAAAATATCTAGAAAAATGAATCAGAAAAAAAATTCATATCACATTTAAAACGGCACTTCCCTCTGTTAGTGGCCTTGGCGAGAGAGAGAAAAGCCTAGAGAAGGAAAACTTTAACATGTACTTTTGGGCAACCTACTCACTGTTTCATACAGGTCTTTATTCACTATTTACTCAATTTATTTAATGCTAGGTGGGTATCTATAAGTTTTGTTGCACTTAAATTGCATGTTTAGTGGATGAAATGTAGCATTATGAAATATTTTAAGTAGCTATACCTAATAATTCTAAATTAATGGTAATTGAGATCGCTTTCCATTAATTTCATGTTTTTAAATTTTTAATTTTTTAGAAGCCATTCATAGAGACAATTTTACATTTTAAAACTATCCCGAAGCTAAATTTCAAGTTTTTAGGCTCAGCAGAAACACATAAATAGAAAATTTTCCAAAGTTTTTGTTTCTGCAGTGTTTTACATAGCGACATTTTTAGAAATTGTTCTATAACGAGAATTTACGTCATGATAAATACAGCCATGTCAATTTTCATGTTTATATTTCTAACAATTCCATGTACTTCGTTATTTAGATCATCTTTAGGTCTTTTTCCGCTTTGTTTAGTCTTTCGATTTTTTAGAATTTGTTCTACAACGAGCATTTACATCTTATAAATTATTGCCATGCCAAAGGTCTTGTTTCTAACCCCAATAGTATCCCAGAAATTTTCAGTATTCCAAATAAATCATAATTTAGAACCTTTCTAGAAATTTTTACGTTTATCTGTGAAATTGAATTTTCGAACCTTTTAGAGAGCGTTCAGAACGAATAATTACAATCTTAAAAGTATCCACCACACTGAATTTAAAGTTTCTAACCCAATCAATATCACAGAAATCACAATTTTAGAACTTTTTTGCTCCTGTAGCGATGTAGGTTGTTGCACTGACATAAAATAGAGTTTTTTTTCGAAGCAGAGATGGACACCAAAATTTTTTTAATTTGGCTATGTAGTTTCAGAGATAACACCTCACAAACGTACAAACATTAATAATATTGTACACTTTATAATATTAAAACGATTTACAATATTAGCATTATATATACAGACACAAAAGTCATTTATCTGTTACAAAGTAAAGTGCCCGGTGTTGCCCAGAATTTGAAGGGTGTTTGTTCTGAAAAAATCAATTTCAAAATTTAACATACAACGTAAAAGAAACATTTAAAAAAGCAGTTGAAGTGTTGTACGCATGAATCAAATGAAAACACAATAGAAAAATGTATAAATGTATATAACAGACGCAAAAGAATACAGCTATAAATGAACTTATTTCAATTTATAATTGGAGCAATAATGCTAAAATACTCCAAATACTATTTCCATAATCGGGTTTTTATCATGCTAAAATACGTTTTTTCACACTCATATGACGTTATACTATATTCACCACGCTCTTTATATTTCCAATATGACGTAATATTTTCCTCTTTTACGTGGAAACCTTGAAATAGAAAAGTTGTGAATTTATATTCCCTTTCATTTAAATTCGCCAAACTATTTATTTCATTTTCATTTTTCATGCGAATATCTTGCAATAGAAAAGTTATGGCGTAATATTCACCCTTTCTTTAAATTCGGCAAACTATTTATTTCATTTTCATTTTTCAAGTGGAAATCTTGCAGTAGAAAATTAATTGTTGTAGTAAGAATTTTATTGAGTATTATAATTGTTGGCAACTGCTATAAGGAAAAATGTTTAAATTTGATAAGAAATTGCTGTTAAATGGGTGGTTTTTTATTAATTAAAAATTAACTATAAATTATTTCGATTCTGGATTACTTTAGTTGCTTCGGCCAACATATGTACAGTCGTGGGGAAAAAAGTAAACACCCCCTACTAACTTCTCAACAAATTGTCGTAGAAAAAAGTTACTGGTACCTAATGATTGGAAATAAAGTCTACTTTTAAATGATGTATATAAAATTTGCTTAGGGAGCCATCTACATATTAAAACAAACCATAACTTTGTTTTTTTTTTCAATAGCAGTACACAATTCTGACAGCATAAATGAACTCTACACCCTTCAATTAGACTAAAAACAAATTTTTATGCAATTCGTACCATAAGTTTCCGAGAAATTAATTATTTTAAAACGAGCGTATTTTTAGGGCTGTATCCAAATTGAAGTTCCGTACTCGATTGTTAACCCAGAGAGCCATCTTCTTGATCAAGGCACCTTCAGCGATCAATGAACCCTATTAGATTACAGGACAGCAGAAGAAATTTCAAAATATCTACTCACTTCTATGATAGACGGCCCCTTAAACCATCATTTTGCCGTTTTTAAGCATAATTTGAAAAGTACTTGGAAGAAAAATGTGAAATTTTGGATTTCCATAAAGCAGGATTTAATAAATCTAAATCCATAAAAAAAAATTGTAGGTTACAATTCATAATTTTTTCGAATATTGATTTCATTAATCATAATTCATATCATAAATTTATAAAAATTTCAAATTCAGCGTATTTATGTTTGGGTATATTAGTATTATTGCTACACAAAAAATTACCACATTAGGAGCTTAATTTCAGGAGATATAAATAAAAATACGAAAATGTAATTTAACATTAGAAGCACTAAATTTTGAATGTTTATAATTCAAAAACTTATCATTCAAATGACTTGAAATTTGGTGTCTAGCCATAGTTTGAACCGATAATTTGAAATATCGCGTTAAAATTGGGTATTGCTATTGAAAAAATTGAAGTTTGGATTCGTTTTAATACGTAGATGGCCCTCTAAGCAAATATTATTATATACATCATTTAAAAGTAGACTTTATTACCTATCGTTTGGTACCAGTAACTTTTGTCTACGATAATTTGTTGAGGAGTTAGTAGGAGGTGTTTACTTTTTTTTTTCCTCGACTGTACGTATCTTTTCACAATTTTGGTTTCCAAACTGTCGATTTGTATAGAATTACAAACAGACTACTTGATAAATATTCATTTTTGTATATTAGATTATATACAAACAAAAATAACTTATCTAATGCCTGTTAGCAGATGCATTTTTAAATATTTATATAAACCCGTATAATACTTATTCTGTTTTATTTTCATAGTTATTTGGCAAAAAATCTCACTTTCTTAACCCCGAATTGCGTGCTTTTTACAAGAGCGCCAAAGTCCATATAGCAACGAAGTACCATGAAAAGCATTAAATGTATGGTAATAAGGTACTTATAATGCGATATTTACGATCAACCATTATTGGCATTCAATATTATAGTTTGGCGATAGATTTTTGTTCGACGGGATAACAAAGTAGTACCAAATACTGTACTGCAATTTAACTTCAATTTAACTAATCTTCTCTTTTCTACTATTTTAAAATTTTTAACTTCTAAACATCGCACATTTTCAATTTTTATACCATGGTATAGGAAAGAATAAGTACATTTAAGTGCAATTTGTTTGAAAACTGTATCCCAATTTATTTTTGAAATATAAATTTTTGTGTAGATTTTAGGGCCATTTGTTTAAATTTTGCAACTCAAGTACTCCATTTCTGCAAAAAATAGGGGTAACATAATTGGAAAATAGTAATTATACCTTTGTGTTGCCTCATTACCATAACAACTTAAAAAAATAAAAAAGCAATTTAACAAATTACAACGACCATTTGGAAAAAGATTTTTTCAAAGACAAAAATTTGAGACATAAATATCGCACGGAGTTGATCATACAATACGTACGTCATGAATTAAATATTAATAGTGTTATTGGACATAAAAATTCCAAGCGAGAAAAATCGCCTGCGAATTTTGCGTATTATGCGCATGAAACTTACGTATTATCCAAGCATTTCATTGGCTGTTCGGGAAAATTCTTTTCCATCGTCAGATTTCCAAGAAATCTGACGACCAATTTTAAATGAAATTTCATTCTTAAACTTCTAAACATCCCACAATATTACTTTTTAGACCGTCGTATAGAGAAAAAATGTACTTTTAAATGCAATTTGTTTGAAAGCTGTATCTCAATTTGTTTCTGAGTTTTTTTTTTTTTTTTTTTTTTTTTTTTTTTTTTTGTAGTTTTTATTACTTTTTTTGTTATAGTAGCAACAGAATGTATCCATCTCTGTTGAAATTAAAGGGTAACACAGATTACTGAATATGCCAATTAGAAAACGAATAAAATACAGATTGAACCAATCAAAATCTTCAGATATGCTTTTGATTTCCTAACCTGACGAGGACAATAACCATTTTTCCAAATGGTTAAAAAAAATGTAATTAAAATACGTGTTATTTTGAAAAAATATAAATGAATGATTTCTTTTTCATAATTTAATTTTAAGTATCTATATTAATATTACAAACAAATGAGGGCATATAAATCATAAGATAGCCGATATTTTTTTTTTTTTTTTGAGTTTCTTGAATGACGACATCTTTTTTTTTTTGTGTGTGTGTATTATTCAGCGATAGTGACGTCCTATGCGTACTTTACTGTCGAAGTTGTTTAAGACTTTATCGTAAATGAAGAATTCTTCAGCGGATGCGGATGATGTCCTTCTGTACAAAATAAAAGCGTGTGTTTTAAGTCTTAAAACTGAAATATGCATTGTACTATCCATATTTATATGTTTTATTTTCATCGAGGGTGACACTAAATTCTGAAAAAATAGACCTCGTTTTCTAGTTTTTTTCAATGTTTGTGCAGTTTCGCCTCAAAAAGTGAGATTTGTTGCAAAAAGATATAAATAGCTATGAAAACAAACCTGATGAACGTTTATGCTTATTTTTTCAAGTAAATATGACACAGATGTCATATACGCATCAAGGTACCTAATTGGCGGCAAAGTGGCGTTACTTTGCCTTACATGGTAGCCAGTGGCGGCTCGTGACTGTCATATTTTGGGGCACTAAATGCATTGCAGACATTGTTCTTCTTTTCTTACGATTATTTTTTTAAAGAAAAATATTACCTTGTTTAATGGTATAATATTCTGCCAACAAATATGACAAATATTTCTTTTAAAGCAATAGTGGTAAGAGTAGAATAAATTTGGCAGCTATGGATTTAGTTACCCCCAAAATGTCAGTCACGAGCCACGACTGATGAAACCATATGTAACGCTATTATAAATTGTTTTGTTCTATAATTATATAATTTATTGATTGTTATTTCCTTTTAAAAATAATAGAAAATGTTTTGTTTATCACTTTATTTTGTTTTCATATTGAAATAAAAAATAACGCACTATTATAGCACGCTATATGTAACTGCTATTCGAAAACGACGGTTTCGCAAATTTGCATAAAAAAATCCCGCCAAACCCGTTGTGTTTATGGCATCTGTGCCATAAATATAAACAATTTATTTATATTTTTAATATCATTGCTTTTTATATACAATTTACGTTTGTTTGTATATAAAAATAGGTAAGTGGCGTGTTAACGCAAAATAAATTGCACAAATCTTTAAAAAATTGCTTGAGTATATGAAACAATGAATAAGTTGCACGAAAATACGCATCAAACGCTTACTTGTCTCGCCAAACCCATTTTCTCTAGGCCAAGGCCTTATACAGGAAAAGTACCAATTTCATTTTAAAAGACTAAAAAGAAATTAATATAAATGGTAATTGTTTTTTTTTTAAATCATGCTTTGATTAAAATTCACAAAAATTTAGAATATATATATGTTTTTTAAATGCACTATATATTAGAAAAGTCTTGAAAAAAACCTTAAATGCACGGAGTTTAAATTTAATTCGGTGAGTTTAATTATGGAAGACAAATGGATTATTTGGGGATTTTGCCAAGTTAGCCAACTATCTCCAAGTTGGCTTCATATATAGAAAAATTTTGTCGCCAAATTTGGCGATATTTCGCCACGTTGGCCAACGTTTGGCGATATCGTGGTAACCCTGTCATTAGTACTTTTCAACAAATTCTCATTGTAGAAGCTAATGCTGATTTCTCTATAGAAAATCAAACGTAATCATTAAGTAATTCACACTCCCCCCCCCCCCACCACCACCACCACCGTTGCCCCCTTACGGATCGAATTTTAAAAAATCAATGGCCAATTCATATATTGCCCTCAGGAATACATATATATTCCAAATTTCTAAACTCTATGTCAACAGGAAGTGGGTGAAAAATTAATCGCAAGATTTGAGTGCCACAGACAAATATAATTGTAAGTTAAAAGAAAGCATGTAAAAAAAATAAAATAAAATAAAATAAAATAAAATAACATAAAATAAGAAGAAATTATGCTATAAAGCAAAATATTTTATTATACATCATATAATTGTTTCTAATTTTCACACGCGAAATATAAAATATGCTTTTGGCGATTAAAAAATGCTATTGAGAGATTATCGCAAAATCTAAAATCAAAGTTTTTATGCCTTCTTTACTTTAAAATGGAAAAATAAACAGACTTATTTTCCTGTTTGATTAAATTTAAATATGTTTTATGGCACTTCAATATTACTGCGTGCGTATTTTTTTTTAATTTGCTCCATGTGTTCAATCAGTTTTCTACGAAAACACCAACCGGTGAAAGTGACGCACACCAAATTTCTGTGACGTATGCAGAGGAATTTTTTTTTCATAGTAGGTGCATTCAGTAGGCGATCCTCATAGGTACATTCTGGTGCAATCAGAAACGAAATCCGACAAATATTTTTTTGAGTTATGCTTGACGAAATGATTTTATTAAGCTTTCTATTTAGTAGGACATGGCGTTAATATCCATCGTAGCTGTATGTGTCGCTGAGTATTAGCCTTCGCTTCGCTCAGACAATTAATAATCCAAGAATTATTTCTCGTGATCAATTTGTATTTTACATTGAATTATGGCCACAAAATACCACATTGGCATGACAGACATTAATAAAATAATTCAGTATTTAATCCTCATATATTTGATAATTAAGAACAAAAAAATAATGGCAAAAGCATTACCTGTAATGACCTGAAACAAAAAAACAGTGGTGGACACATTAGTAAAAAGAAACGCTCTGATGAAGATCATCATCGAAAAAATTCGCTTTAAAAAAAAAGGACATTTCTTAATCATTAGATGCACTTATTTTTTACGATGAGTACAAAACAATCGATGTTTACTATAAGCTCTTATTAGAGAAATATAATAATTTTTCCTCGTGGGGAGTGGAGGCACATGTAAAAAAAACAATTCATTTAGATGATTTTTAGCATCGAATTCAACAACTTCTAACGCAAACACTAGTTAAATGAAAAATAATAGTAACACATGCCATGCAGCCATCAGTAGGTTTTTACCCGCTTATTATTCTGAAGACTCGTCGTTGCATCTCAGTTAGAGGAACTGTTGTCAGATCTCGTCACAAACAGAAGAAAATTATGCAGAAGATCACACCACTTTAATTTAAAAAAAAACATTCTTTCACTATTATTATTTTCACTGTACGCACAAGAATTTGTTTATTTTGCAGAAGGACGAGGACCGCTACCCATTTTGCACTCGTTTTCAGAACTCTAATGAGAAACGCACAAGCTCTGCTTAGAAGAAGGAAAAAGAGTTCCTGTAATAATTGAGATTCGCCAATTTGGCAGGAACAAATATACAAGAGTCTTGCGTTGGCATAAATTGCAATGCTAAAGCATATAAAAACTGCTTTAAATTACAGGAAATTTTATAGATTTCATTATGATAAGACGCCAAATAGAAGTAAAGTGTTACAAATTTTGAAATTACGTATTAAACTGATTTGAATGTGATTGGCTAGGGGCGGGACTACAAAGAGGAAATTACCTAGCATTTAAAAGTCTGTGGAATGCTCCAGAGAATTCTTTTGCCTGAAATACAGATTTTAAAACTATGTTTATGATTTTTTAAAATGAAACGAAATGTTACGCAAGAAAAAAAAAAGCTTACAGGGGAAGTTTGAAAAAAGGAAGGAATTAAAATAATTTTAGAATGCGAATATTAAAATTAAATGAATAAAGATTAATAAAATATTTTCTAAATCAAATTAAATAAAAATATGGCAGTGGTTGTAAGTAACCACAACACACATACATGACGCAAATTGTGCTGCAAGCTACCGGCTCAGCCAGGAAGATCGATGGTACAATTTGCCACTTGCACAACTAATTCCGGTCTCTCCTACCCCTGATCTTTTGATAGTTTGGGCTGGATCAACTTTTGTATTTAACAGATCTTTTAACTGTGGGGAAGGAATTGCGATTAATTTTACATCATATTTAAAAAGATATGCCTCATACTTTCAAAAAGCATTGAGATATAGTTAACTTTGCAAAATTAAAATATTTTGTCTAGAACACTTCTTTGTTAAAAATCTTTCACTTAAATGTTAATCTTAATCTTTCACTTACATTATGTTTATTATTGTTTTAACAATATGAGATGGAATTGCATTATCTGATGCTGTTTTTTTAATTCCATCGAGTTCTCCTTTTGAGAAATGCATTGATGCTCTTTTTATGTAATAATTAAATTGTGCTAATTTATAACTTATAGGCGAACTGCAAGTAAAAGCGATTGTGGGACATGATCTGTTAATATTCCTAAATACTGTGCAATCAAGACTCTGTTTAGAAATATTTGTGATTAGATACACATTCAAAAAAGCAAGGTTTTTTTTTATTATTTATTTATTTATTTATTTTTTTTGCCCTATTCCTAGTTTGCATTTTATTTTGTCTAACATATTTATTTTATTTAAAAAGGAGTATAATTGAAGACTGAGAAGGAAAAACGCTGAAAGTACCAAAAAATGGAAACCTCTTTTTTTTTTTTTTTTTTTTTTTTTTTTTTTTTTTTTTTTTTTTTTTAAAAAAAAACGAAAAAATGTCTTAAATGCCAAACATAACTAACAGGAGAACACTTGAAGTGTTAACCCTAGTAGTAATAGTTTTAAAAAGTCTGAAATTTTACATCAAGCGTGGCAATAGTTGTGATTTCGCCCTCTTTATTTCACTCTCTTGAAAAGTTTCCTTTTTTGAGTTAAAAAAAAAAATGTATTGTTATGACAAGCAAAAAAATAAATACGCTAAAAATACTATTTACTTTGTATTTTTACTGTGAAAAAATAAACTATTTATATTACTGAAAATGATATCATTAAACTCCATTATTTATGGTCATTGATGTTATTTCTATGAAATAAATGAATTTCAAAGAAGTTAAAGCAATAAAGGAATTGTCAAGCTATCAAATATTTGCAGTTATGAATTAATTAGAAATTCTTCGTGATGCTAATTATACTTGTAACGATACGTTATAGCACATCATTCAAAAAATTTGGTATAGTATACTGAGAATAACCTGAACACTTATGTTGAACTTTGGTGCAATCCGATAGCGTAGCCCCACCCCACTTTTTTTTTTACCTTAAAGCTTGTTTTTTACCTTGGGCTTACCTTTAGCCCATCAGGTATAAAGGAATCCACCTGGGGCTTTTATCGTTTTTACCCTGATGGTGAGCATGAATTTGCTTGAAAGTGCTCGATTTTAAATGTATCGTGTATAAAAAAACACTTTTGAGTAATTTAAATAGTATATTGTGTTTACAAATTTTTAAACTTAGAAATTTCTGATGGAGTTTTAACACTTTGATCTAACTGATATATTGCAAAATACAAACTAAGAAAATTAAATTAAATGTTACAACTCTAAATCTTCTAAAAAGAAAAAGTACAAAATTATTTGTCTCTTATTTTTAACTATTGGGTAATAATGAAATTTCGACAAAACATACTACGGATGACTAAATAAATTTTATTTACGAAATTGGAAACTGGTATTTTTTGTAAAATGAAAGGTACCGAATTTATTTATATGTTTTAATAAATACCGTAGCTTCCTGCGTATGGTTTGTGTTCCTACAAAATCTGATATTTATGCATAAAGTTTTCTTTATGAAGAATTGGTTCAACTTCGTATTTACTTAATTACCAAAATATAAGTACACTACGCGCTTTTGAAAGTCAGTTACAGTGGCTGAAATCGAAAGTTCAAAATATTTAGGGAGATTTTTGAAAATTATTTTCTATTTAGAAAATTTCAAGTTATGAAATTTTGTTGAGATAAACTTCTATAGGATTTCTTTTAATGCCAGATGAACCATTTGAAAGAGAATTAAAATACTATTTGAAAAGATATTGGGCGACTTAATTCATTTCTGATTAATTCAGCACTCCTTAAAGAATAATTTATTTCGTCAATCATTTAGGAAATCGCATGTCGATTTATTAAATGTACTAATGATATGGAGATAATTCAAGACTTCTTATCATTAAAATTACATTAACAAGTTATTAATCAGATTTCAAATGGAACTCATTGCGAGAAAAATAAATTCACGGTAACATATTTGTAGGTGACTTTCTATAGTGAAAATTTAAAACTTAACAATGAATATGTGTTATACATAAAGTTTGAAGAATTTATAAAATTAAAATTAAAAAATTAAAAAATTCATATAATAACATTTTCACCAAATTCTTTGTTGTTTAGAATTGCTATAAAAAATAATAAAACGATTGAATTTTGCAGACCAGTACCAGTATTATCTTATAGAAAATCACTTCTTAAAAGAAGGCGAAATTTTGCGTGTTTAACTTAGATTTCTTTTTCTATAAAAAGATACTGGTAGTTCTTCTGGAGAAATAACGGTATCCGTACAAGTCATGTTTCTGTGCTGTCGGTTACCGGTCTATAACCAACGGCTCTGTCACCCGTTTATGACCACTTGGAATTCTTCAAGTGGAATGTTGTTCAGAATGCACGTTACGTTTTTCTGGAAGTTTTCCAGACTGTCAAAACAATGACCTTTTAAGTTGTATTTTAACAGAAGGAATAGAAAAAAAAATTGGCGGTGACAGAACGGGGCTGCATGGTGTCTGGAGTAGCGTTGCCACGCTATGTTTTTCCAGGAACTGACTCACTTTAATGGATATGTTGAACCAGCTTGGCACAAATATTCCGCAGTTGAAGTTCTTCTCTTACGGTTTTATGCGCAGTCGTTTTTATAAGACCCAATGTCTCCGCAATCATTCGGACACTTATCCGACGAACAGAGTCAAAAGCACTTTAGTTTTAGTCACATTTTCTGAAGTACGAGAACTTGATGGATAACTAAAATTTTTTCGACTTCGACGTCCCGTCTACTGTCTTGTGCCACCTAAACACCTGAGACTTGGACATAGAATTCTTTCCGTAGGCTTCTTGTAACATGGCAAGAGTCGCAGTAGTCAATTTGTTAAGTTTTACACAAAACTTTATGGCCATATCGCTGCTCGACATTGCGCTGCATTTTGAAAACCCTACGCCAGTTTCAAACACGTGTCTGCTTCATGAGCGATCCATGCACTGCAAAGGCCGTAGGCCAAATGACTTCCGCCATACTCTGTAGCTTACAGCCCCCAACGCATGTACTACTGGTAAACTTCGCCCCTTTGGCCTTCTGCTTGGCGCGAAAAATTGATTTAGTCATGACTTCCCGACAGACCCAGTATGTCAATTTTATGTCTATTAGTGGTTTCGAAAAAATACCTTTTAGTCTACATATATACTTAATAAATCTGGATTTTATTTATTATTTTTAAATACTTAAGGGGTCAGATGGGACGTTATGTCCAAAAGAGTAGTTTGAGCGCTCTTTGTACTATCAAAGAGCAATTCAACCTTTAAATTCAATTTTCTCAAAACTTAAATTTTGGTCACTGCGCACATGATTTCTAGGAAATGGCTGGATAGAATTTAATGAAATTTTGATTGGAGGCATAAAGTTCTAGATGCAAAAAATGACCTACTATAATGTTCATCAACTAAGAAATTTAGAAATTATGACTATTTTTTTATAAAAATATCAAACTTTTCAAATGTTTCGAAAATTTTCAATTTTATCAGTTTGTATGAGTTTAAGGTCTATAGGTTAAGGATGTTACAAAATTTAAACGTAATGCTATTTCACCTACAGCAACACAAAAAAATTCCACCGACAAAATATATAATTGTTGTTAACATAATGTTTTTTCCCTTCAGGCTTGAGAGTTAAATGACATAAATGTTGCATTAAATGTTAGTTCTACCGGAAAGTTCTGCGCGCTAAAGTTACTTCACTCCTACTTTTTAAAAATTCAGATTTTTTCATTGACATAACTTTTTTGAAATGGTAAATTTACCATTGTTTTCACATTTCACATTAAGTTGAAAAAATGGGAATTTTACCATTTCAAAAATGTGGTGCAAATAAAGAAATCTGAATTTAAAAAAAATAGGCTTGTTATAACATTATCGAACAGAACTTTCCGGTAGACCTAATATAATCCAGATAGAATTTCAGCAGTTTGACAGGTTAAAATAAAGGCCTTCTGAATCTCATCATTGCATTTCTTTGTGTAAAATTAAAAAATAATTTTATTTACATCTTTACCGAAAACATAAAAGGAATATAGGATACTTGAACCTGATTACGGAGACAGAAATCAACTGTTCAGAACACATTAGGAGCAACATTTTAATATTTTTGTAAATATGAATGTATCTAGTTTTAAAAGTTTCTAATTTAGACATATCTTTTCGTCAGCTGAATTTCTTGAAAATAACACTATTTAGTTATTTAACTAAGAGTATTTAAAAATCCATTTTCCGACTTGATTCATCCCCAATTAATTCACCATTATTTAAACAGTAATTTATTTCAGTAATCAACCGGGACTTTGTACGGACGTTTGGCGAACGAATTAAGATCAGGAAATAAATCAAGTCTTTCACATCATTAAAATTACACAAATACGTTTTTATTCAGGTTCTTGATAAAACCCATTAAAATTAAATGATGAAAAATGTAATTAAAGTGCATTCGAGTATAGAAAAGTATTACATTTGACTGTGAAAAATCGTGTACAAGAGATTTTCGACTGTTTTAATATTAAAAATCAAGCCTTTATATCACAAAAGATCCCTGCCGGCTTGGCCTACATGCGGAGGTAAATTTCGAAGTTAAGTACTAATTTCACCAACAAAAACTAAATCTAGATTAGAGCTAAATCCAGTTCAACAATTTTATCTGGCCGCTTTTGACGAATTTTTAATTTCCTTTTTCTGTAAGAACTCGTTTTATCAAAATAATTTTAATACGGTATTTAAAAATATATATATATATATTTTTCCACGCTCAACAACTCGAAAGTTTCTGACACATTTTCAGACTCATTTTTAAAAGTAAAAACATAAAACTTCCTGACATGATTTTTTGAAGAGATTTATAAGCAACCTCTGTTTTTATTTTTCGTTCAATTAATTTAGAACTTTATTAACAATTATTTTCTCAGTTAGATCATTTTTTTCGTTTCCAGCACTATCGCTTCGGGAAATTCTGTTCAAAATGCCAAATTTGACAGGATTTTTTGAAATAGATTCTGCCTTTATTAAAAAATCGTCCAATATAGCACTTTATATAGTTTCTGAATAAGATAACCTGCCAATTTTATGTGTCTGAGTGCGAAAATGAATTTAAAAATGAGTCAGAAAGCAAGGCGTTTGTATTTCAGGACACCCTTAACACGATATTTTTTTCGTCAACCCTTATTTTTGTTTATTTATTTATTTATTAATTTATTAATTTTTTGCTGTAAGATTCTATCAAAAACTTGACAAAATGAAAGTTTTAGATAATACTGAGAATATGTGTAATACATTTAAGTGGATTGGATATCTTATAAATTTAAGAAGTTGTGAATTTTTTTCTTCTCCAACTTCCCGACTTTTTTCCATTTTAATTTATTTTTTTTTCAAAAAGAGTTGGTCCTATCAAGAACTTGTCAATATGAAAGTTATAGATAATATCAAGAAGATTTATAACAATTTTAAATGAATTTGATATGTTAAGAACTGAGGATGTTATGAATTGTTTTCTCCCTAATACCCTATTTCTTGAACCTCTTGAGCCCATTTTTAATTTTATCAAAAATCTGTGATACGTAAATTTTGAGCTTTTTTCCTAGAAGTAATAATAACTTTAAACTGATTTGATGTGTATAAAAATTAAGAAGTTATGGGTTTATTTTCGGTTTTCAGAAAATCCCTCCCAATTTCCACCCTCTTAGCCCATTAACGAACTTGACCGAGATTTTCAACTTCTTGATTTTATGTATCAGTTTGGAAGAGATTTGTGTAGAATTACAAAAGTTATCGTGTTCATAAAAAAGTGATATACATATCTATATATATATATATATATAGATAGATACATAAGTATATAGATAGATAGATAAAGTTTTTTACTGAGGGTGGTTTTTGGTTCTAGGGATCATGATCGGTAGATCTGAAAAAAAAATTTCAAAAATTCCAAAATAGGAGAGATTGCAATAGGTAGTATTTCATACGAAATCAACCTTAAATTACATAAAAGATTTTTTTGTTTAGATTATCGAAAGAAATGATAAAAAAATAAGATTAATCTATTTTTTATTTTCATTCGGTTGCGAAATCTTTTAAAATCATCATCGTAAGTGTTCGTTTACACAAGATTTAAATATTTTCTAGGACCCACAAGTGGCCGAGAGGTTCTGCTCTCGACGCTGGTAAACAGGTTGTGCTGGGTTCGAATCCAATCGCGCCCGCCGGCTTAATCATTCTGAGTTTTCCATCGTTTTCTTCGAACCTTGGATTTCCTTCTTAAATATGGGTTACGTTCCCTTAGAAAGACCCCCCACTAAGGGCCTTTTGTCCCATATCCCTCGTGTTGATAATTGGCCCTTATAAAAACTCCTTAAGTATTTTCTAAAATTAAAAACCAGCGTTAAACACCATTAAAATTATATAAACCTGTTTCTAACTGAGACATTCGATGATAAATAAAAAATGTAGACTGATATGTTTTCAGTTATTTCAGAAGACTTTTAATTTAACATGTGCTTAAATGAGATTGTGATTTCCTAAACTAAAACACAATAACCAATAAATTAACGAAAAACAATATATAAAAAATTATAATTCATAGATTTGAAGTGGTTATTTTATGTTTATCGGCAGACTTGTAATAAATGAATCATTTCGACTGTATATATAATAGTACATTAAGACTCCAAACGTCGGTTACAGACTTTGAAGAAACGTTACTAATATAATAAAGTGAGGACAGATGCCGCAGGTTTTCTTTTCTTCTTGTAAAATGTACAATAAAGCAAAAAACAACTAAGTACCAGAAATCATTGATCAAACCCTTTAGAATCTAATTTCTATGTTAAACAAGTTAAAGCCCTCTTAATAAAGCAGGCATAATTATTTTCCCAAACGTCCTTTTTTAACATCATTTTTTAAGTGCTGGGTAAGATGCCGCATGGGGTGTGGTACAGATGCCGCTTGGAGAAAAAAGCTATGTTGTTTATTTTTTTCAAATAAATCACATTTTTATTTCCTCAAACTACTTAAAATGAAAATAAATAAAAGTAAACTTACATAACTTATATATATCACTAAATTGTGAAAAGTTTAACGAAATTGCAAAAGTGTAAGCTCGAAAAATAAAACTTAAGATAAAAAATGAAAATGAAACGAAAAACATTTGAATTTACGTCAATGGATAGCATAATTACTGGAAACAATAGACAGCATAATTACAAAAAATATATAAATCATTGGTTTACATCCAGGCGAACATTGCAGTTTGCTCTTAATTTAAGCATTAGTTACATTCTATTTAGGCCCTAGTCTATTTTTTTGGCCTTTCCTCTCATTCTTTAATTTTGTATTTCCATTCGCCCACAATCACATCCTACTTCCCGTTGCAAAAGTAAAGTGAGCCTTTGTTATGCAGCTATCGATTGAATTTGATGCACTGAACCCTGTTCGCTTTAGACTTTGTTTCTTGATAAGACTTCAGACAGACACAATCAGTACATTCTGAGTCATCAAATTCCAATCCAATACGTACTGCCATCAAAATCTATAAAAGAACAATTTCGCCATTATCGGAAGATGACTCATATTTTGGTTTCTTCCTCAAGTAAGTTGTGTTCAAGTTGATATTTCCTTTCCGTTTTTTAAACATTTACTTCCATCAATCTGTCCTTCTTTGACGCTTTCTAGTTTCTTTTGCTTTTTATTTCATTCTTCTTTTTTATTGTTTATAAACTCTCTGCTTGTAATATTTGCATCCTTTTAATTTCTCTTACTTGACTGTATGGGCCTTTTTACCATTGGGATAAGAGATATTTTGTTTAACAGTTTAAATGGTGAGACTTGTAAAGGGCCCATGATTTCCTGATTCACACATGGAGAACCAGCATTGTTGCTGAAAATATTTTGATAAGTAGCAGAATGCGCTAATATACCTTCATTTAAATGCTAGTTATAATTAAATCGCAGTGATGAATTTATTTACCGAAAAACAAAAATATATTTTGCGGCATCTGTCCCTCAACCTCTGTGCGGCATCTATCCCATAGTAGAGGGTAAGATGCCGCGCCGCCATTTTGGGTCATGTGAGCGTCGCGTGAGAAAGGCAAGCACATGTCTGTTTTCTACGATGATCTATTCTACAGTTGCAATTGGTTTTGGGATGAAATCTCTGTTTATTTGGCTTAAAATATGCAATAAAACTTTATTAGAATAATTTTAGCAACTTTCCACGCATGTTTGAAGCATAAAAGCAGGCAGAAATATTTGAATACTAATAGTTAAGCAGTGGAAACGCATACAACACAACAGACAGCACTTAGGCACACAACGAAATTCTTAATTTGGCCTAGGGAGCGCTAGTGTCGCCAATACAATCTCTGCGGCATCTGTCCGACCGCGGCTTCTGTCCTCACTCTACTATATATAAATAAAGGCTGTTTGTATAGATATGTACAAC
This sequence comes from Maratus speciosus, assembly GCA_963932465.1. Lineage (NCBI taxonomy): Eukaryota > Metazoa > Arthropoda > Arachnida > Araneae > Salticidae > Maratus > Maratus speciosus. The sequence continues at coordinate 258,008,472 of OZ010800.1, read as the reverse complement.
TAAAAACATCAAGTATAGAGGAAATACGGGGTATTACATTGAAAATGCAATACACTGCTCAGTGTATAAAAAATGCATTGCATAAAATGATAAATGTGACCTAACGTAACTTTAAATCACCCTAAATGCGTACTGAACACAGAGGCATCTTAAAATCGGCTACTTGGGTATCTGAAAAGTATTTCAGACTCCTAACTGTCCGAATAGGAAATTTAAGACATCACAAATGCCTTAATATAAGTCACATGAGTTTCTTTCTTTATGTTAGAATAATCAAGATACGTCTCAAATTAGAACATTTAAAACTTTTCACATTTCAATACTGGACCATTTAATCGAGGTCTTAAAAATATTTTTACTGAATCACTTGTTCACGACAACTGAAACAACGTGAAGTGCAACGAGAGACATGAGAGTAGGTGTTAGGAATTTTTGTGATCTTCTAATTATCCATTACTGTTGTTGAATAAATTAATTTATGCAATGAAAAATCTTGAATTTGTTTTTAAGAATCGATAGGTGTACATTTCAATACTGGATACACAGCAACACAGCAACGACGAAAACTCATTATTTCTTTATCTCCGGAACAGTGGATACAGATCCATATTGTTCAGTAGGGTTGGTCGAAAAACGCTAAATTTCGCCAGATCAACTTTTAATAGAGCAGGAAACTTGCCTTTTGTAATTAGAAGAATAACGCAAAAAATATTTTTGACATCGGTTAATATTTTTCGGTCGCGCATTGGACTTGAATTTTTGAAAATATGATGAAAAGTGATGATTTTTGAAATTAATGATGGAAAATAAATATTCAGAGCTACTTCTAATAGTGCGTAAATGTCACCTTTTGGTATTAGAATAATAACACAAAAAAGTATTTAAAATCGGTTAATATCTTTAGGTCGCGCGTTGCACTTGTATTTTGGAAAATATGACCAAAATTGACAATTTTTGATATTACATGATGAAAGAAAATATATCTATATTCAGACCTAGAAAAATATGCAGGCCAAAAGAGCGAGAACTGTGCGAGTTTTTGTGACACCAAGTTAAATTTTAGAGCTCCCGATTACTCATAACTTAATGACTGGTCTACCTGCAAGTTTACTTCAACTCCCATATTGCACAGAACAAGCTAAGAGATCAATTTGTCTCTCATTGATTCAAAAACTCTCTCAGGCAGCCACAGATTGCATTGCTTTCCAAATCCGTCTGAATCCCAATTCCCTTATTGTTTTCTTTCATCTGTGATAATTGACAAATACAGGTTTTTGGAATGAGCAAGGACTTCGTTACGTTCAGTAACAGAGTGTATCACCTCCTCCAATTATTTTTGGTAATTGACGCGATATTGTTATTGTCTTGAACAGATGCATTTCTCCTAGAATAATAGAATGATTCCTATTAATGTCAAACAATATAGACGCACATGTCTACATGGTGTATAAAACTATTTCAAATCAATGATAGAGCGTTCAATGGATAGATCCATACAGTCTTAGAGTTCTGTTTGCGATCGTTGGTGAGAAATCAGCCCAAGATTACGGACAGCCGGATTCCCAGGACAGAAGCTTGTCGCACAGCGTTGAATATTTACAGAAGATACATATTTTAAATCGTAATTGCAGTCATTTGATTTATTAACAGTCATTGTTGGGATATTGAAATTGATTAATTAAAAATTAACAACAAATAGTGTTACAGAAGCAGGTAGATGCTTACACTGTTAAAAATCGGCAGCAAACTGTTTAATCATTTGACTTTCTTTTATAAATAACGGTTACTTGACCATATTGTTAATGTATTATTGACCATATTATGGTCACGATCATAAAGAAATGCGGTTAATAACTGTTATCTGTAAACACTGTCTAATGATTGTGTAGTTTGCTGTAATTTCTTAACTGCATAGCTATAGGACCGGAAAGTAATGCCGGTCTTGTACTTTTTCCATCAATATGTTGAAAAAAGTGCCTAATAAGTAATTCGATGAAAGGCAAAAGGCATATAAAATAATGAAAGGGCCTACCTATCGGCATTTCTAAATTTCAAATAGCTCCTTATTTTCTATCCCGTATTCATAGAAGGGCCATCGCATCCAACTACAACGACTTCATCTAAAGATATGTTCTTTTCAGATACATATAAAACAACACTATTAAAACTATTTCTACCGGTTCCAGCAGTAGTAGCTATATCACCAAAGTATTTTGAACCCGACTCCTGTATAGCAGAAACGTGCTATTTTTGGCAATGTTTTCCAAATTTCAAGTGAGGTGAAGCGACCTAAAGATATTAATCGATTTCAAATAGCTTTTATTTTATTCTTCTAATTTCAAAATGTGATTTTTACGCACTATTAGGAGTTGGTCTGAATATGTTTTTAAATTTTCATCATGTAATTTCAAAAATTGTCAATTTTGGTCATATTTTCCAAAATACAAGTACAATGCGCAACCTAAAGATATTAACCGATTTTAAATATTTTTTGTGTTATTCTTCTAATGCCAAAAGGGGAAAATTACGCACTAATATAAGCAGCTCTGAATATTTTTTAATTTCCATCATTAATTTCAAAAATCGTCACTTTTCATCATATTTTCAAAAATTCAAGTGCAATGCGCGACATAAAGATATTAACAGATTTCGAAATATTTTTTGCGTTATTATTCTAATTACTAAAGGTAAGTTTTCTGCGGTGTTAGAAATTGACCTGAAAAATTTCGATTTTTTCGACCCATCCTACTGTTCAGTGGTATTTTCAGAAAGATAATGACCAAAAACACAAATCCAAGTACGTAAGTTATTTTATGAAGCGCAGAAAAGTCAAGGTTCTAGAGTGACAAAGCGAAAGTCCGGCTTTGAACCCCCATAGAACATCTGTGGGGGGGATTAGATCGTACAGTAAGATAAAAAAATTATTCAAATAAGACAGCTTTATACAAAGCTCTTAAAAATGAGTGGTATCGAATTCTTTTAGATCGAATACAAGAATCAATCGTCTCAATGTCCACACGTTATGAGGCTGTCATAGAGGCCAGAGAATGTGCTACTAAATATTTACTGACTCATTACTATATTTGGTAATTATTGTGTTAAAATCAATTTTTTTATTTTTACGTCAAAATACTTTAGATTTATCATTTTTCTGATTTTTCTTGGGTTTCGCGTTATTTTCCATCAAATGGCTGTTAATTTACAAAAATTCTGTAAAACATTGCATACGATTAAATAAAATCAATTACTGATTTTTGTATTTTATTATTGTTTTTAATTAAGTCAAATATTGTCTTTGTCAAAATACTTTTGAGCGCTACTGTGTATATTGCACGATTTTAACAAATGTTTTTGTATTTTGTTTGGATTTATTTGACTTACACAAGATCAAAATTCGTATAATTCGTAGTTTTGTTGAAAAATACGCAATTTCTGCTACTTTTACCTCCATTATTTATATGAGCGTAATCGTGCAACACGTTCTTCTTGACATATATTATAAAACACATTAAAATATACAAAATACGTTAAAATAAATGTTTTTCAAAGCTGCGCTCATAGTAAAAGATTAATAATAGAGAGTAAATTGATTTTTAAAATAGCAGAAACTGTGTATTTTTCATCAAAACTACGAATTAAACAAACTTTGAGCTTATGTAAGTCATATAAATCCAAACAGAATACAATAAATATTGTTAAAATCGTACAATTTTAAAATGAAAATCGTGAAAATGATGATCGTGAAATTTTAAAATGACCGTGTAGAACAATTTCAGATTATGGAGTAATAACATTTGAAATTCCAGGAAAGCATATGATGCAATCTCACATAATTTTAACTTTAAGGATAACAATTTGGTGAAATTAAACTTATTAAGCTTACAGAAGAGCACCTTAATGATTCAAAATAAAGAGAAATTTGTCAGCAGCGTGATTATTAATAATATTTTATTTACTGAGCAACAAAGTTAAACATGCGTTTTTAATTTTTCTTACTCTCCCCTTGAAAGTTTATATCCCTAACGTATTATTTTCTTCTAAATTTTTACTTATAATTAATTTGCATAGTACCCATAGAACATATAAATAAGAAATAATAACAATTTTGTCTTTTTAGTAAAAATGTTTGTATAACATTTCTTAAAGGCTGAAATTTAGCAATTTATATTATTTTATGCTGAATTATTTTATTTCATTATTATTTACATCTAACAGAAATGTTCCAGACATGCTAATTTATTATATACACCTGCCAGGGTTCGAAAAAAATAATTGTTGTTTAAAATCTTTTACTAAGAATTTCATTGTTGCAAACTTAAATACAAGACTGGAAACGGTAAGAATATCACAGGGGCGACAAAGACCGTAGCAATAAATTACAATTGAATATTTAAAACATTGTTTCTCCAAATGTTGGTCACGATGAGTTAATGGGAGGCTACATCCAATCCGAAAAAATAAATAAAATGCTCATGTGCAAGAAATATATGTTAATAAATAATAAAAATCAAATGTTACATAATTAGTAGAGAAAAAATGGAAAATACGGGCACAGGAGTAATTATGGGCACCCCACCTGAAGTGACCATTGGAGGTGCTGAAGACTGGTGGCCAAGATTGTATATGATGCCACTTGTTGATATAATATAATAGAGAACAGTTGGAATCATTTTTTAAATAGTATGAATGCAGCGTGAATTATTGTACTCCAAACTTTCGACAGGTATCTGTAATCGCTTTCTTTTCATGTCCTTATAGTTAGTTTAAAATAATTTCAGAGTGATATTGGGAAAGCGAAGATTCTAAGCTACTTTTAGAAGCACGCGTTTAGTCATGCACGTGTTTAGGTTACATGTGAAGGGTGCCATCATTCTTAGTTGGGGTTAGTCTAAATATGGGCACCCTTTCTTGGTGTAAATATGGGCGCCTTCTTTTTCGAATTATCTTGATACAAGCACATTTAACTCTAGCTACGCTAATTGATGAGGCTTCTGAAACACTGAAATGTTACCCTGAACATAAAATGTAGTTTCACCGGTCAACATATCTCCTGTCCCCAAAATGAAGAAGAGAACCACTACTCGTGGATGCAAACAGCAAGGTTCAGCGTCGTCACTGGATCCAGCAAGGATCAGTTGACCAAGTCGCTTGACAAAAGTGCTCTGAAGAAACATACTTGAGTTTCCCGGGCTGCACGATGCTAAACCTACATGGATATAGCCTTTTGTTAGCATACGAAGAGCCATTGGTTCCTCTAATTCCAACATTATTTGAAAGGTTTTTGCATTTGGACGTGTTATAACTTTGTTTATGTTGTCTCTTACAATTTGACTTATTTCTGTTTCTTTTACTTCCAACACTGAAGGAAGAAGTGTTGGAAGTAATAGAAACAGAAATAAGCCAAAATGCAAGAGATAACATAAACAAAGTTATAACACGTCCAAATGCAAAAACCTTTCAATTAATGTTGGAATTAGAGAAAGCCATGGCTCTTCGTATTCTAACAAAAGGCTATACCTATGTACGTTTAGCATCGTTCAGAATTGCAAATTACTTCCCTTTTATAAGATGTTGAAATTGCCAATTATTTGAACACTCCCATGAAAAATATAGACGCAAACAAGCGTGTGCGTATTGCATGCACAGCCATGAGTCCAATATGTCCTAAGCGCAAATAATCTAAATTTACATAGATGCATGAATTGTTATAATACTGTTGATGAAAAAGGCATGACATTTACCAACAAGCACAGTGAAAACTCAAATAAGTACCAAGTGTTCCAAAAACGTCTCCAAAATAAACAATATCATATCAACAATCCCAATAGATCATTTTCAACTTAAAGAAAAGTGAATTTAATATCGTTTCTTTAAACACAAACAAAATCTCAAATTCACCTTCAATTCTAAATTCTGCTCAAATTTCTCATCTCTCCGACTCAAACTCTTCTTCGAAAAGTCAACATCAAAACATTCAAGTTCCTTCAATATCTAATCAGATATCTCCTATCTGTAAATGTAACCCTGAAATAGCTTTTCTAAACTCATCACAATCTCTGTTAATTACAGATATGAAGTTTGTCCAAATAAACTTAAATAATTGCAAAGCAGCCAATGAAGAACTTTTGACTTATATTAATAAAGCCAAAATTGATATAGCCCCCGTGCAGGACTACCACACAATAGGCTGGTCCATTAGGTTGGTCTATATATCAATCCAAAAAACGAACAGCTGCCATAATAATATGCAATTCAAAATTTTATCATCTTCAAGCTCATCTACTAGATAATAGCGTTTTCATCGATGTAACAATAAATACGAGTACAATAGCACCTAACAAAAATTAAGAAAAAAAAACAAGAGAATACCACATATATCAAGATGTGTTCACAATACTCCAGACCATCATGAGAACTTTCTAAAGGCCTTAAAGATTGGACAGAATTAATCACAGATAATTGCAAACTTCTCCTTGGAGGGGACTTCAATTCTCGCCTCCGATACTGGGGATACTCCTGAAACATTGCATGGGGTGATCTGCTGCTAGAATATCTAACATTGAACGAACTCTCCATAATTAACGACACAAATATAAATTACACCTACAAATTAGACAAAAAGAAAAGGAACTCCCGACCTCGCTCTTTGTGGTTTACATACAAGAGAACTCATCAACTTCTGGAAGACAGATGAATCTCATGACTCTCTCAGCGACCATATTTATATTATCTTCCAACTTCACATTTCTCCTCAAATGAAGCAAAATTATAAATATAAAACTAATTATACCGAATTCATAAAATTTAACAATATTTTTAATATTCCCCGACTAATGTACAATCAGCATTAAAGGATACTGAATCCCCTACAAGTTTAGACAAATGGACGAATGATCTGCGTCAGGTCATCAATTTCACAATAGAGACATCATTAAAAAAAGAAAAAATCAAACTATGTCATAAAAATGCATTAGTATACTGGCAAGTTAAGGATTCAAAGGAATAAATTGAACGCAAAATATAAAAGATACACTCGACACCTAGACAACCAGCAATTTAGAAGTGATTACAAAAAGGAACGAGCAAATTATAAGTTGGCAATTAAAGAAGCAAAATCCTCTGACTGGAAAAGTTTCTGTACCACTAAACAATCGACATATGGTACAGCTTTTAAACAGATAAAACAATACTATCTTAAAAATACAGATTTCATCTCAACAATGTTAGAAACCTCAAATACTACAGACACGTTTCACAATATTAAAGAACAATTAATGTCTCATCATTTTCAACTGAATCAACCATTCAACAAGATAATATCCACGAATTTAATAACCATCAATCACCAACCAGTAATTTCTCAGCAGAAGATAGACTTTCATTTAAAACAACTGTAAAGCCCCCGGATACGATAACATCGGTGCTCGCCTGATCAAAAGTCTACTCAAGACATTCCCATCCTTAATTATTGATATATACAATACATGTTTTGAATTACAAAATTTTCCGGTTCCATGGATAAAAGGCCTAGTAATTTTCTATAGAAAAAAGAACAAGGACCCTCAACAACTGAAAGCCTATACCGCCCCATCACTTTACTGTCTATGTTGGGGAAAGTTTTTGAGAGACTCACAAAGTTAAGAACAATGACTTATTTGGAATCTCGAAATTTTTTCTATCCGGCCCAATTCGGTTTTTGCGAAAAAAGAAGCACAACAGATGCAATAGACAACATTATTAAAAAATTTGACGAATTATTACAACGTAAAAAATATTGTTCTTTAATATCTTTTGATATCGAATCAGCCTTTGATCCCGTCAACTGGTTTACCATCTCCCAAATCATAGATAACTCACCACTTCCTCGATATCTTAAAAACTTGCTGAAAAATTATATATCTCAAAGATTCATAGGCCTACTCCACGGAACAATCTTAACGTGGTTCCGAACTTACAGAGGATATCCGCAGAGGTCATGTCTCGGTACCCTGGTGTGCCTTTTGATTGCTGATTTCTTAATAAAACTTCACCAATTGCTGGCTGGCAACTTTGCGGCTTATGCAGATGCCTTTGCAGTTCTTACATATGGTGACACCAGGACACAACTTAAAGCAGATTCCAACGACAAAATTAAACAATTTCCAGGTCTTTGTGAACAACTTGTCCTAACAATCTCCCAAGAGAAGACCACAGCAATAATGTTTGGCCGCTTTTTAGTAGAAAAATACCACACAATTTTAAAACTGTGGGGGCAAACCATATCAATAAAGAAGAATCTCACATATTTAGGTCTCGTCTTAGATTCAAAGCACAATTTTAAAGATCATATTATTTACCTACGAACAAAAATCCAACAATTTTGCACCGGTTTCGGCAAATTACATTTTTTCAATAAGGCAATAAATCCCTCCATCTTTAAAACTTGGTATAATACGGTTACCTTCGTCAACTTTTATATGTAGCAGCAATCTGGTTCCCTCGTCTAAACTGCCATGGTATCCGGAAGGTAAAATCGATACAAAGAATGGCAGTGCTCGGCATTATCAACGTCTATCGCAGTATCTCAACTGACGCTCTGTGTGTCCTAACGGGTTGCTTACCTATTCAAATAATTTTGGCAAAAGCTCTCTTACTACAATACTTTAAAATGACGTAGAAATTACATCATGCAAGATACCTCAATAACCATAGATAATTTAATAACCAAGCTTCCTTCCCAAAGCTTCCCAGAATATTACTAATTAAACAACTTACAAATTTTAGAAGGTACCTTTTCGGACAATAACCAACTAAATTAAGATTTAACAATTTACACAGATGGCTCCGTCATAGGCTCAGGCACTGCTGCAGCCTTCACGGTTGAAAATGACAACTCTTTTAGACTACATACTTTAAACTCGATGTACCAAGCAGAATTATACGCTATATACCAAGCAATAGACTGGTTTCTAACATCATCTTACTCTTCACTACTTTTTTAACGAACAGCCACTCAGCAAAAGATGCCCTTAATCTAGCCTCCCTCCGTAATCAACTTATTCATCAGATATATGTTAAATTATAGATTATCCCCATAAAACAGTCTACATCAAATGGATCAAAACACACGCCGCAACCAAACGTAATGAAAGAACCGACACCTTACCGAAATCAACAACAACATCCAACACGTCACCAATCATCAGCTTAGTTTTTCCAGTCTCTGTGATAAAAAAAAACTCTCAAGAATAAAATGTTGTCAGACTGGCAACAATATTGGACTTCATCTGAAAATGGCCGATTTACTTATAAAATCTTGAATAAAGTGGATTCTGATTTTATTTGCAAATGTCATATTATTCCATATTATGATAGTGAACACGGCAGTTTTCCCGCCTTTGTTAATAAAATAGGGAAAGGAGACTCTCCATCCTTTCCATGTGGCAAGGGGGTAGGATACCCGATCCATTACCTTTTCTCAAAATGTTCATTAATGACACATACCTTTGACTTTAAAAGAAACGAGGTGGGACCCGTCGAACATCGACGAAGGAAAATTTTTAAGAAGAAACTGTTTCATTGATTTATAATAAACGTACAAATTTAGTTACAGACACTGTAAATGAATGTAAAACATTGCGATTTTTCAACCTGTGCTTTCGTTTACGTTATTTTTAAAAGAAGTTTTTTCACAAGTGAAGAATTTCAAAGGTGCTGGGGTGAAATGACGTAATTCTACGAAACATATTTTAGTTTTAAGAATTAAAAAACACGCTTTTTTATAAAATGACGTCATTTGCATCGGCTAAAGAATTCCACTTTTACGATCCAGTCTTAAGCAACACCCATATAGAGCTTCTAGAATTCTTAAATTTTGTAGTCAATCCTACATCTATAGAAACGTATTCAAATGTCGTCATTATTGCAAAATAATACACAAAAACAATAAAAAGCAATATCGTCATCCAAGAAGCTCGATAAAAAAAATCCGGTATTTAATGTTACATATGCCTTCACTTGTTTTTGTTTATAATAGCTCCATGTTTTATCAGAAGTCATTATCAGAAATCATTTTTTCAAAATTCGGAAAATATTATTACACACGGATAAATAAAATTGCATTCTTTCAGCTTTCTGATAAGAAATAAATAATTATGAAGGAAAGTCACACAATTATTTAAAATACGTTTTCTTAAAGAGTAAGTGTTATATCGTTTGTAAAATATTTTTGCTATAAACTAAGAAACATTTAGTTGATGAATTGAAACGAAATAAAACGAAAATTCGCCGGATTCAGACGGTATTTTTGACATAGCATGTATTTCAATTTCAATTTTTAAGAGGAAATGGCAACAAAAAAGTACGGAAATCTACTACTTTCCCTTTACTTTTAATAGAAATGGAGTACTTCTGTTGCCATAATTACAAAATTAGTACTAAAAACTATAGAAAAAATTAATATCTCAAAAATAAGTTGAGATACAGACTTCAAACAAATTGCATTTAAAAGTACTTTTTTTCCTTATACGACGGTATTAAAAGTAAAAATGTGCGCTGTATAGAAGTTTAAAAATTTTTCAGTAGCGAAAATTGCAAAACGAAAATTCATTCCAAATTTGAAAGTTTTGCCATTCGCAGAATGACGTATGCGTTACGCACAGATATGTTTGTCCTTTATAATATAGATAAGACTGTACGTTTCAACTTTAAAAGGACCCTATTTGATACAACAAAGTTAAAAGCCAACATAAGTTAAAAGTCAACTATTTTTAATGCTTTGAACAAACATTTTTCATTTATAAAAAAAGACTTTTACCGCTCCTCTGTATGATGAACTTTTTACTTCAAGTCACTTAGTTTATATATTTTACTTTATTTCGTTTCATTTTGTTATATTGTTTATTAGTGATTCTGTTTGTTTTGTCATTTTAATAATTTTCACGAAACAGTGTCTTCCAGCCTGCTGGGAATTCCAGGCTCGTTCGAGGGTATTGGTGTCTCACATGGAAGAGGGACATGTGTTTTCCCCTCGTGGACTAATCAGTTCCTATACCGAAAGTTTGGCTGTCCACGAGTGGGTGATTAGTGATTAGTGATCAGTAAGAGACAGATCAGGAGGCAGAGGTAGGAAAGACGAAGGTCTTCAAAGAAAAATTGGCCTAAGAAAGATACGACTTATGCTCTGACTCATCACTGACTCTCCCCTTGTGGACAGTGATGATGATATGAACCTGGATATCAATGATGGGACAAAACCAGTCTCGAGCGATGCAACTTGCATCTTTTTTGATGGAAAGAAACTCGCAGAGAAGTGTGGGTTAAATGTGCTATGTGCCAAATGTAGGCGCACTTATATTGTGCCGGGCTGAAAGAGCCAGTTATGTTTTCGATTTCTGAAATTATTTTTTTTCTGTAATAAATAAATTCCTCTTTTGGAGAGGGCCCATATTTGCACCCCATTTTTGATGAAGCTCAAAAATCTAAAAAAAAAATAAAATACATGAGAGTAACTTTAAGCCAAAAACAAAATTAGGGTGTCCATATTTACACCTTTTCCTCTATTGATGCCAATGTAGTCTGATATCTAAACGTAAACATGTATTAATACACTGCTGCCTTTATTTATTGCGTGAAAGTTTTACTACTTGAGGATTTACGTTTGAAACATACAGAAGTAAATTATTTTGAACTCGTTTAGTTTTTCATGCTACTATTAAAGAAATTGCTTTCCACACAGGTAATAAACAAAAAATATATAGGATGATTGTTTAGAAAGAGTCCTTGTCAATGTTTCATTAAAACGGCTAAATAAAACAGCTAATTTACTTTTTATGAATATTTAGAGGGTCTTAATACTTAAAAATTTTAATAACGAGCATTTATAACAAAATCCCAGTTTGGGAAAATAATTACGTTGAATTACTTTTATTGAAATAATTTTATACAGACAGCTCCAAACTTAAAAATCAGCATCAGGGACAAGGGACGGTAAGGAATTTCATGGTACATTTTCATTCCCGACATCGTCCAAAACTTAGTAATCTCATTAATAGTGTTATACAATCATGCAATGGCATATTTTCCAATCTAAGAAATGTAAAAAAAAACCCAGAATATTTACTAAAATAAAAATTATTATTCAGGGACTAAAAATCAAAATTATGTGAGAATGCCGCATATCATCTTGATACATAATTGTTTGTAAAACAAAACAAGTAAGAAAAATCATGCGTTAAGCATAGATTATGAAACACTTTCCAACACTTCCTGAATGCTTTAACAAAACTTCGTTATTTAGGGAAATAAGGTATATAAGTGAACTAAGTAAACATTTTAGAAAACACATAAAACATTTGAAAAACTGATTTCAGCAGTTACCGTCCATAGCAAATATGTATACCAATTATTTTGAACAGCCCTGTATTTGATTTGTAGGTTGATATATATACTATATAATGGAGAAATTTAGTTTAGCAAGAAAACGCATAACAGGTTGAAATTTCTCTTTCAGCAATTTATACTAATAGATTTAAACATACTTGTATACTCTTGTAAAACTCTGCAGTTAACCTAATACCTATATTACACGCCACTATTTAGCTAAAGTTTAATTCAAAGTAAAACACTCTTAAAACTACCGGAATCACATTTCCAGAAATTATCATTTATAGACGGCCATGTATCCAATTCTTTGCGTGACCCTGTATGTCATTTTATATATGTTTTACAAACATTTCTTAGTAAACCAAATGCAGTTCAGCGTAAAAATGCCTAACTCATTTAAAAATCACCTTTAAGCATTTTGCAATCATACCCAGAAACCATTATGAATTCTTTTGAGTAGCCCTGTATATCAATTACAGCATTTATTCACACCATATACAATGCATAAATATAGTGAAACATAAAAGCACATAACATAATTAAAAGTGCATTTCCAGCAATCATCGCTACTTTACAGTACTTCGGGTACAATATAGTATCTGAAATCTTTTGTGTGTCCCTGTAAATGCTCTGCATTTCGTATTATCCATGAAATAAGTTATAGTAAACCTTAGCGACGTATATCTATTTTATTATACATGTAATAGTTTAACATAATTAAAATACGCCGGAAAAAATTCCCTCCACTTCTATATCATTATGTAAAGGAATTCTTTTGTGCGGCACTGTAAATGAATAATAACTATTTTTTGGGCCGCATATTGTACAGAAAATGCATATTTTAGTCAACTTGATAAATGCATATCAATTTATTATGTTTGAAAGCATGTAACATCATTAAAAATCATTTTAAACGATTTTTTCCCATAGGCCGTAATGTAACGGAAAACTTTTGACTGTCCCTGTAAATGAACTAAACATGCTACAAACTTCATTTGAATAGAGTTCGTGCTATGGTAGAGGTCACTAACATCCAAAAATTTCAGAACGATCCGAGTATATTTACGGGAGTTAGAGCGCGTACAGACGGCCAGACGAACAGACGGACAGACAAACTGAAGTCATAAACACTTTTCAACTTTGTTGGAAAGTGTTAAAAAGGTAAAGAATGTATTCACATAAAGCGGATAATTTTTATTTGAGATTTCCCCCCATTTAATTGAAACTTCTCAGCAGGTAATAGTATGTGGTAATTTCTCTCAAAATTTATAAAATTAAAAAGATTAAAATAGTTGAAATTAATTTTAAATATAAAATTAATTTTGGCTAAAATTTTATTTTTTACTAAATTAAATAAAAACATTTATAAAAACATTTGATCAGATTTAACGGAAAGTAAAATTATGATAATTATATACTTTATTTAATGACAATAAATACTTTTATTAAAAACTAGCGAACTTGCCCGGCGTTGCCCGGATATGTCAAAAAACAGCAGGAATTACCAAAAAACTCTGAAAATCACAATAAGATATCGCGAAAAAATTTTTAATCGCTTCTCAAATTCTGAAAAGAGAAAATATATATATATATTATGTTCGAAGATTGCAAGTTGATTCCTTTCACTAATGTGGAAAAATAGTAGCAAATCGTTAAAATACACTAAAAATCACATACAAAATTCCCGAAAAATTCGAAAATTGCTATACGAAATCCGAATAAACTTTATTGAAATGAGGGTAGAATGTATTTTAGGTCAAAAATGGAATGTCAAAAAAATGTAGCAGATCACGAAGAAACGTAAAAATCGCATTAAAAATCACAAAAAGTTCAACAATCACATTTACTTGGACTCACTTAAATATAATTAACATAATCCCTTAAGTTAATAATAGTTTTTGTTGCATTAAAATATCTCAATTTGTTGATTTTCTGTAAGCAAGTAAACCCTATTGTTTTGTAGTGGAAGCCTATCGGAATTTGGCGAAATATTAGAGATATCGCCAAATAGGCGTCACTTTTGGCGACTCATTTTGGTCGCCAAATTTGGCGATATTTGGCGACAAAACAGGATCCCCCTACGGTAACCCCCTTATATGTATGCCGTATGGGCATGCATTACATGCTGTTCAATAATCGCATAAAAAATTCGCTAAAAATTCCAAAATCGCTGCACAAATTCCGAATAAACTTTTATGAAAAGAGAACAAAATTGACTATATTGGGTTAAAAGAAAGAAACCGCATTCTTTTTCCTAATGTGGAAAAATCGAATTAATATAATCCCTTAAGTTAATATTAGTTTTTGGTCCCGGGTTCGATTCTTGGCTCTGGCGAATTTTTCACTCCAGTTGGGTTTATTGTATTTATTGTTTGTATGTCTGTATAATATTTATATATACCTTTAACTGTTGAATGCAGGCGTTATTTATGTGTGTATGTGTGTTTTAATATATATTGTAGTATGAGTGTTTTAGTATAAATATTAGTTTTTGTTGCATTAAAATATCTCAATTTGTTGATTTTCTGTAAGCAAGTAATCCATATTGGTTTACAATGGAAGTCTATGGGAATTAAGCGAAATATTAGAGATATCGCCAAGTTGGCGTCACTTTTGGCGACTTCATTTTGATCGCCAAATTTGGCGATACACCGCCAAGTTGGCGACAAACTTGGCGACAAACATTTGGCGACAGAACTGTGTCCCTGTACGGTAACCTCCTTATAGGTATGGAAATGCATTAAATGCTGTTCAATAAGTGCATAAAAAATTCGCTAAAAATTCAAAAATCGCTGCACGAATTCCGAATAAACTTTTTTGAAAAGGGAACAAAATTTACTATATTGGGTTAAAAGAAAGAAACCATATTCTTCTCACTTATATGGAAAAAATCGCCTCGAAACTTAAAAAAGTGCTAAAAATCGCATAAAAATTAAATAAAAAAAATCTAATCAAAAAATCGAAAATCGGGCTTCGAGGTGCAAAACTTCATATATAGACGTACCTTTTCCCCAAATTTTGTAGCTCTACGTGCAGCGGTCTTTTCAGAACACCGTCGACACACTCACTCACACACAAACTTCTTTCTTTATTATTATAGATAGATTAAAAAAAAAAAAAATCAGACATTTTTTCTGACTATAAAATAGTACTAAATAAAGATTTCTGTGAAAGCGTTTTCATATTTATTTAAAATCTAATTTAAAAGGTTCATAAAAATTATAAATAATTAATGAAAATAATTAATTAAAAAATTATTTTCAACAGGATTAAATCTTTCAGTATAAAAAACTGTTCTACTTAGTTTTTTCAAAACCTCATTTACATTCAACATATTCTGGTAATTTTTCTAAAGTATTGCATATGAAAAAATATAAATATGAAAATACGCTTAAATTTGAGAGAAATTCTTTTAAGGAAAAGTTGTTTCGTTGGTTAATGCATGAAAATGAATTTAAAAACTAAATTGAAATACGATTAGCAGTTTTTATTTATTTAGCAATTTTTATATATATATATATATGTAATAATACAATTTTTCGCCCTTTTATCTTAGTATAACTATTCCAAATTCTTAATATTTATCCTTTTTTTTAACCTAGCTTAATAATATCTTAATATCTTTTGTCTTTTATTACATGCATTTAAACATGCGTATTCTTTTATTATTCTAAAAACTTTAATCCATTCCTCTAATCTTATAAAACCCATTAAATTACTTTTTTCATTTTATTCTAAAACTAAATTATGTTTGTTTCGCATATTTTTAATAGCTGTAAAAGTTACTTATCACTTGGGAAAGGAAGATCCTAAGACAAATTTTTGGACCTATTAAAGAAGACAATACATGGCGTATAAGGACAAATATGGAGATAGAACAGTTATATAATGAAAATGATATGATAAATACTAAAAAAATAAGAAGAATGCAATGGTTAGGCCATCTAATCAGAATCAGGGACGACAGAAGCACAAAGAAGATTTATAGTGGTAATTTAATTGGGAAAAGAAGTATTGGTAGACCCAGGAAGAGATGGATAGAAGAGGTAGAGAAAGATCTTGCACAAAACCAAATTATAAATTATAAGGTAAAGGCCAGAGATCGGAAGGTCAGGAGAAGTATATTGAGGGAGGTCAAAATCCTACATGGATTGTAGTACCATTGTGTATGTATGTATGTTTTTAATAGCATTTGTTCTCTGATATTCTATTTCCCATAATTCCATGGATAGCCTCCCGCCAACATTTGCTTGCGTAATAATTCCGACGCCGAGGGTAAAGTGCTCACATCGTCGTCACGAGTGCTTTCCCCCTTCCCCCTGGAGCTAAGTCCTATTGTATTCTGCATCTCATCGCGATCTTCCGGCTACTTAAGGGATTTGTACTTTCACTAATAATGTATCCGTCCGCGCTCTGTTTCTTTGAGTATTTATACTGTTATATCAACTAGGAGCAGGAGATTTTACGTTTTTTCAGTTGATTAATAAATCCACGTCACTTGGTTGGTTGCATTTATGACGGCCAATTATCTGCGCGAGGGATATAGGCCCAGGGGGGAATGTCCTTCGTGGGGGGTCTTTCTAAGGGAACCAAACCCGCATTAACGCTTGGAATCCAAGGTTCGAAGAAAACCACGAAAATTCCGAACGATTAGGCCGACGGGCGCGATTGGATTCGAACCCAGCACCTCCCGTCTACCAGCTTCGAGAGAAGAACCTCTCAGCCACTGGTGGGGCCCACGTCACTTGGGGTGAATGGCTTTTAATGTGTAGATTCTAATACCTTTTAACATTATAAGTTTTTTTTTGAAGTGGATCAGCGGTTATTCGAGAGTTAATGGATCTTCTACTGGAAATGTTACGATGTGTGTCAGCCAAATAAACCACGTTAAATTCTTGATGGCTCTATTATTCATCGAAAAAGAAATGTCCCTAGTGTTTTCTTGAATCTGCCTACTATTCGCAACCACGACTGCGCTCCAGTTCTCTCATGATGACGGAGGGTTCGCAAAGTATTTAGCATTAATTACTGTTCTACATTTTCGTCGATATATAAGAAAGCCGCCGATATGTCACAAAAGTCGACAGCAACATCCAACGAAAGTTCCGAATTCTGTCGACTTTTGTTGCATTTTTTGTGTTTCTCCTCACTAGTGGTTCGCTTCATTATCCACAATATTTCTATACAGGGTGTCCGGTGTCAACGGTGCCCAATGGCTAATTCCTAAACCGTTGCTCATAGACATATAGTTCCAATTATAAAAATGTTTTAAATCAGGTAAAGAAATATTTTAAAAGCAATTCGGGTCAATAAAAACATTTCTTAAAAAAATACGAAATTTAATTTTTTATACGGTCCCTCGGTCCTATAAGTTATATTTAGTAAAATTTTCCTATTACACTGACAAGCAAGACAATAAAGTCCCATTCATATAACGCTAAAATTGAGCGAGTTATGAAACTTTAAAAATGCATGACTTATGCCACTTTTCTGCTCTGAAAACAAATGAGTTCGGCTTGGCTTTGACGGAGCACATACTAAGTGCTTAAAGTATTCGAAGATCTTATTACATATGTATCTGCGCTTTGAAAAAAAATCGTACAAGTATTACGATTAAGTTAACATTTATTAAGTTTCAGATTGGCTAAAATAACATATGTTTTATTTTGTCAGGATTTGAGACCGTTTCTTTTATGATTTCTTTTTACTTCAACGATCGTATGTATGTTTTTCCAGTTCAAAATTTATACTCGAACTTTAACTCACATTTAAATATCCGATCGAGATTACATTTCACATACTGGCGCAAATCCAAATAATAATCTAATATTATTATGATTTTCGGTGGTTACCATTTATACTTATTTTACAGGATAATACAAAAAATTTCGGATAGATTACCGCCAAGAAGTTTAAGAAAAAGTTTTACATTAAATAAAACAAGACTGTGATTGTTGGTTTTTTTCAACTTTTATATATTTTTTAGCACTGAATTCGAAAATTACATTAATTTTTAACCAACATGTCAGGATATTTCGCAAATCATAAATTGTGAAATTAAAAGAATAACAAAAATCGGATACTATAAAGTAGAGGAGATGGTAGTGTTTTTTAACTTTTGATAATTGATTTTTACGTACTTTTAGCACTGAATCTGAAAATGACCTCCATTTTTCAATTCCTACTATTAGTTCACACTCTCCATATATTTACTTATTTATATATCTTGTTCAAATTTTCAATCATTAATAAAATATTTATTATTCATCCTATCAAATTGAAAAATTTTTTTTCAAACTTGTACTGGATGACAATTGATGTTAATAGGGATTTTTCAAATCATAATTCATTAATTAAATTTTAACTAATTAATTATAATTTTATACGAGAGACAAAATGGAGGCCACAGGTTATTAAACATTATTTAATGCATCTTCATATCTATAAGGGGGGTTTCCGTAGGGGGACGCTGTTCTGTCGCCAAATACCGCCAAGTTTGTCGACAACTTGGCGATATCTCTAATATTTCGCTAAATTCACATAGACTTCCATTGTAAACCTACTTACTTATAGTAAATCAACAAGTTGAGATATTTTAATGCAACAAAATCTAATATTAGCTTAAGGGATTATATTAAATTTTTCTTTGATGACCCAAGTAAGAATTGACTTTAAAAACAAAGTTTTCATATTACTTGTTAACAATCACCTTAGAATTGTTTTGCAAATCGTAAATGTGTAAGTTAAAATATAGCGAGAATCTCATACTATAACACATATGTAAAACTTTTTTTTATTTCATTTAATTTAATTTTATTCAATAATTTATTCGATATTTTTGATTATCCTGGTATTCTTACAGCGAAATAGCTGAGTGGTCCGATGAGATGAGGGAGGAGATTCAATTTTAACTTTGAACTTTTCAACTTTGAAATTTGCGAAAAATCCTGATGTGATGATTAACAAGTGGGTAAGTGTGATCATAGATCGCACAAAGGGTTTCGTTTGATATTCCTTTCAAAATGTCCAGTACATTTATCGTCATGTAATACCTTCTAAATTTTGGCAAACCCTTCCAAAACTATCGTAAAGCTTCAAACAGATTCGCCTTGTTACATTTCCCAATTTTGTTCGTGCCCCCCCCCCCTCCCCCGAAATGCTACGATATATCACATGATAGGTGTCTGCCAAATTTAGAAAAGTACCCGCTTTGGGGGGGGGGGGGGGCGAAGTGGGATAAGGGTCACCAAGATTTTTGACGCGGCCTGATGTTTGAATTTTTTTTATGTTTTATATGCTATATTAAAGTTTCAAACAGATCATCCAGCTATATTTCCTAATTTTGTTCGCGCCCTCCCTCACCCTTCCTCGAAATGCAACCCTTTATACTTTTTTATGATGTATCTTAAAGTATCGTAAAGTTTAAAACAGATCGCATTGTTAGATTTCCTACTTTAAATGAAATCGCGGTCTGTTATTTCCACATTCCATCACCAGGAAGCGCACACTATTCTTAACAAAAGCGTATCTGAAAGGAACTCCTTTACACAACCTATTAGTAGATATGTTACTCGAGGGGGTGACGGTCTTCAGCAAGAATTTAAGATGTTTGTTGAAATTACTATTCGGAAATAGTGGTAATTTAGCTCTTGACATATTTATATTTAATAAGAAGCACGTATCTGAGGACTCCGTCAAAAAAAACAAAACAAACAAAAAAAAACGCACCTGAAGCGATATGAGACAAAAAGGTAAAAAAAAAAAGAAATATTTTGCCTCTCCCACTCTCTCCACCTGCCCGAAATTTCACGCGCCGTTTTTTATAAACTTTTTCTTATGTGTTATAAACTATCTTAAAGTTTCAAAGAGATCGCCTTGTTAGATTTCCTATTTTAAATAAAATCGTGGTCTGTTAAATCCACATTCCTCCATGATGGAGCGCACTCTATTCTTAACAAAACTGTATCTGAACATAACTCCGTTAAACAACCTATCGGGAGATATGCTAGTCGAGGGGGTGGCGGTCTTAACCAAGAATTTCAGATATTTGCTTAAATTACTATTCGAAAATAGTGGTATGAACACTTATAAAATTTTTGATAATGAATAAGTAATAGTTTTCTCATCAGGCCATGAAAAACAAAAACGCACGCAAAACAGTACGAAACGCCCTGTTATACTGCCTAATTTTGTTCGCGCCCCTTTCCCGTCCCGCCGCCCTCCAACCGGAATGTGATGCGCCATTCTTTTTTATAATCTTTTACTATTTGTTATAAATTATCTTAAAGTTTCAAACATATCACTTTGTTGGAATTCCTACTTTAAATGTAATCGCGGTCTGTTAGTCTCATATTCCACCACCAGGGAGCGCACTCTATTTTTAACAAAAGTGTATCTGAACGAAACTCCTTTACACAACCTATCGGTAGATACATGGGTCGGGAGGGGGGCCGGTCTTAACCAAGAATTTAATATATTTGCTGAAATTGCAATTCTAAAATAAAGGTATCAATACTTCTGACATTTTCATCTGTCATAAGTAACATTTATGCTGTATATTTAAAAATCGGAAACCGTTCAGAAGAATCCTGCAATGAAACATCACGTGACTGCGTTCTAAAATAAATATTTAATAGAAATAAATCAAAAAGTGAAATTAGCGCCCTTCCCCCGCCTATCCGAAATTTCACGCGCCATTTTTTATAAACTTTTTCTTATGCGTTGCAAACTATCTTAAAGTTTCAAACAGATCGCCTTGTTATATTTCCTAATTTTAACGAAATTGCGTTATGTTACTTCCACATCCCACCACCAGGGAGCCCACTCTATTCTTAACAAAACTGTATCTGAAGGAAACTCCGTTAAACATCCTATCAGTAGATATGTTACTTGAGGTGGTGGCGGTCGTAATAAGGAATTAAGATATTTGCTGAAATTACTATTCGGAAAAAGTTGTAACTAAACTTTAGACAATTTTATATTAAATAAGTAGCATATATCTCAGGACTACCTTAAAAAAGGCACCTAAAGCGGTCAGAAACGCTAACTTCTTAAATAGAAATCTAGCGCCCCACCCCACCCGCCCCGGAATTTCACGCGTCATTCTTTTTTACACTTTATCTTATGTGTTATAAAATATCTTACAGTTTCAAAATGATCGACTTGTTAGATTTCCTAATTTTTACAAAATCGCTTTATGTTAGTTCCACATTCCATCACTGTTATATGTGTTACCTGGACTGTCATTGGATGTCACTGACATTGGATGTACACTGTCACATTTATTATACTTTTTATTTTACGCTTATGTTAGTTACACATTCCATCACCAGGGAGCGCACTCTATTCTTAACAAAAGCATATCTCAGCGAAACTCCTTCACGCAATCTTTCCGTAGACGAACTTATAGATACATGGGTCGAGATGGTGGCAGTCTTAACCAAGAATTTAAAACATTTGCTGCGGTAACAAACGCTAAGATTTTAAATATAAATCAAGCTCTCCCCCCCCCCCCTCCTCAAAATATCACACTCCATTCTTTTTTACACTTTTTCTTATGTGTTATAAACTATCTTAAAGTTTCAAACACATCGAGTGGCGGTCTGAAGGGGTCACAGGAGTCTTACTTTTCATTAATGGGCTAATTTTCATTAATCGTGTCACATTTAATTTTATTTCTCATTCCCTATAAAACAGAAATACATAAAATTTTTGCAACTGATAGGATAATATATGTTCTGTGTAGCATAATTATTTCAAGGTTCTATAACTATTATTTTACACTTTTTAAAATGTTTAATTTTGAGGAAAGTTTTAAAATTGCTTTTCGACTTGCATTTATTGCGCGCTACATTTCTTAAGATCTAATAAAGCAATTTGTACAAAACTTGAAACATTTATTCACTTTGATACAAGGAATAACTAATGCCTCAAATTCAGTAATATAAAATATTTAAAATTAGCATTTTTCAACGAAAAACGATTTTTTTCTTCAAAATTTTATAATTTAAATTAATATCTAAAGAAAATAAATTTTTAATTCTTTAAAATTGAAGTACACGTTCAAAGTACATTAGTTTTACATCATTATCAATATTATTTGGGCGCTAGACCCAATAGTTTCGCAACAATCTTGCGCGCGGTAGATACAAGTAAAAAAGCAATTTTAAATTCTGTATCAAAATTAAACATAAAAAAAAAGGGAAATATCAATTGCGTAATATTGGAATTTTTATGCTACATAGAACATGTATTTAGCTAAATTTTATGCATTTTCGTTTCATAGGGAATCAGCAATAAAATTAAATGTGACATGATGCTAAAATGCACCTTCAGTCAAAAATTAAGACTCCTGAGATTCCTTAACGAATAATTTAAAATATTTCCTGATACTACTAATCGAAAATCGTGTATGAATACTTGTAAACTTTTTGATGCTGAATGAGTAATACTTATCTCATAGCGCTGTTCAAAAACCTCACGCAAATTGTTAGATTTCCTAATTTAAATTATTTCGTGGTTAAAAAAACACGTGTCTCCATTTTAATCGACGCATTTGATAGCAATAAACCGATTAATTAAACAATAATTAATATTTCAGCTTGTAATTAAGATAGAACTTAGAAATTGGTATCAATGAAATCAGCGAGAAATTTCACATCGGAATGCCAAAAAATTTAATCAAAAATTTTAATATTTAAAAAGTTAAAATTTCGTATTAAAATATCCTACTATGGAAAGCCGAAGCGTCGTCATGTTTGACACCTGCTTTCTCGCCGAAATGAAATCTTTTTTCCTTGTCTTTCCAATTAAAGAAATTAAATTTTTATCGATCGTTTTTTAGTGTGAACTTATACGCATCGCAGAAATGTGAACTTTATACCAAATGAAAGCAGATTTTTTTTCGCGTATGTTTATACCACTTACAAATTTCTCCGACCAACACTTTCTGACATGCGATATCGCTTTATAATGTCCTCTTCATTTTTTGGCTTAATTACCACCATGGAAACCGTGCATCGGCTGATTTTATTGGCAACCCACCAACCCAAATTCCGTTGATTTGGAGAACGTCCGTTTGTACCTGCGTTAAAAAGGTTGATTGGTTAATTTTAGAAGTTAATTAGCCCGTAATTATGTTAATTACCGACTTTTTCAAAATTTTATGATTTGTCGTTTGATGTGAGGTTTTCAGCTATAAGTACCCAAAATTTCAAGTTTCCAACATGTATAGTTTCTGAGAACGGGCTCTGCGACAGACAGACAGACAAAGGAGTGATACGAATAGGGTTTCGTCACATGAACGAAACCCTAAAAATGAAGGTCAATTTCAGATTCAGCGGTACAGAATATATAAGAATCAATTATCAAAAGCTAAAAAACATGACATACTCCAACTTTTGCAGGTTAGTGCAATCTAATAATATTTTAAAATACGTGTCATATTGTAAAGAATTGAGGCTGTTAATTTAGCATCATTTTATTTAACAAAAGTTCTGTTTTATCTTTCTTCTTGAATGTTTATTACAAATTGTATATTTTGCATTAATATGTCAGAATGATTAAAGATTTCAAATTTATATTGCAATGTTAATTTTACTCTCAACCATTTTTTAATATATCTGACGAAATTATATTTCGACTAAATTTGTGAATGACCCCCATTTTGCAACAAAAAATATGCTTCAACTTTAAACAGCTATTACTCGGCCAATTTTAATCGTAGAATAACGGGACTTTTTATGTATTACCTGTCAGTGTAAAAGGAAAATTTTACTAAATACAATTTATACGACCGGGGGACCGTATAAAAATTTAAATTTCGTAATTTTTTCAGAAATGTTTTTATTGACTCAAATTGCTTTTAAAATATTTCTTCACCTGATTTTAAACATTTTTGTAATTGGAACTATATGTCTATGACTAACGGTTTTGGAATTAGCCATTGGACACCGTTGAGACCGGACACCCTGTATATTTTTCATTTATTTTAGATATTACGTGACCATCTTTTTATTCATTACAGTTCACTAACGGACAGGATTAATAATATTATTACTTTTCTTTGAGGGTTAGAAACAAGTTTTGTGTTTAAAAATGTATTGTGAAAGAGATTTTACTCGGTATTAAATGTGTACAGTCGTGGAAAAAAAAAGTAAACACCCACTACTAACTCCTCAACAATATATCGTAGAAGAATGTTACTGGTACCAAACGATTGGAAATAAAGTCTACTTTTAAATGATGTATATAAAATTTGCTTCGGGGGACATCTACATATTAAAACAAACCATAACTTTGTTTATTTCAATAGCAGTACACAATCTGACAGCATAAATGAACCCTACACCCTTCAATTAGCCTAAAAACAATTTTTTATGCAATTCGTACAGTAAGTTTCCGAGACATTAATTATTTTAAAACGAGCGTATTTTAAGGGCTGCATCCAAATTGAAGTTCCGTACTCGATTGCTAACCCCCCTTCTTGATGCCCCCTTTCTTGATCAAGGCACCTTAAGCACCACTCAAGCAGTTAATGAAGCCTGCTAGATTACACGACAGCAGAAGAAATTTCAAAATATCTACTCACTTCTACCACAGATGGCCCCTTAAAATATCTTTTTGCCGTTTTTTTATGCATAATTTGAAAACTACTTGGAAAAAAATTGTGAAATTTTGGATTTCTATAAAGCAGGACATAATAAAACTAAATCCATGAAAAAAACTGTAGGTTGCAATTCATAATTTTTTCGAATATTAATTTTATAATTCATAATTTATATCATAAAATTATAAAAATTGCAGATTCAATGTATTTATGTTTGGGTATATTAGTATTACTGCTACCCAAAAAATTATCACTTTTGGAACATAATTTCAGGAGATATAAATAAAAATATGAAAATGTAATTTAACATTAGAAGCACTAAATTCTTAATGTTTATAATTCAAAAACTTATCATTCAAATGACTTGAAATTTAGTGTCTAGGCATAGTTTTAACCAAAGATTTGAAATATCTGGTTAAAAATGAATATTGCCTTTGAAAAAAATGAAGATTGGATTCGTTTTAATATCTGGATGGTTTCCTAAGTAAATTTTATACACATCATTTAAAAGTAGACTTTATTTCTAATCGTTTGGCACCAGTAACTTTCGTCTACGATAAATTGCTGAGGAATTAGTAGGGGGTGTTTACTTTTTTTCCTCGACTATACACGTCAGGAATTGAATTTTAATTATTCTGAATAGTTACATGTATGGAATACTTTACTTTTCACTGAAGGTTTAATACAGTTTATTCAATAGAGGATAAATTACGTGTATTTGTAGGTATAATCCATTTATTTAAATGTATGTTTTTTAAGTTTGTAAATCTTAGCGAAAATATAAGTTCCAGGTAGAGGGAACTAACTGTTTTTAGAAAGTAATCCATTCATTAATCACAAAGTTATTTCTATTACAAATATATCAAAATTACTAAAGTATACTAAAAATGTGTTATAGAAAAAATATATGTATTATATCTATACTTATATGCTAACAGAAATATATTTTTAAATTTTAATAATATCCCCAATAAAGAAAAAAATATGGTGGGCACATTTGCACTTTTTGCAAAATTTCACTTAAAATTTCTTTAAAAAATTAGAGAGGGAGATTAATTGGATTATTGGTAAAAACATTATTTTAAAATCTGAACTTTTAAGCAAATAATTAAATTTTGTAATGCACCGTTGTTATTGATCGCAGATGGTTCTTTGATACGGCAAACATATTATACATCAATAGAGAGGTAGAATTAAAAACTGACAAAGATTGTCTCGCCAATAATCAATCATTCAGAATACTATCTTGATTAATATTTTTTATTAAAAAAATTAGAATATTTGGTTGGCAAATAAATTATAAATATTGACTACTTAATAAAAATCATAAAAAAAATCATTATAAAAAATCAATACAGATACTTTGATCCGTTTCAATTGATATAGTATGTCCTTGAAAGTCAAACATGTCAATCGATGTTTTTACTCTGTGTGATCTATATTTCTTTTAAATAAAATGTCAGTAATCTCATAGGGTATTGATTCCTGTAGTAGAAATTTTTTATAAAAGCTTAAAATTTCAGCTACAGTAAATTTTCTACAGAGACATATGCTTTGCTCACGTTACTTATTCTTGTTTAATGATGTTCACATAAAGCTGCCAATTGCAGCTATACTTCATTTTTTGTAAAAAAATTTAAAAATATACAGCAGGAATAGCTCAAAACTTTTAGCAATATATATTTAGTCTTAATGAAATGAGTAAATATAAAAAAATAAGATTCCCCATTTTGATAAAACTGTTTCTTTCTTCAGTTACTTTAGATAAGCGGTTCAAGACGCTTTAGATAGCTTCATTATAATGTGCTTCTTATATATTTCCTAATTATATCTGAGTACATTTATGAAAATGTATTTTAAAAGAAATTATCCGACAGTTATAAAAATTTCGACTTATTCAGCAACAAGAATTTCAGCAAGTGATTTATGTAATACTCCTGCCTTACTAGACATGTACTTGTGTTTCCATGGTCTTTCACATGCCGGGAAATTTGAATGGAAATGTAAAAGTTTAAGTTTATTTGTTATTTCGACACTTTATATGATTCTTAATGAAATGAATAAGATGTATGCGTCTGTCAATTTATTTGTATATTTGGATTATTCCAACTTAAACAAAACAATCAGTATAATGCTAATAATAATTATACTAGAATACGTACTCAGAATACTATTTTGTTTCAAAAAGAATAAGTTAAATCGGATACTTCATCAGATGTTAAAATTTTACTCAGCTACAAGTCCTCAAAAAATGCCTAAATGTACAGTTACTCTGATTCTCATTTTTCTTATAAATGACATTTACAGCATTTACACGTTTTATTCTCTTTACCTGTCTTTGAATTCAGTAGGGTTCATCAGCTATCTAGGTAATCAAACAAGCATCAAATACCGCCCGACAATACTAATGATACCATTAAATATTTCTTCTCTTTTTATGGAAGTTTGGGGTGTTATAGCAACATTTATTCCCCTATACTTCTGCTGCTTCTGTTTAATTTTCAAGGAAACGCTAAATGGATTTAAATATAAGCTTCGAAAAATGAATAATATAGGTTTTAATATAGTAGATAAAATCTGTGAAGAAATTATAAATTTAACGTCTGATATTAACAATTCTTTTCATGATATATTATTAGTTGTAATTATTATTTTATTTTTAAGTATTTTTAATAACGTATATACAATGCTCATTCACTGGCCTTTGAAGGGAATCGGTTTAGCATATCGGATTTGGAATACATTGATTCATTTTACTCGATTTGTAGTCATTTGTTTATGTGCTTCATCTACTGCAAAAGCGGGATTAGAACTGAAAAGAAATATCTACCATCATGTCTCCCAAACACACGAAAATTGGAAATGTTTCTTACTTTTTACTAAAATAACCGAAAGTTTTGTTGAATTTAAATTTTTGGATAGTTTGGTGCTGGACAAGAGTCTTATCCTTGCATCAGCTGGAAGCATTGTTACTTATGGAATAATTATAGCGACTTTTAATATAAATTCAAAACTGTAACTTCTTTATTTAAGCTTTTTGCTTCTGTAAAGAGGTAGAGCAACTGTATTTATTTTCATTTGATAACATTTACGGCATTAAAATATCCAGAATTTTCAATGAACTTCACAGAAGTAATAAGAAACAAGTCGGATATTATATGTCAAACTGGGTAAATGAGGTGCGTTCGTACTAGTTTTATAAATAGTCAGATCTTTTTGAAATAGTTGCTGCACTCTTATGCAAAAATGCATGAATATAAAACTTATTATTATTATATATATTGGATTCAGTAATACGGAAATAATATGACGCCATCTTAAATACGATGCAATCACCATGGCAACCTAGAATCATTACCTGGCATAACATATCATGAATTAATTACGTACGATAGGACTTAATAGAATTTAAAAACTTTTATTAATATCTTTTAAAGTTTAGATTCGATTTCATAAAATCAGAAAAGACTGGAAAAAATTCTGTAAAGATTATATACATTAAATTTAAAAACATTTTGCTGGGTAGATTTTGTGCTGTTATATGCAGACAGACGACAGACAACCTGGTGGACCAGACGACGACTGTAAGTGCTACGTATTTATATTGGGTGTAGTAAGAAGTTTTAAAGCGTTTTTCAGAGTAATAAGTATGCAATTAAGAGCTGAGAGTAACACCTTTATTCATCAAAATAATCTCCATCATTATCTAGCAACTTCCGCCATCGGTCGGGCAGTTTACGGATGCCAGCAGTGTAGAAATATTCGTCTTTTGACGTGATGATGTCGTCAACCCAGTTTCGCACTTCGTCCAATGTCCGGAAGGCTACAGAATATAAGGCATTCTGCATCGACCGAAACAAATGATAGACTGAAGGGGCTATGTTGGGACTATACATCGGATATTACAAAACTTCCCAATCAAGAAATATTAACGTGTCCTTGACTGGTTTTGCAACATGAGGCCTGTTGTTGTCATGGAGAAATTTCACGGGGTGCAAACCTTTGCCAATAAATGGACGTTTTCGACCGATTTCCTGGTTCAATTGAAGGATTTGTTGCTTGTAGATTCCAGCAAGCACACTTACACCAGGCTCCAACAGTTCATAATCGAACACATCCTTCATATACCACCAGAGGCAGAGAAGAACTTTTTTGCAGTTAATGTCTCATTTCGGCGTTGATCTTGTTTTTCCGCCGCGATTCAACCAATATTTTTTTTGCGTTTCGGGTTGTCATCACATATCCTTTTTTTATATCCAGTCACGATTTTTCCAAGAAAGGTTTTCCGTTGCGTGTTTAGCAGATTCAAGCACTTCAACACACGCTCATCCTTGTTCCTCTTGCTCAGTGCATGTGGCACCGATCTTATTGCCTTCTGAATCTTTCCCATTGAGTGTAAACGATTACAAATCGTTTTTTGTGATACTCCTAATTTTTCGGCAAGTTCTTTTTGCGTCTGAGATGCATCTTCATCAAGCAGTGCTTGCAAATCCTCATGACTAGCCTTCAGTGGAGCGCCGCTTCGTTCTCGATCTCTAACATCAAAATCGCCATCTTTAAAACGTCAAAACCAAAATTCGCATGCTTTTTTCGATACGATTGCATCTCCAAGAACAGAACAGATCGATTGATATGCTTTTGCAGCACTTTTTACTTGGTGAAATTCGTAACGAATGCAGTGACGAATAAATGACTTATCGTATGATATCTTTCACCTTCGAAATTTCAACTTTACTTTAGCTTTTATCCCAGCTTCTGCATTCATTTAAAAACGCTGAACTGTTTCTTATCATATGACACAAACGCGGTCTACTAATTGGTGTGCTATTTCGCAGTAAACGTCAGACAAAATTTGCTTTACAACTTCTTACTACACCCAATACAATTATGAAAGCACTTAAAAATGAAATCTACTCCAAGTGATTATTTCTTATTTTATTGCTTTGATAATGTACTAGTTTCATGCAACTTAGTTTATTATGATGTAGTTGTATTTACGAGGAGCCTTTTGTGGCACACTTTTATCATCAGGGTCCAAATTAGCGATAAAACTCCTTGTTAAGAATACCACTAATTTAAAGGGCAGTTGGACATTACACCTTTCATGGGTCTCTGAAAAAAAAATCATCGTAAACTGTCTACCTGATGAATAAACCAAATTATGTTTGAAATGGAGACTTTTTACGAAAGTTAAGAAACTTAAAAAGGAACAACTAACACATATAGTAATTAAAATGCATATATCATTTCATTGGAAGTCTGAACACAATGCTTAATAAACATTGAAATAAGAGAAGAATGTAAATTTGTTATGCATTTTTCTCCTTTTACATATTAATTATTTCTATAATTGAATCCAAGCCATGTATATAAAAATATCAATTTTTACGACAACAATTTTCACACATAAAGTGATGTCGTTAATGTTTAAACGGGTATAATATTGATTTCAAAATATCTTTGACAAATAACTATAATCAAGTAAAACATCCATTCTCAGCAAAGTGATACGCATTTTATTTCTGTTTTTACAATCTAGATAATAACGTCTTTTACCTGTGAAATTTCTGTATCCATACGATATATTGCTATACAGAAGTTATATAATATTTAATTCATCCATTTTCAAATGATAATTTGAGTTTTACTATTTCATGATGTACTGAATATGTTCTCACAAAATCTCTCGCTTTTCTTTACATATTTATATATATAATTAAATCATTATGACAAATTTGATATTTATATATCATCTTCTAATTGGATATTTATAAATTTCATTTACCTTGCCTAAAATACTACGTAGAGAAAAATGTTACACTTTATTGTAGTTTCATAAGAAGAATTTATATCAGACCGAGTGAAATATTTGAAGATTACAATTCATATTTACGATATTATTTTTTAATGTATATTATAATATAAATACATAGGACACATTTAGATTTACTGGAGATGGCTAAAATACGTATGCTTGTAGTTCAGAGTTGTATATTCATCGGAAAAAGAAGTGTGAAAAGATTTACAGTTTAGGATATGTTAATAAAAATATCTAAAACTGATAGCACATTTAAAAAAAAAAAATCTTCAAAACTTTCAATCAATTTAGAGAATCTGTAAACAATATAAATATGAAATAACCTTTGTAAATATCTTGGAATTTGGTATATGGACGTAAATGTCTTCGTACAGTAAATTAATTTTATCACTTTTGGGAAGAGTTCCATATCCTGTTCCGTTTTTGAATGAGAATTTTTTGGCGATAAATGTTTCGACATCTATGCTGTGATCTAGCATTTGGGGTTACTTTTTTATTACTTTAAAGCTACTGGGGGATAAGTAAAAAATGAATACTTATTCTATATTTATTTTTTTAATAAATGTTTATAATTTTATAATTTATCGGGTTTTTTCAAATGATATTTTCCTGTAGATGCAATATTATGTAAATATATTTTTGTGACATTTTATATAATATAAAGTTATGTTTTCATTTCGCATGCATAATAAATGTATAAAATATGAAACATATAAGATTATATATATATATATATATATATATATATATATATATACAGAAAGAGAGAGAGAGATACAGTATTTATTTATATGTGTATATAATAAGTAAATATTTATGTATATATATATATAATTACATATATGATATACATAAAAATAATACATATATATAAGGCTTATAATTAAGAAACATATGCATATAAATATTTAAAATCATATTTTTTCACCATCTTGAGAAATTTAGTGAAGTGTTAAAACGCCTATTGGCGCCAGTTTGGATTTCTTCCCCAATCTCGCCAACCGGAAAAGGACATGGAACACTTCCACACATTTTTATTGCTGTAGAATAGATAATTTAAATGTAAGTTCAAAATATAAATATCCGGCACAAAAGTAAAATGTTCATGCATATTTTTTTAGAAATGTTTGTCAATGTGCTTGTACACATATCTTTTTGATGTGATGATGCGCGACAGAATAAATTAGTAGGTTGTATTTGCAATTATCTTAATTGTATTCACATTTTTAATTCAAACTAATACTAATTATTAGACACCATTTTTTTTGTATTGGAATGTTATCTTATCTTGAATAAAACAGAAATTTTAAATATTAATGTTAGTCAGAATTACAAAGTGTCGGAATAATAATGTCCCAGTTTCAATGGTATATTATAGCAGTTTAATATAGACTATTTACAAAAATCCATACATCGAATTAAAGGTAAACTAATCTAGTTTTTCTTACAAATGTTCAATCGGAGTAATCGAAGAATGGCAAATCATTAGGCAGCAGCGGAACGTAAACACGATCTCTTCTCAAGCCACAAAGGATAAAAAATCGCATGGTTCTAACGGCTTTTAAACCTTCAGACAAGCAATATCGCTTTACGCTCGTGAGTTGTCATTTTGCGTATATGGCACTACAAGCTGATCAATAACATCCTCAAAACTAAATTCGAGTGATCAAAACCAAAACTTTATTTTCGGTTCTCAATAAAATATGAATATTTACTACTTAGTTTTAAAGCGATAAATTTATTTTATGAATTTTGATTAAATTTTCAACAATATATTTGTGGCGAAAATACATTTTTATCTGTCACAATATTTGTTAAAACTTGGTACAGTTCTAGGCTAGAAATGAAAAAAAAAAATTCAAACTATTGCACTACAGTCATTGGGGCCAAAAATCATAGAACTAATTTTTGAAAACCATTAACAAATATTAAATAAAATAGTTTGGTATTTAGTTGAGCTTAAATTATTTTATAATAATTAAGCGAATTTTATTGATCTAGTCACAATTAAACAACAGTTTAATTTTTTTTATTAAATAAGCAAATAAAATTTCCTTATTTCTCTTAATTAAATACGACGGTTAGTCGAAAAATATTTCTTTTCTCAAAGTACAATTCTCAAAATTCTCATTTTCTTTTCCCACCAAAAATCGCAAAGCAGTTGGGCAAATAAGGTATCGGCTTAATGCGAGAGCACTGACCCCTAAATACTAGACCTGATAGCTAGCTATACTAGCTGACACGAAAATGGCGGCTAACGTCGCGTCGGCGGATATTGGTAATCGTTTGTACATTCCCCTGATTTTATACACTAGTATTTTACAAAAGTTTCCTTCGAGTAATTGAATTTCAGAAAAATGGGGAGGAGTAAACTTTTAGAAAATACTTGTATTCAATTTCAAGGGACCATGCAAACGCTGAAAAAAAAAAACCCGCCCATGATAGACGCCATTTTGTGTCAGCACTGAGGCCTAGTATTCAGGGTGGCGAGAATTATCAATATGTCATTTCGTGGTGTATGGCCTAGATAATGCAGAGATGACGCTGGTAAAGTGCTAGCAGAAACCAAGGATGTTCTTCCCAGTTTGTCCGAACAGATACGGAGAACAGAGATTTGTTTACCATTGTGAACAAATGAGGAAGTGAAAAATTTCAGCAATTTGTTTGGGTATGGATATGGAAGGTTACGGAAATTCATAAAATACTTTTGGATGCGTATGGCCAAGAGGTCATTACTAACTTCGGTTGTGAACGTTTTTCCAGTAACCCTATATGCCCAACCTGGTTCCAAGACAATTCCACCTCTTTCCGATATTAAAAAAGATTCTCAGAGTCAGGCCATATGGCACCAATGAAGAAAGGAGGCAACCGCGAAAGAATTCTCTTATATGCAAGACACGCATTTTTTTCACTTTTTTTTAAAAAATTAGTTAAAAGTTTGATAAATATACCAATGTCCTTTATGGTTATGTCTAAAAAGAAGAAAAACCTACTTCTTTATGTCCGCAGTATATTACTTGTGTTCAAGTAAGTGTGGTTTAATTGCTCTTAGTATCTTAGGCAAACTTTGTTTCCGACTAACCCGTCTAAGTACTTAAAATTTCGCCCCATTAAAGGGATACTTTTCATATACATTTTAAAAATGTTCTCCAATCATTATTGTACATAAGTATATATATTTTTCCAAAACTTATATTTGTGGTCAGCAGGATTTACATATACATATTATATACATATTATATACATATATGCATCACTTTTTTATGGACACGATAACTTCCGTAATTCTGCACAAATCTTTTCTAAACTGATACATAAAATCAAGGGCAAAATGTGTCGTTCAAGTATAGGGAGGGAATAGGGAGGGGTTTTGTAAAAACCGAAAAAAAAACACATCTTAATTTTTGTACATATCAAATAAGTTTAAATTTTTTATTATTTCTAAAAATAGGGTCAAAAATTTATGTATCATAGATGTTTGATAAAAATTAAAAATGGGCTCAAGCGGCGCAAAAAAAAAGGTTTTCGGGAGAAAAAAAATCATAACTTCGTCAATTCACCATATATAAAATCCAATTAAATATTATTATTAAAATATTACTATTAAAAACTATTATAAATCTTTGTAGTATTACCCTCATAGCATGCATGGTCACGGTGACGTCGTTGTGACGTCACTGTGAGTCACTGTGGTCACGTCACATCTGTGACCAAAATGCCACCACTCAGTGATGTCACATTGTGACTGAGATGTGAACTTCTTAGAAAACTTTGAAAAATTACAAAAAATATTCAAAACATGTTATTTATGTAAAATTATATTTTCTGGCAATTAAAAAAAATTGTGACGTCACTGTTATGACACTGCATGTAACGTACGTCACGTCACATTTGTGACGAAAAAAATCACCATATTGTAAGTCACAGTGTGACAAAAATATGAACATCAAAAATCTTTGAAAATGAACAGAAATATTACATGCCCGAGTTACAGCGACATAAGGAATGATAATATATTAGTGGATAGGAAATAGTAAATTCGGACACGAAAAGAGAGGGGGGGGGGGGCAGAAAAAAAATGCACGGTAGAAGTATCAACAAACTAGATTTTCATGCTATATTTTATCAATTTCTTATTTAAGACAGTGAAAGTATACTTTTTTATGATTTCAATTTTATCTACCATTGCAATTTAATCCTTCACTGATTGTTATTGTTATAAAAATGTTTCTCGGGAAAATGGTACGTATTGGAGCAATTTGGATAACATATTTAGAATTAGGAACATTACATTTGTACACTTTACATATTTAGTTTTCAGGGAGGAAGTTGTTTTATTTATTTTTTTATTTATTTTATTTTATTTTATTTTATTTTATTTTTTGTCGACCAGTGGTATTCTAAACCCTTCTGTGGTTTCAAACTAAAATTTTCTATTACAATTAAGTCTGTAGCTTTTAATGAACACGTAGAAAGAATACTCAGAGTTTAGTCATATATGCATTTCTTACTTTAGAATTTGCATTCAAGTCATATTTTTTCCTGTTAGTGTTTAACTATTTTAAATAACTATTTTTTTTTAAATTCTACTTCTTTCAGACTTTTTAAATAAAATTGGCATTTTCCGAAAAAAATATGTATACAAATTTTATACAAAACCCATGATATAATTATTCGTATTTCAAATTCGTGTTTTAGAGATATGACTTTAAAAAAAGTTATTTTAAAATTGTTTTATTCTACAGAAAATGAATATGAAAAAAATGACACGTTGACAAAGAAAATTTTTTTATCCTGTATACTCTCTTTTCATTTATTAAGAAGATACGTATTTATTTATTAGGTGTAAAACAAACTGTACTTTAAAAAAAAGAAAGAAAAAAGGCAGGTGTTTCATTCAAATAGAAAATTTTCATTACAGATACTCTCATAAAGGTAAAATTACTGCGCATTTAAACTCTGTTGTGTACAAAAAAAAAAAAAAAATTATAATAATACAGTAGGAGCACCTGCTTGGTCAAATATCGTCTGCGCTCGATGAAAACCGCAGAATAAAATAAGGATCAGAGAACTTCTGACACGGAGAGTTAGTTTTTTTAAGCTAACAGAAATATGCCTGACAATTTAGGATAACATACGGATATTAAAATATTTATGGAACTTAAAAGGTATGTCTTATTTAATTTAAATTTTTTGTTCCTTTTTGACAGATTATTACATGAGTTAAATAGTTGTATGTCATATGCAATGACTGATCTGGTATTCCTTTCAAAAGCAATATGGCGATGGAAAGATTTTTGAGAAATTGTTAAATGCATTTAATTCATCTATTATAGTTTGTTGTTGTTTAATAGTACAATTATAAATACTAATTATTTAGTGTTTTTCAAATTGCTATATATTTTTTAAATTGTATTTAAGCGTTTTTTTTTACTGTTTGTGATTTTAATCAAACATTTAATTGTAGACATTCAGAGTCAGTTATTAAATTTTCTTTGATTGTAAACTCATTTTCTACATTTTCGATACATTTATTTTATTGGCATTAAAAAATAAAATATAATATTTAAGAATTGAAATAAAGTGTTTTTCATGCCCGATAAAGTTGAAAAGTGTTTATGACTTCGGTTTGTCTGGCCGTCTGTCCGCGCTCTAACTCGCGTAAATATACTCGGATTGACTTAACATTTTTGGATGTTATTGACGTTTACCATAGCAAGACCCCTATTTGTAATGAAGTTTGTAGCATGTTTAGTTCATTTACAGGGACAGTCAATTGTATTCCATTACATTACGGCCTGTGGGAAAAAAATCGTTTCAAATGATTTTTAATGATTTTACACGCTTTCAAACAGAATAAATTGATATGCATTTATGAAGCGCAGTAAAATGTGCATTCCATAGAATATGCGATGCAAAGAATAGTTATTGTTCATTTACAGGGCTAAAAAAGGAATTCCAATACATAATGATATAGGGGTGGAGGGAATTGTTTGCGGCGTACTTTATTTATGTTAATCTATTTGATATGTAATGAAATTGATATACGTCGTTGAGGTTTACATACTATGAATTATTTCATGTATAATACGAAGTGTATATAGCATTTACAGGGACACACAAAATATTTCAGATACTATATTGTATCCGAAGTACTGTTCATTAGCGATGGTTGCTGGAAATACATTTTTAATTATGATATGCACTTTTATGATTCACTACATTTATGCATAGTATATGGTGTATATATATATGCTATAATTCATATACAGGACTATACAAAAGTATTCATAAGGGTTACTGGGTATTGCTTAAAGGTGGTTTTTAAATAAGTTATGCATTTTAACGCTGCACTGTATTTAATTTACTAAGAAATGTTTGTAGTAGATAGATAAAATGATATACAGGGTCACGCAAAGAATTGGATACGTTGCCGTCTATGAATTATAATTTCTGGAAATGTGATTTCAGCAGTTTTAAGAGTGTTTTAGCTTGAACTAAATTTTAACTAAATAGTGGCGTGTAATAAAGGTTCTAGGTAAACTACAGGATTGTACAAAATTATTTAAGTATGTTTCCATATATTAGTATAAATTGCTGAAAGAGACTTTCAACCTGTTATGCGTTTCCTTGATAAACTAAATTTTTCCATTGTATAGTATATATATATATCAATCTACAGATCAAATACAGGACTGTTTAAAAGAATTAGAAAACATATTTGGCTGTGGATGGTAGGGTGTCAACGATTTTAATCGGTTGATTTAAATCAGTGATAAAATCATGATTTTAATCAACCGATTTTTTTAAAAAAAATCATTGATTAAAATCAAAAATTTTCTAAATGTTTAAAATGTCAAAAAAAAAAAAAAAGTATTAAAATCTAACATGAACATAATTTGAAAGTTTCTACAGGTATTTTGACTTATGAATAAACAAAAAAAGAGCTTTAAATAATTGTTTCTAAGCTTAATTCATTAGTATTGTAAAAAAATTAAAAACAGTTGAGTTTGTAAAAAGCATTGTTTTTAAGTTTTTATCCAAATTAAAACAGTTTCATTTAAAAATGATATTTAAATCTAACATAATTTGCAATGTCATAATCCCCTTTAGGTAATCAATTTATGCATTATTTTATATAAAATACACATAGCAAGTATAATTACATTTCTACAAGTAAAAGAATAAATAGTAATTAATAGCAATCTCAAGTTAAAGAAGAATGAAAGAATGACATCTGCTCAGCAGCTAAATTGTAAATGAATGCATAAGAGAAAAAGAAATAATTGGTATAAAAATGCTAAGCACAGCAAGAGCTTCTTTGGCATAGGTTAAATAAATGTTTATTATTATTATTATTTTTTTTTTTTTTTTGTAACTCATATATATTAAAAAATTGAACCATTGAAAGCTAATAGAGGTAATAATGCTGTTAGTTAAATATTTTGAGGATTTCAGATATTAGTGGCTAACTTATATTTATTCTATATGAATGGGTTTAACTCTTTTTTTTTTTTTTTTTTTTTTTTTTTTTTTGGTTAGCATACACGTACATGTGTGTAAGTATAGATTTTGGTGGTTTACAGAAATTTTCCTAAATACAAATGCAAAATGAGCTGCAAATAATATTTGTTAGTTTTGTTATTTGTGCTACTAACTAATGAAATTACTTATTTGCAGTTTTTATTAATTCTATAATTACTTATACTGCTTCTTCTAGGCCATTTTTTTTAATGGTGCCACACCATGCCCCTTTTGAAATTGGCAAAATGCACCCTGCCTTAAAAAAAGAAAAAAAAGTTGAAATTTACCTGTAGTTGTAGCCAGAGATTTCTTGTAAAACACTTCCCCATTCAACAGTATTCTAAATTCATGTGGAAAAAATCTTGCAAAAATATGGAACTTTATTTCTTTAGAAAAAACAGGATATTATTAAAATATGTTTTTTAATTGTATTTTTCAATTTGTTATTCA
Organism: Maratus speciosus; assembly: GCA_963932465.1. Taxonomy (NCBI): domain Eukaryota; kingdom Metazoa; phylum Arthropoda; class Arachnida; order Araneae; family Salticidae; genus Maratus; species Maratus speciosus. The sequence goes on along the minus strand of OZ010800.1, from coordinate 257,969,710 downwards.
TAAAATTATCAAAAATTAAGGACACTTTACTTATAATGCTATAAAATATTCTTTTTTTTTTCCCTTACATCATTACTAAACACATTACTAATATATTTCCTCATGAAATAGTGCCCGTTTTTTGAACTAGCATCCTGTCCCTTTTTCTTTCTAAAATGAATTATTATCATTTTAATAATTAAGGCTTAAAAATGTATAATATGTTCCTAATTAGAGAGTTGATTGTTTAATAATTAATTTGAAGTAATGTTAGCAATTTAATATAAAATGCAGTTAATAATTTTCATAAATGTTAAGTATCACTAGTGTTTATAAAGTTTTACATAATTATTACAATATTAATGTATATAACATTATTGTATAATACTACCTAATGAAACTACTAATTTGCAGTTTTTATTTCTGTAATTACTAACTAACAATTATAATTTTATTCATTAAAGTGTAAAAACATAGATTATGTTAGCAATTAGTGGTGTAATTGTTTCGGAAACCTAAAACTCATGATAGCTATTCAGTATTTGAACGCTGGGAAAAAAATCATAAAAATCTGATTTAAATCAAAAAAATCCGATTTTTTTTTATTCTTTTTAAAAAAATTATGATTTTTTTACACCTTAGTGGATGGTAACTGCGTAAATCAGTTTTTCAAATGTTTTACGCGTTTACATGTTTACTTAGTTATCTTATTTACGTTATTTCCCCAGATGTCTTGTTAAAACATTTAGAAAGAGTTGGAAAGTGTTTTATAATCTATGCCTAACGCATGCTATATCTTACTTGTTGTTTCTATTTCCCAGATCAGTCTTTTCATATAAAACATACCAAATCTAATTAGCTCATATTCACAAAATACAATATATATGGGAATAAAAAATTTAAATAAATAGGGCTTATCATGTAGTTCTATAAGTAACAGTTGTATTAATGTCCGTTAGACTCCATGTTCGTATTTAATAAAGCAATGACAAATCATAACACATTAAAAAAAGTTTACACATTCTTAATATTGAGCTTGAATTCAAGATCAAGCTTAGAACTTCAGTTAATAAGCATTGTTTTTTAAATGGAAAATTAAAAATATTTTAGAAGAATAGGACTCCAAAATAGTGATATCTTGCTAAAAAGTACGGTAAAAAGATAAAATTTTATATTTCAAACAAAACTTTACTTTAAAATTATCGTAGTTTTTATGACAAGAATCATCACAATATTAATACTTAGACATTTTTCCAGAGAGAAACATTCGCCTTGCATACAATATTTCAAATGAAATTCAAATTTCAAATAAATTGCTTAAAAGGCGCAAAGGCCAACATTGTGAAAAATATCCACGCCGGGACTCGATCCCGGGTCATCAGTATAGCGCACTCACATTCTACCGACTAAACCACATGGAACGATACCCAGCCTGGAAATTTTCTCCCTATTACATGTTGGCAAGGCTACAAACGTAGCACAAGATGGAATATTTATCGTGAGCCACCGTCATGGGGCAAACACGAAACTTAATTAAATCCAGCATCGATTGAAACTATATTAATACTTGGAAAATTTTCCAGAGAGAAACATTTGCCTTGCATACAGTATTTCAAATGAAAATCAAATTTCAAATTAAAATGGCCTTTTACACTATTAATTTGAAATTTGATTTTCATTTGAAATATTGTATGCAAGGCGAATGGTTCTCTCTGAAAAAAATTTCCAAGTATTAATATAGTTTCAATCGATGCTGGATTTAATTAAGTTTCGTGTTTGCGCCATGTCGGTGGCTGACGATAAATATTGAATCTTGTGCTGCGTTTGTAGCCTTGCCAACATGTAATAGTGAGAAATTTTCCAGGCTGGGTATCGTTCCATGTGGTTTAGTCGGTAGAATGTAAGTGCGCTATACTGATGGCCCGGGTTCGAGTTCCAGCATGGAATCTTTTTCACTAGTTCGCCTTTGCGCCTTTTAAGCAATTAATTTGAAATTTGATTTTCATTTGAAATCATCACAGAGTTTATGACAAGTTCGTCACAAATGACACATATTTCACAAATTGGTCACAGTGTGACTTCAAAACATTGTCACTTTCGTCACAGGTTCGTCACAAAGTTAATGCCAAAATAGTCACAAATGACACACTTTTCACAAATTAGTCACACCGTGACTTCACAGAGTGGTCACAATGTGACGTCACAAACGACCTCTAAAACGGCCATAACGACCTCGCATTCTAGTCACTGTGACGTCACATCCACGTCACGTGACGTCACATCGACGGTCACAAAATCACAGTGTGACTTCACAACGACGTCGCCGTGACGTCACCATGCCTTACGGGTATCTACAACTTTTATATTGGCAAGTTCTTGATATGACCGATTCGTTCCACAAAAAAAAAAATAAATAAATAAAAACGAAGAAAAAAGGGAGGGGGGATTGAATAAGATAACAACTCATAACTTCGTTCATTCACAAGATATAAAATCCGCATGAATTTTTTATATAGCTTCTTAATATTATCTACAACATTTACATTGACAAGTTTTTGATAGGGCCAATTCTTACATCAAATACAAATTAAAAATTCGTAGCGGTTGAAGAAAAAAAAATCATCCTATTAAGGGTGTATTCAAATCCAAATTGCTTATTTTCTGACTCATTTTTAAAATCATTTTTGCCTTCAAACGCATCCAATTGGTACATTCTCTTATTCAGAAACTATATAATGTACCGTAATGATCGATTTTTTGATAGAGGCAGAATATATTTCAAAGAATGATATCAAAGTAGGCATTTTAAATATAATTTCGCGAAACGATTGTGTCGGAAACGAAAAAATACTTTCCTACTAAGAAAATAATTGTTTATAAATAAAGTTTTAATTAATTGAATGAAAAATGAAACACAGGTCGGTTATAAATCTCTTCAAAAATCACGCCAGCAAGTTTCATATTTTTTGTTTTAAAAATGAATCTGAAAATGTGCCAGAAAATTTCGAGTAGTTGAGCATGGGAAAGTATTTTTTTTTTAATGTCGACTTAGCATGATAAAAGGAAATTAAAAACCTGTCAAAAGCGACCAGATAAAATTGTTAAATTGGGCTCTCTAATCATGATTTAGTATTTGTTGTTGAAATTAGCACTTAGCTTCGAAATCTACCTGCACCTGCAGGCCGAATGGCAGGGATTTTTTTTAATAAAAAAAAATGCATACTGTTAATCCTACAGCAAAATGGTCGGGGGAAAAAAAAAAAAAAAAAAAAAAAAAAAAAAACGAAATTTTGACTTTTGGGAATGAATTGTTTCCGAACTATTGTATACATTAAGTATAATTTTTTAATCAAAATATACGTAATGTTAATCCTACAACAAAATGCTCTGAAAAAATCGAAAAGTGACTTCGGCAAATGAATGTTTTCAAACTGTTAACTTTCACATTTTTTTGAAACGGTTTGCAGTGTTGCGAAGAGCATAAAAAAAGATATATTTTTTTTTATTTTCATGTTTGTGTATTTTGATAGTCGGATTAAATGAGTATTTTTGAAATATGCCGGGAAAAGGGATGGATGTATGCGGTCGTTCGGTATTTTAAATATTTTATGAAAAGGATAGTCATTATCGTTCAAACTCTTTGAATTTTTTAGAAATTAAAAACATAATATTTTCTTAGCTTGCACTGTTAAAAATATCGTGAAACTTTACCTCTGTTTTTAAAGACTCTCTATTTTCTGACCAAGGAGAATGATCTAAAAACGCCTATGGAGCATTTCTACACAAATAAAGTAGTGCGTGCTTTATTGGCACTAACCAATGGATATATGGATACAAACCCTCATCTTTTTGCATTATTTTGTGAAAAATGGATTTTGAGCTTATTCTATCAACGATAATTTTCAGAATTTTCAAGCTATGTTTTTGAGACTTTAACAAAAGTTGCTCTGTACATTTATCTAACACATTATACACATTATATTTAGATTGCACTGGAGCACGCGCAGTTAAACATTATTTAGTTAACCTGCTCATTTTTCATACATTTTTTACTATATTTTAATTCTGATTACAGGGTATTATATACAATGTTGTTTGTCATATTTTTTGAAGAGAACTTTCTTTTATATTAAGAATTCTGCAAATTGTAAGCAAAAAACTTTGCAGAATTTGAGACTTTTTTTTATAAAAACATGAATTTCTCTTCGAGTATACATGCTATCCTCATAAAAATAAACACAAGTTATTGCAATTAGCCACTTAATCATAATCTGCAGTTTGAACGCTTTTGCTACATTAGTTTTGACAGAGTTTTCCAAAAGATATTCGTTCTTTTTCAATTTGTTGACGGTCTCCTGTGGGGTTTCGAGAAAAAATCTTCTTGGAAATATATGACTTATACTATACTGTTTAGACACCTGGAGTTTCAGGTTAATTCCTCATGCATTTTTCTAGATATTTAACAAAACGTCTAAAATCGCAAGTGGCCGGTCACCTTTGGTTATAAGTTGTACATGCAGTGACGCTAACCTATATGTATCCATTTCTTATTATGACTTCATTTATATTTTAGAATTTAGTAATAATAATATTAATAAACATTTCTTTCTTTCTTTTTTCCACAGTAGACGGTTTTTTATTTTAAACATATATTTTATATTGTGTAGATATATACAAAATTCGAAATCTACAAGAAAAAGTATCATAATTTTTATTATAGCATGAACAATATATTGTTCGTTTTTTAGATACCGTTTGTAGATAATTTAATTTATTTTATTTTTAAAAATATATTAAAAAACCAAACAAATATGTCAAAATTTTCAAATTTTTCCGCAGAAAAACAGCTCAGAAACAGTGTTTCGAGATGATTTATTTTAAAATAATTTTTTTGATATACCTGAAAACCTTCGAATTGTTAAACGTTTTCAGAAGAATAATTCTTTTACGTATTGGGCCACAGTGTCAAATAATGAAACAATGCCTCTGAAGTGCATCAATTAAGTGGTAAAAATCAATAATATCCAATTAAAAACAATTTATATTCTGTTTATAAAAGAAAATGTATTAATAATTTTAAATGCAGTTAATTTATATTTTATACGTTTTAATCTGAAAACTTTCATGGTATTGAAAATTAACAATTAAATAACGAAAAATTTATAGTATATTTATTTTAAATTTTACTTAAATAAAACAAATTTATTATTTTTCCCGCAAAATCTTTTTAATAAGAAATTCTTTTCAAAGCCTTTTACGTTCTTTTTTTTTTTTTTTTTTTTTTTTTTTTTTTTTTTTTTGCATGTGTTAATTTACAAAAGTAAAGGAGCTACACAAACTAATCTCATATTACATTTGTGTGAAAATTTGCATTAATAGCTTATGACATTTATTCATTGTTCCACATTTCGTTCTGCTGTTAACACCTTTACGTATGCTGCGCCTGTCATTTATTATTTTTTCCTTATGTTTTCAGATGTCAAAACATTTTTGCATTCGAAGCTTAAAAAGATAAATGTGTTTCTTATTTCGATTTTTGACTAAATAAGATTCTCCTAGGATTTTTTTTTTTTTTTTTTTTTTTTTTTTTTTTTTTTTGTACATTTAACGGATAAAAAATTGTTTCCTTTATAGAATTGTATAAATAATTCTGATTAGAAATGTTATGATTTCTATAACTTTATAAAGTGTGTAAGGGAACGTTGATTGTTACTCTTGTGACCATTATAGAAAATTTTCACAAATACTTCCAATTATTTTATTACAAAATATAATTTAAAAAATTGATATAACCAGTTAAATACAATTATGTACCACTCACATAAAATATATCTAGTTTGTAACAAAAAGCATTTCCCTTGTCTATATAATAAATCAAAATTTTGTTACTCTTGTGACCAGAGTGTCACAAGAGTCATTTAATACATACATAAGTAAAATGCTTTTTGTTACAAATTAGATATATGTTTGTGTGGAACACAGTGGTAGTTAGCTGGTTATATAAATTTTTATCTTAATTATATTTTGTAATAAAATAATTGAAATTATATATGAAAATTTACTCTAATTTTTACAATAGTAACGAATGGACGTTCCAATAAGTCTTCGCTTCAAATATTAATAATTTTTGCGTTTTTTCTAAGCGTTCCACGTTTTGATAAAATTCTTCTTTAAAAAATATTTTATAGTTGTTTAAACATCTTTATTTAATAGCTGCTTAATATAATTTTTTTTTGACGTGTGATATGTGTATGTTCCAATTTTGTGCTCATAATAGAATTGGAATATGAAGGCGATTAGTTTCGAACAATAATTTTCTATAATAAAGCACTCATACTACAATATATATTAAAACACACATACAGACATAAATAACGCCTGCATTCATCAGTTAAAGGTATATATAAATATTATATAGACATACAAACAATAAATACAATAAACCCAACTGGAATGAAAAATTAGCCAGAGCCAGGAATCGAACCCGGGACCACTGTATGCAAGACTGCTGCTCTAACCACTGCGCTACTCGGCCGATGCCTGAGTCTGCAATTTCTCACTAATAAACCATGTTGGGGAAGTCACCAGCCATCTATACGACAGCCTTGGATGACCGAACAACGATCAATAGATTATACTATTACATCGATCTACGATAATTATAATAACCTCAGGCATTGGCCGAGTAGCTCAGTGGTTAGAGCAGCAGTCTTGTATACTGTGGTCCCGGGTTCGATTCCTGGCTCTGGCTAATTTTTCACTCCAGTTGGGTTTATTGTATTTATTGTTTGTATGTCTGTATAATATTTATATATACCTTTAATAATTTTCTACTTTACAGAATTTCAGCTATTAAATAAAGAAACATAATATTCTGAAGTAGTGGTGCTTAAAATAGTAAAAGGGTCTGTAAACGTGTTTACTGTTAATCGTGAGTTCTATCCTAAATAATCTCTAGTTTTGAAGTTGGAGAAAAAATATTTTGTCTGTATTTTAGAGGATTTAGGATAGATTTCTTTGGTTCATATGCATTTTTACTGCACAGTTAAACCCTACGAGCTAGATAATTTCAAAAGCTAATTAAATATAAAAAAAAATAATTTCCCATGTGCCTCATACTGGAAATTTCAAATATAAGAAGTAGATCGCGGGTATATATTGAATTTCTTTTAAATATTTGAAATTTCTATATTCTGCACCTAACGTACATTTCTGTACCTAACGCAAAAGACGCCATTGTAGGCGAAATTGAATTTATTGCAAACTTTTGTCTTTCCCATATCATAATATATAAACGGTCAAATGCAAGTATTACTCGCGCTCAGAGGGTTCCATACAAATAATATATGAATTGTTAACTATATTATTAAAAAAATCGTTGCTAAAAGAATAATAAGACTTTGTAAAAAACTATACAACGTAGGGTTTGGGTATAACTTAATCCCTTTAAGCCCTGACCCGCACAATTGTGCGGGTGATACTAAAGTAGTATAGAACGACTATTCCCTGTTTTTGTGAGATTTAAAACCAAATCTGCACATTTTTATGAGTTAATTGGCTTAAGATGTTTTGATAAGACACCACTAGGGGGCACTAACTAAAATACAGGGTTAGATTTTCTGCTTTTAAAAAGACTATATCATCTGACAGCAATAGACAAAAAGTATGTACTGTCATAATTTCTTTTAAATATGTTTTTTAATGTTTGCTTGAATTTAATTTTTCTTTTCATATACTTTATTCATGATTTAATTGATTTTGTCTTTGATAAATTTAATTAGGTTTTACAAATGCTGAAAAACAAATGACCCGCACAATTGTGCGGGTCCTTGTTTTAACGTTTCCAAAAGGGGTACATTTCCTAATACATAAAAATTTTATTTTTAGTGATTTTTTTAAACTTATATTTTTAGCAATTTATTTTTTATTAATTACATTTTCTAAACCGGATTAATTTTAAATAGGTTTGTACTATTTATGATTTCTATTTAAAATATTCATGATTTCTTTTAAAATTTATAGTATTAGATATATAATATGCACATGTAACGAACTGTATGTTTTTGCTCTGAGTTATAGATGTCATATATGATTTATAAGTTTTATATGAGTTATATGCATATCACGAGATAGATTTTTAAGTTTGATACATTCATTGCATTTTGTCGACACAGCAAGTAAGCCACCAGTAATAAATAATAAATTAAGGAAAGTTCAGCAAATGCTCGAAAGATTCCGTAGTGTCTGCTTGAATTTACCAGGAGATCAGGGAAAATTTTCCATAGATGAGCAGACGATTCCTTTCTTTAGGACGTGTTTCAGTGAAGCAGTATATAAAAACAAACCACACTCTGTTGTAACGGTATCACCTGGGATAATTTTAAATTTTGTAGTTTACCAGTGGGAAAGTACAGACCTAGTCCACAAGGATCTGAGCTTAGTACCGGATGTAGTCCTTACTCTGTTTCAGACCTAGTTTTATGTACTTCGATCGGTATTTCAACAAAATACCGCTGCTGGAAATACTAAAAAAAAGCAATTTGAAGGATCAGGCACAATCCAAATGGAGTGAAGGGAATACCATTTGTCAATGGCTCTTAGGAGGGGTGCGAGCATTAAGCACATCTCAGGAAATGAAATTGTAATGGTCTGCCCCCCCCCACCCCCACCCCCACCCCCCCCAAAAATGTTTCAAACATTTTCATTGTGGCTGATGAAAATTATCTCAATAAACAACAATTTGTTTTACTTAAGCTTTTATTTTTAGATATTTTCACACATAATCCCACACTACACAATTGTGTAGATTTAGCCCCAAAACGGCTGCACTAAGCCCTAACTCCTTGGCATAACCTGACATGGGGTATATAATTTTTTTTTCAATCAAATACGGTCCTATCGATAAGGAGAATTCACCCAGACTTTCAATTTCTACCAAAAAATCTTCCGGTCTTAAAGGGATATGTACTAGAAAAGTATGAATGGGTATACCATAAAAGTTCAAACAGCTATGAAGCCTAAATAATGTCAAATATTGCTATTTTGTATAACTCGTTTTTATCTTATCCTAATCTATCTATGATGAACTTAATTCGGTACTGACAATTAAAGCAGTTCATATTTAACCCCTTGCGGTCAGGCGATGTTAGCGCATATATGTCACTACCCACCATTGTTGAAGCATCTGGCAGATTTTTTTTAATAGAAATTTTGAATTAACACCACAAAAATTTAATTGGTAATTTTTTTTAACCTTTATTTATGGAAAATCAGTCATCTTGTAAAGCAAAAATAACAGTTAAAACTTTCTGGTGAGAATTCGGAATGTCTAATTTAAAAAATCATGTTCTCGGAAATGGCCAAAATAGTATGTCGTACTGCGTACGTCATAGAGCTCAAGAGGTTAAACTTCATTTGGCATTTCATAAAACTAAATTAAGCATAGTAATAAACTTTTCTTTTTACAGTGTAGCTAAAACAATACCCCTTTTCAAAGTTTAAATTTGGCATTGTGCTAAGCGTACTTCCAAAAGAGTTCGCAAAGTTACAATGCCGCCTTGAGCCGTGCCGCGTTTATCCAGACAGGTTTTTAATTAACTTTTAAAGACACGGGAGGCACATTGGGAAGTCCACTCAATGCAAACAAGCCTCGAATCCCATAGTATTTATGTCACTAGAACTAAATAAATTAGTCTGTTTTTAACAATTTGAAGTTTAATGCTTTTATGCTGCTACTGAGCATTGCATTTCACAAATATATCATTAAAAGTTGCTATTTGTGCTTTAAAAGCCTATGGTACATAGCGTACGCCGCCCCTGCCATTATGCATGTGCAAACCGTCTGTGTCTTTAAAGGTTAATATTTCGGCTAATTATCGACGAATTTTTTCGAAAATCATTATCGACAATGCTTTTATACTGTTGCTACGATGGGTACCACAAGCGCTCATCAACACCTTTGCTGCATGCCTGCAAATCTAAATTAGTGTATAACGGAAAAATGCGTTTTTCTGAAAAATTATGTGACGTAGGGTAATCGCTATAATTTCACTGCATGGTTAACTTAACGCCAATAACTCGAATTTTTTCACAATTTTAGTTTCAACAGATTCGTAAATAGATGTGTGGAAGTCATAATTTTGCACTACATTTTCGACGATATCTCTCAAAATATAATCCTAAAATAGATAAAAAAATGTATTTTTGAGTTCAGCGTTACGGAAGCTTTCACACGATACCACACACTATATACGAATATATATACTTTATTTCAAGTAACTTCATTATTCCCTCTACATTTTTCCTAAATATTTTTGTGAATGCTTAATAATCTGTAAATTTGTGGGTCAATAGTGTTTATTATATCCCTCAAATTGAGCTTTCCACGTTCCATAGTTTACGAGTAAAATGGCTGTGACAGACGGACAGACAGACATAGGAGTGATTTTATAATGGTTCCGTTTTTACTTTTTAAGTACGGAGTCCTAACAATCATTTGACACATTATTATTAATGTAGTATTTATTAAACTATTTCTGCAAATTTAATTGAATTTTCAATTAAAATTAAATAATTTATAATCACAATATTTTATTAAAAAATTATAAGAATTCAGAGTTAATTATTCCTATAAATTTGTTAATTCATTTTCACAGAATGAGTTTCGATATTTAATTAAAATGCAAAATAAAAATTTCATAACATTTGCGATGAAAATAATTAATTAGAAGTAAAATTGTATCCTATATAAATATTTAATGTTAAAAAACAATTCCAATTATTTTTTTTTTAAACCTCATTTGGATTCAACACCTTGTGGTTTCTTCGCTCAAAGATTGCAAACGGAAAATCATAAATATAAATATACATTTAAAGTAAAGTGGAGGAATTGAATTTGTAGAAATTATTTGCCTTTCCTTTTATACATAAAATGAGCTTAAGAATTAAACTGAAATATGAAAAAATACTTTCATTTATGTAATGAAAGTATTTGTTTTAAATAAATATATGCATTGTATTGTTCTTCATTAGTTTTTTTTTTTCCTTTTAAAATCATTTTTTAATTCATTATAATTTTAAAAACACTTAAATATCATTATAAGATTTATAAAAACTGGTAAAGATAATTTTAAGTGTTCTTCCCCAGTAATGGTTTGCAAAATTATCTATTTTTATTATGACATAAGTTATAAACGTCATTATCTATATTTATGTATCTTTATTTAATTTTTTTTAAATACTACGCAATCATTTTTTGTTAATGTCAATCCAGTAATGGATCCGATTCATAATTTATTATCTTTCTTTGATCGTTGAAAACAAGTTTTGTGCTTATAAATGAACTGCCAATGAAATTTTACTCGTTATTGAATATTTACACTTTTATTTACACTATTACTACTTTCTTTTATCTTAACAAGAAGAAAGTATTGGATTCATGACAGTTTTCGAATTCCGCTTTTCGACGGATTTACATGTTTTAGGGGGGTCAGAGATTTCAAAAAACATGTTTTTAAAAAATGTCTGACTTTGAGTCTGTGACTCTGTGACTCTGTATGTCTGTCTGTATGTATGTGACTCAACTTTTGTGGGCGCTCTATCACAAGAACTAATGCACGGAATGAAATATATATATATATATATATATATTCAGTTAGTCCCTGATATAAATTGATGCTGATTCGATTTTGGTATAAATCGCTGAACAGGTGGGGCTGCTATGCAGAATTTTTCACGATTTCTTCAATAGCTCAATCTCCAGAAATAATGCACGGACTTTCATCAAACTTCAGGTTCAGTTAGACCTTGACATGAATTAACGTTTTACACATTTTTATATGAATCGCTCAACAAGAGGTGCTGCTATGATGGATTTTTTAAAGATTTCCGCAATAGTTCTATCTCAAAAAATAATGCTTGGATTTTCAACAAACTTCACATTCAGATATGCCTTGATATCAGTTAGTGTTGTTTATGTTTTGGTGTAAATCCCTCAAAAGGTGACGCTACTATGCTGCATTTTTCAGAATTTCCGCTATAGTACTATGTCAAGAACTGATGCACGAATTTCCGTGAAACTTCAAATTCAGATATAATTTGATATGAATTGGTGCTATATTGACGTAATTTCTTGTACTGTTTAAATGATTTAATTGACGTGATTTTTATAGAAGAAAGTGTTGTGATGGCCACAACATACTAGATATATTTTGCGTTTGATTTAAGATAAATAGTTATACTAAAGAAATAGTTAGCTCTTTACTCAGCATTTACTTTAATATATCAAATAATAAATACGTATTTATCTTAAGAGTTTTGATAAATTTTTAAAAAGTATATTTTGTAGACTGTAAATTTCGGCTAAAATGCAATTGTCTGGTAGCGGAAAATAACTGTTTTAAAATGTTTTCATTTCAGCAGTTATAATTATTTGTATGGTACTCCTGCAGCCAAACCATTGTTATATTTCTGTGTAGCACGACTTTTCTTTACTAAAAAAGGGTTCTGTTTTCAGAAATTTCATTGTATTTGCTACTTACTGTTTAATTTGTACTTTTTAAAAGTGAAAATGAATAATATAATAAATGAATGTTATAAAATGTACATACAATATCTATATTAATGTATTTTATATCGAACAAATAATTATTTAATTTATTTACTAGTTACATTATCACATTAATTCTAAATTTATGAAGTGAAAATTGATTGTTTTATATTAGAAAAGTGTTAATTTCACATCACAACAAAATGCAACTGTTCAAGAAATATTTGTTTTACATAAACAATAACTGGTATGTAATAAGAAAGCATTGCAAAAATAAAGGTAATAAAATGACGAAATATGCTCAACCAGTACGAATTCAGTATTGATATATACTGCATTATGTATCACTTGTACACTGCTCAAAACAATTAAAGGATATTTGAAGTTTTATATAAAATAAAGATATAAACGAATTTTTTTGCCGAAAATAGAAGAAGAGAATCACAAATGCAAATTTTTCTGGTTTTCAAACTGTGGAGTATGCAAATTTTGAGTTCGACGTCAAAAAAGTCGCTTCAGCGGCAGCGAATGAAATTTGACTTTCAACTGGATAAAAGAGAATGAAGAAAGGGATGATCGGCATTCAGTGATTGCTTTGTTTCGATGAGTACGATGTCTCAGCGAAGTCATTTGACAGATTCAGAAGCTTTGAGAATTGTTGGTAGGTTAGAAGGGGGCCAAACTCAAGCCGAAGTAGCTCAAGCCATTGGAGTGTCACAAAGTGTCATTTCCAGGATCTGGAACCGTTTTTTGGAGAGTGGATGTGCAGGCCGAGGACCAGGGCAAGGTCGTAGACGGGCAACAACGCCCAATGAAGATCGGTATTTAGCGTTAACAGCTCGGAGACACCGAACCATGAACGCTACTCTTCTCCAACAACACCTTCGCTCGGCTACAGGCACCACGATTTCAACTCAGACTGTCCGAAACCGGCTCCATGCTGTAGGTCTGTATGCTCTCCGACCGATGGTATGTGTTAGATTAACATCAAGGCATCGTCGCGACCGCAGGGAGTGGGCAACCGAGCATGTCAACTGGGGGAGAAATGAATGGAGCAATATTCTGTTTTCTGACGAGTCCCGTTTTTCTGTGCATCCGGATAATAGGCGTATTTTCATCTGGAGGGACTGTGGCAGTAGGAATAATCCTGCGTTCGTGCACGAAAGTGTCAGATTTGGCGGTGGAGGAGTGTTGGTGTATGGTGGCATCTCCATTGACGGGCGCACTGACCTCTACATCATTCGAGATGGAGCTCTGACTGGTCGCCGATATAGGGATGAGATCCTCAGACCTATGTAGTCCCTTACGCTGCAGCAATCGGAGATAACTTCATTTTAATGGACGATAACTGCAGGCCACATTGTGCAAACCTGGTGGAGGATTTCCTTTCCGAGGAAGGAATCGTTCGAATGGAATGGCCAGCGTGTTCTCCAGACATGAATCCAATCGAGCACGTTTGGGACGCTCTAGGAAGACGAGTTTCTGGCCGCCAACAACCCCCACAAACTCTCCAAGAACTGGAAAGAGCTCTTCTGGAAGAGTGGGGCAGAATACCCCAACTCGTCATTAATACCCTCATTGAGTCCATGCCTCAAAGGTGTTCAACGTTGCTGGCCGCCCGTGGAAACCATACCCCCTACTGAAAATGATTTTCTTTGAAGAAAACACCTTTTCTTATTCTTTTTTTCTCATATGCACAAATTGTGTTTTTTTTCCTTTAGTACACAAATGCGCCATAAAATGCATTTTTTTTCTGCCAAACATGTGTAATTTATTCTCATATAACCTACTATGTCTGTCGACCATGTATCAATCAGCTAAACAGTTTACCAGATACAAAATCCACCTAAAACTGCAATATCCTTTAGGTGTTTTGAGCAGTGTATTTGAACCATTATTGATATGGCAGTATTTCATTCCGAAATTGCAAACATTGACAAAGGTACTATCAATTTTTCTCAAGATATCGCCCCTTCAATTAATAATATAAACAATATTTTCATTCAAACTAAGTACTTTCTATTTGTGATGTTTCTCTTTGTTAATATAAATATTATTTCGATTTTAAATGTATTAAAAGATCAAAAATGTATCCGGAATATTTATTTTAAAAAGTATGTTTAAGAACTAAATTCTATGCACTTTAGTAGTTAAAAGAAAACATAAATAATTTCCTTTTTTTCATTTTTTTGTTGTTGTTTTTGAATATATTTTGTTGTGTATATATATATATATGTATAATATATATATATAAACAAATATTTCAAAAAGTGCCTAATTTTCTTAAAGTATTAACTTTCTTTAAGATTATATGAAAGAAATGCAGATAAGAGAAGTTAAAAATATCCATCAATTGACAAAAAAAAAAAAAAAAAAAAAAAAAAATGCAATTAATATTCTTATATTTTTTTATCAACACTAGAGGAAAAACCCGGCCTTCCCGGGTTACAGAATATGCGTGAAAACCATTAGATATATTATTTCTGCTGTTAACATCCCCTTTTCTCTGCAAATATTAAAGACACAGCGAAGAATTAGGTATTTTGCAAAAAGTTCTGCAAGCCACTTTCGGCGTAGTATACTTATATACCGTTAAAATATGTTGTTTCATTAAAAAGAATTGTAGTTAATTAAAAATTTATGAACAAATGCAAGCAAATAATCTCAACGATTTTGGAGAGAAAGCCTCACACAGATCTTTTGCATTCGATATATTTTTAGACTGTCTACTAACAATACCAAAAATCATATTTATATGAAATTAGGAGTAATGCGTTGAAATAAAATTATTAAACCCATGAAAAGCGGTATTTTTCTATTGACCTCGTGTCACGCGTTAAGACCCGAAGAAACCGCCAAAGGTCGCTCTATATAATCAGCCTTTTTTATTCTGTCCATTTCAGTAGTTTAAGCGAGAAATTTGATTACATAGCTTAAATTTGTGTTTTATATACATTTTATTGTTTTATTTATTGGTTGGTGAATGTTTTAAATCGGTTATGGTATGTAAGGTGGGAACAAATGATGATCTAGTTATATTAATTTAAGTGAAAATGGATTTATCTTTCGTAATCATCTGCACGCGATATAGATAAATTTGAAAAGAAATTGCTTATAAATTATTTTAAAACAATAAGAATTGCGTAAATTACAAAACAATTTTGAAACAAATTACAATATAGTTTTCATTTGCATTTTAAGTACATTTTTCCCTATTAAAAATGTCTGGTGTTTAGAAGTTTAAAATTTTTCAATAAAAGTTAATGGAAGTTAAATTTGAACATCTGCTGTTGTAACCATCAAAATAACGTAAACGATACGCAGGGTCTCGTTTGTCTTTTATAATATAGATATACAACAAGTATGAATAAATTTCAGTATTATTATTTATATATAATGCACTCTCACCTAAGGTATATAATTAAATTAAATAATTCAAAAATCTCAACACAAATTTCATCAAACAAAACAAAAGGACGGATTGATATTATTGGCATATTTTTTTAAACCAGAAATTCAAGGCCTATAATTTAATTTTAAAATGCACAGAGAGTATTCTAATAAATAATTAATTTAAGAGTTACATTATTATATAATATTATACAGTTGGTCATTAGTGAATTAAAAACTAACAAAGAATTTCTTATCAATAGTGTCACTCTTTTGTCATTCGTACTTTTTTTATGATTAACATTTCTATTAAAGAATAGGAAAAGAAGATTTGTTTCGAAAACAAATTTTAATATTTCAATATTTTGTTTCGAAGAAATTTTCAATAAAATAACTTCTATCAGTTTATGTTGATATTATATGTCCTTGAAATCTTGTATTATCTTTTGTTATTATTTTATTATCTATCTTCTATTATAATTAATGACTTTTGTATATCTTTTAACAATAGGAATGTCGGTCATATCTCACGTTATTGATTTTTGTTATACCTGCTCTCATAAGAACTTCCAATTGCAGCTATCGTTCATTCTCTACAGAGACAGCTGCAAATGTGCATCAATAATAGCTCAAAAAGTTTTATAACTGTACAATTTTCTTAATGAGATTAGTAAATTTAAAACAAAAAGTTTCCATGTTATATTAAATCGTTTACCTTTATCTGTTACTTTAGATACCCAAGAAAAATGTCTAAGCACTTTTAAAAATTTCAATAAATCTACTTGTCCATTTCTGAATATACCTGAATATATTTATTAAAAAGAATGTTTAAAAAAAACTATCCGAAAGTCATGAAAATTTCTGCTGCTTCGACAAGAAGGTTCTCAGCAAGTAATTTAAGTAACATTCCTGAATTGCTACACTCATACTTATGTTTCCATGGTCTGTCATATGCCGGTAAATTTGAAATGAATTGTAAAAAAATTACATTATTTGTTGCTTCAACGCTTTTTATGATTCTTAATGAAATGCATAAGATCTGTATGATTCTTTATTTATTTGTGCACTTGGATTACTCAAACCTAAGCAGAGCAGCCAATATTATACTAATAATAATTATACTAGAATGCTTGCTTAGAATATTATTCTGTTTCAAAAAGAACAAATTAAATCGTATAATTCAACGTATGGTAAAAATGTACTCCGCAACAAGTCTCCAAAAAACACTTAAGTATTCTGTTAGTCTAATTCTTGTTTTTATCATAAATGATATTTACACAATCTATACATTTTATACTTTTTACATATCTCTGGATTCAGTTGACTTTTTCAAAAATCTCCACAACCATACCAGCAATATATACAAACAAACGGTAATAAATAACCCATTATATACTTGTTCTTTTTTTATGAATTTCTGGGGTGTCATAACACCATTTATTCCTATTTATTACTGCTGCTTTTGTTTCATTTTGAAAGAAATTTTAAATGCTTTTAAATATAAACTACAGAAAGTGAATTATATTAATTTTAAAACTTTAGATCAAACCTGTGGAGAAATTATAAAATTAACGTCTAATATTAACGAATCTTTTCATGATATATTGTTAGTAGTCTTTATAATTTTGCTATTAAATATTTTTCATAACGTATATGCCATACTGATTCACAGCTCTTTGACGGGAATCGACTTAGCGTATCGCATTTGGAATATATTTATTTATTTTGTTCGAATTTTATTAATTTGTTCATTTGCTTCTTCTACTTCAAAAGCGGGACTGGAACTTAAAAGAAGTATTTACAATCATATGTCTCAAACTCGCGAAAAATGGAAATGCTTCCTACTTTTTAGTAAAATGAACGAAAGTTTTGTTGAATTTAAATTTTTGGATAGTTTGGTACTGGACAAAAGCCTAATCCTTGCATCAGTCGGAAGCATTGTTACTTATGGCATAATTGTAGCCACTTTTAACATAAATTCAAAACTGTGATTTTTTTAAAGTCAAACAATAAATACTAGAAAGGTAGCCCGTCAAAAATGACGGAAATTTAAATATAAAGATATATACAACTCATGTGCAAAATATGAGTTTTCTCGTTTGTTCCGCAGTGATAGATGAAAATAACACATTTTAAGAACGAAACACATTTATGAAAAACTGTGTGCAGTAGAAGGCCACTAATCTGCACAATTTGGTTCCAAGTGTTATGCAGATTTGAGGCTCTTTGCGGTCATGTCTATTTAATCTTTGTTTACATTTTTTTTTTAATTCATATATTGGACAATTTAGATTGTTAAGCCTTAAAAATAAATAAATTACACACTTGAAGTAAGGTAAAAACTATTTAATTATCGTATACGATTTCATGAAATGGTATTATATGGTATTATATGTCTGTGCTTCACGATCTTGGTTACGACTTTGGCGAAATTCGCTGCAACTTGTCATAATTCTAATAGTGTGGCCTCTATAACAAAAAAGTAACCAGTTTTTAGTAAAATTTCTGATATAAAGTAGTTTTCAAAAACTTGTGTAAAATTGCAGGCCGTTCTCATGTTATGCCAGTCCTAGGAATAATATTTCTAACACTGAAGAATTTCCATGTATATGTGGAATTTAGAAAAGCTTCTCCAAAAGGAAGGTCCTGAAATGACATTGTAATTCCTATAACTTCAAAGTTTAATCGAGCCCTGATGTTGTTTACTGAATTGTAATAAATACAGTTATTTTGAATATTACAACAGAATTAAACAGCTAAACTTATTTAACTTAAACTCGCTGTTACTTCCCGATGTTATTTTTTAGTATTAAGAAAGAAAATTATTTAAATTTTCTCATAATAAAAAGTCATGCACATTTATATATTTTTTCCGTCTTTAATTACTAAATAAGGAAAAAATATGCTTTTGTTCTGAGCTCATAAATATGACAATAAAATAATGTAACTAAGAGACATTGCAAAATTAAATCTTTGTGATTTCAAACCATAAACAAATGACACCGCCACCATTTTACCTACTATGATGTCATTAGAATATTGTCCATTTATTGTTGGAGAACTTACTTTGTGAATGATTACCTCAATGATTTAATATTTTTTACGGTTCACAAGGAATGAATCACTTGTGTTTGTTTAGGTTTATGGAATGAGATATTAAGCCGTGAACCTAATTTCAACTAAAGTTATCCAAGGATATATGTATTTTTAATCGAAATTAAAAACAATACTTTGATCTCGAAATAAAAAGTTTTGGAACAGATGTTATATATTCCCGCGGCCACCATCTTGAATTTTTTTCTTGGCGTGCAAACCCCTTATGTGCCAAGTAGTAAATGTTGCACGCGAAGCAGCGATTTATGTGTATGTTAGGCTTCACGGTGTTTCCAGAAAACGTCACTCGTCGAGGTTGCCTTATCGATAAACACCAACAAAAAATCGCCAGGAAGTCCAAGATGGCGGCCACGGGAATATATAACATCTAAGTCAAAGTTTTAGTTTGTATAATTGGTTATTTCTGTTAATTATTTATTTAGGTACTTTTCCATTATAGCGCATTTTTAAAAAAAGCTTGGCGTAATTTGGGCATCAGAAAGTGAAATATGCTGCCGAAATATATAAACAGCTATGAAAATAAATCTAATGAACTTTTATTTTTGTTTATATATGCACTTATATACATAAAAAAATCGTTTCTAAATATATATAATATTGTTTTATATAAAAATTACGGCACAGATTTTAGATATGAACCGGGATACCTAACTGGTGCTAAAATGGTGTTATTTTGCCTGCTATGGTAACCCGGCTATTGTTTTTTATTTATTAATAAATTGTTTATTTACTTTTATTTTCTGATTTTAAATTATATAAACTGTTTTGTTCTATAGTTATTATTGAAACTTTTATTTATTTATAGTTATTTCCTTTTCAAAATGATAGCAAATAATTTAAAAATATATAAGTAACTGTTATTCGAAAGCGAGATTTCTGCCGAATTGGCGTCAGAGAAAAATCACGCCAACCCCGATGCGTATATGACAACTGTGCAAATATTACTTCTGTTTCTTTATAAAATTGGGTAAATAGCTTTTTTTACATTAAATAAATTGTATGCATATGCAAAAAATTGCTTGTGAGTATGAAGCAGTAAATAGGTTGTCAGAAAATACGTTGGCAAACTTCTTTCTCGCCAAGAAACTTTTCTCCGAAGTATTGTACATAAGCAATGATTGCTAGAAATGCATTTTTAATTATGATATGCGCTTTTATGTTTCACTACATTTATGCATACTATACCGTGTGTATAAATGCTACAGTTCATATGCAGGGCTGCACAAAAGAATTCGTAAGGGTTACTGAGTATGAGAAAAAAATTGCTTAAAGGTAGTTTCTAAAGGAGTTATGCAGTTTTACGCTGAACTGCATTTAGTTTACTAAAAAATGTTTGTAGAATATAGATTAATTGATATACAGGGTCACTCAAAGCATTGATACATAACCGCCTATGGATGATAATATCTGGAAATGATAGTAGCTTTAAGAGTAGTTTAAATTAAATTTTAGCTAAATAGTGGCGTGTAATAACGGTACTATTGGCTATGGACGGTAACTGCTGAAATCAATTTTTAAAAATTTTTATGCGTTTTCTAAAATGTTTACTTAGTTATCTTATTTACCTTATTTCCCTAAATAACGAAGTTTTGTTAAAGCATTAAGGATGTGTTGGAAAGTCTTTCATATTCTATGCTTAACGCATGATTTTTCTTTTTTCTTTAGCATTATTTTTCATTTATTTTATTCTTAATTTTTTAGTCTTATACTGCTTTATAGAAACTTTGGCACAGTTGCCATATATACCCCATATTGGAGCGATTTTTTCCGACGCCAATTTGGCAAAAACATCAACAGCATAAACAACAACATCCGGGTTACCATATCAAGCAAAATAACGACACTTTGTCGACAGTTAAGTACCCGTTGTGTATATGACATTGGCGTCAGAAAAAAATCGCGCCAACATGTGTTATGACATCTGTGCCGAAACTTTAATATTTAATGTTTAAACTCTTTGCTCCACTCACCTTGCATGTAGTATAAACTATAACACAGATAGCGCAAAATAATAGACAGTTTGATACTTTTCCACTGTAGGGCTTTGGCGTTTTTTTAAAAAAGCTTGGTGTAATTTGGGCATCAGAAAGTGAGATTTGGGTACTTTTCCGTTATATGGATACCATTGTCGCCAAGCGTAATAGTTGGCGCAAAGTGAAAATCACATGAATTGAGGAATTTGAAAAATAAAAGAAAAAATATTGTCGATACTAAAGTGAGCATTTAAAAAATATAACATTTGAAAATTCCAGACCTTTACAAACTATTTCATTAAATCACAAATATATACTTAAAATAATTGAACAAATAACTGTTATAAAATAAAGCAATAAAATAATACTCATATTAAACTGCTGGCATAAAGTTACAAATATCTTTTACCATTTTGAAATAATTGGCGCATTAGCATACATTTTGGCAGTGTTCGTATAACGGAAAAATATTGAGATTTGTTGTCAAATCATATAAACAGCTATGAAAACAAACTTGATGAGCGTTTTTGTTTTGTTTATATGTTTATTTCATATGTTTATTTCATATTTATTTCATTTCATTATTTATGTTTTTATGTACAAATTACATCTGTTTCTGTATAAAATTAGGTTGGTTGGTTCTTTGTATTTATGTCGGCCAATTATCAGCACGAGGGATATAGGCCCTAAGGGGGGGGGGGGGGGAGTGCCTTCCGTGGAGGTCTTTTTAAGGGAACCTAACCCGTATTAACGCTTGGAGAACCAAGGTTCGAAGAAAACCACGAAAACTCCGAACGATTAGGCCGACGGGCGCGATTGGGATCGAACCCAGCACCTCCCGTCTACCAGCTTCGAGAGCAGAACCTCTCGGCCACTGGTGGGGCCTGTATAAAATTAGAGAAAGGCTTTTTTATGTTAAATAAATCTCATAAATATCGAAAAAAAATGCGTGTGTATATAAATTGAAACAGTGGACAGTTTCTGGGAAAATATGTTGCCAAATTTCCTTTTTCGCCAAGGCACCTATACTGGAAAAGTACCTAAAGCACATTAAAATCGCCCAGTTAGGAGCTCATACAGTACAGCGTCGTCTATTGGCGGTTATTTTATTAGTAGCACCGGGAGGAAGATATAAAGATGTACTTTAAATTCTCACCCATAGATTTTGAAAAAATATCTTAAAAGAGCGGTGTTTAAATTAAATTTTAGGGACCTCCTTTATGAAAGATTAATGGTTTTAAATGGGAATTTTGCCAAATCAGCCAGCTATCGCCAAGTTGGTCAACATTTGGTGCTACTGTGGTAACCCTGCATTAGTATTTTTCAACAATTACTCATTTCAATGAGGTGGTCCTACCGGAATCGTGAGGGACACACAGAGACTTGGATTTTATATAAATAGATATGTAATATAAAAATATAAAATATTGTCTTTGTTTTCATGTAATAAAATTTACAGCATTTTAATGTCGAAAATTTTCAATGAACTTCACAGTAGTATTATTTTACAAAAGTTAGAAACTAAAATAATAATAATAATAATAATAAAAAAAGACAAGTACTAGAAAGACAAGCATTGTATTTTATATTCTGGTGGAATTTCAACAGCATCAGACCGAGTCCTTTCCAACAAAATCAACAAAAAATGCTTTATGAAAATGGTAGCATATGTTCAAATATTATACGTATACATTCATAGAACTTTTAGAACAAGTTATGCAACGTTCTCTACTTGATTTCCGTTAAAAATTTTTAGACCATGTTTCAAGGTTACACTAGAACCAAAGTTATAAATTACATGCTTTTCATTGGAAGTTTAAGCAGAATATTTAATAAACTTGGCAATAAAGAAGAATGTAGATTTGTTTTACGAATGAATTTTTTAAATATTACTTAATTAACGTTTGTTATATTATGGAATTCCAGCTGCATATAAAAAATATATTATTGAACAATAATGTTTCCATATTTTTCTGACAATATGTTTTTTTCAAATAAAGTTATGTTCTTAATGATACCACTGGTATGAGATATATAGATTTGAAAAAATCGAGGAATATTAACAGCACTATAGTCAGATTAAACTGGCATTTTCAGGTAAGTGACACGTGTATTTTCTGTTTTTAAAATCTAATACAAGAAAGCATTTTTGCCAGTTAAGTTTAAACATTTTTATGATGTTTTTTACCGAGCAAAAATATGACTTTCTTCTTCATACTAAATAAAATGACAATATCACTTTAACCATTTTGCGGCACACTGTGTACAGTCGTGGAAAAAAAAAGTAAATACTCCCTACTAACTCCTCAACAAATCATCGTAGAAGAACGTTACTGGTACCGAACGATTGGAAATAAAGTCTACTTTTAAATGATGTATATAAATTTTTCTTAGGGGGTCATCTACATATTATAACGAATCCAAACTTCATTTTTTTCAATAGCAATACCCAATTTTAACGAGATATTTCAAATCTTCGGTTCAAACTATGCGTAGACACCAAATTTCAAGTCATTTGAATGATAAGTTTTTGAATTATAAACATTCAAAATTTAGTGCTTCTAATGTTAAATTACATTTTCATATTTTTATTTATATCTCCCGAAATTATGCTCCTAATGGGCTAATTTTTTTTGTAGTAATAATACTAATATACCCAAACATAAATAAGCTGAATTTGCAATTTTTATAATTTTATGATATGAATTATGAATTATGAAATTAATATTCGAAAAAATTACGAATTGCAACCTACAATTTTTTTGATGGATTTATTAAGTCCTGCTTTATGGAAATTCAAAAATTTCACATTTTTCTTCCAAGTACTTTTCAAATTATGCTTAAAAAACGGCAAAATGATGGTTTAAGGGGCCGTCTATGATGGAAGTGAGTAGACATTTTGAAATTTATTCTCCTGTACTGTAATCTAACACGCTTCATTGACTCCTTGAGTGGCGCTTAAGGCCCCTTATCACTCAGATTTTAGATTTCCCTCGTCAATGTTAAACCAATGGCCATTTAATGCCTCTTTATTTGTCTAATATCTCGTCAGAAAATTAATATTTTTAACTCATTTTTTCTGTATGCACTTCTTAAAAGATGTCGCTTTCTGTCTTCGTTGACAAAATAATTTTAAAATGTATACTTATTTTTTAATTTAATGCTAAAGTCTTAAGAAGTAAGCGAAATGTAAATAACATTAAATAACTTCAATTCTATTTGGAGTTTTAAAATTTTGAAAACAACACAAGAAAGCCTGTATTTTCATCTGTTCATACAAATTAAAATTTTTCGTTTAGGTCTATTTAAACTTGAGATATTAGACAAAAATGTTAAAAATTTCATTCCCCCACTAAAACATAAATCAATGCAGGAGGGAGCAGAGTTTGACCTTTGACATGCAGACTGTCACAATGGGGGGTTCAAGAGATACCCACAATCAAGTGAATTGGAAGGAGGAAGTCTGGTATAGTTTTCTGGGCTTTCCTGATTATTTTTATAAAGAGAAAGAGCTATTTCGTTTCAGTTGTATTTCAAGGGCAGTAAAACACCTTTTTTTCCCCTCTAAATACTGCTTTTTTTTTGCTTCAATGTCTTTTTATTGAATTACATATAATTTTTCGGAAATAAAACTGCATCAAACACTATACATACATACAGTTAAATTTTTTGTGCTTTTTCTTTTTTCTTTTTCTTTCTTTTTTTTTTTTTTTTTTTTTTTTTGACATACTTATAAAAACTTTTCCTTTCTTACATGCATGGAAAATTTCAGATTTTATTAAGTTTCAAGGAAACAAGTGAATTTTAATGTTTTGTTTTTGCTTTTGTTTTTTCAGAAAAATACATTATTTGCATTTGCAAGAAGAAAAATAAAAAAAAACTCCTATGCAATTTATACCTTATTCAGAATGTCTGAAAAATGCATTTAACAGATTTATAGTAATCATTTTCATTATTTCATTAATTTATCATTTCTATTTAAAATCGTTTAAACTTATTTTCTGTCTAGAATTCATTTAACTACTTAAATACAAAGTTTATAAGATTATAAATCATCCTGAATAATAAAATAAAAAAATTCAAAATGAAACTTGTTTGAATGAATAACAATTCAATATGCTATTTAACTACAACTGGGATGATTTTTAACGAGAAAAGAAAAAAAAAGGGAAAAAGGTAATGTACAAATTATTAGGGAATTATTAAGAAATGTACAAATAAAATATTCTTACAATAGAAATATAGAAATATTTCCGAATTGAAAAATCCCACTCCCCCCTCCCCCCCCCCAACGCCAAGTAAGCTGAAAAAATGCAAAGGAAAAAGAAATCATCCTTTTAAAATTCTTTTGTTTTGTGTAACATATAATGCTTTAGTAACAAAATAAAGTAATGCATATCTATAACTCATTCTAAACTGTATTACTACTAATCGATGCATTAAATGAATTTTATAACAAGTTATTTTAATGATACTTATAAGTACCGTCAGAAGATAAAGGATTAAAGACATTTTATGAACGATTTGAACGAAATTTTGAAAAATTAAAATAATTAATATTTTTAAATTTTGTTTTTCTGTCTTAAAAAAAAAAAATATTTAAACGGTCGATTGCATAGTTTTGCTGTATTACATTTTTCTTATTCAACAGAATTTCATGAGACGTTCTTAATTATTGCCCTACAATCAATTATTAGTATTCTGTTGATAATTTATTAGAATATTTTCTCATTTGATTTGCTGATTATATATCAATGCGATAAATACTAGAATTTTAAATATAAGTAAAACTTTTTAACATACTTATTACCAATTATTATTTATAAATATTTTTGCCTCTTTAAAAATGTATCCAATACAAGAAAACTTGAAATTAATTAAATTATTACGCGAGAAAAGCATTAAGCGGTAGAAATTATGTCTTATTTAAAAAATCCAATTAATAATATTTCCAAATCCTTTCAAATGAATGATATTTACACGTGAATATTAAAAGAGAAAGAAGCTTTAATTTCAACGAATATAATTTCAACGAATATAATTTTAACGAAAATATTAAAATTTTATACCTAATTTTGCAAAGTAGTAAAATTGGGGACAATCGCGACATTGTTTTAATGGATTTTGAAAAAAGTATATTAATTTTGAATTGTTACACCAATAATAAAAATATTACCGACCTTTAAAGCTTTCGGTCGCTAGTCGTCTTTGAAATTTTTAATAAAGAAGGGAATCTGGTGTATATTTCGTAGGCTAATTGAGAAATCAGGCTCTTTGCAAAGAGCCGGGCTAATTGGAGAATCATCTCCCTTTTTCCAATTCGCCTGATAGTTTTCAGGCTTATTGCAAAGAGCCTAGAGAGCATTAGGCTAATTGAAAACTGGCTACTTGTTTCTCAATCAGCCTGGCGTTTTTCAGGCTTATTGCAAAAAGACCACACAGCGTTAGACTAACTGAAAAATTACTATTTATTTCTCAATCAGCATGATATTTTTAGGCTTATTAACCCATAACGGCACCCGAACGCGAAAAAAAAAAAAAAAAAAAAAAAAAAAAAAAAAAATGCAACAGACCGCACTTCCGATCCGAGCAAGACAAAATAATTTCAGTCGATACGCAAACCCGAGCAGAACGTGAAAATTCTATTTAAAAAAAAAAAAAAAAAAAAAAAAAAAAAAACCGAAATCTCACCGAAACCAAATACGATAACCGACAAAAACATTCTAAAGAACCATAACTTGATCCGAGCAAGACAAAATAATTTCCGTGGAGACGCAACCCGACTCTAACCTAAAAATTCTATTAGAAGAAACCCGAAATGTGACACGAACCAAATCTGAACCCGGCAAAAATATTCCAAAGAACCATAACCCGTTCCGAGCAAGCCAAAATAACTTCTCTGGACACGTAACCTGACCCGAACCTAAAAATTTTGTTTACCCCCCCCCCCCCCCCCCCCGAAGTATAGTCCGAATGAGATCTGAAACCTATAAAAATATTCCAAAGAATCATAACCCGATCCGAGCAAGACAAAATAATTTCCATGGACATAAACCCGTCCCGAATCTAAAAATTCCATTTGAAAAAAACCTGAAATCTTATTCGAATCAAATCTGAATCCGGCAAAAATATCCTCAAAAACCATAACCCAATTCGAGCAAGACAAAATAATTTCCGTGGATACACAGCCCGACCCGAACTTAAAAATTCCGTTATAAAAACCTCGAAATCTGACACGAACCAAATCTGAACCCGGCAATTATTTTCTCTTGATCGGATCGGGTTATGGTTCTTTGCAATATCACGGTTGTTTCGGGTCAGATTTCAGGTTTTTTTAAATGGAACTTTCAGGTTTGGGTCGAGTTGCGTGTCGACGGAAATTATTTTGTCTTGCTCGGATAGGAGTACGGTCTGTTGTAATTTTTTTTCGTGTTCGGGTCGGGTTATGGGTTAATAAGCCTAAAAAAGTTATCCTGATTGGGAAATAATTGGTTATTTTTAATTTAGCCTAACGCTTTCTAGGCTCTTTGCAATAAGCCTGAAAAATACCAGGCTGATTGCAGGGCCGGCGCTGGACATTTTGCCGCCTGATGCGAGCATCATTTTGCCGCCCTTATGACGTAATTGTTTTTCTTCATTACTCAAATGTTTTTAAGAATAGAAAATTAATATGCTAACTAGAGATAGACCGAGAATTCAGTTTCGTTTTCGTTATCGGCCTAAAATCTGAGTTTCACTGAAAATTCGTTTTCGGCGAAAATGCTGTCAAAAATTCGGCCGGACCGAAACTATCTGTATGGTAATCGTAAAATGATCTATTCAAACGGAAATGCATGGCAACCCGATTACAAAACATCATTCGTAATAATAGCATTCAATATTCCGTAACTTGGTGATATTTTAAAAACAGGGCACATTGCCATGTTTAGAGAATGTGAAATCTGAATGGGGGTTAGTGAGCGCAACAATTTACAATTTTCAATGTACAATTTAAAAATGTACAGAAATGTACAAATTACATAACGTACATTTTTTTTTTTTTTTTTTTTTTTTTTAAACAGTTAATTGTAAAAAAAAAAAAAAAAAAAAAAAAAAAAAAAAATGTGATATTTGAGATATTAACATGATGAAATGATAAAAATAAGTCTCAATGTATGGCTAAAAACACATTTCAATAAATAACAGAAAACATATTTTATTTTTATTCCTGGGACCATTTTTTTTTAATTTTCTGGAAAACTTAATTTTTAGAGTTGAAACTTTTTGAATAAGTGTGCAATATGTATAAAAATGAACTAGTATCAGTAAATTAACCAATCTAAGAGAGCACGAAAAATCAAAAATGTCCTGGACACAGAAACTTGCTAATCGGGCCCTGTATGTAAACATTTTATACATATATATATAGGGTAGATACTATACATACATATATATATATATATATATATTATATACAATTTATATGCAAAGTATCCATTTGTTTCTAATAAAAAATATATAAATCGCTTCCTTATATTAAAAAAATTGTATAAAGTACAGGTGCAGATTCCCAAAATTTTTAAGGAGCCAGTGGCTCCTAAACCCAAGTTGTGGAAGAACCCATAAAAGCAATAGCGTTTATATGAGAAAAATTCAGAACGTGAATCTCGTCAAAGAATCGCAAAAAACCCTGCAAATTTCGTCAAAGGATCCAGGAAAAAAAGGAATTTCGTCAAAGAATTCCAAAAAACACGAATTTCGTCAAAAAGTTAAACAAAAAAATACGAATTTCGTCAAAGAATCGTGAAAAAACGCGTATTTCGTCAAAGAATCGAGGGGAAAATGCGAATTTCGTCAATCTTCGCAGAAAAACGTCAACGTCGTCAAAGGGTAATGAAGAAAAACCACACTTATTTTATCAAAGGATCGAAGAAAAAACGCTAATTTTGTCAAAGGATTGCAGAAACAACGCGAATTTCGTCAAAAGATTGCAGAAAAAACGCGGATTTCGTCAACAGATTGCAGAAAAAAAAGAACTTTATCAAAAAATCGCAAATTTCGTCAAAGCATTGCAAAAAAAAAAAAAAAAAAAAAAAAAGACATTTATAAAACGATTGCTATAAAACCTGAATTTCTTCAAAGGTTCGCGGAAAAAAACGCGATTTTCGTCAGAGGATCGCGAAAAGAAATCGCGATTTACGCCTAAAGATTACCGGAAAAAACGCGAAATTCGCCAAAGGATGGCGACTTAAACGCCGAAAATTAGTCGCCAAAGCAAAAAATTTAGTCTCCACATGGCGACTGGTGACAGTGAATCTGCACCTATAGCTATAAAGATTTAAAAAATTGCTAGTATATATGAAACAAAATATGTATGAAAAATTTCCTTCTCTCGCCAAGGCAGATTTCTCTATTTTGCCCGTACTGAAAAAGTACTCTTTTTGTTTTATTTTTGAATAATACTGTACGTAAAATTAAAATTGTAACTTTTATTATTATCATCATCTGAATAAATTAAATTGTCCATGAATCAGTCAACAAATTCGAGTACAGAAAATATAGTTTTATTTCATGCTTATCTAGGAGGATCGCTAAAACAAAATAATTACTTGAAAATGATAAATGCATATGCAAAGGGAAAAAAGTTATAATTTTTGCAAATTTTAAAAAACACTAAAAATTGATTATAAATTAAAGTATTTTTTTTTTATTTATTTATTTACGATAAGCATCATTTTTAGGGTCTCGCCCCTCTGTCTGTCTGTCCGTCACAGAGCCCGTTCTCAGAAACTATGTATGTTAGAGACTTGAAATTTTGCATACTTATAGCTGAACACCTCACATCAAACGCAAATCCTAAAATTTCGAAAAAATCTTATATTTAGCCCTCTGGTCTCTAACTTGTGTATTTTAAGCTTTTTCTAACTCAGCCCCTAATTAAGTTGAAGACTTGAAATTTTGCATAATTATAGCTAAACACTTGCGATCAAACGACAAATCAGAAAATTTCAAAAAAAAATCTTATATTTAACCCTCTGTGCTCTAACTTGTGTATTTTAAGCAATTTTTTATCCTCCCCCCTTTTCCCCTGGGGGTCACTTTTTAAACTTTTGCTAACACCCCTTTGATCACTCTTTCATATTCTGCACCATAGACTTACATATTGTAGTTCCATTTTTTACCGCCTGGGGGCGGCTACTTATCTCGGGTGCTATGGGCCCGATTCCCTCGACTAATATATCTACGGATAGGTTGTAAAACCGAGTTTCGTTCGGATAGAGGTTTGTGTAGAATAGAGTGCTCCCCCTGGTTGCGAAATGTGGAACTAACAGATTTTGCAAAAGGATAAAGTGTTTTGAAAGGAATATTAAACGAAACCCTTTGTGTGATCTGTGATCACACTTACCCACTTGTTTGAAAGCTAGTTTACCTAAAATCATTTTAAAAGGAAAGTTGGGATCGACGGGAAATTAAAATTGTGACCAATTGATTCAAAACAAGAGATATATTTCCAGATAGCTGTAATACGGCTTTTTTCGCATTCTTTTTAATTGATTTTTCATCTTTGTTAGAAATTTTTAGATTTTAATGAAATGTAAGTTTGATTATTTGGATATACAGTGGGTGATCGGTTAACGAACACTTTTGAGAGAGATTTTTATGTTCAGATAACGAACACTTTCGCGAAGAATTTTCTGTTCCGTTACGAACACCTCACGAAACAAAGCAAGTAGAAGCAATGCCATGTTTCAGTTTTCCAGAGCTGTATTTAATTGTATCTATTATCGACTTAGAAAATATTTTAAAAGTTGTATATTTATGGCCTAATTAGTTTATGGGTTATCGAGAGTTCGGGTCCTACATTTTAGGACCCCCAAATTTGAATGAACAGATTAAAAATATTAAATTATATATCTTGTCCTTCTTTAAAGAAATATTTTTAATTGAAATTTTTCATTTTAATTGAAATGGAGTTCCTAAATTATAAACAAGCTCTAAGGCTTGGCCTTTATCGGGCCCTGCAATAAATATAATTTTTAGAGAACAAATGGAACTTTTCATAGGTCAAAGTGATATGGAGTGATATGGTTTAATGCTGCAGTCAACGAATGTGATCCTAAAAGTTTTTACAAAACAAATGTCATTTATATAACTGTAAATTAATTTTTCAATTTATTTTCAGCAGTGAAATTACGCTCGATATTATTGAATATTTAATACGTGATTTACCACATTGTTAACCAAGCGTAGAACCAACAGAGTGAAAACTGTCCAAGCCGGGAATCGAACCCGGAATCCTTGGAATAGCGCTCCAAGTGCTCTACCACTGCTGAAAATTAATTGAAAAATTAATTAAAAATTATAGTTGTGTTCACCGATGCTGGTTTTATTTGTATCTCATGTTTCGCCGCAAGACTGTGTGTTCATGAAGATTATTCCATCGTATGCTACAGATGCAACCTTAACAACATATTTAGTGAGAGATGCTAAGATGGGTATCGTCCTCGTAGCTTTAATGGTAGAACACTTGAGCACTATTCCAAGGGTTCCTCATTCGATTCTCGACTTGGACATTTTTCACTCTGTTGGTTCTACGCTTAGTTAGCAATGTGGTAAAACATGTATTAAATGTATGTCATTTTTTTTAATGCAATCGACACGTATAAAGCCATCAAAATACGATCTATACATATTAAATATGGACGTATTATTAACCTTATTTAAAAAGGAAGTTTGAAAACTTTTTCGATTGTTATTAATGTATGCATCATTGTTATTACATTTAAATAAATTTAGGGAGAATTTATATTAATTTTTATGTATTTGTTAGTTTTTAAGAACGAATTATTTCAACGCCCACACAAATGTATACAAAATCTATGATCGGTTAATGAACAATTCGGTTAACGAACATTGTTTTGGACCGGATTAAGTTCGTTAACCGATCACCCAGTGTATGATCTTTTCTCAACCAGGCTTTTGTCTTTTTCTAAAGATATTGGAAACAGCTAAGATAGTGCAAATGATAAATATATATATATAACTCGTTAGAAAACATTAAAAATTGCAAAAAATTGAAAATCTGATAAAAGTATCAAAATGGGAGGGAGGGGGGGAGCGAACGGCAAATAAATGATCTACAAAATAATATTTTCACTGCACTCGACGGAAATTCTTCTCTGTTCTCAGCGGGAACAGTCGAAAATTATGTAGGAAATTGCAACGAACAGTTTAATTAATCACTAATAAATAAAAATAGGTTTTTCGGATGTTATCCATTCTCAAGTAAGCACTTTCAGTTGCGTAACTCATAACTGAATTTGTAGATCCAGTTGTCGCAAAATAATGGTGATGTTACTGGTGATTTTGCATGTTTGTCTGTTAAACATGTTTGCTGTGCGTGAAAATACTTACTTGAGTGGGTAACATCCAGAAAACCAATTTTCCGTAAAGGAAGAACTGATTAATGATGCATTGTTGAAGCCACTCGGAAACGTTTCCGAAAATGATGGACAGCTAATAAAAAATTATTTATATAAATTCTTTTTTAATCCTAATGCGGTGTTCATTTTGAATGAACATTATTTCAAATATGCAGAGCTTCCAAGTTTCCTACCACTATTTTAATTCAGAAAATGTTCTTTTTTTTAATTAGAACATTTGAGCGATTCAAGAGAACAACAATTTCTCTAAAATAATAGTGGTGTGTAAAAAGCCGCAGACTCAACAACTCTGAACGCTGGGCCAACTTTTGGGTCAAAAACGACCCGAACACCTTAGCAAGGTTAAATTTCACAAATAAATTGTTTTCGGATTTTTATAAAAGATAAAGAAGCGCTTTGCGGGATTTTAATATTTTCGTGATTATAGTACATATTCGTATCTTGCAATCCAGCACAATTTCACCAGACATTCCTTTTTTTCAGTTCACCCTTTTTCATATAGAATATTATCATGCTTGAAATCATGCTTCAATATTTTGCAATAAATTCCTTGATTAAAAGCTAAAAAGAAATCGAAAAAAAAAATAATAAACTAGTAAAGAAAAAAAAAAGGAATAAACAAAAAATTTTGGAAATTTATATTATTTTGAAACAATTTGCTCTCATATTTTATACTAGGAGGCATTGTCCCTACGAGCTAAGTTCACCAAACCCGTCCAAATCCTACTGGTTCTACAAACAACACTAATTTGCTATGTTTAAAAAAGATTACCTGATTTCGAAAGATTGAAAGATATTACTACGATCAGTTGTTGGTCTCATCAAAAGTTTTTGTTTCTTTTATCGTTTTCCCGCTAGAAATTATAGAAAGAAAGGAAAATTATTAGTCGAAAGGTGCGTTTTATCAGGGTCTCATATTTTTTGGAAGACGGTTTATTAAGATATTATATAATTATTCTTTTATTTGGATAAAGATCCAGGACATTGAGAAGTTAATTATTTATGCAGGCTGATTTTTTAAGCAAATGAAATATGTTTTAAAGAATGCTTTTTTCAAAATTACCTAAAATCATTATCTTAAACTAAAAACTAAATAAAGATACTAGCATTATATTTACCTGAAGTAAGAAATATTTTTTCTTCTTTTAACTGGTACAACATCTGTGTAATCCTAGTATCCGACTCGCTACAGGCAATTAATGAAAATAATTTCACGATCGAAAGACTATGCAAGTAAAATAATGAAATACTAAAAGCACGTGACGCTACAACATTATGAGAATTTGTGGTTTGCATGCGTCTGACGCAGTCTACCCTTTGTGAATTCTGCTGATTTCAGTACAAGCCAATCTTTCAAAAGAAAAGAAAAAGCATGAAATTCTCTTCGTTAGTTTTGTTCGTGTCGATTTAATCCATTTTCCATAATAAAGATTATGAACTCTTCGATTATCATTCGGCTGTAATTATCTGAAATGTACTCCGTATTTTTATTCTAAAATGAGAGGAAAAAAATCACACTTAAAAAAAAAAAAAGTTTTGATACATATAATGGTAAGGAATTTTATGTTCAATATATGTGAGGCAAATGCCGCCCTTTATGCGTGCGCCCTGAGGCGGCCGCCTCGCTGCCTCACCCCTGGCGCCGGCCCTGGCTGATTGAGTAACAAGAGGTTAGTTTTCAATTAGCCTAAGGCTCTCCAGGCTCTTTGCAATAAGCCTGAAAAATATCAGGCTAATCAGAAAAAGAGAGATAATTCTCCAATTAGTCCGGCTCTTTGCAAACAGCCTAGGCTCTTTGCAAAGAGCGTGATTTTTCAATTAGCCTACGACATATATAATTAAATAACATGTATTTCAGCCTTTGTACATAAATATATAGAATAAAGAAACTTTCCTGTGAAATTTTACATAATCTTATATTAATAATAATCTTTATATAATCTTTATATGCTAGTATTATATAGCTTTGTATGATAGTATACTTTATATGCTAGTACCGTATTTTATGGAAGAAACGCCGCGTCATTTACGAGATTAAAAGTTCGTTTTTTTTCCAAGTGCGGCGTTTACGATTTTTTTTTTAAATACCAACTGAGTTTCCTTAATTTAAAAATTCATAAAAATATTTAAAATCGGATTTAAATATTTTAAATAAAACTTCAGACATCTTAGGATATTAAAAACGAGGCATCCTACACTGTTCAGAAAACTTTGATTATAATTAGGTCAATGTGACAATGTGACGTTGTCGACCAGGGCCGGATTAAGGGCCGTATTTTCTGAAAGATTTTCTGCTTTAACAAAAAATGGAAAACGCCATTCGATTACATAGTTTCTGAATAAGAACACCTGACAATTTTATGCGTTTCTGAACAAAAATGAATTTAAAAATGCGTCAGAAAGTAGTTTTTTTGTATTTGAGAATAGATTTATCATATTTTGCACAAAATTGACTTATCTCATTAAAATTGAAAAATTTTGGCATACATATTTAGAACTTTTAATTCATTGTCAAGATATGGATTAAACTGGAAAAGTAAATTTTATAAAAAGTCTGAAGTGTTGATTTTTTTTTAAATCAGGAAAAATTGTTTTTTCTATAATAAAAATGTATCTCACAATTACATTTTCTAACACAATTTGGCGGTTTGCCCACTACAAGATACGCTCGCCAACTGCCATGTAGACTCCGCTAAAAATACGCTAATTTGTTCACATTTGAAAAGATTACCTGATTGCGGAAGTTTGATTACAAAGAATTTATTAATAAAATTTCTCATATTTTGTGCAAAAATTGACTTATTTCAGCCGAGAACTAAAAACTTTCCACATACACATTTAGAACTTTTAGTTCATTGTCAACATTTAGATTGAACTTAGAAAAGTAAATTTTGATATTAAATAATTATTTTCATATTTGCAAAAATTATACGTGTATTTCTCTAGTCCGCCAGCACTGTAAAAAAAATGGTAACGTTCCATGTAAAAACCAGGAACGTTTCGCCTTTTCTCAGGTTTTCAGAATAATTTAGCTCTTTCCTGTGAAATTCTGGTTTTCTTATCTGAAACGTTCCTGAACAAAAGTTGGAAATAGCAAAACGCTGCGGCCGCCATTTATTATTTTTTTGCTATAATCCGTTGCTCGCGCGCGAGTGTCGAAAACGAATTCCTTAAATGAATGTAAAAAAATCAATATGGAATGCAAATAAATCAATAGACGACATAATCCTTTACGTCTCTATTGTCAAGACAATTCAGATGAAAATACAATACCTCTGTGACATCGCTAAGAGATTATCTCTCGTACTTGTCTGTGGAATGTTTAACGAGCAGACCATGTAAAAAAAATACACCTATTATTTGGATCTCCATTAACCAGGGGACCATCAAACATGATTCTCACCGATTTTGATTAATTTAAAGTACGTTTTAGAGTTCTTATCTCTAATTATTCTTGTGAAAGGATTTCTTCAAATGGGCCTTAGATTTTCAGAAATTAGATGCCGAGGTTTAGCATACGTTTCAAATACCCATTAGTTTGCAGCTCTCAACGTGTCTTTCGTGGTGTGGACGCAGAAGGCTCGCACGCCACCCGTACGGCCCGAGTTCGATGCTACCTCTTGACTTTTTTTTTCTTTTTTAATTAATTTTATATTTTAACACTTTATTACAATTTGATTTAAATTTGATATATATTTGACACTTTGAATTGCTGCAAGTTTGAATTTTTTTTTATTTTCGGAAAAAATATACAATTACGTTTAGGTTTTTTTTTCATGAAAATTTATATGTATTTTATCTAACTTGTAAACTAACATAATTACTGACGAAAATCCAAAATATTTTATGTCTAGATTTTTTTTCTAATTATTATTTACATTTATATATTTTTATATTTTAAGCAAAGTTCAGAAACAATATATCATATATATATTTACTTTATTGAATTTTAACTGAAAATTTAATTTTTCGTGTAAATTATAAATAATAATTTTGATGTCAATTTCAAAATATTTTTTCGTTCTAACAAATAATGATAATAAAGCGAAAATTGTCAACTGGAAATGTAAAAATCGTCTGCGGATCCCGCATGCTGTGAAATGTCAGTAATGTTTTGCTGTCAACAGAAATATTCCTGGTATTTCGCAGGAAACTTACTGGCATTTCTGTAGAAAGTTTTTAACATATACAGTAAAGTTCCAGTCATTTTCAAGAAATGTTTCTTGGAAATAATGGGCAACTCAGCTGCCCATTTTTTCCCAGGAACGTTGCGGAATTTTTTTTACAGTGAGGCAAATGGGCACCACTCTCACAGAAACAAATCTCAATGAGGAACTCGTACACCTAAAAAGTTAGTGCAGAACAAGGTGGTGCTGCCGTTACAAATCAGTAAAAGAGCTATATTTCAATTATGACAATATTTAGTGTGTTTTAGAATGCATAAGTACGAACTGTGAAGAGAAACTTGACACTAGAAAGGAAGCAAAATCCCTAATTAAAAAAGTTTTCTAAATTTGAATGGGTATTAATGTGTACACTTTGGCATGATATTTTAGAGCGATTCGACAAAGTAAATGCATCCCTTTAAAAACCAATACTTCATCTCCTTACTGGTTGCAACTATTTGGAATCGCTCTTAACCCTTTATGTCCCGACGGTACTTTAATGTATCATTAAAATAACTTGCTATAAAATTCATTTAATACACCGATTAGTAGTATTACAGTTTAGAATGAGTTATAGATACTTTACTTTATCTTCTTCCAAAAGCATTATTGGTTTCACACAAAAAAAAAAAAAAAAAAAAAGAAGGATGATTTCTTTTGCCTTAGCATTTTTTGAGTTTTCTTGACGTTGAAAGATTGGGGGGGGGGGGGGGGTAGTTTCAGTTCGGAAATATTTCTATTGTAAAAACATTATGTTCGTACATTTTCTAATTCTACAAAATACTAAAAAAAAAATACTTTAAATAAAAGATTTGAGTGGAGCTATAAATATTGCACAAAATCCCTTTGATATCAAATTTAATTAATTAATTTTAATTGGCAAAATCCTTCAAAAATATATTAGATGATTGTATAAATCTCCTAATGCAGTTTAAAAAATTCACGAAAAATGCTTTAGAAGATGAAAATTTCATGAATTCATAATTTGGGACATAAAGGGTTACTACATCGATTAGCAGTAATGCAATTACAATGAGTTACAAATTCTTTACTTTATGTTGTTCCAAAAGATGATGCCTAAAAAAAAGTGTTTTTAAATGGATGATTTATCTTTCATTTGCATCTGTTTAGCTTTCTTGATGGCTGAAGGTTGGAAGTGGATGGTTCCAGTTCTTAAATATTTTTATATTTCTATTGTAAGGGCATTATATTTGTACATTTCCTAATTCTAAAAAACACTTAAAAATTTTTTTATATAAAAAAATTGAGAGAAGTTAGAAATATTCTACAAAATCCCTATAAATAAATATTTCATTCATTAATTTTAATTGGCAATATCCTTCTAAAATTTATTGATTGTGTAAATCTTCTAATGAATTTTTAAAAAATCAGAAAAATACTTTAAAGGATGATTTTTCATTCTTTCATAATTTGGGACATATGTGGTTAAATAAAATAATTAAAAGCACCATTAAACATACCAAAAAAAAAAAATGTTTGAGTAACGATCAATTTTTTTCACAATCAATTTTTAAAGTTTGTGTTTGAGGGGGGGGGGAGAAGTTGTGTGTGGGGGGGAGGGGGAATTTTCAGTAGCAGGGAAGGGGGGGCAAAATTTTCAGTAGCCCCGGGCCCCAGAGCAGCTTAAACCGGCCCTGCTGTCGACAAAAGTAGCACTCCGACGGATGCGGCGTTTACAACAGGTGCGGCGATTACGATATTTTTAAGTTTATTCAGGCCAATTTGAGGAGTGTGGCGTTTCTTCCATAAAATACGGTATATGCTTATATTGCTAGTATTTTTATATTTTATATTTATGATAACAATAATAATAATAATTAGAGATAGACAGAAAAATAGATTTCGTTTTTGTCACAAAATCAGAGTTTCGCCGAAAATGTGTTTTCGGCGAAAATGTTGCCAAAAATTCGGCTGGACCGAAAGTCGACATTACTCAGAGATTTGAGCTATATTGGCTTAAATGAGATAAGCTTTGCTTATTTCTATAAACTTCACTGATTATAATTGTCAGTCATGACTGACTCAAGACGTGAGTACAAATTACAATGTAAGTAATGTCTATATAACTAAATTTTGAAGACGCCTTTCATTTTCTCATTAAAAGATGCAGACTTACCAGTAATAGAAAATTTTTAGAAAGTAGAGAAGTGTTTTGAATACTCTTTGAGAAAGTTCTAGTATAACAGATGATCATTAAAAAAATCATTACAAAAGATAAATCGAGGTATGTATACCTAAAACATTTTCTAATTATATGTAATTCGCATAATTCGAAAATAATTCTGTGTTGTTGACGAATTAATTACATTTTATTTTATTTTGTAAGAAAATAAAAAGTTTTGGTCAAATTCACAGAAAGTCAACTTGGGCCTCACTTATAATTAATTAATAATTATGAATATTTATGTATGTATTAATTACTCAAAAAAAAATTTAGACATTTTCGTTTTCGGCCGAAAATAGGAAGATTACCAAAATTCTGTTTCGGTTTTAAATACCTATTTCGGTCTATCCTTAATATAATACCTAAACAACTAAAAGATTTGTTGAGAATTTATAAGACCAATATAGGAAAACAACAAAGATCTAAATTGCTTACAGTGGAATTAATTTTGGCATAAGACTTCAGGTTCATCTACGGACTGATTATGCTTTTGGCAAATTGGATACTGACACTCCTGATTTTAGTGACCCCGAATTTTGTTTTAGGGAATTTTCATATCGCTGAAAATTCAAGCCTATTTTAACCTTCTAATCTTTATAATCAATATTTTGAACTTTTAAAATAGGATAACATTATTTCTAAATGTGTGAGTGCGTACTTATATAATCAATCATATGTTTTATAAGACTTCGAAAATGTTTAGTTTTTTTTTTTTTTAATAACGGTATAAGAAGAGGGCGGGGCGGGGGGAGGGAAGAATATCAAGCCCTGGACCTCTCTTTGGCTGTCCGACCTGTGAAACAATTTTTTCTGAATCTTGTCCTTTTGAAACAAACTCAAAAGAAAGCTCGCTTTTATTTTTTTTTTTTTGTAAAAGAACCTCTCTCACCTAATTCTTTCCATCCAAGACTGCCCTCAAGCAGTTTTCCCCCTTCTTGGACACCTTGTTTGACCCCTCGCTTGACCCTAACTGCGTTGACAGCTGTAGAAAAGCATAGGCGTGTTTAGAAAGGGGGGGATAGAATTCTCACATGAAGAGCTCAAGTTGGAAAAAAATTGTCAGTGAAAAGGAGCCTTAAGGCTCCTTTTCACTGACAATTTTTTTTCCAACTTGAGCTCTACATGTGAGAATTTTATTCCCCCCCCCCCCCTTTCTAAACACGCCTATGCTTTTCTACAGCTGTCAACGCAGTTAGGGTCAAGCGAGGGGTCAAACAAGGTGTCCAAGAAGGGGGAAAACTGCTTGAGGGCAGTCTTGGATGGAAAGAAATAGTAGGTGAGAGAGGTTCTTTTACAAAAAAAAAAAATAAAAAAATAAAAGCGATCTTTCTTTTGAGTTTGTTGCAAAAGGACAAGATTCAGAAAAAATAGTTTCACAGGTCGGACAGCCAAAGAGAGGTCCAGGGCTTGATATTCTTCCCTCCCCCCGCCCCGCCCTCTTCTTATACCGTTATTTAAAAAAAAAAAAACTAAACATTTTCGAAGTCTTATAAAACATATGATTGATTATATAAGTACGCACTCACACATTTAGAAATAATCTTATCCTATTTTAAATCTAAGATATCTATACATTTTAACGTCTGAATTCAAAATATTTAAATAGGAAACAGTAGACAGACTTTAATACAATTACTAAAAACATACAAAACAATTAAAATGAGATAAAATCATATAAAATTATACACTATAAAATAAACGTTTCGCTATACACCGCATAGCCTCATCAGTATTCGAATCAACTTACAACAAAACAACGTGCATACACCGGACCCAGTCAAAGTTAAAGTCAATGATTTAAGAAAACAAAATATTCATTCGGAACAGGACTTGATTCATTCAGGGTTAATGGATGCAATTTAGTAAACCATCCCTCCATAAAAATTCTATAATAATAGTCTATGCAATTACTTTTCAAAATTGAAGAATCTGTGAAGGAGGGGGTGTGATCCTTGTCAAGTGCATGTTGCACTAACCTGGAATTTAATTTACCTTTTTTAAATGCACCGATGTGCTCTTTAAGACGAATTTCCATGGATCTGCCGGTTTCACCTATGTAAACATTATCACAATCCTTGCAGGGAATCTTGTACACAACGCCGCTTAATTTTTCTTTTTCATATTTGAACTTGTGGTTATTCAGGAAGGAACTTAATTTATTTAATGGTTTATAAGAAACACCTATGTTAAATGATTTCAAAACTGAAGAAATTTTTTCAGAAACATTAGTATAATATGGTAAACACACGAAATAATTTGGTTTAACCTGTTGAAAAGGAGGGGGAGTTGAATTAACCAAATCTAGAGTATTCTTGAAAACTTTTTTAACGAGATTTTTTGGGAAGCCGTTATTCCTTAAATCTTCATAAATTTTATTTCTTTCAGTTTCGAAAGCTTCAATGCTGCTGCAATATTTTATAGCTCTATATGTTAAACTTTTAATAATAGAAATCTTATGAGTGAGTGGGCAAACAGAATTAAAATTGGTGTACTGACCTGTAGATGTCGGTTTTCTATAGACATTCTATTCCTATTCATATCTATTCCTATTTTAAATGTTCAAAATATTGATTATAAAGATTAGAAGGTTAAATTAGGCTTGAATTTTCAGCGATATGAAAATTCCTTAAAACAAAATTCGGGGTCACTAAAATCAGGAGTGTCAGTATCCAATTTACGAAAAGCATAATCAGTCCGTAGATGAACCTGAATTCTTATGCCAAAATTAATTCCACTGTAAGCAATTTAGATCTTTGTTGTTTTCCTATATTGGTCTTATAAATTCTCAACAAATCTTTTAGTTGTTTAGGTATTATATTAAGGATAGACCGAAATAGGTATTTAAAACCGAAACAGAATTTTGGTAATCTTCCTATTTTCGGCCGAAAACGAAAATGTCTAAAAATTTTTTTGAGTAATTAATACATACATAAATATTCATAATTATTAATTAATTATAAGTGAGGCCCAAGTTGACTTTCTGTGAATTTGACCAAAACTTTTTATTTTCTTACAAAATAAAATAAAATGTAATTAATTCGTCAACAACACAGAATTATTTTCGAATTATGCGAATTACATATAATTATAAAATGTTTTAGGTATACATACCTCGATTTATCTTTTATAATGATTTTTTTAATGATCATCTGTTATACTAGAACTTTCTCAAAGAGTATTCAAAACACTTCTGTACTTTCTAAAAATTTTCTATTACTGGTAAGTCTGCATCTTTTAATGAGAACATGAAAGGCGTCTTCAAAATTTAGTTATATAGACATTACTTACATTGTAATTTGTACTCACGTCTTGAATCAGTCATGACTGACAATTATAATCAGTGAAGTTTATAGAAATAAACAAAGCTTATCTCATTTAAGCCAATATAGCTCAAATCTCTGAGTAATGTCGACTTTCGGTCCAGCCGAATTTTTGGCAACATTTTCGCCGAAAACACATTTTCGCCGAAACTCTGATTTTGTGATAAAAACGAAATCTATTTGTCCGTCGATCTCTAATAATTATTATTATTGTTATCATGAATATAAAATATAAAAATACTAGCAATATAAGCATATACTGTATTTTATGGAAGAAACGCCGCACTCCTCAAACTGGCCTGAATAAACTTAAAAATATCACAATCGCCGCACCTGTTGTAAATGCCGCATCCGTCGGAGTGCTACTTTTGTCGACAGCAGGGCCGGGTTAAGCTTCTCTGGGGCTCGGGGCTACTGAAAATTCCCCCCTCCCCCCCACACACAACTTCCCCCCCCCCCTCAAACACAAACTTTAAAAATTGATTGTGTATATCGTTACTCAAACATTTTTTTTTTTTTTTTTTTTTTTTTTTTTGTATGTTTAATGGTGCTTTTAATTATTTTATTTAACCACATATGTCCCAAATTATGAAAGAATGAAAAATCATCTTTTAAAGTATTTTTCTGATTTTTTAAAAATTCATTAGAAGATTTACACAATCAATAAATTTTAGAAGGATATTGCCAATTAAAATTAATGAATGAAATATTTATTTATAGGGATTTTGTAGAATATTTCTAACTCCTCTCAATTTTTTTATATAAAAATTTTTTTAAGTGTTTTTTTAGAATTAGGAAATGTACAAATACAAATACCCTTACAATAGAAATATAAAAATATTTAAGAACTGGAACCATCCACTTCCAACCTTCAGCCATCAAGAAAGCTAAACAGATGCGAATGAAAGATAAATCATTTAAAAACACTTTTTTTTAGGCATCATCTTTTGGAACAACATAAAGTAAAGTATTTGTAACTCATTGTAATTGCATTACTGCTAATCAATGTAGTAACCCTTTATGTCCCCAAATTATGAATTCATGAAATTTTCATCTTCTAAAGCATTTTTCGTGAATTTTTTAAACTGCATTAGGAGATTTATACAATCATCTAATATATTTTTGAAGGATTTTGCCAATTAAAATTAATTAATTAAATTTGATATTAAAGGGATTTTGTGCAATATTTATAGCTCCAGTCAAATCTTTTATTTAAAGTTTTTTTTTTTTTTTTTTTTTTTGTTTTAGTATTTTGTAGAATTAGAAAATGTACAAACTTAATGTTTTTACAATAGAAATATTTCCGAACTGAAACTACGCCCCCCCCCCCCCCCCTCAATCTTTCAACGTCAAGAAAACTCAAAAAATGCTAAGGCAAAAGAAATCATCCTTTTAATTTTTTTTTTTTTTTTTTTTTGTGAAACCAAT
This sequence comes from Maratus speciosus, assembly GCA_963932465.1. Lineage (NCBI taxonomy): Eukaryota > Metazoa > Arthropoda > Arachnida > Araneae > Salticidae > Maratus > Maratus speciosus. The sequence continues at coordinate 257,926,185 of OZ010800.1, read as the reverse complement.
AATGCTTTTGGAAGAAGATAAAGTAAAGTATCTATAACTCATTCTAAACTGTAATACTACTAATCGGTGTATTAAATGAATTTTATAGCAAGTTATTTTAATGATACATTAAAGTACCGTCGGGACATAAAGGGTTAAGAGCGATTCCAAATAGTTGCAACCAGTAAGGAGATGAAGTATTGGTTTTTAAAGGGATGCATTTACTTTGTCGAATCACTCTAAAATATCATGCCAAAGTGTACACATTAATACCCATGCAAATTTAGAAAACTTTTTTAATTAGGGATTTTGCTTCCTTTCTAGTGTCAAGTTTCTCTTCACAGTTCGTACTTATGCATTCTAAAACACACTAAATATTGTCATAATTGAAATATAGCTCTTTTACTGATTTGTAACGGCAGCACCACCTTGTTGTGCACTAACTTTTTAGGTGTATGAGTTCCGCATTGAGATTTGGTTCTGTGAGAGTGGTGCCCATTTACCTGGCGGACTAGAGAAATACACGTATAATTTTTGCAAATATGAAAATAATTATTTAATATCAAAATTTACTTTTCTAAGTTCAATCTAAATGTTGACAATGAACTAAAAGTTCTAAATGTGTATGCGGAAAGTTTTTAGTTCTCGGCTGAAATAAGTCAATTTTTGTACAAAATATGAGAAATTTTATTAATAAATTCTTTGTAATCAAACTTCCGCAATCAGGTAATCTTTTCAAATGTGAACAAATTAGCGTATTTTTAGCGGAATCTACATGGCAGTTGGCGAGCGTAGCTTGTAGTGGGCAAACCGCCAAATTGTGTTAGAAAATGTAATTGTGAGATACATTTTTATTATGAAAAAACAATTTTTCCTGATTTAAAAAAAAAAATCAACACTTCAGACTTTTTATAAAATTTACTTTTCCAATTTAATCCATATCTTGACAATGAATTAAAAGTTCTAAATATGTATGCCAAAATTTTTCAATTTTAATGAGAAGTCAATTTTGTGCAAAATATGATAAATCTATTCTCAAATACAAAAAAACTACTTTCTGACGCATTTTTAAATTCATTTTTGTTCAGAAACGCATAAAATTGTCAGGTGTTCTTATTCAGAAACTATGTAATCGAATGGCGTTTTCCATTTTTTGTTAAAGCAGAAGATCTTTCAGAAAATACGGCCCTTAATCCGGCCCTGGTCGACAACGTCACATTGACCTAACTATAATCAAAGTTTTCTGAACAGCGTAGGATGCCTCGTTTTTAATATCTTAAGATGTCTGAAGTTTTATTTAAAATATTTAAATCGGATTTTAAATATTTTTATGAATTTTTAAATTAAGGAAACTCAGTTGGTATTTTAAAAAAATCGTAAACGCCGCACTTGGAAAAAAACGAACTTTTAATCTCGTAAATGACGTGGCGTTTCTTCCATACAATACGGTACTAGCATATAAAGTATACTATCATACAAAGCTATATAATACTAGCATATAAAGATTATATAAAGATTATTATTAATATAAGATTATGTAAAATTTCACAGGAAAGTTTCTTTATTGTATATATTTATGTACAAAGGCTGAAATACATGTTATTTAATTATATATGTCGTAGGCTAATTGAGAAATCACGCTCTTTGTAAAGAGCCTAGGCTGTTTGCAAAGAGCCGGACTAATTGGAGAATTATCTCTCTTTCTCTAATTAGCCTGATATTTTTCAGGCTTATTGCAAAGAGCCTGGAGAGCCTTAGGCTAATTGAAAACTGACCTCTTGTTACTCAATCAGCCTGGTATTTTTCAGGCTTATTGCAAAGAGCCTAGAAAGCGTTAGGCTAAATTAAAAATAACCAATTATTTCCCAATCAGGATAACTTTTTTAGGCTTATTAACCCATAAACCGACCCGAACACGAAAAAAAATTACAACAGACCGTACTCCTATCCGAGCAAGCCAAAATAATTTCCTTCGACATGCAACTCGACCCAAACCTGAAAGTTCCATTTAAAAAAACCTGAAATCAGACCCGAAACAACCGTGATATTGCAAAGAACCATAACCCGATCCGATCAAGAGAAAATAATTGCCGGGTTCAGGTTTGGTTCGTGTCAGATTTCGAGGTTTTTCTAACGGAATTTTTAGGTTCGGGTCGGGCTGTGTGTCCACGGAAATTATTTTGTCTTGCTCGGATTGGATTGTGGTTTTTGAGGATATTTTTGCCGGATTCAGATTTGATTCGAATAAGATTTCAGGTTTTTTTCAAATGGAATTTTTAGATTCGGGACGGGTTTATGTCCATGGAAATTATTTTGTCTTGCTCGGATCGGGTTATGATTCTTTGGAATATTTTTATAGGTTTCAGATCTCATTCGGGCTATACTTGTGGGGGGGGGGGGGAAACAAAATTTTTAGGTTCGGGTCAGGTTACGTGTCCAGAGAAGTTATTTTGGCTTGCTCGGAACGGGTTATGGTTCTTTGGAATATTTTTGCCGGGTTCAGATTTGGTTCGTGTCACATTTCGGGTTTCTTCTAATAGACTTTTTAGGTTAGAGTCGGGTTGCGTCTCCACAGAAATTATTTTGTCTTGCTCGGATCAAGATATGGTTCTTTAGAATGTTTTTGTCGGTTATCGTATTTGGTTCCGGTGAAATTTTGTGTTTTTTTTTTTTTTTTTAATAGAACTTTCACGTTCTGCTCGGGTTTGCGTATCGACTGAAATTATTTTGTCTTGCTCGGATCGGGAGTTTGGTCTGTTGCTTTTTTTTTTCCACGTTCGGGTGCCGTTATGGGTTAATAAGCCTAAAAATATCATGCTGATTGAGAAGTAAATAGTAATTTTTCAGTTAGTCTAACGCTGTCTGGTCTTTTTGCAATAGGCCTAAAAAATGCCAGGCTGATTGAGAAACAAGTGGCCAGTTTTCAATTAGCCTCTCTCTAGGCTCTAATGCTCTCTAGGCTCTTTGCAATAAGCCTGAAAACTATCAGGCTAATTGGAAAAAGGGAGATGATTCTCGAATTAGCCCGGCTCTTTGCAAAGAGCCTGATTTCTCAATTAGCCTATGAAATATACACCAGATTCCCTTCTTTATTAAAAATTTCAAAGACGACTAGCGACCGAAAGCTTTAAAGGTCGGTAATATTTTTATTATTGGTGTAACAATTCAAAATTAATATACTTTTTTCAAAATCCATTAAAACAATGTCGCGATTGTCCCCAATTTTACTACTTTGCAACATTAGGTATAAAATTTTAATATTTTCGTTAAAATTATATTCGTTGAAATTATATTCGTTGAAATTAAAGTTTCTTTCTCTTTTAATATTCACGTGTAAATATCATTCATTTGAAAGGATTTGGCAATATTATTAATTGGATTTTTTAAATAAGACATAATTTCTACCGCTTAATGCTTTTCTCGCGTAATAATTTAATTAATTTCAAGTTTTCTTGTATTGGATACATTTTTAAAGAGGCAAAAATATTTATAAATAATAATTGGTAATAAGTATGTTAAAAAGTTTTACTTATATTTAAAATTCTAGTATTTATTGCTTTGATATATAATCAGCAAATCAAATGAGAAAATATTCTAATAAATTATCAACAGAATACTAATAATTGATTGTAGGGCAATAATTAAGAACGTCTCATGAAATTCTGTTGAATAAGAAAAATGTAATACAGCAAAACTATGCAATCGACCGTTTAAATATTTTTTTTAAGACAGAAAAACAAAATTTAAAAATATTAATTATTTTAATTTTTCAAAATTTCGTTAAAATCGTTCATAAAATGTTTTTAATCCTTTATCTTCTGACGGTACTTATAAGTATAATTAAAATAACTTGTTATAAAATTCATTTAATGCATCGATTAGTAGTAATACAGTTTAGAATGAGTTATAGGTATGCATTACTTTATTTTGTTACTAAAGCATTATATGTTACACAAAACAAAAGAATTTTAAAAGGATGATTTCTTTTTCCTTTGCATTTTTTCAGCTTACTTGGCGTTAGGGGGGAGGGGGGGAGGGGGATTTTTCAATTCGGAAATATTTCTATATTTCTATTGTAAGAACATTTTATTTGTACATTTCTTAATAATTCCCTAATAATTTGTACATTTTCTTTTCCCTTTTTTTTTCTTTTCTCGTTAAAAATTATTCCAGTTGTAGTTAAATAGCATATTGAATTGTTATTCATTCAAACAAGTTTCATTTTGAATTTTTTTATTTTATTATTCAGGATGATTTATAATCTTATAAACTTTGTATTTAAGTATTTAAATGAATTCTAGACAGAAAGTAAGTTTAAACGATTTTAAATAGAAATGATAAATTAATGAAATAATGAAAATGTTTACTATAAATCTGTTAAATGCATTTTTTAGACATTCTGAATAAGGTATAAATTGCCTAAGAGTTTTTTTTTATTTTTCTTCTTGCAAATGCAAATAATGTATTTTTCTGAAAAAACAAAAGCAAAAACAAAACATTAAAATTCACTTGTTTACTTGAAACCTAATAAAATCTGAAATTTTCCATGCATGTAAGAAAGGAAAAGTTTTTATAAGTATGTCAAAAAAAAAAGGAAAAAAGCACAAAAAATTTAACTGTATGTATGTATAGTGTTTGATGCAGTTTTATTTCCGAAAAATATGTAATTCAATAAAAAGACATTGAAGCAAGAAAAAAAAAAAAAAAAAAAAAAGCAGTATTTAGAGGGGAAAAAAGTGTTTTACTGCCCTTGAAATACAACTGAAACAAAATAGCTCTTTCTCTTTATAAAAATAATCAGGAAAGCCCAGAAAACTATACCAGACTTCCTCCTTCCGATTCACTTGATTGTGGGTATCTCTTGAACCCCCCATTGTGACAGTCTGCATGTCAAAGGTCAAACTCTGCTCTCTCTTGCATTGATTTATGTTTTAGTGGAGGAATGAAATTTTTAACATTTTTGTCTAATATCTCAAGTTTAAATAGACCTAAACGAAAAATTTTAATTTGAATGAACAGATGAAAATACAGGCTTTCTTGTGTTGTTTTCAAAATTTTAAAACTCCAAATAGAATTGAAGTTATTTAATGTTATTTACATTTCGCTTACTTCTTAAGACTTTAGCATTAAATTAAAAAATAAGTATACATTTAAAAATTATTTTGTCAACAAAGACAGAAAGCGACATCTTTTAAGAAGTGCATACAGAAAAAATGAGTTAAAAATATTAATTTTCTGACAAGATATTAGACAAATAAAGAGACGTTAAATGGCCATTGGTTTAACATTGGAGAGGGAAATCTAAAATCTGAGTAGGAAGCGGCTCTCTCGGTTAACAATCCAGTACGGAACTTCAATTTGGATACAGCCCTTAAAATACGCTCGTTTTAAAATAATTAATTTCTCGGCCACTTATGGTACGAATTGTATAAAAATGCGTTTTTAGGCTAATTGAAAGGTGTAGAGTTCATTTATGCTGTCAGAATTGGGTACTGCTATTAAAAAAAAACAAAGTTATGGTTCGTTTTAATATGTAGATGGTCCCCTAAGCAAATTTTATATACATCTTTTAAAAGTAGACTTTATTTCCTATCGTTCGGTACCAGTGACTTTCTTCTACGATAATTTGTTGAGGAGTTAGTTGGGGGTGTTTACTTTTTTTTTCCACGACTGTACGTTTCCATAGCATATCTTTCACTGGAATAACTTTCCTATAAATATATTAAAATTCTGCTAAAAATTAACTTAGTTCGTTTTTAAATTCTCAATATATAACATATTCTTTGCGAAAAGTTTACTGCACGTTCCTCTTTATTATTGCAACTTTTGTTTCATTTTTAAGCAAGGACTAAAAGGTTTTAAATATAAACTGCAGACAACACCTAATATTGATTTTAAAGCTTTATATCAAAACTGTGAAAAAGTTATTAAATTAATGACAACTTTTAACGAATATTTTCATGATATATTGTTAGTAGTCTTTATTATTTACTTTTAAAATATTTTTCATAACGTATATAGCATACTCATTGACAGATCATTGACGGAGATCGCCTTAGCTTATCGCATTTGGAATACACTATGACGCAAAAGTTTAGACAATGACGTCATTCAGCTTTAAAATGTAGAATTATGACGTCAGAATTACAAAAACCTGTAAATATATTAAAAAACTGATTTAAAATGCTATGTACAAAAGACAGTCGTTTTATTTGCTATAATACTAATTTTTTTCATAAAAATTCAAATGTGCTTGTCGCAAAAGTTTAGACACTATTCTAAATTTCTTTGAATATTCGCTGGCATATGCAAATTTAGAATCGATGATGTCACAAATTTGGAGTACTTAAGTTCTGCAAACGATTGCGCTTCATAGTCGACATGCCGAGAGCTAAAGAAATTCAAGTGAATGAGGTTTCAAGGATTTGGCAGTTGAAAGGTGAAGGGAAGAGCGTTTCTGAAATTTCTGCTATAATTAATAGGTCAAAAAAATCTATTTATCGAGTTTTATCGAGTGGTTCCGAATATAAATCAAAATGTCGGTCTGGGAGGCCACGTGTGACAAATGTACGAGAGGATCGCCTGATACAAAGACTAGCGAGTACCCAACAAATGAGCGTACGTGGAGTTCAAAGCTCATCGGGACTCTCTGTATCAAAGGATACGATTCGTAGACGAATTTTGGAAAAAAGGAACAATCGTTTATAGCAAAATGCAGAAGAAACCAGCTCTGAAACCACATCATAAGTTACAAAGACTTATGTGGGCTCGAAAGCATATGTCATATGGAGAGAAATGGCAGTCAGTCATATTTAGCGATGAAAAAAAGTGGAATCTGGATGGTCCAGATGGTTGTTTATCGTATTGGCATGACTTGCGGAAGGAACCTCGACGTTTTTTTAGTCGCAGACAAGGAGGGGGCTCCGTGATGGTTTGGTCAGCCTTTTGCTATAATCGACAAGTATCTCTGACCTTCACCAGTGGTCGTCAAACTTCACAGCATTATACACAGACATTAGAAGAAAACCTACTGCCATTTGCTGAGCTTCTAGGGGGTCCTCAGTGGGAATTTCAGCAAGACAATGCTTCAATTCACACTGCAAAACATTCAAAATCTTGGTTTAATTCCCATAATATAAGAGTTCTCGACTGGCCAGCATGTAGCCCAGATCTTAACCCTATAGAAAACCTTTGGAGCACCATGTGTCGCAAAGTTTATAGCAACGCTAGACAATACTCTTCTGAAAAGGAACTTAAGACATCTATTGAGAATGCATGGTACGATATCGATCCACAAACTATGCAAGATTTAGTTTCTTCCATGCAATCTCGTGTATATGACGTAATACATAAGCATGGATGCGCAACCAGGTTTTAAAAATTGTTTATTTCGATTTTATTTAATTTGTGTCTAAACTTTTGAGACAGCAGTTTATTTTTGTTACCATTTAATTTATTGCAATATGCACAATTCCACTTTTCTTTGTTATAAATATTGTTTATATGTACAGCACATTAATTTCAAGCAGTGATTTGAAAATTGAATAAATATTTTTCAAAGTATGTAAGAATTTCTTCATTGTCTAAACTTTTGCGTCATAGTGTACAATAATGTATTTTATTCGATTTGTAGTAATTTGTTTATTTGCTTCAACCTACTTCAAAAGCGGGATTTGAACTTAAAAGAAGTATTTACAACCATGTCTCTCTAACTCGTGAAAGATGGAAAAGTTTCCTACTTGTTACTGATTTAAGCGAAAATTTTGTTGAATTAAAATTGTTTGATAGTATGGTACTGGACAAAAATCTTATCCTTGGATCAGTCGGAAGTATTGTTACTTACGGAATAATTTTAGTGACTTTTAACACAAATTCAAAATTGTGATTTAACAAAACGATCATATTATGTATGTAAATAGGTAAAAGCAATTGTATTTGTTTTCTGTTGGTATTTTTTACGGAATTTAAATATAAAGAATTTTCAGTGAATAGCACAGAAGTAATCTAGTCAATTGATTATTTATAAATTTGTTGTCTTGATAATTTACTTGTTCAGCAACACGTGGTGTATTTTAATGTAATTGAATTTGCACGGTAGAGTGTGTTCTTGTCAACCCTTTATCGTTATCCACATTTACGATAAAACTTCTTATTAATCATATTCTTATCTTAAGGAGCAATTGATTTACAAAGTTTTATGTGTTTCTGAAAAATGAAATGTTTTTTCAAACATAAAACTGTTCAGTTTAATTTCAATAGAATTCAAAATTTTTATGGATTGGACACACTTTACAAAAGTTAGAAATTAAAAAAGATATTTACCAAAATAACAAACATGATTTTAGGTAGATTTCGTATGAAATACTACCTATTGGGATCGTTCCTATGTTGGAATTTCTGAAAAAAATTTGCAGATATACCGATCATGACTCCTAGAACCCAAAACCACCCTCAGTAAAAAACTTTATCTATCTATCTATCTATCTATCTATGTATGTATCTATCTATATATATCACTTTCTTCTGGACACGATAACTTTCGTAATTCTGCACCAATCTCTTTCAAACTGATACATAAAATCTAAGGGCATAAAATCTCGGTCAAGTTCGTTAATGGGCAAAATCGGACAGAGGAATGGAAATAGGGAGGGGTTTTGTGAAAACCGAAAACTTCCCATAACTTCTTAATTTTTGTACATATCAAATCAGTTTAAAGTTTTTATTACTTCTAAAAATAGGGCCAAAATTTTATGTGTCACAGATTTTTGATAAAGTTAAAAATGGGCTCAAGGGGCGCAAAAAATAGGGTTTTTGGGAGAAAAAAAAATTCATAACTTCGCAAATTCTCAAGATATCAATTCCAATTAATTTTATTATAAATCTCCTTAATATTATCTACAACTTTTATATTCACAAGTTTTGGATAGGACCAATTCGTGCCCCCCCCCCCCAAAAAAAAAAAACGAAAACAAAAAGAGGGTTTGAAGAAGTTAAAAAATCCATAACTCCGTCATTTCAAAAGATATAAAATCCCCATGAATTTATCATTTATCTTCTTAATATTGTCTACTACATCTATATAGACAAGTTTTGGATAGGACCAATTCTTATAGCAGAAAAAAATTAAAAATACAAAGCGGTTGAAGAAAAAAATCATCTAAGTAAGGGTGTATTCAAATCCAAACTGCGTATTTTCTGACTCATTTTACAATTCATTTTTTCTCTCAAAGCCTTCCAATTGATACGTTTTCTTGCTCAGAAACTATATAATGTACCTTAATGGTCGATATTTTGATAAAGGCGGAATATATTTTTAAAAATGCTGTTAAAGTGGGCATTTTGAACCGAATTTCCCGAAGCTGATTGTGTTAAAAAAATCATTGCATTAAGGATGCACTCAAATCCAAACTGCTTATTTTCTGACTCAGTTTTAAATTCATTTTTGCTCTCAAACGCATTTAATTGGTAGATTCGCTTATTCAGAAACTATATAATGTACCGCAATGATCGATTTTTTGATAGAGGCAGAATATATTTCAAAAATTATGTCAAAGTGGTCATTTTGAACGGAATGTCCCGAAACAATTGTGTTATCACTTTCTTCTGGACACTATAACTTCCGCAATTTTGCACAAATCTCTTCCAAACTGATACATAAAATAAAGGGCCATAAAATTTTGCTCAAGTTCGTTAATGGGCAAAAGCGGACAAAAGGGATAGGAATAGGGAGGGGTTTTGTGAAATCCGAAAAAAACCCCGTAACTTCTTAATTTTTGTACATATCAAATCAATTTAAAGGTTTTATTGCTTCTAAAAATAGCGCCAAAAATTCATGCATCACAGATTTTTGATAAAATTTAAAATAGGCTCAAGGGGCGCAAAAAATTGGGTTTTTGGGAGAAAAAGATTCCTTACTTCGTGAATTCTCAAGATATCAAATCCAATAATTTTATTATATATCTCCTTAATATTATCTACAACTTTTATATTCACAAGTTTTTCATAGGACCAATTCGTACCGCAAAAGGAAAAAAAGAAAAAAAAAAGGAAGGAAAAAAGGGAGGTTGAAGAAGAAAAAATTTCATAACTCCGTCAATTCACAAGATATAAAATCTCCATGAATTTATCATATATCTTCTTAATATTGTCTTCAACATTTATATAGACAAGTTTTTGATAGGGCCAATTCTTAAAGCAAAAACAAATTAAAAATACATAGCGGAGCACAACCATGTTAAAACTGTGACACTAGTTTAGGAGTTCCGTTTTTTGAAGCCGATATTAAATCCCCCGAATTTTCCCCGTTGCGTGACGCAACAGTATCTGAAATACGAACAAAAGACTATGAGACTAACAAAAGAGCATTGTCGCGTTTTTCTAGCAGCATTAATATACAGGATTTCACTTTTCTTACTAAATAGATTCTGAACCGCAACATTCCATTTTATTATTTTCTTGTTTCTTTATAAATTTTCGAGATTTACATTCTAACTTTGACGCAAGGATACACTCTGTCGAATAGCGAATTATCTGTTTAATATGCCTAAACACCATTTTTTTTTTTTAATTTTAGCTGTCGGTGTTAAAGTGTTAGAAAGACTTAAACTAGACAGTATAAATTTATTATGTTTTATATTAACCCTTATCCGGCATCGTGAAAATTTTATATATATACGTCATGGTGATCATCATACGTCATCGTGTTATTTCCACCTCAGAAATTATTATAACTCATGAAAAAGCAACTAAAATGACTTTTTATGAAAACAATATTATTTTTAAATGACTATATTTGTTAGTTGAATAAATCAGTAGGTATATTATTTATGCACGTTAATATTATTATATGAAAGTTTAATTGATGTCATATTAATGTCACATATATTTGATGTCACACCCGTAGAAAAATATATGTGGAGTAAATGTAAAACAAAATATTTACGAGTTAATTACATTTCTGTATTACTTTTTTTTAAATATCATAAAATAGAGCAATTTCTTAGTATATCTGCCAAATTTTCAGCATTTTTTAAATATACAAAAAAAAAATACATTTAACTAGAAATATAAATTAATAAATGGTTTAAATATTCCACATACACTGCAAATTCTCAAACACAGAAACAAAAAAAATTTACAACTCTTTTTGTCACCAAATTAACAACACATTAATGTGTTGTGAATTAGAAAACTTCATATACAAAATATTTTTTGAGTCGTGATTGTGTTCGGGTAAATCCATTTCAAGTGGCCCAGAAAATCATTTATTGTTGCTTGACCATTTTTAAAAAATCAGAAATTTTTTGTACAACAACCCTAACATGATGGAAGTTCAAAATGACTATTATTTTAATTTTATTAATTTTTGTTTGTGCATGGCAGCCATCTTTGTTTCATCGTCTGCAGCAATTTTTTCACATGAAGGGTTTACGGAATTATAAAAAACTCATCATTTATTCCTCCAATTCAAGTGCGGATTAAAGCAATTTGTATAGAATAAGTTTAGCTAAAAATTTGATAATAGAGTAGTTTCCGAAAATAAATCATTATTGGTGAAATTTTATCATAAAATTTCAGTTTTTTTTCCAAAATTTGTCCGTTTACAATAGGAAATCTGTCAACATAACATAATTCCTTTTACAAATAGGCTGAAAGTACTTGTACTCACACGCCAAGTTCCAGATCTGGGACTTCGCAAAAAAAAAAAAAAAAAAAAAAAAAAAAAGTTAAAAATCGCACTTTTGAGACTGGTGGGGCACGAAATAAGAATCTGAAGTTCTGGTTTCGGAGAGTATTTTATACAAGTGTTATACACAAAAAATTTCAGGATGGAAGTTTGAATACAAGCTGAGATATGACAAGGGCAACATGTCAAAACTATTGTTTTGTTGTAAATTTTTGTTGTAAGTAATTTTAGTAACTAAAAGAAACCTCATCACTTTTACATAAAGTAACAAAATATGTTTATACAAGATCTGAGACAAAAACAGAATAGGGAAAGAGAAAAGCTATTAATGTTGACATACTTGTATTGGTGAAATTTCAGCATAAAATTTCAGTTGTTTTCCAAAATTTTTCGTTTACAAGAGGAAATTTTTCTAGCAAGGAAAACTGTCAAAAAGACATATTTTTTAATATTAATGATGTGAATTATCACATTGCTAACAAAGCGTAAACCAACTTAGTGAAAAATGCCCAAGCCGGAATCGAACCCGGGTCCCTGGAATAGATCTCCAGTGTTCTACCACTAAACCACATTTTTCACTAAGAGTGTTTACGCTTTGTTAGCAATGTGATAATTCACATCATTAATATTCAAAGATTTCAAGCGTAATTTCATTGCAGAAATGTAGTTGAAAAATTAATTAAAAATGACATATTTTTGTTTTACAAATAGGCCGAAGGTACTTGTACTCACACGCCAACTTCCAGATCTGGGACTCGCTTTCTCTTCGCTAAAAAAAAAAAAAAAAAAAAAAAAAAAAAAAAAAAAAAAAAAAAATCTTAATTTTTTTTTAAAAATGTCAAAAATCGCACTTTTGAGGCTTTGACAGGCTTTTTGGCTCTGGTGGGGCTCGAGATAAAAATCTGAAATTATGGCTTCTGATAATATTTTATGGTACTATTATGCACAAATAATTTAAAGATGGAGATTTTACTGCAAGCTAAGATACCAATAAATGCTATCAAGAGTACCTTAAGATGAATTAGATTTATCTGTTATATGTGTACTACAATATTTACACACGAAATATGGTTTGTTGAAAACAATGTAATAACAAATATTTAGTTTACTAAGAGACTATATATGTTCAACAAATATCTGAGAATATCTTCACAGAATTTAAGAGAGATGTTATGAGTTCGGTCAGTTAGTGTTGTCAGTTCCATAGGGGTGATCTTTCTCAAAATTTTATTTATAGGAACCAAGTCTTGTCATCTCTTGATAATTTGATTACAGTTCTTGGCCCTGTTGGCTCATAGAAATGAACTTTGAAATCACTATGTTCAAGTCTCACTTCATTAATATTTCGTAGCTTACTTCTTATCATGCAGCAATATCATTTTTCTGCAGTATAAATTTTGAAAGGGATTTGGATATCTTTACTTTCTGAAAATTACTTGAGGCGGTTGCATGGTAACATAGTATAATGTTTCATTTACAGGAACGCACTTATGGTAGGAACAACTTTCAGAGACTGGCAAGCAGCATTAAAATTGTGGTTTTTAAACCAACAAGCAGGAATGTGTTTTGATACGTTTGATCAGGTATCAACAAGTATGTCAACATTAACAGCTTTTCTCTTTCCCTGTTCTGTTTTTGTCTCAGGTCTTGTATAAAATGTTTTTTTTTTCTTTATGTAAAAGTACTGAGGTTTCTTTTAGCTGCTAAAATTACTTACAACAACAACAACAAAAAATACCGAAACCATACAAAATGTAGGTCTTAGGCATAACAATTTTTTAATTAATTGCTAAGCTTTGTAAAAGGCTTTATTTTTTGTTACTATTATTTAAAGATAATGAAAAGAAAATATTAAATGACATTTTGAGATAAATACTTACCTGTGACTACAACAAAACAATAGTTTGGCAGTATTGTTTTTATATGTTGCCCTTGCCGTATCTCAGCTTGTAGTGAAATCTTCATCCTGAGATTTTTGTGCATAGCACTACCATAAAATACTGTCAGAAACCAGAACATCAGTTTTTATCTCGTGCCCCAACAGAGATATCAGAGCTTCAAAAGTGCGATTTTTCACATTTTTGAAAATGTCATATATAAATTTGGTATTTGGTGTATAAATTTGGGATTTTTGTTAGCGAAGAAAAAGCAAGTCCCAGATTTGGAACGTGGCGTGTGTATACAATTCTTTTGGCCTATTTGTGAAAGAAATTATGTCATGTTGACAGTTTTCCTTGCAAGAAAAATTTCCTCTTGCAAAAGGACAAATTACGAAAAAAAAAAAAAACTGAAACTTTATGCTGAAATTTCTCCTATAAGGACATATTTTCGGTAACTACTATATTACCATTTTTAGCCCAACGTATTCTGTATAAATTGCTTTAATCCTCACTTAAATTAGAGAAATAAATGGTGAGTTTTTTACAATTCCGTAAACCCTTCATGTGAGAAAATTGCTGCAGATTATGAAACAACGATGGCCACCATGCACAAACAAAAATTAATAAAATTAAAATAATAGTCATTCTGAACTTCCTTTATGTTAGGGTTGTAGCACAAAAAATTTCAGATTTTTTTTTTTTTTTTTAATAGTCAACCAATCAGTGCTGAACCACTTGAAATGGATTCACCCGTTCTTATATGTTGCAAAAGTGTTGCTATCTAAAAATATTTTCTAAAAATAGTGTTGTTAATTGTGTTGAAATCATGTTGTAAATAGTGTTGATGAAAATATTTTCTTACAGTAGTTTTGTGCTGCACAACACTTTGTCACCAAATTAACAACATATTGTAAACACTACACAATTTAGAACACTATAGAACAACACACGTAAACACTTTCAAAACTCATTCTACATGGCGCCTTTAAAATAACAAACACTCACACTTAAAAAATACTATTTATTAGACATTTATAGCACAATTTAAAAAATGAATGTTTGAAAACACATTTTCCCCTCTTAAAATTTTTAATAAACTTTTTTGCACAAATTTTTATTTGGCACAACACATTCTCAACACAGTCACAACACAATCGAAAATGATTTTAGTTAGAAGTGTTAATTATTATGTTCTGTTAGGATTGCAAAAGTGTTTCGCGAATTTGTAGTGCAGAAATAATATATATATATTTTTTTTTATTGAAAGAAGTAATAAGTCCTTTTTGTGATTCTATATAAATTTAATGTCTTGATAAAAAGGCGATAAGTTTGAATCTATACGTTGGCACATATATTTGTCTTCGGATATAATGTTACTTGCTAAAAGTGGCTATAGAATACTTGTTTTTCACTAAGATTGTTTTTAGTTTTATATTGCACTAAAAGAACTTTATGACAAAGAATGCTACTTCCTGAAAAACCTCTCTAGAGTCGCGAGTAGAAAATGTAAAGGTTTCTGAAATTGAATCAATGCATCTAAAGAAGATGAAATTCCTCTCGATTGTGAGAGACAGCCAATTTTATTTTGTCATAAACAAAGCTTTAAAAAGAATTTTTCAAAGAAACTGTCAAAGTTCAATTAACTTATTAAAGGTTCTTTTAGAAATTGAAATTCCCTCACAGGCACGATTTTCCAAAATTTCTGCTGAACATTGGGAGTATTAAGAATAAAAAAATTGAAGAATAATGCTTGCAGTTTTCATGTACAGTTGGAAAAAATTTTGAATTATAATTATAATTCCCAGATATGGATGTTTGAAAGTAAATATGCTTGAAATGAAATTCATTGATTTTCTATACTGCTGTACGTCATTGCATAAACACACGGAAAGAATTAACGAAAAAATATATGATGGAAATTTGAATAAATATTTAGGTTTTATTTTGCGAAGAAAACTATTTTCACGTCAGGAGAGTTTGTTATATGTTTTTTTTTTTTTTTTTTTTTTTTTTTTTTTTTTTTTTTTTTACTGAGGTTGAAAATAATTCAAATTCAAATCTGCCGAAACCTTAGCTTTTAGTATATTTACTTTTTATCTACTTAACTAATATTTATTTTTAATATTATAACTTCCTATATAAATAAAATTAAAACTTTTAAAAGTAATACTATGAAAAAGAGAGCATTTGTTTTAAAGAACAAATTCATTTTATTCAGAATTTCTTTTTCCATAATTTGTGTAATTATATCTCCTAATAAATGAACAATATTATTATACATTATAGTTTATAAATAAAACTTTTAACATTTAGTGTCAAACCTACAGTTCTTTTAATTATAACAAAAAAATAAAACGTATATGTAAAAATAGCCACGGCTTTTTAATACTGCATTAACTATATACTTACATAATATATTTTAAATATTGCTATGAAATTTTATTTAAAATTTAATAATGAGAAATAGTTTCTAAAAACTACAGATAAAATAATACATTATCATAAATATAAAGTAAAAATGTGTGTTTGTTAACATGTTTGAATCCTTCACTATTTATTAAAATCCTCGTATATAAGTACATGAATATGTACTCCGACAGTATATTAATGAACATAAAGTTAACAAGTTTGGGAAAGATTTAAATTAAATTCTCGAGTAGCAGGTGTGGAATTTTCTCTTTTACATATTACCTTCAAAAAGTGTTGTTTCAGTAAATATAATTTATTTCCTCAACAGGAAAACTTCATTTCCATTAATAGAATTAATTCATTGTTACTGTTTTATTTCTCCGCTTTCTACCCACTCGCATACTCGAATTTTGGGAATCATTTTCCACATTTATCTATTCTAACATTTACATAAATTTTCATTATTAATATTATTATTTAAGATAAACATCTATACATTCAAATAAACAGTTCGTCTTTGTACTACAAATTATAATAGCAATATTTCTTTTGAAAATTATTAATAAATTAATTTCAATATATATTTTAATTGGAATGCTGTGTTTACTCCTCATTTAGCATAGAAGATAGAAGCCACAAAAAAGATGAAACGTAGTAAAATGTGTGCATCATAGAAAATAGTTTGATTAGAAAATATTCTGTATTCTTTATATAACTTTATTGAAAATCATTGTGGAACAAAATTTTATTAATAGAAAAGGTGATTCATAGTAATTGCGCAAAAATGAACGAAACTGGATGTGAAATCAATTATTAAAGAGAAATAAACAGGTTTTGAAATTTAAAAGGATATTTAATGCAGAAGAGCATTTCATTATAAAAATATACTTAAGAATGAATTCTTTGTAGCCATAAAAGATTTTGCGATTAATTGTAAATGTTGTTTCTGATTAAATATTTAATAAAAGTAATTTTTAAGAGTAAAATCGAGGACAACGGCTAATTAACACAAGGTAATGGAAATATTTCTCAACGACATGAATTACCGTCATGAAGTTAAGAATGATTTTTAAGATAAACATTGAAAGATTTTAGAAATTTCCATTAAGTAGTTTAAAAAGAAAGCTGCAGGAATGTTACGAATTCTTATTTTGAATGTGTATAAAAAGTTGTTTTTAAGAAATTATTATTCTATTTGTACTACGAATTAAATAAATTTAAAGACGCAGGAAGGGGTTAAAAACATCTTAAACATGAACTAAAATGTATTCGAGGACTGTTTCAGTATTGAGAAACGCATTTTGAGGGTTTCTGGATGCTGTGAATCTAAGTATAAAATAATGCTATAAATGTGTTTACAGGAGTAAAAATGCTTATCTTGAACTAAAATAAAAGCGTTTGGCATACATAAAAGAATAATAAAGGAATTTTTATACTTATATATAAATTTTCTATAATCATACAACTAAACATATATATTATTTTTGTTGACAACATCACTTTTCTCAACTAATATGTAGCGTACAAAGATGGAGTATCACTGGATAAACCTTTTTTCCCTATATCTGACATAGCATACTGAATTTTTGTTATACTTTTTGGAGATTATCAAAAGGTGAGGTCATTAAATGTTAAATATAAGCAATTTTTAAAATTTTCAAATTTAAGGCCAATTTTTTTAATAGTATATAAGTCTACAAAATTATACACAAACACTAAAAGACAGCAACTATTCTGGAAAATTAATTATTAAACCATTTAATTTGTAGTTCTGTAGGTTACACATTTTGGACATTTCTGTCACGTAGGTTACAGAATTTGGACATTGCTGACATCTAGGTTACACAGATTTGAACTTTCTATAAATAAGTTGCGCTTAGTATTTAAAAAATTCTTAAGCCTAAGAATATAGTAAATTTGTTCTATAACTGTATGTGTATCCACATATATGTATAATTAACTTTTAGTTATCGAGTAAGAATAATAATAAAACTAAATGTTAAACTCTGATATTAAAATATTTACTACTTTTTTAGAAGTAATATCTTAATTTTATAGGAATCACACATTATGCAAAAACATACCTTTACACAATATTAGAGGTATCCAACATATAATGTATTATTTTTATTTTCTGAGAAAACAAGTTACATTGTCATTTTTTTAATGCACATATATATAATTTCATTATAAAAAAAAATGCCTCCTCTTGCTGTCACAAATTGAGGTGGCGATGGCGATTTCAACAAAATATCGTCATGTTTTAAATTTGTGCTGTCTTTTTTAGATGGATTACGAAACCTGTTAAAATCAATGTCTCCCTGGGGGGTAAAAAATTTATAAAAAATATTTGTTCACCATTATCAATACTGATTATTTCAATAATACCTGGCTATAAGTTTTTATCATATATTAAAAAGCAGCAGTCACCAATGTCAATCTGTTTTTAACTATGAGGAGTCAATTATAGAAAAAAAAATTTCACCATCCTCACTTAATGCATTCTTGTTTGTTTCTACAGAGATTGCAAAAACAAGATCTATTTCTTATTTGAATAGTACCAAATTTGTTTGTCGTTTGTACTAAGTGAAACTTTTGAGTACCTTTAATAGTTTTCGCTGGCTGTTTTACTATACTTCGAGCACTGTCAATTTCTGGTTTTTTTTGTTTGTTTGTTTGTTTTTTTTAACCAAAATTACCACACGTAGTGGCTTAATGGGTCTTGTACCTTTTAAACGCGTCGAACGTTGACGAAAAACTTCGAAGTTTGAATTAGTCTATCTTCAAAGCCTTTTTATGTATAAACATGGAATTTTGGATATTGATTAAACAGATTGTGCTTTGTAATATGCTGTCATTAAAAATTTATTAACCCTTTACAGAATTTGTGTATTGTCGAAATCAAAATAGCTCTTTTTTTACCCTATAAGTCATTGCGCGCATGATATCTTGAGAAAGTATGTATGGATTGGCGTGAAATTTGGTAAAGATACTAAAGATATATGTGTGTTTAAAATGATCTACTCTTAGGCTAAAATTATTTCATTAACTATATAAAAAAATATTTTCGTAAAAAAAAAAAATAATAATAAAAATTTGTATTTTTAATGAATAGAAATAGTCATAACTAAAAATATTACCATTGTAATTACTTAAAATACATCATTTTAAACACACATATTTGTTTAGTATATTTACCAAATTTCATGACAATCCATACATACTTTCTCATGATATCATGCGCGCAATGATTTATGGGGTAAAAAAAGAGCTATTTTGATTTCAACAATACACAAATTCTGTAAAGGGTTAATAAATTTCTGTTGGTAGTGTATTACATAGCACAATCTGTTTAATCAATATTAAAATTTTCATGTTTATACATAAAAAGGTTTTGAAGATAGACTAATTCAAACTTTGAAGATTTTCGTTAATTTTCGACGCGTTTAAAAGGTACAAGACCCCTTAAACTTTTTATTTGCCTTGCATTTTGGTGGGGATGAAAAGATGAAGAATAAAATTTTAAGGAGAGGAGATTCTTAAACCTTGAATAAAAAAAAAATTACCTCAAGTACAATAATTTAACACATATATATGTATATATATATTGGATGTATGTTAGAACAATGAACTCTGTTACGATATTTTTATTTATGTATTTACAAAATTAAAATTATTAGTGTTTAG
Source organism: Maratus speciosus (assembly GCA_963932465.1). Lineage (NCBI taxonomy): Eukaryota > Metazoa > Arthropoda > Arachnida > Araneae > Salticidae > Maratus > Maratus speciosus. Next base: position 257,906,544 of record OZ010800.1, on the reverse strand, counting down.
ATCGTTCCACGAATTGGACATGGTTATTAAATAATCTTTTTGGGTACATTTGCTACAAAGAAAACTTTGCGAAATACATAACAACGCGTAAGATCACCGAAGAATTGCTTTTGAAATAAATAAAAGAAGTTTTATTATTAATTTTAAATCATAATTTTAAATAAGCATGTCCGAAATTTCGTAACGATCGAAGCGGCAGCCATTTTGTGTCGATCATACACACGTATGTTGAGCATGCTTCTAGTCAAATTTTATTATTACACGTACTAAATACGCTTTATTTATGCAAAACATGGTAATTATTTACGATAAAACATTATAATAAATATCTTTTTATACGTTTCAGGACATCAGATCATCTTTAAAACAAAATTACCGAAAAAAACATCGGCTTTTCGATCGTTACGTGATTTGGACATTCCAGTTTCTTATTAGAGAAAAGTGCATTTATTGCAAAAAAAATCTTACAAAAACATATAGAAATACTTAAAATTTTTTTTAATGATTTTAAAGTTAGATAAAAGAGTTCAAAGTACTTACTTGATGTATCTTTCGTGTAAATGACAGTTTTGTTACGATCGTTACTTTTGGACATAACAATATACTGAAAATATTCTTTCTGGAAAGTCCTTCTATCTTCAAAAAGCTTCAAATCAGACTGACATCTCTTAACGAAATTATCAAAACGAAATTATCCTTTTCCTTTATGCATTCGTTGTTTACTATTAGAACCACCTGGAAACAAGTTAAAACCCTTTTTTTCGGTGGTACATAGGAACAGTTAACGTTATGAATGTCCAAAATTGGCCTCTTTAGCATAATAATAAAATTTAAGATGTTTATACAAAACTTTTACAATAAATTATATCAGTTTCTGTCTGTGGCCAGAATTAAAAACTCAGTGTAAAAGAAAATTAAAGTCAATGATAATTCGATTTATTTATTACAGAGTTTAAAATTATTATGTATGTTTACCTTTTGAAAACTGCCCTTTTATCTTAAGGCTGCTAATCACTCAGCATCAGAATTCCTCACAACAATGCTAAGTCTATGGACATAGAATGCATTCCTATATTTAAAATATCTCTTGAGGAAATTAATTATTTCAATGCTATTACTCTTTGTACACTTCTAAATACATGACTCTTTTTTCCTTAGTTCTCAAAATATTTCTAAAATCTATGCTTAATTTAATATTTTTTGTGTTAAACGTTGACGAACTGCGCGTAAGATTTTAACACTTCAGATAAAATTTTATGTATTAAATGTTGATGAATTGTGAGTAAGATTTCAACACTTCAGATAAAATTATGCAGGGGAGAGTAGTACACAGTGAAACAGCAGCCACTTTGGCATATAAATATAACTTTTTCTGGCACACACACATAACGACCTCATCTTATGCAACACGTGGATGTAGTTTCGGCACTTCAGTTATTCGTCCCACAATATAGTAAATAATTCTTTATTTTACAGTGTTTAAAGTTACATAAACGTCTATTTTATAAATTATTTCCTTCAATATGACATATATTTACCTAAACAAACCTAGCTATATCTAATAATAGTCCATTTCAAAAAAATCATAAGCTTTTTAACCCTTAATCTACTGACGGTACTTAGAAGTACCATTAAAATAACTTGTTATAAAATTTATTTAATACATCGATTAGTAGTAATACAGTTAAGAATGAGTTATGGATGCATTACATTATCTTGTTCCAAAAGCATTATGGGTTACACAAAACATTTTTTTTTAAAGGATAATATCTTTTCAGCTTTTTTGGCGTTGGGGGGGGGGGGGGTATTTTTCAGTTCCGAAATATGTCTATGTTTCTACTGTAAGAACATTATATTTGTATATTTCCTATTTCTACAAAATACTAAAAAAATATTTAAAAGAAAAGATTTGAGTGGGGTTATAAATATTGCACAAAATCGCTATTAATTCAAATTTAAATATTCCTTCTAAATCATTCAATGGTACTAAAATCCTTCTAAAATTTGTTAAATGATTATGTAAATCTTCTAATTTAGTTTCAAAAACTCATGAAAAATGCTTTAGAAGATAAAATTTTCATGAATTCCTAATTCAGTACATAAAGGGTTAAAGCGATGAAATTGATGTAACAGATGTGGGATTCATTTTGTTACAACGTAGCGAAAGTACACAATGAGACACACAGTTGGAGTAAAAGTGAGACATGTCTCATTGTGTACCTACTATGTGGTTCTGATGTTAAAAAAAGTTATTTGTTAATAGAATAAGATTTCTCTCTCTCTCTCTTTATGTGTGTTTGTGTGGGCGTGCTATGGCTAGGGAGATGTACTAAACGTAAGAGGCTGAAAATTTGTATGAAGGTAGCCCAATGTCTGCCATTGTCCTCCCGAGACTCATATTTTTAATATTTTGAAAATCTAGAAATATTAATTAGACATCATAAACTACAGAAAATTATTGATAGAGTGTAAAAATGTATGACTTATGAAAATATATACATTGCCGCACTGTGTACCACTTGTGGTACACAGTAAGACAATTTCTCATACTCAGGTATGTTGCTTCTGTGCTTTTAAGTAACTTTTTAAAAATCATTTATACATTAATGTGTAGCGTTGTTTTTAATTGAGTTTTTATAATGACAGAGGGCCGGGTCAGAGTTCAAAATTTCGGGCATTGAAAATCAGATGCCTTCAAAGAAATAATTGCGATTTAAGTTTACTAATTGTTTTTTACAGTGCCATACATTACCAGTAACTACTTTAAGGTTATATTATTGTTGTTATTGTAAGAATTTGTAATTGCAGAAAAAATATTAGTTTTGCTACTTGACATGCAGATTTTCGCAAGTTCTGATGTCCTCATCTGGTTCAGTGTTACGATTAGGCTACTTTTTTTAAATTCAGATGTCTTGATTGGCACCACTTTCTGAAATGGCAAAATTCCCCTTGTTTTCTCTTTGATTAATATGTCATTAAATAAGGCGAATTTTACTATTTCAAGAAATTTGCGCCAATCAAGAAGTATGAATTTAAAAAAAGTAGACAACTGGTTGGTGTAGTTCTAGTACTGGTCTTGTTTTGTTCATCCTGTCAATACTTTTTCCCGAATTACAAGCAAAAATCTTTGTAACCGCAAATTGTCGGTTCTTTAGTTAGTTTCGTCATTTCGTAACTTGCGGAACGTCTGCGTACGATTGCATGCGAAGGAATTTTCTGCTACTGTTTTATTTTCGTCATCTCGCTTTATGCAAATTTTTATATTTTGTCCCATTCCTCTGTAATTATTAAAATACAATAGCCGATATGTGAGGTAGCAAATTACTTAGCTCGAAGAAACGAATCGAATGAGATATAAAAATCGAAATTCGCCACCACAGACTATAGTATCTTTACCAGGGCTTAATTTGCGCTGCAGCCCACCGGAGCTCAGCTCCGGTACTTCACTGCTTTTAGTAAATACTTAAGTATTTGTCGGAATTTACTGGAGCTCATAAATACAAGGCTCCTGAGCCCGGTACAATAGCACTTTTTTTGTATCATGAACGCTGCCTATTTTAAGGCACATTTACGAAGTCATTTTTGTTTGTAAGTAGATATAATTTCCATGTTTTGTTATTCTGGTAGAAAGCAACAGAGAAGTGTTTCCTCTCTTTTTTAACAAAATATCAAATCTTTTTAATTTAATCTGTCAAATTGTTAATTTGATCTGATTTTCAGAGACTCACCACAAAAGATTCTAAAGCGGAAGGAATCGATTATAGTTTAGATATGTACGTTTTATAGGAAATTGAAAAACGTTGTTCTATTCTTCAGCTGCATATAAATATTAATTTCTGTAAATTTCATTCTTTTTTTCATAAAAATGCATATCTGGCGAACTATTCCTTTTCTGTGTTGCCACTATTTACGAATCATAATCCTTACCATATTTAATTCCAGAATTCTGCAGTAAATTAACATTAAAATTAGGCAAAGATTTCTATTCGAAAGGAGTGATAACTAAAAAGTGAAATAGTTGACATCTAAGTATATGTAGATAGATATATTTAAAATTTTTATTTTTCTTTGCTTTAAGTTTTTGAAATGGTATGGAATATAAGTATGGAGATTGCAGTGACGCGTGGCGGGGGAGGGGGGTGCACGCTACGGTTGTTAGTACTGCATAATCTTAGGGCTAGGGTACTTCTTTTGTTAGAAATGAATCCCAGCTCTTTATTTGTATGTTGCATACGCGGGCTAACTGTGTTTAAAGTGAGCCAGTGCACCGATTCAAAATATGTTTTGGTTGCACATAAAACAATTTATGTGCAAGCAAAAGCATATTTTGGATCGGTGCACTGTGGGCACCTCCAAACACAGTTAGTGAGCGTGTGCAACTTACGAGTAACGTAACTGTAGTCTGTGGCGATTTTATGTGCAAGCTAAAACATATTTTGGATCGGTGCACTGGGTGCATCTTCAAACACAGTTAATCCGCGCGTGCAACGTACAAGTAAAGATAGTATAGTCTGAGGTGGCGAAATTCGATTTTTATAAAATTTCGATTTCCGAAAAAATATATATATTTTCGCCCGTTCCATATCCAAAAACAACGATGAATATTTTTATCATAATTGTTTAACGATAAATGGTACAATTGTTTTCGGCAATTGAAAGCAATAAATAGCTCTCAAAATAATTCTCGCAGTTTTGTTACTTGAAAACCTTTTTACAAACATAATGAAGAATTTAATGTACTTTGAAAAAATATTCTTTATGTATGTATTAGGTATGTTTATTCTTACATGAATGTATTTAAAAAAATTAATATGTACTTTTACGTACAAAAAGTAACACTAAGACGGAAATTTTCTTTTCTACATATTCAAATAAATTCTTTCTACACTGTGTCACGTATTCAAACTTCATACCGATAAAATCCTTTTAACCTTATGTTTTTTATTGTTAGTTTGTTAGTTTCTTGATTGTATTCTTTCGCATAGATCAATTAACTGATTTTGTACAAGTTATTATTTTTATGAATAACGAGAAAGAAAAACTCCTTTCACAGCAACAAAAGTTAGATAACATAGTTCGTTAATAACCGTATAATTAAAATATACGAAAATGTACCCAAAAATATGGGAGATTTCAGTATAATTTTATAATTAAGTCAAGATGCGTGCATGGAGATTATGATTTTTGAAGACACAAAATTCATTAAAAATATTAAACATTTATTTTTGTGATAGCAAGATAATGTAGCACTGTAGGTGATTTTCATATAAATAATTGTGCTACACAAACAATTCTCAGAATTCAAATTGAGTTTTATTTTTATCTTATGTGTAATGAATAGTACATGAAAAATGCATAAATTTTCCTTCATAAATCCGACTAAATATCCTTTATATTGTGCAACTAGTGTAAATGACTGTTCTAAGATGGTACGGTGTCAGGACTCTTAAAATTGGAAATAAATGAAACAAAATACCATTATTAACATTTAATACCTTAAAATGTATTTGATTTTAAGACGAACTTTTTATTTGAATTAAAAGATATATGTATGTTTTTTAATTTCATGCATTTAAAAAATTGTAAGATGCAGATTAAGCATTTATGTGCCGCAAACATTGAGACATTTGTGGAGCAGAAAATTGACATAACAGATTACGTGGAGGATTACAAAATAAATTTAGAAACTAGAATGAAAATTTCGGTGCCTACTTATACTTCAAATTATAATAATTAAACTCAACCTTGATAAATTTATATTTAAAGCCTTTTTATATTTTTAATACAAAGTTGTATTTAGCGAATGCAAAACGCAGAAATTTCAATAGTAGGGGAGACCGGGGCTAGTTGGCTGCAGGGGTTAGTAGGCGCAGTCCTCATAAATCGCCTGTTTGTGGATAGATTGCGCAACCAGTCACAGAGTATCTTTCTTTTTGCTTTTTACAATCCTCATTGTAGTTTTGCAGCGTTACCTACGTGCAGTGGATATTTATTACGATTTTTCTGTTTTTTGCACTCATAAGTAATTTTTTGTTGCTTCATTGTTTCTCTAATTTCTAATACTTATCTTAATAATTGCGATTTAACTTATGCAGTTTTCCTAATGTATGGTTAACTCTACCTACCCCGTATGTGATTTACTTGGATTATTTATGCATAGATGGTTGAGTGTCTCTTTTATGAAGAAATTCATTATGTTGCTAGTAGGCGCATTGAACACGGGGCACGTTGGCCCGATGTCTGGTGTGTGCTGGTAGCTTGAAAAACAGCAAACTCCGAAAAAAGTGGTTGCAATGCAAGATTTGGGGCACACGAGTCTTGAATAAACGGAGACACTCGATTTTTTATTTGTGACAACTGTAACTCTGATGATTATATCGACTAGGATAGAAATTACTGAATGTAAATGTTTTATTCATTATTTTTATGTGTGTATTATTTAGAATTTACATTGTACGGCGATAACGCCTTTGTTTAAACTCACTGGTATTAATGAAATTGATTTCTCTTAACTGCGTGTTTTATTTCAATTTCATTTAACTTTTTATAAAGCGTATGCCAACTTATCCCGTAGATATAGGCAACTTGCCCCGTGACGAGGTAGGTTGGCGCACAATTTTCCTTTTACTTTAGGCTTCCGCTAAATATGAACTACAAAAGCCACAAACTGAAAACTCCGGGTATTTATAGCCAAATGCCTGTTCTTTAAAAGTACAGCTAAAGTTTTATAAAAAACTTAAACAAAAACTTAATAAAAATCAATAACTAAAAACTGCGCCTACTAGCCGCGGTTTCCCCTTTAATAACCTAAAATATATTTTTTGGAACAATAAAATTGAAATTTTATGTTCAGTTTATAGAGACTAAAATGAAACATATGTTTTGAAAATTTCATGAAAAAAATATTCTGAAGATTTTAAGATAGCCCGCGCGTTATGCGAAAAAACGTCATTTGGAGAAAAATGACTTCAAAGTTTCGGAAACGCCGCTTCAGCTATTGAGCGGGTATAATTCTAAAAGCTACATCTTATGTTCAAATGGGAATTTCAAGGAGAAAATTAAATAAAAATGTTCAGAAGGGATAAGAGTTTAACATCTAAAATAATTAAAATTTCGAAAATTTTGAAGCTTTATAAGAGATCTGAGACCCTTTAACATTTGAAATAATTGATTAAAATATTCATATACCATTCTTAGTACTTACGTATTGTCCATGCCAGGTCGAATACACCACGCAAACAATGGAGCCGGTTACTCTTACTACAGTAATCCGGGTTTTTTTTCTTTCAATACTATGACTGCATTTTGTATTCTGAATTTATAAATGTCTTATGTGTTTTAAATTATTTAGGGTCTTACGTATTGTCCGAGCCAGGTCATATTCAATGCGCCAACAAGGGCGCAAAAAATATTGATTACAATATCCCCCCCCCCTTTCTTTTTTTGCTTTCTTCATTTTAACTGCATAGTTTGTATTATAATGTTGCCATATTAAATGCAGTGGCAGAAGTACTTATGTACGCATAACAATGCAATTTGATATACTATATACATAGATGTATAATATAATATATTCATTAATACAATACATTTATATTGCTTAACTTTTATACTATATTCATAGAGAGGTATAGAGAGGTATATCATTATAGAGGGTATAACAAACCACTGGAAATAAAACTACCATCGTTACCATCGTTTATTGTTAAAAGCCTCCATTTTGATGTTATGTGTTTAATAACTGTATATTAAATTACCGTTTTGTCTTATTTTAGCTTGCTTTAATATAATATAGGGTAGTCCGACCAGTAAATGGACACTTAAGCCCATTTGAAAAGAAAATTATTCATTATATATTAATAAACAGTACCTATTGGTGTTTCACAGTGCAAATACATTTGTTGATTTACAAATTATTAAAAAATAACAAAAACATTTTCTTATTTTACTTGCTTGGGATGCTAGAGATGTCTTAATAGAAATCGATGCAAAAACCAAGTAAATGAACAGTTGTTACCAGTGAATGAACGCAAAATTTTCCAGTGAATGAACTGGCAGCAAGTTAAAAATACTTAAATTTCATAGTTCTTTATTTATTTTATAACATGTACAAATGACTTATAACGTGTTTTTACTGAAGTACGAATTTTTTAATCCCAGAAAGATAATTAATTAGCTTGAATAATTGTCACTTTTAAGTTTTTAAATTACAGATTTAAAAAAAAAAGAAAAAAATTAATTATATTTCCTAAAATCATTATCCCTGTACTTCTCTATTTCCGTAATAACTCCAGATGAACGGGTGGATGTTGCAGAAATTGGTTCAGTTGTTTTTATTGTGCCTTTTTATATTATCCTTTAAAACCTGATTTTATACTTTACTGCAGGCCACTTCCAATTCCACAACATGTGAACCTGTGGTCCACATATTGTCATGGTGCTTACTTCATATTTCCAACCCTGGATTCTGTTTTTAAAAAAGGGTCATCTATTTCTCCACTTGATGTTTGTCTATAAATGGATTTTTCCTGTCTGTTTGTTTCATGACATTGTGAAAATCACCTTTTACTGCATCCTTATGCATTGTAAATCTAATTTTCCCTTTCCAACTATCCAATGTTCAAGGAGTTTTTTTCTTCAAAGGACAACACAGAGAATGTCTCATAGGCTTACTTTCAATTGTTTTCCCTCGCAGTTTCACAGACAACGTTGTTTTTAGAATATTAAAATGAAGAGATGCCTTTTTCAAATTGAGCTGACAGGATCCACATAGCTTGTACAGCATTTTCAAGGTCCTCTGTAGAGTACTGGAAACTCCCATATTTCCTTTTTGAGGAATCTTCTTGGTCATCAGTAAGAAAATTTCTATCAATCGTCTAAAAGCATAGAATAAGTGAAATGTTATAATAATGTTATAAGCATAGTTGAATAAAATGCAAAATATTTGAATGTCATCAATAATTATTACCTTTAAAAATGTGTGTGTATATGTTCTTTTGTTACGTTTTTATATCTGTTAACTTTTCATTTGTTACCATTGTTACAAAATCACTTAATTCGAACTATAGGTATAAAAGAAGCCACAAAAACATAGAGCCCAAAACTGTTCATTCACTAGGAAAAGTAGCCTAATGTATTCCTTCCAGTGAATGAACAGCCGTTCATTCATTGGATTTTTACCATTTGCCTAACCAGTTATTAAACGTGTCTATTCTCAAATTGCACATATTCTACAATGCTTAAAACAATTAGAAAGATGGCTATAATATATATATATAATGTATGTACAATAAAATTAGTGCATAACGCAAATAAAAACAGTAAATTCTTATCAAACATATGAAATGACATTGCACTTACCTTATTATTTCAGCATAGAAACAATGTTTTTCTCAGACGTGAAAAATACAACATCTTCTCAGAGTAAACTAATGTGACTTCAATAACTAAACAGGAATGCAATAGCTTCCAATTGAATAGAATTAAAGCAATGTTGTATCCCCATCTAGTGGGAATATTTTCAAAGCTTATTCTATTAATATGTATATAAAATGTTCATTCACTGGGTTCTGTTCACTTACTGGTCGGACTACCCTATCAATTTAAACAATGTTATATATTTCTTAAATGTTCATTAAACAACCATTTTGAACACGATTGGCAATTGACAAAGATAATCAATATTGGCGATTGAGAAACTTTTTTTTGCGATCTATCAACCCGGTCGGATAATAAATAAGCACCCTATTAATTATACAACAATATTTTGTTGTTCCATTTCACCAATAGATACGCAGAAAATCGAGTTGGAGTTGTCTGAACTTTTGCTTCTACAACGAAACTAATTTAATCAGTTTATATTCTCCAAGTTGTGCATATGCTCTTGTAACTGTTAAAAATTTTCGGGATCTGTGTTTTATGTTTTTTACAAGCAAGTTTTTCGTGCTAAACGTTTGCTAGGAATTAACACCAAAAAAATGTCAAAAATGTATACATTTACAGCAGATATTTTTACGTCTGATTCTTTTAGCGATTAAGTACGCAATTTTATTACGTGTTTTTTAAATTTGTGTTTTATTATGAAGTCTTAATTTTGTTATACAGTATATTAGACCGGAACAAAAGCTAGAAATGTATACTGTTTTAAGTTTAATCGTGTTAATGTTCCGTAAATAAGCCGTTTTAAAAACCATAAAAACTCAGCAAGCTGAAATAAAGATTTCCAGCAAATTGCACTTGAAAATACATTTTCAACTGTTGTCAAAGGTGTAAAAATTTAAATTATGCGATGTTGAGAAATTATTACCTTTTCCATTTCCTAAATTAATTTACAGAAAATCAAGTACAGTTGTATAAACCTAAAACAATAGCTAAATTCATTTGTTTATAAGCGAATGACGTCAATGACGTTTTATGACATAATTATCATTTACATTATTAATGTTAAACGCGATGATTTGTATACGAAATTTTAAATTACACAAGATTTAAATATTTATACTACAGATCATAAAGTATTCAATACGCGATGGTTTTTATTTATATTTCAATGAAACGCAGAAATGAATAGCTGACTATAAACAGCTCATTGTTTACATTATCAAAATTAAATACGATTTACGAAAGGGTTTGTCGATCGTTCAAATCGTTGGAATTTTGTTTGTGTTGAATGCTTTATAGAAAAACACGATCAATCGAGTTCATGTGTGGTAGAATAGATATGCAATTATGTAGATAATTTTTCACATATACATCTTAAATCGAAATTAAGAATAATGTGGTTCATGTTATTCCCCGACTGGTAAATAGAGTGGGTTGCATGAAAATCGTCATACTACATTTTATTCTATTTTGGCTTAAATGGAAAATGATGTACTGGACATTTTTGTAGATTTATTTATTTATTTTTAATGATTACATTTAACTTAAAATACCTTTCTAAATTCTAACGCATCCTCCTAGTTAGCAACTATTCAGTAAAACATTTATTATCTAGCAGAAATGATTTTTTTAAACTTTTAATTGGAAATAAGTAAAATTAAGAATTTTAGGTGTGGCGATTTACATTGATGATGACCATTTATGTTCTATTAAGTTTATAGCATTATTGTAGAATAAACGTTGGGATTTACTTGGTTCATTGTCCGGATGATTACTTTTAATCTCAAAAGATTCGTAAAAATCTGGAAAATAGTATATACTGATAGGGGAAAAATGTTCATCAGTCAAAAAACAAATTACATGATTTAAAACATTACACACAATCTGCTATATTCATGCTTTTTAAGTATTATATGAGACCTTAATTTTTACTATAAGTTCATATAGTAGTAATTAGAAGATGGCTTTCAATAATACAATGTTTTATAGTACCTATTATGTGTGCTCGAAACCAAGGAAGTGTATATATCTTTAACTAATGAAATCAAGTAACAGTTTAAAAATGAATCTCGTTAAAAGAGCTAAAAACAAAAGAAAAATACAGTAATAAAAAACAATTCACTCTCTGAGAAATTTCATTATTGGGAAAATTTAGAGTCTTGAGTAAAATGTTTTTACTTTTATGTTATTATTTTCTATTAAAATTGTCTATATTAGCATATTGAAAATTGTGTGCTTTTAAAGCATCAGACACATTTATTCTCAATTATAATTTCCTTTTCAAAATTTCCACCACAATGTTTAGTTATCTATGATTTATTTCATATTTCTAAATAAAATTCATAACGCATATAATGTCTAAAAAATGTATAATTTAAAATGACTTAAGTAAAACATTTTTGTTAGTTTATCATAAATAAAAAAATAAAACATCATTTCATTCTCAAAACAAGCGTGTAAATATTTACAACTGGTAACATATTAAAAGAGTAAATTTTAAGTATTTAAGGCTGATTTATGCGTTAATCAAGATTTAACTGCGAATTGCAAGAGAATATTTCTAGTTTTATGTTGTTTGTAATTATTTATGTAGTTCGATTTGGCATCTGGAAATTTTCAGAAATCATTTCTTATTTTCTTGTCAGGGCTGCCTCAGGCAACTATTAGGTAGCTTTCATTACAAAAATTAAAAAGCTACTTATTACAGTCGTCCGGATGAAAGCATTTCCGAAAAACTGTGGTATATTTTCACTGATCATGAACCGCAGTCCCCAAAAACCACCCTCCGTTCAAAAGTGGCTTATATGTTCTGATGTGTTTAATATTGATTTTAAAATTACAGGTCAATTTCATTTGTTTCAATGGTATAACTGTACGAAAAGTTTATATATATATATAAATACATATATATATATATATATATATATATATATATATATATATAATTTTTGTCATGCGATGACTATCGTATTTATAAACCGATTTGGATGAGATTTATTGTGTGTACAGCACGTACCAATGTCTTAACCGAGTTCGTTGGCCAACTTCATCATCCGTCTTGTTTCCAAATGGCAGCCATTTAAATATTCAAAAGGAATAAAAAATGCACGAAAAATTGAGAAATCTAAATTTCTTTTATGTTTAAGTGTTCGGTATTGATAAAAGGATTCCGGAGTATTTTTTGGTTCGTCTCCAACTTAAAAAGTGGTTGAGATATAGCCGTTTGAAGTTCTAGGGTGGTTGGCATTTTGAAACAAGACAACAATTAAAGATAATAAGGTATTAATTTATGAGTGTTTGAGAACTTTAGCTTCAAATTCTCACCAAACATTGCGGCACTTGGCGAAATATTGCCGAATTTGGCGACCAAAACTAAGCAACCATACATGATACCAATTTGGCTGTAGTTTAATAATTTGGTGCAATTCTCATTCAAATTCAGTATTTTGGAATATTCTTTTATTGGGTTCGTCGCATTTTAGCTTATTAATTTTGAGTAAAATTTGCAAAATGTTGAAATCAAGAAATAAGGAATTTTTATTGAGTCATCTAATCGAGTTCCACTCATTTTAGAGCTTCGCATGATTGAATAAAATAAGCTATATATATATATATATATATATATATTAAGGTATATGAAAGCTACTTTTTCCTCCCGGCACATGACGAAAGGACTTTTTTTCTATTCTATTCGCACCACTATTTAAAATAAAAAAAAGAGTTTTTGTAGTATATTTCTCTTGCGAATATTGTCAAACAGTATAACAAAGATATTTGTTTTTAGAAAGTGGTGCGAAGTAGAATTACAAATTAATCGCCTGTAGTAGCCCTGTACTGCAGAATCTTTATAAACTTATAATTATACTTCGTTGCTAGTACTTTTATTCAAAATTCTATTTAAAAAACGAAAAAAAAAAAAAAATAAACTCTGTTAAATACTGTTATATATCTTTAACTATAACTATGCGCAATCTTTCATTTAATGTTTCATTTAATTCTTATTGGTTAAGATAATCATTTTGCTAATACATTCATGGCATATTTGACAAAAAAATAGAGACAGTATTATCTTCTTCAAAAGTATATGTATAAAGCAATTTACAGCTTTTATATTTATTTGATATTGATAATTAAAAATATTTATTATACTAATGCACTAGTATCTATCTGCTCTCTTGTAAGTGTACTCAAGGGGTCGAGTGTGTTTTGAAATTTTTCGTGCGATCGTGGTGTCCTGAATTCTAAAATATGTGCGCGAATGAGACCTATTCCCTCACTTAAGTTTCGCAACGTATGTATGAATCACCAAGAATACGATAGTCATTTATTTTTAGAATGGTATGTTACATGGGAAACTGTGTTTGAATATTAGGGCATTCGAGTTCTGCACGTATGGACTTCAAGTTGAGTTCCAATTCGCTGTTTCCGATAGAGTCTACGACTATTCATTTTCCCGAGTTTGATTTCGCTTCAAATGAAGAGTTATTTGAATCCGTTTGTTTCCACACTATAGTGATATTACCTCTTAAAGAGACTTTCTTATGCTGCTGAAGAACGAACAGTGAGATCATTTTTAAACTAGTTAAATGAGTCAAATTAAAATTTTGGGGGGTTGCATGAAAATTCAATATATCAGTTTTCGTAAAATTGAGCTTATTGTTATAATCGTTTGCATTAAAGCAACCCTCTCTACTCCAAATATCCTCATTACTGCTTCGGAAAATGTGTAGTGTTTTTTGTTAAATCGGTGATATGACCTCATTTCAAGCAAATTCTGCGGCAGACTATGTGCACTAAATGAGCCGTTCAGTGCACAAATCGATAAACTCTACTTTTGAAAAAGCTTAAATTTTGAGTGTGGAAGCACTTGGTATAATCATAAGTTTTTATATTTGTGATAACTTTCCTGAATAATGAAGACTAACACCAGTAAATGACAAAACGTTTTTGGCCATTGAATAATAAATAATTTATTTCGGAGGCCATTTTTATTAACTCCATACTCTAATGTAAATTGTTGCAATAAAACAACTCAAATATCAAGCGTTGAATGATAACGGTAAATTTTTAGTGTCTAATTATCAGAATTAAAGTAAAATAAATTGGCTTAAAATACGTTGGATAAAGATAGAAAGTTCCAAACCCCACCTCATACAATTCAAATATGACTATAATGAAGATTTTGAATTTAGTGCCATTAAAATAAGAAAATCTGTAGCAGGTAGACCAAAAATTTTGATAATGTAACCCTTTATTATATCCTAAAGGTAGAACTCTGACAAGGGAAACACGGAGAGACATGTTGGACCTTCTAAAATTCATTCCTCCTGTTAAATATGATTACTGTAAAAAATTGACAACAATTCGAAATGACGAGTCCTCACGTACACCTGATGAAGAAGACATTATTTATATTGCTCAGGAATTAATCACAAATAATATATTATAACAGAACTGTCAATATTCATTTTTATAGAAAATCTTGAATAAAATTGCATAAAAACTAACTTTTTATGTAACAAAAATCTTTAAACTTTAAACACTGAATTTAACTTTATTACTTTTTTCAGTAATCAAATCGAGAAACTCCACCCGTCATATAAAAATTGTAACATTAATGATGATTATTTTTTTACTATTCTTTCTTATTAATTTTATATACCGTTAGATGAAAGCTAAATTTCTATTTATGCGTTCTACAATATATTTTTTAATTTATATTATAAAAGGAATAAAAAAAAAAACGTACATTATTTCAACTTTTTGTTTTATGGAGTTAATCGATATGTGCACAGAACGGCTAAATTATTGCGAAAATACTTTAAAACGTTCAAACTTCTCAAATATAAAAATCCGTGCCGGCCCGGCGTACAGGCGGAGGTAGAATTCGAAGTTAAGTATACTAACTTCACCAACAAAAACTAAGTCATGATTAGAGATAAACCCAATTTAACAATTTTATATGGCCGTTTTTGACGAGTTTTTTTTTAATTTTTATTTTTATATAAGAGATGGTTTTATCATAATCATGTTAAGGCGAATTAAAAAAAATAATAATAATTTTCCATGCTCAACAACTCGAAATTTTCTGGCTTCAGATTCCATTGGCATTTTCAGATTCCTTTTTAAAAGAAAAAATATGAAACTTGCTGACGAGATTTTTGAAGAAATTTATAAGCGACCTGAATTTTTATTTTTCGTTCAATTAATTAAAATAATTATTTTCTCAGTAGAACAATATTTTTCGTTTCTAACACAATCGCTTCGGGAAATTCTGTGCAAAATGCCACTTTGATATCATTTTTTGAAATATATTCTGCCTGTATCAAAAAATCGATTATTACGGTACATTATATTGTTTCTGAATAAGAGAATCTACCAATTGGATGCGTTTGAGAGCCGAAATGAATTTAAAATGAGTAAGAAAATAAGCAGTATGGATTTGAATACACCCTTAATAAGATGATATTTTTCTTCAACCGCTATGTATCTTAATTTGTTTTTGCTGTAAGAATTGGTCCTATATGAAACTTTTCTATATAAGTGTTCTAGACAATATTAAGAAGATATATGATAAACTCATGGGGATTTTATATCTTGTGAATTGACGGAGTTATGGATTTTTTTTTCTTTTTCACCCCCCCCCCCCTCCCCTTTTGGTTTCGTTTCTAATTTATTTTTGCGGTACGATTTGGTCCTATCAAAAACTTGTGAATATAAAAGTTTTAGATAATATTAAGAAGATTTATAATAAAATTAATTGGTTTTGATTTCTTGAGAATTGACGAAGTTATGATTTTTTTTTCTCCCAAAAACCCTATATTTTGTGCCTCTTGAGTTTATTTTTAATTTTATCAAATATCTGTTGTACATAAATTTTGGCCCTATTTTTAGAAGTAATAAAAACTTTAAACTGATTTGATATGTATAAAAATTAAGAAGTTATGTGTTTTTTTTTTCACAAAGCCCCTCTCTATTTCCATCCCCTTGGTCATATTTTGCCCAATAACGAACTTGACCGAGATTTTATGCCGCTTGATTTTATGTATCAGTTTGGAAGAGATTTGTGCAGTATTGTGGAAGTTCGTGTCCAAAAAATGTGATAATATATGTATATACATATATATATGTGTGTATATATATATATATATATATATACATATATATATAATTGAAATCACAACTATATGAATAGATTGGTAAAGTTCTAAAGATGAATTAGAAATAAACATAGGAAACATAGAAACTATGAATAACTCACAGAATCTTCAGAGGAGCTTGTGAGTTCATTCATAGAAGATGCGTCATTTCATCCAATTTTGTCGGCATTGAGCCTAAAATGACAAAATTTAGCTCCTTATAACGCAAAAATAACAGAAAATAGATAATAAAAATCCAAGAGATCTAAAAAAGATACACCTCACACAGGATATTGAAAATTAATACAGCGATGACAGCGATGACCACCTCGGGAACTCAGCTTTCGCTTTAGAGTGTTAGTGCAATCCCGAAAATACCTAAATTACATACTAGGAAGCATAACTGCAGCATGACTGGATGGTAAAACAGAATTAGGACTATTTTAACATGTGGGCCTACAGTTGATTATCTGACTGAAACCCATAACTTTGCTCCCATCTGGTGTGAGAAAGGAGAAAATGTAAATTAGAACTGGATGATTAACAATAATTTTTGGTGCTGCCATCTTTACTCAAAAAAAATGAAATTGATTGAAAAAATAAAGAAATGACTTAGATTAACATTTAGTTGAAGTAGAATGAAAAAATAGCAATCAACTTGATATTACTGAATAAATACAAAAATAATATAAAGAATAGGAATAAATTAATAAAAAATAAAATAAAGAATTATATAAAAATAAATAAATAGAAGGGCAATTGACTAAATTAACTAATTTAAAGACAAAACATTATAATATAAAAAATGAGAATATAAATAACATTTAAAAAAACAGTGAGGAATATTTTGAGATAGTAAAATATAGCCTTGTATTATGTAACTAAATGTGAAAATTTAAAAAACAATGAGAAATATTGAGATAGTGAAATATATCCTTGTATTATGAAGCAATATGTGAAAATTGTTGAGAAATTTATTATGTTAAATGCATGATAACCCGTGTTTTTTAATTTAATTTTTTTTAAATATATCCATACAATATATAAGCAAATATACATACACATATACAGGGTCACACACATATATAAACATATAAGGTTTTTAACTTTTTTTAGCATTCCCGACCTCAACACTCCGTAATGGTATCTTTATTAAGTATATATATATATATATATATATATTTAAAATTTTTTACTGAGGGTGGTTTTGGATTCTAGGGGTCATGATCGGTGTAGATCTGCAAAAAAATTTCAGAAATTCCAACGTAGGGGAGAATGTAATAGGTAGTATTTCATCCGAAATCTACCTAAAAAACACAAGATGCAGAATTATTTCGAAGAAAGTAGAAGGTAAGCATAAATGCATGACCGGATTTTATAAATTCATATTTTCAAAAGTATTACACATATTATAAAAAAAATATATAAAAGAATAAAGAAAAATATTTCAAGTTTTTCTTGCCGTCGCTCAAGACTGAATTGGACGTGTGAGACGTATGATTCATCCTTATTCACATGGACAAGGAGATCCCAGTGTCTTAAGCCATGTGATTTCTTTCCGTGGGGTTATATCATAGATGTTGTTTAGAAACAACATTTCTTAAAACTATCAAATAAATTAAAGAACGTATCAGCGCTGCATTAAGAACCGTTGACAGTGTAAAACTGCAAAATCTATGTAACGAACGTGATTACAGATTAGTTGTTAGTGACAAAAAAAAACATAGAATGTTAATTTTTTTTCATATATCGTTTATTCTAATATGTGTAATAGTTTTAAGAAGAAAAATTAAATCTGATCATTTCTTATGTTAACTCTGTATTTTCTTCCAGACTGAAGAAACAGCAAATACACGCGTGGAAACTGTACAGGTGACATTTTCTATCAGTCCTAATTGACGCGAATTGCAGTTTTGAATGAGTTCTTCTATACTCAGATTGCAAGAATTTAGGAATGGTTGGAATAACAAATCCATATTAGTTTTCCATCAAACAATAAAATTTTCAATTTATCTCTTTATTGAAATACTTAGACATGTTATACTTGACTAATTTGTAAATATATAGTTTTTGTAAATCTCTTTAAAACCAGACTAATAATGTCTACCAATTTATTTTTAAGACATTATAAACTGCTTTATTTATTTTTAAGTATAATATTAATAAGTTTTAAAATATGTATGATATTTTTAAAAACATCAAACATTTTATTTATAATATCAAAATAATGATGTTTTACACAATGAAAAAAAAATAACTTGATCATTAATGAAAAATAAAGATAACATTTCTCACATCTTACACTAACATATAATTATTACTGAAATAACGATTTCAAGAATAAAAATTGAAATTTCGTTGTTGTGTCAATAAATTTTATATCCTAACATCACTTTTATAGCTATTATAATTTCTCCAAACAGTGTAATAAAATTTATCTTGAATCTCATCGTAACATTTTTTTGTGTAAACATTTCCTAATGATACGAGGCTTTATATGAAGGAGAGTTTAATAACTCTTCCTTTTTTATTAAATATACATACAATTTATTATGAGCTGATGTATCGAAAAGAAAGGAACATTTTGAAAGATATTCATTTTATCACTATTTCTGTTATGTATTAAAATAAAGACGCTTGTCTTCCATTGTGTCAAGAAAAGTACTTGTTTTATAATAAAATGAATAACGTTAAATAACGTTAGTTTTACTGAATAAAAATATTTTTACTAGATCGTAAGTACAAAAGATTTATAAATCATATACATTACAGAAAAAATTCTGCAAACAAAAAACAGTTAATTCGAGAGCGCAGATTTAGACAGAATTCAGCCGCATCCATATTACAACATATTGTTAAATTTTAGTTAATTATTTCGACGCTAATTCTGATCAGCTGATGCATGTTAACTGTGACTCAAAAGTTTCATATATAGGTGCGAATGTCATCTACGGGGTGATTCAAAGCTTATCGTCCAAATTTTGTGGGGAGGTAGGGAATATATCAGGATACCGATTTCACATAGGAAAGTATGTCCGCAAACGTCATGTAAAGAATTAAAAGAACTGGAAAGAACAAAATTAAACGAGAAATTTCCAGGTGTCAATTAATGAAGGTGTTGAATAAAGGTCATTAACGAGATTTTTGGAGTTTTTAAATATGTAAAAGGCTTCGTGGAAGTCCAACTGAGAAGTGGAAATAGGAAAAGAAATAATACTAACTTTAGAAAAAACAAAGCAATGATTGGGACGCAATGGAATATTGGCAATACATAGCGGCCTCTACATACGCATGCGTACATTTGCGGACACACTTTCTTATGCAAAATCGGTTTCCTGGCGTATTCCCTACCTCCCCACGAAATTTTAACGGTAAGTTTTGAATCACCATGTATGAACAAGTATTCGTCAATAAAAAATCTTTTTGTCATTTAATTTGTATCCTAATTTTTTAGTTCTGAAACAGTGTTTTTTGCTAATGTGTATGTTTCTGCAGGAAAATGAAATGAAGAATTGCAATTATATGATTTTTAATAATGTGGACACCCAACTCCGTTTTATAAAGTGAATATAAATTGATGCAAAAAAAAAATTGTTTTTATTTCTATAAACTCCTTTGTGTGGTTTACTTTGCCATATACATTAGTGTATAATATGCTAATAATGATGTAAATCCAGATAAACAGAAACCGAAATTCCATCAATGGAAGATTAAAATACAATTTTCTTCTAAATAGAACTGAATTTTCGGAAAGGAATCAGAAAAATAAGTCTGTCGAAATTCCGAAAAGAAATCTTTTAATGAGGTAAATATATATATATATATATATATATATATATATATATATTATATATACAGTGTGTCCTCGTATAACCTGACCGACCTTTATTTTCGCAACCATTGGTCCTAGATGCATACTTCCAATTACAAACATTGTTTAAATAAGGTAAAGAATTATTTTTTAAGCGATTTGGGTCAAGAAACACATTTTTAAAAAAATTACGAAATTTAAATTTTCATACGGTCCCACGGTCCTATAAGTGGTATTTAGTAAAAATTTACTGTGGCACTAACAAGTAAGACAAAAAATGCCCCATTCATTTAATATTAAAATTGACCGAGTTATGAAACTTTGAAATGCATGACTTATACCACTTTTTTGCATATCAAAACAGATGATTTCGACCATGCTTTCAGGGGTCGTATGTAAAGTACTTAAACTTATTTCAAGGTATCTGAGGTTTGAAAGAAATCGTACAGCTATTACGATTGAGTTAACTTTATTAGTTCAGTTTCAGATTAGTTAAAATAATTTTATTTTAACATATGTTGTATTTTGTAAGGATTTGAGGCTATGATTTCTTTTAACAAAATTAAGTTATTTTTGTAAGGTTTTATTTGACTTGCAACGATCGGCTTTCCAGTTTAAAATTTGTACTCGAACTTTAACTGACTTTCAAATGTCCGATCGAAGTTAAAATTTTACATACTGACTTAAATCCGATTACAATGTAATATTATTAGGATTTTCGTCACGTACCATCTTATACATACTTTTATTAGAGGATAACACAAAAAAATTCGGTTAGATTACCGTCAACAAGTTTAAGAAATGGTTTTAGATCACATAACATAAACCTGCCATGGTTGCGTTTTTTAACTTTTATAATTACGTTTTATGTATTTTTTAATGCTGAATAAGGAAAATTACCTTCACTTTTAACCATCATGTCAGGATTTTTCGCAAATCGTAAATTTCAATGTTAAAAAATAGCGAAAAATCTGATACTATAAAATAGGGTAAGACTTTTTTATTCAGTTTACTTTTAATTAATTCAATAATTTATTCAATTTTGTGGCTTATACTGGGTTTCTTACAGCTAAACAGCTCAGGGGTCCGATGAGGATGGGAAGGGAGGGGGGATAAACTTTGAGCTTTTTAACTTTGAAATTGCGAAAAATCCTGACGTGATGGTTTAAAATGAAGGTCATTTTCGGATTCAGAGCTAAAAAATACATGTGAACGAATTTTCAAAAGTAACAAAACATAACACAACCCAAAATTTGAAATACGGTGTAATTTAAAAGCATTTTAAAATATGTATCATTTTTGTAAAGCATTGAGGCTTTTGTTTTTCACCCTTTTGCTTAAAAAAAATTCTGTTATTTTTATCCTCTTATATGTTCAGTACAGATTATATTTTGCAGTAACATGTCAGAATGATTAAAGATTTCAAGTTTATATTGCAATGCTGATTTTACTCTCAACCATTTCTTTAATATATCTGATGAAATTATATTTCTACTAAATTTGTGAATGACCCGTAATTTGCAGCAAAAAATATGCTCCAACTTTCAACAGCTATTACTCGGTCAATTTTAATCGTAGAATAACTGGACTTTTTTTTGCCTTACTTGTCAGTGTAACAGGAAAATTTTACTAAATATAACTTATAGGACCGGTGGACCGTATAAAAATTTACATTCTGTAATCCTTCGCTAAATTGTTTTTCGCTTCAAACTTTTTTTATCTTAACTTTGCACCTAATTTTGACCACTTTTGTAATTGGAAGTATGCATCTAGGACCAACGTTTGCGAAAATGAAGGTCGAACAGGTTATACACACTGTATATAACGCACACTGTATGGACACACTGTATATAAATATATATATATATTTATATATATATTCCGTATTTCGATTTCTAAAGCGGATACAGAATTATAAAAATTGCTGAAAAAATGAAAATCGCTCTATCGTCAATAAGTAATTTTTTTAAGGAATTAATATTAAAACATTAGCACAAAAAAGTCGTTATGAATGCAATGTATTCACGATAATTTTATTTTTTAGCAGTTTGATTTTCAGAGAGAATGCAGATTTTTTTAAATTGCAGAGCAAACGAAAAAAGTGAAAGTGGCACCACGAAAATTTTTTTTTGAAAGTGTTAATATTAATATAATGTCAGAACGGCTTATTCTTCTTCTGTCCTAGAGCAAAGTATCAAAACGCACAGAGCTACTCAAATTTTATAAAACTGAAGTATTTGGGTTTACCACAATTTTCCATTATAATCAAGCTATAATCCCATAAATCTAGATACGTTTATTTTTCTCGCGTGGACAAATCCTTTTATACTTTTACTCTATACGGATTAGAAATGAAATAACACATATATATTCAAAGTCTATAAATTCTAATTTATAAAAACATATAATCTGTCTAAATTTTATTTACATTAAATTTACAAAAAATGTGTTCTTCAGAGATGTTTCAATAATTTAAGAAATCTGTTTGCCTATTTTGTGTTTAGCCTTGACATATCAGTGTTTAGTTTGGATTCATTTTCATGCTTTTTATATCTTTTTTAGTAAAATAATATAAATAAAAGGGCATAAATCTTTATTATATTTTTTTGCAATTGACAATCTTATGATTAAAGTAATGGAATTCGAGTTAATGATAATTAAATTTTTCGGCTACGATAGTACTTTTTTCTGACTAATACACACTAAGTAATAAAGATTTCTAATATTTTACTGAAATATTCCATTACACATTTTCTAAATATCAGAAAATTTTCACAAAACAGCAGAAAATTGAAAATTTATCTGAATAATTGGATATATAAAATAATACACGATTCGTTTATTTCCAAGTTTCCATGTAATCCATAACCACTATGTCTCTATAATTAAAGGTTCATGCTCTAATATTTATTAGTACGGCTATATAAAATGGGATTCTATTTTATAACTACTTTTGAATTATAATTACAGTCTTTACGATAATTATTAATTTTAATCTTATCTTGTTTTCTTTAGTTTATAATAAGATATCCTTATTTTCGTTAGTTAATTGAAGTTGCATTAATACATTTAAATATCTATGTATAATTTCTGAAGACAAAATATTAAAATTAATATATATTATGAAACCCTAATTAAATAAATACTATGATTTGATATTGTTATTGGATAATTTTGTTTTATATACATAATTTATATTAACATTAATTTAGAGGGTTAAAATATGGTACTATATTAACTTTAATAGATTATTTTAATTGGTAAATAAATCATACAACTTGTAATTTTATAACTTTGCAATAAATGTTCATGCCAGAATTCGAAACTGGGGTATATTGACTCATTCATATATAAATCTGCTCAACATAAAAATATATTGAGCTTATCCGTCCGGGATAGCTCAGTTGTCAGAGCATTGGCAGCTTCAGCAAAGAGATCCCTGATTCAAATTCTAGCATTGACATCTTTCGCCAAGTGGAAAAATTATAAATCACTGGATTAAAATTTTTTTCATACCAAAAAAAAGTTATCCTTATTATTAATCATTTGGACAGATTTTCTGAAATTAATTAACGCATTCTGTGCACTGTAAAAAAAAAATCTGTAGGTCTACAGATGTAAAGTTACATGCTTACTAAACTTTCAACTGTAACTGTACGAAAAAAGCTGCAAATCTACAAAACTAGTTTTTGTAAAGCTGCAAAAATCTGTAACTTTACAAATGAATCTGCTAAAATTTCAGTAATCTTACTAAACTTTTATTTGTAACCCTGGCTGCAGTTACATGAAAAGTTCTCGGAATCCCAGTTTCCAAAAAAATTCTTAGTAACCTTACAGATTTTTTGATTTTCGGCGCAAAAGTGTGTCTGTTACATGAAATTTTGTTGTTGCCGTTACATGAAAAGTTCTAGGAATCCCAGTTTCCTAGAAAAACTTTAGTAACTTCACAGATTTTTTTTTTTTACAGTGTGGTAATTGGTGTTTAAAAAATTGTTATGGTTTTCATTACGTTTTGTTGTGAATTTCCAATAAAAAGTATAAAGAACTTGTTTTTTTTTTTTTTTTTTTTCTTAAATAAATTTCTTGTTTTTCTAGTATAAGACAAATACCACCTTTTCATTATTCAACGAATTTTTATTTTTTTATTTATCTAGCTCTCAGATAAATCAGTATTTATTTCTGTATGGAACTACGTAGGTTTTTATTAATATCTTTATTTTTAAATTTTTAGAATCATTTTAATGACATTTGGGGAGGCGGGCATGGAATTTATTTATTTATCTTGGAAATGCCGCCATTTTTATAAAATTTAAAATTTGATAAAATCCAACGCCACATCATAGAAAATGCACTAAACGATATTTACATTAATATTGGTTTTGTTTCATGTTTCAAGTGCAAGCGGGTAGGTGGCATTTACGTTTCAGTACACCCTCGTTTACATGGATGCCAAGCACAATGTAGGGATTTTTTTTTAATGAAAAGATTACAATACACTTTCAAACAAGCACAAATTATTTAAAATCCCCATCTGCTTGTTTATTATTGAAACTAACGAAAAAAGCAGGAAGTATAACATTTATTTACATATTCAAACTGGTGCACTGCTCAAAAAAGTTGTGTCCTTATGCTCTATATTAAATGTATGTTGTTGATGAGTTCTATGTACATAGGAGATTTTTATTACAAATTATACATTTGAATTGTAACTATTAAAATATTAATTAAAAAAATTCAATATTTAAATCATAGTAGTAAATGCTTCTAATCATAGTGTTATAACTTACAATATTTTTCAGTTATTTATTGACTCCATAGAATGGTTATCGTGAAACATTGTAGCATAATTCGTATATTCAGTCAAACGATTCAAAACCATCTACTTCTGTGCTAATTGAGCTACGTATACACGATTTCAGGAAATCCGGGTTAGTATGGCCGAAATTCAATAGAAAGATAGTGCTTTAGACTTTACACTGTATTTCTTTTACGAATGTTCCAGAAAGGTCCAAGCGTACGTAAAACACCTTTTATACGGGAGCAAAGGCCTCAAACTTACAGATACCGATAAACTGCGTAATTAAAAGAAATTTTCGAAGTAAACTACACCTCAATGATTCAACTGATCACAACCCCATTCACGTGGAAACAGCTGCGACAATTGTACACCTCAATGATTCAACTGATCACAAACCCATTCACAAGGAAACAGCTGAGACAATTGGACACCTCAATGATTCAACTGATCACAAACCCATTCACGTGGAAATAGCTGAGACAATTGTACACGTCAATGATTCAACTGATCACAAACCCATTCACGTGGAAACAGCTGAGTCAATTGTACACCTCAATGATGCAACCGATCACAAAACCCATTCACGAGGAAACAGCTGAGACAATTGTACTTCCCCCAGCCTTTGTTAAAACACGATTTCAAAACTCTCCACAAATGAACTCTGCGGATATCGAAAATTCCGGCAGTTTGAAGAATTCCGTAAGTCCGCTCTACCAATGACAGAGAAATAAGTACTAGCCCAACTGATAAGAACATCATTAGAAACGTTAAAATTTTATTTAAAAAAACTTCAATATTTATTCGTCAAAACGAACATTTTGTATTTCCAGCAATGAACGAAGCACTTTGTCAAACCTAACACAATTCCCTTACTTCTGAAAAAATCCAAGAAGCTGCAACAATACTTATATAAATTTTTCACATGCACAAACGTGTGAAATACAATTTGTATAGTTGAAATGTAATTGAATAGTTACATACATCAAAACAGCACCAAAAACTGGTGGTTTGAAGCAATTAAAATAATAAAACTTTGTAAAAAGTCACCATAAAACAAAAAGAATACACAGGACGCGTTTCGAGCTAAAAACATAACAGCTCGTCATCAGCTACAGCAATCACGTGTCCGCAAGCGAAGTATTTTATTTTAAGTTACATACATGATATATAACTCTCTAGTATTTTTACTGCTTAATTTGCATTTACTTCAGTGCAGTTTTTGAAATTGCATTTAAATAAGTTAAAATGTTACATCATATTAAACAATGAAAAAAAGAAGTAAAGTACAAAATCGAACACAAACATTAGTATACTTCAACGAAAAAAATCAAGAGCCACCATATTCTAAGAAGTATTTTACAACATTAACAGATTACTGTTACAAAATTTTCACGCGGTTAAATGCAATATAAACATAAACAATTTTGAGAACATGTAAAATGTTGAAAGCACACTTGCAACAATTACAGTTCATACAGGAAAATGTATTCAAGAATTTTTTTGCAGCTGCTTTTATGATATAAAGTTTGCTATTTATACCATATAATAGTTTGTAAGTGAATTCAACTGAAAATCGTATAACACATGTAAAAACGCATTTCCAGTATTTGCCATTCTCAAGGTAAAATTCATTGCATTTTTTTAAAGACATCTATGCGAATTTGAATACACAAACACAACATATAGTGTAATGAATTTCAATCAAGTTCAGATTCTTCGAATCGCAGAATTTAACTTAATCGGTTTAGGGCGAATTATGGTTATCCAAATAGAGTTTTTCAAATTCACATAGCAAATGCTTTGCTTTACATTTCTCTTTTATTTACTGAGATCGACGAAAAAAATTAAAATATATGTAACGCACATAATCGGGAATAGTTAGAAATGCAATAAACTATTTCTAACGATACTAAATATCATTTGTTATATGATTTGTGTAAAAAATAAAATAAAATTTTACGAGGTTACACAAAAGAGATCTAATACATTGTTGTCTGTAAATGTTAATTGAAAAATTCACATATTATGGTATGTTTTTCCACTTAATTAAATTATATTATACTTCGTCATGTGTTTAATGTCTGTAGATCATATACAAGTTTAAAAGCATTATTAGAATACATTACCTTATATGGTTCTTTATTTCCTGAAGTTTATTTTCAAACTAAATTAAATGTCCACAAGTTATGTAGAGTAATATAGTGAATCTATGATTCATATACAGAGCTACTGACAAGAGTGAATGGCATTGGATGAATATATATCAGTATAAGTCTTTTAATTTTTGCAGTTTGTCAAAATTTAAGTTTCAGCATGCTTTATTCGCTTATGAACATAACGAAATGTTATATACTTAAAAAGAATTATTCGCTGCATACGTGCTATTATTGCTGTTAAAGCATTTATACGGGTATTTAATAATAATAAGTATAATACGCCATGAAATCATCCAGTTTGTTTAGATGATATTTCTTTGCGCCAGCATCAAACACATGTCGTTCCGCAAAAATATTTTGGTAGTACTGAAAAATGTATCATAATCTAAGCGCTATCCGTGAATTTCCTTTCTTCAATCATAATTAGTACCAAATTTTAGATTGGAGCAAATACACCTAATTGTTCTAAAATAACGAAATAAAGAGATTTTGCAAAGGCGATTGTCTAATGTTTAAAAACAACACTATAAAAGCTGAAAGGAATTTTAAAAATAGTTTAGTTCTTAAAAAAATACTAAACTGCTTAAGAGAAAACATTTTGCTTTTACAAAGGATTTTCTCTCGAGAAGACCAAAAGTTCATTAAATCTCTACAAAACAAACATTTTTTCGGCAATCCTTAAGAAACAATTTATTCGGTTTTGCTGTTTTATTCCAATATTTTCAACTTAAGTTAGTCGATATATTTTTTTATTTTTAGTAAAAGCAAATAAGTGCTTGAGCAATTAACTTGAGCAGTAGTGAAATTTCTTCCATTAAAATACAGATTACAGATTTTTTTTCTTTTAAAAGGATTTTTTGAAAGTCTTATTTTTGGGTTCGAAAAATGAATTGAGAAAATTATGAAGATCTTAGCTTTCTAAAAACTCTAACTCTCTAAAAGAAATATTTACTCATAAAGTAGAATGAGAAGAAATTTAATTTAGAAATATATTTGCATCATATTCATTACATATTGAAATATAAGTAACCGTGATAAAGTGAACGTAACTCGGTTGATAAATAGTAATTGTATTGCATGTTTCTGTTATGCATATACATATTAAAAGAAATATTTCACCTTCACTACAAATTTTGTTACTTGTAAACATCACACAATTTAAATTGCTATTGGCACAAGATTTTACTTTTGAGAACTAACTTTCCTTAAATTGCAAGCATAATTATGCCTATTCCTCGTTCACATTATATTAAAAATTTCTTGAAGGTTAAATGTTAGCAAATCTTAATCTTTTAATCAAGAAAGAAGCATTATAACCGTTAGTTTTTCTTTCGAACTTTTAAAAGGAATACATTTTCCGCAATTTTTCTAAGCTCATTTAAGATAAATTTGAACTTAAAATCTTACGTTTCTCGTTACGAGATGTAAAAATACCATACCATTCAGCTGGGAATTGTAAACATTTAAAATTATAAAAAAAAATAGCTGGCCCACACGACGTTGCCCGGACCGTGAAAATAACTTTAAATATAGCTCAAGTCAATGTTGAATGAACTTATATATTTAAATGAAAATATTTCTTAGCAATCCTAATGCTGACTGTCCCTTCTTCAATCGGGAATGTAAACACTCTATTTCTTAATATTTTTTATTGTTAATTGAAAATCTATCTATGGAAGCTTAAAACTAAGCGCCTCATAGACTTCGGCATCGTACATCGTGGGTGCAATAGACGCTCCGGTCTGTTTTGATTATTTATTTTCCAACGAAAGACCTTCCTGGCCTAAGCTCGAGTTAATATCCTTAAATATGCATAAAATATATGATGAATGATTTTATATATTTAAACGGAAATCTTTCAAAAGAACCTAATAATTGGTCTCGAATTCCTTCAGCAACACAAGAGTGTTTTCTTGTACCTTTCTGTCCCTCATAGGATTATTTACCATAAAAAAAAATAGTTTTAATTTTCAAACACCTTTAAATTTTTATGAATACAAAATTTCCAAAAACAATGTGTAATTTTAGTTCTAAAATATTGACGTTTAATTGTAAAAAGCAGTGTGTTTTTCTCACTTTCATTTCATATTGAAATCCTATGGAAAATATTTGATTTTCAAACTATACTTTTACCCAAAAATCTCGTCACATCTAAATCAGAAATTTACCCGAACAACAGCTAAAAATTTAGTTTAACCTATTTTAATTTTAGACCATTAGCACAAGAATAACTTTGCTTTGTATTTGTAAATAACAGAAAACATCGTTAATCTTTTGAATTTCTTTTAACTGATTATTTTCTGCTTAAATCTCATTATACAGTGTGTCCACGTATAACCAGATCGACCTTTATTTTCGCAACCGTTGATCCTACATGCATACTTCCAATTACAAAAATGGTTTAAATAAGGTAAAGAATTATTTTTAAAGCGATTTGAGTAAAAAAAAAAAAAAAAAAAAAAAAAAAAAAAACATTTATTAAAAAATTACGAAATTTAAATTTTTATACGGTCCCGCAGTCCTATAAGTGATATTTACTAAAAATTTACTGTGACACTAACAAGTCATATAAAAAAAATTCCCATTCATCTAACATTAAAATTGACCGAGTTATGAAACGTTAAAATGCACGACTTATACCACTTTTTTGCATATCAAAACAGATGATTTCGACTATGTTTTCAGGGGTTGAGTATAAAGTACTTAAGGGTGATTCCATGCAGAGTGTCACACACGTAACGCAAGCTTTAAGTTGCATTTATTCAATTATTTATTAAATTTTAATCTTAATTCTGATTTTCAGTTGTATGGTAAATAACTTATTACCATATTTTTAAATTTAAATGTGTGGCAATAAAACTCACGGAAGTATATCATTTAATTTCATTACTCAATATGTGCTTTTTTTCGAAGTAGGGAAAAAGCACATTCTGAGTAATGAAATTAAATGATATACTTCCGTGAGTTTTATTGATTACCGATTTTCACACCGCGGTGTGAAAAGAGGTGCATGCGTCTCGCATGTGTTGCGAGAGCCTACGTCACGAAAAAATCTGAAAAAAAGGCTGAAGCCCAGACTGGTCACGTGATCTGCAGGCTGAAAATTGGACGGAATACGCAGGCGTGACGTCAGAATCTGGACGGTGCAAAGGTCACTTGGACGTTGGACGGCTTCCAACTAAGGTAATACTAAACTTAGTTGGAAGAAGGGGTCCATTCCCCTTATCAGATTCTGTAAACCTCCAAGATGGCGGCCGTTCAAAATGGCGGCCGTCCAGGGATTATGCAATCCAAGATGGCGGACGTCCAAGATAGCGTCGGTACAAAGTCCAATTATATTTTTTTTTCATATCAACAAACTGAAAAACAAATTCATTTTTGTTTTTAATTTTAAAACACAATAAATAAACACAAATTTTAAGTTTCAAAGCACTAGAGCACGAATTTATTAAAAAATAAAATTTAAAATTACAAAATATATCACAATATTTCATTTTTAAACATATTTGAAGCCTTTAAATGTACAGTCTACATGACATGTAACATATAAATTAAATTGCACAGGCAATTCTTCAGATATCTGAGCTATTTGTTTCTTGTCCTCTTTTGTAAACAAATCACGTAAAGAGCCGAACCAGTTGTTCGGAGCTCTAAAATTGCCTTGGCCACAGCATTCCTCCAAGAATGCTCCTACTTCTTTGTCCGTAGATACATTAACCATTTTAGCACAGTCAAGATAGCGGATAACCAAAACAGGCACATTATAACGAAAAACTTTTGGTCTCTTGGAAGATACAACAATAGTTTTTGAATGAGGATCACTAGATATACGATCATCACTAGGGGTTGCAAGCACGTATTTATTATCCAAATCCCAGTTCAGAAAGAACGGGGTGCCTTGAAAGCCGTGGATGAAAATCACAGGATAACGGTAAGGCTCGGTCCTTGTACCGACTTTATATTGGCCGGTGAGCGTCCAATTTAAACATTCGTTGTAAACAGAATACGCGAAGGAATTGAATTTCACGCATCTGCGGTAACAAATAAGCTCATTTAGTTGTGAATATATCAGCCGAATTCGAGCGAAACAGCGCCAAATTCGACCGAACTGCCGCAATACCGACAGCTCTTAGTTAAAAAAAATCCCTGCCGGCCCGGTCTATGGTCGGAGATAGATTTCGAAGTTAAGTACACTAATTTCACACACACACACACACAAAAAAAAAAGATACCTAAATCATGATTAGAGTAAACCCACTTGAACAATTTTATCTGGCCGCATTTGACAAGTTTTTATTTCATTTAATAGCTGGTTTTATCAGAATCATGTTAAGGCGGTATTTAAAAAAATAATTATCCATGCTCAACAACTCGAAATTTTCTAGCACATTTTCAGATTCATTTTTAATAGAAAAAATATGAAACGTGCTGACGTGACTTTTAAAGAGATTTATAACCGACAGGTGTTCTTATTTTTCGTTCAATTAATTAAAACTTGATTTATAAACAATTATTTTCTCAGTAGGACAATATTTTTCGTTACTAACACAATCACTTCGAGAAATTCTGTTCAAAATGCCCACTTTAACCATTTTTTGTAATATATTCTGCCTCTATCAAAAAATCGATCATTACAGTGCATTATGTAGTTTCTGAATAAGAGAATCTGCCAATTGGATGTGTTTGAGAGCAAAAATGAATTAAAAAATGAGTCAGAAAATAAGCAGTTTGGATTTGAATACACCCTTAATAAGATGATTTTTTTCTTGAACAGCTATGTATTTTTACTTATCAATATTTTCTTCTATTGAAGATAGAAGAAAGTATTGTAATCGAAAATTTTTTTCGACTTCCGGTTTTCGACGGATTTACACGTTTTAGGGGTTAGAGATCCCCAAAAGCATGTTTATAGAAAATGTCTGCCTGTCCGTGTGTCTGTCCGTCTGACAGTCTGTCCGCTTGTCTGTCGCCATTGTACCATCAAAAAGTGTATGAAATTATGCATAAGTTTGAACCAAATTTTTAAAGTTTTTGGCTATGGCAAGCAGGTCCTCCTTTAATTTTGAATAAATTCGCCGGTAGGGGGCGCTGTAATTGCGATTTTTGTGCGATATTAAATGTTGTACCATCAAAAAGTATATGAAGTTATGCATAGAATTGAACAAAAAATATTTTAAGTTCTTGGCTATGGCAAGCATGTCCTTCCTTAATTTGGAAAAAATCGCAAGTAGGGGTCGCTGTAATAGCGATTTTTGTGTCATTTTGAATATTGTACCATCGAAAAGTGTATTAAGTTATGATATAATTGAACCAAAATTTTTGCTTATGTTTCTAGCTATGGCAAGCAAGTCCTCCTCAACTTGAAAAAAATCCACCAGAAGGGACGCTGTAATTGCGAAGTCTGTTCCATTTTCATTATTGTACCATCGAAAAGTGTATGAAGTTAGGCATAGAATGGAACGAAATTTTTATTTTAAGTTTTTGGCTATGGCAAGCAGATCCTCCCTGAATTTTGAATAAATTCGCCGGTAGGGGGCGCTGTAATAGCGATTTTTGTGCGATTTTGAATATTGTACCATCGAAAATTGTATGAAGTTATACATAGAATTGATCCAATTTTTTATTTTAAGTTCTTGGCTATGGCAAGCAGGTCCTTCCTTAATTTTGAAAAAATCACCAGTAGGGGCGCTGTAATAGCTATTTTTGTGTCATTTTGAATATTGTACCATCGAAAAGTGTATTAAGTTATGCATATAATTGAACCAAATTTTTTGCTTATGTTTCTAGCTATGGCAAGCAAGTCCTCCTCAACTTGAAAAAATTCCGCCAGAAGGTACGTTGTAATTGCGAAGTCTGTGCCATTTTCATTATTGTATCATCGAAAAGTGTATGAAGTTATGCTTACAATGGAACGAAATCTTTTGTGTATGTTTCTCGCTATGGCAAGCAAGTCCTCCCTGAATTTGGAAAAAAATCTGCCGGAAGAGGGGCGCTGTAATAGCGATGTTTGTGCCATTATCTTTATTGTACCATCGAAAACTGTATAAAATTATGCATACAATTGAGCAAAATTTTTTGTGCATGTTTTTGTCTTAGGCCAACAGATCCTCCTTCAATTTGGAAATATTGCGCGGTAAAGGGGCACTATGATAGCGATTTTTGTATACTTTTCCTGATTTTTCGTACTTCTATTATCCATCGGCGGCTCTTGCAGCGGCGGGAGCTCGCTTCCTGCTAAGCTTGCTATTCGGAAACAGCTGATATAACAGAATAAAGAAAAACTATTAATTTTAACAAATATCATGATATACATTAACTCGTTTGTATTCCGTTTAATTGACTGAGGCAGAAATTTAAGATGAAAATCAAAGTTGGTATAGTATTGATCTATATTAACATATGTAATTACTTTTTGAAATATTTTAGATGTATAAGATAGAAGAAAGTATTGGGATTGGCACATCCAACTAGTTTTTAATTTGTTTTTGCTGTAAGAATTGGTCCTATCAAAAACTTCTCTATATAAATACCGTAGACAATATTAAGAAGATATATGACAAATTCATGCGGGATTTTATATCGTGTGATTTGACGCAGTTACGGATTTTATTTTCTTCAACCACCCTCATTTTTGTTTTCGCTTTTAATTTTTTTTTTTTTTTTTTTTTTTGGGTGGGGGGTACGAATTGGTCCAGTAAAAAACTTGTGAATATAAAATTTGTAGATAATATTATGGAGATTTATAATCAAATTAATTGGATTTGATATCTTGAGAATTGACTAAGTTATGAATTATTTTCTCCCCAAACCCTATCTTTTGCACCCCTTGAGCCGATTTTTACTTTATTCTGTCTTCAATAGAAGAAAGTATTGTAATCGAAATTTTTTTCGACTTCCGGTTTTCGACGGATTTACAGGTTTTAGGGGTCAGATATCCCAAAAAACATGTTTATAGAAAGTGTCTGCCTGTCAGCGTGTCCGTGTGTCCGTCTGTCTGTCGCCATTGTACCATCAAAAAGTGTATGAAGTTATGCATAGAATTGAACGAAATTTTTATTTTAAGTTTTTGGCTATGGCAAGCAGGTTCTGCCTGAATTTGGAAAAAATTCGCCGGTAGGGACCGCTGTAATAGCTATTTTTCTGCGATTTTGAATACTGTACCATCGAAAAATGTATGAAGTTATTCATAGAATTGAACCAAAAAATATTTTAAGTATTTGGCTATAGCAAGTAGGTCCTCCATGAACTTGGAAAAATTCGCCGGTGGGGAGCGTTGTAATACCGATTTTTGTGCGATTTTGAATGTTGTATCATCGAAAAGGGTATGAAGTTTTGCATAGAATTGAACCAGAATTTTTTAACGTTCTTGGCCATGACAAGAAGGTCCTTCCTTAATTTGTTTAAAAAAAATTCGCTGCTAAGGAGCGCTGTAATAGCGAATTTTGTGCCATTTTGAATATTGTACCATCGAAAAGTGTATGAAATTATGCATAGAATTTAACCAAATTTTTTGTGTTTGTTTTTGGTCATGGCACAAAGGTCCTCCCTGAATTTGAAATAATTCCGCCGGAAGGGGCGTTAATACTGCGATGTCTGTACGATTTTCATTACAGTACCATCGAAAAGTGTATGAAGTTATGTATATAATTGAACAAATATTTTTTGTGCATGTTTCTGGCTGTGGCAAGCAAGTCCTCCCTGAATTTGAAAAAAAAATCTGCCGGAAGGGGGCGCTGTAATAGCAATGTCTGTGCCATTTTTATTATTGTACCACCGTAAACTGTATAAAATTATGGATAGAATTGAACCAAATTTTTTGTTTATGTGTACAGCTATGGTCAGTAGGTCCTCCCCGAACTTGAAAAAATTCCGCCACAAGGGAGTGATATAATTGCGATGTGTGCGCCATTTTTATTATTGTACCATCGAAAACTATATAAAATTATGCATACAATTGAACCAAAATTTGTATGCATAATTTTGGATATGGCCAACACGTCCTCCTTGAATTAGGAAATATTTCGCGGGAAAGGGGCTCTGTGATAGTGATTTTTGTGTACTTTTCTTGATTTTTCGTAGTTCTATTGTCCATCGGCGTCTCATGCAGCTGCGGGAACTCGCTTCCTGCTAAGCCGGCTATTCACAAACAGCTGATAACAACAGAATAAGGAAAAAACTATTAATTTTAACAAATATCATGATATAGATTATCTCGTATTCTGTCCGTTTAATTGACTGAAGCAGAAATTTCAGAAGAAAATGAAAGTTGGTATAGCATTGAACAAATAATATTGAAGTATTAACATGTGTAATTACTTTTTTAAATATTAAGATGTATAAGATAGAAGAAAGTTTTGGGATTGGCACATCCAACTAGTTAATTTTATCAAAAATCTGTGATGCGTAAATTTTTGGCCCTATTTTTAGAAAAACTTTAAAAACTTTAAATTGATTTGACATGTACAAAAATTAAGAAGTTATGGGTTTTTTGGTTTTCACAAAACCCCTGCCTATTTCCATCCCCTTGGGCCAATTTTGCCCATTAACGAACTTGACCGAGACTTTATGCCCCTTGATTTTATGTATCAGTTTGGAAGAGATTTGTGCAGATTTGTGAAAGTTATCGTGTCCAAAAGAAAGTGATATATACATAGAGAGATAGATAGATTGATTGATAGATAAAGTTTGTTACTGAGGGTGATTTTGGGTTCTAGGTGTAAGGGTCGGTGTAGATCTGCAAAAATATTTCAGAAATTCCAACATAGGGGAGAATGTAATAGGTAGTATTTTATACGAAATCTACTTAAAAGAGTGTCTACGGAAGCCGCAAAGTGATCTGCAATCACGAATTATTTCGAAAGGTTAAGTTTATTTTATTTAACTAATTGCACCATCGAAGAGAAGAAGGTCTCGTCTCAGCTATAAGGGGGTATTTTCCGTTAATCGGTATTTTTGAAATTGATCCAGATGGGAGGGTCGGCGATAGGAAGAAAAAGTTAACCGCAAAATCAAACCTTTTTGAAAAAGAAAATTGAAAGCTTATAACAATATTTTTTAACAACTTTTTTTTCAAATGGATTGCAGCGTTTTAAACATAAAAGTATAAACGTAAAAATACAGGGTGATTATAATTAAAGTTTAACTTTCAAAATGCTGTATAAAAAGAACCACTGGTTAGAATGACTTCAAATTTGAAATGAATATACTGGAAGAGGCGGGAAACGGTATGTCATAAGAAAAAAAAAGTTCCAAAGTGTCACAATAGAGGGCGTTATAAGCGGCATAACAAAAGTGGATTTGCCGTCAAGTGACATTTTTAATGGAAATACGACGGTTTTGTCATGAGTTGCACAGTAAACCAACCGTACTGTTCAATGTGCATAAGTGTTTCGGTTCTTTTACGGAAAAAATGACTTCCAAATCAGTCAACAGTTGTGGTACTGTTAGTGGAATGTCCATCCATCACGGCATGGTCGTACCACATTGGATGGGAAAAATCGGATTTTATCTGTCTTACGCCAAAAAACGCATAAAAAGCGAATAATGATTCTGTTTTTAATTATTGCTAGACATGCGGGAGACAGGTTCCAAATGCTATCCACCATTGTCTGCCACAAGTTGAAACCGATAATCGTTATCGGATGTCTCATCGAATGTTTAGCAATAATTAAAAACAGAATCATTATTCGCTTTTTATGCGGTTTTTGGCCCAAGGACAATTAAAAACCGAATCATTAAGTGATTTTTATGCGGTGTTTTTCACAAGGACAATTAAAAACCGAATCATTATGTGCTTTTTATGCGGTTTTTGGCTAAAGAACAATTAAAAAAGGAATCATTATGTGCTTTTTATGCAGTTTTTGGCCCAAGGACAATTAAAAACCGATTTTTCCCATCCAATGTGGTACAAACTTTCCGTGGTGGATGGACTTTCCGCTTACAGCAGCACAACTGCTGACTGAATTGAAAGTCATCTTTTCCGTAAAACAACCGAAACACTCATGCACATTGAACAGTACGGTTGGTTTACTGTACAACTCATGACTAAACCGTCGTATATCGATTTAAAATGTCACTTGACGCCGAATCCACTTTCGATATGCTGCTTACAGCGCCGTCTATTGAGACACTTTGGAACTTTTTTTCTTATGCCATACCGTTTAACCCCTTCTTCTAGTATATTCATTTCAAATTTGAAGTCATTCTGACCAGTGGTTCTTTTTTTACAGCATTTTGAAAGTTAAACTTTAATTATAATCACCCTGTATGTCTGCTATTTTTACGTATTTTTAATTATACCGAGTAGCGCGTTAAGAAAAATAGCCAAAATGAAGCAGACTTTGTTTCTTCACACTTGCAGCACCTCTACAAACAGATCGATTATATTATTTTGCGGTTGTGTATACACTCACTTCAAAACAGCATTATCATTGAAAACACAGTATTGTTTTGAATAGCGTTATTTGTTTTTTTGCATCGTTCTTTTCTGTAAATAATTTTTTGTGTCGATACCATTTTTTTTATGTGTTAAACTGTTATCTAGCATTGCATCTTACATTAAAAAGGGGAAAAAAAAGAAAGAAAAAAAGGAAAGAAAAAAATTCTTCTAACACCCTTTGTTTTTGTTGTATCTGTAAGTCATATTAAGTGAATATTCCACACGTGGTTCACATCTGGACTTCTTTTGTTTAGTGTATTATTAGTGTATTTTTTAGTACCAAACGATTGGAAATAACGTCCTTTTTTAAACGAATTATATAAAATTTTCTTAGGAGGCCATCTACATATTTGAATTATAAACATTCAAAATTTAGTGCTTCTAATGTTAAATTAGATTTTCATATTTTTATTAATCTCTCCTGAAATTATACTCCTAATGCGATAATTTTTTGTGTTGCAATAACACTAAAATATCCAAACTTAAATACGTTGAATTTGCAATTTTTATAACTTTATGGCATGAATTATGATTTATAAAATTAATATTCGAAAAAAAAAATATAAATTGCAAAATACAATTTTTTGACGGATTTATATTTATTAAATCGTGCTTTACAGATTTTTATAATTTCACATTTTTCTTCCAAGTAGTTTTCAAATTAGGCTTAAAAAACGGCAAAATAATGGTTTAAGGGGTCGTCTATAAAAGAAGTGACTAGATATTTTGAAATTTCTTATGTTATCCTGTAATCTAACAGGCTTCATTGATCGCTGAAGGTGCCTTGATCAAGAAGGTGGCTCTCTTGGTTAACAATCGAGTACGGAACTTCAATCCGGATACAGCCCTAAAAATACGCTCATTTTAAACAATTAATTTCTCGGAAAGTTATCGTACGAATTGCATAAAAAATTGTTTTTAGGCTAATTGAAGGGTGTAGAGTTCATTTATGCTGTTAGTGTACTTCT
The DNA here is from genome assembly GCA_963932465.1 of Maratus speciosus. NCBI lineage: Eukaryota > Metazoa > Arthropoda > Arachnida > Araneae > Salticidae > Maratus > Maratus speciosus. Next base: position 257,867,853 of record OZ010800.1, on the reverse strand, counting down.
ATTAAAAAAAAAAAAACAAAGTTATGGTTCGTTTTAATATGTAGATGCCCCCCTAAGCAAATTTTATATACATCATTTAAAAGTAGACTTTATTACCAATCGTGTGGTACCAGTAACTTTCGACTACGGTACTTTTTTGCAGAGTTAGTAAGGGGTGTTTATATTTTTTTTCGACTACTGTACATAAGATTGTATAATGATAAGTACTGCACGCATAGGATAAAACTGGGCTGCTACTTGTAACATTTATGTATAACTTTGTAAGTTTTAATCTATAGCAGACTCAGTCAAAGATGGTTTTCCCGGGCCTTGCCCAGGGCAGTGGCCCGTGAGGATGATATTTATTCTGCTGAGCGGGGCTTGTTGAGCTAAAACCATATTGTTAGGCCTCCCCGTCTTGCCTGAAAGTGAAGCTGAAACGGTTGTGTGTGCGATGCGTTTTTTTATTTCGATTCATACTTAATATACCGATCAATTATCAAAAAACTAATACTTTGAGCCTTAGGTGCATCAGGACTTGCTTTGCATTACACTAGCCTGCATTTTTAAACTTTTTGTCGCATGATTTCTTATGAAAAAAAATTTCTGAATCAGTTTTCGATGCTGATTCCGAAAATAAACTCTATTTTTGTCTATAACATCAGGATTTTACAATAAATAAGAAATTGTGATTTCAATATTTTAATTAACGCAATCAAAAATTTATCACAATTTCATTCAAAATATTTCATTAAACACGTTAAAAATACTGTAAAAAAACTTCCTTATAAGTTAATGAAATTTCTTTAATAAAACGAAAAGCAATCAGTGTTCAGTTAAACAAACTTTGTTCTTTTTGGCTTTCTTGCAGATCTTCCTTCACCGTTTATGGCCCTCTTCAACATCAAATAGTAGTCTGCCGTCATATTTACATTTTAAATCCCCTTATACTCTACACTGTAATGTCCAAGATTTTCTGGAAAGTAGTCAATATGGGAATGCAGAAGTGCATTTTTACACTCATATTTGAGGCCAACTTCTTGAGATTTTCCAGCATTGTTTCAACAATTTTCCTGTAATTCGGATCTCTCTTATTCCCAAGAAAGTTTCCGAGAACATATTTAAAAACGCTCCATGCGTCTTTTTCTGTCTCATTCATCGTTTTTTCAAAATCCTTGTTCTTCATAAGTTTTTTGATTTGAGGACCAACGAAAATTCTAGCTTTTAATTTTTCGTGTGTGATGAAGGGAAATTTACATTATGTGTGACTACCACATAATGCTTGTTCTGAGCAATGAATCTTCCAAATCAACTCAGGTCGATTGCGAACGAACTATATGTGATACAAGAAAACTAAGAACAGTTTTGTAATCAGAATTAAAAAATGCATTAAGGACAGTCATTGATTTTTAATCATCTGATATCATGCAGACTTTCGTTATCGTAACCAAAATTTTCGGAGTTCTACGTGAGGTAGATTTTCCTAGCCATCAAACATACGCTGAGAAACAGATGGTGTTTTTCATTTTATAACGGCTAATTATCCACTCGAGAGATATGGGCCCGAAAGAAGAGGTGCCCTCTGTAGAGGTCTTTCTAAAGGAACCTAAGACGTATTTAGGCAAGGGAATCTAAGGTTTGAAGACAACCTCGGAAAACTCCGAAGGATTAGCTGACGGGATCGATTGGGTTCGAAACCAGAACCTCCTGTATACCAGTTTTGAGAAAATAATCTCTTGGCTACTGCTGAGAAGCAGATACAAACATATTTCTTATGTTTGACTCTATGTTGAAAGCTGTAAAAACATAAGATTTTCAAAACTAAACCTAATATTTATAATAAAATAAGAATATAGACGCGATAATAATCCAATCTGTAAAATATACATTTTGGATAATAATCCAAAATGTATATTTTACAGAATTTCCTAATTAAAAAAAAAAATTCTCAAATAAATATCCATTAAAGAATTTTTGTTTTTTTTGGAACTGTCTCAAAAGTTCCAGTTTGTTACTCTAAGGTTAAGATTATTTAACAAAAAAAATATTTCCTTTTATTTGAATTATCATTAATTTTTTAATAAGAATAGTAGATCTTTTAAAATTTCCGTCAAATAGCTGCGTTCATTGTTACATTTTTAATGTTTTTTATGAAACTGAATGTATTTACCAAAATATGTTATCCATCCAACAATATTGATGTAGGCTGTTAAACATAACTATTAAATCTGCTTGTACAAATGAGAAGAAATTTAAAATTCATGTTTCGTGTATAAAAAGCTTCTAGCAACAGATTTTTAAATATAAATTTCAATAGTTTACTCATCATAGTTTTTGAAAATATTAAAATCATTATTTATATTTTATAAAAGAAGAATACAAGAATGCATAAATTACAAATACTTACATTTGATTCTAGGAAAAACAAACAGCAGTAAAAAATTAAAATAACAGAAAATACGCAGAATCATAATTAACATTAGGATTTAAAAATTTTGTAATACATTTTTTTAATTACTCTTCAAGTAACATCATATTTACTATATGAAATTAAATATTACTTAGAATTAAAATAAAATAAAACGTGAAAATTTGGTATTGAAAATATTACAGTTTGTAACTATTTGAAGATGTAGAACTCACTGAAGTTTTATTCGTAAAAAAATATATAGAAGACACAGTACATTTCACATCTGTTTGCAGCTTCTTCTTAATTATAGAAATTAGCGGTATCCACTCTCTCTTTGTAATAATTTGTTTATCTAATGCTGTTGTCGTTTGCTCGACAGTAAACGCGAGAAGAAGGAGATGAAATATTCTAACAAATAATAATCTATCCTATATACATAAAATCCTAATGAAACTAGTAAATCTGCAGATCAGGAGCCTCAACGTCAGCTCTACAATTCATTGTGTTTAGCACCCTTTGAGTAATATTAATCTTTCTACAAAAAACGAAATTTAAAGTTTTGAAATTACATAAACATTTATAAAACGAAAAAATATTTCGAAGGTTTCTGACATTAGAAACGTTAAATTAAACCCCTTGTTATGTAATGGTATTCTGAAAATCTCATGAGCTACTTATTCTGGTATTTTTTAGATAATAAAGTAGATTTCTTCAGGGGGGCTCTGCCCCCCTGAACCCCTTCGTAGTGTAATTTAATTTACATTTGTAATTATCAATTAATTGTGTTAATGTCCTTTAGTAAATTCTACCAATAGACGGAAACGTACATGAATTCTTTTCTACAGCCCTGTATATTACGTGAAGATTTTTACGCATCGTCTATAACATTTAAATTTAATGCAGACAAAAAACCCTCTTAAAACTGCTCATATCACATTTCCGGGGATTAGTATGCATAGTGTGCACCATATATCCAGTTTCTGCGGAGTCCTGTATATGGTTCTATTTAAATTCTGCAAACATATGTTAGTATACTAAATGTAATTGGGCTGGAAAATACATAACTCAAAAAAAAAAAAAATCACACTGAAGCAATTTGCGCTCATTTTCATTTATACTTACGAATTCATTTGTGTATTTCTGTACATGGTCTATACAATATTTAAGCACTACTTATTAAGCACAAATTTACTTAACGTTAAAACGCACACCATAATCGAAAATGCTCTTCAGCAAACATCCCTAATAGACCAGAACTGTATCCGAAATTTTTTATGTGACCCTATAAATGAACGATAAATACGATACAAATCATATTCAAGCTTCTTGTAGTCAACCACAGTAATGTAATTTAATTTCATAATGTTTGAATTAGTGCAACACAATTAACACACTGACGACAGGCAATTTAATTAAATCTGGGTTTAATAACAGTAGAAGCTCCTCCCTCTTCTGAAAGTGTCTCGGAAATTGGTTTCTGAGATATGTTTTTCATGTTTATGCAGCAGTAAATATCTTTCAATGTACGGATGTAATATATAATGTCTTACAATCTATAAAAAATATGGACAACACAATATAAATGTCTTTTCTGTAAGGTAGAAGTCACTCCCTTAGCCAATGATGTATTCTGAATAAAAACGAGAATTCTCGTTTCCCGTCGCTAATGTGTTAAAATAAGCTGTGAAGAGTTTTTTTTTTCCCCGTAGACCACATTTTAATTGACCACTTTTGTGTGACCCTGAAAAAAACATATGCTTTGCACCCCATATACTACAAAAATGTTTCAAAAATACATATCAATTTTATTATTTTGTAACAGAGTAACATCATTAAAAAACGTCACAAAAGGATTTTCTTCAAAGATTGTAATATTATGAATACTTTTGAGTTCCCTGTACGCATGCTGTAAGTGCTACACATAACATATTTTATAGTAACCAGGTTCTCGTGCACCTTAATAAAGTATATAAATTACATTACGTTTAAAATTGTGTAACATTATTAAAATACACCGCAGACGATTTTTCCCAAAGACTATAATGTACCGGAATAGTTTTGAGTGCCCCTGTAATTAAGCTATGAATGCTACACTCTTCATTTTTAATACCAAACATACTTTGGCAAACCTCGATAACGTATATCAATTACATGTAATCCCGACTATATTTACGCGAGTTAGAGCACGTAGAGAAACACGGCAGGCGACAGATAGAAAAACTGAAGTCATAAATACTTTTCACCCATGTTGGAAAGTGTTAAAAACGATTTACATGCCTTTAACTGTACTTTTTTTTCAGCATGGTTAAACATTAGTTTAAACATCCTAATCCATGCGACAGCAATAACATATTAAAAGCCCCCCAAAATATGCATATCTGGAGATCTATAAATCTACTGGAAAATAATTCATTATCGTGTCCACTGTTAATTGCATAAATTGCATCGATTTGGCGCGATAAAATATTTTTTGTGATAGCCTTTTAATAGTACCTGCAACAAAATTAACGTAATTTACTAACTTCATTCATATTTGACAATGATAGGCTACGAATAACAGTCGCTAGGCAACGAAGAAAAGGAAAAAAAAAAAGAAATATGTATCATGTAAAACAAGAAAATTAATTTAAAAATTCTTTATATTATTGGAATACATGTATAAATGTCCTCAAAACATTATACACGTAAATAAAAAAATCTGATAGATATATTGATAAAACTTCAATATAATAGGAATAATTTAAAACCCTTATTTGGAATTTTAGTATCCATAATTTGACATTTAAATCCATTAATCAAACGTGCCATTTTCTTTCAACTAATCGAAATTTGAAAATCGTCTGACTTGCCGTAGAAAAGCATTATAAAGAAAAATAAAATCTTCCATATTTTCCGAACGAATGAACCAAATTTAACCAAAAACTATACAGCTACGTCCGGGTATCTCACGAATATGCCCAATTAATTTCAAGCTGATCGGGTGCTTTTTGCGGCAGTTATCGCGGAACAGACAGACAGACAGACAGACAGACAGACGGACGGACAGACAGACAAACGGAAATCAAAACTTTTCGTGTCTCCACAGTAAGCCTTCACTCACGTTTCGGCAATAATCTATCCTATATACATAAAATCCTAATGAAACGAATTTATGAAAAGACTGTATGAAACGACAGTATGAAACGATTTTATGAAACGATTGATTAAACAACTGATTGTGTTTCACGGTGATTTCTGCTAAAATGTAGAATATTATGCGATGAAATTAACACCAAAAATCCTGTTTGAGCCGCAGATCTCAAAGCTGGTATTAGAATTTTTAAATTCGAATTAGTTATCTAAATATATTTTTTTTCTAATTTAAAAAAAATTTCTCTAATGATGGCAACTCAAATTTTAATCATAACAAATATTTATTTTTTCAAATTTCAGAAATGTTTATTATTTTGAACTAATTTGCCGACCAGTTTGGCCTTTCTTAAATCTGTGCTAAGAAATGTATCATGTGATTTTTATTAATAATTCAATTTACTTGAACAGTCTTTCGCATCAAAACAGTATTCTGATAGAGAAATTAAGAACTCGGTATTTTTATGTTAGCGCGGCGCAGGTGATAAATTGCCAAACATTTCTCTTGTCGAATTTATGATTATTTTTTTAATTTATTATCATTTTATTTAAAATACAAAACTTTCATATAAAACTGAAATATTTAAAATTAACGGCATTCACTATTTTCTTTTTTTAAAACAAAACGAAAAGTCAAATATTAGGCACAGATGTCATATACGCACCGGGGTACATAATTGGCGTTAAAATGGCGTTATTTTGCCTGACATGGTAACCCGGCTATTGTTGCTTATTTATTAATAAATGTCTATTTACATTTGTTTTCTTTTTATTTAAAAAAAAATTTGTAAATTGTTCTGTTCTACAGTTATCAATTAAACTTTTATTTTTTTTTTTCATTTTAAAAATAATAGAAAATAATGTAAAAATACATATGTAACTGGTATTCGAAAACGAGGTTTTCGCCAAATTGTCAAAAAAAAAAATCACGCCAAACCTGAGGCGAAATATTATATAACGCAACAAATCATATGGCATTTCATTTGAACTTCTTTGTTTTAATGGTATTACTTAGTTATCCCGGCGACCAATTTTACCAAATTATATAAATTGCCAAACCACTCGCCGAATTATAAAATTGATTTAATTTTTATCTTATATTGTAATACGAGCAAAAATTGTGTGTGTGCATGTGCATTTTATCTTAAAAATCGCTGTAACGAACCATTGGGCTAGGTCATGTGTTCGAAAAAATTCGATTAATGGGTCATTTTTTGTCCTAATTGTTAAGGGTCAAGCTAATTATATCTAAAAAACGACTCAATCGATTTTGACTAAATATTATATCCAACTGTTTTGGGGTACGACGAGAAAACTATTGGGCTAGGTCAGATATTCAAGAAATTTCGATTAGTGGGTCATTTTAGGTCATTTTGGGTCAAGCTAATTTTATCTAAAAAACGGCTCTAATGATTTTGACTAAATTTTGTAATTTACTGTTTTGGATTACGAGAAGACCAATGGGCTAAATCACATGTTAGAGAAAATTCAATTAGTGGGTCATTTTTGGGTGACTGTAGGTCAAGCTAAGTTTATCTAGAAAACGGCTCTAAGGATTTTGACGAAATTTTTCTTTCTATCGTTTTCGAGCACGTGAATACCATTGGGTTAGGTCACATGTTCAAGAAAATTCGATTAGTGGGTCCCAATGGGTCACTGTGTCACAATAGGTCAGGTGTCAAGCTAATTGAATCCAAAAAAAGACTCAAAACATTTTGACAAAATTTTGTAATATACCGCTTCTGGGCAAGAGATGACTATTGGGCTAAGTCCCATGTTCGAGACAAATCGATTAGTGGGTCAAGTTAATTGCATCTAAAAAGCGAATCAAACGATTTTGATAAAATTTTGTATTGCACCGCTTCTGGGCATGAGAAGACCATTGGGCTAAGTCACATGTTCGAGAAAATTCGATTTATGAATCATTTTTTGGGTCACTGTGTGTCAAGCTAATTGTATCTAAAAAACAACTCAAACAATTTTGACAAAATTTTGTATTATACTGTTTCTGGGCATGAGAAGACGTGTGGGCTAAGTCACATGTTCCAGAAAATTCGATTAGTGGGTCATTTTTGGGTCACTGTGAGTAGAGCTAAATTGTATCTAAAAAATGAATCAAAACATTTTGACAAAATTTTGTATTATATCGTTTCTGAGCATGAGAAGACCATTGTGCTAAGTCATATATTCTTGAAAATTCGATTAGTGAGTCATTTTTGGATCACTGTGGGTCAAGCTAGATGTATCTAAAAAACGGCTCAAACGATTTAAAAAATAAATATTATATCCTTTCCCAGCACGAGAAGGCTATTGGGATGGGTCACATGTTCGATAAATTTAGATTAGTGAGTCCCTTTTGGGTTACTGCGTGCCAAGCTAATTATATCTATAAAACAACTTTAACGATTTTGACTAAATTTTGTATTCTTTCACTTCCTGGTTCGAGGAGATCTTTGGTTAGGTCGAACGTTCGATAAAATCGGTTAGTGGGTCATTTTGGGTCACTATGTCTCAGGATCATGTAAATTGTATCTAAACAGCAAGAATGATACAATGAGAATAAAATATTGAATTGAACACAATGATAATTTAGGTCGAGCTTAGATCTGTCATCCTTGCTACACTGTAAAACAAATTCCGCAACGTTCCTGGGAAAAAATGGGCAGCTGAGTTGCCCATTATTTCCAAGAAACATTTCTTGAAAATGACTGGAACTTTACTGTATATGTTAAAAATTTTCTACAGAAATGCCAGTAAGTTTCCTGCGAAATACCAGGAATATTTCTGTTGACAGCAAAACATTACTGACATTTCACAGCATGAGGGATCCGCAGACGATTTTTACATTAACAGTTGACAATTTTCGCTTTATTATCATTATTTGTTAGAACGAAAAAATATTTTGAAATTGACATCAAAATTATTATGTATAATTTACACGAAAAAATAAATTTTCAGTTAAAATTCAATAAAGTAAATATATGTACGATATATTGTTTCTGAACTTTGCTTAAAATATAAAATAATATAAATGTAAATAATAATTAGAAAAAAAATCTAGACATAAAATATTTTGGATTTTCGTCAGTAATTATGTTAGTTTACAAGTTAGATAAAATACATATAAATTTTCATGAAAAAAAAAAAAAAAAAAAAAAAAAACTAAACGTAATTGTATATTTTTTCCGAAAAAAAAATTCAAATTTGCAGCAATTCAAAGTGTCAAATATATATTAAATTTAAATCAAATTGTAATAAAGTGTTAAAATATAAAATTAATTAAAAAAGAAAAAAAAGTCAAGAGGTAGCATCGAACTCGGGCCGTACGGGTGGCATGCGAGCCTTCTGCGTCCACAAAACGAAAGACACGTTGAGAGCTGCAAACTAATTGTTATTTGAAAGGTATGCTAAACCTCGGCATCTAATTTCTGAAAATCTAAGGCCCATTTGAAGAAATCCTTTCACAAGAATAATTAGAGCTAAGAACTCTAAAACATACTTTAAATTAATCAAAATCGGTGAGAATCATGTTTGATGGTCCCCTGGTTAATGGAGATCCAAATAATAGGTGTATTTTTTTACATGGTCTGCTCGTTAAACATTCCACAGACAAGTACGAGAGATAATCTCTTAGCGATGTCACAGAGGTATTGTATTTTCATCTGAATTGTCTTGACAATAGAGACGTAAAGGATTATGTCGTCTATTGATTTATTTGCATTCCATATTTATTTTTTTACATTCATTTAAGGAATTCGTTTTCGACACTCGCGCGCGAGCAACGGATTATAGCAAAAAAATAATAAATGGCGGCCGCAGCGTTTTGCTGTTTCCAACTTTTATTTAGGAACGTTTCAGATAAGAAAACCAGAATTTCACAGGAAAGAGCTAAATTATTCTGAAAACCTGAGAAAAGGCGAAACGTTCCTGGATTTTACATGGAACGTTACCATTTTTTTTTTTTACAGTGTAGTTTTAAATAACGAAAGAACAAATAAATTAGTATAACATTAATAAAAATACAAATAAAACGTCGAAATAAAAATCACTTGATGGCGTAAACACGTGTAATTTCCTTAAAGTCAAGTGAATGTGACATTTACGATCAACATTTATTGGCATTTAATCTTATAGTTTGGCAATAGATTTTTGGTCGACGGGATATCCAAGTAGTACCGTTTTAATTTATCACTCGAAAAGTAAAAAAAACAGTGCTAAATGGCGAGTTCAAAAAAGCGATTGCCGAGATTTGCACCCGGCTAACATAAAAGTACCAAGAAATCTTTGCGATCCTGGCAACTTTTATGTAGTTTCATTCGAAGAAATAATTTTGATTTTTTAATCAAAATAGAAAACTTTCACATGAAAAGCGAAGGGATCAGCCCGTAATTGTTTATGGGAGTTACATGACTTGGACTATTATAACATATGTGAAATGATGGCGATAGAATAATATTTGGCGACTTATTGCCTACGGCTGGCTAACATTAAATTTCCAAAATGGGTCGCCTGCAATATAAAAAAAAAGGAAAGGAATTAGGCTATTATTAAAGAAATTGTTTTCAATACTAAAAACAGCGCAAAGAATAATATTTCCTTACGATTAAAAATTTATTTACACGTGACTATTAAAAACAGAAAAAAAACTTTAAAATTACTATTAAACGATTACGTGTTAAAAGCAGGAAAATATTGAAAACTATGTCTTGAAAGTTGTATTTACACGTTGAATAATGAGAGAAAGGAAACTTTAAAATAATAAATACATTAATATGCGTTTAACCCTTTCAGGGACAAGGTACTTCAAGGTAATTCATAAAATGTTGAAATCAATGAATGGCACCAGAATGAATCAAATTTGTTTCTAAATACGAAAATACTTTTGTTCACTTATTTAATAAAAGGAATATTTCATTCCAATATTCTGGTGCCAATGTGGCACTTTAGAATTAAAATTAAGTGGTCCAAAAATAAAACCACCGCCCTCGAAGGGGTAAAAGCAGTAATTGTATTACGCCAATCATTGTATAACGCTGTTAAAAAAAAATCGGGAAGCAAAGAATCAGTTTGCTTAATTCATTTTATTTTAGAAACTTTTCAAATGTTAAACTGATCTTCTTTAATCAAACACGAAAACAAACATTGGATGTCTTAACAGCAACTGATTCTACCTTAAATTTAGAAATCAAAGGGAATTGAATGAAAACCAGTTTAATGGGAGATCGCACAAGTTATTTTTTTTTTCATTTTAATTCAATCTTCTCTAATCTTTTTAAAACCAATCATAGGGCGCGCTTTAAATTCTGAACGACAGTTGGCGAACGTAGCTTGCAGGGCGCAGAGCCCCCTAGTAATAATAAAAAAGATAATAAAAATTATATAATAGAATATAGAACTATTATATGAAATAAAATTTATGAACTTTCTCGAAAATCTATCAAATTCTCGGAAACATATAGCAATTAAAAACACAATTTGACGCTAGAATCTAGAAAATATTTATTTGTTTAATCCCTCAAAATTATTAAAACAAATGGAATTTTAGCTTTAAAAAATGTTAAGCAGATGATATGACGCAAGATGATATATACATATAATGATATTCTGGTTGGAGCTCTGCAGGTTGTGGACTATTTCGCAAACCCCTTTGAGCGGGCCTTTTTCAGCCAAACTGGAATAGCGCCGATAGTCACGTGATTCGACTAGAGAATTGATATTAAAATTATTTTTTTCCTGTTCTTTAGTTTTATAGTAGATTGTAAAATTCGATCGCAGCTTGCACACTGCAGTTTTATTTCTTATCTTCCAAAAGTGGGAGAAAATAAAATGTTCCTGATTTTATAAAATATTATCTAGGGCTCCCAGATAGCAACAAGTCATTCTCAAGTATTAATCATTTCCTTGTACATATGATATATAAATGTAAATTATGATTATTTTCGAACTGTCAATAATAATCTATAAAAGGTTCTCGTGCTGATGATTATTCTTAAATGATAAACACAAAAGTAAAAACGCTCAGTCGTGAAATATGCTGACTTTCATGTGATTTAAAAAGAATCGCGAATTCTTCAAAATGCACTCCCCATATTAATATCGTGAATTGTAATATAACGTGAAATTCATGCATACTCATGAAGTGTCTTCATGATAGATATAAAAATACGATCTAGTGGAGATGTAGGATCTGTAGCATAACCCTACTTGCTTACGTAATGATAATATATCATTAGTGATGGTCGATGTAAGTTTATACATCATATGATGTAATGGATATCGACGAATGTAGCTGCAACAACTTCAACGATTCAATTGAGCAGCTTAATCTTTGCAGGAGTTCATCGTTTCTCATTTAAGATGGGTTGCACTCAACTGGCGAATGGTAAAAACAATGCATATGATTATTATTAGAAATTTCTCCAGAAGACAAGGAAAGAAGCATTTCCGGTCACAGGTTTTTATTTAATAACATCGAGTGGCAGTCCTCACAAAAATACGATGCAGTGCTATCGATAAGTTCGATGTATTCAACATCTATAATCGGTAGTAATAATTTTGATTACATCTTAAGGTAAATCTTTAGAAAGAACTACATAGTGTCAGGAAAACTGCAAGGGTGCATTTTACACTTTGAAAAATCAGCAAATTCTGTCAGAGAATTGTGTGTAGCCGCTTTTTATTAACTAAGCGTCAGAATACAAAAATGACGCAGTACGCGCCCTAAGCTAATTAAGACGTAAAGATATCACGCCATGAAAAAAGAACTGACAGAGGGGCGGATGAATAACAAAGTAAAAAGAAAATCCCAGAATGAAGCGTGGGAAAGGATATTCATGGCTGGAATAAAATGGCTACCAAAACGAACATTCTAAAACGCGAAAGTTCGAAAATGGAACGTTTAATTTAAGAATACTAAAAGCGTAATAATTAAGTGAATTAGACAAGTGAGACATTAAATCAAAGGGAACTTAATAGAGTTAACGATAGAGATTATTTAATAGTAAAAATTTGGTGAATATAGAATAGTAATTTAGAATAGTACAGGGGAATCGCGAAGAAAGACCTTATTTGTAACATACCTATATTGTAACATACATACACACACACACACACACATATATATATATATATATATATATATGTATGTATGTATATATGCTAGTATATAATCCCCATCAAAAATGACGGGAAGTGAATGGTAAATCTTCAAAACAATAGTTAAAATAATATTTTTCTTACTTAAAAAAAATAATAATAAGATGCCTCATGCATTTTGTTAATCAAAAAGTATTATCCTTTGATTTATTATGATTAGAACAAAAAAATTATGTAAACTAGAATTTAGTCACCAACGCTTAAACGCGCTATTTCTAGCTACACATTCTGTGACGAAAATGATTGTTTAGGTTCCCGCTACCATAACAATTTGTTATTTAGCGTGACTTTTTTTGCGCTACAAACTATGTTAAAATTCTAAATTTTATCTGCAAGATAATTAAAATATATTGTACCGATATGAATTATTCATTTTATTTGCAATGTCTTCAATGCATTGTAGAAAAAAAAAGTACAATTACAACAGAAAGTTGACGCCAAAATAATTAGAGCATGAAACATAAGTTCCTAATTCATTGGGAATTAAAACGACCTACAGAGGTGCTGCTTGCAGCTTTCGCTACAGAAAAAAATGTCCCTAGTGCAATTGAAATAATCCTTTTTTGTAAATGCATTCGAAAAACCTGTATTTTGTTTTTTTATGAAGTGTTCAAAGAGTCATTCATTTGTTTGAAGATTTGCTGGAATTTGAATTATCCTAGAAAATTCGGATAATTTTTACTTTTTCATATAAGGCAGAAAACAAATGTTATAGGAAATCTGACATTGTGGAAAAGAATAATCATTCTGAATAAATTAAAAATACATGTAATGCAATGTGCTTCCATGGTACGTCTTAGAGCGAAAGCTATATTATTTCTCCACCAGATGGCGATAGTTATCCGTTATTATTAATTTAGAACTTGTTGTTCCTGGTTTGGCCCTTGAATGTAGAACTTCATCGGATGGTTTTTGAAAATTTTAAACAAAGTTAAAATATTAAAAGACTTTAATATATTTTTCAAATATTTTAAGACCAGCATCAGCGTTAACCTGTATTTTGTCTTTTTTATAAAGTGTTCAAAGAGTCATTCATCTGTTTGAAGATTTGCTGGAATTTGAATCTGAATGGAAACAGTATCGTTTGTTTTGATCTGATTTCTATGTTTAAAATAGTTTATTTTTAATTTAGAATTTAATACATTGTAAATAGATATGACACACATGTTTTATGTGAAAATATGCTTAACAGACATGATTTCAGGTAGAAAAATTTATCATTTTGCTGTCTTATGCTTGGATATGTTTTTCATTAAGCCTAACATGGCGTTTAGCTACGGTCGATTCGCAGACCAGAGTGGTTCGCACCGACATCGTTCCGACAGTTTCCTGTACTCATATTTTATTAAAAGTACATATATATATATATATATATACTAAACATTTGCATTAAACCCCCCCAAACAATTGAATACCGCTTTAAGAAATTATAAACAAACGCAAAGAAGAAATAGATTAATGATTTAACTGTTGTGTTAATGTTGAAAATTTACCTGAAATGCATTCTATGACGCTGATCGTTAAAAGCTCCCAAGTTCACACATGTAGTATCATCTTAAGTATCCATCAAAAATCTAAATATTATCCACACATAAGGTACAGACCACTAGATTATTCTGAACATTTTTTGCAAGAACATATGCTAAACATATGGAAGAACATATGCTATCTTTCTAGTTACCCGTTCGATAAGACACCTCGGAAAGTGCGCTAAGAGACCAGAAAAACAATAAAAATAAGTTCTAAAAGATTTGAAAAATTATTGCTAAGTTAAAGTTCTTCTTATACACTTTAAAGCTCTGCAGTAAAAACAATTTAGGAATTCTGCCTTTTAAAGAAGACTGTTCTTCGAGGAAAATTTTCGTATGGTCGTTTGATGCGCAATTTTTATTTAGTGATATAGTTCATACTATTTACGCAATAAATCTAAATTTTAAATGAATAAATCTATTTCCTCCCAACAAACTACCTGACTTGACTGTAATTGAAGCTTTTTGTTTTACTGTAAACATTCGTAATTATCGTCCTCTATGTCATCAGTAAATTAGTTTACATGGAAGAGCAATTTACGAAGCTAGCGGCTCGTCAAAATAATTATCAATTCTCTTTTTAAAGGAATTTCCCTAGAGTAGTACAAAGCAATTTCAAAATCTATGAACACCTGAACATGTATTCGAATGGAATGTAAAGTCCACATAACTTAGCATGATGAATTGCTATTCATTTACATACCAAAATATGCAATAAAAATTTTAATTATGTCATTGTGAATGTTGGATTTTACTGAAATATTCACACGTGAGTAAATATTAGTTCGCGAAAGTATTAAATAGTTTATATTCATGACGATTCTATCTCTTGAGTATATTTTCAAGTTTTATGCTGCACCCTTTTTCCTAATCCAATAAGTGCTTCGTAATAGCGTCATTTTATATCAGATCAACCAATAAACAAAAATCTTTGGTCCTAACGTTTTTAATTTTTCGGGATTTTTGAATTATGTCTATCAAATATATAAAAAATATGAAGTTACACATCATTTGGCGTTTTATTTAGAATTTATTAGCTTTAAAATGCAACTTGCAGGAATTCCTCTAACCTTCAAATAATTGAGAGTCTCAATTTAAAAATCTATTTTAGTTCTGTATTTATACCATTTCCTCAGTTTTTAATGGTCTTTAATTTGATATGCTTTGTCATTAATAAATTTTAAAGTATTTTTATGTCTCCTATCGTTCAATAAGAAGTTT
Organism: Maratus speciosus; assembly: GCA_963932465.1. NCBI lineage: Eukaryota > Metazoa > Arthropoda > Arachnida > Araneae > Salticidae > Maratus > Maratus speciosus. The sequence goes on along the minus strand of OZ010800.1, from coordinate 257,852,430 downwards.
TCATATTTACTCCAATAAACGAAATTTTGTATTTCATTTATATGCTTCCTTTCTACAATAATTAAGAATATGTGATAAAAATTTCATGATAGTATTCTAATTGGATATTTGCTTTAAAAAATAAAGTATGATGATACGATGCAAGTTGCAACGAAAAATGATAAATAATACATTCCATTGAAAATTTAAATTTGTTGGATACTAACCAACAAAATTATGGTTCTGCTGTATTTTTAATATTACACATAAAGAAAAACATTAGAAAAACTCATATAGCAAATTCAAAGGATTATCATTTATTTACAATACTTTCTCTTTCAATTAAAATTTGAGATAATTCATAACATGTTTGTCAGGTTTCTGGCTTTAATTAAAGTATACCTAATGAAAATTACTGTTAATTAATTTTTATTTTCTTTATGTATTATCTTTATATCTAAATCAGTATCAGTATATGTACGTACATTGATTAGAATTTTTTTCTCTTTGGAATTAGAATGAGTACTAGTGTATTCGCAAGTGTATTATGTGAAAAGTTCTATTATATAAAAGGGAATACGAGAATATGGTCCTTTATGCATCGGAATGTGAATAAAAATAGTGATAAAGATACCAAGAAGAAGGAAGATGAACAAAAGAGAACCTCCTGAAATGGTTGATCACTGTGACCAACCATTTCAGGAGGTTCTGTTTTGTTCATCTTCCTATCTTCTTGGTATCTTTATCACTATTTTATATTATTACATATCACTATGACTCCTATGAACACCTTTGTTAATTAACAAAGTTGTTCATAGGAGTCAAATGGATTGGCTTTACTTTATATTTTAGACCCTTCAAAAGTTGAATGAAGAGGACACAGTGACAGAGAGATAACAGTATGCAGAGTACAGAGTACAGATGTACAGTGTCTTGAGTTGGATATCAAACGTGGTGTTTGGAAAAGTAGCTAATCCTGATGTGGGGTACTGCTCTAGAGAAGAGTACGTATGTACGTGGGTTTGGGAAATAGATACCTGTGTGGTACGGTGGTTCGAAATAAAACTTTTTCTCGGTATTCACGTTGCCTGAGTCATTATTGACTGTCTAAATTGACTGCAACAAATTCTCTCCAAATTTTAGATGCAAATGTTGCCACCTTGAGTTTCCACACCTCAAGTGAATATTTGCATTGCCTTTTTAAAGTTTTTAATGTATTTTTATCCAATAATAATTAATTAAGTTCTAAATTAATATTTATTCATTACATTTTCATTAATAAATTGCTTTATAAAAACGGTATTGTCAAATGTCAGTGATAAAGGGGGAATTTCGTCCATAAATAGCAAATTTATACTCCAAAATCTAGTAGATGGCAGCGCGTATTCTAATCTAATAACTATTTTATCATGACCTAAACAGACAAGTAACTTTTATTGTGTGGAATGATTCTTTTTTGCGACCGTTGTTTTTGTTTGATGCTTCTCTTTGTTTCAAACAATAATTTGCTTTTGTTTTTTTGACACGACAATACAGATTTTTAATTTGAGTACAATCGCACCAAGAAGTGAAACTTTTTGTAGTAAAACTCCAGTACAACTGAAAGAGACAGTGTTACCCACGTATGGTGATTAATGAAGCATTTCCTATGTATAAAAATTATATATTGTGGAAGCAGGGGAACAAAAAATATCCTTCAGCGATATCAGCGAAACTTTTATTTGACATTAAAATAATTTGGAAGCAAGCGTCCTTGCCTGTGCTAAGTCATCAGGAAGTTATTAATCTTATTAGAAATTATAAAGAAAAGTACAAAAATATAAAAAGAATACCCAAATCTCGAAAGGGCAATGACAAAATTAGGAAAGATACCTTTCACCAAGCAAACAGTACTTTGTGTGATATTTCTGCATGCGCATGTTTAAAGTACGAACAATGCTATGAAACCACTTTCCATGAAACTTCAACGTATGGAATGAAACAATAATCCAAAAAAATGAAAATCAATAAAATAACTATCAGAAAAAATGTATCAAAATTGCTTTAAAAAAAAAAAAAAAAAAAAAAAAAAAAAAACTCTATGGAATTGAATTTGAAATTCCAACTTATAATTTCACCATCATAAATTTTGCTTATGATCGTTATTTCACTATAATCTCCTAATTCTCTCAATATCAAATTTTTTTTATTCAATATTGAGCTAGATTGCGATTTATAAACTTCCATTTCAGTTTATTCAATGTGTACGACAGCGACAAGCAACCTAATTTAGAAAAACTTAGCAAGTCTAAATTCAAAATAGCGCAATTTGTGCATTTGTACTTTATGAAAGGCTGAGGTGTGAAGCATGGCAACTGACATTTAAAAAAAAATTTCTCATTGATATTTTTGTAAAATATTTTAACTGCAGCGTAACAACTTTCTAGAAGTGCAGCGATTTTACACAGTGTATATTATATTTATTCAATAATATTTACACCTGCATTTGCAAAATGAAAACTATTCACACTTAAGGCCTAAAATAAAGTCTATCAGGGAAAAAATATTGCTCATAAGTTAACAGAAGTTCCATTCTTAACAAATCAGTGGTTAACAGGAAGCTATCATAATAGTTTTCTGTGTATTTTCTTTACAAAATTTTAAAAATAATTGTATCAAAAATTCCATTTTGCTAATTACCTTGCTTTACACCTCAGGTGCAATATTTTAATTTAGAACATGAGTATATTCCGTGCCGAAAATAATCTCCCGCATGCCACCTATGGCAATTGCGCCCTAGGTTCGCCGCCCCTGTTCTAAGGGATCATAGTTTAAAAAACTGATGTTCCTTCATGCATTACTGAACCCTTTCAGACCCGAATTTAACGCTGTCAGTAAAAAATATATATATCATGTTAAAATATCATAATAGTGTGCTTATAAATAGGTTAAAAACAATTAAAGAAAAATTATATTAAAAAAAATAGGAAAATGTCCGCTGAAATGGATAAACGGTGTATGAGGTTGCAACAGTCAGACATTCAGCGCTTGAATTTCTCTTAAGATTTTTGTTCTAAATATCAATTTCTTTACATAACAAAGCTAGATAAAGCAGCTATAACACCAAATAATGTTCGAAAACTAAATATTTTAGTAATTTTATTAAATATTAGGATATATACATCACTAACGTACAACTTTACAAAGCATTTTTACATATTCCTAATGTAATTTACCAAAATAGATGAGTTTTACATTATTTCCCATGTGAATAAAAAACACAATTTCTCGCTTTGGTGAAGCATAAATGCACTGTACATTTATTGCAGTAGATATGGGTTTTACCACTGTTATTGTAGTTTTTACACCGGGGTTTTCTTCGCATTTAACATTACATTTTGGCAAATGATCTACAGAGTCATTGACAATCTCAGGATAAGGCCGAACTTCAACCACTCTTTGGGATATCTTTTTATTGGGATATCTTTTTATTTTGCATAATAGGCGATAATGATGGTCTCCTTCTTTGTTTATTTTTTGCTAAACTAACCGTGCACAGATCGGAAGCTAATCTCATTTTGAAATGTAACAAATCTAGTATGTTATTTTCTTAAACTAAAGTGGCACACTGTTTTTTGTATTCAAGCCAGCTATTAACTATTAATGAATCCATAGCACGGAATAGCATACGCAGAGTCCAATTTTTATTGTGTGTGAAATCGATAGAAATTTACCAGTTGATCTAATTTACCTACCCCACCCATAGATTTTTTGTACAACTTAACTACTTCTAGTCTTTCAATCTGTATATGCCTTTTTTTCTTTTTTGTCCCACTTTCAACTAAATCATTATTTCCTACTGCAATAAAGTTAGATAATAAAACAGCAGGATTATTTTCATACCATTTCACTATAACAATTTTTCTGTCACCATTTACTAGCTCATCGCAGTGTCCCTCCTATTTTTGCCATTTCATTGTCACTTAGGAATGCGTGATTATTAAATATATTCATTCCAATGGATCCAGCTGCATATATATATATATATATCCATTAAGTCTTCAAACAAGTTGTAGGGAGATTTATTAGCAATATCAATAAAGCAGTCATCATCAGAATCCAATTCTTCAATATCTAATAACTCAGCACTAGCAATGTCTTCCAAAACTTCTTTTAAATCTTTAGAATTTTTCAAATTATATTTTTCGAAAATGGAAAATGAATATTTAATCCTCCTGATAACTTGTTGTTGTTTTAAAAATAATTCAAATGCCTAAAACAATTCGATTACTAAAACATTATAATTCTACTATCTAAAGAATCGCAACCACTTGTACCGCATGAACACTGTAATGGACACGTAATTTGGCTTCCATTTTGACTAAACAATAACCAGTAAGAAAAAGAAGCTTCACGCAATGCTAAGATTAACTTACAAACATTATATTAAAAAAATCTCTGACACATTAGAGGGAATTATTCATAAAAATCAAAACAAAAAGAATACTCATATTTTTGCATACCAGAACCTGATGCCATTTTTATACATTATAAATCCATATATATACCATTATAAATCTTGTAAATCATACATTCTAAGGTCTCATATTTTCAAAAACTGATGTTTTTAATGCATTACGTGAAACCATCTAACCGCCGCGAACTGATTTATCAGTTCACTAAGTTGTAGGTTTCATTGAAATAGAAGGATTATTTAAATAAATATAATTAAACAAATATAATGCAGTTTTAAAACATTTTGTTATGATTAATAATCTAAAGTCTTATATTCCTATCCAGAGAAAACAACAATACAGTTTTGTCCTTATGCTCGGTTGTCAGGGAGTTAAATAACTTTTTTCTGAAAAATGTGATTGCTTGATACATTATTTAAAGTACTTTTTTTTACATTTTGAATAATGTGATTCTAGCAAAATCATGTAAAACATACATTCTAATTACTCATATTTTTAGAAACATGTTCCTTCATACATTACTTAAACTACTTTTTTCTGAATATTGTGATTCTAGAAATTTATTGTAAATCATACATTCTAATGACTCATATTTTCGAAAACGGATATTCCTTCATACATTAGGTACTTAAAGAGCGTTTTTTTTAATCATGTGATTTTACCAAAATCATTTAAATCATACATTCTATTGACTCCTATTTTGAAAATCTGATGTTCCTTCATGCATTGCTTAAACTACGTTTTTTTCTGAATAATGTGATTCTAGCAAAATTTTGTAAATTATACATTCTAATGGCTCATATTTTCATAAACTGATGTTTCTTCATACATTATTTAAATTAAGTTTTTTTTTCTGAATAATGTGATTCTAAAAAAATCTTGCAAGTCACACATTCTAATGACTCATACTTTGAAAAACTGATGTTGCTTCATGCATTATTTAAAGAATGTTTTTCTCTGATTTAAAAACCTTTTATTTAAAATTTTTTTAAGTTTTTCCAAGTATAAAATAAAAAATGCGGATAAAGACATTATTACGCGAAAACCAAAAAATTAGTTTTATGCTGTTATTATGGATATTCCATAGATTGTCTTATGTAAATCCACAAATTAATATTAATCGTAAAACAAACATTTATAAATAATTAACAGAAATGTTCTTTTTAAATAGAATATTCCAATCTTACTTTATTTTATTCCGCTTAAATACTAAGAAATAGCTTGCTTTCGTCCCTAATTTTGCAAATATAAATCTCTAAGCTAATTTATCGTGCTCTGTCTTTTCTCTGTTGTTTACCAATCTCGTTAGAGGACACCAAATTTGTTCCATTATCTCATTACAGTTTCGCATTCATTGGCATTCAGGAAAAGACTTTAGACGGATGCTCTGTAACACTGTAATTGAGTAACTGATTATTTTATTACAAATTGTATGAACTAACTAAAACACAATATTGAAGGATAGAAAACTTTACATTATTTACTTCCTTCAAAATAAGTATGCTATAGTTTTTAATTTTTTCAATGTTAATAATGCTATTATATGTATAAAACAAAAAATGTAAATTGTTATTATACACTAGTGTGTAAAACGTAGCAAGAAGCACAAAAATGCTAATTTTTGAACCCATTAATACACTGTTAAAGATTTGCAGGGAAATGGCAAGTCATTCGACCGTTTTTTTTGAGAAATTACATAACTGTTACATAACCGTAATTTAATCTTTAACCCGTAACGATAAGATGGGCAATAATATGGTCAGAATAGAGTAAACTTACGATTATAAAACTTTTTTTTTTTACAAAAAACAGTCAAATGACTGGACAGTTTTTGCAAATTTTTAATAGTGTATTTAACATAAAATTGTATAAAATGTAAGTTGAGATAATACGTGGCCTTTCTGAAAAGTATCCGACCATTGGTACCCTAAACCCTCTCAAAGCAAGACTCTGCGCCTCCATACACTTAGCCCACCGTTCCTTCCACTGTCGAAAATACTTCTAGAAGACTGTTTTTTGGAATGGTGTTCAACTCCAACTTCCATTATTCAGATCTAATCTTCACGCTCAAGACGAGGTCCTTTCAATGGTGCCTTCAATTTCGGAAACAACCAGTAGTCGCAAGGAGCTATATCTGAAGAGTAAAGAAGTTGGCGAATGACTGGAATTCAATGTTTTGCCAAGAAAGTCTGAATCAGGTGCGGTGAATAAGATGGAAAATTGGTGAATCTTATGACACATAATGAATCTTACGAGTGGTTTATTTTTGACAATCACCAAGTGTTGCTAAAATTTGATTCAGTATGTTTTCTCAACCCATTGAGTGATCTTGCGAGAAATAAAAATCCGACAGACACGTGTGACAGCACCTCACTCGGTGGCCAATAGGCAATGACTGGCTCACTGGAATTCGTGGACAATTTCAAGTATGCGCATTAAGCTGTCTCCTTCCAATGTGCACAGTGGCGCCGCGTTAGAATCACTATTGAACGCTGAAAAAATAAATGTCAGATACTTATCAGACAGACCTCGTAGGTACAACCCTAATAGCACAGTCAGTCCATGGGAAGTCTCCTTGAAGTCTCAGATGAAACAGACGCTACAATGAACTGAAATGTGATATCTCTCAATTGTCTCAGTCTTAATCTCCTTCGGTCACTTCACAGGGAAGTCTCCATGACGGCCGCTTTGTGACTAGACACTAGGTGACTTTAAAATTTTGACTCTCATGTCATTTGGAGACTTGCAAATTCATCAATATATTTGTTTTGTTACAAGTTCCCAAATTACAGATAATGAAATCAACTAGTGCCTTTCGAAAAAAGAGTGTAATGTTGCTTCAAAGTATATTCTCGGTCGACCAAAGTTCATCATGATTCTTAATCGTGGCATTATTCAATGGGTCATCATAAAGCAATGCTCACAATGACTTAAAAATTGAGTCTTCAAATAATAGTCACGGGACAATCACAAGTTCACTTCATTGTAATGCCTCCTGGTGACCCATCAGAAATCAACAGCCACAGTGATTTTTCAGTGGTGTCACCATATAACGACCATTTGAGTGTAATAACGCAACGAACGAAATACACCACGAGACGAGATTTTGTTTCACAATAATTACTGTGACACTTGTGACCATGTGTCACATAAAGGATATATCACATTATTAAACTTTGCTGTAGGGATAGTATATATTTGCTACAACTGATATTTATATCATTTCTTGTTAATACTCACATGTTCGAAAATTATTCTTTTGTATATCTTGCTTAAGTTTTGCACACCAGTGTAATTTAGTTCGCTTAATAATATACTGGAGAATATCTTACATGCTCTAGTTTTTAATTTTTTACATACATAGTTAAGATGCTGGAATTATTTAAATTATTTTGTTATAATTCTTTTTCTAAAGTTTTTTTGTTTAACAGAATTTATGAGCTATTTTGCGCCTACCAGTTCATGATTCCTTTAATGTATGCGTCGGAAAACATCAAGTATTGAAGAGCCTTGACACGCATCACGAAAACGTCTCACAAAGCAGACAAAATAAAGAAAAAGAAATCATTCATTGGCTTGTTGATATCCATGATCCAATGAGTGATTTTTTTCTTAGTTTTGTCTGCTTTGTGTGACGTTTTCTTGGCGCGTGTCAAGGCTTTCCAATTATTTAGGGGGTGTTGGTGGGATCCACATATTTCGTGAAAAATTTATCCTGGCTAAATTTAGGTATTGCCAATAGTTTATTGGTAATAGCCATCTATTTGCAAAATTTCGTTTTAACTAAGTATCGGAAGCAAACCAAATTGACAAATGACAAAATATTAGTTATTGCCTTTCTCGCAAAATATCTTTCGACCTCTTTCAAAGAGTAAAAAAGGGTGTTTATGACGTTATTGGTGTTTTAAAAACTGACTTCGATACAAGGATAATTAAGATATTTTCAGAAACATTTTTAACCCCTTCTTGTAGGGATTTCATTTCGTATATCCGATACAAAAAAGCTATTTCTTTATTGTTGAAAATTAATAAAATGTTCTATTCTGAATTCGATAGTCTAAAATATTTTTGACTATAAGTTTTTTGCTAGACTTACTGCTGTGTGTACTTATAATATCCCAATTAATTATCTCCTTTTTTCCCCTGCAATGAACACAACATTTAACTAAAAAAAATCAGGTCGCTAAAATATTTATCAAATCTATTGCTTTGATGTATATAAGATAAATGTCTGCATATGAAGAATTTTTAAATATAAGTTAAAACATTATTTTGAAAAGTAGTTTTAGAGCATTACCATGAAAACAGCTTTGCAATTTTTATTGTCCATCAGACACTAAAATACCCATTTAAATAGTTACTGCAGAATATTTAATTTCTTACTTTGATAAATTAAAAGGAAGAGATACAAAAAAAAAAAAAAATAAATAAATAAAGTCCTTCCGAATATGTGCAGGTAGGAAAATGTTGCTTTCATATTCCTTGCTTTTAAACTTCAGCTTAGCTTACTCAAACACACGAACAAAAATAAGTGGAAAACCGAATATAGAAGATTCAATTGAACTTGAATGAGAATTTCTAAGAATTAGTCAGCTAAAGTTTGCTTCATTTCGATCTATTAATACTTGCCCGCCAAATTTGGCAATATCTTGAAGTGACTGCCATTTTTAAATAATTACGCTGATGAAGCTGAGGAATGAACTTGGTCGTCACCTTGATAAGTGCTTTACACATACTCAGTCACATCGGAATCGGTTAATGTATTCTATTGTGTAATGTATTCCGAAATGTATTCTAATGCATTCTGTAATAATTCGCATTACCAAAATCAGACAGTTTCAAAATGTCTGACATTGTAGAATTTTAAACTGCTATATCTTAGCCATTTTGAGTGTTCCGTACTTAAAAATGAAAAACGTGTCTCTCATGTGTCTGTCTGTCCATCTGTTTCAGCCGTTGTTTTCGAATAGTATGAAAATGGAAAGTTCAGACTTGCAGTGTTATAAAGGATATTGACAAACATATTTGGGAATTATTAGCCATTGACAAATATTTTTAAGGAAAATTTAGGGTTCAAACTAAGTTAATAGATTTTTTTAATACCGTAAGGGAATATGGGGGGAAGGGTAAATGACAGGAAAATGTTTAAATATCTTGATGTCAGAACCCGAAATGGATATGGTCAGTCATTTCTGAGAAAATTGAAAAATAAGTTATATTTTCTTTAAAAATTCTAAGCAATGTTTACGTTATATATACGTTACTTACATTAAGATATTAGACTTAAATATAAAATAATAAGCAAAATATAAAACTAATATTAAGCTAATTTTAAACGCCAAGCGTTTCTTGAAAATACTGAATCTACGAGTGAAAGTCCGTAAGTAGGTCACAAACTGACATGAGAGGTCGGAAAATAGAAATAATTTGCAATAGTTGGCAGCATAATCCATCTATAAGATGTTAATTTTGAATTTATGAGACAGCAGTTGTACAAGATGAACAGGGTCTTTCAAAATTTGTTGACGAAGAGCGAAGTGGTCGTAAGTTGAGATTGCGACAGAAGAATAAGTGCGGAAGGTTGAGGAAATGGTTAGAGCTGAAATGCGAACAACAATAGACAGCATAGCAACAGCAACCATTTCCTCAACCTTCCGCATTGATTCCCCTATCGCAATCTCAACTGGATGACTACTTCGCTGCTCGAAAAACTTTTGAACGACCCTGATCATCTTGTACAACTGCTGTCTTAAAAATACAAAAATTAACATCTCATACTAGATGGATTATGCTGCCACCCACTATCATATCTGGAAATTTTTTGACTTACTTACTGACGTAGTTTTTTCTAGATTTAAATGGATTTTTCTTTACCCTACGCTGTCTTTTCAAAATGAAATTTAAAAATATTATTGAAAAAAAAACATCTATTACGGATTTCAGCATTTGAAAAAATATAGTCTAATAAAATACTACACATAATTCCACTAATCTGTTCTAAATAAATTATTTCTTTCGCTTAGAAAACTCTATGACGTCATAGCTGTGTTCTGAAATTATGCTTTATTTAAAATAAAGTGATTAAATTTGAAAATTTGAAGCGAAATTGAATTATAATTTTGCAAAATTAGTTTCACACAGAAATAAAGAAAACAAAACAAAAAAAAAAAGGCTAAAACGCATTCGCACTATCTTTAAATAGCATGCGGGGTTATGTTCTAATCTTTTCGAAATTATAAATTTATTATGAAGCAAGTTCCTTTTTGGTGTCATTAGAAAAATTACAATTAATTTTATATTAAATGAAATGTGCCGTTTAAAAAATATAGTACCTTAGTGGATTTAAAATTTGCAATATTTTCGAAAGATTGTTCTTTTCTTTAGTTTCGAAAACTTTATATTGAGCAATTTTTTTTTTCTACTAATCGGGAATTCCATATAAATATAATTAAACGATGTTTATATTTACGCAACAAGTCAAGATCATTAAAATTGAAAAAAAAAAGGCTAAGGACATTTTGAAAAATCATTTTTGTTTCATGGAACAACAAAAAAATACATTAAATTGATTATTTGATTGAATTTTATACGTAGCATAGAGGAGTTTTAGTAATTATCAGTTTAATTATTCTTTGGTGGTACAGAGTATGGATACTTTGATGAATTTTGTTTGGAAAAGCTCTGGTAGGTCTTTTCTTCGCTTTGTGGCCTGCTTATTGAAAGAATAATATTAATATTATTATGCATAATGCTTTATTAGAATATGTTTTAATAAGTACTGCTTTTTTCAGATTCCCAAAACAGCCGAGACACCCCATTTGGCGATTTTTCTGACAAGCGCCAAATACCCCACATACGCCAATCTAAAATGCGGCAACCTGAAAACTAACGTGATTGGTCCATTTTCCTGAATGCTTCCAGACTGTTTTATACTACGTCATTACCCTGGAATCATGGGAAATACAACATTTATAAATAACGACGTATTAGAAAACACAGGAAAGCTGATTTTTATGAGATTCAAAATAAAACAAACGATTTCAACATAAGTTTATTGAAAATGTGAAATTTTTAAAGTACCTTTCCAAATCAGAGTAACGATATAATGATTAAAATTTTCATTTCTCAACAACTTTCAGAAAAAATCATGGAGTCATTTAATATTGTAAGTACGTGCCTATATTATAGTAAACATTGAGCAATTCTTTTCTAATTTAAAGAAGTATGAACGCTTCGCTTTCATAATATATATACATATATATCACTGAATACAGCAACCTAGTTCTGCAGCAATCTGAAAAACGCAGGAAACTCGTTAAAGCGGCAATCCGGGAACATGTATGAAAGCTTCGCGTTCATTAACCCAAAAAAACATCACTGTCACCAGCAGTTCTCGGTGTGTAGCAATCTCAAAATTTAGCAGTTCTCGCTATCTAGCAATCTCAAAATTCAGCAATTCTCGCTGCATAGCAATATCAAAATTCAGCAGTTCTCAATGCGTAGCAATATCAAAATTTACAAAACTCATAAGGTCAGCATACATGAGAAATATACAATAAACGGCTAATATAAAACACTATAATAAAAATACATAAAATTATTAACATACCTTAACAAACATATTCTTTCTTGAAAACCAACTCTATAAAATGTTGAATTGCCATAATTTCGTAAATTTCTAGTCGTCGATAAACTTCATTTAACTTTACAGCAAAAAAATGAACAAATACTCACAATTTCAAACTAAATTACACAGGTACTTTAACTTTCAAATTTTACAACTAAAAACAGCAGAAAATATTAACAATAACAAACTCGTACCTTACCGTCATTTAATTTTACAATTACTAAACGTCTTTCTTCGACACTTCGTTCTACAAAAATTACAAAACATGCGGAGTTGAGTTGTCAAAGGTAGGCGTAGACATCCAATAAACAAGAAATCAACCAATCTCATTCAACCAGTCCAAATTCAAGATCACACAACTGTAGGCGTGGAAAGAATTTACGAAACGAACTGGTAACAACAAAGATCCATTTATCGCCTCGCTAAATTGAACGATGCCAAGTTTCTCGGCTGTATTGGGATTCAGCCCTGCATTTAAATGTTCGTATAAGGATTTTTGCAGTGTGCCGTAAATTTACAGTTTGAAAAGACAGTGTAGCATAAAAAAACCCTTAACCTAATTCTATAAAAACTAGGTTTCTCAATTATTTTACATTTAAACATTATTTTTCAAAATTTTTGAGAATTTAACCTGCTTGTTATTTAACAAGAACTTATGGTTTCTTTTAGCATGTTCAATAATAAATTAAGCCTTTCTAATGATAGTTATTAAATATGTGTAGTGTAATGTGTGATATATGAGAGATTGCTTTAAGAAATACTCTTTTTTTGGTCCAAAAGAGGAAATTTCACATTTGTTTTTCATTGTATAAAACACTATTGGTTATAAAATTTTGAACTTTTGCAAGCTGGAAATTTAAACATTTTCCTCTCATTTAAAGAAAATGATTACTAAACTGTATTAATTAGGCGAGTATCGATTTTTAATACTTGCCGAAATCAAATATGAAGCCCTTTAAATTCACTTTTAATTCAATGGCCGTCTTTACTATTTCTTTCTACTCACTTTTATTGCATCAAAAATGAAGAAGGAGACATCGATGGTTGTTATCGAGGGACAAATACTCTCGATAGCATTTTTGGTAATAATTTTCACTCGCTCATCAGAATGTGACGTTACATCGGAAAAGTAGGAAGAATTTCCGTGATTGAGGTGATTGGGACGCCGTTATAGTAGATCCCGAGTACGAGAGATTCTTCATAATTGCACACAAACATATTATTGTGAATGGCTTGTAAATGAACGAAAGAGATTTGGTAGTAAAATGAAAAAATCCATTATAATAGGGATCCGTCTTATCGGTTTACGTCCTTCCATAAATGCTGCATTCTTTTTTGTAAGAATATTGAAACTGCCCGTTTAAGGCAGGTTTCTATTTTACGCAACAACCGTTTCATCATATTTAAGTGTATTTGAGAATATTCTTCTGAAGTTATGATAGAGTGTCGCACAACGTGCTGATGAAGGCATGAATATTGCTATAAGATTGCGGACTTTCAGTTCGTTGAAAGTAGGCTTGTAGTTATAAATATATGTTCTAAACAGATCAGTGTAATTTATTAGACGAAAATAGCAGAAGCCCAGGGTAAATATAACATTTCCTGTCTCGAATATCAAGTAAACAGAGTAATGAATTCATAAAAAAAAAGAATTACACGTTGCTCTCTAACTGAAAACCAAAGACATAATATGAACTAAATAAACTTCCCGTAGATTTATTCTTTATAGAGCCGCTGAAGATGTCATCAACGAAACGTGATCTGTTGATGCAGTTTGTTCTTCAATTAATATTCTAGAATTTTCTCGGGATTGCCTTTAATTTCACTTGACGACGTGTTCATTTGGAACTTCTCAAGTAGGCTTTTAGCGACCATTTTGTTTCACAAAGTTGCACTGTCGCCATGAATATCCCGAAATTCATCTCAAACGTCAAACATATAATAGAAAAGTTACGAGGGTAGTCAAACATTGTTGTACATAATCATTGTTGCATTCTTCCTATTGTTTAAAAATTCATTATGTTTTAAGAATTTTATATAACTTCTCCCCTCTTTGTGAAGTAAAATTCCGGGTGATTTCCTTATGGAGATAATATGCAGCTGGATCTAGCATACTAATGTGAATAACTTTCGTATTATCGATTGAAATCAACTGAGTACTAAAGACAACGTTATTTAGACTTGCCATAATAATACTTTTTCAGTTATGATGTAATTGCGGACTCAGCCTACGTAGACACTTTGATTGATAGAGCCTTACTCAATAAGAATCCTCCAGACAGTTTACTGTCGCAATGATATCGTAGCATGTTTCAACGTGTTTTCTAAGTACATTGATCCTTTTACTATTAAACTGACACACTTTCTTCAGAAATGCCGCCAGATTGATACATTAGTCGGGTTGAAGCAGGCAACGCAAGCGATGGAAGATATAACAAATCGGAATAAAAATGCAGTGTTCTATCATAAAACATCTCAGATGAAATCTCGCAGTTTTGTTCTGTAAAATACGTCTGTAGACAACAATGAACCTTTGTAAATGAGATGTCAATCTATCTGAATTTTTTAAGCAAACAGAGACAAGTTATTTAGAACTGTTTGATTAATTCTCTCAAAATTGTTATCAGATAGAGGAGTTACGCTTTTGTTATATAATGCTTAGTTTTAATACCAGAAATAATTTCGAAATTTGCGGTTACTCGTTACGCGCCAAAAATAAAAATGATAGATTTAAAAATAAGGAAAAGATTAACATGAAAAAATTAGCTTTAATAATTAATAAACTTTTATAAATAACAGTTTTAGTGATTTTAGTTGTGTGGATTCAGTTTTGGATTGAATAGTTAATTGAAAAATATGATTTTTTTTCTTCATATTTTGAGTAAAAAGTCCCTATGTTTCAAAATATTGCTCCTATTATCGTTTGTCAATTCCGTATACCACTCTTCGAAAGTACGAAATTTTTTAGAATGAATGACTTCAAAAGAAAAGAGCACCGCACACATATGTACGTGCATTTCAGGTTTCTTTGTGAAGAAAAAGTTGCGCGTTATACGGCGAATATACCTAAAAATAGAAACATACAGCGTAAAATCGTAGGCGCAAGTAATACACAGGACTTAACTGTCCTTTTCTGGCAGAACACGCATAGAGTTTTTTTACTCCATTTCTGTAGATCTCAGTAGAAAAGTTAAAATATTTACAAAATATAGAAAGTTAAAAAATATCGAAAGTTAAATATATTTATAAGCACATGTTAAAGCGTAATTTTTCAGAATATAAAAACAACGATAATTTAAAAACAATAACTATTTAATTAACTAATGTAGTACAGTTTTTAAATTATCTAAAACAACAAAGTTTAAAAGAGAAAGTAACTTCTTAAATATTTTAAAATAAAATATTTATTAACCGATTTAAGTAATTACAATATCCGTCAATGTTATTAATTTTCTCGTGTCATGCAGTTTCATTGCTAATGAGAAAGTTGAGACAAAATTAAACCCATTAGAATCAGCGGACTAGTTGAGTAAAACGAGAGGGTAATGATGTTTTGAAATTCTATTAGGTTGTGCAATTACGTAACTGAAATTAACTACAGGCTTGCATGAATAAAGGGAAGTTTTTATAGAGCAATCTGTCCTATAATCTAAAAATAATAACTGTTGTAACTGAATTTTCACTTACACAAATTTAAGAATTTAGTTTTTTAATTTTAACAAAAATGATATTACGTGCCTGGAAAATTAAGCTGATTTTGAAAGCAATTTATATTTTATCTTTTCTTTTTCTGCCTTCAAGCGAAACACATGATTATTTTTCTGATAGGTATTAAATATTTGCTCTTTATTTCATCAAAATAAATTGTTGTTACACAGTAAATTTAATAGGTAAAATGCAGTACATAGAAATAAATTCTACAAAAATATAAATTGAAATTTTTTATACGAAAATTTATTAGAAATTTTTTATACGAGTAACGATCAACTTTTTTAACTAAACAGAAAATATAAAATCATGCGTTAAGCATACATTATAAAACACTTTCAAAAACATTTAAAATACTATAATAAAACTTCAGAGTTTAATAAAAGCAAAAATGTTGTCTAAACTAACAATTTGTAAAACACGTAATACATTTAAAATTTAATGTCATCAATTTCATTAAAAAAATAAAATAATAAAATAAATAAATAAATAAAAATAAATAAAAAACTGACTTTTTTTGCTAGATGCAATAAATACATACATACTATAATATATAAAGTATGTATTTTAGATTTATCACACAATACACAGTATGCTAAAATTTAGTTCAATTAGAAAATACATATCACAGCTGAAAATTCCTTTTCTGAAATTTCCATCAATAAACGCAAATGTACATGGTCTGTCCAGTAAGTAATGAGACTGATTCCATAAAATTTGTTTATTTGAAGATAATTTTATACACACCTATTATTCTTCAAAACAACCCCCTTCTGTAATCATACACCGTTTCCAACGCCTCTGTCAGCCATTTATGACTTCCTGGATGTCTTCAACTGGAAAGTTGTTCAGAACGTGCGTTATTTTTTTCTGCAAGTTCTCCAGATTGTCAAAATTATGACCGTTTACGCTGGATTTTAACAGAGGGAATAAAAACATCTCATGCGGCAACAGATCGGGGCTGTACAGTGGTTGGGAGAGAGTTGCGACGCTATGTTTTGCCAGGAACTGAGTCATATTGAATGATGCGATGGAGCAAGTTTGTTACAAATTTTCCTCATTTGACGTTCTTCCGCGACGATTTGAGGAACAATCGATTTTGTAAATCCCAACATCTCCGCAATCATTTGGTCTCTTACCTGACCATCAGAGTCCAAAAGTGCATTAATTTTTGTCATATTGTGTGAAGTTCGAGAACTTGATGGATACCTAGCGCGTTCTTCATCGACGTCCTCTCTCCCGTCTTTGAAGGCTTTGTGCAACCTAAACACTTGAGCCTTAAAGCAAGAATCCTAGCAGTAGGCTTCTTGTAACATGGCAAGCGTCTCAGTAGCCGATTGTTTTGTTTTACACAAACCGTTATTGCGTACCGTTGCTCGATACAACTCTACATTCTGAAAACCACGCGGCTTTCAAACACGTGTCTGCTTCACTAGCGATCCGTACGCTGCAAAAGCTCAAGGTCAACTGACTTATGCCAGACTCTGTAGCTGACAGCCCCCACCGCACGTACAGCCGCAAACATAAACCATTTAGCCTTCTGCTTGGCGCGAAAAATTGCGTCTCATTACTTCTTGGACAGCCACAGTACTTCAGATGTTTTCTGCAGTCCTATATATGGTCTATAGAACTTATACAAACTAAGAAATATGCAAAAAATAGCTTAATTTAAAACATGTACCAGAACAGAAGACGCACTACTTCCAGCAATTATTATCCATAGAGATTACTGTAAGAGATTTATTTTGTGTGCCCCTGTAGATAAATGACGAATGTTATTCAGATCATATTCTATAATAAATATCTTGCAGTGAATCTCAGATATATATATATATACATCAATTCCAATATGTAACATGAATAAAATACACCCGAAATGATTTTTCTCCGTAATTCTCAATGTAATGGAATTCTTTTGAGTCTTCCTCTAAATGAACGAAGAATGCTATTCACGCCGTACTCTATAGTAAGCATCTTGTAATGTATTTCCAGTGCTATATATAAATTTCAATAAGTTTGTAATTGTGAAACGTTATTACAAACCATCTCAAATGATTTTTTCCCATAGGCCGTAATGTAACGGAATTTCTATGTTTGTGCCTGTAAAAGAACTGTGACTGTCAGACGCTTCAGAACATGCCATACAGAACATGCCATAGTGAATGTGAATAGAATATATGGCGATCATGGCGATCCGTCTATAGTTACGAGAGTAAGATGAAGGACAGGCAGACGGCAGACACACAAAGTGAACATATAAAATCTTTTCAACTATACCGGTAAGATGAAGGGAACGAATATTTTTTCCAACTGGATTATATCATATTCAAAGCTGGAGTAGCACAGTTGAAGTTTATTCCAACAGAGCGAAAAAAGACCAGGGATCGAACCTGGATACTTGGCGATAACTTCAACTGTGCTACTCCAGCTTTGAATATGATATAATCCAGTTGGAAAAAATATTCGTTCCCTTCATTATGACCTAATTACACGGTATACAGGAGTTTTCGTGTTAAAGTAGTTTCATTATGTAAATGCTATAGTTATAGCTCGGATGAATGAAATAGCGCTGCAGTTCGCAGCCAAGTCCAACTAATAAGAGTGAATTATGTCAGCCAGGTATCGGTCCGGATAGCCTAACAGGTAAGGCATTGGCACGGCACGCCAAGTATCCAGGTTCGATCCCTGGTCTGGACATTTTTCGCTCTGTTGGAATAAATTTCAACTCCAGCTTTGAATATGATATACCGGTAAGTTTGAAAAACGAAATATATATTTATTTACGCACTCGCACACTTTACTTTCACTGTACAACCGAAACGATTGAATCAAATTTAACAAAAGAAGCATTGTTTCAGATTGATGTCAATAGTATTTGCATCATAAATTACAGTATAGCACCGCTTTTAAGTTCCCATAGTTTATGTTTTTTCTTTACTCCATTCAAAATGTGTAAACAGGCTCAGATTAGCAAAATGACAATCTTCCATCGGTATTTTGGCATAGAAATTTTCACCTCAATGGAATGCACAATTATTTTATATGAAATAAAGTGTTTACATATTGCTGGTGGAAGTTTGACCCTGTGGTGTAAAAGCAGGGTTCAAATGTAATATCGCACAATTTATGCTTTTTCTCTTTTTTTAAGTATAGTCACCAAAAATCGAAACGGACATCATCACAGCACGCACACAAAAAAATTCCATCGCATTTATTTTTATCTAAATAGTTACTAAGGTGACCTACGATATAGTTTATCTACTGAAACTACTTAGTGATGGGATTATTTAACTTAGTTGATGTCTAAGTATCTATGGCAAAGATTTTAAAGAATAATGTCAGTTACAATTTTGCGGCATGAAACATCTAATAACATTCATAGTAATCGTTCGTTTATAATGACCTATCATTTGTCTAAATTAAGCAATATATTGAGATAATTTAAAAGAGTTTGAATACTTAAATGAAAGCAATAGTTGAAAATATGTGCAATATCCGTATATTCCTATATATAAAATTACATATAGAGAGATAAATATATGACCTTCATTTGCGTATTCCACTTGCACAATAACTGTTGATTATTGGACTTAAACAGCCTCTGCCGTTTTTTGAAAACTATATTGTTATGTGATGAAATCACTGCTTGAGTGACGCCAAAAGTTTTTCTCGAGTAAAATTGCAATTTATACATTTTTTTATTTTTAAAAAAGTTATTTCCCTCAGCTACATGTCATATTATTTATTTTAAAAAATCTTTCAATGCATGATGTAAAAAAATACAATCAATATCACTTTATATTTTAAAAAATTACAAATGAAGTAATTTAAAATTTAAAACTAAACCATGCTTTTTGACTGAAAATCTTAGGTCGTAGAATTAGATGTATACATGGAAACGAAATACCTGAATAAATAATAAATAATTAAAAATGTTTCATTTCAAACATATGTTTTAGCCTAACTCAGGTAGTGTAAGAAGGAGTGAGAAGACAACTGTAGACGTCATTGATAAATAGCGAGGAATAAGCGCAGGCATTTATACTTTTAGGGTAGTTAAATTTTCCATGTTATGTCTGAACTTAGAAGATATATATTTCCGAAACATGAGCCACTATACCAACAGACAGACTGAAAAAATACTTTTACTCTGACGATCTTGAAATAACGTTTCATATTTTTATTCTCATGGGATGCATTTTATGTTTCCAGAAACAAAAAAAAATTGATTTGAAAAGAAATGATTAAATTCAGTTATTTTAACTGAAATATTTTTATACAAATTAATAACATATGAAGTAGAATACTTTTATTCGTATTCATACTTGATTGTAATATTAATGTGTTAATTTTATGAAAATTAAATTAATGATAATTTCGCCGGATCTTTGTATTACTTTTTAAAATTTTTAAAACAACGTATTGAGTGAATAAAGCGATAATCAATGATAAAAGTCAATCAGTGATAGAAAAACCGTACTATCAAAAATAATTCCGTGGGTAACCTTTGTGTCTTATATATACTTTATAAGACCCTCTAGTGTTTAGCCATTGTTTAAGTTGCACATTGCAATTTTGTCTGTTCTATTTTGAGTGGTAAGTCTCAACTGGCATGCGGAATGCACCATTCGTCTTTTTATCAAATTAATTGCATTTTATTTTTATTTATTTTTTAAATTCTTGTTTATCAGATTTATGCTTACGGTCCCATTTTTGGGACGTTTTGAATTTTAATATTCTTTTTTTATTTTCTTCTTCTTTACAACATGAAAATTATTTGAAGTAGTTGTATATAAAATGTCTTTATCTATTACCGAGAGATGACAGCAAAAGATTGATATTTATTTGATTAAATGAAGACTTTTTTTTGGTGTTTATAGATTTTCGATTTTTCAAGATAGCGAAATGTAAAAAGTAAGTTTATTTGTATTTTTTGTATTAAGGATCCAAATAAATAAGTCATAATCTTAGCTTTATAGGATTCTTTGAAATAAGTATTTTTTTTTTTTTTTTTACTTGCGAAATTAAATGTTCAAGTGTATGCATGTTTGTAACATACAAAATATAGGGCGTAAGGCGCAAATGGGTGCATATTTCTATTACACATTTAGGGGGCAGTTATTTATTTAAAGTCCTTTTCAAGATGTTTTTGAAATAAATGGTTTTTAACCGCAAAAACGTGTATAGTTAATTTATTATTAATAATACTTATAATGTTATTAGTCTCTAAGAAATAAATATATATTTTTTAATAGTTCATAAAAATACTAATTATAGTTTATACGAGTAATATACAAATTAAAAACTTAATTTATATAAATTTAGACAAAACTTATATTTGTGCATTTTTCCACATATGGCTATTCTCATATTTAGCACATTTACATTTTATGAAATAAATACAAAAATATTTTAGCTTACAATTTTTTTTTGTATTTTTCCAGCTCATTTGCAATATTTTAAAGTGACTTTACCAACAAATTTGAGAAAACAAAAATTCAAGAATAAAGGGGTTATTACTTATATACCGGTACTACACAATATGGCCAAAGGTGACCGGTCACTTGCAATTTTTGACATTTTGTTAAATATCTAGAAAAATACATGAGGAATTCACCTGAAATTGCAGGTGTATAAACACTATAGTATAGGTCATATATTTCCGCGAAGATTTTTCTCCCGAAATCCCACAGGGGACGGTCAAAAATTGAAAAAGAACGAATATCTTTTGGATAAGCCTGTAAAAACTAATGGAGCAAAAGCGTTTAAACTCCAGATTATTAATAAGTGGCTTGTTGTAATAAACTGTGTTCATTTTTATGAGGATAGCATGTATACTTGTAGAGAAATTAAGGTTTTTATAAAAACAGTCCCAAATTTCGCCAAGTTTTTTTCTTATAATTTGTAGAGTTCTTAATATAAAAAAAAAGTTATTTTCAGAAAATATGACGAACAGAATATGTGCAGAATACCCCGCAATCAGAATGAAAAAATAACAAAAATGGGAACGAAAAAATAACAAAAGAAATGATTGAATTCAGTTATTTTAACTGAAATATTTTTATATAAATTAATAACATATGAAGTAGAATACTTTTATTCGTATTTATACTTGATTGTAATATTAATGTGTTAATTTTATGAAAATTAAATTAATGATAATTTCGCCGGATCTTTGTATTACTTTTTAAAATTTTTAAAACAGCGTATTGAGTGAATAAAGCGATAATCAATGATAAAAGTCAATCAGTGATAGAAAAACCGTATCATCAAAAATAATTCCGTGGGTAACCCCTTGTGTCTTATATATACTTTATAAGACCCTCTAGTGTTTAGCCATTGTTTAAGTTGCACATTGCAATTTTGTCTGTTCTATTTTGAGTGGTAAGTCTCAACTGGCATGCGGAATGCACCATTCGTCTTTTTATCAAATTATTGCATTTTATTTTTATTTATTTTTTAAATTCTTGTTTATCAGATTTATGCTTACGGTCCCATTTTTGGGACGTTTTGAATTTTAATATTCTTTTTTTATTTTCTTCTTCTTTACAACATGAAAATTGTTTGAAGTAGTTGTATATAAAATGTCTTTATCTATTACCGAGAGATGACAGCAAAAGATTGATATTTATTTGATTAAATGAAGACTTATTTTTTGGTGTTTATAGATTTTCGGTTTTTCAAGATAGCGAAATGTAAAAAGTAAGTTTATTTGTATTTTTTGTATCAAGGATCCAAATAAATAAGTCATAATCTTAGCTTTATAGGCTTCTTTTATAAGTATTTTTTTTTTTTTTTTTTTTTTTTACTTGCGAAATTAAATGTTCAAATCTATGCATGTTTGTAACATACAAAATATAGGGCGTAAGGCGCAAATGGGTGCATATTTCTATTACACATTTAGGGGGCAGTTATTTATTTAAAGTCCTTTTCAAGATGATTTTGAAATAAATGGTTTTTAGCCGCAAAAACTAGTATAGTTAATTTGTTATTAATAATACTTATAATGTTATTAGTCTCTAAGAAATAAATATATATTATTTAATAGTTAATAAAAATACTAATTATAGTTTATAATATACAAATTAAAATCTTAATTTATATAAATTTAGACAAAACTTATATTTGTGCATTTTTCCACATATGGGTATTCTCATATTTAGCACATTTACATTTTATGAAATAAATACAAAAATATTTTAGCTTACATTTTTTTTGTATTTTTCCGGTTCATTTGCAATATTTTAAAGTGATTTTACCAACAAATTTGAGAAAACAAAAATTCAAGAATAAAGGGGTTATTACTTATATACCGGTACTACACAATATGGCCAAAGGTGACCGGTCACTTGCGATTTTTGACGTTTTGTTAAATATCTAGAAAAATACATGAGGAATTCACCTGAAATTGCAGGTGTATAAACAGTATAGTATAGGCCATATATTTCCGCGAAGATTTTTATCCCGAAACCCCATAGGGGACCGTCAAAAATTGAAAAAAAAGAATATCTTTTTGATAACCCTGTAAAAACTAATGGAGAAAATGCGTTTAAACTCCAGATTGTTATTAAGTGGCTTATTGTAATATACTGTGTTCATTTTTATGAGGATAGCATGTATGCTCGTAGAGAAATTAAGGTTTTTATAAAAACCTTCCAAAATTTCGCCAAGTTTTTTGCTTATAATTTGCAGAGTTCTTAATATAAAAAAAAAGTTCTTTTCAGAAAATATGACGAACAACATTGCACACAATACCCCGCAATCAGAATGAAAAAAATAACAAAAATGGGATGAAAAATGAGCAGCTTTACTAAAAATATTTCACTGCGCATGCGCGAATGCAATCAAAATATAACGTACATAATGTGTTAGCTAAATGTATAGAGCAACTTTTGTAAAAATCTCAAAAACATAATTTGAAAAGTCTGATAATAATCGTTTATAGAATAAGCTCAAAATCCGTTGTTTCCAAAATAAAGCAAAAAGAT
The DNA here is from genome assembly GCA_963932465.1 of Maratus speciosus. NCBI lineage: Eukaryota > Metazoa > Arthropoda > Arachnida > Araneae > Salticidae > Maratus > Maratus speciosus. The sequence goes on along the minus strand of OZ010800.1, from coordinate 257,828,674 downwards.
GAGGGATTGTATCCAAATACAGTATTACGTGCAATATTGTGTATGCTAAATTGGCACTAATCAATGGATATATGGATACAACCCCTTATGTTTTTGCTTCATTTTGGGAACAACGGATTTTGAGCTTATTCTATAAACGATTATTATCAGACTTTTCAAACTATGTTTTTGAGACTTTTACAAAAGTTGCTCTATACATTTAACTAACACATTATGCACATTGCATTTTGATTGCATTCGCGCATGCGCAGCGAAACATCTTTTAGTAGACCTCCCCATTTTTCATCCAATTTTTATTATTTTTACATTCTGATTGCAGGGTGTTATGCACAATGTTGTTCGCCATATTTTCAGAAAAGAACATTTTTTTATATTAAGAACTCTGAAAATTATAAGCAAAAAACTTGGCAAAATTTGAGACTGTTTTTATAAAAACCTTAATTTCTCTACGAGTATACATGCTATTTTCATAAAAATGAACAGAGTATATTACAACAAGCCACTTATTAATAATCTTGAGTTTAAACGCTTTTGCTGCAATAGTTTTTGCAGAATTATCCAAAAGATATTCGTTCTTTATCAATTTTTTTACCGTCCCCTATGGGGTTTCGGGAAAAAAAAACTTCACGGGAATATATGACCTATACTATATTGTTTACACACCTGTAATTTCAGGTTAATTCCTCATGTATGTTTCTAGATATTTAACATAACGTCAAAAAACACAAGTGACCGGTCACCTTTGGCCATATAGTGTACACATTGCATTAAAGAAGGAAATCAGCGAAATGCTACATTTACAATGTAAAAGGATTTGGCGCGTGCATTGCACCATCTTAGTTTTTAGGTGCGTTCGTAATTATATAAATACGTAGCACCTATAGTCGTCGTTCAGTCCGACTGTCCGTCTGTCCGCATATAACAGCGCAAAAACTACCCGACCGAATGGTCTGAAATTTTAAATATATAATTGCTGCAACATTTTGTCTAGTCATTTAAAATTTTATGAAAATCGGATGTATAGTTTAATTACAGGGACAATCAAAAGTTTTCCGTTACATTACGGCCAACGGGAATAAATTATTTCAAGTGCATTTTAATGATGTGACAACCTTCCGAATGGTCTGAAATTTTAAATATATAAATTGTTCTAAAATTTTGTCGAATCAATTCAAATGTTATGAAAATCGGATGTATAGTTTAATTACAGGGACAGTCAAAAGTTTTCCATTACATTACGGCCAATGGGAATAAATTATTGCAAGTGCATTGTAATGATGTTACAGCCTTCCGAATGGTCTGAAATTTTAAATATATAATTTTTTCAAAATTTTGTCGAGTCATTTGAAATTTTATGAAAATCGGATTTATAGTTTAATGAGAGGGACAGTCAAAAGTTTTCCGTTTACATGACGGCCAATGGGAAAAAAAAACATTTCTAGTGCATTTTATTAATAGTACAGCCTTTCGAACAGAATGAAATGGATATGCACTTATTGAAGTGCACTAAAATATACATTCAGTACAATATGCAGTCAAAAATATTTATAAAACTAGTTATAGTACGAACGCGCCTCATTTGCCACGTTTGACGAGCAATTCTTATTTTACTTCAAGAGGTCCGTGTTATTTCAATCTAAATTAAATTAACTTATTTTAATTAATTGCATGTATAGTACATTAGTAATACAATTCGATATTACATTAAATAAGAATATCATTAAAAGTTTCTGTTTTGGCATTAACATGCCTTGTTAGGTAACTACAAATCATTTAGGTCACTAAAAACATTTTAGGTCATACATATTTGGTCACTACAAATCATTTAGCCCACTGCAAACTTATTAGGTCATACATAAAGGAGTTTTTTTAAGTCATGTAAAAGCATGCAAAAATTACTGACTCTCGAAATATTTTAACCACTTACCTTGAAGTTTACAGCTATCTCACTTATAATATTAAAATATCTTTGAAAATAAAATTTTTCATAAAATTTAAATCAAAATATTTTAGAAATCAAAATTACATATAAGATAGCTGTTGCAATATAAATTTGTATGTAGCCACAATAATAAAAATAATAGCACTAAACTACTATGTTCAATACACGATTATAATTTAAAGTCAATTTAATGCAATTATGAAAAATGTTATCAAAACTTATAACTACTTTAAAAGAGTTAATTATTCCCTTTTTTTTTAATATTGAGTGAAATAGCAACAAAACACACACACATATATATATATATATATAACATTATAATCATGTATCTAAATTATAATTGGAATTGTGAATCACATATTTCCAAACAAAATTTGGTGCGCTATCATATTTTTTGTAACTAATTTGGTGTTGCAGATATTATGTATCTGCGTATTACTTGATCATTTTTATATCTATTTTTATGCACATTTTTCTTTGTCAGTGTGAATTTATTTTCAGATCTATATATGAGCGTATAATATTGATTACTTTTTTAATCACATTGAAAAGAAAGAAGAAGAAGAAAAAAAATTCAATATATGAGCAGTAAAGTGGAACTTATATATAGGGTAAAAAAAAAAAAAAAAAAAAAAAAAAAAAAAAAAAAAAAAAAAAAAAAAACTTTTTTGTTTTAATGTGTAATAGTGAAAACTTTTTTTCCTTTTTGGATGTCTAAACTTTTGGCTGAAAAGTTTTTTTTTAAAATTAATTTGTTTTCCGGTTCCTCAAGATCGTCAAAGTTTTAAAATTCCAGTATAAAGTAACAGCGTAGCTGTTAGCTAATATCTGCTTGTAATAAACAAATACTACCCAGAAGTCACCTTAAGGTGATGGCAAAATGTCGACTCCCATCCTCCTTACCTCCCATTGTTTTGGATTAAGTCAATTGGATATTCAACCTACTGGCTTCTTAGGCAAACTTTGTCATTACATTGCATCAAATCAACTTTCCCGAGATAAAGCCATCTCTTGCTTAATATCTAAAGACGGTTAACGCAGCTCTCGGGACAATTTTGACAAACGTTTCCTCTGTTTGAGTATGACAAGGAAAACCTAAAATTCAGGTGTATCCCCTGTTTGTACTTTTTTTCAAAGATCTTCATCCGATCAGTCCGTCAAAGCAGGATCCATGTTTTTACAGTCTATAATTTCAATATGTTCGTATATTTTCAAGTTGCTTTCCTACTGGTCCAGAAAATCCTTTAGTAACCGTAGTTTTTACAGCAAGATGTTGAAGTACGCATTTTTAAAAAAGCTCATTTGCATGTAATAAGCAAATTATCCATTGAAAAGTTTTAGAGTTTTGCTTCCGATGTTTTGACAATTCCAGATTTTCGTGCTGCATTGACGGCGTTTCTGTTTCACCCAATAAATTTCAAACTTGATATGTCTTCATTATTATTTTGAAAATACACCAAAATGGCAGTGGCTATATTAATATAAAAAGAAGATGTCAATGAAATATGACCAATATATTTTGATCCTGGTTTTTGAACTAAGACCATGTGTTCTTTTTAAATTCTTAATTCTCGTTCCCGTCATATTCACGGGCTGTGACTTTTATTTAGATTATTCAGATTTGTTTGATTCACACCAGTTATATAGAATAGTGTAATTGGCTTTATTATGGTATCATTTTATCTGTCATTAAATAAGGTGAATATTTCTTTTTCACAAAAGTTGTGGCAATAAGTAATTTGAATTTTTAAACCGTAATTTAATGCGACCGTTAAGGGGTTAGTGATTCTTAGTTGTACTTTTTTCCCTTTGCTTCAGTTATCATAGTATTATCCTTCCTGCCATGAAAATGCAAACCTTCTAAAATTAACTCATTTCGTTTTTCTTGTTAATTCAAATTCTTCCTTTTCTTTTATCTTTGTCGTCTTCAAGTTCTTCTTTCAGTTACCTTTTCTTTATTATCATCAGAAATACCCATATCTTCTAGGGTGCAATTTGCAATAATATTTGCAGTTCTGTCTAATACTCCGGTTCTTTCACCTTGTTGATTATCAAATTCAGGTTTAGAAGAACAGCCGATTGAACTATTTCCTTTCGAACTACTTTTTTTACTTGACGATTATTCAATCAAAACATCCTTTTTTGATTTAAAATAACTTTTTCTTTGCTTGATATTTCCTTTTCCAGTCTATTGATCCTATTGCCATCATCCCATCTCTCTTTGGTCTTTTAAAAAGTCACTTTCTTGTCCTGATATACGATAATATTTAATGCATTTACAGAAAGAACAGTTTTTTGCACGATTACTTAACATTTTGCAATTTTATTCTGGATGTGGATTATTCTTTCCAATCTTAATATTTTTCTTCAAATTTCGACATTCTCACGATAGTCTTATAATTTTTTATGATGTGCGTATCAGAAACAGTTGGGATAGAAGGTCTCAGCAATACACTTTCAATTGTATCAGCAACAGCTTTAGATATTTCAGAAACAGTGTGTTCCAGTTTCCAGATGGTTGTTTTTAAGTTAAATTGAACCCATAAATAATGTTTCATAACATCTTCATACGTTCACAAAAGATGATAGTCTAATGTTAATTGTTTTGGTTCGCAAAATAGAAGACACTTCAACAATTTTCTAGATTTAGGTACGTTAGCTGACATTGTCACATTTGACACCGATTGTTTATTGAAAAATAATCGAAGAAACTGTTAACACATGCTAAATCGGACTAAATTGTTATGAAGTCGCAGCCAAATAAATCAGAGACAATAAAAGCCGACACCCACTACGCTGGCTTCTACTGAAGTCAAATAAAGTGTGGCCATCTTTTCCATGGCACTAAAACTAAATTATTCTCTTTATTACAAGACATTAACGCTTCATTAGCTTAATTTTGCAAAATATAAATTTAACAATAAGCTTAAAACACTCTTCATGCAATTATTGGCTTTTATTAATTTTTTATGGAAAATCAGGTGCTTTGAGGAACCGGAAAATATCATTTTAAAATTAAAAGAAAAATATTTTCTTTTTATGGAGTTAAAAAGGAAAAAAATAATCACTATTAGAATATCAAATTCGAAACTTCGTTTTTTAGTTCCACCCTAATGAGCAGTTAATGGCGTATTGAAGAATTGGGGTGAAGATTTATAAGGCCTGTTGAAGCAATTTTTTTTTATAATCTCACCCAATTATCACTTTAATGCTATCTTGAACACCACAACGTAGATTTGTAAACATTTTTTTTATTCGCTGAAAAAAAAATGTTTATCACTGATATTGCTTACTAGTAAAAACAGCTTTTCTTTTTGGTTGTTGTTGTTGTCAAAACTTTCATATTTCACCAAGATTACGCTGTGTCGAAATTAGCATGAAGATAACAGCAGGTGCGAGGAAGACAAGCAGAAGACACAGCGCACTTCCTTTATCCGTCAGTGCAGAGATGAAGAATAACTCACGACATTTGTTTTAGCCGAAGCAATCTGTGATGTTAGAATTCGGATGCAGACAGGGAGGGGGGGGGGCACACAGGGCGAAAGTTAGTGTTCTTTTCTTGAAGAAAGTAAGCAGGAAAGGCACAGGTATTTTCAAGGACCGAACAAATGGTGCTGGAAGGGAGCTGGTATACTATTGCATCCGATCGTGTGTGGGAGAGAGTTGTGGAGTTGAACCCTGTACCGGACTAGGAGTTTCAGCGTACACCAGCTGAAAGGGGTGGCAGGGCGGCATCATATTTCAGCAGTTTTTTTTTTTTTTTTTTTCGTTTTTTTTTTTTTTTTTGAAGCAGTGCTGTTACAGGCAGGCAATCTTTGGCACACCCAACCATCGGAAAACGAAGCGGTGTCCATGAGATGTCACTACATGGAGGGGTGGCACTCCGTGGAATGCGCTCTCGATGAGCATCGTCGGGCGTATCTTGATGATTCGTCGGATCAGGCGAAAAAGTCTGCGGCTGCCGTTAGGATAGCAGGCAGGAAAATTAAGCTACCCTCACCTCGGTTTGGTCAAACGGTGCCATTATTCATATAAAAAAGTTTTTTTAATTAATGTAGCTAGAATTTAAATGCACGACATTTTGTTATTCGTGAATAAATAGGTCCAGATTCATAAGATTATTATTTATTGAACATCGAGGTGAGGGCGCTAAGCTAAGAAGTTACAAGCTAGGTGGCAAGAGAGCAAGTGTCTGATACACTGCATATTTCTTCTTTATTACATTTTCGCCAAATAATTCGAGAAAAGATTACAGCTTCTCGATACGTTTTTTCTGATAGGGAGATCTTTATATAAAGATTAGCATGTTATCGCCTTTATCCTTGAATTCGTTTTGAAATTCCATAAGAATTTTATAATGCCGTTCACAGACAAAATAATGGGGCTCCTGACGATAGCTTTGGAATTCGGATTGTAGACCTATAAACCAAATAAGGATATGATTAAACTTTTTGTTTAGCTTGCACATGGCTCGGAGGAAAGGGCCTGCGATTGATAACCATATATGGTCATGAAAAAGTTCAGATAAAATTAATCGAAACCAAAGCTTGGCATATGGTTCTATAACGTGTAATTTTGGAGGCGTTTTATGACTACTGCGAATTTTTGAGATAGGGCCTGTATTTAAATAAAAGCGGTTACGCTAAACGTTTATTAAGATATCCTTTCCTGATTTAAATGGAGTTGAAAGTTAAAGTAAAATGAACAAGGGGAAGATTTAAGATTTAAAAGGAGTAAAGGGGAGATTATATTAATATACGATTTTAATATCATAGTCATACATATTAGGTTTTATCAGTTTAATGATTAATAATTTTTTACTAGCACTCTACATCTAATAAAATAAGAATCACTAAAAATTGTTATTTAGGCAATTAATTATGTTGGCACAAGTACATGATTTTGTGTGATGTTAATTCTTGCGTGTTATGTCAACTCTATTTAAATTAGTCCTTTTTTTATGAATTCGATGCTTATTACTTTCATACTACAACACGATATTGCAGTAATGAAGAATGCCATTAAAAGGTCTTATTTAGACTTTAAAAGACACTGGCGTATGCAGTATGTCACAAATGTTTTTAGGTCCCTATACTAAGTACGTATTTTAAAAATTGTATTTAAAATAGGATATTATATGTAAATACGTAAATAATTTCGGGCGTACATTCACTGCTAAAAATTAATATATATTTTTTATTTTACATTTAATATTATGTATTTTAATTTGATGCACAAGTGGGCATATACTACCACTCGACATTACATTGAACAGGGGTGGCATTTAATGTAGTTATTTTGGCTTTGGGATGCATTGGCACATACAGTACGTCAAAAATATTTTTACGTCACTACATCCAATCGTTGTTTTTAATAAAGAATAAGAAGGAAACTTGTGCTTTTTAGGGTTTCGTTCATCTGACGAAACCCTATTCGTCTCTATTCTCCGTCTGTATGTCTGTCCGTCCGTCTGTCTGCCCGTCACAACGTCCGTTCTCAGGAACTATATATGTTGGGGACTTGAAATTTTGCATACTTATAGCTGCACACCTCACATCAAACGACAAATTTGTAATAAATATTATAAAAATTATTATTTAATTTTATAATTATTAAATATTTAACCCTCCCACAGGTGCTTAAATGTGAAGTCCCAAAAATGTTGTCCTATACTTTAAAATATGGGCTACATTCTTTCCACGCAAACATTTTCATAATATTAGATTAATATCCTAGGATATATTTAAATCTTTCTCATTGTGCTGCGGAAATGGACAAGATTTGTCAGCGATCATACGTTGGTGATGTCAAATATTTTCAATATTAACTATTACCATTGGTATAAAGGCAACAGGGGATCCAGACGCGGCTTCTTGGTTTACAAAACATATTGCCGGTGTACTCAAAATAGGTGAAATTATTTTCATTTGAAAACGCTTACAGATTGTTTAATATACAGGTTGTTTCTAAACTCATGGTACAAACTTTAAGGGTAGGTAGAGCACACAGTAACAATCATTTATTGTGTAGGAATGTATGGGACCGATTGACGCATTAACGTAAAAACACCAGGGGGGCAATTAGGTCTCTTTTTTAATTTTCAAAATTTCTCATTCATACCAGAAAATTTTTATGCTATCCTTTTCTTCACATTTCATAATTACTTAACAATAAAATTCTTCTTTGAAAATTTTTGGTATGAAATCGAAAATTTGAATTAAAAAAATGCGCAAACCTGGCAAACTTAACAAACGATATACATGAATAAAAACGATAAAATGTTTATTTACATGTAGTTTACAAGTAATTAATGATGCATACAATAATATTACAACAATTGTTCAAAATTGCGCCCACCAACTGTGATACATGCTTCGTAGCGTCGGTGGAACGATTGGCGTACACATCTAAAGATGTCGGGCATTTCCCGCACACGTGCAGCCGCTTCGGATATGCGAGATACTAGATTTTCGTCTGAGTCAACTGGATTCTAATAAACAAGACTCTTCAGATGTCCCCATAAAAAGAAATCAAGGCTTGATAAATTGGGAGATCGCTGTGGCCAAGGAACTGGTCCACCACGCCCAATTCATCGCGTCCCAAATGTGGTATTCAGGTAACTGCGCACATCAGTGGTGAAGTGCGCGGGCGCTCCATCATGGTGAAACCCCATCCGGTTACGAATGGCGATCGGAACATCTTGCAGCAGTTCTGGTAAAACCTGTTGCAAAAAAAGGTAACAGCGACCATCCAGTCCCTTTGGTTGTAGGTATGGACCAATCAAATAATTATTAACAATACTCGCCCACAAATTCACAGAAAATCGGTGTTGATAAGCATGTGGTAGCGTTGCATGTGGATTATTGGCTGCCCAAAGATGGAAATTGTGCGCATTAAATAACCCTCGCGTGTAAATTCTGCCTCATCTGTAAATAGAATATGAGCAGTAAAGTCTGGCTGCAATACATGTTGCTGCAAAACCCACTGGCAAAAGTTTAACCGCAGAAGATAGTCTTCCGGATTCAAAGTTTGTACACGTTGAAAACGGAAGGGATGAAATCGGTTTTCATTTAACACTCTCCAAGCGGTCGGATGACTCACACCTAGATTCTGTGCAACAGCTCTTGTACTTGATTCGGGCCTTTCACTGACAAAATTCAAAATAATTTCTTCCAGGCTTGCACTGCGTACAGCTCTTTCTCTCCTAGTTTCCTGTCTGGGGACGTAGAAAGAACCTGTTTCAGAAAGCTCACGGTGTAAGCGCTGAAACATTCTATGATCAGGCATTCTTCTGCGAGGAAACTGCTCCTGATACATTCGTAGGTCAGCTCTGGCGTTTCCGTTTGCATGACAATACATGAAATGCATGTCGGCTTTTTCAGCATATGTAAAATCTTCCATGATGAACGATAGCAAAAACTTTCTATTTCTATTTCTATTTTCAATTCAAAAAATTTCGATTTCATACCAAAAATTTAAAAAGAAGAATTTTATTATTAAGTAATTATGAAATGTCAAGTTAAGGATAGCGTAAAAAAAATTCTGGTATGAATGAGAAATTTTGAAAATTAAATAAGGGGCCTTATTGCCCCCCCTGGTGCTTTTATCTTAATGCGTCACTTGGTCCCGTACATTCCTATACAATAAATGATTGTTACTGTGAGCTCTACCTACCCTTAAAGTTTGTACCATGAGTTTAGAAACACCCTGTATATATATATATATATATATATATATATTATTGCCCATAAAAATGTCAAAATGTATTTCTATATGAAAAAAACCTGTATTCAAATTTATTAACATTTTTACATTATTAATAGCGGCATACTGGCGGTTAATAGACTACTAAAAAATTGAATAGATTACATTATTTACAGTAACATTTTTTAATCTGATTTTTTAACGTTTCAGTGCGTAGTTTAGCTGTTTTCGTTTATATGTTTAATCTGTATTTATTGTTTTGCTAAGATATTTATTTGTTTTGGTGAATCAATATGGGATATTATCGGAAAACAAATGCTGAATCACTTATAGAGTGTTTGAAGCATAAGTTGGCTAATTTTCTGTAAGTGGCTTATACCCGGTATAGATTTTTTAAACAGTAATTCTGGAAAATAATGTTAAGAAAACATATGAAAACAGTAAATAGGGATATATTTCACCCTCAACATTTAAAAAATATCTTGCGTATATATTCTATTTTAATTAGTATGTTTTTATCAACTTGATGCTTAATAATTTTGTACTACCACTTGACATCTAATAAAATAAGAATATCATTAAAAATTTTTATTTAGGATTCAAAATATTTTGGCAAGCACATTACGCCACACATTCTTTTCTGTTACTTGGAGTCTTGCGTGTTATGTTAACTATATTTTTATAAATTCGATGCTTATTACATTTGTTCTACAACTGGATGTTGCATTAAAGAATGGTGTCCTAAAAACTTGTTGTTTAGATTTCAAAATACATATGCAATATTTAAAATACGCATGCAATACGGCGCACGTGTTTTTATATCACTACAGGTTGTCAGCGTTTTATAAGTGTATTTGAATTAGAATATTATATATTAAATGAATCAATAATTTCGGCTGTAATTTTACTGCAGAAAATTAATTGAAAATGAATTGAAATTATACGTATAATATTCTATATTTCAACTGTATATATTACTCTCCAGTAAATTGAAATTCCACACGAGTCTGAAAAAATAATGCTGCATCAAAAATCTTTTAATGCTTAATTTCCAAAAGTAGTAAAATTAATTGCTCTTAACCCAATTGTGCCTGGCGTCCTAATTTTGGGACGCTTTCTTAAAAAAAAATTCCCATTATAAATTGAATTATGATATCCTTTTAAAACTTAGTAAAATATATCCTTCGTATGTGTTTTCAATATTTATCCATAAATGGCAGTAAATTTTTAAGAATAAAAAGGTGAAATAAATATTTGTTGAATATTAATGATGTGAATTATCACACTGCTAACAAAGCGTAAACCAACTTAGTGAAAAATGTCCAAGCCGGGAATCGAACCCGGGTCCCTGGAATAGATCTCCAGTGCTCTACCACTAAACCACAAGGACGATGTCCAGCTTGGCATTTCTCACTTAATTAAGTTGGTAAGGCTGCTACCGCAGCACAAGATGGAGAAGTCTTCATGAGCACACATTCTAGCAGCGTAACATGAGACGCAAATAAACCCAGCATCGGTGAATATACAATTTTAAAATTGTGTAGCATTTCCCATTTTTTATTACCTATTATTTTATTATGCAACGTTCCAGAAACCTTAAATTTAATGTTATATATGTGTATATATTCACTATTTTTAATTGTTAATATAATTTTATACACCACCTTAATTGGTTATTTTTATTATTCTGCACTGAACTGGAATTTTTAATTAAATATTAGTTCATTTAAATTTATTATTCTTCAATAATATAGTGATTTATGTACATCTATTCAATATTGGATTATTATTAAATAACTTCTCATTCATCTCAAATATTTATTTTCTCTTTAATATTCATCATTTATTTTAACTTAAGTGACTTACACTTTTTAAAGGCACATACAGTATGAATATTTGTTTTTACATGTATCAAAACATTTCCGTTTAATTGTTATATCTAATAACACACAGCAGCAAAGTATGTGATCTAATTCAACATTTTCGCACTGTTCTCATAGATTTTACTCATATTGCTTCTGGCAACATGTGCAAAACATCACAAAATATTTTTCAATATTTTCGTGTCACAGCTGCTTCTTTAATCTATTTATTTTTGATATATTGTTTTTTAGTATCTCTTCCCTGGTCTTATTATTTGCGATAGCCCGTATTTTTTTATTGTTTTTAGCTTGTTCTGGCTCATGCAACGATGAAATCATATATGTTTGTTTGTAAAACATAAGGTAAGTTGGACCTGAAGAATCTGAATTGGTCCTACAAACAATTCAATTTTTACAATATTTTCTAATATTTATATGATATTCAGTGTTATGCTTATTTCATTTCCTTATCTCGCATGTTGTTATAATTTATTTTGGATAGTTTCCACAAAAAATTTGATTTAGAAGTATTTTTTATTTTCAGTTTCCCACTTGTAAAAGAAAATGGTGTTGTTTTAGAATGGATTTACTATTGTTAAAATAACTTTTTCGTTAAATTTTCAAAGCTATTATATATATATATATATATATACAGGGTGCTGTAAAAAAAAACTTTGCCCACATATGGACCTCTAGCCGATCGAGATGAGATTTCAGATAATACTTATTCATAGCTATGAGCTCGATATTTTGCGAACGGCAAAAAATTGGCTCTCACGGTTCCGGTTATAAATACAGAAACTTGAAATATTCGAATCACAGCGCGCATTTTTTCCCCTCGCAAATTGTTCAGCGTAAGCGAAAACCCTAAAGAGTGTTGGAACGGCAAGTGTATCGCAAAAACCTGACAGATTATGGACGCACAAAAAACAGCTTGTTAATTGGAAGCCTTGCGTGTTTATCGTCAAATCTATCGCCAAATGCATGGCTCTTGTACCCCAAAAAATCTGCGTAATTTAGTAAAGTAATTCGAAGAAACTGACTGCACCTGTGATAGACCGCGATCCGGACGACCAGCAGTTCCTGAGTACAATGGTGCATTACACTATGTTTTCAGGACACATGCGAACTGCAATACATAAAGCCTTTATTGTATATAACAAAAACAACTGTCCTAAAGCTACTGTGCTCTGCAATGCGTATGCTTCCATACAGGAACCCGCGCGTCCAGGTGTTGGACGCAGGGGACCATCAAAAACTCATGGACTTTGCAAATGGCTTTCTATTCGATATGATGACGATAACAAATGGCCTCTTCGCATATTATGGATGGAGGAGGCACATTTCACCTTACACCACAAAGTGTGTGCACTGAGCAGAAACGAATCCGCCCGCTGTGGCACCAGTACCTTTATACGACACCAAAGTTACTGTCTGGTGCGGCATTGCAGGCACAATTGTGCTCGGCTCGTACTTCTTCGAGGAAGCGATACCAACGGAATTTGTAACGTGGTCTGTGACAGGCTCTCTCTATACAGCCATGCTGCAAAATTACTTCATACCAGATCTCTGCTGCGAAATGCTCTGGATGACATCATTTGGATGCAAGATGCTCTATTTTCCCGTATAGCGAAGTCCGTTCTCAGGGTCCTGAAATAGCATTTTGTCTACCGCTTCATCTTACGATATTATTCCATGTCCGTGGACTGCGAATAACCCGACATTTCAGGTTCTAGGGATAATCTCAATTCTAGAGCGTACATGTGCGATCCACAAACTTTTCCGCATTCGAAAAACTATATCGAACGTGAGATTGCAAACATCCCTTATGCTATGTTACGTTTGGCTGTATTATCCAAAGTCTTACGCATTCAATGCGGAAGACTTTGGTGAAGGCCTGTGATGGCAATCATGTGGAAAATGTTTAATCCAAATAAAAATTTTGTTTCTCAGATATGTGTTGTAATCCGTGATTGGTGTCTTGCCTCTGTCAAATGCAATTTTCTTCCATGAACCGTCGCGATCGAGTTTTTCTCCACTGTTAGCAGAGCTGTTTTTTGTGCGTGTATAATGTATACTTTTTTTTGCGATACACGCACTGTTCCAAAGATCCTTATAATTTTTGCATGCGCTAAGCATTTTGCGACAGGAAAAAATAGACATTGCTGTTCAAAAATTTCGAATTTCTGTATCTAAAACCGTAACCGTAGACTAACTTTGTTGCCATTCACACAATCCTGTGTCCATACCTCTGAATAACTAAATCTGAAATCTTATCTCAACAATATAACCGGCCGTTACAGGTCCATATATCGGCAAAGTTTTTTTATGACCACCCTGCATATTAATAAATATAGAAGATAGTATACATGATATATATCTATTCATAATTTATTTTATTTATGTATTTATTTATTTTTACCACGATTATTCTTAAATTGCACTCTCATGTTCCTCAGGTGATTATTTGAATAAATTTTCCGATTATTACTTAATATATCTATTATTATATTATTATAACGTAAAATATCAATTAAAATAAATGTAATGATTTGCTATTATCGGTTTACCAATTAATTATAATTTAATACTAAATACAGGCATTTATTATAATATATATATTAAAGATGTGCTATTTTTGCGATAAAAAAATATTTAAAAGTAAGTAAACATAAATGTATGACAGAAGTTAGTACTTAAATTTTAAATATTTAAAATGACATAATTTTGAATAATCAACCATTTAAAGAAGGATTAACACAATTGATTTCCAAATGGAATTTTTTAATGCCTATTTAATATTAAAAAAATACCTATATAGTTATAGAAAAGGAAACATAAATTTATAAATAATATGAAAATATAAAAATGTAATAACACATGTTTTATTGTTATTAGATTTTATTTCATTATTAAAATGATAACTATATAAATATTAATTTGAATTAATAATGATAATTTTGATTAATAATTAATAATTAATTTTATTAATTTTAATCGTTATTGAATATTCGTCAATATTTTTATTCCTTTTTTAATCAATCGCAAAGTTTTAAACCATGATAAGAAATATATTTTATTCGTTGAAATGTATCAGAATATATTACCGTAATACAGTTGTATATCAGGGTGTGGTCTGTTACATGTAGCATCTTTGTCTCGGGAAAAAAACCACACCCTGATCTTTTGTGTACTAACTGTACAGTCTATAAAAATTTAATAACAGTTTTCAAATGTCAAATTGACACCTTAATAAGATACTGTTTTAATGTCTAACATAAAAATCCTGTGTTGATAATTTAAATAAAGAATTACTCTTTTGAAAAAGGTAAATTGTTTAGAAAATTTTGTTTAAGAATTATTCTATGTTTAAAATTTTTCTATAAATTACATCTTTCATGTTTTTATGTATAAAACTATGCAAGTATTTCCCTGGAGAAAACAAAATGATAATTTGAAATATACATTTTAATTTTCATTTCATTTTTTTTAATGAAGGAGTGATTTTACGAATCACTCTTTCTTTAATCATTATTTCACTTTTTTTCGAGAAACATTTCAGTTTTCTTCATTAATATTGGTCAAATATGTTCCCATGCATGGTATTTTATGATTCGCTGATATTACTGTAAAGGCTAAATTCGGTGCGTGTTTACTATTTTCTTTTATGAAGTTATCTACATCATTAACTTTCTTATTTTATGAAGAGAAAATCATGAAAATACTAGGTATAGTAAAAGTAAAATCTACTTTAGCATATAACATAATTTTACTCAAAACGCACTAGCTGACACTTCGCATTTTATGGTAAAAAATATTAAAAAATATCTGAAGAAATTTCCACAATATTCGTTCAAAAAGTAATTAAAGACATAGGGTAAAAATACCTATCATGGCCCATTTACAAGTGATGACCCATTTAATATTTCGACGACGCTAGAGGAAAAAAACACACGGCATTCAAATGGAACGAAAATAAGTGAGTGATACAACTGCTCTTTCACTATAATATTATGCCTTTGTTTCGACAAATTGTTGCACGCCACATGACCGAGATCTCATTCCATAGGAGCTTGTCTTTTTCTCCTTTTTCAGAAGTGATTTTCTAAAAAATACGTTTAATAAACAAAGTTGGATATCTTGCGGTTTATGAAAATTTCAATAAATACAAACTAAGAAAGGTGAGTTGTAATGACTTCTAAAAAGTGTAACGAATATGTAAACGTATTATTATTATCAAACAAAGCTTATTAAACCAGTTAGTGATGAAAGACAGCAAGGGCGCGGCTTTTTTATTGATCGCGCCACTGATGGCCCACAGTCATTTTTTAATACTTTGTCGCTATGTGTTGACATTAATTGATGTTATCAGATACAGCTATATCTTTCCCTCATTTGGCCCACCAGTGGCTGAGAGGTTCTGCTCTCTTAGCTGATAGACGGGAGGTGCTGGGTTCGAACCCAATCGCGCCCGTCGGCCTAATCGTTCGGAGTTTTCGTGGTTTTCTTCGAGCCATGGATTTCCATGCGTAAATACGGCTTAGGTTCCCTTAGAATGACCCCCACCAATGGCACTCCCCTCGGGCCTATATCCCTAGTGCAGATAATCGGCCGTCAAAAATCAATCAACCAACCTTTTCCTCATTTTAACTAAATTATTTGAGTACAAATTCATAATAGTAATTTCCTGTTGTTGATGCTCACATTACGCTGTACTCTATACTTGCGGCGCTTTTTTCTAAACAAATTGTATATCTGGCTACTTTTTTAGCTCAAGAAAGCATTTCTTTGTATTGAATATAATCAAATTCCTGTAGGTAAATAAAAAAAATAGATGTATAGATTTATGATTTTTCTTACATTGAGAGCTGAACCTCATAAAATAATATCGTTTATATACATTATAAATGCTCAAACAGGCGTCGCATGATTTTCGAGTTGTCCATAACCGCGATAGCATGCTCCTTTTCGCATTCAACATTTGACACAGGCGACTTTTAAGCCCGAATAGACTACTTTTCTTCATGTCGAAACTTTATGTGTGATTAGGAGCTACCTTTCTTGTTTTATGATTTTCGTAGGATGTCTAGATGTCAGAGGTCACCAGCTAACGTGGTTGACATGTCCACCTCCAGCAATTTCTTTTACTGAGACTCACATTTATGTTGATGATGACCATGAGCGCTTGGGAAAGAAAAGGCAGTTGAAGGATTTATGGTTTTTCTTCGGGTAAAGCTATAAATGTTTATCGTGACGATCGGTACGGCGCACCTTACTGTCAGTACTACATATGTAAATGGTAGTGTGCTGTATTCGCTATCCAAGTACCTCTTGTGCGTGATAAAATATTATAACATTGAGGAAAAAGAAATCTTTTCTGCTTAACCAACACAAAGTTCTAGGCAGCGTTAGGGCATTAAGAAAAGACCCGAATTAAAAAGAACTTTTACCAAAGGTAAGATTTTAATCATTTGTGTTTTTTATTTTAGTTTCTAAATGAAAGTAATTTTAGTTTTTAAATCGCGAAGAACGATGTTCAACTACCGGTAATTTGTTTGTGGACGTGCTACATTTATAAACAGCTACACTTGATTTTGTCTGTTTTATATCCAAAAGCTATCCACGACCTGTGACGATCCTGTATTTAGTCAGCTAAAAACTAATAGTTAGAAGGCCCTATTTCGCTAGCGCAAAAAAAAAACAACATCCACATGAAGATTCAACTAAAGTCGTTCAAGCCTAAAAATTGCACTACAAACGATATGAAGATGGCAATAAGATTGTTTCAAGGCAACAGAATTTTATCCATTTCATGTAAAACGCTGTACACCATTCAAAAGGAATAGGATCATACCATTAATAATGTTTCAACTGTTACTAGTAATAAGTCTGTGAACGCAGCGAAATGTACAAAACCTATTAAATGAAGACTTCCATTTAAATCGTCGGTGAGAATGCTGGTGAAAATAGTCGGAAATGCTAAAGAACCACCAAGTGAAGAAATGAATGCTTTGCGCCGTTTTTGTAAACGTCTACAGCAAAAATCGAACACTGATATCAGGCTTACGGGAACAACTGACTCAGCGAGAGAAGTTGGTCCATACACAGTGGACATTACGACATTCATACTCAGTTAGAGCTTTTGATACGATAACTTCGAAACATTCGTGTGAATCTGAAAACTGTTCGGCCCTAGCTGAAAACAAGGAACGACGTTTTTCAAAGCCCGAAAACGCATACCCTTCCTTCTCCCCACCTGAAGAATACTCTCATTGGTTAAACAAAATACTTGAATGTCTGTAGATACCAGTAAAGTAAGAGAATAAGAGGTACGATTGTATGCCTTTCGTCCTGACATCGCAAGGATGGTACGAGCTGCAAAATGCCAACGATCGAATGAAACATGAAGTCCATCAAAAAACAGCAAACCTGAAAGGAAGATTTGTAAAACCAGGAGAAAATAAACCGAGACGGCTGACAAAAAATTTGACGACGCTAATTAAAGACCAATGATCAAAGGTGGTCAAAATGAATAACAAAAAATTGTTGATTTCATGAGGACAACACTAGCGCAATTGCGGGACATTACATTATTTTTCTATACACCTTGTTTATTATTTACTGTTTCTGTAAAGCTGTTTCAAATATTAAAAAATTCCAATGCGTCGAAATATAGGCAATTGATGGGCACCATACATAATGATTTGATAGAACAAAAAGATACATAAATTTTTTATTCGATTAAAAAAAAAAAAATATGGAATAATATACGTAATGCGGAAATTTTAAATGATTATGAAATGAAATTTATTTCTTAAAAGAAGATTGCTTATCCTATTAATGTAACAAAAATAAACCAAAAAATAATTCATGATCGATAGAGTTTTCAAGAAAAACACCATACAAGTAATATATATTTTTTAAAAACTATATACGAACTTAAGATTGTAGAAATTACACCTTTTAATTACATTAAAAGTGAGAACTTTGCAGCTATGTAAGTAAATTTAACAACATGTTTAAGAGTGGAAAAAAACTCTTTTACATGAATCACAACTTTAAAATAAAAAATAAAGACTGTTTAAATTTTTAAACCACAAATATATGTTTTTTTAAGCATTTTTTTACTTTCTTCAATCTTTACAAGAAGAAAGCATTGGATTCGTGAAAATTTTCGACTCCCGGTTTTCGACGGATTTACACGTTTTAGAATGCCCAGAACACGATTTGATGGTTTTTAGAAAATGTCTGTCTGTGAGTCTGTCTGTCACTCCGTCACTCTGTCACTCTGTCACTCTGTCACTCTGTCTGTGAGTCTGTATGTGACAAAAAATTTGTGGGCACTCTATCTCAAGAACTAATGCACAGAATTTCACAAAACTTATTATTTAGTTATACCTTGATATAAACTAGACTTGATTAGTTTTTGGTGAAAATCGCCCAACAGGTGGCGCTGCTATGCGGCATTTTTCACGATTTCTGCAATAGCTATATCTCAAGCACTACTGCATGGATTTTCCTAAAACTTCAGATTCAGTTAGTCCAGGATATAGTTTGGTGCTGGTTACTTTTTTGTGAAAATCGCCCAACAGGTGGCGCTGCTATGCTGCATTATTCATGATTATCGCAATAGCTCTAATTCAAGAAAAAATGCACGAATTTTCATCAAGCTTCAGATGTCGTTAGTCCTTGATATAAATTAATGCTGTTTAATTTTTGGTGTAAATCGACCAACAGGTAGCGCTGCTGTGCTGTATTTTCACGATTTTCGCAAGAGCTGTATCTCAAGAACTATTGCACGGATTTTCATCAAACTTCAGATTTAGTTAGTCCTTGACATGAATTGACGTGTAAATTAGTGCTGTTTAATTTTTGGTGTAAATCGCTCAACAGGTGGCGCTGCTATGCTATATTTTTTGCGATTTCCGCAATAGCTTTATCTCAAGAACTAACGCTTAAATTTTCAACAAACTTTAGATTCAGGTATATCTTGATATCATTTAGTGCTGTTTATTTTTAGTGTAAATCGCTCAACAGATGGCGCTGCTATGCTACATTTTTCAGAATTCCCGCTGTAGCACTATCTCAAGAACTAATGCACGAATTTTCATCAAACTTCAAATTCAGATATACTTTGATATGAATTGGTGCTAAATTCATGTAATTTCTTGTACTATTTAAATGATTTAATTGACGTGATTTATATAGAAGAAAGTTTTGTGATGGCCACAACATACTAGTTTTATGTTACAAAGAAAAGAGCAAGTACTTTAGCATAATACTTTTTCTCGCAAGCATAGAAAAACTTAAACAAAGTGACTAGTTTAAGTACAGTCGTGGAAAAAAAAGTAAACATCCATTAATAACTCTGCAAACAATTACCGTAGAAGAAAGTTAATGGTACCAAACGATTGGTAATAAAGTTTACTTTTAGACGATGTGTATGAAATTTGCTTAGGAGTCCATCTACATAAAAAAAACGAACCATAATTTTGTTTTTTTTAATAGCAGTACCTAATTCTGACAGCATAAATGAACTCTACACCCTTCAATTAGCCAAAAAATAAATTTTTATTCAATTCGTACGATAAGTTTCCGAGAAATTAATTATTTTAAAACGAGGATATTTTAGGATTTGTATCCAAATTGAAGTTCCGTACACGATTGCTGACCGAGAGAGCCTCCATCTTGATCAAGGCATCTTAGGCGCCATTCAAGCAGTCATTGAGCACTGCTAGATTACAGGATAGCATAAGAAATTTTAAAATATCTAGTCACTCCTATCTTAGATGGGCACTCAAACCATCATTTTGCCTTTCAGGTAGATTTCATTACAAAAAGCTACCTATTGCAGCCGTTCTGAGGAAAGCGATTTCAAAAAAAATTGGTATATTTTCATCGATCCTGACTCCCAGGCCCCGAAACCACTCTCCGTTCAAAACTTTATATATATATATATGGCATTCCAGCAACATTCGATTGGCTTTATCGTTGAAAATGCCGTACTAGCTGTTACGATCGCAGTTGTGGATCATATCCAGCGATAATGGCGTAAAATCTGTGGTCAGAACAGATAATTCGAATCTGTTATATTAGTAGAACAAATTGTTGAAATGCAGTTGTCGAGTGAAAACAATGGAATACATCGTTCCGTGAAGTTTCCCCAGAAGAAATTAAAACAACTCATAATATCAGCTAAGCACTTTAATTAGAACCTCTTGCAGAAGGTGCAGTTTCCACCAAGGTAATTAACCATCGCTCCGTAGTAGTAATTGGGTTTAAACAAAGTTCCAGATAATCGAATAACAGGACGGTGACCAGGGAATGGATGAAAACTGGAAATACGACTCAAATCTGCCAAAATCTGCTGAAACACAGCGAGTATCAACTTTTAGTTCCTCACGTGTAAGGATACAAAAATGACGTAGGCCGCGCTCTCAACCAATGAATAATTAAGAATGTCACGTCATATAAAGAGTGCAGAAAAAGCACGCGGGTGAATTTGAAGGGAAAAAGGATAACATCAGAAATGCGCGGGGACGTAAAAATGGAAGCTAAAGAATATTCTCGAAAGAAAAAAGCGCGGGAATGGAACATTTAATTTAAGAATATTAAAAGCGTAATATTTAAGCGATTAAGACAAGTGAGACATTAAATTAAAGGGAATCTAACAGAGTTAACGATAGAGATTATTTAAGGTTAAAGATTTAGTGAATATAAAGAAGTAATTTAGAATAAGATAAGGAAATCACGGAACTAGATCTAATAATGTAACACATATATATATATATATATATAAATGATCTTTGTCAACTGTAACTCTCGTATTTATGAACCGATTTGGATGTAACTTCGTGTATACATAGTGCATACCAATGCCTCGACCGAGTTCGTTGGCCAGCTTCATCCACCATCTTGTTTCAAAATGACGGTCATTTAAATTTTTGTTAATTAAAATTTAAAATGAGGTACCAAAAAAGTGGAAAATGAAAAAGATTTGTTTTGTATGTGTTTGACCTTAATACAAAGATTCCGGAACAGTTTTTGTTTCGTTTATATCTAAAAAAATGGCTCAGTTATAGCATTTTAAATTTCTATTGTGGCTGACATTTTGAAACGACTTGATTTTTGTCACGCGATATCAGGCGTATATATGAACCGATTTGGATGTAACTTGGTGTGTACATAGTACATACCAATGTCTCGGCTGAATTCGTTGACCAGCTTCATTCGCCATCTTGTTTCAAAAGGGCTGTCATTAAAAAATTACATTTTAAATTTAAAATGAGTTATAAAAAAATTGAAAAGTTAAAGAGATTTTTTTATGTGTTTGACCTTGATACAAAGATTGCGGAGCATTTTTGTTTCATATATATCTTAAAAAATGGTTGAATTATAGCACTTTGAATTTCTAGCATGGCTGACATTCTGAAACGATCTGATATTTGTCACGTGATAACACGCGTATTTATTAACCTATTTCGAAGTAAGAAGGCATGTGGATAGTATATCGTAATGTCTCGACCAAGTTCGCTGGCCAGCTTCATCTGCCATCTTGTTTCAAAATGGAGGCCATTAAATTAAATAAAAATTATATTTAAAGTGAGGTGCAAAAAAATAAGAAATTGAAAAAGGTTTCTTTCTTAAGTATTTGACATGACATAAGTATTCCGGAGAATTTTTTGTTTTGTCTTTATCTTAAAAAATGGCTCAGATATAGCAGTTTCAATTTATAATGTGGATGACATTTTGAAAAATCTGATTTTTTGCCTGCGACAGCACTTGTATATATCAACCGATTCCGATGTCAATGAGCATGTTCACAGGAATTACTAATGTCTCGACCATGTTCACTCGTTAGTCTTATCCAACATGTTGCATTAAAATGGCAGGAACTTCAAGGTATCGCCGAATTTGGCAACCAAATATAAGTTACTTTAAATAAAAACAGCTTGGATAAAGCTGAATAATTTCGCGAAATTCTCTTTCATAATGATTTGGTATTGATAAAAATTAGTATTGGATCTCCTATAATCGGTTTCCACTAAATTGAGCTTTGTGTGTTTGAGGAATATAAGATTGCTTTTTAAAAATAAGGAATATGGAAGCTACCTCTTCCTCCCGGCACTGACCGGAAGGACTTTTTAAAGCATAATTTGAAAACTACTTGGAAGTAAAATGGGAAATTTTGGATTTCCATAAAGCAGGGTGAAATAAATTTAAATCCATCAAAAGAATTGTAGATTGGAATTTATAATTTTTTCGAATGTTGAATTCATATTTTATAATTCATATCATAAAACTATTAAAATTATGAATTCAAGGTTTTTATGTTTGGGTATTTTAGTATTATTGCTTCACAAAAAATTAGCACATTAGGAGTATAATTTCAGGAGATATTAATATAAATATGAAAATGTAATTTAACATTTGAAGCACTAAAGTTTGAATGTTTATAATGCAAAAACTCATCATTCAAGTGACTTTACATTTAGTGTCTATGCATAGTTTGAAACGAAGATTTGAATTTTGAATTTGAAGATTTGACCATTCGGAAATTTCCTAAACAAACGGCGGCAGATGCTATTGTTCACGGCATCTTCCCCATACACTTGACAATTGCTACGGCAAGCTGCGGCAGCTGTAATGCCTTTATCATACTCGTGCAGTAAAACTACGTCTGATGTGGTCTTTCTCGCTTGCCGTAGTGTTTCCGTTCCGCATGAGTTCTTCTGACAAACGTTGTGCCTATCTCTACTGCTCATTGCGTTTTTGGCCGCTTTCCTGTCCTCGAAACGTCAGCTGTGACGTCAGTATTCTACTTGACATTTCATATGCTCAAAACGGATAGAACTTTTGCACTCACTCAATACATGCTTAATTTTACATGGGGTGTCAAAATCTTAGTTCGTCAGCTTTTAACATATAAATATTAAATTAAGCATAGTTTTTATAACTATTTTGACAACCAAGTGAAAAAATAGACATGCTTTATGAAACATACAACAAAAAAGGTTAAAAATATTAAATGATGCGAAATTAGTTTAAATATATGAATGCTTTCTACGCCTACAAATTTAACATTAGTGAGGGCAACAGGGGAGCTATTTAAAAAGTAGACAATTGCACTATGAAATTTATTTTAAATTACGTATTAAAAACAAATACATTATGCTAAAAGGTACACACATTAGAACACAATCAACATCAACGTTTCATTTTGCATGTGCGGACGACTTCAGGATGTAATTGATTTTCGCTAACGCTGAAAAGAGCTCTAGTGCCCAGTTATGTTTCAGTAGAAAATTGTATATGCAGAGTGTTTCTTTTTTTTTCAGTTTTGTACTATGAAAACAGTGCAGGATTTTGAATTTCTCTTTTAATTTTTAAAAAGGAAGTTTTTAAACACGTTAGATAAAATTAAGCACGTGTTTTAGAAATATTTTGGCAACTAGAAAAGATACATCCTTCTTGAAGAAGACCACAGAAAAAAAGGCAAAAATATCAAATGACTTATGAATTTTTTATAAAAATAAGAATGTATCCACTACCATATTTTTAACATTAGGAAGAGAAAATTGAGATAAGTCTCACCAATCCCCTTTAGTGCAACTTTGACCATTTGGCCTTTGCTGCCAACTTGTACCTGGCACAAACATACAGTAAGTTTTCTAAAGAAAATGTTTTTTTCGGATGTAGTTGCTAGGCAATAACAAAAACAACAACAACAACAATAATAATAATAAATTTTTCAAGGATGAAAATGATTGATATTTCCAATAAAGCAACTTCTTGTGAAATTCGAGAAGGGGGAAAAAGAAAAAAACAGCATACTTTATTATTAATTGTTTTTTTTAAGTCGGAATTTCCAACAGAAATCAGAGAAAACCTTATAACATACTTATAACTACTTAAAAGGTAACGCAAAAATATAAAAATATTACTTAATGCAACCCTTAGATCTTTCGAACACACACGCGTTTATTTTCAAAGGGAAAAAGATGACTGACTGAATAGAAATAAATTTTAAAAACAAAAACAAAATAGTACGCATGCCAAAGCGGAGTTCAGTCCATTTCTTTGCAGATGGGTGAAAAGATTATCAGGAGGTCTTGAAATATTTAGGATATTATACCAAATGGTGGAAATATTATAAGAAAGGGCATCGTTACAAACATTATCACTTCTACGTAAAATTTCGATTTATTCATGGATTATTGAAGAGTAATGTTTAGATGTTGAAATGATCATTTTAGCTTTTTCGAAGTTTATGTTAATATTTTCTTTTTGATGCAATCTGAATAAATCTATACTTGGTTTGTTAAACTTGATATCAGAAAAGTGCTATTTTACTCTTTCCTTAAATTTTCGAGATGTCATACCGATATAAAATAAACTTTTATATTGTTCTGTGCTGAATAGGATTATGTAAACCTCTGCTTTTTCATAATTGGGAATAGGATTAATTTTAATGTGAATCAATTCCTTCAATTTTGTTGGAGGTTTAGCTATTAAATTAATATTATATTTTAGTAATACATATCTCAATCTCTCATAAAGCTGTGGGATATAATCAAATGTGCAATAAATAGACTTGCTCAAACTTAATTCATTCTTCTATCTTGGTTGTTTTGCTTGATTAACTAATCCATTAATGTATTGGGGAGGAAAACCATTCTCAATAGCAATCTGTTTTATTATACTAATCATGTTTAACAAACCAAGTACAACTTTATCCAGATTACATCAAAAAGAAAATATTAAGATAAACTTCTAAAAAGCTAAAACGATCATTTAAACGTCTAACCATTACTCTTCAATAATCCGCGAATCCATTGAAATTTTACATAGAAGTGATAATGTTTCTAACGATTTCCTTTCTTATAATATTCCCGCGATTTGGTATAATATCCTAAATACTTCAAGACCTCCTGATAATATGAACCGATTTTTTCACCCCTCTGCAGAGAAATGGGCTGAACTCCACGTGCGCATGCGTATTATTTTGTTTTATTTTTAAACGTGTTTCTGTTCAATCAGTCATCTTTTACCCTTTGAAAATGAACGCGTGTGTGTTCGAAAGATCTAAGGGTTGCATTAAATAATATTTTTATATGTTTGTGTCACCTTTTAAGTATTTATAAGTATGTTATGAAGTTTATTAATATCAAGGTTAAAATTTCTTTCACGACACTCGTGTTTAATACACTGTTTTGACTCTGTAGAAATCGGAGTAACTTTTCGTACATAACTACGTACATTAATATATACGTACACACTACGTACATATTTTCGAACATTATCGTCGTTTATCATAACATAATTTTAAATATATGTTTGGTTTATCACATTGCAATTATAAAATTTTTTAAAGAAAAGAGTTAAATCATGTGGTCGTATTAATCATCGTCGGAAAAACCACATGGACAAAATAATCGTTCAATAGATGTAAAGTTTAGACTTTTCTTGAAAATAAATAAATTAGCTTATTTTTACAATGCTAGCTGGCAGTATATCAATTATTAGTCTAATGATTAAACATTTAAATACTAAAGAATAGTTATTAAATTAAAAATTCAGAAATTGCAGAAAAGAAGTTCACGTCATTTAGCTTTTTGAAAATTAGTTACAAAACGTCTCATGTTAGTTTCGGTTGTCTTTCTTCAAAAAATATTTATATGCTCTTGTGCCATTGTTTTCCTGGACTATCCGAAATTTTTTCTTTATTTTTAAGATTACTTTACAGCAAATAACTTAACTCTAGTGGTATTAATAATTTTTTTTTGGAGTTATCATATCATTAATAGGGCATATGCTCTTTATGAAAATTGCGGATTAAACAATTTTTAAACGGTCATATACAGCGATTTAATAGAAAACAGCGATGTTTTTTTAATTTTGTGTTTCCTTTTTTTTAATGCTCTCATACATGCGCAGTATTTACCACGGAATTCAAGAATTTCGTACTTTTCAGGATTCGCATATATCGACTTACGTGGAAGAAGTGCTGCATGCATTTTTTTGTGTGCAAAATGCTCATAGATGCAATAGAGTGATCACATCGTTAAAATAATTCATAGGATTTGGATTTGAGGTGAATCTAGCTATTATTCTGTTTGAAAGGACGCCAAATATGCGTACTATATTGTTACGGTGACATTATTGACTTCAATATTTTTCGAGATACCTACACAGCTTGTCATCTGGATGCGAGTGATACGTTTTGTGTCTTGTTTGAATGTGTGTGAAAAGTTCATATATATATATAGTCTAGTGTTATTAAGCTTAAATTAATTACACATTTTTTCTCGATTTTTCTAACGCAAGTTTAGTGAAGTGAGTGTTTTATTTTGTTTTTTAGCTGCTGAAACGACTTATAGATGCGTTATTGTTATTTAGGCTTTAAAGAATTCCACTATTCCGAAATCCCTAAAAAGCGAGTTAGTTGATGGAAGCAGTGACTTTTTTCAGTTGGTGCAAAATGCTCATTATACACGATATAATTATCGCGGCTTAAAAGAATTTCGCATTTTTAGATATTCATATACAGTAAGTTAGCACATTCTAGTGATTTTGGTTTGTTTTTACATGTCAAATGCACACTTGCACTCTCTATAATGATTAGTACATTAATGTATTTAAACGAATTTATAATAGATCTATATAATTCTTCGAAATTTTTATGTATAAAATTTCACACGCCTTGCATCCAATAATACTTCAAATTTTAATTGCTTAAAAGTAGTACAGCCAACAGCATTAAAAAGTGTCCAAGTCGTGACTCGAACCTGGGTCATTAGTATAGCGCACCGATGTTATACCAACTGAACCACCTGGAACGGTACCTAGGCTGTCACTTCTCACTGTCATATGTTGGGAAGGCTACAAATGCAGCACCAATATTCCACCTTGTGCTGTGTTTGTACAATCTTGCCAACGTATCGCACAACCGCAAAAAAGTGACACATCTCGACAAAAGTAAAGTTCACAGGAGAGGCAAAGAAAAATTTGCATGGTTTTAGTATAAGTATGAAATTATACCGCTTAGCTCATCATGCATGAGCAAAAATGTGCGTAGAAGGATAAAACCCTTAAGAATGAAGACATTGGAGGAGGTTTAGAGGATTGAGTAAATTTACCTCCCCATACAATCTACCCCTCCTCTGTGGTCACGTAAGGACAAATTAGCATAATACAGTGATTTCCTGTATAACTACACTTATGAAACGTTTTGTGTTATAAGACACACCTATGACAAACTTATTAGTGGAATAAAACACAAAATGAATTTTGGCGAGATGTGTCACTTTTCTTACGTGTTAGCGATATGATAGTGAGAATTTCCAGACTGGTTATTACTCCAACTAGTTCAGTTGGTAGAACGCCTGTGCGGTATAATAATGACCCGGGTTCGAGTCCCGATTTGGACACTTTGGCTGCACGCCTTATAAGCAATTAAAATTTAAAATAATATCGAATTTATAATATTTTAAGATTTTATACAACGATAATGCTATATCCAAGGATGTTTCTGTTTAGTTTTGCCAAAGCAGTGCTCATACTTTTCATTTTCGATAGCCGCGCCTAGCGCCCTGAGACGATTCTATTATCATAAAGGGTGAGATGGGTATTTTCTGATGTTCTAATTCGGCGTTCACTTATGCGTACTTTCTAAGATTGGCAATCAGCCAAACGCAGCTAATCAAACTCCGTTGAACCCTACTTTCATAAAATCAAAGAAGACCTGGCGCATGCGCAAAATATCGGACGGTTTTGCTTTCTGAAAACAAACAGTACACGTGGTATGGTGACAGGCTTTAACTTAGTTTCATCCATTTTCAGATTCTTGTACACTAGAAATGTATATATTTTTTAGGTTCCTGCGTTACGAAGAATTAAAAAAAAAAGTTTTCATTTCTTATATAGTTATTTGTTTTTGTTTCTGACACATCGTATTTCACAGTCAAAACTGAAAACAATATCGTATACAGTCTGTCCCAACATGGGAAATTTGGACAATATTTCGATTCGGTAACTTCTAGAATTTTTTTGCGAAAGTATTCTTAATGGGATATTAACGCTCACGAAACAGAAATGCTATTCTTTTTGGGGATTTATTGTTTTTCATTAAAAGAAAAGTAAAACAAAAACTAAGTTTTCCCACTTATTATTCATGGTTTTACTATAACTATTTTTTATTAAACAACAATTCTTAAAATTGGCGGAGTTATTGTCAATTGCAAATTGTTATCTTGTGCGGCAACAGATACAGTCTGACCCAAAATGAGAATTTTAGACAAAATTTCGATTCAATAACTTCTATATTTTTTTGCGAAATTATTCTTAAAGGGATATTAACTCTCATGAGCCAGAAATGTTATTATTTTTGAAGATTTATTTTTTTTTCCTTAAAAAAAAAGGTAAAACAAAAAACTAAGTATCAGAAAAAAACAAAAATTATGTCTTTCAAAAAACTAATTTAATTTGTCGGGTTGGAATTGATGAACCATTTTTGTTGAAATTCGACAAAATTTTCTAAAATGGCAGTCTTTGAAAGGCTATTTTTTTGCTCTTTTTTTTTAACTTCAGCAAGAATAAAAAATATCATTATTATTATTTTCAAGTAAAAGCTTGTGACCACACAGAATAAATATAATATTTAACTTCGAAAAAAGAAAATGTCGGTAATTGTATATCAGATATTATTACTATAACTAGTTTTATAAATATTGAGATCTGTAATAGTTGTTGCAGTCTTATGCAAAAATACATGAATACAACATTTATAATGATTACATATATTAAATTCAGTAATACGGTAACAGTAGGTGTCTATCTTAAATAGGACGTAATCAGAATGGCAACGTAGAAACATTACCTATCATGCGATATCATTGAACTAATGACGTATTATAGGATGTAATATAACGACGAACGCTTTTATCAATATCTTTTTAAGTTTTTATTCGATTTTCATAAAATTTGAAATAACTCGACAAAATTCTGCGATGATTATATATATAAATTTCAAACGTGAAAATTCTTCAATGTAAAATTATTGTATCAAGAGAAACGCGATTAAAGATAGGATAAAGGAAAAGAAGATACATTTTTTGTGTTAATCGTTTTACTTTCCAACTTACTAGGGAACTGCAAGAAGTGTAAGTCACCTATTTTGACGAAAGTAGTATCGTTGGAAAGATCTCATCGTGAGGAGTAAAAACTCAGTGGAAATTCTGGTCGGAAATGAGCCGTTTTCAACATATCCAACAAT
This sequence comes from Maratus speciosus, assembly GCA_963932465.1. Taxonomy (NCBI): domain Eukaryota; kingdom Metazoa; phylum Arthropoda; class Arachnida; order Araneae; family Salticidae; genus Maratus; species Maratus speciosus. The sequence continues at coordinate 257,798,892 of OZ010800.1, read as the reverse complement.
TTATGTCAAATAGCTTGTGCACACTTGCTGTGGAACCGCAAAAATATTTAATCTCGATTTTGACGAAAGTGGTATCGTTAGAAAGATATCATCGTGAAGAGTAAAAAACTCGATCGAACTATCCGTCTGAAATGAGCCGTTTTCGAGATTTCCAACAATTTATATCACATAGCTAGTGCACACCTACTAGGGAACAGAAAAACATTAGTTCCGATTTTGACGAAAGTGGCATATTTGGAAAGATCTCATTATGAAGAGAAAAAATTCAATAGGACTGGCTGTTAGAAATGAGACGCATTTTAGATATCTAACAATTTATGCCACAGAGTTTATTTATTCTTGCTGTTATTTATAAAAAATAATTAAAGAGCCCAAAGTCATTAGCCATATAGAATAATGAGTAGAATGTCTCTAATGTCAGGTACTAACTCCTCGCTCGGTCCTGTTAGATGAAACGTGGGCATTGTAACGATGTCAACACAATGTTTCACTGTGGCGTCAGTCATGACGCTTTGGTTGGAAACTGACTCCAAACAAATGGATGCTATGCTTAATTTCTTACTAAATATAAATCATAGAAAATGTTACCACTGCATACAAAGTTTTAAAACAATTAGCGGGGGGGGGGAAATAGTTATAATATACAAAAAAAAAAAAAAAAAACTTTAAATACAGCATAGAAACAGTTTGTTTGAAGTCAGTTTCAAGCAAACGTCATGACTGAAGTCATTTCAACCGACTCGTAAGAAGCGAACGATGGATTTTTCTCTCTGGATTGGAAATCATTTCTTTTTTCGTCAAAATAGGCGGCGCTCTGGTAATCAAAAGAGCGTTGTAACGATAAGCGATGAAAAAGAAAGATGAGAGAGATTGTCGTTGTCAGCGGAGATGTTGCGTGCGAACTGATGGTGATTGACAACTAGTGGTTAATTTGAGAAAGTTTTTAGATATGTGTTTTGATGCTTAAAAGTGTAGTATTGTGAATAAAACGTTGGATGTTAAAGATAGATACTTTGTACGAGAATACAAGGTCACAGTTCATGATGGAAGCCGCAGGATGTGGGCTATGGACAAGGGTATTGAAGTAGGTTTAGAAAACTTTAAAGCATCCGACAGATTCATTGCCTATTTTAAGCAAGAATATAAAATAAAAAGCCACAAAGTGACACACATCGTAACCAGGAGTGATGCCTTTCCAGAATTTTCTCTCCAGCCCATCATACATTCCTTTCGTAGTAATATGCAAGAAAAAATAATAGAAAAAAATACTCCCTCAACAAAATACTCAGCTCAATCCTGCATACAGATCAGAGCGGTTATACATATGAATACGAATCCATAAGAGCTCTTGATTTTCAAGGGTCAAAAGACGTGGCTGTTGCAGTGAAAAGTAATCAGAAAACAACCCATTCTTATACTACCCGGATTACTATTTCTGCTACTGGAAAGTTGGTTGGCCCAGTGTTAACCCAAGAACCAAAAGGTTAATTCGGTTCCAAAGTGCGAAAAAAGCTAGATAAAATGCGTTATGATGATGTCATCGTGTGCTCCAAGTCAGGGAAGAGCTCCAAAAATTGACAGGAATGATGGAATAAAACTGAAAATGTCCGTAGTCAACGAACAATCCCTCCTGCTTTTGGATCAGCGATCAGGACAAAGAGACATAAAGCTCATGAAAGTGAAATTGGGAGGAAATTTAAAACCTATGCTCTTCCCTCCCAGTACAACAAAGTACCTGCAACAACTTGATATGCAATCTTATATGACTGCAAGCATGTAATCAAACGCATGATTGAATATTCTTCAACCCACCGAAGCTTGTGTGGTTTGAGGACTTAACAACTAGTGAAGCTCTATTAAAAATACATCACCTCGTCTACAATCAACTATCAGCCCCTGTATTTGACGCCATGAGACGGTAAACTTTCAAAAAGGCGTTAATACAGAGTGACATCCCATCCTTCAAGTCAGTGAATCAGGTATGCTTCAACACACCATAGAAGGTCTGCAACAAGTGCGAGCGTCAGCCATTTTTAAAATGTTCCTGGTGTTAATTTCCATTATGTTTTAATCACTTCTATATACAAGACCGCAACCATCAGTGACTACTATAAATGTATAGAATCAACAAACACACACATTGCACACAAGCTTTACATTTACAGCCATTAACTTTTCTGAATTTTTTTCACACTTGTTTCGTTTGCATACTTAATTTTCAAAAATAAATATCATAATTAAGTTGGCAGGAAGCCACTTAACAGCAAAAATTATAAATTTAACGAAAAGGCAAGCGTAGCAGCATAAATACATTGTAATTAATTAAAATAACAAATAAACAAATAGTGTGATATAAATTGTCGAATATCTTGAAAACCGCTCTTTTTCAAAGGGTAGTTCCATTGAGTGTTTTATTCCCCACAACAAGAATTTTCCAACGATACCACGCTTGCCAAAATAGACGACTAATACTTATTGCAGTTTCCTAGTAAGTGTGCACTAATTGTGTAATATAAATTGTCAGATATCTCGAAAACGGATTATTTCCGACGGCTAGTTCCAGTGAAATTTTTACTCCTCACGATGATATCTTTCCAAAGCTACTACTTTCGTCAAAATCCAGACTAAAATTTTATGCGGGTCCCCAGTAAGTGTGCACTATCTATGTGACATAAATTGTCGGATATCTCTAAAACAGCTCATGTCCGACGTATAGTTCTATTGAGTTTTTTTTTACTTTTCACGATGCTATCGTTCCAACGATACTTTTTCGTCAAAATCGGTGACTCACATTTCTTGCAGTTCCCTAGTTAGAGTTAGTTCGCAATTACTTAATTTATACCTGCACAGCTAAGAATTCCTATCACGTGCATCTGTCTCTCGCCAGATCACGTATACCCGTTTTTCAGCCATCCCTCCCTCACTTTCAAGTCATTTCAACTTCTTAAATATTTCGAAATTGCTAAAATTCGTCTAATGAATCATTCTAAATATTTATTAAAAATACGTACAAATTATTGACTTTTTTTCGTGCATGGTAACCTCAACTTAACACAATATTATGAGATTCATAAATACGCAGGTTTAAAACAACTCTATCTGTATGATTAATATTTTAAAAATTGTAATAATAAATTAAATGCCGTAAGAGGAATTATGTCACTGAAAAAATAAATCAAATGCGGAAATTATAATTATTTAAAAAATATATTTAATGTATTTTCCTTGTATAGAAACTGTCTGGATATAGAAAAATCGTGTTAATTTGAAAAATTACTTTACATTTAGAAACTTGTTATTTTTAATGCAGATATTTAATAATCTTTAAAAATATTATTTGTTGTTGTTTTATATTTATATATATATATTTAAAACGCTAAGCGTTTTCTTTCGACAGTCCGTCAGAAGAAACTGCTTCATGAAATTACACCAATCTTTTTTAAATGAAAGTTATTTGGCCATAGAATTGTACATTCGTGTGTTCAAATATTTTATTAATTAGCCGTAATTTTAAATTATAATTCTACAGTTGCGCATGCGGAGCATACAAGTACAAGTCTGCCTTTGGAGTGCCGCGCTGCACACGCGCAAAGATGCTCGCTCATTTGAACTATCGCATCACAGGTAGAAGTTGCTTTAAGTTCGTTTGTCGTTCGTCCGTCGTAAATTCGATCTTACTGTAAATAGGCTTTTCTTTCTTTCACAAAGTTAATATTTCTTGGCCCTTTCAGCATTATTAACAATTCAAAATTTTATTGTGTCGATATTAAAAGCTAGATACGGTTTACTTTTGGGTAGTCCTATTGTTCTCGTCATACTACACACAGAAGATAAACACGGTGATTTGAGGCTAAAAATTATGATTGGTGATCCGTCTTCTGAATTGCCAATAGTTACACACAAAGATTAGGTGTCTAGCATATTTAGTTGTAGCTGATTCTTTGAAAAATTAAGGTGCCATAAATATTAAAACGCAAAACTATTTCTGTAAGATCAGGACTCAAATTCGAGACAATTGTGTATGCGTCAACAGTTTTTAGGACCTCTCCAATTTAGAAAAAGGAGCGTATCGGGTTAAAGCAGCAGTTTAAAGCTCTGAATTTTTCTAGAGGACGCAGGTTCAAACCCAAGCCGCGCAAAATGTGTAATATTTCTGTCGATAATTCATTTCAATAATGACATATTTTATTAGAAAGAGAAGTTATAAGATTTTCATTTTATTATTATTATTATTTGAATGCTTTATAATTAAATAAAATTTAACAATCAAAAATATTTTTTATAAAAATAATGATTTTATATTTAAAACATTTAAACTCAAATATTTTGCATTATCAGTTAAATAAATTGAGCTGATCTACAATTTTCCTTATATTTTCTAATTATTGTAAAGGATTTATATGTGTGTCAGAAAGAAAAGTTTGTCATTCATTTTCATAAAAAATAAAATGGAAAGAAAGAAATATATTCGTATAAGAGCTATAAAAGAAATTACCTTGATATCGAAGTTTAATATTTAAAATTATATAGAAATGTGAAGTAAAATTCAAGTAATGAAAAATATATATTATAAATCGTTAGCTGCATCAAGTTTCAAATTTAAGATTTTAGAGAATGAGACAGATAAAAATAAATTTCATGGCAGCTTTTAATGTCGTGTAGTTTTAGAAAATAAATCAATAAATGAAAATAAATATTCTTATTTTTCAAAATAAAAAAGTAGTAGTAAGTAAAAAGAAATTCTTTACCCGGTATTTTTAGGTAACTTTCTGATAAAAAACATGCATAATTGGTTGCAAATTATAAATGTTAAAATTCTTTCACTTCATGAATAGGTTAGACTGACAGCACCATCTAACACCTTAAAGAAATAGAAATTACCTATGCAATATAGAAATTCGTCACGTAATTCGTCATTCAATAATTAATTTTAAAGCAAGTAATTAAAAAAGAACATTTCTAACGAAACATTCAAGTATTTCCCGTCAAATCTTGAAGGGCACTATCTAGTTGAATATAAAATAGTTTAATATAAAAATATTAATTTAGAACATTTGATAAATATTAGATAATGTAAAATTTAATTTTCACAAAAATATCTAAAAGAAAATACTAAAGTAAAAGTTACATATAGAAAATCAAATATTTGTGATGTAAAATTACTGTCATCTCTTTCAAAAAAATCTATATGAAAAATGTAAACAGTGAAATAATTTTCTTTTTTTATGTTACAATCTGTTGTTAAACAAAATGGCTTTTAAGAAAAGAATTTTTGTCCTTGTGAAAGAATAAATTTACTTAAAAAATTTTCAAAAACGAAACTTCTTAAAATATAACATATAATCTCTATAATAATAGCCTAAGTCATGTGACTGTCATCAATAGTTCGGGGCTGACCGTGTTCACTTTTTATATGCCAGGTGACCATTTTAAATTTTTTTTCGGGTGGTAAATTAAAACAATGCTTCGATATTGAAATTAAAAGTCATGGTTTTTGGTATTATTTATTATTTTTCTTTTCTTTTTCTTAAAAAAGTGAAAGAAAAAGTGACAGTCATGAATTTCAAATTAAAATTATGTATTTTAAATAAAATGAGTGAAATTCTTTTATTTTAGATAAATTTAATGAAATATGAAAAAATGCGATTGGAAAGACAATGTTTGATGATTTATCACTTGCGCCTGGCTAGCATAAAAAGGTACTACTTAGTTATACCGTCGAACCATTTTGCCAAATTATACAGATTGACATAATTTTTATTTTAAATTGCGAAAGAACAAATAAATTAGTATAACATTAATAAAAATACAAATAAAACGTCGAAATAAAAATAACTTGATGATGTAAAGACATGTAACTTGCTTAAAAACAAGCGAATATGACATTTACGATCAACCATTATTGCCGAAACGTCAGTGAAGGCTTACTGTGGAGACACGAAAAGTTTTGATTTCCGTTTGTCTGACTGTCTGTCTGTCCGTCTGTTCCGCGATAACTGCCGCAAAAAGCATCCGATCGGCTTGAAATTAATGTGGCATGTTGATGAGGTACTCGTACTTAGCTGTATGGTTTTTGGTTAAATTTGATTCATTCGTTCGGGAAATATAGAACATTTTATTTTGCTCTGTAATGCTTTTCAATGGCATGTCAGACGATTTTCAAATTTTCATTTGTTGAAAGAAATGGCTCATATAAAAAATGGATTTAAATGGTAAATTTTTGATGCTGGAATTTTTAAATAAGAGTAGTAAACTAGTAAATCTGCAGATCAAGAGCCTCAACGTCATCTCTGCAACTTATTGTTTTCAGCAAATTTTGCTTAATATTAATTTTTCTACAAAAACAAAATTTAAACTTTTAAATTACACAAACATTTATAGAAGGAGAAAAAAATATTTCGATGGTTTCAGACATTAGAAGCGTTAAATTAAACACGTTGTTATGTAATGATATTCTGAAATTCTCACGAGCTACTTATTCAAGTAATTTTTATATAATAAAGCAAATTTCTTCAGGGGGGTGCCCCCCCTGAACCCCCCGTTGTGTAATTTATTTTGCATTTGTAATTTTCTATTGATTGAGTTAATGATTATCCTATATCTTAGATTCATTTTTACACTGCGATTTATAAGGATAAGCAACAATTTGGTCAAGCATTTTACGTTATCCTAATATCCATACAGAAGTATTTACTTGCCTGCTAACCACAAACATCTGTATCTAATGGATAAAGAACTTTTGGAAATGTAAACTGAGACATCTAATTTAGAAATCTAATAATAATTTTGATTACTATTCTGCAATATTTATATCTAAGATCTAATCTAAATATCTAAATATGTACTCGATAGCATTAACTTACTAAAATCACCCTAAAGTAGGGGGAGTTCTAAACCTAACGGTTAATAATTCATCATCGTGTCCACTTCCAATTGACTAAATAGATAAACGTGATATGGCGCCGTTAAGTATTTTTTGTGATAGCCTTTTAATAGTATCCACATTTAATTTAAAGTCGTGATGTTACAAACACCGTTGAAATTTGATGCACACCTGTGTTCAGGTCAAATTACGAAAGGTTAACTAACCTTTTATTTCCCTTAGCCGGGCATTTTGTTTCATTTTTCGTAATAGGGATTATTTTAATAATTTATTTTACAATTTACAAGCTGTTACACGGGACGTTGTTCACGTAGCATTAAAATAGAGATAAATGCATTAAATAAAACATTTCACTCACCATCAGACATGGCAAGTCTCAGGCTTTTTGCACAATACTATTACCTTACAGAAAATGTTGTTCTTTTAAATCGCGCAAATGTTTCAATTAAATAAAGTAACATTTTTTGTATTAAAATACTGGTATCCAGAACGCCGGAGGCTTGGCAGCCCTGCTCCTCTTAATAGAAACATATATAGTTAACCAACACTTTATCACATTTTATAGGAAACAATACGGAATTTCTTATTTGTATGGCCTTACATATACCTCAGTCATAAAAATGTAAAATTTTGTGCCAATTAATATACGCAATTGCGAAAATGAAATCGCAACCAATGAGAAAAGGAAGGCCAAGTAAAATCGTGTAAATCGAGGAATCTTTCTTCGTTGTGTGGGAAAATACCACTACAAAAATTAATTTAGGTGGTATTTGGTGTGAAATATTTATATGTATTCATTCCTGTCCTATTTATCTTTTTTATTATTTGTAATTTGCTGCATTTTCCCTTTGCACGTGAAAATCTTACAAATTAAAATGAACTCTTTGGGAGAAATTGTTATTCCCTTTTTTTTTTTTTTTTTTTTTTTTTTTTTTTTTTTTTTTTTGGCAACAATAAAGTTTATAAAGTTTAATAGAATAATGTCAGTTTATTATGTATGAAAATAACGAACTTTTTCCTTTATAATCAAAATAGTTGAATACATAAATAAAGATATTATTCTATATAGTATATAAATACTATTTTCATTTCTGCGTTTAAATCAATCTATATGCAAATATCTATACAAAGGCATTCATTAATTCATTCCTTTTAACTTTGATTTGACTTTAAAAACCATACATACTTTCACATTTATGATATTTTTAGATGAGATATAGTTGCTACGCAACGGTTAAAAGAAAAAAAATGAAATATAAGTAAATTCATAAAATAAAATGTTTTATATTATTCGAACACATGTATAAAATTCCATCATAAGTTATACACCTAATTTAAAAGCTCTGACAAATGTTTTGACAAAATTGCAAACTAATAGAAATAATTTACTACTCTTATTTAAAAATTTCAGCATCAAAAATTTACCATTTAAATCCATTTTTTATATGAGCCATTTCTTTCAACAAATGAAAAGTTGAAAATCGTCTGACTTGCCATTGAAAAGCATTACAGAGCAAAATAAAATATTCTATATTTCCCGAACGAATGAATCAAATTTAACCAAAAACCATACAGCTAAGTCCGAGTACCTCATCAACATGCCACATTAATTTCAAGCCGATCGGATGCTTTTTGCGGCAGTTATCGCGGAACAGACGGACAGACAGACAGACAGACAGACAGACAGACAGAAAAACGGAAATCAAAACTTTTCGTGTCTCCACAGTAAGCCTTCACTGACGTTTCGGCAATTATTGCTATTAGTTTGCAATTTTGTCAAAACATTTGTCAGAGCTTTTAAATTAGGTGTATAACTTATGATGGAATTTTATACATGTGTTCGAATAATATAAAACATTTTATTTTATGAATTTACTTATATTTCATTTTTTTTCTTTTAACCGTTGCGTAGCAACTATATCTCATCTAAAAATATCATAAATGTGAAAGCATGTATGGTTTTTAAAGTCAAATCAAAGTTAAAAGGAATGAATTAATGAATGCCTTTGTATAGATATTTGCATATAGATTGATTTAAACGCAGAAATGAAAATAGTATTTATATACTATATAGAATAATATCTTTATTTATGTATTCAACTATTTTGATTATAAAGGAAAAAGTTCGTTATTTTCATACAGAATAAACTGACATTATTCTATTAAACTTTATAAACTTTATTGTTGCCAAAAAAAAAAAAAGAATAACAATTTCTCCCAAAGAGTTCATTTTAATTTGTAAGATTTTCACGTGCAAAGGGAAAATGCAGCAAATTACAAATAATAAAAAAGATAAATAGGACAGGAATGAATACATATAAACATTTCACACCAAATACCACCTAAATTAATTTTTGTAGTGGTATTTTCCCACACTACGAAGAAAGATTCCTCGATTTACACGATTTTACTTGGCCTTCCTTTTCTCATTGGTTGCGATTTCATTTTCGCAATTGCGTATATTAATTGGCACAAAATTTTACATTTTTATGACTGAGGTATATGTAAGGCCATACAAATAAGAAATTCCGTATTGTTTCCTATAAAATGTGATAAAGTGTTGGTTAACTATATATGTTTCTATTAAGAGGAGCAGGGCTGCCAAGCCTCCGGCGTTCTGGATACCAGTATTTTAATACAAAAAATGTTACTTTATTTAATTGAAACATTTGCGCGATTTAAAAGAACAACATTTTCTGTAAGGTAATAAATAGTGTTGTGCAAAAAGCCTGAGACTTGCCATGTCTGGTGCTGAGTGAAATGTTTTATTTAATGCATTTATCTCTATTTTAATGCTACGTGAACAACGTCCCGTGTAACAGCTTGTAGAGTGTAAAATAAATTATTAAAATAATCCCTATTACGAAAAATGAAACAAAATGCCCGGCTAAGGGAAATAAAAGGTTAGTTAACCTTTCGTAATTTGACCTGAACACAGGTGTGCATCAAATTTCAACGGTGTTTGTAACATCACGATTTTAAATTAAATGTGGATACTATTAAAAGGCTATCACAAAAAATACTTAACGGCGCCATATCACGTTTATCTATTTAGTCAATTGGAAGTGGACACGATGATGAATTATTAACCGTTAGGTTTAGAACTCCCCCTACTTTAGTGTGATTTTAGTAAGTTAATGCTATCGAGTACATATTTAGATATTTAGATTAGATCTTAGATATAAATATTGCAGAATAGTAATCAAAATTATTATTAGATTTCTAAATTAGATGTCTCAGTTTACATTTCCAAAAGTTCTTTATCCATTAGATACAGATGTTTGTGGTTAGCAGGCAAGTAAATACTTCTGTATGGATATTAGGATAACGTAAAATGCTTGACCAAATTGTTGCTTATCCTTATAAATCGCAGTGTAAAAATGAATCTAAGATATAGGATAATCATTAACTCAATCAATAGAAAATTACAAATGCAAAATAAATTACACAACGGGGGTTTTTAGGGGGGGGGGGCACCCCCCTGAAGAAATTTGCTTTATTATATAAAAATTACTAGAATAAGTAGCTCGTGAGAATTTCAGAATATCATTACATAACAAATTGTTTAATTTAACGCTTCTAATGTCTGAAACCATCGAAATATTTTTTTTCTCCTTCTATAAATGTTTGTGTAATTTAAAAGTTTAAATTTTGTTTTTGTAGAAAGATTAATATTAAGCAAAATTTGCTAAAAACAATAAGTTGCAGAGATGACGTTGAGGCTCTTGATCTGCAGATTTACTAGTTGATATTTGCCGAAACGTCAGTGAAGGCTTACTGTGGAGACCCGAAAATTTTTGGATTCTGTCTGTTAGTCTGTCTGTCCCGCGATAACTGTCGTAAAAAGCATCCGATTAGCTTGAAATTAAGGAGGCATGTTGGTGAGGTCACCGCATTTAGCTGTATAGTTTTTGGTTAAATTTGGTTCATTCGTTCGGAATATATAGAACATTTTATTTTCCGCCTTAATGCTTTCCTATAGCAATTCAGACGTTTTTTCCATTTTTATTTGTTGAAAAGAAATGGCTTATATGATTGAAAGATTTAAATGATAAATTATGGATGATGGAATTTCCTAATTAGAACCATACATTATTCATATTAGTTTGAAATTTTGTGTATACATTTTTCAGAGTTTTTAAATTTGGTGTATATCTTATGGAGGGATTTTATATATGTGTTCCAATAATATAAAATACTTTCTTTTTTTAATTTACTTTTTTTCAATCACATATTTCATTGTCTTAATTTTATTTTAACTGTTTCCTAGCAACGGAAAGGTGAATTTGATCTCATATATCAAAAATAAAACAAATACGCTCTGAGGTTGAAATAAAAGGGGCTTGTTTTATGATATTAATTCTTATTATTAAAAAAAAAAAACGTTACTAATATCTCACGGTTTATCGTCTGGACGCAGCTAACAGAAATATTTAATTTTTAATCGAAAATTTCAATGAGAAAAAAAAAAAACTTTTGAAAAGCAAATTGATAGTAAATGTCAAAATTATGCATCCCAAAATTATCGCTGTCGAAAAGGACGTCATTGTATCGGGAAATAAATATTTTCATTCTTAAAAACAAACATTAACTAGATTGCCTGAAAAAATATTTTTTGACGAGTGTTAGTTCTTAATGCCGCCTCATTTCAGAAAATAGGAATGAAAATTTTTTTATCTTTAAAAGGAAATTACATTTTCGTTCGTAAAACCTAAACTTTTAATATAATTGCGTCAATGTAAATCCTTTTCTGCCCACCAGTATTGAAGAATAAAGCTCGGAAGTGTAAAAAGATTTACCATAATCATTAGCGCAATCAATAAAAAGTTACATATGTAAATTAATGAGACCACGGGGGGTTCAGGGGGGGCGGAGCCCCCCTGAATACTGTATTATTTACAAAAAATACCAGAATTAGTAGCTCATGAAAATTCAAAATATCCTTCCATAACAACGTTTTTAATTTAACGCTTCTAATGTCTGAAAACTTCGTATTTTTTATTCTTATAAATAATTACGTAATTTGAAAACTTTAAATTGCGGTTTGCAGGAAATTGAATATTACTAGAGTGTGTCTAAAAACAATGAATTGCAGATCTGACGTTGAGGCTCCTGATCTGCAGATTTACTAGTTAATCTTATACTTGGCGATATATTTTTGGTCGACGGGATAACCAAGTAGTACCCATAAAAATACGGAGTTCTTGATTTCTCTACAAGAAACTTCTGATTTTGGATAAAAGTAACATGGTACAATGATTAGCACACATCTAACGGAGACCAAACTAGTCGCCAAGGGCGGCTAGTATTATTATACTGGGACAGAGTCAGTAAACGATTATTGTTGATAATAATGTACAACTGATTTTAGCGACATAAATGTAAATTTCAATGTATATCAAAGAACAATTAATAATTTAAAATACACAGTTGAATTGAAGAAATACTAAATATAGAATGTTTACTGGGTATTAAAAATTAGTATTAATATCAATTTATTATTTATTTATTGATATTGTATAAATATAATTTTATTCAAATAGGCAAAAAATTATGAACTAAATGCATTATAATATAATACAAAAATGACTTTCATAATCTTCAGTGATTTTGTATTACAGATTTTTCGTATACTAATGGACACCATACGTAAAAACGAATATTATTCATTAAATACATTAAACAATATTTTACAAGAAAACTGGCATTAGAAAACTCAGAGGCATACGGACATTATATAAGCATTAGTCATTGGTAAAGATTTTTTAAATCTATGGGCAAATTAATGTAAAAGAATTATTTTAATGTATCCTTATATATTTCACTATACATATATTAAAATACATTTGGTACATCTATACCATACATACTGCCAGGCACCAATGTGCTCGCCAGATCTTTCATGTATCGATTTTTTTTTCTGGGGACAGCTAAAGGCTCTTGTGTATGAGACTCCCATTGAATCCGCAGAAGAGCTTGTCGTTAAGCTTTCGGCTGCTGTAGGGGAAGTTCTCGATTTGCCTGGTGTGTTTCAGAAAATTCGCCAATCTGTTCTTCGCCATTGTACTGCGTGCATAACAGCTGCCGGTCAATGTTTTGAGCACTTATTGTAATCAAATGCCATTAAATTTGTTTTCGTAACTTAACTTAATCGTTCATTGTGTGTTTTTGCCTCGTATAAGAACATAACTTTTGGCGCACTCTAACTTTTTTACGTTTAGTTTTCGACCATGGATTCTTTGATACAAAATGTTTGTTTGGGTGTGTACTATCACCTCTTAAAATTTTCCCCACCTTTTTTGAATCACCCTGTATATGTACTGGAAATTTTTCTCTAGAAAATTTCTCACGAATCTGGGGCAAACACTGTTTGCTCCAGAGTCGGTGGCTCACGGGAAAGTATTTCATCTTGTGCTGAGGTTGTAGCGTTGCCAACATATGATAGTGAGAAGTACCAGGTTGTGTATCGCTCCAAGTGGTTCAGTTGGTAGAACGTCGTCGGTGCATTATACCGAGGAACGGGTTCGATTCCCGGCTTCGATATTTTTCGCTCTGTTGGCTATACTCTTTTAAGCAACTAAAATTTGAAATATTGTGCAAATAGTACTTTAGACTTTAATTTTTAGTAGTACTTTAGTACTTTAGTACTTTAGAATAGTACTTTACTTTACTGTGTTAAACTAATAGATTAAAATCTTAAAAAGTTTAAAAAACATAAAAATAGCTAAATTTGTTTACCATTTGCTTGTTAAAAGATATGTTTAGCAATTGCAATGAACCTAAATAATGAATAATTAAAAAATAATAAAAAAGGTTTTTTTAGAAGCAAAAGCTTCAAATTTATCAATGAGATATAACGATAAATTAAGGATGATTCTGAGACCGTTTTCATGTATCTCACACAAAAAACACTTTGATTGCTCTCTAATTATTTCACCTCTGAAAACGTACTCATAAGGCTCAAATACTATCAATGTGGAGTAATAGGGAATTGATTCGAGGTATTCGAAGCATAAAAAACGTTTTTTTAAATTATTTTTCTGAAATGAATGTTTTTTTTTTTTTTTTTTTTTAACTAACATTGTGAACTAACAGCATCACTGGTAACTTTCCTCTTATCTTCCGGAAAATGTAGATTAATTTATCACTGGTAAAACACGCTTATAACCAAAAAAATTAATAGAAAGGAAATCAAAAATGTTTTAAGCAGAAACAATAAATAAAATAAATAATGAAACATCAAATAACTTTTCTTGTTTGAAAAGTGTTTAACATGAATCAAATTAACCAACATTTTACAGAAGAACATATTGAGATAGCCAAATACGGAACAACTCCGACCTTTGTGACAGAGGAGTTGCGACATTTTGACAATTCCAATTACAAATTCTTTATTCTAAGTATTCTTAAATAAAAATTTCCATTATTTTATTTAATAGCATAATCGTTTTCTGAAATTAAACTTTTATCCTTCTTTAAACTAATTGTAATACTCTGTTAGGTGAATTCACAACAAGCGCGGAAATATGTATATATATATATATGTGTGTGTGTATATATATATATATATTACCGACTAAGCTACTATCTATTTATTTACTGAGAAAAGCAGCTCTAGCAATACCTAATAGATTAGTGCCTGAATACTAGCATTCAGTCGAGCACCTTAGGACATCACGAAATAAAAATTGTCGATAACCGCGTAATTTTCGCTGACATCTTTATTGCCAGGTATCTTGAATACAAATGGTCCTGCCCTAACACCAAAACCACTAGAGAACTTTATTTATTCGAGAACATTTTGAAATCAAGTACTCCCATCACTGCACTGTAAAAAATGTCATAACGTTGCTCCATAAAATTAGTGGCAACATGCTGGAAAAAATTTTACGGAATATTTAACTAATATAACAGGTGTAATACTACACCATAATAATGTGGAAATATAAGAATTCACAGTATTATGAAATAAATGGAAAAGCACTGTTGAAAGCGCCAAAACTTTAAATTTTGAAGCATGCTAGTTTCGGTAGCATTACGCGTACAGTCCTCAGTGCGAAGAATTAAGGAAATTTGTTCAAATAAATACGAGAAAAGCGGAGTGAAGTCAAAGGTTTATTGACCAATAGGAAAACAAGAGATCGGGAATATCGGTGTATTCCTATTGGTCAATAAACCTTTCACTTGAATCCATTTCTCTCCTATTTATTACAGCAAATTTCCGACATTCTTTACTCTCAGGATGTTACGCATACCTAAACCAGTATGCTTCAAAATTTAAAGTTTTGACGAGATGAACGTTTATTTTATATTTAAATGATACTGAACAATCTATCAACTTATTAATCAAATAATTCTGGTGAACTTTACATTAGCTATATCAGTTAAAATTAGACGAGATATATCTTTTAAATACAAAATAAAATTCGTGGCAGCAGATTATTTCCTCCACTTTAAAATATCTGTCATAACGCTACTCCATAAATTTCATGGCAGCAATCATTGTCTATCCTTACGGTCATTACAGCTAATATTAAAAAAAAAGAAAATGATTTGCAGATACAAAATAATCTTATGCAAAGTACATGCATAAAAATGAAATGTCAATGACTTTAAAACATTTAATTACTAATATATATATATATATATATATATATATATATATATTGAAATCGGATCTGTAATGCACAAATGAGAAACTATTGTGAGAGTAAATTGTTTTAATGGCTATATATTTCTGAAATTCAATAAAACGTATTAATTAATTATAAAACACATCAACTGAATACTTAGTTGCAACCAAATTTCACATAATCAACGTCATTTAAAGTAAATATTTACACAAAATGTCATTGACTACTATAATCCACAAACTTTTTTTATAATCTAAAATGTACAGAAACAAGTCCGAACGATACCAATAACTTCACTTCAAATTTGTGCTTTATTAAAGGAAAAAAAAAAACTATTTATTTTGTATAAAGCTCTTTTATACACACACACACACACACACATATATATATATATATATATATATATTATCGCAAGTGGCCATTGGCACATTAACCATCTACCACATCTACCGACCATTTTTTACCAACTTTTAATTATCAAAAGTTCAACTTACACTTTTTATACTTTAAGTTTTTGGATCATTAACAAAGAGGAATGTTCATGCTTTTTTCTTAATTTTTTATACAGATACAAATTGAAATGCTTTAAGATTTATCCGTAAATTTAAAGATATTATATCGAAAAACAAATTAATACAATCTTTTAGAAACACATGAGGCCGTAAACGTTTCGACCTACCGTCACACATATGTACAGCTTATAGTACAAACCAGGGATTTATAGAAATCTATTTAATTCAAATTTAAAGCTTCTTTCATTTCACTTACTGCATTGCACATAAAATTTTCAAAATAAAAATTACCTTACAGTTATCCTTTACAATTTATTTTTCAACTCAAATCGTAATTCTAAATAGGATATTCGGAGTTCTTTTCGTACGTGAAATGAAAACAAAAAGTAGTTCAATAGAATAAAAAAAAAATATATATATGACAGATATTCACATTTTTCCATGAGAAATGATCTAATTAAGTAAAAAGAAATGTTTAAAATATATGAGTTTTTCGGACATCTGTGTCATAAATTGTAATTTAAAGACGAATTAATTTATTTTAGCACATGGTTAGTTTCTTAAATAAAAAATACGATGGCTCATATTTTCTTAATTTTTTTTTTTGTTTTTTCTATCTAGAACTCAATTATCTGAGTTAATTAGAATTTAAGGCTTCTAATCTATGAACTATTGTT
Source organism: Maratus speciosus (assembly GCA_963932465.1). Taxonomy (NCBI): domain Eukaryota; kingdom Metazoa; phylum Arthropoda; class Arachnida; order Araneae; family Salticidae; genus Maratus; species Maratus speciosus. The sequence goes on along the minus strand of OZ010800.1, from coordinate 257,782,187 downwards.
TTTGATGCGAATAAAAATTTTCTTAAGTTTTTTATTTTATATTTCTAGGTTCGATGCAATTACTTATTTCTTCATACATATCGCATATTTTGTTACAAACGTAAATACACAAGTACACAATTAAGAGTATTTCTTCGTGTTCTTTTCATTTTTATTTCAATATATCACATTAATTGTTTTCGAGAATAAAATCATTTTTCGACGAAAAATAAATTTCAGTGAATCAAGAACTTCGTTCATAGCTTTTTAAAAAATGAATATATTTTAGCAACAGTTTCAACAGGATGACTTTGGTTTCTGTTAAATGTGATTAAATCTCCAGACGTGCTAGAAGCCCACTGTAATGGCAAAGGAATGTGACGGTCAATGACACAGTATATATTATCAACTACATTCAAAATTATGAATCGTGCAAGACAGGTGAATTTTTTACACAGTCTGATATTTTACTTATTATCAATGATTTTAATGAGCATCCGAGTTTGACTTCAAGTAATTGTTAATTTATTGTTCGTACCCTCTTTTTGTCTTATTGTATATTTTTCACATTTTCACAATCATTATTGATACTGAATCTTTTCATTTTTATTTTCTAGTAAACAGTTATAATCCAAAGTTCGATAAGTTAGAAGTACTAATAAAAAGGTTTTTTTTAAACATTAACATTAAATTGCATAAGCTTATACTAAATATTGTTATATTTAGTTTTGTATAAAGAAGATTGAATGAAATGCTTATAATAAATTCGTTAACCAAAAAATATGATTCCGTGCATAAATTATTCCATTTGTATTAAATGAAAATAAAAGAGCTAAGAAACGACTTTTATTCATAAAAGGAAAAACAACACAAATAATTTTGCTTAGAAAAAGATGGTAAAAGCAAACAACTAAACTCTCGAGAATACAATGAAAGTTTTAATCATCGCGGAAACATATTTAAAACACACAATCTTTATTTGTTTTCTTCAAGATTTTTTCTTTTTCGTGTGTGAGATTAAAACATCGTGATTAATTCAGTATCTATGTCGAAAGTAAAAATACTTTTCCCCCCATGGTATTGCATTAAGGAAATCAGTATATATTACTTATAATCTCTGTAGAATGTTTTTTCCCTTTTTTAGACAGTATATTTTCTTTTCTATATTTATACTTTTTCTTGGTCATTTTCAATATTTTTTTTACTTGAAAACAAAAAATCATTTTTTACATTAACGTACAGTTACATTTCAAAACAGATAGATTTTAGTATTTCCTCTTTACTGTTATTTTGTGGTTCAAGAGAAATCTGAAATGTTGAAAGAGGAACATCTACTCAATATTTTTGTAATTGTTACATATCATGTTTAACCTTTGCAGTAACGATTTTTTAATGGTGAGAAAAAAATTACATAATTTATTCTTGATTTATGCAATTTCTGTTAATAGGAATTCAAATAATTATAAAAAATATGGAAAAACAATAAAAATTCACAAAAAATAACGTCGGCCAGCATGAATTGTAATTTATGAGTGAAATGATTTCTTATAATATAAAAAGTAACAGTAATTTTTCTTCTTATATTTCTACAAATTATTAAAATTACAATAATTATTTAATATATCTGAAAATTTTTTAAATAAAAAATTAATGATTTAAAATAATCCAACAACACTAACTACCGATAAATCGCTTCACGTTTTATCTATAACTGTACATCGGAAATAACAATATCAGTGCAGACAAACAGTAAAATTTTTACTTCTATTGTTGAGGGATTCTGTAGTGAATAAGTTATTATAAAATTTTTGTTTATTTTATTATTGGCAGTTTAATTATAAAATACTAAACGTCCACATATTTGGCCAAGGGCGTGAACAGCTTAAAGAATCTAAATAATATTACAATGGAAAATATAAATTTATAGAACCACATTAAAAACAATTGTATCATTAGTTGCTAAAAATAAAGTTGTTTTCCTTAATTTGCTCTATTTTCATTTTTTAACATTGTAACTTTTTGCAGTTTTAATTTCTGAAAGTCATTTTTTTACGTTAAGAACTAGCTATTAGAATACTTCACAACATAAATACATTTCTTGACAATTACAGTTCGCACTTGTCTGCAACAGGAACTAAATTTGTGAAAAAATATTTACAGTTGTAAATTACTGTGAAACTATAGAATTATGCATATATTACAATTGTAAAATAGTGTACTGTCGTGGAAAAAAGAAAGTAAACAATCCCTTCTAACTCCTCAACAAATTATCGTAGAAGAAAGTCAGTGATATCGAACGATTGGAAATAAAGTCTCGTTTTAAATGATGTATATAAAATTTGCTGAGGGGGCCATGTACATATTAAAATGAACCCGAACTTCATTTTTTTTCAATGGCAATACCCAATTGTAACAAGATATTTCAAATCTACGGTTCAAACTATGCCTAGACACCAAATTTCGAGTAATTTGAATAATATATTTTTGAATTATAAACATTAAATATTGAGTGCCACTAATGTTAAATTATATTTTCATATTTTTATTAATATCTCCTGAAGTTATGCTCCTAAGGTGCTATTACTTTTGTGTAGCAAAAATACTAAAATACCCAAACATAAATACAATGAATTTGCATTTATTATAATTTTATGATATGAATTATGAATTTTTAAATTAATATTGGAAAAATTAAGAATTGCAACCTACAATTTTTTTGATGGATTTAGATTTATGAAGTCCTGCTTTATGGAAATCAAAATTTCACATTTTTCTTCCAAGTAGTTTTCAAATTATGCTTAAAAAACGGCAAAATGATGGTTTAAGAGTCCGTCTATGAGAGAAGTGACTAGATATTTTGAAATTTCTTATGCTATCATGTAATCTATCAATCTTCAATGACTGCTTGAGTCACGCTTAAAATGCCTTGATCAAGAAGGGAGCTGTCTTGGTCAACAATGGAGTACCGAACTTTAATTTGTAAACAGCCCCTAAAATACCCTCGTTTTAAAGTAATTAATTTCTCGGAAACTTATCGTTGGAATTGCATGAAATTTTGTTTTTTGGCTAATTGAAGGGTGTGGAGTTCATTTTTGCAGTCAGAATTGTGTACTGCTATTGAAAAAAGAACCGAAGTTATGGTTCGTTTTAATATGTAGATGCCCCCCTAAGCAAATTTTGTATGCATAATTTAAAAGTAGACTTTATTACCAATCGTGTGGTATCGGTAACTTTCTTCTAAGATAATTTTTTGCAGGGTTAGTATGGGGTGTTTACTTTTTTTTCCACAACAGTACATATACTATCCTACCGTCTTTAAAGTTACAATTATCCTACATTTTCTATGATTTGTTATTTATACCACCATATAAGAATCAAATACATTTTCGATATATATTCAAGAACGCTTTTATTTCTCTTTATGATGCTGTTATAAAAATAATGTAAGTTATTTTTACTGAAAAATTGACATGTCTTTTAATTTCTAAAAGGTGTACAATAAAAACTTTAGAAATAGCAAAAAAAAAAAAAAGTCCTATTAGGTTTCTTACATGTTTCGGCTATATCGAAGACATTATCAAAATAAATTAGAATTCACGATTTATGATGTAATGATTTGAAACGTCATCATTCAATTTCATATTCTTAGGTCGTGCTGTTTTAGAATATTGTTATTTGTTTTGATAATGGCTTCATTAAAGTTCAAACATGTATAACGTATAATAAATATTTTTTACTGTTTCTAAAGTTTTTATTTTACTCCTTTTAGCAATTTAAAAATATATTATTACAGGCTGTTAAAATTTGTTTTAAGGGAGGAAAGCAGGGTACACCCATTTTTTACTTTTTAAATATTGAACCTAGAATAAAGTTACATATATAATTGCATTCGGTGTGCAATCAGGTATTAAAATAAAATTGCGACGTATGTGTACTATATCAAACACTTGAAAAAATGATTGATTTTAAAATGTGAAAATAATCGGTCAATGCTACCCACATTTCTCAGTCTTAACCCACTTTATTTTATATTGAAATATTTGTTAAGGGAAATAAAGTCAGTTTTAAAATAGGCAGAACAACTTCATGCTAGAAGATTTAATTATTATTTAAAAATATTCGAGAAATTTCATTGTGTAAACGAACCTGCTTAGATGAAATACACGTCACAGGAGAAAAACTCTATTTTAAACATAAATTTTTTCCTCGAACAGGCAACACTAGTTGCTTTATAGTGTGGATTCATCTCATTGTGTTTATCTTAGTGAAATTTGTCTACATACCTTCCTAAAGTGTTTTGATCAATGTTATGTACTTTTTAAGGTTGATGGATACGTAGCTTTCTTAATGCTGCGGTTTTTATCCTTTTTAGTCTTCCCATTCTTTCTATTTACATTCAATCGGTACTATTTAAATGAAATAAAATTTCCCATTAACTTTTCAATTTATATGTCATTAAACTTTTTCTTCCTTCTATAGCAATTTTTCTCATCTTCATTTAATCAGTATTAAACATTTTTCTTTCTATCAATCACCCCAATTTACTGTAGTTTCACAGAACAAATTTATATTATTTTCGATCTATAACCATTAACACTTCATTCTGTACAGTGTGTAATAAAATTATTTCCAAAAACACTGAATTAATTTGACAATCTGGTCAATCCTCCTCACACTGACTGGGTGAAGCCTCCCCACAGAGCCACTTCTTAAAGTATAGCACATGTTTACGCTTAGCCTAATTTATTGTACAACATTTATGCCTGGAATGAAAGCTCAATATTTTTACAATACTTAAAAACTACTCACTTAAATTTCTATGATATATTTTATATGCAAAAAACCATATAAACTGTTTCTAAAAAATACGCTTTTTAAGATGAAAATCCTTTACAGTTAATTTTTCAAGCCTGTTTCAATTATCTGAAAGAAACGAAGTTTGAGCATTTCAGTAGCATTGGCTGCCACCTACTTACAAAATTTTGAAATTCTTTTAAATATGAAAACTAAAGGGTGGGTCAAGCGTCCCCTAAGGTCAACCCTTCTCAGTCTCCCGTATATTTACATTTGCATGAAAGAACATTTAAAGTCAATATTTATTTGAAATAAAGAAATTTGAAGTATAGAAATAACCACACGATAGTTAGTAAATATTTGTGTAATTACTAAGATAACTCAAATTTCATCTGAATAAGGAGCATTTTATCTAAATAAATAGTATTTTATCTGAATAAATACGTTAATTTACTATTATTTTGTCTTAATATTGTTTAAACTTTATATGAAGTTTGAATTAATTAATAATGTAAATTTGTAAAGTATTTGCTCGTTGTTTCACAACCAGAATTTTATATTGTTTTTAAATCTTTTAAAGGTTTCTCTTTATAAATAGTTTAGTGTCGCATTATTTAAAATCTACGTGTGATGGTTTTGTATAATAGTAATTTGTTAAATTTTCGTACACTCTGTTACTTCAAAGGTTCTTAAAGAATAAATGTATAAAGGTTACTCACCGTGAATAATTATACACCAACGCACACTTTTCCCAAACAATTCGTAAAACAATTTTTTGGTTGAATAAAAATATTGCATGTGAATATACTTCTGCTTCAAAGCACCTGAGCAAGTTATTAGCAATTTCCTCGAAATACAAAATTTCTTAAACTAAATTAGGGAGAGGCTGTTGAACAGAAAATACAAAATGTATGACAAGAATTTCTCCTAAAATTTTAGACATAAATACGTAGTATTAAATTTTTTTGTTGTTTCGTTCGAAATAAATGATATATTATTTGATTTCGCATGATCGGCATAATCCACGGTTTAATATTAACACATATAAAACGTATAGGTATATTATCCCTTAACTTTATTTTTAATATTGAAATATTTACATTATTTTATCTGTACGATATTACACTGGTAATATACAATATGTGTTTCTTAAAATATATAGTTATTTAATACGGTATACAAAATCATAATCTAACTTCTTAAGGATGTACAAACTACAACGAGAAGTTTTCTTTTATTTTCAAAAAGCTCACAAACCAATAAATTTCAATGATTGAAATATTCATTTTTGAAACAACAGTCTTTTTTTTTCTATTTGTAATTTTCAGAAACGTTTCTGAAAAGTTTGTATTGTGTCCAATTACGAAGTTTTCTAAACGCGGATGCTGTCAGTTCTTAAGTTTCTACCAACATAATAATGGATATTTTGGATAGATAAGTAAATTGAGAATTTTACTTGGAAACGTTACCGAAAAGCTATGGCAGTTCAAGATTTCTGAAATGTTTGATTCTAAAATGTTTTCTTTAAATCAGGGAAAATCGTTTGTTTTTGAGGATTTGGAAGGTAAAGGAATGCTTTTTGGGTTTATGACAAGCTCCGGAGAGGTTATGTAATATTTTCATTAATTGTATTTAATTTTGTAATATTTGTGAAAACATTTGCGATTTTTATAGTGCGATCAATTAAAATGAAAAACATATTATTGTTTATAGAAATTTTGATAGATTTGGAATTTTCAAATTAATTTCGACACGATAATAACTGAGTAGAGTAATCTCATTTGATCTGAGATTTATTCCTAGAGTTTCTTCAAACATAGTGTTATTTCCTTAGACATCTCCTATTAATATATGCGATTGTTGAATTATAAGTCTTGCCTGGCTGGAAAACTTACCAAAAGAAACAGCACAGACAAAACCAAATCTGGTAACCTATATAGGAAAAAAAGTTATAATTGTTATAGAAAGTTATAAAATGAATATTGCTTTAGCTTTTACATACTGTGAATCTGTCGTATGTGGAGAAAAGCAAGGTTTATTGGATTTTAAAATTTGAGAAACACTCTTTTCTAATACATTTCGACATATTTAATCGCAAATCCCTGTCATTAAATGGTGCAAGAAATGCGTAAATTTGGTTATTTAATAAAGGCGATTCTTTAACAGTCAATAAATGTTATTTAATTTAAGACTATCAAAAACCGCATCTTTGCTCGCGCATTAGTTGAAATATGTCCAGTTGTATTTGTATGTCTAATGTTTATTGGACTAAATTATACAGTTAGGAATAATTCTAAAATTACGAATTAATCCACAAATGAGACTTAAATTAATGAAGAACTAAGACAAATTTCAAATAAATGATAAATTAGAATGTATATTAAAGCGTTTATTCTCATTTTCATACGCTCATTTCAGTTTTCATTTGAAGTATTGAATTTTTTAGGAACCGTTCTTAGCACGATTTATATCTTAAAAGTAACTATCATATCATTTTTTAAGCATCTTGTCTAACGGCTACCATCCCTCTGTTGGTAGTGGCACCACTACAATATATAGCCTACGTTAGAACAAGGACTGTCACCATCAATTTGCCAACATTAATTATGAAACCGGTTAAGTATTTCCTAAGATACCATAGAAAACTTAATTTAGATAGCTTTTAAAGGCTCTTTGCTCATTTTACACCTTTAAATTTAGAATACATAAAAAATTGCCCTTAGAGCGCATTTCCATCTTATATGTGTCTATCATATAAAATTTTAAATTTTATTTTTAACAATTCTATAGAAAGCGTAATTCAGAACATTTTTAGAATGATTTTTGTTTATTTCCTATTTTCAAATTTCGATTTTTTAAACTAATCTTAGGGAATATTTACATCTTATAAGTAATTACCATGCAAAATTTCAAGTTTTCATCTTCAAAAATTCCATAAAAATGGAATTTTAGATAATTTTTAGAACGCTTTTCGCTCATTTCACCTTTTTAAATTTTGAATTTTTTAAATCAGCTCTGAGTCAGCATTTACATTTTATAAATAACTATCATGCCACATTTCATGTTTCTAGCCTCTTCAATATCCCAAAAATTGCATTTTTTGAATGTTTTTAGTGTATGCATCCCCACTTTTCCATTTCTAGTTGCACCGACATACAATATAGTCTACTTTGAAGAAGAGACCGCGTCTGTCACCATCAATTTACCACCATTGCTTTTGAAACAGGTTCGGTATTTTCTGAGATTTCATAGAAATCGTAATTTAGAACATTTTAAGAACGCTTTTCGCTTGTTTCATACCTTTAAATAAGTAATTTTTTCGAGCTGTTTTTAGACAGCATTCATATCGTATAAATATCTATCAGGCCAAATTTCAAGCTTTCACTCCTTTTTCTTCACGGCTGCTCTTACAGAGGATTTAAATCTTTTAAGTAACTACCATACCAACTTTCACGTTGGCAGCCACACTGGAAAAAAAAATGGTAACTTTCCATGTAAAATCCAGGAACGTTTCGCCTTTTATCAGGTTTTCAGAATAATTTAGCTCTTTCCTGTGAAATTCTGGTTTTCTTATCTGAAACGTTCCTGAACAAAAGTTGGAAAAAGCAAAACGCTGCGGCCGCCATTTATTATTTTTTTCCCCTATAATCCGTTGCTCGCGCGCGAGTGTCGAAAACGAATTCCTTAAATGAATGTAAAAAAATCAATATGGAATGCAAATAAATCAATAGACGACATAATCCTTTACGTCTCTATTGTCAAGATAATTCAGATGAAAATACAATACCTCTGTGACATCACTAAGAGATTATCACTCGTACTTGTCTGTGAAATCTTTAACGAGCAGACTGTGTAAAAAAAAATACACCTATTATTTGGATCTGCATTAACCAGGGGACAATCAAATATGATTCTCACCTATTTTGATTAATTTAAAGTATGTTTTAGAGTTCGTATCTCTAATTATTCTTGTGAAAGGATTTCTTCAAATGGGCCTTAGATTTTCAGAAATTAGATGCCGAGTTTTAGCATACGTTTCAAATACCCATTAGTTTGCAGCTCTCAACGTGTCATTCGTGGTGTGGACGCAGAAAGCTTGCACGCCACCCGTACGGCCCGGGTTCGATGCTACCTCTTGACTTTTTTTTTTCTTTTTTAATTAATTTTATATTTTAACACTTTATTACAATTTGATTTAAATTTGACATATATTTGACACTTTGAATTGCTGCAAATTTGAATTTTTTTTTTTTTCGAAAAAAATATACAATTACGTTTAGGTTTTTTTTCATGAAAATTTATATGTATTTTATCTAACTTGTAAACTAACATAATCACTGACGAAAATCCAAAATATTTTATGTCTAGATTTTTTTTCTAATTATTATTTACATTTATATATTTTTATATTTTAAGCAAAGTTCAGAAACAATATATCACATATATATTTACTTTATTGAATTTTAACTGAAAATTTATTTTTTCGTGTAAATTATAAATAATAATTTTGATGTCAATTTCAAAATATTTTTTCATTCTAACAAATAATGATAATAAAGCGAAAATTGTCAACTGGAAATATAAAAATCGTCTGCGGATCCCGCATGCTGTGAAATGTCAGTAATGTCATAATGAAGGGAACGAACATCCAGAGTGAATTATGTCAGCCAGGTATCGGTCCGGATAGCCTAACAGGTAAGGCATTGGCACGGCACGCCAAGTATCCAGGTTCGATCCCTGGTCTGGACATTTTTCGCTCTTGTGCTACTCCAGCCTTGAATATGTCAGTAATGTTTTGCTGTCAACAGAAATATTCCTGGTATTTCGCAGGAAACTTACTGGCATTTCTGTAGAAAGTTTTTAACACATACAGTAAAGTACCAGTCATTTTCAAGAAATGTTTCTTGGAAATAATGGGCAACTCAGCTGCCCATTTTTTCCCAGGAACGTTGCGGAATTTTTTTTACAGTGCACTTCATATCAGTTAAATCGGATTTTAGAACTTTTTTGCTTCCTTAGGTGGTAGTGGCAAGCCATAAAATATAGCCTGTGTTAGAGCAGGGACAATGACCATCAATTTGGAACCATTGCTTTTAAATTCGGTTTGGTTTTTCCTGAGATTTCATAGAAATTGCAATTTAGAAAGTTCTTATGACGCTTCTTGCGCCTTTTCGTCATTTCTAAATGTCGAATTTTATTTCGACTGTTCGTAGTCATTTACATCTTTTGAGTAATTACCATGCCAAATTACAAATTGCTATCCCCTTCACTAAACCGAAAATTTCAATTTAGAACGTTTTTTGCTTCTAATACCCCGCAAGTGGTAGTAGAACGAACAAAACCTATCTTATGTTGGTGCAGAGACTGTCACTATCTATTTGCAAACGTTACTTTTGAAATCAGTTTGGTATTTCTTGAGATTGCGTAGACATCGCAATTTAGAAAGTTTTTATAGCGCTTTTCGCGCATTGTCACCCCTTTTAAATCACCCCTTTTAAACTTTTGCAGAGGTCATTTATATCTTATAACTAACTACCATGCCAAATTTCCACATTTTAGGAACTTCAGTAACACCAAAAATTTAATTTTTATTTTTTTTTCATCCACTTTGCATTAGTGGTACAGACATAGCCTATGTTGGTACACACATAGCCTATGTATAAAATATAGCCTATGTTGGAACATGCATTATCGCCATTGTTTTAGCACTATTACTTTTAAAATCCGTTCTGCAGTTCCAGAGATTACACCCTACAACTAACCACACAAACTTCACTTCTATATAAAGCTAGTATACATTACTTAAAATATTGTTATGTCATTATCCGTAAATAATAATTCGCCTGTTCAGTCTTTTGGAAAACTATTCCTAAAACAACTTCAAGTGAGAATGTAAAAAGGTTATGTCAATGTGTTCCTTCTTCTAAGAACCTGAGTAAATAATAGTTAATTTTTGTTTGAAATAGAACATGACAGTAAAGGAAAAGTGATTGAGCTAAAAACTCAGATTTTCAAACGAAGTAATTAAAATAAACATTATTGTGTTTCCATTATTTTTTAGCTCCAAATTAATGATATATGGATGCGAATTTCATTTTCAATGGTTAAAAAAATTTCAACGTACAAAAAGTTTCGAAACATTTTCATCATAAATAACGTTATTTTTATACAGGGAGATTGCCTGTGCTACATGAAAATGTACTTGACAATAGCAACAGCTACAAATTTTGGAAATAGCGATAGTATCACTAAAATTATGTGTAACGGTAAAACGTTCATTGACAAAGTTACCCAGTGTCATCGGTTTAGTTAGATAGGAGAAATTGTGAACGCCGATATTATAATCTTTCGAGACCAAAATTTTATTGATGAGAGACGTTTATGAAATAAATGAAATTTTTGCTAACACGAAATAACAATATTTTTATATGAATGCAAATTAATTTCCTGCATTGAGAATGCGACCGTACAGAAATATAATGCTATGACATTGTACAAGTAAAAAAGGAACTATCTGTTAAAGTTGGTTTTTAAATAAAAGTTATTGTAGCTCAGTTCTTTTATATCAATATAGGAGAACAAAAAAAAGTGTCGTGTATCATTATTAATTTTTGTCTAAAAAAGTATCAAAGCTTTCGTCTATTTTTGTCTGTTTGATTCCAAAAGTTTTTACTAGTATTGATTGCTTTAGGTATAGGGCACAATTGTGTTTCCGGAAAACCTTACAGATAGAGGACCAATATATTTACCTCGGCAATCGCCCGACGTGTGTAATTTATTTATTTATTTTGTGTGTGAGATTACATGGAAGACATTTCTTATTAAATCCTCAATAATCTACCCTATTAAAATCCATGCGCGTATCTATGTTACGTGAAAAACTCGGAAATCACAGGGCGCTGGGCTACGAAATTTGGCACACGGGTTGTTGGAAGGGGGCCCATAAACGATTGGGAAAAAATTCTAAAATTTTAAATAGTTCTTTTTATTTTGTTTTTGACAACTTTTGGCATTTTTTATGTTCAACACGTAATCGTTCGAGTTCTAAATAGTACTCAATGTTTACTGCAATATGAGATATACATATTACGTACGCCAGACTGCAATTGAATGGAAACCCGTTTACAGGGAGATCTACACAACTTTTTTCAGTATAATTCAATCTTCTCTATTATTTTAAAAACCCATCAGATTAGTGTGGTTTTAGATTCTGCGGTGTCTGAACGGGGTTGTCGAGCGTAGCTTGCAGGGGGCAGAGCCCCCTAGTATATATATATATATATATATATATATATATATGATATTTGTCACACTGTAGCTCTCGTATTTATGAACCGATTTGGATATAACTTTCAAAATGGCGGCCATTTAATTAAAAAAAATAATATTTCAAATGTGCTACCAAAAATTGGAAAATTGAAAAATACTTTTTCTTATGTGTTTGACCTTGATACAAAGATTCCGGAGCATTTTTTGTTTCGTCTATGTCTTAAAAAATGGCTGAGTTATAGCACTTAGAATTTCTAGCTTGACTGACATTTTGAAACGACCTGATTTTTATCACGCGATAACACGCCTATTGAAGAATCGATTTGGATGTACCTTGGTGTATACATAATACGTACCAGTGTCTCAACCGAGTTCGTTGGCCAGCTTCATCCGCCATCTTGTTTCAAAATGGTGGCATTTAATTTTTTTTTTTTTTTGCGAATTTGAAATGTGGTACCAAAAATTTGAAAATGAAAAATATTTTTTCTTACGTGTTTGACCTTGATACAAAGATTCCGGAGCAGTTTTTGCTTCGACTATATCTTAAAAAATGGCTGAGTTATAGCACTTTGAATTTCTAGTGTGGTGACATTTTGCTATGACCTGATTTTTATCACGCGATAACACGCGTATTGAAGAATCGATTTACATAATACGTACCAATGTCTCAACCGAGCTCGTTGGCCAGCTTCATCCGCAATCTTGTTTCAAAATGGTGCCATTTATTATTTTTTTTAATTTGAAATGTGGTACCAAAAATTTGAAAATTTAAAAATATTTTTTTCTTATGTGCTTGACCCTGATACAAAGACTCCGGAGCAGTTTTTGCTTCGACTATATCTTAAAAAATGGCTGCGTTATAGTACTTTGTATTTCTAGTGTTGTGACATTTTGAAACGACCTGTTGAATATATATATATATGGTATTTGTCACGCGATAACAGGCGTATTTATGAACCGATTTGGATGTACCTTGGTATACACATAATAGATACTAATGTCTCGACCGAGTTCGTTCGCCAGCTTCATCCGTCATCTTGTTTCAAAATGGCGGCCATTTAAATATGTTTAAAAAAATTTAAATTTTGAATGAGATACCAAAAAATTAGAAAATGAAAAAGATTTTTTTTGTATGTGTTTCGCCTTAATACAGAGATTCCAGAACAGTTTTTGTTTCGTCTATAGCTAAAACAAATGGCTGAGTTATAGCATTTTGAATTTCTATTGAGGATGACATTTTGAAACGACCTGGTTTTTGTAACGTGATAACAGGCGTATTTATGAACCGATTTGGATGTAACTTGGTGTGTACATAGCACATACCAATGTCTTAACCGAGCTCGCTGGCCAGTTACATTCGCCATCTTGTTTCAAAAAGGCTGCTATTTAAAAAATAATAATTTAAAATTTCTTATCAAAAAATTGAAAAATTAAGAAGATTTTTTTATGTGTTTGACCCTGATACAACGCTTTCGGACAGTTTTGTTTCGTATGTATCTGAAAAATTGTTTGAATTATAGCACTTTGAATTTCTAGCATGGCTGACATTTTGAAACGATCTGATATTTGTCGCGTGATAACACGCGTATTTATTAACCTATTTCGATGTAAGAAGGCATGTGGATAGTATATCGTAATGTCTTGACCAACATCGCTGGCCAGCTTCATCAGCCACCTTGTTTCAAAATGGAGGTCATTAAATTAAATAAAAATTATATTTAAAGTGAGGTGCAAATAAATTAGAAATTGAAAAAAGTTTCTTTCTTAAGTATCTGAGCATGATATAATGATTCCGGAGCATTTTTTGTTTTGCCTTTATCTTAAAAAATGGCTCAGATGTAGCAGTTTCAAATTCTAATGTGGGTGACGTTTTGAAAAATCTGATTTTTTGCCTGCGATAACACTTGTATATATCAACCGATTCCGATGTGAGTGACCATGTGCACAGGAATTACTAAGGTCTCGACCAAGTTCACTCGTTAGCCTTATCCACCATGTTGTCTTAAAATTGCAGGAACATCAAGATATCGCCGAATTTGGCAATCAAATATAAGTTACTTTAAATAAAAGCAGCTTGGATAAAGCTGATTAATTTCGTGAAATTTTCATTCATAATGATTTAGTATTGATAAAAATTAGTGTTGAATCTCCTATAATCGGTTTCCACGAAATTGAACTTCGTGTCTTTGAATAATATAAGCTTGCTTTTTAAAAATAAGGAATATGAAAGCTACCTCTTCCTCCCGGCACTGTCCAGAAGGACTTTTTAGTCATGTTTTCTTTTTCATGTTTACGTGTTTAAAAGTTATCATAAACGGGGATCCAGCCTTATGTTTTTTTTTTTTTTTTTTTTTTTTTTTTTTAGAATAGGAGAATCATCTCTCGAAATTTAGAAATTTAATTCGTATAATTTTCGTTTTCTCTGATTTTGTAAGATATTGTAAAATTTATTATTTTCTAGTAACTTAAAAACACTAAGAGACAGATGAATTAAAATTTGTTTGTTAGAACGGAGTCACTTTTGATTGGGCATAATTGTTAGAAATAATGCACACTTGGAATATCACTTGGAATATCAATTTTGCGAAATTGGAATATACAGTCTTATTTAGTGCGTAAAAATAATATATAATATATGTATTTATTTAAGAAAGAAATGTGTAAACTTAATGAAAACACAGAATGTGCACATTTTTGTATGCATGAAAAATGCAGATGATTTTCTCAAGATGTGTATACTTTTGAAAGATTTACTTTTATCCACAAATTGTGTACAATCGATATGTTTTTGTAAACATAGTGCAAATGTTCTCTAGCTGGTTTAGGTGCCATATATTTATGACCTAGTGCAATTGTATATTCACATGCTGCGTAAGGTACTAAAGCGACCTTTGTCGATACATATAAATGCAATTTCATTTTAACCCATTTTAAATATTTTATATTTTACATTTTTTGCTGTATGAAAATGAATGTGTGTGAGTTTATACAATATTAAAACTTAAACACACAGAAATGTTTTATGCTGAAAATTAAAAAATCTCAAAAATAAGTACAGTCGATCAAAAAAAAAAAAAAAAAAAAAAAAAAAAAACACTTACCATATATTTAATGAATCTATATATAAATATAGAGTAATTGCGGGATTTATAACGCATTTTTTTTTAATTTGTGTATAAAATCTCATGGTGGACATAGAAAAAAAAAATAAATAAAAAAAAAAATAAAATAAACCATGCTGTGCTATTTAATGTTAAATATGCAACGCGTGTACTGCGACAAAAAAAATTCAAAACAAATAATTAATATATTTAAAATTTTTTTTCTAAAACATTACACTGAGCCGCGACACCCGTACATTCAGGCTGAGACGCCGCACTTGAGCGATAGTTATGACGCCCTTGTAATAAGAACAGAATGAAATTATAAATAAAAATATTCAAAAAATATTGATATTTGGACTATAATTAACGATGTAATAACAAAATGAAACTAAATGAGTACAATGAAATGAATTAGTACATTCAAATGAATAATTGTTTGCGTACTTTCACCAATAAAATTATCGACTTCATTTTTAAATTAAATTTTAATTGTTATTTCAGCAACAACTTAACATCAATGAGGGAATAATATTAGAGAGGGGAAAAAAGTAAAGTTGTATATACATAATTCATTTATTAACCATTTCGAGACCGGTGGCTTTTACACAAATTATATTCGGTTGTCACCACTTTTTAAAAAGAAGTTACTTTTACTAAAATAATCATGAAAAAGATTTAATTAAAGAAAACAAATGCTACTTTTATGTTTTACTGGTGCCAGAAAATATTTTGTATGCTCTTTATGAAGGTGCTTATATGCGCCTATAGTCCCGAATGGGTTAAGAGACCTGTTTTTTTTTTTTTTCGACTACAATCTACAGAAAAAGTGCGAAAAAGTACAGTCTTTATGTAACTACATTTAACACATGATGCAACGAAGCCAATTACACTTCATCTTTTTTGGAGTAGTTTTCTAAACAGTCGTTGCAACGAACGTCTGCGTTACGCGTAACCCAATTTTTCATTATTATCATCTTGACTTGCATCTTTCTTGCCCTTCTTACTTTTTATTTTTCCCTTTTTCTCCTTTGTTTGTAGTAAACTTGATAACATGCCTAACATGGTTAGTCTGTGCAAAAGGAAAAGGAAAAGGAAAAGTTAATAACACTTAATCATCCCGTGCAAAAAAACTGCAGCAGGTATACCGGAATTGCCGTGCTGCATGTATCCCAGTTTGCATGGTGCAGACGACTTTCATCACAGTTACCTGCCATCGCTAAGGGGAATGGCGTAACCATACACACAGTACTCTATACAAACGCTACACTTGGTTTTGACTTCGAAATCACGCATGCATTTATTAATTTGTGTATGAAAAGTATTTAAACATAACGTGCTTAAAAGTTTGGGCAGTGAATCCACTTATGTCAAAATAGGGATTGTACTTTTACAAGTAAACATCGAAATCCCAGGTAAAAAAGTCAGCAAGAAACCTTAAAAAAAAATCTTCAGGGAAACTGAAGGTATTTGGAACTAAAATTACCTTCAGCTTACCTTTAGGTAAAAAACATGTATTTTCCCTTAACCTTCTGAGTTCCAAATACCTGCTGTTTTCCTTCAGGTAAAAAACCTGTTATTTCCCTTCACCGATTTTGGCAGAAATATCTGCAGTTTCCCTTTAGGTATAAAAGCTGTATCTTCTCTTTACATTATATCGATGCACCTGCATGCGGACAGCCTTCTGTGCAAATTCGCATCAGATCAATACATAATAATGATTACATATCCAGTTCGACATTGATTTGATACATATTAATAAAACATATATACATATTAATGAAAAAAACTAAGGGGGGAAAGCATCGGAGGTGCGTAACATGAATAAGTGGTAACAGGACTTTCGAACGATATGTCACATGATGTGTCAGCAAAATTTAGAAAAGTGCCCCCCGGGGGGCAAAGTAGGGGGCAGGGGCATTAGAGGTGCATAACATGAATAAGTGGTCAAAGGCCTTTTGAACGATATGTCACATGACGCGTGTTGGCAAAATTTAGAAAAATACCCCCGAGGGGGGCAAAGTGGGGGGAGGGGCAATAGAGGTGCATAACATGAATAAGTGGTCACAGGTCTTTCAACAATATGTGACATGAGGGGTGTCAGCAAAATTTAGAAAAGTGCCCCCCGGGGGGGGCAAAGTGGGTGGAGGGTCATTAGAGGTGCATAACATGAATAAGTGGTCATAGGCCTTTTGAACGATATGTCACATCAGGGATGTCAGTAAAATTTAGAAAAGTGCCCCCCCGGGGGCAAAGTGGGGGGGAGCATTAGAGGTGCATAACATGAATAAGGGGTCACAGACCTTTTGAACGATATGTCACATGACGGGTGTCGGCAAAATTTAGACAAGTGCCCCCGAGGGGGGGCAAAGTGGGGGGAGGGGCATTAGAGGTGCATAACATGAATAAGTGGTCATAGGCCTTTTGAACGATATGTCACATCACGGATGTCAGTAAAATTTAGAAAAGTGCCCCCCCCGGGGGGCAAAGTGGGGGGGGGAGCATTAGAGGTGCATAACAGGAATAAGGGGTCACAGACCTTTTGAACGATATGTCACATGACGGGTGTCGGCAAAATTTAGAAAAGTGCCCCCGAGGGGGGGCAAAGTGGGGGGAGGGGCATTAGAGGTGCATAACATGAATAAGTGGTCATAGGCCTTTCCAACAATATGTGACATGAGGGGTGTCAGCAAAATTTTGAAAAGTGCCCCCCCCCCCCCCGGTGGGGCAAAGTGGGGGGGAGGGGCATAACATGAATAAGTGGTCACAGACCTTTTGAACGATATGTCACATGAGAGGTGCCGGCAAAATTTAGAAAAGTGCCCCTCCCAGGGGGGAGCAAAGTGGCAGCATGGATATCGGATGTGTATAACATGAATAAGTGGTCACAGGCCGTTCCAACTGTATGTTACACGATAGGGACAGGTGTTGGTAAAAGTTAGAAAAGTGCCACACTTTGGGCTTTAGTATTGTGCCCCCCCCCCACCCCCACCCTTTGAAATTTTTATATATTACAAATAATATTTATCGGAAACCTCCGATGAAAATGCTGCAATTTCAAAAAAAGTCCGAAAAGTAAGAGATAATGAAATCCCCCAAAGCAGAATATGCTTATAAATGTGACGTACATCGCAGAACAACGGATTTCACTGCAGAACATTTCAAATTTTCATTTTCAAGAAAATTCACCATTCAATGTAGGAAAAATCGCAAAATTTGTCACTCATTGGTTAGAAAAAAAATCACCAAATTCTTTAATCGTTCATTTAAAAAGTAAAGATGAAAATAAGCAATCGCCAGTCGCCACTCAACGAGTAAATGTGAAAAACTGACGATTAAAAATATGGAAAGTACCAGCCAAACGCAAGATTTTCCAAAAGGAATTTCGTAAAAGAATTGGGAAAGAAAAAAATGTGAATTTTGTCAAAAGATCGCGAAAAAACACACATTTCGTCAGAGGATTACGAGAAAAAAAAATGTAAATTTCATGAAACGATCACCAAAAAAGCGAATTGTATCAAAGAATCGCAAAAAAGCGAGAATTTTGTCAAAAAATCACAATAAAAACAGCACATTTTGTCAAAGGATCGTGGAAAAACCCGAATTTCATCAAAGGATCGCAAAGAATCCGAAATTTCGTCAAAGGATTCTGGAATAAATGCAAATATGGTCAGTGGATTGCGGAAAAAAACACAAATATCGTCAATACATCGCAGAAAAAAAAAAAACCAATTTCGTCAAAGAATCGCAAAAAACCCACACATTTCATCAAACGATCTCTGAAAATCCAAAATTTCGTCAAAGAATCGCGAAAATACGCAAATATCATCAATAAGAGCAAAGAAAAAACACAAATATCGTCAATGGATCATGGCAAAAACACAAAATTCGTCAATAGATCGTCAAAAAACACAAATTTAGTTAAAGGATCGCCGGGGGGGGGAATGAGAATTTCGAAAAAAAAAAAACCCGAGAATTTTGCCAAAGAATTGCGAAAACGAATGTGAATTTTGTCAAAAGATCGTGAAAAAAACGCACATTTTGTCAAAGGAACGCCAAAGAAACGAAAACATTGCCAATAGATCCGGAAAAAGCGTGAATTTCGTCAAAGTATCTGGAAAAAATGCATAATTAGTACCAGGAGGGATCCCCTACCAACACTCCCTTTACATTTCAGAAAATTTGCTGCAAATTTCAGATTTTTTAAACCTATTTTTTCAATTTTGAATCATACCTGCTACTCAGTGGATAAACATACCTAAAATATACCCATAAATTAAATATTCACTGACATAAATGTACTTACTGGCTACTAAAGAAATTATTCTCACTCGCTAGTAACTGCCTACTAAATAAAGTCAACCTACCGGCCAGTGGCTACTAAGCAAAATTCCTTATTTTCATCTTTATTTAAAAGATTGTGAAATTCATCAATGGGTCACGAGAAAAACTCGTACAGTTCATCAGTCATGGAGAACAAACCATGAAATTCTTCAGCCTGTTATGGAAAAACATACAAAATTCGACGAACAGTTGCGAGAAAAAATCCATGATTTTTGCTAATCAGTTGCAGGTAAAAAACTTCGTCAGTGCACCGCCAGAAAAACGCCACGATCTTCTCTAATCGGTCGCAAGAAAAAGTCTCAAAATTCACCTATGTTAAAAGAAAAAATCCAGAAAATTGCAAATCGGTCGTGGCTAAAAAAAAATCGCGGAATTCGTCAGTGGATCGACGGAAGAAACTGCAAAATTCGTACATCAGTAGCGGAAAAAAACTCTCTCCAATCGGCCTCAAGATATACTTACTGGTTCAAGAGAAATATAGCAAAATTTAAAAATCAGTCACCGGTAAAAAAAAAAAAAAAGCGAAATTCGTCAGTAGATCAGAGAAAAAATGGAAATTCGTCGATCAGCCATGCTAAAAAAAACCCTCGAGATTTGGCCAATCAGTTGAAAAAAAGACACAGTTTATCATTCGACTGTGAAAAAATATCACAATTTTCACTGATCTGTCACGAGTAGAATGCGAAATTCGTCGATCGGTAGCAGAAAAAAATATTATCGTTCGCAAAAAAGAGAGAAAAAATTTGCTGTTAGAAGTGGAGGGTATACAGAGGTAAATGTCTTATACCTTCTGGTTCTTTTTCAGTAACACTGCTTAACTTCCGTTTCTCAAAAAAGTTATTGTATATACACTCTAAGGTATACCAGAGTTTCCCGTAGACAGTGTCAGGAGGGTGCTGCACCCTGCCTGCCCTTAGGTTTACAAAACAGCAGCCCTCTTACCCCTGATGGAAAACATTAGCACCCTTGTTGCCCCCAGCTGAAAAAAGTGCCTTTACTCCTTTCTTTATTAAAAAATTTACTTGCATAGTAAAAATTGCCTCATTGCTGTCTTTAAAATAGCGTCCTGTCTATTAAATATTAAAAGTAATTTTAAAAATCAAAAGGATGCCTTTAAAAATTAAAAAAAGTGTCCTTAACAATCCAAAACATGCCTTTCGGAATCCAAAAGTGCCCTTTTCCTACAAGAAGCACCCTGCCCTTTTTTAAACATGGGAGAAACTCTGAATATACCCTCTGTTTGTTTTTTTTTTTACGTTTACATCGCTGCATACGAGTGCCCTTTTTTCTAGAAGTTTACTGTAGAAAAAACGGGTCAGTGCCCATCAGGCACAGATTTTTTTAATAAAGGACACACTTGTACCTTGTAAAGAAACAGAAAAAAAAAAAAAAAAAAAAAAAAACAATATTTGGAACTGGCCTGTTTAATGTTCCCATTTCTCAACAGAATTTTTTTATATTTTCCCACGACTGATTGAAATTTGTCAATTGTCCTCTCAAGCAACAGACGAATGTCACAATTTCTTTCTCCCGTAATCAAATGAAGAATTTTGCTAATTTTTAAACTTTAAGTTTCATCATTAGGTCAGGGGGAAGCATCATAAACTTGTCAACTGGTCATATGAAAAAGAAAAAACCCCAAGAAATTTATCAGTCAGTAAAGGGTTAAAAAAAATCACACAGTTCTTTGATTGTCATGGGGGGAAAAAATTATTTACTTCATCCATTGATTGCATGAAAAAAAAATGTTTTGTTAGTAAGTTGTGGGGGGAAAACATGGAAATTTATCAACTTTTTATCAGAAAAAACGAGATCTGTTGATCAGCTTAGGTAAGGGAGGGGGGGGGATCGACAAAATTCATAAACTGACTGTTATGTCAGTCGACTGTTATGTATATATATATTCAGTTCCGCTAGTTGCTCGCAAGAAAAAAATGCAATATTTGCCAATCAGTACAAGTAAAATACCCCAAAATTCGTCAATTGGTTACAAGAAAAAATTGCAAAATTCTTCATTCAGTCATCAGGGGAAAAAAAAAAAAATCTGAGAAATTCACCAGTAATCATTGGTCCCGGTAGCAGAAAGTTCCTGACGGGTGACGTGCGCCGCAGATTTTCTTTTCCCTTTTGCAGATATTTTTTTCCATTGGATCTTTTTCCAACTTTATATTATGTTTAGTTCTTTATTATTTATTACTAAAACTTAAGTTTATTATTAATAAAAATGAGTAAAATGCTTAAAAACATTAAAAGTAAATGATTAATTAATTAAAGGTTCATTTGTAACATTTTACCTGCAGATTATTTTCAGTCCCTGAAAGATCTGTCACAGACACTTGGAGAATTTTCTGCTATTGGGTCATTTGGGGGAAAAAAAAAAAAAATAAAGAAATTCTTCAGTGTGTTGCTTTAAAATATTGTGAAATTTGTCAATCTGCTATGGAAAAAATAATGAAACGTAGCGGGAAATCAATCGTGAGAAAAAAATCATGAGATTCTTCATTCGGTTGCAAAAAAAAAAATGGAATGCAGAAAATTAGCGAAAAATCGCTAAATTAATCACATTAAGTGACAATTGAATATTATCGTTGAATAATAATTATTGAACATCAATGTAAACAAAAAAGAATGCATAATTATATAAATTCACCAGTCAGTTACGATGAAAAAATCACATTCTTCTTCAGTTGTAGCAGGGAAAAAATTGCTTAATTCACCCAGCGATCACATGAAAAAAAAAAAAAAAAAGAAAAAGAAAAACCTCACAAGTTTACCAATTGGGTGCAAGAAAAAATGCAACATTTAAATGCAAATTGGTAGAAATAAAATATTGCAAAATTCATCAGTTGGTTGCGGGAAAAAATTGCAAAAATTCTGCACTCATCTGAAAAAAATATTGCTTTAAATTTGTAACTGTTTTTTCATGAAAAAATTACTTTATTTAAAATAATTATACACGTGTAAAATTATTTTTGGTACTTTTTGGTTAGCCGGGCACCAGTGTTATATATACATATATATTGTAATATATAACACTAGCGCCCGGCTAATCGAAAAGTACCTTATTTTTTCCATATTTCATATTCTACATAATAAATTAATCTACAATATATAAAAATTCTTTTAATTATTTGGTACTTTTCGGTTAGCTGGGCGCCAGTGTTATATATACATGTGTATATATATATACACATATATGCAATATATGTATGTATATATAACACTGGCAAACAGCTAACCGAAAAGTACCAATTATTTTTATGAGTCGAATATTGCAGCCAAAGATATTGAGCCCTGCTAAATGATTTGCAAGAGACATTACACCTTCACTGTGCATTAATCAAGCAGTTATGTTCCTAAAAAGATTATAGCTGCTCAATTTATAAAGGAAACTAAATCAGGTACTTACTAGTAAAATTTGTATTCCAATACATGGATCTATTAACTTGGGTCCTTTAAAGGACCCTTCACAAAATTTTATCACCTCAAAACAAGGAACCTTCATCAAACTTTTCACCTGCAAACAAGATCCTTCACAAAATTTTCCCACCTCCAAACTGAACTTTTTACAAGTTTAATTATTTAGGAGTAAAATCAGTCTTTCACTTTTAAACATAATGGAAATATATGAATGTATTTTTCGCTATTATTTAAAAAAATAGTGAAATTTATCTTTAGTTGTACACGAAAATTTCTTATAAAAAGTTTTCCCCATACCACAGCATTTCTAAATTAATGTGGCGATATTTTTTACCGAACATGATTCTTGTCGAATGCGTAGCGAATACAAAGTGCCGAATATCAATATTAATATTAAAAAGAAGTGTAATACAGCCCTCTTACGCTATATATATATATATCAACTTAAAAATCAGTTAAAATTCGACTACTATACTGTTGAAAAACTCCCTGCAAAAAGAAAAAAATACAATAACAACATGACAACGTGACGATTAGTCCCGCTAATTTTCCGAATGGCGGTTAAAACGTAAACACACGGTCTCAGAGTTGAGTTGGGTACTTCCTTCTCATTCTCCCGTGACATGGAGTCAGAAATAGAGCGGCGTAATCAAAAATCAAATGTTCCAACGAAAATTTGAAATAAATAAATTAATACGAATTATACATTTTTCATTTGTTTTTGAAGAAGTAATTTTTATAAAAACTGGAAGTCACGCCTGATAGAGAATAAGGGCAAATTATGCATGCAATAACCCCACCTATATTTTTCAGCTTTTATCGTGGACGCCACCAAAATGAAAAGAGGGGGGGGGGGGGGGAGAATCTCTTCCCCTCCATTGATTTTGAAATTTAAGTGACTACAGTGAAACCTCCCTGTGTGACCACCTCCATTAACCAACCACCTCTCAGAACGACTATTTTTTTTCATGGAACGAAATTTATTCCTATAGGCTCAATACTAATTTTACCTCCATTCAGAGACCATCCCAGTTGAACTCCCTTCATGAGCGACCAATTTGTTTGAAGAAAATGAAACAAATTCCGTTTTCTCCTGGTCGCTTGAAGAGGGTTTTATTAGAAAAATAATTCCGGAGAGCGCATTATTCATCAAACTTCTAAACTAAATTTAGATTTTTTATTATTATTATTCCGGTAACTTTTACGTGTTTAAACCCCTTTATGCCTTTTTTAGGCAATGAATTTAATTCTGATGACAAATTAAGAATGACGGTCAATAAACTCCCTTGCCCTATTCTGTCAGGAAACTCTCAAAGAAATAGATAATAATAGATACAAATTAATGAAATCTTCATTATTTATTGCTCCCCCCCCCCAAAAAAAAGCATTTATTTACTGAACTTCGAAAGGACTTGGTTGGATAAGTTATAAAAGATAAAACCGTATTCATTTTTTTAACTTTGTAGTAATTAACTTATGTTTTGATACTTAAATTTTTATATTTTTTCTTAATGTGAAAGATAAATGTTAGTAACATTGTTATCTTTTTTCAACAATTAAAATCTAGATTTAAACATAACCTCCATTAAGAGACCACCTCTCGGAGTGACCAATTTTTATTGGATCGGAACGTGGTCGCTTTAAGGAGGTTTTACTGTAATTAGCTTTTGTTTTGATACTTAAATTTTTATATTTTTTCTTAATGTGAAAGATAAATGTTAGTAACATTGTTATCTTTTTTCAACAATTAAAATCTAGATTTAAACATAACCTCCATTAAGAGACCACCTCTCAGAGCGACCAATTTTTATTGGAACGGAACGTGGTCGCTTTAGGGAGGTTTTACTGGACATATTTTTTTATGTTTTCAAAAACAATATAAAATTTATTATTAACGAGTAACTAAATTA
This sequence comes from Maratus speciosus, assembly GCA_963932465.1. Lineage (NCBI taxonomy): Eukaryota > Metazoa > Arthropoda > Arachnida > Araneae > Salticidae > Maratus > Maratus speciosus. The sequence goes on along the minus strand of OZ010800.1, from coordinate 257,757,370 downwards.
AAAGAGCCTCTGTTATTTTAGCAAATATATGTAGATAGTGTAATATAGTAGATGTAATATAGATTGTATGTGCAAAATTCTTAGTTCCTCTTTTTTAAAGAGCTGTTGTTGGTGTGTTTTATGACGGTCAATTACCTACACTTGGGATATGGGCCCAAAGGGGAGGGGAGGGGGTGCTCTGGCGTCTTTCTAAGAGAAAGCAAGGAAATCCAAGGTTCGAAGAAAACCACGGAAAACTCCGAACGATTAGGCCGACGGGCGTGATTGGAATCGAAACCAGCACCTCTCGTCTACTAGCTTTGAGAGCAGAACCTCTCGGCCACTGGTGGGGCGGTTTTAAAGAGGAACTATGACTGTCGCGCTTGGATGAAAGAGCGGCATGGTGGGAGGGGTGAGTGCCATTATTGTCCCTTCTGTATTTTGAAATTTAATTAACTAAAATTTCTTTTTTTTGACAGATTTAGAAAAACACAGTAAAATTTATTCTTTTAGGAAAACTTAAAATGAAAAACTAAATAAGACATTTACAGAAAGGGGGTGGGGGAAATTGGGGCCCCATTGTCCATCGTTAGATACTAAAATTTAACTAAAATATATTTTTGTGCGTGTTTGAATACATTTTAAATATTAATGAAAGGGGTTTTGAAATAATTTGGAGATTTTTTTTAGGGGACAATTTTTGTTGATTGAAATTTTTGTATGCGTTAGAGTTTGAGGGAATATTTTTACTAGTGGGAATTTAAGAGAAATTTATGAAAAATTTTAGGATAAAAAGGAGACTTTGAAATAATTTCGTGATTATTATTTTATTTATAGAGGGGGATATTCTGAGATTGAAATTTTTGAGCGTGTTAGAGTTGCGGTGATATTGTTCCTGGTTATAATTTTAGAAAAAATTGTGACAAATTTAAGGTCAAAAAGGGCTTCGAAATAACTTTGTGATTTGTTTTTCTTTTTAGGGGGAATTTTCTGAGATTAAAATTTTTGAGCGTGTTAGAGGTAATGTTACTTGTAATAATTTCAGAAGTTAAAAATTTTTGATTGTACGGATGGAAGACTTGTCATTGACTTAATGATTTCCGTGTATTATCTAAAATATTAATTTAGAAATTTATTAAAATTATTAATGAGGAAACACAGGCATATCAAAATCTTAGATACCATAATGTGCAATAATAAAACTTTCAAGTAAAACCTTCATATTACCTGCATGAGAAACAGTTTTCATTTTCCCTGAAAATATCTCAAGCGATTTCACGAAAATTTTCTAAGTCATTGAAGATAATTTGGAGGTGATAACTTACAGAAATAAACCTGTATGAAATCTTTTAAAAAGCGGTATACTTCTCTTAAGAGAACCTTTAGTTTTCATTTTCCTTAAAGATACCCGCTGAAACCTTCAAAATGGCTGCAACATCTCAAAAATTTTAAAGGTTTGTGTCTGATTTTTTTACCTGGGATGGGATTCACGCTATACACTGGTTAAAATAATCTCATTGCCAACCTATGCTGTCCGTTTGACGACCATCTATGGATAATTATAAGAAATACCAGGGGTGCGGAATCTATCCCGGATGTGGCAACTCTCCCGGAGTTACCCTATATTATGAATCTATGAGTAATTGTCCCAGAATAAAATACAAATTGCGATTCGTCTGTAACTCGTATGTTTTTTCAAGTCAAGTTAAAAAAACCTCAGTGTTTGTCTTCAAACTGAAATTGTACAACTCAAAACTTCGAATTATAAACACCCGATTTTGACACCGTCTTTACTTTTTTAGTAAATGTACCATACGATACAAAACGAGAATGCATTATTTGATCGCACACTTTAGGAATTATAAAGGTTTAAAATTCGAATTCCAAGTGTTAAACAACCGTTCTAGCGTTTCAAACCAAATTACAATGCGGTTAGTTTTAAATTATTAGCTTAAACACGTCCTGTCGAAATGAATGACCCATAATTTTGAATTTGTATAATTAAAACATCTAGATTCTTAAAAAAAAAAAAAAAAAAAAAAAAAAAAAAACATATGTTATCATAATAAAAGAAAACTAAGCAAAGATCCATATATTTTCCAAAACTAGTTTCGAAAATATAAAATATTTTGTGAATTGGTTTTCAAAAAACGTATTACTTGTATAGTGTGGAAATTTAAACGAAATTCGCTTTTCTGAAGCCTCAAAAGTACGAATCCAAAATTATTGGTTATTTTACCAAGTAGATTTTAACACTTTCAAAAATAGTTGAAAAGTGTTTTTTTGATTTTTTTCGTTTGTCTGCCTGTCCATTTTTGTGTCCGTCTGTCTGTCCGTCCGTGCTCAAACTCACGTAAATATAGACCGATTGCCATGAAAGTCACGTATAATGTTGGAATTTACTATGGCATGTTCGGTATAGAAAATGAAGCGTGTAACATTTTCGGTTCATTTCCAGTGCTACGCAAAAGAAATACTTACATTACGGTCTATGCGAGAAAAATAATTTGCCGTGCATTTTAATAATTTCACATTATTTTAAATATATTGAAATTGGTATACATTACTGAGATGTTCTATAAGGTTCTTAATATAGAATATGTGTGCATAGAACTTATCGTTCATTTACAGGGACACACAAAATAATTTTGCTATAGAAGAAAATGAGCAATAATTGAACTATTGAAGCCTACAAACAATAATTGCTGGAAGTGCGTTTTCAGTTATGTTGTTCTTTTTTAAATTTAAATATTTTTAAATATTACTTGGTCTGTGCCAACTCTGTAGTGCATATGCATTTTCACTAAAAAAGTTTTCAAGAACATTCATTTGCTGGCGAAAATATAGTAAATTGAGGACAGACGCCGCGGTGGGACAGATGCCGCAGATATTGTAATGGCGACGCTAGCGCTCCCTAAGCCAAATTAAGAATTTCGTTGTGTGCCTAAATGCTGCCTGCTGTGTTATATGCGTTTCCACCGCTTAATTGTCAGTATTTACATATTTATGCCGGTTTTTACGGTTAGAACCTGCATGGTGAGTTGCTAAAATTATTCTAATAAAGATTTATAATATATTTTAAGCAAAATAAATAGAGATTTCAACCCCAAAACCGATTGCAACTGTAGACTAGATCTTCGTAGAATACAGACATGTGCTTGTCTTTCTCTCGCGTCGCTGACAAGACACAAAATGGCGACGCGGCATCTTACCTGCCACTTTGGGACAGATGCCGCAAAAAATAGTTTTGTTTTTCAGTTCAATAAATTCATCAATGCGATTTAAGTAGAACTTACATTTAAATGAACGTATATTAGCGCATTCTGCTACTTATCAAAATATTCTCAGCAACAGTGGTGGTTCACCAAGTATGAATAAGGAAAACGTAGGCCGTTTACAATTCTCACCATCTAAACTATTAAACAATGGTCAAAAGATCTATACAGTCAAGTAAGAGAAAGCAAAAGGCGGCAAATATTACAAGCACAGATTTTATAAACAAAAAAAAAGAAGAAGGAATTAAAAATCAAAAGAAGCAAGAAAGCGTCAAAGAGCGACAGCTTGGCGGAAGTGAAATGTGTTAAAAAATGAAGGGAAAGATCAACTTGAAAACACTTCACTTGAGGAAGAAACTGAAATGTGTGTCATCTTCCGACAGTGACGAAAGTATTCCTCTAATGGATTCTGAAGGCAGTATTGGATTGGAATTTCATGACTCTGAATGTGCTGAGTGTCTGGAGTCATATCAAGAAACAAAGTCTAAAGCGGACTGGATTCAGTGCATAACATGCAATCGCTGGCTGCATGAAACATGCTCCCTTTACTCTTGCAACGGAAAATGTGGTGATTGTGGGCGAATAGAAATACGAAATAAAAAAATGAGAAGTAAAGCCAAAAATAAAAAGACTACGGCCTAAAATAAATGGAACTAGTACTTAAGATCAAACTACAATGGTCACCTGCATATAAACAAGTGTTTTATATCTTTTTTGTAATTATGCTGTCTATTGTTTTCAGTGAAATGTTTTTTTTCTGTTTTTTTTTTTTTGCCTTAAGTTTTATTTTTTGAACTTGCACTTTTGCAATTTCGTTAAACTTTTCACAATTTAGTCATATGTATAATTTATGTAAGTTTACTGTTATTTATTTTCATTTTAAGTAGTTTGAGGAAATAAAAATGTGATTTACTTGAAAAAAAAATAAACAACATAGCTTTTTTCTCCATGCGGCATCTGTACCATACCCCATGCGGCATCTTACCCAGCACCTCAAAAATGATGTTAAAAAAGGACGTTTGGGAAAAAAAATTATGCCTGCTTAATTAAGAGGGCTTTAACTTGTTTAACATAGAAATTTGATTCTAAAGGGTTTGATTAAAGATTTCTGGTACTTAGTTTGTTGTTTTTTGCTTTATTGTATATTTTAAAAGAAGAAAACTAAAACTGCGGCATCTGTCCCCACTTTACTATACTGAATGGAAATTTTAAACAATGCTATGAGATTAATTGAACTAATTTTTAGCATTACTATATAGCATGCATACATATCTGTAGATCATACACAGGGTTGCACAATAAAAATCGTATATTTTAACGGCTATTCATGGTAATAGTAGAAATCATGTTTTAAAATGCGTTATGCGATTTTCAAATTGTTCATTTGGAAAGTTTTTTTTATATTAGTAAACTCTGAAGTTTTGTTCTAGTATTCTGTATGTGTTGTAAAGTGTTTAATAATGTATGCTGCTCGTGTGATTTGCCATTCTTGTTAAGTTATACTTTAGAAACAAAACGCATTACATTCCCTTTTGCAATTATTAAAAAGCTATTTAACATTGCAGTTCCAAATTTTTCACCTTCATAATTCCTAAACTATTTGATCGATTTAATTTGCATTTGGTATTCTAAGGTAAATTTTAGACATAAACTAAATATTCTGTTCAAATTTTATCTTCGTATGCTGTTAAAATTTTAAACAAACTGCCCCGGCATTCAACCGTTTTTCTAGAAAACGGTTACCTTACCGTAATTTAACTCTTCTATTCAGGCGAAATTATTGTCCATATTATAGTTAGAATAGTATTAAATTACGGTTACGTAACCGTTTTCTATAAAAAGCATTTGGATGACTGGACAAATGGTTTAAAATTTTTCACATTGGAATAAAAGTTCAGAATTTGGTTCTCTCTTTTTATCTTATTTTACATTTTGCTTATATTTTTGTAATAATATTTTACACAATTTTTTCATTTTTTTCTTTTCTTCTATGTGGTTATAATATAATGTGTGATGAGTAAGAAGTAAAAATAAAAAAAAATTTCTTAAACATTAATATTAAGTTGCATAACATTGTTTTATTTAGTTTTGTGCAAGACCTTTTGTATCAATTGCTTAATAATAAATTCAATAACTGAAAAATATAACAGTACATAAATTATTCCGTTTGAATTAAATAAAAATAAATGAACTAAGAAACTACTTTTATTCATAAAAGGAAAAAACAACAGAAAGAATCTTGCTAAAAAGGGTGTTAAAAGAAATCTCCAAAACTCCTTGGGAATACAATGAGAGTTTTGATCATCGCGGAAACATATTTAAAACACACAATCTTTATTTGTTTCCTTCAAGACATTTTTTTGTAAGATCAAAACATATTTATTAATTCAGTATACTCGTATATGTCTAAAGTAAAAATACATTCTTTTTTTTTTTTCATGACATTGCATTAAAGTAATAAGAATATGTTTCTTATAATTTCCGTAGAATTACTTTTTACCTTCCGTTTTTCAAACTAGAGTTCTTTTTCCTAGATATATGCTTTTCTTGCTCATATTCATTTTTTTTAGCTTAGCAACAAAAAAAAAATATTTTTTTACATTAACTGACACATATATTTCAACACAGATTCATTTTTGACTTTCCTTTGTACTATTGTCTAAATCCCTAATGTAGAAAAGAAACCTCAATTATTATATTCATTTAGACTAGATCGTGGTTAAAGAATCTAAATCCAAATAATATTATAAAGGGAAATCTGAATTTCAAAAGCTGTATTAAAAGCATTTTTATCGTTAGATGTTAGAAATAAAGATTTTTCCTCATTCTGGTCTGTTTTATTTATTTATTTTTTTAATTTTTCATCTATTTTCCTGCTTAAACTTCTTTACGTTAAGAAATAGTTATTTGAATATTTTTGAGTAAATGCAATTTCCATCTGTTACCATTAAAACTTGTCTACTTCAAGAATTTAATTTGTAAAAAACTATCTATAGTTGTAAAGTAGTGTATAACATTACAGTTATGCATGTATTACAATTTTTAAATAATGCACATAAACTACTGTACCATTTTGAGAATGGAATAACATTTTCTATGAATTGCTCTTTATGCCACCATATAAAAGCAAATACATTTTCGATATATATTCAACAACATTTTTATTTCTTCTCCCGATGTTCTTATAAAACAAATAAAAGTTATTTTAACTAAAATATTTACATTTGCATTTCTTTTAATTCCTAAAAGATGTAAAATAAAAACTTTAGAAAAAGGTTTTAAAAAAATATTAGGCTGTTTACATGTTTCAGCTACTTCGTATCCATGAGCAAACCAAATGAGAATATTCGAAATTTGTACGTACTCTTTGTTTGTACTCTTTAATCATTTGAAATGACATCCATCAAACTCATATTGATAGATCGGGTAATTTTAGAATATCCTCATTTGTATTGATAGTGGCTTCGATAGAGTCGAAATATGTAAATAGTCTAATAAAACTATTTTTTACTGTGTTTAAAGTTTTTATTTTACTGCTTTTAGTGACTAAAAATAATATATTATTACAGGATTTATTTGTTTTGATAATGGATTCGATAGAGCCGAAACATGCAAACAGTCTAATAAAACTTTTGTTACTGTTTTTAAAGTTTTCATTTTACCCCTTTTAGTGATTAAAATGTATATTATTACAGGGTGTTATAATTTGCTATATATTTACATTTACGTAAAATAAAATTTAAATACTGAAGTCAATATTTATTTGAAATATCGAAAGAAATAATCACACCACAGTTAGTAAATATTTTTATAACATTTAAGTTAAGTCAGTTTCTATTTATCTGAATAAATAGCATTTTATCTTAATATATTAATTTACATTTAATTTAATTTTAAAAGCATTTAAATGTTATGTTAAGCATATTCAATTTATAAAATATTTGCTGTTAGTTTCGCAAACAGGATTTTATCATTTTTCTTAAACTGTTCAAGGTTTCCCTTGATAAAACACTTTAGTTTAACATTGTTTAAATTCTATACGTGTTGATTTTGTATAGTAGGTACTCTGTTTGTTCAAATGTTCTGAAAGAAGTATAAAGATTACTCACCGTGAATAATTATACACTAAAGCAAACTTTTGCCAAACTATTCGTAAAACAATTTCACGGGAGAGTAAGGATATTGCACGCGAATATGCTGCTGCTTCAAAGTACCTGAACAAGTTAGTAGTAATTTTCTCGAAATACAGAATTACTGAAACTAAATTAGAGGAGAGACAGTCAAGCAGAAAATACAGAAATTATAACAAAAATTTCGCCTAAAATTTTAGGCATAAATAGTATTGTAATTTCTTTGATGTTCAGTTCGAAATAAATAATAGGTTATTTAAAATCGTATGACTGAAACCATGGTTTAACATTAACTTATATAATAGTCACAGGTATGTTATGCCCTAACTTTTTTTTAATATTGGAAGATTTACATTATTATAACTGTAAACTACATTGTAAAAATAAAATAGGTGTTTCGGAAATTGTTAAGAAATTTAATATGGTATACGAAAATATAATATAATCACAGCAAGCATATAATTAGAATGCTAAATAAATCTTTAAAAAGTTCAACTTAAAATTACACTTTGTACAAAATACTTAAAAGATGACAAAAATATTTAAAAAGATGTTAAATTTCTTTAATTCTTCTTAGTAAATTCAGCTATAAACACAGCCATCCTCGGAGAATACAAAAATATTGTTATTAACGCCTTATTTTTCTAATTTCACGTAGTTGGTGATGTAAGGCGTGAAAGTGAAAGTCAAGCTTTAGATTCGGAAAACATTGGGAAATAAAATATAGATTTAGAGGAAAGTGGAATATTTCTTGTTTTATGATTCTTTAATCCAATTCTGGGTATGTTGTAGGTCCTGGTTATGTTCTGCCAAATTCTGGGCATGTTGTATGATAAAATGTCATTACAAACAATATTTTCTTTGTAATAATTTCTATTGATTCACGGATAATTAAATCTTGATAATTCTTTAAGCGGTTTATATTTTTTGTATCTTCGAAATTAACTTGTATATTCTGATTCTTAATATTTCTTCTGCATCTTAAATTTTATAGATAAACCAGAAGCAAAATATACAAGTTAATTTCGAAGATACAACAATTATATGTCCCTTAAAAATTATCGTAATTCAAATATCCGTGAATCAATAGCAATTATTACAAAGAAAATACTGTTTGTGATGACGTTTTATCATACAAAGTACTCAGAATTTTGCTCAGTTTGCTTAAGGAATCACAAAACAATTAATATTCCCAGTTCCCTCTATATCCGTATTTTATTTACCAATGTTTCCGGATCTAAAAATTGACTTTCACTTTCATTCCTTTCAACACCAACTACTACGTAAAATTTGAAAAAATAAGACGTTAATAACAATATTTTTTGTATTCTCAGACGACGGCTGTGTTTATAGCTGAAAGTACTAAGAAGAATTAAAGTAATTTTACATGCTTTTGAACATTTTTCGTCATATTTTAAGTATTTTGCACATAGTGTACTTTTAAGTAATATAACCTCTTCCTATTTACCCATTATTCCGAAAAGCGTTCTTTTATTTCCCAAAAGTTCCGAAACCAATAGATTTCAGAGATTGAAATAAGCATCTCTGAAACAGAAGTTTTTTTTGGAAATGCTTCTGAGTAGTTTGTACAGACTCTAATTACTAAAGTGTCTCAACACGAAATTTAGATTATTGGAATGCTTTTCAGAAATAATTTACATATTTAAAAATAATGTTCAAAATAAAAACATGCTAAAATAACATTATTAACATTAATATTACATTGGCATATTTTTATGCTCATTCATGTTAAAATTCAATTCTGCTAAAAATGTTTACTTTAGAATTTATAGCATCAGAAAATCGGATATTGCGTGTAGAGATAAAATATTAATAAACTGTTAAATTTATTCAGAAAAGTTTCCGAAAACTACTTAATAATAGATAATGCAGCAAAATAATTTTTTTATTCAGAAATGTTTCTTTAAATCTCTTAAATAGATTCGTTTCTGGGGGTTTGGAAGATAAGGGAACGTTTCTTGGATATCTGAGTAACTCGGGAGAGATTATATTATATTTTCATTATTCGTATTTAATTTCATAATATTTCCGAAAACATTTGTGGCTTTTAGAGAGTAGTGAATTGAAATGAAAAACTTTTTATTGATTACAGAATATGTGATAGATTTGTAATTTTTAAAGTAATTTTGAAATGGAAATAAATGATTAGAATAATCTAATACTTTCTAAGAATTATTTCGAGAGTTTTTCAAGCATACAATATTTTCCTTTTTCATCTTTCATTAATACATAAGTATATATGTACGATTGTTCATGTTTGCCTGGCAGGAAAATTTAGCAGTAGAAACAGCACAGTCAAAAGGGGTGCATGTCTGTGGCATAATACCAAATCTATTAATTTATACAGAAAATAAAAACTGGTGTTATTGTTGAAGTTATAAAATGAATATTTCTTTACCTAAACAGTCTTATGTAAACATATAAGAATAAATATTAGCAGCAAACCTGTCATTTGTTCAAAATGTGTTAACTATTAATGCATAAGTTTGTTTCTTTAATACAAGGGATCCTTTTAGAATAAATAAATTTTATTTAATTTAAGATTCTTAAAATATTTTAAGGCCATTTTCCGTAAATAATGATTCGCATGTTCAAACATTTGCAAAACTATAACGAAAACTCCTAGGGAGAATGTGAAAAGGTTATGTCAATGCGTTGCTTCGAAAAAACTGAGTGAATAATTTTTTAAGTTTAGTTGGATCTAGAAAATGACAGCAAAAGAAAAGTCTGAGTTAAAAACATGAACTTTCTTATGAAATAATTGACATAAATATTATTGCATTGTTATTATTTTTTATCTCAAAATTAAAAATATATGGATGTGAATTCCATTTTTCACAGTTAAAAAAATAAAACAACATTTTCAAGTATAAAAAGTTTTGACAAAGAATTAATTGTCTTTAATGTTATTTTTGTATAGGGTGATATGTCTATGCACTACATGAAAACGTAATGATAATACCTTCAGCGACAAATTTCGTAACTAGAGATCGCATCACAAAAATTTAGTGTAACGACAAAATGTTCACTGATAAAGTTATCCAGTATCATGGATTTTGTTAGAACAAGAAAATGTGAATGCGGTTATTGTAAATTGTTTCCTTTACAGGCCAAAATAAGACTCATACGAACCGTTTATGTGGTAAAAAACGAATTTTCCGCTAAAACGGCATAAGAATATGTTTTAACGGATGAAAATTCAATTTCATTAAATGAGAAGCCAAATGTAAAGCTGTGACTTCGTACAAACAAAGTAAAAAGCGGAACTATGTGTTAATTTTGTTTTTTAAATAAAAACTTTTTTTTAGCTCAGCTTTTTTTATTCTAAAAAAAGAATTGTACTAAATGAAAGTGCCGCATATCAACATTACTTTTCCTCTAAAGATTTCCCTATACACAGATGATCATTTATCGTCTGCAAGCACAAAGTACGGCTTTTCTTACTAAATCAATGTTACACGAAAATAGTTGCCAATTCAAAAATATAAGAGGTAAAATTTAAGACATTTCTCACGTTTCAATTGTTTGAAACATTATCGTAAAAAAAGCAGCAAAATATTTCTAAAGAACAAAGATATTCTAAAAAGTTTCAAAATAGAACCACAAGTTTCAGACATATTTTTACCTAAATTTAAAACATTTGGATTTAGGAAAAGACCTTTTATCGTCTCCTATCTCGATTTGTCGTACTAAATTGATCATGCTTCACAAATTTCAAGTTAAAAATTTAGTCTTAACTCCTTCTGTTTTTGACGTAAGATATCTAATTTCAAAATTTACCATGTTTTCCAAGATTTACCTGATTTTACCAGAATTTTGCAGGTATAAGTTAAAACCGGATTAATATACCTGAACATCGATAACAATGAATTTTGCAGTTACTCAGTTCGTCAGTTGTTTGATACGAAATGGTTGTACTGAAAATTATTGACGTAAATATTATTCTAATTTATTAATTTTTTAGTTTGAAATTAAAGATAAATGGATGTGAATTTTATTCAGCATGACTAAAAATCAATTTAACATTTCCTAGTAAAAAATACTTGAGAAATTAAAATCTTATATGTTAATTATACAGTGCGTCATTTATTACGTTTCTAGGCATAGCAAAATGACATTGAACTACATACAAAAGCACCTGGCAACACCTACGTGGTAAATATCGGAAATAGAGGTCATACTCAATAAAGCGGTGAATGACAAAGTTCTCCAGAATCAATGACTTTGTATCAAATGACAAAATGTGAAAAGGGAAACAATAAGCCGTTTATTTTGCATACCAAAATAAGACTAATGCGAGAAATTTTGTTTATGAAAAACACGAATTTTCTGTTGAAACGAAATTAGAATATAGTTAAACACATGCAAATTCAGTTTCATCAAATGAGAATTCTACCGTGTACTGATATCAAGCTGTGACATTACACAAGTAAATTTAAAATAGAAACAACTATTATTATTATTTTTTAAACAAATTTTTTTTCAGCTAATGATTTTTATCTGAAAAAGAGAGTATTTAAAAATTAAAGCGTCGTGTGCTCTTAGTTTTTTCAAACAAAACTGTCTCATTGGCTTGGGACACTTTTCTGTACCGGCGTGGATTTACCCTCTGTGTGAGTAAAATGTAGATTTTCTTATTTGATGATGGTCGAAAACAACATTTGTAGTCTATTCCCGAAAAGTAAGCGTTGGAAAATTATGGCATATCTGAAACAAAATGTGTCTGAAAAAAAATATTTTAAAGCGTCTTAAATCAAACCGTACCTGTTTTAAACTTTACGCATTTTTCAATCGAATTTCAGGCATTTCCATTTACACTGAGGCGACTATTTAAAAGTCCCCTGCTCAAAAAAATGTTTATTTTACTAACTGGATTATGCTCTAAATCCTTCTAGTTAAACATTTCATCATATCTCCTATAGTTTTAGAGACCAGAGAAATTCCAGAATTTAACGATAAGAAAGTTATCAGATTCTTCATTGTGTAACGCATGCCCGATTTTTATATCTGGAAACCACATAAGCTAAGTGTTAAATCTAGCTCATTCAACAGTTTCTTTAAACAAAATTATTTAAAAAACTCTGTATAACGAAATATTTGACCAACTCAAATTTACGCGACACAAACTTAAGTGAAACTTGGTTTCTGGCTTATCCAGGAAGTTATAGATTTATCTTGCGTAAATAAATTTCCGAATGAATAAACCTTATTTAAAATAATTAAGCTTATAATCAACTCTGACACAAGCACCTGCAACATTGAATGTATTATGCATTTTGAAAAATGCATAATGATTCATGCACATATAAAGAATTGAATATTATAATTAAATATATATTGAAATTTGAAATAGTCGAGAAAATTTTTTAAAAATCAGGAGTGTTTCATACATACTACGTGAACTACAAAACCTTCAGAAAATAAACCGTGTTTACGTTTAATAAGGATATATATATATATATATATGTTACGAAACAATTTAATGTGTGTAGTTGAAAATATCAGATCGTGCTTATTACGTATTACTGGAGTCATACCACATTTTAATCAGCCGTTGGTGATGTTGTAAGCAATCCTACCACTTAGCACAAGCATTACTAGCGGAGGTATCAACTCTGAAAATATAGCAGCTGTAGAGCGATGATAATATTGGTATAGTCCAATCAAACACTTATTATTTCATTATGAAAAGAAGGCAGCGTGAGTGGCAAAAAAAGTCGTATGAAGAAATATGGGGTTTTCTCAATTAAACACATGGAAACGTAGTCATAGAACAACTGTTTATTCCATCAGAACATACCAACACTGAACAATTCCCGCAGATGAGAAATTAGAGCATTTCACTCAAGCATAAACTAATTACTCATGCTAAATTGATGTTAATTTACGAAATGAATGTTCCACATGGCTAAGGACACCGGGTAACAGGTTTTGTAAACAATCACAGCACAAAAATCTCTTTTTTCTGAGCTCATGCTCTCGCTATTTTTGAGAATGCGCGGATGAATTCCGATTGAAATTAAAACTTCAAGCTAAACCAACGAAAATCACGAACGAGCCTCGAAGCGAAACTGGGATCCGACACTCAGCCAATGGAGAGCGATCAAGAAACGTCACAGGAAAGAATCCCAGCGCCGCTAATGGAATGATTTCGATGTGAAAAGGCTGGTGCCTCGCGTGCGGGAAAATGAGATGAAATAGAATAAAAAGTAAAAATGGCTTTGATAAATATTCGAAAAATAAGTAACTGCGTTCAGAACTTTACAGTTTGGTAGACGATAAAAATTAATGAAGGGATTAAACGTTTAGATTACGTTTTGGAATAAATCTATTATTAAGATATGCGTTTTAAAAATAGAGGAATTTAGCTAGAAATAAATAATAGGGGGTATTAAAAAAAGGAAATAATGAATAGGGCGGCAATTTAGAATAATTTAAATGAATATTAAAAGTAAAAAAATTTATATAACAATATCCCCCTCCCTAAAAACCGGTGAACTGGTGGCTCCGTGACCCACAAGTTCATTGGGGAAAAGCATGAACTCGAATTACAATAGTGTTACCCGGTAGTGTGAAATTTTTTTCCAATTCTGTCAAAAACCAAATCAATAAGTTACTGCTTAAACGCGAAACTGTGGGAATTGTTTTTTTTTTTAATTGCAAAGATAATATAAATATTTCTCCAACATGGGGTAAATTATATTCTAAATAATCTCCTCTTGTTTTACTAACAACTTATTACTTACAATATTAACAGATATTGACAATATTAGAATTGTTTAGGAGTTTTCTTAGGAATTTACATTCTTTCCACATCACGATTAAACATTAGTTTAATCTCTATAACTTAAACTCCATAACGTAGAAATTTTCCATACAATTCGCAAGTCATATAAATAAAAGGAAAAACATGAATATAATAAATTTAAAATTTATGTACAAAAATTTCAACTGAGTATCAATCTCCTACAGTTTTTTAACTGGGATGATTATGTTGTCCTGATACTATGCTATAGTCCATTGAAATTCAATTATTGCTCATTTATGACACAAAAAAAACTGTCAAAAAATCTAGTGCCATATGCACTCTATAGTATTATATTGTTATGATAATAGCGGTACCATACTATTACCATTTTTCCCTAAATTCTCTAGTAAGTATTTTACTTCCATTATGTTCAGATGTTATCACAATATTTAATTTATGAGAATATTCCCAGTATCTCATATATTGACTTCATTTATCATAACAGTTATTTTTTTTTATTACCTCTCTTTTATCTCAATATTCAATAATAAATTATCTATACTTTCTATCATACAATATCTAGCAATAGTAAATTTAATTCAATAATAATAATAACTCAAATTTTCATCAATAATTTCAAAGTCATATATTAATTCATCACTTCAGTAAATAATAAGAGATTATTGCACTCAATGACATTGGCTGGGTAAAAAGTTACATAGCATAAAAGTAATCTCCTATCAATACAGATTCAATAAGAAATGAAATTATACCAAGTCAAAATAAAAATAAAAAAATTTTTGAAATACTCCAGCAATATCATTGAAACAAAATCTTAACAGGTGTTTTTCGATATGTGTCGAAATAGTTCGTTCATTTCCTACATGGTTACGCAATCAATAAAAAATAAATAAATAAGTAAGTAAGCAAGAGAAAAACAAGTTGGATTTGAAATCCAGGACACTTGCATAATCAACAATTATTCGCATAAATTCTATAATGTTTTAGTATTAATAATTATAGTTAAATTTTTAATTTTTTTAAGTTATTTTAATCCATTTAACATTTATTTATAGTTTACATATAAATTTAAAATTCATTTAATATTCTAATCTAATTCAATTCAATATAAGAAATCTTTAACTCAAATCAACCCATTTACGCCCGCGTAAACAATTAATTCAAGTAAAACTTCAGCAGCAATGTTCTCTTGGATCCTTCGAGAACACACTGTTATATAGAAAAGCATTGATTGATTAATTTATAATTTATTTAGTTACTTTTTATTAATTTATGACTATTTAATATTAGGCTAGGGCTTTAACATTAGTTTGTTGTGAATTCTCATGGGATAATTTTAATTGATCTGGTGAAAATTAGGGGCGTAATTTAGATACATGGAAAACATCCGTATTCCTATTTTAACTTTGCCTATCAATTCGAACATTTACAGGAGATAATTTGTGAAGAATTTGATAGGGACCCGTAAAAACTTGTGCGAGCTTTCTAGTATTGGGGTAATTGAACTCTTCATAAATTACAAGATCTCCTACCTCAAACTTTGGCTCTACATAATTTCGGTCATAATATTTTTTACTCTTCAAATGAAATTCATTAGTACGCGCTTTAGCAATTTTACGGGCTTCATTCACAGGAGGGTAGTAATCTTGTTTTAGGGGGGAATCATAAGGTAATTGGCCAAAAAGTAAATAAGCAGGAGGGAATTTGGTTATGGAATGGGGCGTATTATTGTATTCACTAACTACTTCTGTCAAAAGTTTTGTGCAAGGGATTTTAGAGGTAGTAGAATTAACTTTACACTTTAATCTAGTAACTATTGATTGATTCACTCTTCCCATTGATTCGCATTTCCCATTCGTTTGTGGATGATGTGCTGATGTTAAACGTTGCTTAATATTGTGATTTCGAAGAAAATTTTAAAATCTAGATGAAGTGAAAGCTGCATTCCTATCACTCAACACTTTTTGGGGAACCTGTACATTGGAAATTTTGTTGAAACAGAATAATTGTTTAGGACATTGAATATTGAAAACTTGTTTTAAGCAATTAGTATAGGTCTCAGTAGTAATACTTTTTGATGGAAAAGCCCAGACATATCTAGTCGCGTGGTCTATTATGATGTGTAGATATTTGTTGGTGGAGTTATAGTAATTGAATCCTCCCACAATATCAATAGAAAGACATTCAAAATGTTGATCTGTGGTTGGCATAGCTTGTAGTAAGCCAAATTTTCTCTGTCTGGGTTTTTTATTTTTCTGGCAAATGTCACAATGTTTGACAAAATTAGTTATATCCTGAGTCATGTCAGGCCAATAATAATTAGGGGAAATTAAATTTAACATTTTTTGGATTCCAGGATGACCAAATTTTTCATGAGCAACATTTAATATTTTTCTCCTTAAAGACATGGGGACTACTATTTTTCGAAATCCTTTCTTTCTAACTATTATAATCCCATTTTCATTTTGATAGTTTTTGGCACATACATTATCTTTCTCCTGCATCTCTATAAGTTCTTTTAGGTCTAGAAGAAAAGTTAAGGGTTGGAAATAATGTAAAACAGTGTTTCTTGACAACATGTCAGCTTCGACATTTGTGGATCCCTTTTCGTACACAATATTATAATCAAACATGCTTAACTTCAAAGACCATCTAAATAATCTACCTCTCAAATGCTTAGTATTCTTTAACCAAACAAGAGATACATGATCAGTGTGAATGGTGAATTTTACACCATGGAAATAATGATAAAATTTATCTAAGGTGTCAATGATGGCAAGACATTCTAATTCAGTTATAAATTAATTCTGTTCATAACTTCTCAATCCTCTAGAATAATAAGGAATTGGATGTAAAAACCCATTATTATCTGGTTGTTTAATAACTGCACCTACTGCCACCTGTGGGGCATCAACAAACATATGAAGTGGTAATGCAGGGTCATAAATTCTTAAGACAGGTTTAACAATTAAGGTATCCTTTAATTTCTAAAAAGAATCTTGGCAATTTGAATTCCATTCCCACAAAGTATTTTTCCTAAGTAATCTGTTAAGGGGGTGTCTGATTTTGGCATAATTATCTATAAATTTATGGTAAACATTAATTATTCCCAAAAATCTTTGGAGTTCTTTTACATTAGAAGGAGGTTTTAAATTTTTTATGACATCAATATTAGCATTAGCTGGTGTTACAGTACAATTTTTGATTTCATATCCTAAGAAATTAATTTTATTTTGAACAAAATTGCATTTAGATAATTTAAGTTTCATATTTTCAAGCCTACATTATTCAAATAATTGGTTTAGATGTTGCAGGTGTTCCTCTAAAGAGGAGGAAAAAACAATTATGTCATCAAAATAATAACAAGCAAAATCAATTCTATATTTAGTGAGAATTCTTCTAAGAGTCCTATTGAAAATTGGGGGACCAACTTTGACACCTAATGGAAGAACATTCCACTCAAAAAGTCCAAAATTGGTTGCAAAAGCCAATTTTTCAGTATCTGCTGGGTGAATGGGGATGTGCCAGTAGCCAGAGGCTAAGTCCAAAGTGGAAAAATACTGAGCACGACTTAATTTATCAATAATTCCATCTATACGTGGTAAAGGTTCAGCATCATTTTTCATTATTGCATTTAATTTTCGATAATCTACACACATTCTAGTTTTCTTACCCTCATCGCGTTTCGTAACTAAAGTAACAGGGGCAGAATAAGGTCTATAACTCTCTTTAGTTAAACCAGCAGCTAATAAAGATTGAACTTGATCTGAAATTTCTTTTTCTTCCCCTGCAGAAGTGCGATAAGGCCTCATAGATATGGGTAGGTCAGAATTAAGCAAAACACGCTGTGGTTCAATATTAATTTTTCCAACAACATATTTATTTTTGGAAAAAATGTCTAAATAATCCCTTATATTATCCCTTAACG
Source organism: Maratus speciosus (assembly GCA_963932465.1). Lineage (NCBI taxonomy): Eukaryota > Metazoa > Arthropoda > Arachnida > Araneae > Salticidae > Maratus > Maratus speciosus. The sequence goes on along the minus strand of OZ010800.1, from coordinate 257,739,268 downwards.
TTTCATTTTTTATAGCATTTACCTCCCCAAGTAATTTAGAATCATTAGAATTAATTTGATCAAAGGATTGAGGATTCATGCCATTTTCATAATCGGGTTGCACTCTCTGGTACTTTTCATTGACATTAAAATGAAGTAACTTTAATTTATCAATGGATATGCTTTGAGATCGATTTAATACAAGATTTCCTTGTAATACTTCACATTTATTACAATCTATAACCAAGTTAAACTTAGAACAGTCTGGCAATCTTAGTATAGCATAATTTAAATCAGTTTTAAATAACAAAAATTTTATACATTTTTGCACATTACCTATTTTAAACAACAAATTACAAGATTGGTCTATTTCAACAGTTCCTTTGGCTTGGTCAGTAATAATAGGTGGATTATTTATAACTTTAACATTTAACAACTTAACAAATTTTAAAGGTAAAATTGATATTGTAGAACCAGAATCGATTACACAAGGTAACTCCTTGTTATTTACATATCCATTAATTATTAAATGTCATATATTATGACTAGGTTGTTGTTTTTCACTAGGAGGAGGAACATAAGATTGCATAGGTTAAACATTAAAAATACAAGTCCTCTCCCAGTGGAAAGCACTCTGTATACCCCTGTTCATACACATTCGACATGGTCGACTAGGATACTTATTTTGAAAATGCGTAGTAGGTAATTTAGGGCTAACAAATCTAAAATTTTGAGCATTAAGAGAGTTTTGTGGCCGAAAATTAGAATTCGTTCTTTGAAAATTCTGGTTCAGGCGAACCCAATGTCTAGGAGCCTGGTTATTAAACTGGAAAGATCCATGATTTTGAGAATTATTCCTAACATTACGGTTGTTTACATGAGAGGTGGGAATGACTACTAGTTGTTTAGCCATTCTGTACCAATTTATGGTGCTCTCTGGAGGGTTAATAATCATGTAATTCTGATATTCTGGCTTCAAACCATCCGTCAAACATTGGACTATGATGGTTTCACATAAATGAAGTTGTCTACCAATCTCAATCTTTTTTCTGAAATAACTCTCTAATTCATTAAGATCATTTAGCTTCATAGAAGTAAAATCAGAAATCTAGGAACTTCTACTTTTATAAATTTTTCTGAAAGAATTTCAACTATCTTACTGAAAGTAGTACACTCTAGACACTCATTAATGAACACTTTTAAAGCTTCTCCCTTCAAAAATTCAGAGATATTTTGCATTTTCCATGTTTCATCTTTTTTATCAGAACTGCATGCTTGGTCAAAATGTTTCAGCCAGGATTGTATATCCATCTCTGACCCTGGGTCAAAAGAGACGATATTTACTTCACTATCACTCATTTTATCACTAGAGTTTTTAACAAATCCCTATCGCATTAACATAAAAGAGGAGGGACAATTCATTAATACGTGGATTCATTGTATAATCAAAATAAATACTGTAAATAAACTTTAAATAAAATAACAAATGTAAATATCTTCTTTTCTAATAAATAATAACAGTAATACATCAAATGTAAATAAGAAAATATGGTGAAATATAAAATAAACAAATAAATAAATCTTTCAAAACTTACGACCTTGGAATGATTTTTTTTCTTTATAGACGCACATTCAGGTAAAGATGCAGAATATCAAATCTTCGTTACCAGGTGTCATCGAACTTTTCGATTGATTTCACAATCCCAGGGACACTTTTTTTTATTTGAAGGTCTCTTGTTAGAAGTGTAGAGTAGAGTAGGTCGCCATTATCCTACGCCGGCTTCTTGTTACGAAACAATTTAATGGGTGTAGTTGAAATATCACATCGTGCTTATTACGTATTACTGGAGACATACCACATTTTAATCAGCCGTTGGTGATGTTGTAAGCAATCCTACCACTTAGCACAAGCATTACTAGCGGAGGTATCAACTCTGAAAATATAGCAGCTGTAGAGCGATGATAATATTGGTATAGTCCAATCAAACACTTATTATTTCATTATGAAAACAAGGCAGCGTGAGTGGCGAAAAAAGGCGTATGAAGAAATATGGGGTTTTCCCAATTAAACACATGGAAACGTAGTCATAGAACAACTGTTTATTCCATCAGAACATACCAACACTGGACAATTCCCGCAGATTAGAAATTAGAGCATTTCACTCGAGCATAAACTAATTACTCATGCGAAATAGATGTTAATTTACGAAATGAATATTCCACATGGCTAAGGGCACAGGGTAACAGGTTTTGTAAACAATCACAGCACAAAAATCTCTTTTTTCTGAGCTCATGCTCTCGCTATTTATGAGAATGCGCGGAGGAATTCCGATTGAAATGAAAACTTCAAGCTAAACCAACGAAAATCACGAACGAGCCTCGAAGTGAAACTGGGATCCGACACTCAGCCAATGGAGAGCGATCAAGAAACGTCACAGGAAAGAATCCCAGCGCCGCTAATGGAATGATTTCGGTGTGAAAAGGCTGGTGCCTCGCGGGCGGGAAAATGAGATGAAATAGAATAAAAAGTAAAAATGGCTTTGATAAATATTCGAAAAATAAGTAACTGCGTTCAGAACTTTGCAGTTTGGTAGACGATAAAAGTTAATGAAGGGATTAAAAGTTTAGATTACGTTTTGGAATAAATCTATTATTAAGATACGCGTTTTAAAAATAGAGGAATTTAGCTAGAAATAAATAATAGAGCGTATTAAAAAAAAGGAAATAATGAATAGGTCGGCAATTATAAATATTGCATAATAAATAAATGGGTTAAGTTGAACAATCACGTCGTGCTTTTTACGACATAGTTACTGTATTAATACTGTATATTAATCAGCCATTGGTGAGGTTGTATAGCAGTCGTACCACTTTGTGCAAGCATCGCTTTAGGAGGTGTCAACACTGTGTAAATTTAGCATCTGTGGACCGATAGAATACTTCAGTTAACTTATTTAATCATCTCTATCGATTGTTGATAGTGATAAGATTGGTAAAGTCCAATCAAACAACCATTGGTTCATGATGCAGTCAAGGCAAATTAGGCCGAAGAGTGGTGAAAAATGGATTATCAAGAAATCTAGGGTTTTCCCAATTAAAACATAGAAACGTAGTCATCATAAACTGTTTATTCCTTCAGAACATATCAACGTAAACGATTCCCACAGGATGAGAATTATCAGAGCCATCATGCTTCAGCACGAACTAGTTATTCATGCGAAAAATATGTTATATAACGAATTTAATATTCTACGGGACTTAGGACACCAAGTAACAGATTAGGTAAACAATCTAACAGCAAAAAAAAAATCTTCTTCTGAGCTCATGCTCGAGTGTTTTATTAGATTACGGGGAGGAATTCCGATTGAAAAGCAAAGTTCAGGATAACTAAACAAATTCATGAGTGAGACTCGAAAGAAGCTGCGATTCGCCACTCAACCAATGGAGAGCGATCGAGAAACGTCATAGAAATAAATCCAATTTCTGCTGATGGAAGGATTCCGATGTGAATAGGCTGACGCTCGCCCGGCTGGCGGAAAAATGAGATGAAATAAAATAAAAATGTAAAAATGGCTTTTATAAACGTTCAAAAATAAAGTAACTGCGCTCAGAATTTTACAGTTTGGTAGCTGATAAAAATTAATGAAGGGATTAAAAGTTTAGATTAAGTTTTTGAATAAGACTATTATTAAGATACGCCTTTTAAATTTACCGGAATTTAACTAGAAATAAATAACAGATAGTATTAAAATGGGAAATAATGAATATTCCAGCAATTTAGAATAATTTAAATGAATAGTACAAGTAAAATTTTTATATAACATATATATTATATTAAATATTTAAAAAAGCAATAATTAAGGAGATAATATTATATTTTTTACTTGTTCAGTTCTAAATAAAATATTTAGTTTTAAATTTTGACTTTTTTTTTAAACCAAACTTTTTCTGCTTTCACTTAATCTGAAGATGGCGAAAATATAGAGCATTTTAATAGTGAATTTTAAATTTACTTAATAAAGTTATTACATATTTTAAAAGAATATATGTTATAGAAGATGCTATTAAAACAAAATATATAAATATGCATTTATTCATATAATTATTCAAAATGTGCCATATGCAAATAAAATGGAAAAAAAAAATCAATAAATAAAGATTTATGTATATTAAATGAAGAAAAAAAAACAGAATTTTCTTTTTCAGTTCAATTTGCAAGCAATAAATTTTGAGAAATTTTAATGTAGTTATTTCATAGATCTTATGTGAAACAAAACTCATAATGATCAGAGATCACTTACAAAATTAAATGTAACAATTTTTTATGTAACATTTTCTCTTCTTTTAGAAAAATAATATTTCAAATCAATTTATTTTTTTTTTTATATTACTTAAACTGTATAAATTTTGTATAAACTTTTGTATAAATTTTATATAGTCATTAAAGTTTATGAAAGTGAATGTTTCATACCGAAGTATCTCACTTAAAAAAAAAGTCAAAGAGATAAGAAAAATAATATCCAATCTATCATTAGAACATAACATAGAAAGTACACATAATCCATTTAATTATTTAAAATACTATCATAAATTTAAGGAGCAACTTTATTTACTGAAGGACAAAAAATATCACTTTCAGTAAACTGGGCAAATAAAAAAATATTAAATTCCTTAATACATTCATTAGAAAGTCATCCCTTTTTCCTCCTTACAAATAAATCCTACAAATAATATTTTTTAGCTACTTTTGTTAGTCTATTATTTGTTAACTTTTAGCAACGTATTCTTTTTTAGCCACTACCAATACTTTTTCAAAAGGATTTCGTATTTAATATGTGCTTCATAAAATGTAAATGATTTTCTGATAATGTTATATAAATTTATAAATATACATGTTTTTGTGAAACTTAAATTTGTTTAATAAGTAATTTATGTAATGTTTAACGAAGGTAAATCAGAAGCATTTTTCATAATTATTAATTTTCAGCAACCTTTCAATTGCATACTGTTTTATAATGTAACCTTGCAGAAATTGAAAATATGAAACATACTTTTCTGATTCGACTTTAATTAAACTACTCTGCGCATTAAACAGTAGAAACTTAACTTTCTTAGACGAAATAATTCACTTAATATACGAAGCAGCGATAATTAAGTCAAGTAAGTTAGTTTGTATTTCGGTTTATTTACTCTTCTTCGAAAGCAGCAGTTGTGAGTTTATATTATTCAATATAATATTTAGGCATTATTTTCGTTGAAAGTCTCAGCCATGACACTAAAAATGTAACAGTAAATGCTTTTAATTATATATATTGAAACAAAGAAGGTACGTTTGAAAAGAATGACAGATACTTTTCACTCTTATTTAACTTTGTAATGTTTTGTACGTAGAATGTCAGTTTTTCGAATAATTATATTTATGTTCTGTAATATCACATACTGACTTGTAGATTTTTCAAGAAGTCATATTATATTGTAATAGCGCTCTAGTTAACGCAGCTGTAATTTTTAGTATGAGAGCCACAATTTTTCAGAATATCGTTGTTTAAAGCATTTAAAACATGACATCCCTTACCAAAAGCACCACTGTATTAAGGAAAATATATTTTAAAACTAAAATTATTATTTCCCAATTAAAAAAATGAAATTCAAAAAATTTTGAAAAAGAAGTATATTTCCGAAACATTTAATGTAATTTCTTTTTATGATAAAATTATTTTTCATATGAGTAATTTGAAAAATCTTCTTTTAAACAAGTGTATTTAGCTATAAATTTGAGAAAGAAGATATAAAAATTATGTCCTTTGTTTAAATTTTCTATCTAAAGGCATCAGAAAACTTCGGAAAGAGCTTCGAGATTTTTTTTTTATTTATTTAGTCTTTGCATTTTCCAGGAATTCATCTTTTAGATGGCAGAAAACAGCCGCAATGCTGTAAGACTAAATCTTATTTTTTGCGTTTGTTATGGTAAGATAAAAATATATTGCATGCTGATGCTAAGAAAACAGAATATTCTTTGCAGTTTGTAACATATATTTATATATATTTTTTTTAAGGAAGATATTTTTAGCAATAGTAAAAGAGGCATTAAGAAACAACACACATATCAGAAAATAAAGGACTGTAAACAAATATAATAATTTATAGAACTTTGCTGGTCAAAAGGCATACTATGATTAAATTCTTACTTTACATTTTATTCAATACGTATTAATATAATATTTGATGACTATAAACAAATATCATAATTTATAGAACTTTGCTGGTCAAAATGCATACTATGATTAAATTCTTACTTTACATTTTATTCAATACGTATTAATATAATATTTGATGTAGACATAAAATATGCTGAATCATAAAAACTCTTAAAATGAGTAAATTGCGTTATTTTTTCATTATATTTATTAAAAAGGACTTTCAAAGAATCAAATTTACATAATAAATTATAGAAACAAAAACATCCCTCTTTTACTTCATATCTATAGAGTTGGGTATAGCAGGATACAGCCACACTGGCATGTTAAAAAGAATATCTCAATTTTGAAGCAGTATAATTAGCCCATTAGGGAGAAATTGTATATAGTTAGCTTCAACCTGGTAGGTAAAGTAACTGTTACGATATCTGACTATTGTGATTTATGTATTTCCTGTATTTAACAATTTATTATATAATTATGTTTATTTTTTATTTTTTTCTAGTTTACAAAGTACTTAAACATGCATACATTTGAAGTTATCTGAAACTTTTTGTGCTATTATGTGTAGCATTTTCAGAAAGGATTTATTTCCCACGATGAAACTGTTTCTGGGATTTGAAATAGGCATTGTTACAACTTGCGTTCCGATACACGTTTTCTTTTCGTGAAAACGGATATCCTGCGTGACATAAAAGGGAATATGGGAGAAAAATATCACACAGCCCTTAAAGAATGTTCGTAGAAAAAACAACTAAAACTAGATGAGGAAGAATTGTTATGATTTTTTAAAGCAAAAATAAAGCTGAACATATTTTTATTATTAATTAATTAATTATCATTTTGTCTTTAAATATAAATCATTAGATTCATAATTGAATTATGACTCTTGTTTGAGTTTCAAATGTGTAAATAAATATATTTTTTTCTTTTTAAAGAAAGTTAAATTATTTTATTTCCTGTTAAATTGACATGCACATGAAGATTAATATTCGGTTTTACCAAACCGTTGGAGTAAGACCAAATAATGTAACGTTTTATAAATAATATCTATTAATAAAAATTTGTTGAATTCGTGATATATTTAAAATTATATTATTGGGTCAGTGTAACTGAAGAGCGTGCAATCAAAATTCTGCGCAAATTCTGACTTCAAAAGCAACAAATAATAAGTTATGGTTTTACACTACTTTTCCTTACTCAAAAATTAATAATATTGGCGCAAAACGATCTTGAACAATGATTGTTTTATTCTAATTCAACTTTGTAAAAAGATGCGTCATACTATCTTATAGTCAACTGGTATTAAAATTAAATAATTATAAGTAAAATTTCTTTATATGTGCAAGTTAGACATGAAAACGCTAAAAACTGTCCTCTTATAATTCCAGACGTTCCGACTAATAAGAAGAGCAGTCATAATAACAGCGTTACATACATAATAGGATCTCCTCTTCCCAATATAAATGAAGTTATTAATAATTGCTCTTGGCGAGAAATATATAACTATAAAAATCGGTAATTTTAAATTTTAGATCGCCATAAGCTGTATGTTAACTTTATGCAATATGTCTTTCAGAAAATTCCAAATGTTCCCCCTACAAAACCTTCACTACAAAATCAAGCTCCTGCAGTTTTACATTACTTCCAAGGTGATCGTGTTTCTCAAAAAGAAATATCTAAAAGCAAATATTCGCCTGAATACACTAAACGTAATGCATTATTTCGGGACTTGCATATTTCGTTTCTCTTCTTATATGCTTCCATTGTATACTTGGTTATCAAAATGCACATATCATATACAGCTTATTCATCTATTTCAAAACACACATGTGATATAGGCACATCTTACACGAATATCAAAACACACGCATACTAAAACACGCAATTATCTGATTTCCAGACATGCATCTCTTGACATTATGAATCGATATCAATTTTTACAATTTAGTTTACAGTTATTTCATAATTTAATTTACACATCCAGGTGGCGTATTTAGCGCAAAAGTGCTATTTAAGATCTTTAGTGGTACTCACATCCATTTGACAGGGCATTGTGTCAATGATGACAGCATTTGAATGTAGACACAATTACCGAAAATATGTTACAAAAAAAATCACTTAACTTACTATGAACAATCATTTCTTTAACTTACAACTCATTTGTCAACCAGCTTATATTTTTAATTATTGTAGCAAACGTGCATTGTTGACATGGATAAAAACAACATTCGGGAAAATTATTCAAAAAGCTCTTAGTCACCTTTTTCAAGCACAGTTCAATTGAAAGTACATTTTTCTATTATTCAAATGTATAAAAGTTGTAATTATGCAATATTCAGAAGTAAAGGACGAGCAATTACACAGAAAGGCCATTACCGGTCGTTGAAACCGTCCTTATACATTTCAAAAGTAATTATTGTTTTTTGTTAGGTGGCCGAAAGTTAGCTACTACTTATTATAAACGACAAAAAAGTTCTTAGTTTAAAAAAAAGGAATTTGTCGCTAAAAAATATAGATTTTTCATTATTAGGCAACTAAATTTTCGTAAAAGATGGCGATTAAAAGTTTTCAAAAAGTCACTAAAAGTGGAGTAAAACAATATTTTTAAGCATCTATTTAAATTCATGAAATATTTTGTATAAGTTCGTGCAAACAATGCCACTTTCATTCAATCATATCTGAAAATAAATGACAGTTCTTGACAAAGAAGTGACTGAAATTATATATATATATATTTGTTGAAAAATATTTTAAACGATAATGAATTATGGCCTTTTACATGCAATTTAGTATTTAATGAAAATGGTATTTAAAAAAAAATTAAGGTGTACAATATAACTAAATTTATTTAACTCTTAAGCATTCAGGATTTCATGCAATTTAAATGTAACATATAAGGATTCCCAAGCAACTAGTCCATTAAATGGAAATTAATGCATTAAAATTCCATTAAATTGTCCCTTTGTACTTTGCACTTTCCTAGAAAATAGAACTTTGGGCAATGAAATTGACGCCAGTTATTCTCAAGAATCCAAGATTATCCTAATAACTCTAAGAATTTTAATATTTGAATTAGACTCCGTTACATTACTTTATTATTATTATTATTATTATTATTATTATTATTATTATTATTATTATTATTATTATTCTCTGCCTGTGGCAACTAAATCATCCATTTTTGTGGAGATAAGAGGAATATATATACGAGCCAATAGATTTTAATTGAAATCACCTTCTCATAAAAAAAAAAAAATGTTCCGTCAAGAAATTGTAACAATATTAAATTATACTTTTCAAAAACATTCTAAGAGATAAAAACATAATTGGGCATATTGAAACTTTATTAAACAATATTTCGCATTAAGCGAAGCCTGTCGACGAATTAAAATCTAAAAATTAATCCATGATATCTCTTGGAGTTTTATATTTAACTAAAGAAAATATAAATTTAAAAAAATCCGCAATTTCCATTCAGTTGTTAAATTTTTACCCCTATTTATGATTTTAAAGTAGAAATATAAATTTCCCATTGATTATTTCCTAAGGATGGCATTTAAAAATTGTCCAAAAGCTTTAAAACTGAATATTTATGGGAGAAAATGATTTTTTAAAACATTTATTTTAGTTTATAAATCTGCCTTTATTTATTTATTTATTTTCAAAATTAGAGCCAAATCTAAGAAACATTTTTTTGAAAATTTAACAAATAACGTAATTGAAATTTTGCGCTTTTATTACAACGAATTTTTACCTGCATTGTTAGCATGTTTTTATGGGTGATAGTTATTATTTAAAAAATAATATTTTGTATGTTTTTTAAATGTATATGAAAATTCAGCGGAAAACTATAATAATATAATATTATAATTTAAACTATATATTAAAATATAAACCTTTCCTCATTTAAATATAGTCTTAAATATCCATGTTTTCATAAAACTTTTAAAACATTATATTAGTGGTATTTGACTAAAATAATTAAAGCAAAAATTTCATATTTGTGAAAATTTAGTATGCTTTCAACTGCTTTCAACTGTCTCACATATTTTGAAAATTTGAAATACACTTAACCAATTCTTATGTAATTAAATTACGTTGTTCTCTTAAGAGGAGAAACTAAACTTTCTTTCAAGAATTAATTCTATTAACGTACGAAAATGAGATAATTAAGTTAGGATCCAGTCGTATGAATTGTTCTTATAAAGATGTTGTTCAGAATTTATTATAACATGTATATTTTGAAATTGACGTCATCTAAGTTCTCTATTGTAACGTTCTAATAGTTATTAGTAATGTATTTCGAATTCGATACATTGAATTATTAAGTTATGTACAGTAAACTTTTAAAAAATTCAATAGATTTTATTTCACATATCTCTATATTATTCAGTAGAAAAAATTAGTTTAATAGAATGTTGCTTTTATAAGAATACATTTAAATATCAATTTTCATCTCTGCACTTTTTAAATTTTACACATTCTGAAAAAGGGTTTTTTTTTGTCACTCATGTGCGTGTTAATAACCCGAAATCAGTATATTAAAGTTTAAATAAGTATAGAAGTAAAATAGTTTTTAAAAAGCTCTTTTATACACAATCAATGTTCATCTTGAAAATCATGCCTATTTTTGTTTATTGCATTTCTTGTGTTTTTTCACCAAAACTTTATTTGCAATACATTAATTTGGTCCCCGTGTGCACCCAAATCGATTATTAAAAACTCACTGTTTTTTTTTTCTTTTTTTTTTTTCTTTTTTTTACGCTTCATAGAAAACGCAAACAACCGACTTTTTTAAAGAATATGTAACTTTAGCTCTGTTTCTATTTTTAATTAGGGAAACGGGAAAGAAATGTGAAACGTTATTTCAACCATATTTTTAAGATTTCTAAGTTAAATTCTCTACCTATAATGCTAAAGTAATTAAGATTAAACTATTAATTGATAAAAGAGTATTTAAAAAATATATATTACATTATTTACATTATTAAATATATTGCATAAATATATTAGTTAAATATATTGCACTCTGCATTTCTTGTTCATAATTTAGTTTCATCTTTCAGCTTTAAAATGTCTCATTGTTTCAAATTATGGTTGCCGTTTGGCATATTTTGGTTATCGTTTACTGGCAAATAATTAAATACACTGTTTGTTTTAACTCCCATATAATTATATACGTTACAGAATATATTTGGCAATTTATCACCTATGGCTAACTAACAGTAGATTGGCTCGCTGTATTAACAACATTGCATTATTATGTTAAATGTTATATTACACAAAATTCCTTTAGTGATATGCTGCGCCAAAACAAAGACAAAAGAAGAACACTAAAAACTCACAAAAGGTGAAACTAAAACATTATCATGCTTTTAATTATGCTTGTAAATATTGCATGTAAGCTATAAAAAATTATATCTACCACATGCAAATGTAGTCATACAAGTATTGAAAAGAAATATCGTTAATTATTAAACTGGTAAAGCATAAAGTAATAATATTTCAATAAAGAAAATGCTATCTAAATGGGAGATGTCAAAGAAGTGTAAGTGAATATTGTTAATTTTTAAGCTTATGAAGCATAAAATTATCTATATCTCAAAATAAAATCCCGAATGTTTAAAAAAGTAATGAATGCCCGTGAAGTGTTTGTCCAATGAGGTTTGTCATTGTGGGTGATGATGAATTAAAAGATATTCTATACAAATACCGGGGGTCCGGACATTTAATTAAAATATTATGGATGTTTAGGAAATCAGTGACTAAGAAATCAGTGTTGTGACAATGTGAAGATATGGATGCATCCTCCCGATGAAATAGATGTTTAAGAGTGTTTCTGGATTATCAATTTCTAATATTTGTTAACAGGATATCAGTTTTACTTGGGGAATTCGTGGGCCAAATTGTTATTGTGGGTTTAATATGATGCAACTTGTTATTGTGTTCAGTATTCTAACTTTTTTGCCATTTATTATAAATAAAACATTTGATGACATGTTTAATATCCGTAAAAGGAATCCGGTGGTATACCGGATTAATAGCACGTTTTGCCGCATCGTCTGGTTTTTGATTACCTGGAATACTCATGTGTCCACGTGCCCAGCAAAAAGTGTATATTACGACCACGATTGGTAAGTTGCGTAAAAAGTTTGAAAAAACGGGATGGTGTGTAGCATCTATGAAACTTTTAGAATCTGTATAGAGGATTAAAGATGCATGATCATGATGCTATTTGAAAAACGTAGCCTTTTTAATTGCAATTACTTCTGCAGGAATCACTGAGATAGATGAGTGTAAACGAAAGCTAATAGCAGAATTGTGGGACTCTTCTAAGAGCGATCTTCATAAGCTACACTTATATTCCGATTCAATGTTTCCGGCGCTGGCATCACTCGAGGAAATAAGGAACCCTGCTTCGAGATTAAAAGGAATGAAGCTGTGTGAAGACTAAAGAGCGAAGGTAAGCAGAATGCGGTATAAATTCGACGACTGAAGTGTAAAGAATAGAATCCTCCCTCGATGCAGGGCTGTCACAGGCGACAATTTTTCATTTTTATTTGCACAACTATTAAAAAAAAAAGGTTTTGTTGTATATTTCTCTTGCAATATTTTTCGTACAGTATGTCAATAATTTTTCTCTTGAGAAAGTGGATCGAATAAAAAAAATAGTTACCTGTGGCAGCCCTGTCTTGACGAAATAACATGTGAAATTCAACGACGTACTAAAATATTATGGAATATTTGACAACGTATAACCTGGATCGCTCTTATTAAAGTCGAAGACTGCTGCATTTAAGTCAAATAATAAATATAAGTGTAACATGTCTAGTTGTCTTTATTTTTTCCTGGTCTTTTTGTGTCTAATAAATGTCAGTGATTGTCTTCAAATTGGGTATTATTCTTAGTTTGGGATCTCACGCCCCACAAATAACATTATTTTCAGAAATAATGCAACAACCACCATAATTTCCACATTTTGACCCATCTGTATATAGATCTATATGGTTTTTGAAGAATGTGCGCTGTGAAGCAAAACGTTGTTGAATTGCAACAGGAGCTAGCATGTTTGTATCGGAAGTTTTGAAAGGATGGAGGGAGATAATATTTAGAGAATCCATTAGAGCATTATAGTGGTGAGGGCATGAGCTTACTTATTGCTTAGAAAGCTACTAAATTTAAGGCATCTGATTCTATATACAAGAAGAGGTATGCATGATAGGCGGTGCTGATTAAGTAGACCATCATCTGTGTTAGTATGTGATAATAAAGACTGTGGTCATGATGTGAGAAGTTTCGATAGTATCAATCCAGAGATAGCTTTTCACGGATGTACTGAAGTGTATATTCATTACATTCAACATAGAGATTTAACATTGTGGACGTTCGAAATGCACCATATCAAACACGAAGTGCACTATTCGCCCAACAAGTATTCGGAAGTACTTTAACTAAACTAAACGTTGCTGACATTTTTTACGTAATTATAAGATATGAGGCAAGAAAATGCGTTTCTTGTCAAAATATAAACCTAGAAAGCGGACGCAGTCAACAACAGCAATTTGTGATGCTCCAATGAAAATTTCAGGGTCTGAATGCAGATTCCAATGGCTACAGATATGAACATGAAACACATTCTGAAAAATAATAAAACCATTTTTTATTGCTCATTTTTAAATATTATTGATTGCAATTTAAAATTGTCTTTCTATAAAACGCATGTCGTGTTTTATACACTGTAAAAAAATCTGTAAAGTTACTAAAGTTTTCTAGGAAACTGGGATTCCTAGAACTTCTCATGTAACGGCAACATCAAACACTCATGTAACAGACATACTTTTGCGCCAAAAATCAAAAAATCTGTAAGGTTACTAAGAATGTTTTAGGAAACTGGGATGCGTAGAGCATTTCATGTAAGGGCAACCAGGGTTACAGATAAACTTTTAGTAAGATTACTGTAATTTTAGAATATTCATTTGTAAAGTTACAGATTTCTGTAGCTTTACAAAAACTAGTTTTGTAGATTTGCAGCTTTTTTGTACAGTTACAGATGAAAGTTTAGTAAGCATGTAACTTTACATCTGTACAACTACAGATTCCTTTTTTACAGTGTACGCATAATTTTAAAGTTCTCAAAATTTAGAAGAAATTTCTCCTGAATGAATTTGAAAAAGTGCATTTACAAGGGCATTCTTAGTAAAAATAGGAAGGTTCCCATGAAAGTTTATGTTAAAATGATTGCGAAGGATACCATACTGCCATGTTTCATCGTATGCTTTCATCATGTCAAAAAAAGCCTTCCGGCCAGTGCCGGGAGGAAGACGTAGCTTTCATATTCCTTATTTTTTAAAACCCACCTTATATTATTAAAAAACAAGAAACTCAAATTAGTGCAACCCAATTATAGAAGTTTCAGTTCTAATTTTTGTCAATGCTGGATGTGAATGAGAACTTCTCAAAATTAGTCAGCGTTATATAACCTTGTTTTATTTAAAGTGATTTATATTCGGTCGCCAAATTCGATAATATTTTGAAGTGTCCGCCATTTTAGAACAACATGATGGGTGAAGCTAACCAATGAACTTGGCCGAGATCATAGTAATTCCCGAGTACATGCTCACTCACATCGTAATCGGTTGATATATACCAGGGCTGTCGCACGCAAAAAATCAGATTTTTCAAAATATCAGTCACATTAAAAATTAAAACTGCTATAACTCAGACATTTTTTAAGATAAAAACAAAACAAAAATGCTCCAGAATTCTTCTTTCAAGGTCAAACGATTAAGAAAGAAACCTTTTTCAATTTTTAATTTTTTTTACCTCCTTTTAAATTTAATTTTTTAAGGGACACCATTTTGAAACAAAATGGCGGAAGAAGCTGGCCAACGACCTTGACTTGACATTAAATTTACAGTATGCACATGCCTTGTCACATCCAAATCGGTTAATAAATACGCGTTTTTTCGCGTGAAAAAAAAAAAAAAAAAAAAAAAAAAAAACAGATCGTTTGAAAATGTCAGTCATGCTAGATATTCAAGTTGCTATAACTTTTTGAATATATAGACGAAATTAAAAATTCTTCGAAATCCTTGTATCAAGATCAAACGCATAAGAAAAAAATATTTCTCAATTTCTCATTTTTTTTGTACCTCATTATAAATTTAAATTTATTTAAAAACTTTTAAATTGCCGCCATTTTGAAACAAGATGGCGGATGAAACTGGCCAACCAACTCGTTCGAGACATTATTATGTACTCTGTACACACCAAGGTACATACAAATGGGTTCATAAATACAGTGTGATTTGCAGTGTCACAAATATCATAATATATATATATTCCGATATTTGTCATATTTGTATATATATATATATATATATATATACAGTAGGTTAAGAAATTATAAGACTATTTGATTTTGAAATTTATGAAGTAAATAAAGGCTCTAATTATAGTTTAAACACATGAGATATCAAATAAAACATATTTATTAAAATTAGTTTGCATTAATTTTTAATTATGCAATTAATATGCATGTTGAGAAAAATATAAGCAATGATTGAAAAATACGTTGCTAAGAAATTATAAGACCGCTTGTCTAAAAACAAAAATAATATATACAGTAGTACGATATTGGTCCTCCATTTTCCCTTATAACCTCAAACACCCTATTTTTCATAGATCAAGTGATTAAGTAGAGATTTAGAAGTATTGTGCCATTCTTTTACAATGGCTACTTCTAGTTCATTGACAGATAAAAACTACTTACTATTAACATAAACTTTGCGACTGAATATGCCCCAAAGATTTTCCATAGTATTCAACTCTGTACTTCGAATTGGCCATGACAAAACATGATTTTTTTTTTATTAAACCATTGCTGGGTGGATTTAAACGCATGGCAAGAAGCATTGTCCTACAGAAACATCCAGTTAGCACCATCTAAAAAAAACCCAAAATCAAATGATCATATAACATAGTTTGATATTGAACAGAGTTCATACGTCCCGAAATTTGTGTTAAATCATATAATCCATCCTGACTAAAAGCTCCCCAAACTATTATTGATCATTCTCCAATTTGTCGACTGAAACATTGATTCGGTATCTTTCTGAAATTAATCCAATAGTGTTTATAATCTTCCGGACCTTCAAGATTAAATTTTGTTTCATCTGAAAATACCACTTGTTTCTATTGCTTGTCCCATGAATGACATTTTTAGCCCAATTCAGTCTTTGTTTTTTATGTTTCATTAACCTCGGTTTGTTAAAATTTTCATACATTTTGTTTAACTATTTGATTTTAGAATCTTCCAAACTGTTACGTGTGAGGCTCTTTTGCTGAAACGATTCGAAATTTTCCGATTAGAAAGAGGTTTTTGAGTTGATAATTGAAATATTTGTCGATCATCCCATGCTGTCAAATTCCTTTTTCTTCCAGATCGTTTAATTTTATTTGAATCATTTTTCTATTTATTTCATTGTGATTGGTAGTTTTAGAAGGCTTCATTAACCGATCTATTTCTCATTCAGATTTACCAATACCCTTATAAAACCAGATTTTTCTTACTTCGGTCGCAGACAACTCTTTACCTGCGGCATCGTAAATAAGACTATCTAAACCTTCACCTTTGCTTCTCGGGAATACTTTCACGATATACAATCACGATATATTATGATTTGACATATAATATGCTAATTTCCTCAGGTGGTCTTATAATTTCATAACAGTTACCTTATTTGCGCTTTAAAAAAATTAGAAGTTTTTAATAAAATGTAACTTAAATTTTAATGTAGTAATTATAACAGAAAACGTTCTGCGATCACTTTTAAATACACACACTAAAACACGCTAAAAATGTGCATATTGTGTCTTCTTCTTCAGAAGTGTACCAATTCGTTATGGTTCTTTGAATTTCTTAACGCACTGTATAGGGGAGAATAGAGAGGGTTGACCCACTTTTTACAAAATATTTTTTTTTTATTTTTTTAATATTGAACGTACAATAAATTTTATATATCATTTTATTCGTTATACAATCAGTTATCATAATAAAATTGCTACATAAGTGCAATATAAAAGAAATTTGAAAGATGATTAATTTTAATAATCAGAAAATAATGGGTCAAGGCTCTCCACATATGGGAGAGTTGACCCACTATATGGGAGGCTGGACCCACATAGTTTTATATTGAAATATTTGTGAAGAGAAACAAAATCAGTTTAAAAAAGCAAAATAACATTATGCTACATGCTTTAATTATTATAAAAATATATTTTTGAAACTATGATGCTTAGACAAACCTGTTTAGACGTAGTCGAAAGTGAGAGGAGAATCATTTTGTTTCGAACAGGATTTTATCTGAGCAGGTGTAATCGTACAGCAGGGAAAAAGAAATTTTAACATTTAAGGCAGTATTCCGTTAGAAACGCGTTCCGTTTTCATAGCCTTTCATGTATTATTATGTCCTTATTTTGAAGCCATTGTCCTTTTTTTGTCTTCTTGTCCTGCTTTTTGTGACACTCAACCGAACAACTCTAGTTTCACATAGCTTGGCTTCATCTCACTGTATTCATCCTGGTGAAATTTGTCTACATACATTCCTAAAGTTTTTCGATCAATGCTATGTTCTTTTGAAGTCGCATGAGCCCTTAACTTAATATTAATATTTTTAAAACCTTTCATGTGAAAAAATGTTAATGATAAGTACAAAAATTGTCAAATAAAAGATTGGCACCGGAATTTATGAACAAATTTATTTTGAAATAAGAAAATGGCTTTGTTTCACGTAAATATTAAATGGAAAAGATTTTTGCAAAATTCTGGTGCCATTGTGGTGTTTGGGAAATAAAATTAAGATGTTTCATAAACATACCACCGACTCTGAAAGGGTTAAGACTGCTGCTTTCATACTTCAAGTCCTTTCCACTGTTTCTATTTACCTATATATGTAATATTTAAATGAAAAAAGTTCCTATCAAATTTCCCATTTATAGTTCATTAAATTTTTTCTTTCAGTGGATACTATAGCAATTTTTCACATCTTTCTTTAATCTGTTTTAATCATTTTATTTTCTATCACCCCATTTTACTGTAGCTTTACAGAATAAATTTACATTATTGTTTTATATATAACCATTAACGTTTCATTATGCACAGTGTATAATAAAAATATTTCCAAAACCACTTAATTAAGGGGACCTTGAGCATCTGGTCAACCCTCCCTCTCATTGACTGGGTCAAGCCTCCCCACATAGCCCTTTTCTAAAAAATAGAAAATAGTTATATTAAGCCTAAATTAATGTACAATCTTTGCACCTGGAATGAAAGCTCGATATTTCTGCATTACTTAAAACCTATTCACTTAAATTTCTATGATATATTTTATCTGAAAAAATCTTACAAAATATTTCTAAAAAACACAACTTTTAGGTTGAAAACGCCTCTCAATTGATTTTTCCCGCACCTGTTTCGATTATTTGTATGAAACAAAGACTGTTGTTTTGGGCATTCCAATAACTTTGGTTGACACCTTAAGATAAAACGCTGAAATTCTTTTAAATATGAAAACTTATGGGTGGGTCAAGCCTCCCGTATGGTCAACCTTCCCCAGTCTCCCCTATACAAGATTTCCCAGCATTATTGGGGAAAAATTTAAAGAGAGTAATGGGGCATCATAAGGAATCAAATTTGCATAGCAACCCATGGTCGGAATCGCTTTCTTGCCGCGGTAGTGATGACACAAAACACAAGAAAGAAGGGACACGAACAGGAGAGAATACATGTTTATTATTCTTGGTGCTGCAAAAATGTCAGGACAATGCTGGAAAGTGCTGATGAACTTGTTGCACCCATCGTGGAGGCGGCTGGGAAAATCCAAGACACTTCCGGTATTTTCGAGAACATTAGAGCTTCCATGCTCCGGAGATGCGCTTCAATGCAGACCGTTGCCATGTCGAACACCTACTTTGATGACAATCGTTGTCTCTTTAATGTTCTTTTTTTCTTAGTTTTTTTCTGTGCTAAGAATAATAAACATGTTTTCTCTTCTTACTCGTGATCTCTTTTTCTTGTGTTTTATGTCACCACTACCGAACAAGGAATGCGTTTCCGATCATGGATTGTTATGATCTGAATCCTTGTAATGTCCCCTACCTCCCATTAAAGTTTATCTAAATGATACTGGGATAGGCTGTATATATAAATCAACATTTGAACGGAGGGTGGTTTTGGGGTCTGGGGTCGTGATCGGTGCAAACATACCAAAATTTTTCGGAATCGCATTCCTCCGAACGGCTGCAACAGGTAGCTTTTTATTAGGAAAACTACCTAAAATGCTGCGACTAGACAGTTGTGCTTTACAAAAAAAAAAAGAAAGGCCGTATATATGCTTTTAAAATAATGGTGTTATGAATAGTATCCATACCCTTCCGAAATCCGCTTTGCAAGGCTCAAGGCTGCAATGAGTGCTAATGGAAAAAAAGCCTTAAAAATTATGTAGTAATTTATAATTAAGTTCAGAGTACATTATAATAGTATATCGTCATCAGAAACCGACCTGTAAACGTAATTTGTATAATTTTCGCATATCAAGAAATGGTTTAAAAACAATTACAAAATGCCATCGTTACGTACAAAAGCAAGGTTAAGTTAAACATAAGAGTGTACAAAAATAAATATTTGCTTTCAATAAGATTGTTTTGTGCGAACACATTTTATCTGAATTTCTTCTCTAATTAATGCTGCACCTTCAATAACATAACTTTTATAAATGAAGTAATTTAGTTAATATTGGGAGAAAAGATATTTTCTATTTTATCTGCCGTCGCATTTATTGTACTTCGTAAGCAGCTGTTGCGCATTATATTTAGAAGTTCACTTCTTAGAAAGTTTCTCTGTGAAGGTGAAAAATTTATTAATAAATACTTCCGAATTCAATAAATTGAAAAAGATAACCATAAAAAATTCGTAATATTTTATTAGATATTTTTTTTATCTAACTCTGTAATATTTTGCATAGGAAAATGTTAGTTTTAATCGATTTTTTGTGTGTGTCTATTCTCTTCGTTGTCCCAGTTTTCTTCTCCATTTTTAGGTGCTTTAATACATAAATTTAGGTGCGTAATTATACAAATACGTAGCACATATAGTCGTCGTTCGGTCCGTCTGTCTGGCTGGCTGTCCGTCTGTCAGTCTCTACGCCCGTCCGCATACAACGTAGAATAGACTACCCAACCGAATGGTCTGAAATTTTAAATGTACAATTGTTGCACAATTATTTCGAGTCATTTCAAATTTTATGGAAATTGGATGCATAGTTTAATTACAATGACAGTCAAAATTTTCCGTTGCATTACATACAGTGGAAAAAAATAACTTCAAGTGCATTTTAATAATGTTACAGGTTTTCTGACAGAATGAAATGGATATGCACCTATGAAGAGCACTAAAATATACATTCAGTACAATATACGGTGTAAAAAATATTTATAAAACTAGTTATAGGACGAACGCACCACATTTGCCGCGTTTCACGTGCAATTTCCAACTTGTTTAATTAAAATTTGTACTTCTTACCATTGTATTCATACAATACGAATGAAATGCAAGGTTTTTTTTAACTATAATTAGCTGAAAAGACTTAAATATCTTCTTTAAATACTGTATATGTTTATCTACTAAAAAACAACTTTTCAAAAGTAAAAAAAAGCCAAGCAAAAAAAAAAAAAAAAAAGAAAGAAAAAAAAAGAAAAGAAAAAAGGTGAAAGTTGTGGTTAAAAAATAGTGTGATATCAAATTTCCAAGCTTATATTACGGTACTTATTTAACATTTTTTTATAAAAATTTACCATATGTAAGTCGAGTACCTAAGTATGCGTTGATAGAAAGCCTTTTATCCTTTACTAAATACATCATAACGTGTTTCTGAAAATTAAATTTTTTTTAATTATGCATGAGGGGCTTGGCGGCCATCTTTCCATATTTTACACAATTTTCTAAGCACACAAGTTCATTGTTAAAATTCGAAGTTCGAAATTGTTACTAAAGCAAACATTTTATTCTTTTAATTTATGGAAATGAGTGCCTAAAAATTTGTGTCTAAAAATAAAGCTGAAGTAACTTCAGGTTTCATCTTATGATTCTCTTTTTTCGGAGGAGGGTTAATTAATTAGATAAAGCAGTAAAAATCAATTTGTTTTTTTCAAAATAAAAAACTTTCCTAATTTATCTGTCTGTAGCTAAAACTAGAAGTTCGAAATTCTTAATAAACCAAATATGTTACGAGTTTGAGTGCTTAGAAATTTGTGTAAAATATGGAAAGATGGCCGCCAAGCCCATCATGCATAATTAAAAAAAAATAATTTTCAGAAACACGTTATGATGTATTTAGTAAAAGAGAAAAGGCTTTCTATCAACGCATACTTAGGTACTCGACTTACACATGGTAAATTTTTATCAAAAAATGTTAAATAAGTACCGTAATATAAGCTTGGAAATTTGATATCACACTATTTTTTAGCCACAACTTTCACCTTTTTTCTTTTCTTTTCTTTTTTTCTTTTTTTTTTCTTTGCTTGGCTTTTTCTTACTTTTGAAAAGTTCTTTTTTAGTAGATATCAGTTCTTTTTTTAAAACAAATGATATATAATTGAAATAATTCTACTAGCATAAATTAAAATTAGTCCTTGTATAGCCTTTATTGGCAGGGAGCAAACACAATATTATACATTTTGTTTACATATCATTCATTTTTTATAGTGATTAATAATTTAAAACTAAGGAAAGTCAATTTCTTCTTTCAAAGTATCAGTCTTTCTCAATTTATATCTCCTTAAAATTTTCTACGAAAGATGAAAATTTAGTAAAAAGCAGAGTCGAAATAAAATATATATTTACAGTTAGTCTGTCAGTTAATTGTTTCTTCTAATTTTTTTTGCTGACGGATTTGCAAAAAAAAATTACCTTTACAAATACCTACGGTTAATCCGAGGCATTTAAAGAATCGAAGACCTGTAAATCTAGCAATTCTAGACATAATAAAGGAACATTTTGATATAAAAAATCTAAAAATTTAAAGATATAAACTGTACATATAACTTCATCTTCAGTTAGATCGTGTTATAGAGAAGAAAGAATAAATATGTAATTTTACTCGTTTGGCTCGTTCATATTCACGAGCCAATGAATGATTTTGTTTCTTTGCTTTGACTGTTTTGTGTCATGTTTTCGTGACGCGAGTCAAGACTTTCTCAAATATTTAGGAGGTTTTGGCTTATTTCACCACCATGAAGTTATGAAAGGAGAGGAACAGACATGTCAATCGTTCCGTGTGAAAAACTAGTTACCAAAAAAACGAGTTATTTCCCTCTCTTCTGCCCTTTTCTCTCTTGATTTTGACCGATAGCAGCCCATTTAGCAGTCTCCAGTACAAGATGCCGCTATATACGGTGGACGCAGGAGGGAGGGTGTTAGCGCGACCAATGACATAATAGACCAGTTCATGATGTTTAAAAGTCATACGGAGATGGATCGAGGCTAACGAAAAAGACAGGGTACCGCAGTGGGTCCGATTCTTCTTTTTTTACAAACCGTGGAGTAACATGATGCTCTTTTCACGCACTTTCTTTGTGCATTCGAGCATCACGTGACTCCAGCGGTCTGTAAAAAAAAGAAGAATCGGACCCACCGCGGTAGCCTGTCTTTTTCGTTAGCCTCAGAGTTGGATCATCTTTACACGATGATTAGTACAAAGCTGCGCGCCGATTTTTTTTGTGTCCATTGCCATGTACAGATAATCAACTCCGTGTGACGTTATGAACTAGCCTTATATATTGTTGACCACAGTTTAGGAACAGCTACAAATGACTTCATCTATATCTACTCCGAGGTAAACGAAAAAGACAGGCTACCGCGGTGCTACAGCGCCTAGAATATATAGTGTGGAAATCGGCTATCCCAGTAATACTTAAAAAAGTGTTAAAATATTAGATCTCTTAAATTTCAAATGATGCTGAAATCCAATGAGTCGATCACAGCGATATCTGCAGGATATTTCCTAAAACTTCATGACGATTTGGTTACATCGTCTAGAATACCTAGTGTGGAAATATGTTATTAAACAACGCTAAAAATTTGTATCCCATAAATGATCGACGATACTGCTAAAATCCCAAATGTCGATCGCAGCGAAATCTGCGGGATTTTCGTATTACATTGTACAGACTAGCAATATATTGCAGTTATAGAAAATATCCTGCAGATGTCGCTGCGATCTGTATATTTCAGCAGCATCGTTGCACATTTAAGGATACAATATTTTAGCACTTTTTTAAGTATTACAAGGATAGCCAATTTCCACACTATATATTCTAGGCGCTATAATTTGGTCTAGACGCTGTGCATTTTTCTTTTACATTTTATTAACAAACATCTGACCTGCACTGTTAAAAATATCGTGAAAACTTACCTCTGTTTTTAAAGGCTCTCTATTTCCTGACCAGTGAAAACGCTACATTAACACCGAGGAAGCGTTCTCATTGGTCAGAAAATAGATAGCCTTGAAAAACAGAGGTAATTTTTCACGATATTTTTAACAGTGTGTGTGCTTGGCGTCAAGCCCGCTGTAATAATACGATGTTTACTTCGAAAATATATCACAGATGTCGCTGCGATCAGCTCCCTGGATTTCAGCGTCAGTGCACATTTAAGGGATACAACTTTTTAGCGCTGCTTGGATAGAAAATTTCCACATTGTGTATTCTAGACGCTATAGCGGTGCATTACACGTGTCTCTTTCTTCTTTAAAAAATACCCTGCATATGTCGCTGCAAATGACTGTTTGGAATTCAACATCGTTGTGCATTTAAGGGATTCACTATTTCTGCGCTTGTTTAAGTATTGCTGGGATAGTCGATTTCTACAACATATAATCTAGGCCTATAACGGAGCTATAGTATCTAGAAGATATATTTTAAAAATCGGCTTATTAAAAAGGTGCTAAAAAATTGTATCCCATAAATGTTGAACGAGGCTGAACGATGAATGTCGATCACAGCCACATATGGTAATTCCAACGTAACTATTTCAAAAGAAATCAAATGAGAAAACGTTTCGCCCAGAGAAGATCTAGAAAATGTTGCTGCTATCGACATTTGTCATTCAGTATTTTTCAATATTTATGGGATTCAATTTTTAGGAAATTTTAAAGTATTACTGGAATAGCCGGTTTCCACACCATGACCATGATCTAGGTAAATTTTTCTTTGTTATCGCAACGAGATTGACCAATCAGAAGCCAGAATTGTTGCTAACTTTTCACTGTTTGCAAAAATGTACCTGGATCTCGGCCTATATTTCTAGACGTTATAACTGAGCTCAGGAATAGTACAGAAAGCAAACTCCGTATTTTGATACATTAAGGCCGGGATCCAATTAGGAACAAGTGTGTCGCTATAACGAAGAAGCGACATATGGCTAATAAAGGTTTATTGGTAGAAGTGATAAAAACAAATCGTTAAAGGTCTTTGCGAGCGTGTCATTATCGTCAGGCTAATGCATATTGAATTATTTCCCTAGTCTAATAAAGCTTGTCTATGCGCGTATCGTCTAATGGAGGATATTCCAAATATGGGTTCAAGGCTGAAAAAGTCACGTGGTACCGGCAATTTACCTAAAGAACTTCTAACTGATGAGAAGGGAAACAGGAAACTACTACTGCTTTCTCCCCTGAACTGTTTCATTGGCTAGCGGAGATTTACATTACGTCGACGGAGCCTTCCCTTCTTTACGTTAGATGTTTTTGCCTTGACCACGTGATCATAACGCAGATAGACGCCTCTATTCAAGAAAGTGGATTGCCGTACTACAGCGCCTAGAAGATACAGTGTGGAAAACGGCTACAAAATAGTGCTAAAAAATTGAATCCCATAAATGTACAACGATGCTGAATAACAAGATGTCGATCGTAGCGCCATCGTACTGATTTAAAAACGATAGTCATTCTAAAAGAGTCTTTAACCTATTTCACGTCATTCCTTAACTAAATTAGCTTATAACAGACTAAAATATCTTATATTTATAGTTTCCGATATTTAACATTCTATATTTTTTGAAAACACAGGGTTTATATTGAAAAGAGTTACGAGATGGCGCCCGTATCAGCATATTGCCGTTGAGCATTGTTGGAGATTTATGGAATACAAGTTTTTAGCACTTTTTAAAGCATTATAGGAATAGCCGTTTTCCACACTGTATCTTCTAGGCGCTGTAGCCGTACTTTAGCACCTAGAATATATAGTGTGGAAATTGGCTATCCCTGTAATACTTAAAAAAATGCTAAAACATTGTATCCCTCAACTGTGCAACGATGCTGCTGAAATATAGAGATCACAGCGACATCTGCAGGATATTTTCTCAAACTGCAAGATATTGCTAGTCTATACAGTGTAATACTAAATCCCGCAGATGTCGCTGTGATCGATACTTGGGATTTTAGCAGTATCATTGCACATTTGAGGGATACAAATTTTTAGCGTTGTTTGGATAGCATATTTCCACACAAGGTATTCTGGACGCTGTAGCCATATTTTCGGCAAAAACTTGAAATGAGCATGCTTCCTGTGCATATATCATCACTCTTATGTATAAAGGCTCTCTGTTATGGTGTTGATTCTGAGCGCTCTTTGTTAAATTTCTATATTTGTGTTTTAGAGAAAGCAATACAGAAAAGTACTGTTACAAGGGAAACAACAACTTCTTTAATACGAAATGTATAGCAAAGGAGTTCAGAATCACTGCCTTAAATAGTTTCGAATATGTATTGTTGTTTTGACAATCAATATCCTTCCTGGATGTGGAAATGCAAAATTGTGTTCAACATAATGGAGGATATTCCATCTACACTTTGATCACGTGGTCAAGGTAAAAACTTCTATCGTAAAGAAGGGAAGGCTCCGTAGACGTGTAATGTAAATCCCCGCTAGCCAATGAAATGGTTCACGAGGCAAAGTAGTAGTATGTTCCCTTCTTATCAGTTTGAAGTTCTTTGGATAAATTACCGGTATCACGTGACTTTTTTCAGCCTCGAACCCATATTTGGAATACCTCCATTGGGCGCAATCTACACTGTTAAAAATATCGTGAAAGATTACCTCTGTTTTTAAAAGCTATCTATTTTCTGACCAATGAGAATGCTCGATAGGTGTTTATGTCGCGTTATCATTGGTCAGAAAATAGATAGCCTTTAAAAACAGAGGTAATTTTTCACGATATTTTTAACAGTGTAGATAGATTTTTGGCTGTTGATTCATCAATCAGAAGCCTGCATTTTTGAGAACTTTTCGCTGTTTGCAGAAATGCAGGCTATTGATTGGTGATTCTCGTTTCGCTAACAGCGAAAATTCTATCTGGATCCTAGCCTACATTTCTACAAACATTGCACTTCATCCACGGCACTAAAAAAATGACTCAAAACTTTCATCACAAACTTTCATAATTTGTAAAATTTAGAACTAATTAACAGTTTTTCGCTAATTATGAATAGAAAATTAATGTTTTTAAAGCTGAATTTTATAAAAGCACGTAGATTGAGTAAATATCTATCCAAAAATTCAATCCTTACCTTTTTCTGTCCATTATTTAAGTCTCTACCTCGATTGAAACATAAGTTGTGACGAAGAAAATAGATCTGTCATTTTTAGTATCTCGACGTTATTTTAAAAAATCTATATCTCTGTTTATAATTAATTTATGAGGATGCATTTGATCTCAAATTGAAGCTCTTCTTTATTTTGTCCTTCTGGTGTTGGTTTTATTTATCTGTGATGATTGCTTCTTTTGATATGGGAAATTTTACGCTGGCATATTTCGTCCATTTAACATGGAGAAGTTGTGTTCAGTATAATAAGCAGTTACGGTGTCTTGCTGTTATTCTTGGCGTTTGTTTGTTTGGCGGGGTTAGCATGTTTTTTTCAGCTTGGCTTGGCAGAACGGCCGTCCTGCTTGATTATATATTTATTTAAATATATTTGTCTGTTGGTATTTTCCATTTAATATCAAAAACCTAGTTTATATGAAGAAATAATTATTTTAGTCTGCAAATAACATAATAATTTTAGATGGACTAAATACGAACGGAAATTTTTGGTAATGTTGAATGCTATCAAGACTGTATACGAACTTTCGTATGCACCCTGAAAAGTCTAACTTTAAAGCACGATTCCATTGTAGATAAATAGATTTCGTCTTCATGTATTTTATTGTAGATTTATGTTGTAGAGCTCAATAGAGGTATCTTTTTTCAATAGATTCCGTTTAAATTAGTTTTATATTGTTATACTTTTTATGAATATTATAACCTAAATTACATAACAACCTGGGATTTTTTATTGGATGGAGACGAAGAATATCTAAAATGTAGAACATCTTAACTATACTTTTGACTAATAGAAAGCCGAAAATAAAGCATGAATTTAAAAATTTTTGAGAAGTTTTCATACATTTGTCTTTAATAAAGAAAATATTGATAGCTCCTTTTGCCCCACCTTGGTAGAAATTGGCACTAAATTAAGTGTATATTTGGAGAATGATATTTATGAAACTAGTACACTGTCAGAATATTTCGTCTTTATACACTAAATTATTCATCCTTTTTAAACAAATAATTTCCGTACTCCTAGAAAACATTCTTTCCCCGTTAATTCTTCCCGAAAGTCTGAAAATGTTGAAAAATTCCGTTTATTGTTTACATGCATTCATATTGGCTGTATTAATACCAAAGTTTGAATTCATTTTTAAAATTGAAAATCGAAAATTAAAAAAATAATAATATTTATAATGTATAAACAAACAAACAAAAATAATACATTCGAATTTGATAAAGTAGCAATTTTCACATTCATTTTCAACTTAAAAAAATCGATTTTATTTAAAAGAAAACATTTCTTCTCGAATTTAATAAAAAATATAACACTCATATTTTACATCTACACTGTTAAAAATATGCAGCAAATGCTGCATACTCACTCCACCACTTTTATAGAATGTTCCTGTTCTGACCAATGAGAATGCTCCATAATATAGTCAAGTTACAGTTTCCAATAAAAGCGATCGAGTGACGATGCAGACCCAGATTTTTAACAGTGTAACAATCAAATTATGTCTTATTAATTTATGTATATATGTAACAATTTTTTTCTGCTGTTATTCTATAAGTAATACTACATTAACCATTATTTCATAATGACTAAATATCCTTGCAATTAAGTTTAAATTCCGAGCTTTCTGAACAAAAATTTAACAAGCCTTACCAATCTATTGACCCAACCCCATTTGAAGGAAACCAATAACCTCATTTTAAACATTTCGTCTAAGAATCGAGCGCTGGCCGAGTGGTTAAGATGCTCGAACCTAATTGCAGGAGATCGTCACAAGTTATTTAATTACGATTTAATATTCCGTAATCTTTTCAAAGCAGATAAAAATTAGCGCGATTTTAGAGCCTGTTGTCTGGATGGAGGTTGGCTAGCGTAGCTCCGAGGGGACAGTAACCCCTAGTTATCTAAACCTATATTATATACTACCGATATTACATTTATTAAAATTATTTATAACTGCATTTTACATCCAATTTTTAACGATGATTAAAATGAATAATTATTAAACAATCATTTAAAAGGCCACGACATTTAATTTATGAGGCAGAATAGATATAGACACCTTTCAAATTATGTTCACCTTAGATTTTAACATTTCTTTATATCATTTTAAACATTTAGAATCAAAGATTTCTTTTAATCAGGTGATAAAAATCAAGATTTAATCACTTGTTTAAATTGTATGATTAAGATCGCTGACATGTTAGCTAATAGCCGTAATTAGTGTTTGAGCTTAAAAATAATGTAAATAGTTCAATTAAGCTCTAATCATAACCTAATATTATTTTTTGTTGCATTGAATTATCTCAATTAGTTGATTTTCTGCAAGCAAGTGAACACTATTGGAATTCAATGGAAGTTTGGAAATTTGACGAAATACTGGACATAGTGCCAAGTTGGCGTCACTTTGGTGACTAATTTTGGGCGCTAAATTTGGCATTATATCGCAAAGTTGGCGACAAACTTGACGATGTTTGACAACAGAGCCGGGTCTGCCCATTGGTAACCCCTTTATAGCGTCAGAAAGATCTGACCAATCAGATGCATTTTGCGGTATCTACGCAGATTTTCATTGGTCCATTTCCATTTCCAAAGCGTTACTCTTTTTTGTATACTAGGGGGCTCTGCCCCCTACGAGCTACGGTCGCCAACCCCCGTACAGACACCCCAGATTCTAAAAGCATGCTAATATCATCGGTCTTAAAAAGTTTGAATTATAATTTTAAAAAACAGTGACGGTCTCCCTCTAAACGGGTTTTCATTCATTTTCCTTTGATTGGAGATTTTTAAGACGAAATTAGCCGCTGCTAAGAGATACAATGGCTGTTTTCGTCTTTGATTAAAAACAAGAAGGAAAAATCATGCGTACGGCATAGATTATGAAACACTTTCCAATATTCCCTGAAAGCTTTAACAAAACTTCGTTATTTAGGGAAATAAGGTAAATAAGATAACTAACTAAACATTTAAAAAAATTGATTTCAGCAGTTACCATCCATAGCCCAAACACTTATTCCAATTCTTCCGAGCAGCCGTGTATTTGATCTGTAGGCTGATATATATATACTATATAATAGAAAATTTAGTTTATCAAGAAATCGCATAACAGGTTGAAATTTCTCTTTCAGCAATTTAGACTAATAGATGAAAACATTCTTCAATACATTTGTACAGCCCTGTTGTTTACCTAGTACCTTTATTACACGCCACTATTTAGTTAAACTTTAATTCAAACTAAATCACTCTTAAAACTACTGAAATCGCATTTCCAGAATTTATCATCTATAGGCGGCCATGTATCCAATTCTTTGCGTGGCCCTGTATATCATTTTATCTATATTCTACAAACATTTCATAGAAAACTACATGCAATTCAGCATAACACATTTTAAACCCACCTTTGAGAAATTTAGGGTCATACTCAGTAACCTTTACGAATTCTTTTGCGTAGCCCAGTATATCAACTATAATATTTACACACAGCATATAGTATGTATAAATATAGTGAAACTTAAAAGCGCATATCATAATTAAAAATGCATTCCCTACCATCGCCGCTAATATATAGTATTTCGGATAGAAAATACTTATCTGAAATATTTTGTATGTTCCTGTAAATGCTATGCACTTCGTATTATACATGAAATAACTTAAGTAAGCCTCACCGACGTATATCAATTTTATTATATATGAATTTGTATAATTAAAATACGCCGCAAACAATTTCCGCCTACCATTTGTAATGGAATTCTTTTGTGTAGCCCTGTAAATGAATAGTAACTATTCGTTGCACCGCATATGCTACAAAATATTCTGCATATTTTAGTGCACTTTGTAAATGCATATATTTTTTATTATGTTTGAAAGGGTGTAACATCTTTAAAATTCATTTGAAATGATTTTTTCCCATTTGCCGTAATGTAACGGAATACTTTTGACTGTCCCTGTAATTGAACTAAACATGCTACAAACTTTATTTGAAATAGCGTTCGTGCTAGTCTAAACGTCAATAACCAAAAATTTCAGTGCGATCCGAATATATTTACGAGAGTTAGAGCGCGAACAGACAGACCAAAATAAATAACACTTATCAACTTTGTTGGTAAGTGTTAAAAATTAGTTAAAATTTTTAAAGTAAGCTAATGTAAAATGAATTAAGTATGCAGAGTCTTTGTCTCTCGGTAATGTTTAACACCGCCATGAGAAAGTTCTTTTAAATGTATCGTTTTAAATCTGACGTAATTTTCACCAAAGATTCTTTTCTCTTTTTAATATTCACATGAAAATTCTTTTGTTGTTAGAAAGGAAAGATTATTTGCGCTGTCTTAGAATTCACGATAATAGTTGAAAAGATTATCTCAAAATATGAAATAAACGTCTCGTGCGAATATATTTTTTAATTTAAAGTGTTTTGCCAACTTTTATTTATTTGGCCTTTTTAAATATGACGTAATTTCTTTTATTTGTGACTTTTAACGCATAATAATGAATTTTGTATTTAAATATTTTCTTTCCCTTTTAAAATTCACGTGTAACTGTAGTTTTTATGATGTAAATTTCAATATTTTCCTGATTTTTAACACGTTATCACTTAATTCTAATTTGAAAGTTTTTTATATTTATAATAGCCACGTCTAAATATTTTTTTTTTATTTGAAGGAAATATTATTCTTTGAGCTGTTTTTAAAATTGGCAACAGTTTAAAATAATTGCCCTTTACTAAAATGTGTAAAAAATATCTCTCGAAATTCTGAAAATTTGAATTTAAAATGAAATAAATCCTAAAAAAATGAGTCAAATTAAAAAAATAATTACAGTCTGCACATCTGGAACTTCCAATGTATAAAATGATCTAAAAATGTTTAAGTTCCTATGTATAGTTTTTCTCCTATAAAACTTTTTTGATGGAACGATTTTGACCATCTTTAACATTAAATATCTCTTTAAATAATTATTCGATTTAAAAACTGTCTGCATCAGCGTATTTATCAAACATTTCTGTACAGTACCAGTGATTTTCATATTTTTGTATGCGATATTTTTCTTAATATTAACGAAGAAAGATCCCCGGTCATAAAAAATATGGATGCCGATCAAGTAGGAGTATACCCGGATGATCTACGTAGATTTTCATTGGTCCATTTCCAAATCAAAACTTTTTTTTATATATAGAATGATAGGATATTAAATTTTATAATTTCTTATTATTTAAATATTTAAACGAATTGCTCAGTTATACCACACCATATTTTCATTAAAATATTTTAATTTAAATTAGAATTTTATTAATAATTCTGTGACAGCGTCTTGTAAGGTCCTGAGAGATGGACGGAAAAGATTTCAGTCGAGAATTCAACAAACAGCCTAGTAGGTTTATGCTAATTTAGTTGTTCCATAAACTTTCGTTGAAAAAAGAATCATATAAAAGTGTAATTGAAAAGAACAACCACGCGTACCTAAAGGCATTTTTTATGATTATCCACTGAGCTTACGTTTAGTAGTGTAACCTAACAAACCCTAGATCAAACATTTTACTTTTCTTGCATAGCTGCCAATACCTTCCACTAATCTTCCGTAATATCTGGTTTAATTTAAACCAGGTTAACTACTTTCGAACCAGAAAATTTATTTCATGAATCTTTATTTATTTAATTCAATGTTTCTAGGTGGAACGTATTTAATTTCATTTCTTGAATAAAATTCCGGTTCGAAACGCTTTAAACCAGGGTCAAATTAACGCACGTATTACGGAAGATTAGTTTGAGGTTGGCACCTATGTTCTTGGCTCACTGGAAAGTGGTTGGTAGAAAATGATTCTGTTTTATGATGCCCCTATAAAATAAAATCTTAAAACTTCATTTTGTACATGGAACTATGGATAGACAGGTATGGACATAGCTTCAAAATGGTGAAGCTTCAACTGTAACCGTTTTCGTAATGTCTCATTACCACCGGGGGAAACATCCACCAGTGAATTTGAATACCAACAGCATCGAATTTCTTTCTGTGAAATGCAATAATAGTCCACACTCTTCGGCAACTTTTTAAACTCAATATTTTATAGCCTATTAGTATAGCACATCATATTTTCCCTTTCTTTAATAGGTTTTTACGATATTATCTCTCTATTCTAAAAAAAAAGTAACTAACGATGTCACCGCCGCCGGTTTTGAATATTTTGTGACCGGAGGTCTTTCTTCGCTAATATTAAAAAAAAATATATTGCATGCAAAAATATGAAAATCGATGGTATTATAGAGAAATGTTTGATAAACACGCTGATGTTGACAGTTTTCAAATCGAAGAATTATTTTAAATGATATTTAATGCTAAAGTTAGACAAAATCGTTCCATTAAAAAAGTTTTAGAGGAGCAAAAATTATACATGGGAATTTAATCATTTTTAGATAATTTTAAATGCTATTAATTCCCGGTGTGCAACTACATTTATTTTTTTTTTAATTTGACTCATTTTTTTGAGGTTTTATTTCTATTTTAAATTCAAATTTTCAGCATTTCGAGAGATATTTTTATACAAATTTTAGAAAATAGTATTAATTTAAACTGTTGCCAACTGTATAAACAGCGCAAAAATAATGTTTGCTTCAAATTAAAATTTATTTACACGTGACCATTATAAATAGAAAAAAACCCCTTCAAACTAAAATTAAATAATTACGTATAAAAAGCAGGAACTCATTGAAAATTATCTCATAAAAACTATATTTACATGTAAGTTTTAAAGAGAAAGGATATTGTAAAATAATAAATTCATTAACATGAGATAGAAATTTTAAATAGGAAAAATTACGTCACATTTACGTCACATTACACTTATTACGCAAAATGATCAAAAAAATAATATTGCAAAACAGCTTAAATTTTAAAAATGCACGAGACATTGATTTGATATTTTGAGATGATCTTTTCTTGTTAGGACAGCGCAGTTTGGAAATGTTTAACTGATTTTATTTAATCAAAGACGAAAACAGCCATTGTATCTTTGAACAGCAGCTGATTAGGCTTTTACATTCCCTAATCAAAGAGAAATGAATAGAAATCCGTTTATATAGAGATCGCTACCGTTTTTTAAATTATAATTGAACCTTCCGAAATCTTTTTAAAGCCGATGAAGTTAGCGTGCTTTTAGAGTCTGCGGTGTCTGAACGGTGGTTGGAGATCGTAGCTCGCAGGGGGCGAAGCCCCCTAGTGAATGAAAAAAAATCGGGTCAAAATACAAAAAGGGAGAAATTTATATAAAACAAGAACAAAACATAATGCATACGGCCTAGTTTATGAAACATTTTTCAAAACACTCAGAATGCTATAAAAAAACCTCGCAGATTTCTAAGTTTAAATATGATGTTTACATGAACAATATGGAAAACGCATATGGAAAATGCATTTGAAAACTTCTACTATAAAACTTCTAAAGCAATTTCTACTATTTTCATGAATAGTCAGGAAAGTATAAATTTTTTTGTACACATTTCTATATGATCCCTTGATAAGTATGTATATTAGATAGTATGCTAAAAATTAATTCATTTGGACGCATAGCACAGTTGGAAATTTCCACACAGCAATTTTCGCCAATAAACGGATATTGTTGAAAACTTTTGCACAGCCCTCTATATATCACCCACAGAATTTATACAAACCAAGTAACATTTTAAAAATAATTAAATTTACAAACCCATTCCACAACTGAAAACACGCTTCCTGCAATTATTGTTCATAGGCTTCAATAGTTTAATTATTGTTCATTGTCTTCAGTGGGTGTTCCTGTAAATGAACGATAAATTCTATGCTCAACATGCTCTATAGTAAAATCCTTGTAGTATATTTCAGTAATAAATATCAGTTTCAACATGTTTAAAGTAGTTGATATCATTAAAATACCCCGCAAATGATTTTTTTTTCATAGACCGTAATGTAAAGAAATTGTTTTAAGTGTCCCTGTAAACGAACCGTAAATGCTACACACATTCTTTTGAATACCGAACATGTCATGTTGATACCCGATAACATATATCCATTTCATTGCAATCGGACTATATTTACGTGAGTTAGAGCACGGATACACGGACAGACAAAAGGAATTTATAAACACTTTTAAAATATGCAATTAGGTTTTTTTTTTTTTTTTTTTTAAGCGAAAAAAAAAAAAAAAAAAAAAAAAAAAGATGTTATAGAACAAATTCGCATTTGTGGAAAAGCCATCAATCATGCGGGAATTCTGCGATTTAATGTTTATTTTACACCATACATATTAATGCGAATAAGACCTTTATTTTTCACATCTTAGATCTTTATTTATCATCATCAAAGAAATTTTTACAAATAATATTTGACATAATATAATATACATTAAATTTTCATTATTAATATTTTTTTTAGTGTGATATATTTCGAAACATGTAATACAAATTCCAACAACACAATCACCGCCAAAAACCAAACCCAAAAACGCTAATATTCAAAGACTTCACCCGGAAATGCCAGTTAAATTTTTCTGGTTTCAGAAGTTTTTTCCAGCAATAAATCTCCAGCCCGGAAATATAACAGGCACGAGAAATAACGAACGACACCTCAGCCCGTGATATTGTCTTGAGCGAGAATTAAGGGGTTAAACCATGTTGGAAGGTGTTAATAAAAAAGGAATATAGGGTAAATGTTTATTTTTACATCCCACGTTTTATTATTACTATATTAACAATTTAGTAAAATTCAAACTAAGAGGTTAACAGATAAAATTAAAAGTAATGTTCATTTCCTGATATTTCAAATATGGTAAGTAATTTGCCTAGCAACAGTATAATTATATTTTCTTAATGCATTTTATACCTTTTAAAAGTATGTTTTGAATATAAGAGAACCTCCAAAGCTCACGTTAGCTCATATTTCAGGTGTTTTTAAATTAATGAAAATTTGTAAGTAGAGTAAAAGATGTATGAAAAATAAAATTCAGTTAAAAAATCATGAAGTCTGTACTGAAAATGTTTAAATTGGAAATTCGAAATAAACTGTATAAGTTGATGTTTTTTGTGAATATAAATATCTTTTATAAATATTTTTAAAACTAAACGTGGCTTTTCTCATGCGACTTTTATGTATGAAGTTGTGTTTGACGTTCATAGTTTGATTTTTTGCAATTCATATTTTTTTTCTATCCCCGATATTTCTGTGAAATTCAATATCTTAAAGAAAAACGCATGCAACTTCTTGAATAATATTGTCATATTGCAATGTTGCAATTTTTAATTTCGACAGTTTATCGATGCTCGCAAAATAACTTTTCTAATGTTATGCATTGTAGTTACAAAACAAATTAAAATATATTGAAAATTAAAACAAAAATTGTAACGATCGTAACGTTTATCAATAACCACACGTAAACTTTATTCACTTCAAATAAAATAATTTTCTGTAAATGAAATGCTTAGTAAATTGCAGTTATTAAAACATAATACAGTAGCGAAAGTTTTAATTTTCAATCAGCATGCATAACTAGTTAATTGTTTGCATATCCTAAAACGCAAATTGAAATCATTACAATTTATTTTATCTGTTTAACCCCTTAACTATTTCTTCTTTTTTTGACAGAAGAAATTAAAAATATGGACCCGGTTCCACTTTTTTTTACTAAAATATTTGGCATTGTACAATCGAAGAAGTTATGCCATTTAACAAACCAAACATTACAGTTAAAAGTAAGTGGTTTCTAAAAACTTTTATTATCGAAAATAGCAAACACTTTTCGTCAAAGCTGCACTCGGGCAAAACAGTTAAGGGGTTAATTTCTATAATTATTTACTAAGCATAATTAATGTTCTTATATTGTGACATGCAAAGACATATTTTAAATTCTGAACCGGGCTAAAAGCAATTGGAGCTTACTTTATCGAAAATTAAATTAAATGTTCTTAATACTTGTAATTTTGCAATATGCTGTAAGAAGAAAGGAGGAAGAAGCGAAATTGTATAATGAAGAAATAAAATGAATAAATTATTATTTTGACTATTTTCCTTATTATAAATTTTTTAACCCGAAATAAAAGCGACTTCAAAAACTACTACGAAGTAAAAAATAATTTTTTACATAAGAGTTAATAATAAATTAAACTAAGAGGAACGTATTTACAGTTAATATTATTATAATTATGTACATTAATATCATTTTTTGGAATCGGTGCCAAGCCAAGTTAAATATCACTATCCAAAACACACACATCCATAATACAAATGTATAAAAATCTACGAGTTTTGGACGATTTAAAATTTGACTGAAAATTTTAAATGTGTCCGTTTTTAAACATTTCATCTGATGTTATAAATGTGTATTTTCAAATAAGGCTGATAACTATATGTATGCAAAATTATTTATAAAACTAGAGAACAGAATTTCTTCTTTTTCAGAATTTCGTGTCGCCCTCAACATTTCCACTAGTTCATTTTCTTCTGATGGACTGACGGCTTCTATTATTATGAAACAACCATTATAAATGAAGCGTTAGGTGAAGATGAAAGGGCAGACGTAAAAAATTTAGAACTCTAATTTTCTGGTTAGAAGGAGGGGGGGGGGATGGTAAAACTTAATTAAAAAAATTATGGAAAATTATTCCCCATATCACGCTTATACAGTCATTATAACGATTCATTTATAATGACTGTTTAATAATAATATAAACCACCAGTCCAACAGAAAACAATAACTGGGTTAAGCGGCACTCTACTGCAGTAAAAACATATTTCAATTTTAAGACTTAAAGCACACGTTTTATTTTATGTAAAATGACATCATTCGCATCCGCTTAAGAATTCCACATTTACGATCCACTCTTAAACATCTACAGTAAAGCATGCATAGCACATCACTATCGCGAAATAATGCACAAATGCAGCAAAAAGATGCCGTCATTCAAGAAAATGGACAAAAAAATGGCTATCCAATGATTCATGATACTTAAAATTAAATATAGTTTATAATAGTTTCATTGTTTTAACAGAAATCATTCGTTTATATTTTTTTCAAAATAGCACGTACTTTAATTACATTTTCATTCGGTTGTTATGAGAAAAGGGCAACAAAAATATATATTTACGATTTTAGAACTATTTTTCTTTTACTTTCTACAGAAATAAAGTACTTCCGTTGCCAATATTTAGCAAATGGCTCTAAAAACTACACAAAAAAAAATAATGTTTCAAAAATAAATGGAGATACAGTTTTCAAACAAAATGCATTTAAAACAATTTTTTTCCAATACGGCGGTATAAAAATCGAAAATGTGTAATGCTTAGAAATTAAAAAAATTGCTAGAGAGTATTTAATCGTACTGCTTTGTTTTACGGCCGACTTCTGTAAGATAACGTTATTTTTTGGAATACACAAAATAAGCTGGGAGAAAGAAATAGCATACCATACCGGGGCTAAAAAGTTTTCGATCGCGTTTAACTATCGAACGATATGTTAAGATACATCGTGCTTCGCTGTTGCTCTGGCATCAAAGATACTTCGTAAGTGGTCTTGGGTGTCAGTGTCCTTTATCGAAAGACATTTCGCAATTTGGATGTTACGTTTTCATTTCTGTTAACTGTCAGTCTTTTGCAATTTCAAGCAATAAAAGTATTTACCAATGCAGATTTTATATTATGTTTGCAAGTTTTTTTATGTTAAAAAGAATATGTATTTTTAAAAATTTATTTCCTTCTTGAAATTATTTCTAATTTCTAAATTTTATGAAGTATATAGATTTTATAATTAAAAGACTGTAATTTTTTTTTTATATATATAACAAGTTTTTTATATTCGACAATGATAATCTAAACATAAAAACAATAGACCTTAAGTTTAAGATATGTGAGCTTTATCTAGCACTCTGTGCATCAAATATGCACATACCTTTGACATAAAAATAATAATCCTAAATCCTTGTAAAATAAAATTCGAAAGATTAAAGTTTGTAAAATTTCCTTTCAAATTTATTAAAAAATATTCCAATACGTTTTACAAAATCAAACTTTCTAACACTTTTGACATTACAAACGCACACATTAATAATTCTAAACATGGAGGAAATAACTTTAAAAATATACACTGAAAATGCTTTATTAAACAACAAAGTATCTCCGATTTAAAATATTCTGTGCAGTTCTCTTTTATCCTCTCAAAACATTTGCAAAATTCTACTGCAATACATTTCTCAGTTAAATACGAAATTTCAGGAAAAGCCGAAATTCAAAATGTTTAACGAATGCATTTAAATGTTCGAAGATTTTCTAAAAAGATGAAGTCAAGTATAAATTTTGGGAACTACTTCCGAAAGTGTAAGTTTAAAATTTAAGTCTTGAATGTAAAATTAAAAAGCACTTTAGGTATCAAATATTAATATATATTTTGAAATTGTGCAAAATTCTAGTATTTTAGTGCATATGAAAATGGTATAGTTTGAAATTTTAATCATTTTTATTTAAATTTTATTTATTCATTTTTAAGTTTATAACATATTTTTTTCCTAAAATTATCTTTATATTTTCTTAATTTTCTTCAAATAATAAAATAAAATGTATAATTAATTCTTTCTTTATTTTTTTTCCTTTGAATCATTGCTCTTTTCAGTTACAACAAAGTAAAAGATATAAAATATGAACTGCTTCTTAATTATA
The DNA here is from genome assembly GCA_963932465.1 of Maratus speciosus. Taxonomy (NCBI): domain Eukaryota; kingdom Metazoa; phylum Arthropoda; class Arachnida; order Araneae; family Salticidae; genus Maratus; species Maratus speciosus. The sequence continues at coordinate 257,699,762 of OZ010800.1, read as the reverse complement.
AAAATAATTTATTTTGTTATTTAAAAAAATGTGGTATGAATTCTCTTCTGCAAATACTTTTGCAAATGTCCTTTACAAAACCATATTCATGTGTTCCGTATACCTTGAAAACTTTCAAATTTCTAAACCAGTTGTAAAGAGCTTACTTAATTGTGCCATCTCTAGACATTGCAAATGATAAATTTTGTTTCTAGAAAACTAGTTAAATAAAATAAACCCATACAAAGGGCGATTTTTTAAAAATAAAATACCACTTTCTTTTGCCTAAAATAGATGGCGAATTTTGTGTTTTCACGTGAATTAGTTATTGTGGTTGTCTGGATTGGTAGAAGAGGAATAACATTATTAACACCAAATACAACAAAATCATTTTCAAAATAAAAATGAACATCATTTCAACACTGAATGTAAATAAACCATCAAATTCATAAATGTCTTCCCTGAATATATTTAAAACAAATCACTGTATAAAAATTTGTTTTAAATATAATATATAAATAGCTGGGCTGCAACAGTACTGGATCTAATGATTAGCTGAATCAGTTTTTGTTGAAAAAAAAAAAGGCAGACATAAAGGTGTGGATCGAATTGAGTATATTTGATACAAGAACAATTACACAAACATACTGAAAGAAAACCGAAAATTTACAGGTATTTATAGATTTTGCAAGGCCCATGGCGTAGAATTGGCGGCCGTGAAAGAAAGCTACATTAAACAACCAATCACAATAAACATAGTTGTACAAAAAAAAATTAATAAGAATTTAATGTAATGCCATGATTATTTTCAACACCCGGCCATAATCTAGCATTACATCAGAAAACAAAGAAATTTCTTGAAATCAATCATTAATAATAATATGACACAATTTAAACATTACTTGTGCAAACAAAAAAGAAATAATAGTTCATAAAATTTAACTTTAGGTAATGCCTTTGTAAATAAATCAGCAATTTGCATATTCGTAGGAACATATTCAATTTTGATGTTATTTTCTTTTATAATATTGCGAACAAATTTCAATTTGATATCAATGTGTTTCATTCTACCATAATTACTCTCACTACTGATACATTTTATACATGATTGATTATCCTCAAAAATTACTAAATCCTTAATATTTACAATTTCACTAGCAATATTTTTAAGCTATAACAAGTCTTGTAAACTTTTAGTTAAAGCAATGACTTCAGCTTCAGTTGATGATAAAGCAACTGATTTTTGTTTATTTTGTTTATTATATACACAGAACAGACATGTTACAAAACCTTAAAATATAACCTGTTACTGATTTGCGGTCATTTGTGTTAGCCCCCCCCATCAGCATCAACATGCATGGATAATTTAGGATCAGAATTTTGCTTTTTATACACAAGTTTTAAAGACAATGTTTCTTTTAAATATCTTAAGATTTTCTTAAGTGCTTACCATGCAATTTCAGTAGGATTTTCTTGCAATTGACTTAAACAGTTAATAGCATACAAAATATCAGGTCGAGAAATATAAGCTAAATATAATAAACAACCTACAAGTTCACGATATGGGCCATTGAAAGGTTTACCATTTTTTAAATCAGATGGGGTGGACTTAGGAGAAATAGGAATGCCACTGGGTTTACAATCTAGCATATTAAACTTATTTAACAATTTAATTATGTAAGACTCTTGATCCATTATTAAACTATCAGAATTGAATTTAATTTGAATACCTAGAAATTCTGAAACACTTTCCGATTTTGACATATGAAACTCTTTATATAATAGGGAAATAACTACATTAGTTTCATCTACATCTGAACCTGCAATTAACATATCATCTACATACAAAGCAATAATTATTTTATGATAATTATTATACCGAATAAAAATACAAGGTTCATTATCACAAGATTTAAAATTTAACTTTGAAATAAATTCATGAAACCTTTCAAACCATTGTCGTGGGGCTTGTTTTAGACCATATAAACTTCTTTTAAGTTTACACTTTCGCCCACTTTTATCATCATAGCCTTGCGGCTGATCCATAAAAACAAGTTCATTTAACTTACCATTCAGGAACGCTGATTTAACATCTAACACAAATGCATATAAGTCTTCATTTAAAATCAAAATAAGAACCAAACGTAAAGCTGGCATACTTATTACAGGGGAAAAGGTTTCACTATAGTCTAGCCCTTCTTTTTGCATAAATCGACGAGCTACGAGTCTCGCCTTATGTCGACCATCTCTTTTGATGGTAAATACCCATTTACCAGGAAATAGCTCGTTTGTCAGGTGGTAATTTTTCAAGATCCCAGACATCGTTGATTTTCATACTTTCAATCTCCGCGTCCATAGCTTCTTTCCACAAGCGTTGTTCATCACTAGGTAGGGATTTGATATCATCAAACGTTAATGTTTCTTGTTGGCAAAGTAATGCTTCGTAAACTTCGGGATCTGGATACCGTACAGGTTGCTTTTTAAATCTTTCAGATTTTCTTGTTTTGTCTTCTTTCTCTTCAGGATCATCTAATTAATCCCTCGTATTTTCTAGAACATCTGGATCAATTTCATTATCGACTGGTTCTGAATTTTCTAGAATGTATTGTTTCCACTAAACATTTTCCTTTTTCTCTTCGTCGAATTTCACATTTCTTGATACAGTTATGCGTTTCGTTTCAGGATCTAGTAATCTATATCCCATTGAAGAATAACCAATGAAGATCATTTGTTTAGACCTATCGTCAAGCTTCTTTCGATGAACGGAAGGAATTAACATGAAGCACTGCATCCAAAAACACGTATGTGCTTGAAATCGGCTTCTTCTCCATGTTTCAGGAAGTACAGAGTTTTGTTCTCAATAGTGCTGCTTGGCATTCGGTTTTTCAAGTAAGCTGTTGAAAGGATAGCTTGACCCCAAAAAGTCTTTGGTAAATTTGATTCAGCAATCAAAGCACGTCCTATATTCAGAAGTGACCTATTCCAGCGTTCAGCTACTCCATTCAAAGATTGCGTGTATGGAGGAGCGGGATCGATCCCTATACCAAGATCTCTAGTAAAATTCACTAAATCATTCGAAAAATATTCCTTCCCGTTATCACATCTAATTTTCTTCACTGTAGGGTTGGATTTTAAGAACATTTTTAATTCTTCTGAGACTTCACTTTTATGTTTCAGTAAACGTACTTCAGTAAAACGAGAAAAATCATCGATAAGAGCCATAAAATAGCACTCGCCAGAAAAGGTTGTCGGAAAAATAGGTCCACAAATGTCACTATGAATCAAAGTCATTGGCTTGGTTTCTCTTTTTCTTGGTCCTTTCCCCATTGGTGTTGCACTCTGTTTTGCCCGAGCACAAATATCACAAAAAGAATCAGGTACCGGAAGCTTCATATCTTTCGATACTTTGTCACTCGGATGACCAAGTCTGCGATGCCAGATATCACAATGATTTTTCTTTGAAGTAAGAACGGTTTCGTAAACAGGGACAAAGTCACTTACGTATTGTCCATTCAAATCACGTTCACAAAAGTAAAAACGGTTTCTCCCTTTTTCGATAAATACTTTTTGATTCTTGAAAATAACTGTATAATTTGCACTTTCAATTTTCCTAACGGAAATGAGTTGCCCGTTTAAGTCTGGAACATAAAGGACATCCTTTAAAGTAATTTCCATTCCATTTGATAGTTTTCCATTAATATTTCCAATACCTTTGATTTCTAGATTCGTTGTTTTTGATGCACATTTAATAGTTCCTGAAGAAGGTACTAAGGATGCGAAATAATTCTCATTAGAACACATATGGGAAGTTGCTTCGGAATCTACTATAAATTCATTCTTTTAATGCTTCCAGCAACGAAAGAAACAGCTGAAGAGGCAAATTTTTCTTCATTTGAATTTTTAACAGCTTTACAGTAACGTTTTATGTGTCCGAATTTTCCACAAGAATGGCAAGTAATTTTCTTTCTACAATATTTCGCTGTATGCCCTTTAGAATTGCAAATTTTGCAAAAGAATTCTTTGCGAGTCGACACAAATGCAGTATTATCATGAGCAGCCTTAGTATATACTTTTTCTTTCTTTGAATCCAAAAGAAGTGCTTCAGCATCTAATAATCTTTGTGACACGAAATCTAATGTCAAAACAGAATTCGTTTGGTTTTCTAAAGCAATCTTAACATTTTCAAATTCCTGAGGCAATGACATCAAAATATAAACAATAGTATCCGTTTCATTAACTTTTGCCCCAGACAGCTTAAGATCCGAAATTAATTTATTTATTTCATCAATGTGATTTCTCATAGAAACTGTACGATCTTTCTTAATCGTTGCCAATCTCTTCCGAATTAAAATTTGATTCACTGCACGCTTTGTATCATAAGTGCGTTCTAATTTATTCCAAATTTTATGAGCTGTATTTTCATCTTGAAGTGATGCAAGAACATTATCACTTAATAATGATAATAATAAAGCGTAAGCCTTTTTTGCTTTCACGACATCGGCGGCATTGTCTAGAGCCGCTTCATTTTCCAGGAATTTTTCCAATTCTTTAGCAGCAAAAATTGCCGTTACTCTTCGTTTCCAACCGAAAAAACTTTTCCATCACCTTCAAAAAGAGGGATGCCGTAAACATCTTTTGAAGAATCCATTCTGCTCGATAAAATATATAAAAAGTAAGATAAAATCTTTTTCACTCAAAATCCCAGCAGAAATGAAAAACAGAAAAATAACGGCGTCAGTATGTCTCGCAGCTCATTTCAACACTTGCTAGAACCACGCTCTGCTGTTGAAATAAATAAAAAAAAAAGGCAGACATAAAGGTATGGATCGAATTGAGTATATTTGATACAAGAACAATTACACAAACATACTGAAAGAAAACAGAAAATTTACAGGTATTTATAGATTTTGCAAGGCCCATGGCGGAGAATTGGCGGCCGTGAAAGAAAGCTACATTAAACAACCAATCACAATAAACATAGTTGTACAAAAAGAAATTAATAAGAATTTAATGTAATGCCATGATTATTTTCAACAGTTTTTAACAATTTGTAATTATTGAAGTCTAGTACATAAATTACATGCAGTGTAATATCATTTTCCTTGCAAAGCAAAATTCATCTGTTGGATAATTTTCTGAAAGTCTTCTTTATTGTTACATTTATTAACGTAAATCCTAACTCAGCCTAGAGTGAGACGGTGTTTATTTTTTATTTTATACAAGAATTTTCACGCTGGTTTAAATAGAAAATATGTTTTACATGACGCATATTATAACCATTAACATTTGTACTAAAAACATTAAAGCATCTTTTTTATTTCATTAACTTAAGCCTAATTATTCTCTATTAAAAACTAATATCGGTAGGTATTTTTAAGATATGCGCCAATGCTGAGTTTTTTGCACTTGGGAAGTAATACAAGAAATAAATTTTAGTACTATACATTGAAATGTATAAATCATAATAATATGAAATAAAATTTCAACACTTTAGGTGATAATAACCTAATGTTATTCTGTATAAATGATTTAGACATGGCCTTTTTTTGAGATGGTTACTTTCCTAACTGTAATACTCCATATGTTATTTTAAAATATATAGTTATTTGAAGGTGTTACATTGAGAAATATTTATTAAATTTAAAATAAAGTGTAGGGGAGACTGAGGAGGGTTTAAAGTAGAGGAGGCTCAACCCACCCGTCAGTTTTCATATTTAAAAGAATTTCATAGTTTTACCAATACGTGGTAACCAAAGCTACAGGAGTGTACAAACAATAGTTTTTGTAATAAATAGTACCATAAGACGAAATGCAATTTTTCACCTTGATTCAACATAAAACAAATAATGTGAATATTAAAAAGGTCCACAATCTTACTTCAAAGGCGACTAATGTAATGAAAAAGATGTTACAAGTTTAAAATATACATTTTATTTAAAACTTCTTAGTACTTTCAAACCTTCCAGGCTCATCATCAGAGAATATCTTAATAACTAAATGTTGTGTATTTATACAAATACGTCACGAGCCAATAATTACCAGAATTGAAAGTAGAAGTAGCAGTAGCAATTTATTGGATTAAATTCAATCCAAGTAATTGCTACTGCTACTTCTACTTTCAATGTCATAAAATAAATGGAACTGCAACTAATAATATAAATAGGACTTCCCTCAGAGGGATTAGTCTGAGCGATATTGCTGAGAACATAGATTTAATAATAACATGTGGAAGAAAAAAAATGAGATATTATCTTTAATTGTCCATAAACTGCGATAAATTGTTGAAATGATGAAAATAAACGAATCGTAGAATTACAAAATCTTATATATAAATTCGTATACACTGTTTAAAAAAATGGGAAATCAAACCATGCAAGACAGCCATGCATGGATATAAAATTTAAAGTACGCAATATATTAAAAGTAAAATAGAAAATGAAACACTAAATTATCTTATATTGGAATTTTGATGTCAATGATGTCAAAAATGATGTCAGGAGCATAATCAGACGCTCCGCACCAATTTGAGTAACTTTAAATGACCAATATGATGTTTAAAAAGAATGGACTATACTTTATATGGTGTGTGCTCCCCCGGAATAGTTAATATTGTACAATAGCTGTTTTCCACGTATGCAATGAGGTTGTCGATAACAGTTAAGGAATTCTCTCCTTAAAATCTGATATAGTATCAAAGAACCGAATACATCAACAGTGGAATGCAATGCTTCGTTAGAGTGTGTTTTAGATATGCTCGATCGGATTTAAATGATGAGTGTATGCTGGCCACTACGTACGCTGTATTGTTTTGTTTTCAAACATATTCTGCACAAGTTGAGCTGTATTTAGCATGTATTAAATAAAAGAAATCGACAATGATTGCAACATAAAGTATGACACAAGATCTGAATATATCGTCTGCATAACTTTTGAGCTGTCAAAGTGTCATTTGAAGTAATTTACAAATCCATATATATTTATTCAGCAAATCATGCAAGCTAACATACGTCAATATGAACCCGATTATGAAATTTCACCAGAATAAGTTAATATATAAAAAAATCTACTAATGATAATTGAGAATATGACCTTATGATAAAATGTCTAGAAAAATGAATCAGATAAAAAATTCATATCACATTTAAAACGGCACTTCCCTCTTTTAGTGGCCCTGGCGAGAGAGAGAAAAGCATAGAGAAGGAACACTTTAACAAGTACTTTCGGGCAACCTACTCGCTGTTTCATACAGTTCTTTATTCAATATTTACACAATTTATTGAATGCTAAGTGGGTATCTATCAGTTTTGTTGCATTTAAATTGCATGTTTTGCGGAGGAAATGCAGCATTATGAAATATTTAAAGTTGCTGTACCTAATAATTCCAAATTAATGGTAATTGAGATCGCTTTCCGTTAATTTCATCTTTTTAAATTTTAAATTTTTTAGAAACCATTCATAGAGACAATTGTATATTTTAAAACTAACCCGAAGCAAAACTTCAAGAATTTGGGCTCAGCAGTAACACAGAAATAGAAAATTTTCGAAAGTTTTTTGTTTCAGCACTATTTTATATAGCGACATTTTTAGAAATTGTTCTATTGCGAGAATTTACGTCATGATAAATACAGCTATGTCAATTTTCATGTTTATATTCCTAACAATTCCATGTGCTTCGTTACTTAGATCATCTTTAGATCTTTTTCCGCTTTATATAGTCTTTCGATTTTTTAGAATTCGTTCTACAACGAGCATTTACATCTTATAAATTACTGCCATGCCAAAGTTCTAGTTTCTAACCCCAACAGTATCCCAAAAATTTTAGTATTCCAAATAAATCATAGTTTAGATACTTTCTAGAAATTTTTACGTTTATCCGTCAAATTGAACCTTTTAGACAGCGTTTATTACGAGTACTTACATCTTAAAAGTGACTACTGCACCAAATTTAAAATTTCTAACTCAATCAATATCACAAAAATCGTAATTTTAGAACTTTGTTGCTCCTGCAGCGATGTAGGTTCTTGCACTGACATAAAATACAGCCTTTTTTTCGGAGCAGAGATGGCCACCAACATTTTTCCAAGTTGGCTATGTAGCTTCAGAGATAACACCTCACAAACGTACATGCATTAATAATATTATACACTTTATAATATTATAACGCTTTATAATATTAGCATTAGATGTACAGATACAAAAGCCATTTATCTGTTACAAACTAAAGCGTTTTTGCGTTGCCCAGAATTTGAAGGATGTTTTATCTGAAAAATCAATTTCAAAATTTAACATACAACACAAAACAAACATTAAAAAAAGCCGTCGAAATGTTGTATGAATGAATCATATGAAAACGCTATATAAAAATGTATAAATGTATATAACAGACGCAAAAGAATACAGCTATAAATGAACTTATTTCAATTTATAATTGGAGCAATAATGTTAAAATACGCCAATATTTCCCTAGTCGGGTTTTTATCATGCTTCAATACATTTTTCACACTCATATGACGTTATACTATATCCACCACGTCCTTTATATTTCCAATATGACGTAATATTTTCCTCTTTCACGTGGAAACCTTCAAATAGAAAAGTTATGAAGTTATATTCACTTTCATTTAAATTCGTCAAACTATTTATTTCATTTTCATTTTTCACGTGAATATCTTGCAATAAAAAAGTTATGATGTAATATTCACTTTTTTTTTCAATTCGGCAAACTATTTATTTCATTTTAATTTTTCATGTGGAAATCTTCCAGTAGAAAATTAATTGTTGTAGTAATAATTTTATTGTGTATTTTAATTGTTGGCAACTGCTATAACGAAAAATGTTTAAATTTGATAAGAAATTGCTGCTAAATTGGTGTTTTTTTATTAATTAAAAATTAACTATAAATTATTTCGATTCTGGATTACTTTAGTTGCCTCGACCATGTTTTAATACACATGTACGTATCTTTTCACAATTTTGGCTTCCAAATTGTGGATTTTTATAGAATTACAAACAGACAGATAGACAAGTTTTCATTTTTATATATCTCTCTATTCTAAAAAAAAGTAACTAACGCTGTTACCGCCGCCGCCGCCGGTTTTGAATTTTTTGTGACCGTAGGTCTTTCTTCGTTAATATTAAGAAAACTATTGCATACAAAAATATGAAAATCGGTGGTATTATAGAGAAATGTTTGATCAACACGCTGATGCATACAGTTTTGAAATAGAAGAATTATTTTAAGAGATATTTAATGCTAAATTTGGACAAAATCGTTCCATTAAAAACGTTTTATAGGAGCAAAAACTATACATGGGAATTTAATAAATTTTAGATCATTTTATTCAATAGAAGATCCCGGTGTGCAGATTCTATTAATTTTTTTTTTAATTTGACTCATTTTTTGAGGTTTTATTTCTATTTTAAATTCAAATATTCAGCATTTCGACAGATTCTTTTTACATATTTTAGAAAATGGTATTAATTTAAACTGTTGCCAACTGTATAAACAGCGCAAGCAATAATGTTTGCTTCAAATAAAAAAAAAAATATTTACACGTTACTCTTATAAATAGAAAAAAACTTCAAATTAGAATTAAATAATTAGGTATAAAAAGTAAAACTTACTGGAAACTACGCCATAAAGACTATATTTACATGTGAATTTTAAAAGAGAAAGGATATTGTAAAATAAATTCATTAACATGCGTTAGAAGTCTTAGATAGAAGAAATTACGTCACATAACACTTATTATGCAAAATGAACAAAATATAATATTGAAAAACAGTTTAAATTTAAAAATTGCGCGACACAAAATATTAGAGGTTAAATATTAGACTTTTTCAAAATTTTATTATTTGTCGTTTGATGTGAGGTCAGCTATAAGTATGCAAAATTTCATGTCTCAAACTATATTAAGGGCTCAGTTAGAAAAATTGCTTAAAATACACAAGTTAGAGCCTAGAGGGTTAAATATTAGACCTTTTTCAAAATTTTATTATTTGTCGTTTGATGCGAGATGTTCAGCTATAAGTATGCAAAAGTTCATGTCTCCAACACAATTAGGGGTTCAGTTAGAAAAATTGCTTAAAATACACAAGTTAGAACCCAGAGGGTTAAATATTAGACTTTTTCAAAATTTTATTATTTGTCGTTTGATGTGAGTTGTTCAGCTATATGTATGCAAAATTTCATGTCTCCAACTTAATTAGGGGCTGAGTTAGAAAAAATTGCCTAAATTACACAAGTTAGAGCCCAGAGGGTTAAATATTAGACTTTTTCAAAATTTTATCATTTGTCGTTTGATGTGAGGTGTTCAGCTATAAGTATGCAAAATTTCATGTCTCCAACTTAATTAGGGACTGAGTTAGAAAAATTGCTTAAAATACAGAAGTTAGAGACTGGTGGGTTAAATATGACTTTTTCAAACTTTTATGATTTATCGTGTTATAGCAAGTGTTCAGTTATAAGTATGCAGACTTTCAATTCTCCAACTTAATTAGCGGATGAGTTAGAAAAATTGCTTAAAATACATAAGTTAGAGCCCAGATGGTTAAATATTGGACATTTTTCAAAATTTTATTATTTGTCGTTTGATGTGAGGTGTTCAGCTATAAGTATGCAAAATTTCAATCTGGAATCGCCTGGTAAAATTTCTTACCCAGACGGCCTGAAATCCTACAATTTAAATAAAAATAAAAATATATTTCTGCCGACGTCACGCAGCAGCTGTTATAAAACCGAGAAACTTTCGCGGAGATTTTGTTTTCAATCGGTTTGCTATTGGTAATCAGAATATCGTTACCTTTACCAGTCCGAGCTGTGTTATTAAAATCGGTTTACCAAAACGGTAATTCCACATTAATTGCGCTACGGTAATTTCGGACTTTGAAGGGGATGCGTAATGGTCATTGATTGTTAAAAATCTTCGATTAATGGTAGCCAAATTTTAAGAAAAATGATCATTGAATTTTCTTTGTGGAAAAGGAAGAAAACCTGTTTCCTCAGAAGCAATAGAGAGGGTTGAGCTTCAGATGGAAGACGACAAAGCTTCCAACATATCAGTGACTGTCATGTGGCAGAAGCATTGGATATGCATGGTTCAACTGTCCAAAAGATCATGCGGATTATCCGCCGGTATTATCCATACAAGCTTCAACTTGTGGAGAAGTTGCTTCCACATGATTTTGAGACTCGACACCGGTTCGTTCTTCAGTTTCTTGCTCGTTTTGAGGTTGATTCAGAATGACCTTAGAATATCGTCTGGGCAGACGAAGCGCATTTTTATTTGGATGGTTCAGTGAATACTCACAACTTCCGGAACCAGACAATCCGCGAACAACATTACAGGTTCCGTTGCCGCGATCAAAAGTGATGGTGTGGTGTGGGTTTTCTGCATCGTTTATTTTCGGCCCATATTACTTCTAGGAATGAAGTGCTAGAGGTCCAGTAACATGCTCAATCACCGGGCAACATTATGAATCCTTGTTAGAAAAATAATTTTTTCCGGATATGCAAGCACACGTACAATTCACACGCAGGATGAAGCTCCTCCACACATTAGACACTGTGTTAAGGGCGTCCTTAAGAATCACTTCACAGAAAAGCGCTATAATGTAATTTGTGGCCTCCCAGATTTCCAGACCTCAGTCCATGTGACTTTTGACTTTGGTGGGTATTTGAAACCTTTGGTAAGTCCTGATAATCCAAGAACTTTACCTGGTCTTAAATACAGAATTTCACGACATATTCTTAGCACTTCCCGGAACACATTGTGGTTTACTGTGGAACATGCTATCTTACAATTCCAGATGGTAGCTGAAATTGATGGCCGTCATGTGGAACATGTATTGTTGCAATAAAATGTGTAAGCAATCCTAAATGTATGCTAAATGTGTAATACATTAAAAATGCCATTTTGTTGCTAAATTTTGAACTTTTTGTTTCCTTAAACAAATTCCCATTCTTATATTACGTTCGTCAAAAATTTTCACAACTTTCTGACTAATAGTTTCATCTGCAGAAAACTTTAAAGTAGGGTCCTTTAATTATAGACACCCTGTATATTTTGTCTAAACAACCCATTAATCTGCCTTGTTATTTACTATAACGTTAAGGGGTCTCAGGAGTCTTACTTTTTACCTGGCGATGCAATTTAACAACATGTCACATTTAATTTTTTTTTTTAGTCTCCATAAAACATAAATGCATAATTTTTTTTAATATAGAGTACTTAATATCTCTTCAATTTAAAATATATATTTAATATTCTATACTGAATTTTCATTTTTTTTATGTTTAATTTTGATACAAAAAAAATTAAATTGTTTTTCACTTGCATGCACTGCGCGCAAGATTGCAGCAAAACGATTGGTTCAAGAGCCACCCAAAATATTGATAATGATGTAAAACTAATGTATCTTGAACGTATACCTCATTTTAAAGAAATTTATTTATTTATTTTATTTGAAATTTAAATTTAAATTATAAAATTTTGAAAAAATTCATTATTTTATTGAAAAATATCCTATTTTAAATAATGCAATTATAATATTAAATTTGAAGTATACGTTATTCTTTACCTTAAAATGAAGATATTTACCAAGTTTCAAGCAAATTGCTTTATTAGTTTGTGAAAAATTTTGCGCGCACTGCATGTAAGTCAAAAAACAATTTTAAATTTTTTATCAAAATTAAACATATAAAATTTTAGTATAGAATATTAAAAAAATATTTTAAATAGGAAATATATTAGTTTGTCTATATTAAAAATTTTATGCAATTATGTTTTATAGAGACTAAGAAAAAAAATTAAATGCGACATTAAATGCGACATGCTGCTAAATTGTACCGCCAGATAAAAAGTAAAACTCCTGAGATCCCTTAAAAAACTAAAAGTAATTTAAGATTTTTTTTTATTTAATTATTTTTAGAATTAAAATGAAAATACATACGGTTAACATGTGGTACTTGTGATGGACACTGTACTAAAACTGGACACTATAAAGTTATATTAAAAAGTAATCTTTAAATGTCACGCAGGGGTTGAAGACTTCGTTAGGTTTGACGAGTAAATTCTTTTCTTTTATTGTCTTTAACTGCGGATATTACAAGCCATCGGTTTCGGAGCGAAGTGATTTCAACTCAAAACTGTAACACTCTATTCAATTTATCGTGTTTCTTGTACTCTGAAAGAACGAAAGATAGTTTTTATATTTGTCTATTTGTTTACGTCTAGGTGTAAGCGACTTTTTTTTAAGCATTCACTTCGCCGCTTTCTCTATTGACAGTACTTAAAAGTATCATTAAAATAACTTAATATAAAATTCATTTAATATATATCGATTAGTAGTAAAACAGTTTAGAATGATTTATAGATGCGTTACTTTATCTTGTTCCAAAAGCATTATTTGTTGCACAAATAAAAAATATTTTAAAAGGATAATTTATTTTGCCTTTGCATCTTATCAACTTTCTTGACGTTGGGGGCAGAGGGATTTTTCAATTCGGAAATATTTCTTTATTTCTATTGTAAAAACATTCTATTTGTACATTTTCTAATTCTGCAAAATACTAAAGTAAAGATTTAAAATAAAAGATTTGAGTGGAGTTATAAATATTGCACAAATCCCTATAAATTTAAAGTTAATTAATCCTTCTAAATTTTTCAACCTTTCTGAAATCCTTCTAAAATTTATTAAATGATTATGTAAATCTTCTAATGTAGTTAAAAAAATTCACGATAAATGCTTTAGAAGATAGTTTTCATGAATTCATAATTCAGTAAATAAAGGGTAATATATCTAAAATATGAATTTATATAGTGCGTTTATGTTTGAATTTTGCATCACTTTTATGCATATTCTGCCCGAGTCCTACAGGTACAGCGAGATATCACAATAAGTAGTAATAGACATCCTAATCATAAATTAGAATCATGTTTACAAGGAACGACGCGATTTTGCTAACAGTTTGTAACAGCTGAGGATTGAACCTCATCGAAAGATCTTATTTTATGAATAGAATACGAAAGCTTCAATGTTCCAATACATTTAAGAGAATAAAGTAGACCAATTCAACAAAAAAGTGCAGAATTTAATAGCAATAAGAGCTGTACCAGAGAAAAACAGCTGTTGAAATTTGCCAAGTAGGTCGGTTTTTCGTTTTTTCAGCAAATTATCGTAACTGTGATTTTAAAGGTATAGGGTCAATTGCAATAAATGTGAAAAAATATTACTTGTTTCAAAAACTGATAGCTTCAATTAGCCCATGATCCATGTCAAAACTTGTAAAACTGTCATAAAGCTATTGCTTCATTCCAATACTCAAAACATAGTTAGTTATTTGAGGTGTGGCATGTTAAGGAAGTAACTAAAATTGCTTGGTCACAATCACCAGAGATGTCCGTAATTACTCCAAAGACTATGGAGTAACTGTGAACATCAATTTGTTTATGCCCGGATGTTATAATGCTGAATTATATAAAGGTCATAGACAAAATTTTTCAAAAGTTAGTACGCATATTTTTATACAATTCGGTGACCTTCTCGGCATTTTTCGAGACCATGATAATAACCTTAAATGTACCTAAACACATTTGTTGAATGGTTTTATGTATTTTAACGAAAATCTTTCAAAGGTAGCCAATACTGCAAACTCCACTGCCTTCGGTGGCGTACACTCTCTAATTTGTAAGATTTTGTATTTTTAAATGAGAATCCATATGAAATATCATAGTAATGTGAACTCATTCCTGCTTCCAGCAGCATACACTGGGCAAGACAAAACGGCTCCGGTTTGTTTTAAATTTATATTTTTAAACGAAATCTTTCAAAACGAAACTAATGTTGCACTCTCTACTACCTTATAATTTTAAACGGAATTTTAAATCTCCGATCAATCTGAGGTGTCCCCAATATTATGACTGGCGATTTAAGTTCTGCCATTCAATACTACACTGCTCAAAACAATTAGGGAAGCACATGGTTTTAACAAAATTACGCAAATATTTACACCGATAAGTAATGTAAAATAAAACATCCACGTAGGCGTAACCAGGGGGGGTGCCCTGGGTGCCCGGGCACACCTCCCGCTCGCGGAGACTCGAGCACAATTACTTTTAAAAAATCGAAATTTACAAAAGAAAAAAGAAGTGAAAGCAGAGATCAATTAGTTGAGCAAATTAGTTTAGTTCAGAAAACTTACAGCCTAAGTTTTGAAATGTAATAAAAAAGAAATCTACGTTCTTTTTTTAAAAAAATTATGTTGTTTATCTTTTTTAAAACTAAAATATTTACAAGAATCTGTATTAGTCATAGTAAGTCAAAAAGCTAGCTTTATAATCTCACTTTGACATCTTTTATTTGGGGGAGATTTTTTTTTTTCTTTTAACGGCGTTCTTTCATGTTCCTGCAATTTCATGAGAAATTAACGCAAGTTCTTGACGAGGATAGAGACTATTTGTCTCTTTGCTTTCGTAGTTTAAAATCTAGAAAGAAGCAAAGAAAATTGAAAGGGAATGCAGATGTGAAACGGTAATTCAAAAATGCGATTAGCCAAGGGACAGAGGAGGGAGTGCACAGACTAGAGGTCTGCACGGGCCGACATTTCCAGGCCCGGGCCCGGCCCGACTCTTAGAGAAAAAAAATCGGCCCGGCCCGGCCCGATAAAAAAATTGAAAGTTTGGCCCGGCCCGGCCCGAGTGAACTTCTACAAAACATTGATTTTTACGTCGAATTGGTTAAAAATTTGTCTTGTACGAGGAGTTCTGACCTAAAATATTTATCTTAAATTTTTTTTTTCATGTTTATAATTTTTATTTTTATAGAAGTGCAGCAGGCTGCGATATTTATTTTTTTAATGAATCTCTATTTCTTGTATGTAAATGTTTCAGTTATCATTAATATTGTTAATCCATATTCCATGTATAGAAGTGTTAAAAATCGGAAAAATGCTATACAGTAAAATCTTCTAAGATGGAATTGGATAGAAAAGAAAAAAAAAAATGCGTTATAGACAAGTTCCCTTCTTAGAAAGTGTAAATGTATTATATATTCTTTTCTTACTTATTAGTATATTTATTTTGCATGGATCAACACGTTTTTCAGTTTAAAACAGGCTTCCGTCATAGGCAGGTTCCTTTTCACACATTTTACTGTATTTTAATTTAGTTATATTTTAATATGCGTAGAAATCTACTATTCTTTAAAAATAATAAATTTTAATGTTTAAGTGTAGAATAATGGCGATTCAAAAATGTATGCATTTTTTGCAAAAACTTTTGGGCCAGGCTTAATTTAACTGACCTTTAAATGGACCAGGCCACGCTGAAACAATGATTTTCATATGGGCTGGCTCAAAACTAGGACTGAAAATTTTGGGCCATGAAGACTAGGAATGAAACCAGGCCCGGCTCTGTACAGGAAAATTAAGTTAGGCCCGGCCCGAGCCTTCAGAAAAAAGTATGGCCCGGGCCCGGGCCCGGCCCGGCCCGGCCCGAGTGCCGTGAATGAAAATCAGCCCGAGCGGGCTTCGGGCCACGGGCCGGCCCGTGCAGATCTCTAGCACAGACTCCCTGCCTCCTTTGAAAATGAAAAGTAATAGCACAGAAAATTCAAATTAATCTGGAGGTTGGTTGGTTGGTTTAATTTCGTGTTTCGTGATCATTTTTTGGTTGCAGTCTTTCAAGTCAATACAGTATTTTTTTCCCTCTGAAAATTTTTATACGATTTTTAAAGTTTCTTCTCGTTTCGCGGCGTTCTTTTGAAAGTAGGAAAATGAACCAGTTTCAATCTTTTAGCCCAGTGCAGTAAATTTTGACCAAATTCGCGATTTTATTCTGCGATCCTTTTATGATATTTACAATTTTTTCCAAAATCGTTTGACGAAATTCACGTCTTTCTACGCGATTTTTGTCGAAATCCGCACTTTTCACCACTAACCTTTGACAAAATTCGTGTTTTTTACCGCGATCTTTTGACGAAATTATCATTTTTTACAGTGATATTTTGATGAAATTGTCATTTCTTTAGCACGATCTTTCGATGAAATTAGCATTTTCTTTCTACTGTCTTTTGACGGAATTCGCTTTTTCATTCTGTGATCATTTGACGAAATTCTCGTTTTTACTGCGATACTTTGGTGAAATTTATTTTCTGTTGCGGCCGATTGACGAAACTGATTTTTTTACAGGTGTAATTTGTCGAAATTCGCGATAGTTTTGCGCGACCGATCGGGAAAATTCTCGATATCTTTCCGTACCAATTAACAAAATTCTCTACTTTTTTCCGCGACATTTTGATGAAATTTGGAAAAATTTTTCGTCAATCGTTTATCGAAATTCGTAATTTTTTGCGCAATCTTTTGACGAAATTCGCGATTATTTTCTGCACTCTTATCGAAATTTCCGATATTTTTCTACAATCGTTTGAAGAAATTCTCAAATTTTCCCGAGAGCGCTTCACGAATTGACTTTGAAAAATTCCAAAAAAGAAATAAAAATCGTGGATTTAAATAAAAAAATAAAATAAAATAAAATAAAATAGTCACTGAAGAATCACAGTTCTGTGAAAGAATTTGGAGGGGGGAAATACTGCACAGTATTTTTTATTATGCGGGACTTTCCTTTTCTGTGGGCAAATCGTGCGATCCCGCACGTTATTTCTAAACCTGTCCTTCAAAGAAAACTTCATTACTAGTGGAGTTTCGTTGGTTGGGCTGTTTTTTAACGAACGTAGAATTAAACAATTCTAGGATTGAGGTGGGGACTGCCTTCGGCAAAGTACTCCCGAACAAGCTACGACCTGTTTTGTTTCGAAAGAAGCAAATCTTGAATTATTGCGTTTTTTATTTCGAGCAAAATTAAATTTTCAGCTTCCTTATAAGAACTGATTTGACATTCTTCCAATTCGAATTTAATCAAGGCAATTGCAAAAATTATCGGAGAGTTTTTTCTGTGTCAAAAAATCGCCTCAAAGCACGAAAACCACCGCTAAAAATTGCATTAAAATTTCGGAAAAGATTAAAAAACCACTGGGAACGAAATTAACTAATTGGGTAAAAGATTTAAACCGTATTCCTTTTAGGAATATAGAAAAAATCACTACGAAATGAGGGAAAAAACCCTCTAAAAATAATATTAAAAAATTGTTAAAAATTAAAAAATCGCTGTAAGAATCTCGAAAACACTTTATTGAAAATAAGACAAAGTTTATACTGGATAAAATATTGAAATCTGATTCTTTTTTACTAAGTTGAAAAAAAAATGCCGCTAAATGCGAAAAAATTCGCATAAAACATTAATTGAAAAATTCCAGAAATTGTCTTCGATATGCATGACTTCAGGCCTACAGGTCCTGTCAAATCTTACGGCTGTGCGGGCTGCAGAGTTTTTACAGAGTTTAGCGCGCTCGCGTACACACACACAGAGACAGACAAGCACCTATCTTTATTATTACAGTCACATCATGATGGTATAATTTTTATCATCTTGATAAAATTTAGTGTATATTATCATGACTTGCTTTACTTAATATATTCGACACATTCTGAGGTAAAAACATGAATTATCGTAATTTCCGGCCTATAATTCGCGGATCAAACAACTATGTTCAGATCCCGAAATCTTGTTTCATAAAATGTAACTTGTTAAATCGCGATAAATATTTAACTTCAATAATGAAATAAAATTTCTGGATCAAAACATGATTGTTTGATCCGCGGATTATAGGCAGGAAATTATGTTATTAATGAATATTATAATACTAAAATAATTGTTTATATATACTTTCCTCCAAAATTTCTTGGGTTCCTCCGGTGATCCCTAAGAAGTCATGGAGTCACATTCTGGAAAACTTCCGTACGTATGTACTGGTGTAGACCACATGCATTATCTGAAATTTATGATC
Organism: Maratus speciosus; assembly: GCA_963932465.1. NCBI lineage: Eukaryota > Metazoa > Arthropoda > Arachnida > Araneae > Salticidae > Maratus > Maratus speciosus. The sequence continues at coordinate 257,680,880 of OZ010800.1, read as the reverse complement.
CCGCAAAATTTCATCTACGAGACCTTTAGACCGGGAGTCGGCAGCACAGACAGCCACCTCATCGAATTGGAGGCTGAAATTCCAGAATTAGCTAAAACTCGATTCTCATATTAAAACGCCATCGGTCTGCCAAATTATATCTTGGTAGAAAACACCTAAAAACCCGATTTTAGCGGTCGACTCGTAGGTTTACCATTGCGTTTTCCTGCACCCAAAGGTATGAAAACATGGCGGACTGGGAGCAGGAAAACAACGGTTAACCTACGAGTCAACCGGTAAAATCGGTTTTTAGATGTTTTCTACCAAGATATGACTTGGCAGACCGATGGCGTTTTAATATGGGAATCGAGTTTTAGCTAATTCTGTAATTTTAGCCTGGAACTCGATGACGTGGTTGTCTCATGGTTCGTACGCCTCCTTGAATTTTGCGGACCAGAAAATTTTTCAGCACCAGTATTATCTTATAGAAATTCTCTTCTTAAAAGAAGGCGAAATTTTGCGCGTTTAACCTAGATTTCCTTTTTTATAAAAAGATACTGATAGTTTTCCTGGAGAAATAACGGTATCCGTACGAACCATGTGCTGCCGGCTCCCGGTCGATTTGATTGAGATAATTTTAGAACTTATGCAGTGTTCCCCTGTGCCTATAGAAGTTTCCAGCATAATTAAAGGCCTTTTTTAATCTCTATAAGAAGTTAGGGTGCCAAAAGATTTCACACTTACACACCACTCTTACTCACTGTCTTATGTCACTGCTGCAAGGAGATTTACATATCTTTTTTTTTTTTTTTTTTTACTATTAGATTTAGTTTTGATGTTTGAGCCCTTTTTAAAAGAAATATCACACAATTATACCTTCTAAGATAAAAACCTGTCTAAAGCCGAAATTCTGCCGGTTTTATGAGGTTTCGTTTTAGCAGGTTTTACCATATAAGATATTGCTTGTATCCAACATGTTCAGGTTAAGAAGTCTGGGCACCCCCCCGTTCAAAAGGCTGGTTACGCCTATGCATCCATAATTTAAAGCGAAGGAGAAAACGGAGAAAAAACTTCACATGAAAATTAAAGTTTATGACGTCAAAAAGTAGAAAAAGAAGGTAAGTGTAGAAATCGGAATTTTTCAGAAACGTCTGTTTCACTGTCTCAGTTGTAAAATTCAATTGATCAGCTTGTGTTTTGAGAAAAGGTGACTTGAAAATGTCACAACAATGTGATTTAACGAAATCCATGGCTTGGCGTGTTATCGGGACAGTTGAATCTGAGGAAACACAACGGAGAGTAGCGGACGCTGTTGGCGTTACAAGAAGTGTCAATGCAAGGCTGTGGAATCGATTCCAAGAGACATGGAATCGTTGACATCGACAAGGGCAAGGTCGGCCATGTGTTAATAAAGAAACTGATGAGCGATATATCCTGTTAATAGCTCGTCGACACGGAACGGGCAGTACTACTCAGCTGCGAACGCAGTTGTTCTTGACCACAGGACGGAAGGTGTCCAGCGAGCAGTCCGAAAGAGGCTTCATCAGGGTGGTCTCTATGCACGTAAGTCAATGGTCTGTATTCCGTTGATCTCAATCAACTACGGCCCAAAGGAGATGGGCAACTGAACATTCAGTTTGAAAGCAGTGTTGTTCGAGTCAAATGCTGTTTACAGACGAGTCCCGATTCAATCTGGATGTGACATCTGATGTGTTTTGGCATGGAGAGAAAGATGCACTCAAAATAATCCCACATTCGTTCGTGAAAGGTCACATTACAGACAAGGTGAGTTGATGCTATGGGCTGGAATCAGCATAGGTGGACATACGGGACTGTATAGCATTCGGAATGGCAATTTTATGGTCCAAAGTTATACAGACGAGATACTGAGACCTTGTGTCGTATTTTATGTTACAGCAATTAGGGATTTCCTTTTTTCCATGCATGGTAATGCTATACTCCATAGTTTTCGACTTGTGGAAAGCATGCTTGTAGCTAAAACAATACAGCGTATGGAATGACCAGCATGCTCTCCTAACCTAAATCCGATCGAGCATATTTGGGACATATACAGACTACGCACTGTTGTGAGACCAAGGCCTTATTTTACTGTCCGAGACTTGGACATCGCAATTCATGAACAGTGGAACAGTATTCAACAAAGTCTTATCGATAAGCTCATCGCATCCACGGAAAACAGGTGTTCAGAAGTCTTAGCTGTTCGACGAGACCACACGCCATATTAAAAGTCTTACAACATTTCTAAACAATACTTTTTTTTATCATTTACATGAAATTAAATTGTTGCCTTAAACCGTCTTTTCATGTTCTTTCCCTCTTTTCAAAGAATTAAAAGCTCCCTTACAATTTTTTGCGTCTTTTTTCTGTATTGCGCATTGATACACGGGTGCTATCCATTTTATGCTCATACATGGCTGTCTTGTACTATTTTCTTCATTTTTTTGCTTTCTACCCTAATTTGTTTGAGCAGTGTATATACATTTCCTGAGGAAACCTGAAGTTTTAACTTTACAATCAGTTCTGCCTTCATATGAAGCTTAATGCGGCCTAATGTGGTTCAAAACACCCAGACATAAACACATCATAATTACCTCATATCACAAAACATGTCAAGTAATTATACACGTAGTTCGGTAGGTCATTGAATATGATTAGGAGCAAAAACGAAGCGAATTTCTGTTAAATTCAAATTTGATAAATATGGGTTCCACTGACTGCAGAGCAAAAGGGCAAAATTGTAATGTTGTTTTCTCTGTATTTTTTTTATTCCGAAGACAGATCATTTTTTTCAAAGTGAATCCTTGATAGTATTAATCATAACTTAGTCTTATGTAGCTTAACATACGTTTCATTGCACAAACGGCGACATTTTAAAAATCATTCTTGATAGATATATTTTCGCAAACTTGGCAAATAATGTCACGAGAATTCATGCATAATGAAAATCAGTGCAAACATAAAATAAAATGAAATTGGATATTTGTGACCGTCGATAAATTTCTACTATTGTTACTAAAGCAGCATAGCATCTCTTTCCAAATTAAACACTGAATCATTGCAAATATTCTCGTTGCGCAAAAATATCTCTGTTGATTCTCTGATAATGGATTGTAAATAAAATCTTGACGGATAAATTATTCTGCTATTTTAAAAATAGATCTGTAAAGGTTCTTTGCTGCATTATCTGGCTAAAGCTGTGGTTCTCTTGTTGTATTTGATGTCTGTTATGTATTCTTTGATTCTAGTTTTAAGTTTTCTGCTTGTGATACCTATATAAAACTGAATTGTTCCATCTACTTTGGTGAAAGGTATTTCATGTCTACTGCTGGACAAACCCGTTTCCGCAACTAGTTTAAACTGTAATAATTTGGGTACTTTTTTTAAAACTTAGTTTGTTTCATTATAAGTGATTATCATACATATTGATTCAACTTAGTCTTTCAAAAATGGTTTACATTTGTATAATTATATTAATTTGAAAAAAATGCTTTTATTGCAGAGCTTAATGAACGAGATATATTAGCTTTTCTCGCTAAGAATATTAAAAACAATGTCTTAGTTTGATTTTATCTGATGCAAAGAAATGATAATTACGGACAAATTACTACGGGATAATTACTGCAAAACGGTTTGTCACATTGAACTGCTAAGGAATTTCATAAGCACCAGCAAAGGTTCGAACACTGAAGTAGAAACGGATGAAATGCTCACTTCTTATCAACATTCTGAACCACTGCTTTCTACTTCAAGGAAGTATCAGATATCCCCATGGTTCGTAATTACCAGTCCCAAATCAGGGTGTTTGGTGAAGAGGAAACAGAATTTTTCGAAATAGTAAAGTTTTTGCTTTAACCTCTTCGGTCCCTTGGTCCCCACACGAGTACATCTGTTTTTTTCCTTAAAAAAATAAAATGCCCGATTTTTTTTACTTTTTCACATCCCTTCTTAATAACTGAATGTTTTTTGCGTTCAAAACAAAGAATAAATGTCAGCTTCTAAGCTGATTCTCACATAAAATAAATTTTATTTTCATCTCAGTTTGCAAAATGCCTAAAAATGCCCAAAAGACTTTATGACCAAGAAAGTGAGAAATTTTCATACTTATTAAACTCGAATCTTTTTCCATTAAAAATTTTGAGGATTTATAGATTATTTACTTGTTTAAAGATCTTAAATTTGTGATTGCATTAATTTAGGTTAATGGTTATTAAATTGATATTTTTAAGGGGTTTGTAATTTTAGATTCATATTTTTGAACCTAAATTACTAAGCGCCTAAAGGATAAATTTCAGAAAAGATATTTTTTCTGTCATTTACAATGTCAATTTGTTTGGAAAAAAATAATGAATAAGCATTTGTATTATTATTTTAGCTTCGGAATTGAAACGGTTAAAGACAGATCGTTTCATTAAGTTTATTACTATACTATATCAGAATAAGAATCTTCGACTTATTAAAAACAAAAAAAAAGCTATTAACCTTTCAATGATATGACTAAAATTTATCGCACATCTGATGTGATGCGGTATCACAGACCGCTTGATTAAAATTAATAAAAAAATAATTAGAATTGTTGACTTTATTTAAATTTTGTCCTAACGGTATCATTATACTTTTCTGAAGAGCATGTGAATTAAATTGCATGAGAAAAGTATTTTATTTATATTTTTTAACTTCAGTACAGAAAAAATTGCTTTTTTTTTAAATAAAAGGTAGTTTGTTAATTTTACTAAATAAATATAAAAAATAATCGTGTACAAAAGATTTTTACAAAGTATCGTTGCAACAGTATTAAAATTGAAATGCAGTGTTTATGTTACAAAAATAATATTTACCATACGAATATGCAACAGTCAAAGTACATCATTACTGCAGTCAACACATATTTTTCGCGTACATTTAAGATATACCAGATTTTGGCATGAAAAACACCTATAAGATGGTTTTATCTAAACTGATTTTTCCGTAATAAAAATTATGTTGAACTCCACCAAAAATATTCACATTTTCAACATCAGAAAGTTTATAATTCGAATCGTGATCTCTTTCGTCAGTAAAATATGCATCATCAGAACTTTCAATATCGAAATATTCTTGATCTAAACGGTTGTTCATAATATCTTCTGTTTCCTTCTGGGTGAGGAAAGTAGAATATTTTCGAGGTTGCGACTACATCATAACATAAAAAAAATCATTAAAGAAAGGAAAAACATAAAGTATAACAAATGATGAGTATTGTACTACGGTTTCAATTAATGACACAACTGATGTGCTGTCTGACAGACTGCAAAGTGACTAATAATATGTTTAAAATCAACTCTCAGAATTCTTGTTTTGTGTGTGACCTTGGAAAGCTCCTAGAAGAAGGTACTGGTACGGGCAAGTCATATTCGCAGCGGTAGTGTTTATAGCTGGGAGTCGCAGAGTGTGTGAGACGGCGTCACATCAGTTAACGGTTAAAGGAATCGCATAAAAATAAGACTACTATTCAGAAAGAGTAGTAGCAAAATTTAAACATCGTTTGAACGCTTAATGAAAATACGAATCCAAGAGATGCCCTTTTTTAGAATCAGCTAATAAGCTTAGTATTAAAGAGCTGTGACTAAACTATGATCTTTTAAGATTTCCATGCAATGCTATGATTAAAATTCTGCTTACGGTGCTTTAAGTGATAGTTGAAATAAAACGCTGCGAAATAAGCTTTGTTGTTGAAATATGCAAAGCTACGAAATTGTTAAGCATTTAGAGACATTGTTTCAGTTGTTGAACTGTTTGCTATATTTTTTTCACTGTATTAACTCACAAAAGTAACAAAAATACCTTTTTATTATTAAAATGTGTATTTTTAGAGGCCTCTTCATGTATTTGACGTTTTTTGCGAGAAGTTAGTTGTGTCCACTGCTGAAAAAAACACGTTTTCGCTACTGGTTTAAACAGTACATTTTGGGTTATTTTGTAATGAAATTAGTCAATTGAACTATATAAATATCCATGAATGTAAAAGTTAAACAATTAACATTTCATAAACATTAATAAATTCATATTTAAAAACAGAGATATTTTTGCCAAATATTTGTAAAAATAAATGTCAATATAAGCACATTAAGAATTTGCACGTAGATTCTGTTGCAAGTAAGATATTTAAAAGAAAAGGAAAAATGAGCAATAAACACAAAGGAAATTTATAAAAAATGTTTTTTTTTACTCACTGCATTTTGCAATATATTAACACACACACACGCATATATATATATATATATATATATATATATATATATATATATATATATATATATACATATATTCTGAATCAAAAAACTCGCTTTTCATGAAAAATAAATTTCAGTTATATTTTACTTTAAATACTGAACACAAAATATATTATTTTGTGAAAAACGTTTCCGTACTTTGTTTAAAACGCACACCTACATTGCATACTTTTTAACACAATTTATACCTGATTCTGAAATTAATAATAAGAAAAAAGATTTTTAATATCTAACCATAATTTTCTACATAAAAAAATTGCTATTGTAAATTAAATAAAAGTTGTTTCTTTACAAACAAAAAAAAAATGTTCTTCTCTTTTAAAAATGCCCGTCGAAATTATTTCTAAATCTGGAAAGATGATTTAATTTTCTTTACTATAAAAACTATAAAAAACTTCAAAAAAACTTTTACCTAAACAATTAAATTTTCTTTCTATTTTTAAAAAAGTGAAATAAGTATTTCAACAACAATTTGTTTCTTAATAGTATTTTTTCTTTAATGATTTTTAAAAAGAGAAACAAGTAATTTTTTATTTAACGTTTAACTGATGTGATTAAAATTTGTCAAACAACTGATGTGACCCGGTCTCTCAGACAACTCGAATAAAATGAATAAAAAGAAAATAACTCAAATGGTTGAATTTACTTAAATTTTGTCCTAACAATATTGTTGTACTTCTCTTAGGAGCATGTGAATTAAATTGCATGAAAAAAGTATTTTATTCATATTATTTAACTTCAGTACAGAAAAGTAAAAAGCTGTAAAAGTGTTTACAGCTGGGAGTCGCGGGGTCTGGGAGACCGCGTGACATCAGTTAAAGGTTAAAATAAAAACCGAATGTAGATAACACAATTATCACAAAATAATTGAAACGTAAAATAATCTTTTTAACTTTTTTATTTCTTCCAAGTTAGTTCAGCTTTTAAAAAAATAACTAACTGTATTTATTATTTAGCGTAAGTATTTATTTAATAATTTAAATAATTTGGTGTTCAATTTTGTATCACTGTACTGAATATGTCAAGGTGGTAATGGCATATTAAATATTCTAAACTTCTGAATACTTCTTTTGATATTTTTTAATAAATGCTAACGACATACACTTTTTAAAAAATAAAATGCTTGCTTTTTAGCTTATACATTTTAATGATGTGTACATTTGTTTTTCATTTGTTTTTCATTATTGACATATCGCTGTTAAAAAAGGACACTTAAAAATGAGAAAAAGAAACCCCGTTTAGTGTATCTTCTTGGTCTAAAAATTTTCCAAATCGTATATCTATCTTATCAGAATATATAATTAACTCTATATCACTTCGACACTATGTGACTTCGCTTTTATGTATTCATCTAAAATGTATTATTGGCTCAGAACAAATGTAATACAAGAATCAATCATCCAGAACCAGATTTGGGAAATTAGCCGTAAATTATAGTCCATAAATTACAAAAGTGTAATAAGTTACAGTTCATAAGTTAAGAATGCGCGATAAATATCAGTTCACAAATTTAATAAATTTTCTCCTTCAAGTTGTTTGGTATAAGATTAGAAACTGCACATGCACACTGTAAAAAAAGACAAATGTCCTTAATTTACGAAAATGTACAATAATCACGATCGAAAATATATAACCTTTTCCGAGTCGCCCAAGATTCCCAAAATAGTTCCTTTACCTCTAGAATCCCCAGAAAAAAATATTTTCGAAATTTAAAGAAGAATTTACAAGTAAATTTTTATTAGCTGCCCTTAATTTTCGAAAACGTTTCCTAGTAGCTTTTACATTGCCTTAATCAGTGCTATGAAACCCCGAAAATAGGTTTTTCGGATTTTATCAATTCTCAAGTAAACATTTTCATCTGTATAACTGAATTTGTAAATGCAATTGTAACAAAATAATGCTAATTTTCATATTGGTGTTAATGCTGTTAATCTTGTATGTTTTCTGAATATCAAATCTTTACCTGAGAATTCATAGCATCCAAAAAAGTGGTATTCCGATTTAAGAAAACTGATTATTGCACTGTAAAAGCTATTCAGAAAAGTTACCGAAAATAACGGGCTGCTAATAAAAATTTATTTTTATAAATTCTGCTTTAAATTTCTAAATTTATTTGTTTTCTGAGGATTTTAAAGGTAAAGGAATGCTTTTCGGAATTTTCAGTGATTTGGAAGAGGTTATTGTATATATTTGTTCTTGATTATAGAACATTTTTTTTTTAGATTAAGAAACATCTGTCATTTTTTACAGTGTATTAGGTCATCAACTATGAAACTGTGATTACAAAATGGCCAGATTGGCAACGGGGCAATCTTCCACAAGTAAACTTTACTATAAATTTTATCTTATATGAAAATTCATGAAAATTTACTATCATGAATAGTAAAAAAAATTCTATTCCTTTTCAACTGTGTAAGTTTGACCCGTTGGCAATCTGGCCCCTTTTGCTGTCACAGGTTTCATATTTGATGACCTGATATCAGTAAATTCTTTTATTTGATATCTATACTACGTAATGTTGAAAAATAAGAGGTATATTTTAAATTTATAAGCATGGACAGTAGCTTGTTTTTTACTTTGTTATTCACTAAAATTTCTACCTTGACACTTAAAGAAGAACAATCAGGTTTTGGCATTTTCATTAGATTTTTAAACAATATAAATAGCATCTAAAACCTGCTTTTATTTAAATAATACGGCTCTAAATAATTATAATTGAAATTTAAAAATAGTTTAATATATAGATGTGAATATCGAATATTTTAAAATCAAAACTATATTTATATCATTTGTCTACTGCAAAAAAATCAATATTTTGAAAGTCTGTGCTATACATTTTTTGATTTTTTAAAAATGGATTTTTTTCTTAGGTACCTGCATATACAGACAATTCCCGTTAGTGCGGACTTCAAAGGGAGGTCGTTTATTTTTTCACAATAACCAAAGTCCGTGTTAGTCGATGTAAGCATTCTAACAGATAAAAATATTCCTTGATTTGAAATTTTGAATTCCGTTTTTGAAAGTTTTAAATAGATTACGTATTTATACGAATTCAAACACCATTTTTTCACATTTAGTTATGAGTAAAAAAACAAATTAATGAAAATACTGTTGATGTAAAATAATTATTTATTCAGAAGAAACGAAATATGAAAAAAAAATTACAGTGCTTACTTAATGTAATTTTATTTTATAGCTTTAATTTCATTTTTATATTTGTGTTTTAATTTCATTTTTATATTTGTGCTTTAATTTTATTTTATGTTAGAAATCTGCCACTTTTCTTTGAGATAATTGTACAATTGAATTTTTCATCACAGCTAATTTTCTAATTTTGCTATGATTTCGAAAATTTGATCGGTTGTGTCATATTTTATTTGATAATATTTGCGGAAACCAAAAACGTTGCTTGAACCGTTCCAGTAGTTGGTTGTGGTATGCTATCTTGCTGTTCATCATTATAACTAACATTTTTCCGATCTCTTTTGATTAGAGAAGCTATGATTTCGTCGTGAGAAAGTTTTCCCGAAGAAATCAAATTATCGTCAAATCAGACGAATGTTTTAGCATGTTATCATTGCTGAATATTTCACAGATCTTTTGCTTTTAAAGTTTGTTTCAGATTGTACAAGTCATTGCGTATTTCCTTGATTCAAATCTGCTTTGCAGCTCTTTTCAAACCCAGATTGGTGAAATTAATTAGATATTTTTCTGGAGAATACTTTTCACCGTGCTCGTTGAATCCATTCCATTGCTTATTTGTAGAGATTCTGAGTTGATAATTGCTTGGATCATGTGAACGAAAAGCATCCTAATACAGCGTGCTTTCAAAGTGTTCTTAAGTCCATCGGTTGAAAATAAATGTGCAGTTAAGAGGGAAAAATAAATTTTACTACTTTCAATTCAGGAATCTGTTGTTGGAGAAAAGCACAATTGTCAAGAAATTTAAGAACTTTTCGTTTTTCTTTAGTAAATCATTTGTCTAGCACATGAACATATTTCTCGTCGTCCAAGTTTTCGTGTTTACTTCATATATCGTCGGGAAGCTTTTAACTCCTTCCAAGCACGTGACCTTTTCCGATTTATCAAAAACAATGAATTTTTCAGAACCATCACAATTAGCTCAAACAAAACAGAAATAAAAGCTTTAGAATTCATTCCACCAGTGCATATTTATCATCTCAAATGTAGACTTTTTGACGGTAGCATCAAATAAATACGGCCGGTTTCGTCCACATTAAAAATATTTTTCTTTTCGTAATCTTTAGACTGAGCAGATGTTGTTTTCACATTCAACGATATGGGCATTCGAAACAGATCTGGACTTGCCGATGATAGTGAGATATTGGGTAGAATGCGGTTCTCGGAAACGACTTAACGATCTTTCACTACAGGAACATTTTTCGACTATCGTTTTTTGGCAAATTTTTGACTTTCGCTTTTAAAATACGTCTACTTATTGCATTGTTTTCCTCCGGCACTTTTATGAAACACGAAAGAACCTTTCCTTTTCAACTTCAGGATGTTTTGGTTCTCTAAATCGCTTTCTGGATCGCGAAATTGTATTACTTTGAAAAATGTCTAAAATTCTTTTTCGCGGTCCATAATGAACTTCTGATGTTCGTGGAAGTCTTATTTCTTTTCCAAGATCAGTTTGTTATTTTTCCGCTTCAATTGATGTGATAATTTTGATTTTATCGTCTAATGGCAAAACATTTTTTGAAAGAGACATGACTAGAAAAATTGATTAGAATATAAATCTTACTCGAAGCAGGAATGACTGTCTTCGTCAGTCAAATCTTGTTTTACCACACACGTGATAAAAAACAACAGGAAAAATGAATCTCTTATAATTTTCATTCTCCTATATTCAAAACTGCTGGATCTATTTGGAAGGCGCTACCTTCCACTCATCTCGTTTCATAGTCAAACCACATGCATAGAATAAATCTATATAGATATAAAGAGAGTTATTTTCGAAGCACTCTAAAACAACTTCAAACTTTTTGTGTAAAACAACTTTCTTACGATTTGATTCAATGCCAGGCTCATTTTTTAAACATTTTTCCACTTTACCCGATGAACAATACACACAAAGCGATTTTAGGTAGATTTTGTAAGAAATACTGCCTATTGTAGCCGTTACCATGGACCGACTTTTGAAAAAATCCTTCATAACTTTTCATTATATGTCCCCAGGAACCCAAAACCACTCCCACCTAAAAAGTTTATATATATAAACTATATGGCTATTAATGACCGGCAACTTTCAATTTTAGACATTTTGTTGAATATTTAGAAATATACTTGACAGATTTTTCTGGAATTTCAGGATTAAAAAGAACAGGTACGACCTCATATTAAGAAATGTCGATTTGTTAAGGGGGGCAATTAGGGGGGCAACAAAAAAAACAAAGAAACAAAATAAAACTTGGGATCACCCTGCAAAATAAAATGCACGAAAGGATGTACCGCTACCGAATGCAAATAAACAGACAATTTGCAATATGTGTATTCTTTTGTGTAAGAATAGCCTGTATATTAATAGGGATATAGCGATTTATTTAAAAAAATTAAAAAAATTCTTGCATGTTTTTTGCTTATAACATGCAGGGTTTTCAACCAAATTTAACGCCGGTTTCAGAAAAATTGACAAAATGTAGTAGAAACAATACAGTGCAATTGGTATATAAATATATTAAATATATTAGGAAATATGAGCAGTTGTATGAAATACTTTTTATCTGCGCATGCGCGAACGATAACAAGGATCATTTTACATAATTTAATAGTCAACTCTATGGAGCAACTTATTAAAAAAATCTAGTCAAATATCGTAAAAATTCAGAAAAATATTGGCGTTAAAGTGAAAAAATGTTTAGTTGTTCTCTAAAAGCAGCTGAATGATAAGGGATTTTACAGAAATTGTCATTTTTTATTAACCGAGTTTCAGAAAAAAGTTATTATTTAGTGACAGTCAACGAGTAGATTTGGAAAAAAATGCTACGATTTTGATACTCCTTTTGATCATGGTATAGGCTCGTTTTGGTGGTTATCAGAGAAGAACTAAAGCATCAATAAAATATGAAAATTAAAAAAAAAAAAATTAAAAATGACAATTTGTGTAAAATCCCTTATCATTCAGCTGCGTTTAGAGAACAACTAAAAATTTTCTCACTCTAAGGCCGATATCTTTCTGAATTGTTACGATATTTGACTAAATTTTTTTAATAAGTTACTCCATAGAGTTGACCATTAAATTATGTAAAATGATCCTTGTTATCGTTCACGCATGCGCAGATAAAAATTATTTCCTACAACTGCTCATATTTCCTAAAATATTTAAAATATTTATATTGCAATTGCACTATAGTGTTTCTACTATATTTTGTCAATTTTAATGAAATCGGTGTTAAATTTGGTTGAAAACGCTGTATGTTATAAGCAAAAAACTTGCAAGAATTTTTTAATTTTTTTAAATAAATCGCTATATCTCTATTAATATACGTTCTATTCTTACATCAAAGAATACACAAATTGCACAATGTCTCTTTATTTATATTCTGTAGCGATAGATCATTTCGTGCATTGTATTTTACAGGATGATCCCAAGTTTTTTTTTTTTTTTTTGGCCGCCTAATTGTCCCCCTTATCAAATCGACATTGCTAAATATGAGGTCATACCTGTTCTTTTTAATCCTGAAATTCCAGAAGAATCTGACAAGTGTATTTGTAAATATTCTACAAAATGTCTAAAATTGAAAATTGCCGGTCATTAATGGCAATATAGTGTATATATATATATGTAAGTATGTACTAAATTTTGTCCGCACGATAAAAGTCGAAATTATGAACAGATCGTCTTCAAACTCGCCAACAACTTTGAGATGGCTAATATCTCGGCGTGAAATGAAAATGCGCGAAATCGGCCCAAGGGAATGGAAATGGGGAGGGTTAAAAATTTTGAATACCGTCTTAACAAGATTCTGATAAAACTATCTCTTACACAACAATGGCAGGAAATAATAAATATTTTTAACATATAGCAGTTGCCAACAATAAAAAAATATATATATAAAATTCTCACCACAAAAATGCTTTTCTATTGCAAGATTTTCACGTGAAAAAAAAATGAAATAAATAGTTTGACGAATTGAAAACAAATTGAATATTACGTCATAAGTTTTATAGAGCAAGATTTCAGCATGAAAACTTAAAATGAAATAAATAGTTTGACGAATTAAAAAAATATATATATTGCGTCATATTGAAAATATAATGGACTTCAGCAGGTGAATATGTAACGTCTTGTGAGTTTGAAGAAACGTATTAAAACATGATAAAAACCCGACTATGGAAATATTAACATATTTTAACACTTAGAGGTTCTTTGAATTTGTTTTAGCCATTTTTAAACCTATTCCATATACAGTGTAACTTCAAAAGTCCGGCATTCAGAAATCCAGCAACTTCATAAATCCGGCATCAAACCATCCTTTTTCCTTCCTTTTTCTTTTACACTTTCTAGTTATGGTAGAAGAAAAATAGCAATTGTTTATGATTTGAAAATCGGAAATATAATGACAAAAAAAAAATATTTGGTATTTTTTTCATTCGTCAGAGGCAATTATTTTCTGAACAAATTTTCTGGGACCTGCAGCAACGGCATGAAGAGTAGTACACAAGTTCTTTGGAGTCTCCCTTCTGACGTTGTGCTAAATAGAACTGTCGATATCACTATAGTAACAGCTCCGAAGACGAGGATGAGTAACAGGCAGAAGTAAAGGTGTCACTAGAAAAATGCATAAATTTAACTTCAGAATTAATATCGGCTTTAGATAAAAAGACTGTATTCCCGAAATAAATCCATAATAGAAATTCTTCATTTTTACAAAATACAAGAAAAACTTGTTAATGAACGGACAAAAAAATTAAGCAAACAAAAAATTTCTCCGAAATTGCAGGAGAAGAAATAATTTCACTCTTTATTAGATTTTTTTTTCTCTAACAAAGAATATATAAATTAATGTAAATTTATTTCTATATTTAATTTTCTCTTTTTCTTACATAATTGATATTTAATAACGAAATAAATTATGGATAAAGGCACCATTAATAATATAGTACTACTTTTGATATTCCTAGTTACTACTTTTGACAATCCTTCAAATATTCGGCACAGTCCCGGTCCCGATGATGCCGGATTTTTGAAGTTATACTGCACATGCGTGTGTGTATTCGTGTTTATTAGAATTTTCACAAAATGTTTAGCTCCCTAGGGTGAAGAACCTGGGTTTATCGCTAATCTTGATTTAAGTTTTGTTGGTGAATTTAGTACTTAACTTCGAAATCTACCTCCGAGGCCCGAGCCGGCAGGGATTTTTTAAATTTAATTTCAAAAAGTATTTGAAGGGAGAGTGAAATTGGCCTCATATAATGAGGTATGTCTTAAGGGGACAGTGGAGCTTAAAATCCTTAAAAATATTTTTTTTTTTATTTTTGTAAATTTCAACTTAAATATTATTCAAGGGTACATTATATACATTATGGCATGCATTTATCAAAAAAAAAAAAAAAAAAATTATTTTTGAGGAAAAAAAATGGAATTTCACGTATCGTGTTAGAAATCTTCGAAATGCCCCATGAGTCTTCCATATCAATGAAAATCCCCAATATTTTTTTATAAAAGTTTGGCTTATATATATAAATAAAATAGAGCATCGAATTTTATATATTTGAATTTAAAGGTAAAAAAAAAATTAATAATTTGAACAT
Source organism: Maratus speciosus (assembly GCA_963932465.1). Classification (NCBI taxonomy): domain Eukaryota; kingdom Metazoa; phylum Arthropoda; class Arachnida; order Araneae; family Salticidae; genus Maratus; species Maratus speciosus. The sequence goes on along the minus strand of OZ010800.1, from coordinate 257,665,836 downwards.
TTTTTCGAAAAAATTTCAAAATTTTTCAATTTTTTTTTTTTAACCTTTAAATTCAAATATATAAAATTCGATGCTCTATTTTATTTCTACATATAAACCAAACTTTTATAAAAAATATTGGGGATTTTCATTGATATGGAATGCACTGGGGTAAATATGGTAAAATTCCATTTTTTCCTCAAAAATATTTTTTTTGTGATAAATGCATGCCATAATGCATATAATGTATCCTTGAATAATATTTAAGATAAAATTTACAAAAAAAAAAAAAAAAAAAAATTGAAAGAAAAAAAAATTGAAAAAATTTGAAATTTTGAAAATTTTTCGAAAAAATTTCAAAATTTCGATTTTTTTTAAAATTCAAATATGTAAAATTCGATGCTCTATTTTATTTCTATATATAAATGAAACTTTTATAAATAATATTGGGGATTTTCATTGATATGGAAGACGCATGGGGCATTTCGAAGATTTCTAACACGACGCGTAAAATTCCATTTTTTTCTCAAAAATATTTTTTTTTTAAATTTTTTGTGATAAATGCATGCCATAATGTATGTAATGTGCCCTTGAATAAAATTTAAGTTGAAATTTACAAAAAAATAAATAAATAAATAAAATAAAATAAAATATTTTTAAGGATTTTAAACTCCACCGTCCCCTTAAGCAGAAATACATTAACGAGACTTTGCTGTATATTGAATAATAGTAGTTAATGCTTAATTTCAAGTGAATTTCAAATACAAATGCAATTTGCTAGTTTCAATCAATCATAAAATTTGATTGTACGCTACAAACAAGTGACACATATATTATTATTTTATACATACTTGTAATAAATGCACAGTCCATATATTACGTACGTACATTGTAGTCTTATTGAAATTCAACGATACTTAGAATTATTAATATGTTTTATTATTTCAAAAATATCTCACTAATTTGTGTAGGTCAGTAAACATATATTTAAATTTCTCTTAGGCACGACAACAACAACAACAAAAAAATAATGATCAGAAAAATAATTACACACACATATTTGTATAAATATGCCTACGTGTATTACTAAGATATTTTTTACATAAATAGAAATAAATATTTATTTATTAAAGTGACTCAAATGCTTTCTTATATTAAAAAGAACTTATAAAAAAAATGATTTCTTACTAAAAAGTGCATTGATATAGTTACGCTAATTTTCTGTAAAGTACTTAATTTATAAAAACGTACGTCAATTAAATTTATGAAAACTTTAAATTAATGACTGATCAAATTACAGTTTGATAAATCCAGTTTTTATTCTTTGCTATTCAAAACTTTTTAAACTATGTCCTTTGGGTTAATTATATTGTTTGTAATTTGGAATTTGAAAGGCGTGAATTAAGACTTTTAAAATAACTCTTTCTAATTTTGTAATTGAGTAAATACATTTTAGATAAAATACAAATTAACAACTGTATATATATAAAAAAAAAACTTTTTATGTTTCAAATTTCGCAGCATGATAATTATAGAAGAAGAAAACATATTGTTAAATAGTTTTTAAATTTAGAAAAAAATAATTGTTTAGAAGAAGTCAATGAATTAAAGAATCCGATGAGAGAAAAAAGGAAGTGGTAATTATTTTGCAATTAAATCTTTATTAATGAAACCTTATTTAATTTTATTTTAACGATTAACAAGCAAACAATAAATAAGAAAATCTGCACTGAATGTAATTTTTATTTTTAAAAAACTTATTCTACAAAAGATCTAAAAAACAAAATAAGCTAAAGATTTGTATATTGGGTTTCAATCATCTGTTTAATTATTTTTTTTTTATTAAATACTATTGTATACAAAATTACACTTCCGCGAATACGTTAGCGTCGGAAATACGCAAATTAGGTGATTGTCAATGTGGTGCGCAATGGTTGTATGTTGGAATTCTGGTCTGTAGTGTTGTTTAAAGTGAATGCGGTGTGAAACAGTAATAATTATTTATTAGTTATGGTTGAAAGGCATCATTTAAGTAATTATTTAGGTCAAAAGTGGCGAATAATTGGTAGAATCAAGGAGGTAAAACACAGATGGAGGTCGCCCAAGATTTCAATATCCCTTAAAGTGTCATATCAAGAGCTTCGAATCGCTTTTTAAGCACTGGATTTGTTGATAGACATCCTGGTAAAGGAAGACCAAGAGGGACAACTGTATCCAAAGATCGTTTTCTGTCATTGACGGTTCGAAGAAACCGCGAAGCGACTGCCAGAGATTTGGTTTCAAGATTTCAGGGTGCCACAGGAACTCGAATTAACCGTTCTACTGATGCACGGATGCTTTAGGAGGGTGGACTGTATGCGATAAAAACAACAGTTTGTGTCCCACTCACTCCAGCTTCCAAAGTGTCCCGTTTAAATTGTGTCCCTCGTCATGTTCAATGCAACCAAGAAGACTGTTCAAACAGGATGCCTTTGAGCCATAACTAACGAACACTGATCAGTGATCAGTGTTCACTCTCAGACACCACATTCAGTTTAAACAACACTACAGATCAGAAGTCCAACATAAGTTCATTGCGTACCACATTGTCAGTCACATAATTTGCATATTTCCCACGCTAATGTATGCGCAGAAGTGCAATTTTGTTTTCAATAGTATTTAATTAACACTATTAAAAGGCATGCTTTGTTTGGAATCGCCAAGCATTATTTAATAAGATAAATATTTGAAACTAACTATATTTTCTTATATTATTTTTGCATCTTTATAAGCAAAAACGTTATATTTTGGCGCATTTTAAGCTTAGAAATGTATAAATTCAGTCAAATAACTAAGAATTTCCTCGGAATTTTGTATTTATGATATAAGACTGGTATAAATAAAAATATTTTCGAAACAAAATTTTACCAATATGGTACCTGTTAGTTATCCCGTTGACCAATTTCGCCAAATTATATAAATCACCAAACAACTCGCCAAATTATACATTGTACCTGGTACAGAGAGCCTTGCTCGGTAGTTTTTGAACACTTTTTTTTTTTTTTTTTAAACTCAGTCTGATTTTTGTATGTAAAAATGGAATTTTGTAATCGATTTTTAACCCACTAATTGAGAGGCTAGAATTATAAAAATTTCGTTCCCAGGCGTGTTTCCGATGACAGCACAACTTTTTATTGTTTTTAGAACTTAATTATAAATTAATACATTAATTTTTTGGCATATTTCGATTACACCGCCACAGTTGATCAATCGCCAAATATTCTGTATGACGCCCACAGTTGTATGGGAGTTGAAACAACAATGGATTTGATTATGTGCCAACAAATGCACGCCAAAATATCCCAACTGGTTGCCATAAACTGGTTATGTTCATTTTGAATATCACATCTATTTGTTTGTTTGCAATTCAGGTCCCTTTTTTCAAAAAGTTCTTTTACAATCCATTCATTTGGTGTGGGCACCGAACTCGATTATGAAAAATTCAGGAGTTTTTTGCGCTTTCCGGAAAACGCAAGCAAATGAATTTATTAAAATCTAGATAATTTTTGCCCTGTTTCGTTTTCAAGATAGGAAAACGGGAATGGAAAAAAATGTCAACATAATTAAATACTATTCTTTTTGGATTTCTAAATTCATTGCTCAACATATAATCGTAAATTAATTAAGTTATTAACTGTTAATTGATAAAAGCATACTTATTTAAAAATATTATACTCTTTATTTTTGATTTATAATTTATTTTTTTTACACTTTAGCTATTAAAATGTTTCATTGTTGCAGTTTCACAACCATTTGGCCTAATTTTGCGAGCTTTATTGCGCATAATTAAATCCATCGTTGTTTTAACTCTCGTAGAACTGACACATTTCAGAGAATATTTGGGGATCGATCACCTATGGCATGCAAACATTAAAATGCAGTAATTTATAATTAATTACAAAAAATAATAAAATGTTGCACTGTCATCGAAACTTCACCTGTGAAAATAATTTTAGTAATTCTAGCTTATTAATATGAGCATTAAACATGGATTCCAAAATTTCATCTTTACATACAAACAGCACGTTGAGTTAAATAAAAGAGTATAAAAAAATATGCTTTTATCAATTAATAGTCTAATATTAAACAATATGTTGAGAAATCAATTTAGAAATTCTAAAAAGATAGTTTAAATAACGATTCATTTTGCCTTATCTTAAGAAAGAAAAAGTGTAAAAATTATACATTTTTTAACACTTGCCTGCGCTTTAGCATAAAAAAACAGTGAATTTTTCCCAATCTATTCCTGTAACCGCGCCAAATTAATGCATTCTAAGCAAAAAGAAGTAATTTGTGAATTTGAAGATGAACATTTAAACTTTATAAAAGAATGTTTAAAAAAACTTTTTTTTTAATTTCATACTTATTTTTCTATAAATATCAAAAAGTAAAAGTTACTATTTGGAAAACATCAATAAGTCATGGAGTATGTATTTAAATCTACGGCTTCTTAGCAGAGTCGAAAGCGAAAAGTCGGTGAAAATGGTATCACAGTGATGCAAAGTAATGGCATGTTCCAGATATGATCTAAAAATGCTTGTTTTCTTTTAAATAGAATGTCATTTTGGGGGGAAGGAGAGGGGGGATTAGAATTTAAATTTTGTATTGTAACCAATTTTGTAAAAAAATGTATGTAGAAGAAAATTTGGATTGTCATTTATAAAAATAAGACTTTTATTTGAATGCTATTACCTCCGGCTTATTCTTACCACTATTATCCATGTTTTGTAAAAATTTAAATGATTATTCTTCAACAATCGTTGTCAAAGTCAATGGTTGGCGGCAAAAATGAGACATTTCGTGAACTATGTGGCAAGTTTGGCAGAAAAATTGTCTTGCTTTTAAAACTGCTGCTAATTTTGAGCCATGGTGTATCACCCTGGCATCAAACTACACCGATATCGCTAACAATATTTTAGAAGTTTTAAATATAGTAAAAGTATAAGCTATCAAAATTATTAGAATATTTACAATTATATTTATGAAAATACTTAAGTTCACGAAATCAACATTTGGTAAAATTAATTAATTTTATTTTTCCTAGTCAGTTAAAACGAATGTTGCTGTACTTTTGACCTACATAGGTCGTCATCTAGTGCTCGATTTAGTATAGAAGGCAAGCAGTTAGTGCCGCCTTCGAGATCATCTTTTGAGTCTTTTGATGATAAAAGAACATTGGTATAGGCGGGAATTTCGATTACGGAAGATTAAATTTAAAAGAATTGCTTTAAACCTACCAACACTTTCTTTCTGCAGTCGAGACTTATTTGGATGGATTTCTCGCAATCGAAAAAGCATATTTCACAAAAATCGTCGGTATTGCTTTTGATTGGTACCACATTTTGAGTAAAGAGTTTGTTTTAACAGTAGAAAACGAGTTTTCTGGAATTAGCGACCTAGTTATATCGATTTCATGTCCTCGAATTAGTATAAAAACAAAGTTTTATGAAAATCGTTAGAGCAGTTTCGATATATAGCAATACTTTCAGTGTTGATTTTTTTTAATCAATCAAAACAATTTTCACGAATTCGAAATTTAGCTAGGTGTGTTTCTCGGGCTCGAATTAGTGCAGAAAACACGTTTCGTGTAAATTGCAAGAGCATTATTCGATTTATAGCAAGCAGAAGTTTCACCTCTGATCTTGTATTACCCTGTAAAAATGAATTTTCGTGAATTCGAGAACTAACTAGATCTTTTTCTCGAGCTCGATTTAGTATAAGATGCAAGTTTGGTGAAAATCGTTTGAGTCGTTTACGATATCATTCATAATCGGGAAAATTGCTTACTCGCTTATTATATATGATTGACCTAATTTTTATTTTAAATAACGAAAGAACAAATAAATTAGTATAACATTAATAAAAATACAAATAAACGTCGAAATAAAAATCACTTGATGACGTAAACACGTGTTCTCAAGTGAATGTGACATCACGATCAACCATTACGATGAACCATTATTGGCATTTAATCTTTAAATTTGGAGGCAGTAATTTGGTAGACGGGATAATTAATAAGTACCCAAAAGATTTTTAAATTTTTAAATAAAAGCTTTTTTAAAGATGTTTTTACATTTTCCAATAGCCTCTGGTGTTTTCTCCAATGGTTTGAAATAGGCGTATTTTCATTCCTTGTAATTCACAACAAATAATCTTTGATAGCAATCTTAGAATAATATATTCGAAGAGATCTTGAATAATGTTGCTTTTTTAAATCCTATTTTCTGGAAAAACATTTGATATCTGCTCTCGTTGATACAAAGAATTATTAACTTATTATATTATTGTTATTATTCAATCTTCGAATTCGAATAACATTTTATATAACGAATTTAACAATTAGCTTAATTTGTTTACAATTCTTTTGTTCCCACTTTACAAAAAAACTTCATAATATAATTCTTTTAAAATGCGTAAGTATCGTCTGCATACAGATAATATTTTATTTCTATCAAGTCCAAAAATATTTCTTTCCTTAATTAAATTTAGAAAACTGTCTGAGATATTTTGGCGGAATAATGAAAATATATTTTATTTATTTAATTAATCATGATTCTACCTATAATGACTAACTGCATCATTTATTTTTTCTTTTGAAAATATACGTGTTTCATTTTTTATTTGCAAAAATGCGTCCGTAATGGAAAAACATGTAAAATAAATTAATTAATATAGTAAATATTTTTAAGGTTATTCTGTGAAAAAATACTATTGTGCAAATCTACACATCTTAATTTATTTTATGTTTAATTTCAAGTCAAAATACTGAATAGTTTTTTTTTTTCAAAGTGTACGACAAAATGTAATTTGTGTAGCCTAGTAGAGGTTTCGCTTCGCTCATCCTAATAAACATTTGTAGCATTTGGCATTGGTTGCAACATTAACTTAGTGAGTTCATGTTTTCTCAATGTCCATTAATTTCGATGACCAGTGTACTATTGCTAATAAGAATAAAGTTCTATTCCCTTTAGAAAAAAAGTTATCTTAAAATGCAAATAAGATATTTACCGTCACTTATTTACTTTCATCGAGATTAAGATTCTTCTTTATATAAATTTAAAAAATCATTTTATAATACTAATAAACGAATAAACAACATCCCAACTTTCACAATATCTTAATTATTCAATTTATTATATAACAATGGGATACCATATTAACAGTATATCATAGGCATTAAAAGAATTAAGAAATAACATCTAATGAGATTATCAACGGGATTACATAACTGAAAAGCAATAGATTTTATCCATTGTCATATTCGTGTGGCCTCGGAACTCTCACAACCCTGCATCCCCAACACATCTCTGGAATCTTGTACTGGACTGTCCGCAGATGCTATAGGGGTTGGGGAAAATAAAAACTTTACGTGGAGAAGAGATCGAGCCGGTGCCCAGGACGGGTGAAAATGTTTTGGCCAGCTGGTGCGCCGAGATATTTATTTATTTAATGCTCTCAGATATGCGAGAGAGATAGGCAGTGAATCTAGACCGTTGATGTTCTAGAAATTTGTAAATATATTTTTTGTCTTAATGTATTAAATGATTTTTTGTTTAGAGGCATGCGTCATCGTTGATTTCATCAGTAATAATTATTATTGGTAACCACCGCACTGGAAATCTCCTCGTGACAATTGGCGCAGCCGGAATCCGATAGACTGATGAGAATCACGTAGCGCGCCTATATGCATGCCTATGCCCAGTTTAGGGCACCACAAAGAAAAAAAATTATCGTGTTTTATGCTTCGACCGAACTGGTGTACCGAAGATTTGCTCATGAAATGGTGGAAGAGATTAAGAAGCAGGTCATTTTAGATGATCTGGACGATGTATTTCGGTGGAAGGATGACGGAAGAATACTGGGAGTGACTGGTAAGTGGAAATTATTTTTTTTTCATCGTACCAGAAACAGGTATGTTTTGTTAAAAGGGATAAAGTTACAGTAATAACGGGTTATTTAATTTAATAATGGTAATTTTAAGAAAAAAAAAAGTAGCCGTGGTTGTTAGTTAGAAATGAGTGATAATGAGATTAACCGGTATGTTCAAATGTAAATATGTTCAGATGTTTTTTTTGTATTATTATTATAATTATAATAATAATAATAATTATTATTATTATTGTATTATAAGTTGTGAAAATTGAATTTACTGGATAAAATAGTTTTATGTGGGATTGATATTAAAATTATATATATATATATATATTAATATCGCTATATATATATAAATGTTGGTCTAGTTAAGTACCGTAGAATGTTTTTTGTTACTGAAAAATAGGGATGGAAGATGACCTTTTTAGTGAAAGGTAGTAGGGCGGATTTAGCTCAATTAGTTGAGGAATTGGTGGAACAAATCCCGGAAAAGGGAACCAAACTTCAATTCAGTAAAATTACTTTGGGACATGCAGATTATGAGGAGGCTATGATAAAGGAATTGAGAGAACAAATTATAAACGGACGAAAAAAAACTTGAGAAAAAAGAATTATGTGAGGAGAAAACACGAAGCACCCGAGAACATGAAATAAAACTTAAGGAACTGGATATTCAACAACGGTAGGTCTCGAATGGTTATCAGAGGGAAATAATAAACAGTCCCCAAGACGGGCTAGCAAAATGTTTACTTATAGTAAGGGAGCAGATGCCTCGCATTCCGGAGAAAACAGAAAATTGGATTTTCTTTTTCCATCAGGCAGAAACTATTTTTGAAATTTATTCAGTACCGAACGAGTATTGGGGTCGAGTAATTCTTATTAGACTTGGAAACTTCATTAAAAGTTTAGTTAACATTAAAAGTTTGGGAACGCATAAATTGTCCAACTATACCTCTATTAAGGAATGTATTTTAGCTGAAAATGCGTTGACTTTATTACAGCACAAAAAGAACTTTGAGACATGTCATATAAAACGCAACGAAAGTTATGTCCAATGGGTAGCGAAAGCTAAAACTAACTTATATTATTATTTAGAGAGCCGGGAGGTGAAAGATTTCAAATCTTTAAAGTATCTTATCATATCGAATAAAATTAAAGACTCGTTAACTAGCAGCATGAAGTCACATATACTAGTGAAAGAGGGGTCAAAATGGATGACACCTGTTGATCTTGCTAAGACACTAGATGTATATGTAGAGGCGGTCCTGCAACTGAATGTGGATAATTGTTATCACAAAAGGGATAAGAGTCGAGATTTTAAGCTATTCAAGCAGGACAGAATTTCTCGAACAGAGGAGCAGGGAAATGTGAGGAGAAATGCTCACCCCCCTTAGTAGTAATGACGGAGGAATGTGTAAGAGAAAGAGGTTTACAGAGGAGAACCGGAAAGTAGTTAAGTGTTTTATTTGCGGGGGGAATCACTGTAGGTCAGAAATTACGCAGAAGAAAGGAATGGTCCGTGATGATGAAAAAAAAAATAGTTGTGTCAGTGCTAAAATCGGATGGACAGCGGCGAATTGTAAAAGCAGGATGCAGAATAATGATTTGTTACCTGTGGTGGAGCTTATTGCATGGCAGAAAGTGTTGGCTGTTAAAGATTCTGGTGCCGAAATCTGCGTATTTCGGAAGAATTTGATTCCAGATAAATTTATGACTGGAAGTCACATTTATTTAATCCCAGCGATAGGAAGAAAGCAAAAAGTTAACCTAAGTAATTTGCCAGTAGCTCTATGGGAAGAGAAAGGGAAAAAAACTTTCGGAAATTGACATACTTGCTGCTGTGGCTGAAAATTTAAACTGTGCGGCACTGATAACGCTTCTGTTGTATAATGCTTTAGTAGCGCAAACGAAGTCGGATAGTTCATCTATAGGATTAGAGAGTCATGAAAAATGTGAAACTGAAAAGGAGGGAAACCCTATAACTGAAACTGAAGGGGAAAAGCAGACTCATTCAAATACAAGAAATGATAGTGGCATGAGGCTTTTAGACAGTAAAGTATTACCAGTTACAGAAATAAAACAAAGGGTTAACTTAATAAAAATTATGGGGAAGCATGGCCAGGTAGCTCAGGTTGTAGAGACTAGGGAGCAGAGAGCTCAGTCATATTTGCACAGAAACCAATTAAGAGGTCACAAACAGAAAAAAATTAATAACAAAGGACTAAAATCACTAAAGTATGATGCGGCAAGAAAGAGAAATGTTCAAATGGTAAATAAAGAAATATTAAATGAAGACCCTAAAACAGCGAATATAGGAAATGGTCAAAAGCAAATTACGAAGTTCTATAAAAAGTAAAATGAACTATAAAAAGAGTAAAGTTTATATTGATGAGAATGAGTTTATTAATTTAATTAATGAAATGGCAGTTAAAAAGAATTTAGCACTTAATTTTGTGATTATTAGGGAAAACGAAACTCCTAATAAGTGTGCTTCGTTCAACAATTGGCCTAATAAGAAAACTGTAGTGTAATATTAGGAATATAACTTAAGCGGAATTTGTTGAATATTTTAAGAATGGTAATTTAGCTTATTGTGTTTATTATTATTATTGTGTTTTTTATTCTGTGTGTTATTAGTAATGGTGGTTAATCTGTTTTAGATTGTATATTCTATGGGTGTAAAATTTCTAATAAGTGATTATTGGTTGTGTGAATATGATAATTAAGTAGAAAATGTAGAAATGAAATTCTGTAGCCAAACTGTAATGAAGATGAATATATTGACATTTATAATAGTGGAAATCTCTTCTTTAATGAATATTAAATTAAATTGTTGTATAATTTTAAAATTATAAGTCAACGATTACATTTATAATAGAATTTGGTGGATTATGCTAAATTGGCAGAATGAATGTAACAGATCATATAGTTGTGTGAGCTTTTGGGAATTACAGAGTATACTGATTCTAGGTATAAGCAGGATTGTTGCATTAAATTTCAATGTGTTATTAAAGTGTATTTCATGTTTGTAAAAAGAATGTACGATTAATGGAATTGAATATTTCTTTAAAAATATTTCTTTTTTTATTTGTATATCTGTTCTCTTGTTTTTTTAATTAAGATAAGAAAATAAAACTGGAATGATACACTAAAATGTTTACTGGTAGGCGTTGGGAAGTTATGTAAATTAAAGTTTATCAGAACAATTGGTTATAATTAATATAGAGAAAGCCTTAATCTATGTATTATTGTCCAAGGGGGGGGGGGGGGTATCATGCGAACTTTTAATTTAATAAGTGATTATTGGAAATTGGTAAATGAAATGGAAACAAAATTAGGAAATTAGAATTTTTCCACAGGTTTAACGTTAAAAAATGATAACAGTACTTAGGAGTGTATGTAGCACAAGTAATGTTTGATACATGTGTAAAGTTATAAGTGTGCAATTACTTATAGCAAGTTTATCAAATATTTAGTAATTGTGTCAGTCTAAGTGTTATCAATTGTATATAGTGCAAAGATGTTAAAAAGTTTATGCGGTTCGATCTTATTATCACTCATGGTGAATGGATCTGGTACAAGGATAATTAAATGATAACCTTCAGTTGAGGACAATATTGACTTATTAAGGTGGAAAAAAACTGTTCATATGGACTGATACTAGATACTACCATGACTACATAGAGCGATTACTTAGTAACTTTCCATTCATTGTCTGAAAACAGATGAGAGAAAGTGGAAGGGAGGTGTCACATTCGTGTGGCCTCGGAACTCTCACAACCCTGCACACCCAACGCATCTCTGGAATCTTGAAGTCGACTTTCCGCGGATGCTATAGGGGTTGCGGAAGATAAAAACTTTACTTGGAGAAGAGATCGAGCCCTTGACCAGGACGGGTGAAAATGTTTTGGCCAGCAGGTGCGCCGATATATTTATTTATTCAATGCTCTCAGAAATACGGGAGAGACAGGCAGTGAGCCTAGCCCGTTGTTGTGCTAGAAATTTGTAAATATACTTTTTGTCTTAATGTATTAAAGGATTTTTTTGTTTTGAGGCATGCGTCATCAATTATCTCATCATTAATAATTATTATGTGGTTAATATGAGAAGATTTGTTCAAAGTTGTAATAGAAATTTAACCAAGTCCAATTATAAACGTGTGGCAAAAGAAAGATAGGAAAGCAGGGCCCTCATTAATGTAAGCTTTGAAGAAGTACAAATTGTGAAAAATATTAGAATACCAAGGAAAACTTAAAATATATACATAAAAAGTAACCTGACAAACTATACTTAATAAGAAAAATTTAATAGCACCAAGTTGACAGAAGGGGGCAACATACACATTGCGAACACACAGAGATTATGGACAAAGTCTCCGAAATTGGAGAAAACATAAATGAATCACACATATCTGCATTATTTTTGTGCTCATTGCAACGTACTTAAAACATGCTGAGTACGACTCTGTAATTCAGACGGGAAAATGAATTTTCTTCAGAATCATTCAAAGAAAATTAACAAACGAAATCATTCGTAAAGTTGAAAATTGAGAATAAGCGGATAATGCTGGAAAAGCATTTCAGACGAACAGAGAATTCGCAACTAATGATTATAAAAAATATAATAAACGCTATTCATATTGTTGGGAAACAAACCTGGCTCATAGAAAATGGCATTTCGTCACAAATAAGCAACAACAAAGAACTATTGAATGAAATTAACAATAGAGAGACAACAAATGTTGTTATTGCGTAAATAGATTTAGGCAACTACGGTTCGGGCGAAACTGTAATAAAAAAAGAACCCCCAATGAGGGAAAATATAATAACAAGAAAGGACGTTACCAAAGTAATAAAATTAGCGTCAAACTTTATCTCTGTTAGGAAAAGAACATAAAAGGATTACAAACTCGTCTTAGAAAAATGCAAGTGCAATTTCACATTTAACGAAAATCCTGCCTAACAAGTAGAATGAAAAATAACCTATACAAAGTGGAATTGCAAGATAATTTTGCTACAAAAAACCGCGCAAATATTACTCATAACTTGCAATTGTAAAAAATGACTCGAACGTTGAAATACTTGACAGAAATTAAGAATATTTCAAAACAATCGTAAAAAAAAAATAATAATAATAATTTAGCCGACGGCCAAAAATTTAACAATTAGAAACATGAAATTCTATGGGAATCATTCATTAAGACATAAGCCAACGACGCGCCATATCACAAATTTACAAAACAAAAAACTAAATAAAGTACTTGGTCAGATATATTTTCATATATGCGGTCCGAAAAGATATCCCCTCAATAGCGGGGAAATTCTATATTTTATTGACGGTTACTCAAGATTCACAAATCTAGGACATTTAAAAGGCACGTCTAATTCAACATCAACAGACAGTACCATATTGTCCAAATCAAAACGGTTTTAGTAAGAAAAAAAAATAGAACACTACTTAAAATGATAAGAAATGTGTTCTCAGACGCCGATTTACCTCAAAATTTCTTGGATGATTCAATGCATGAAGCTAAAATCTTCAATATAACCTGCCCAACAAATCAAACAATAAAACATCATACGAACGATGTATTAATAGGAAGTCAATTTTATATAACTTATGAGAATTTGGATGGTGATTTTACTCATGCGAAAACAAGAAACATCGCGGTAAAATAGACAATACATCACAACACGGACTACAGCAACTTCTGTAATGAATATGAAAATACATTATAAATCCCAACACTGTCAAATTTATTAAAATCATGAAGAAAAATCCAAATTTCATACTACAGTGAACTGAAATCTCAAGGAAAACATTATTTATGGACTCTAACGCTCACGCGAAAAGTATCTCGAGACAGATATTTGCTATACACAAAATGAACCAAGCGAGTTTAAACAAGCAATATCTGAATGGAGAAGATATAACAGATCAAATAAGAGCGTCCCTCAAGACAGATTTCAATGTACAGTTTATAATGAGAGAAGTTTTTAACAAAAAGATTTGAAAAAAATAATTTATATGAATAATCCACATAAAAAAGAAAAAAAAAAATTGAAAGACGCACAAGACGAAATAAATGCACTTCAAAATCTCCGTTTTTTCTTTAAAAAAATTTAATTATAATTCCATTTGAAAAATTTAATTTTTTCACCATTTATCTCAATTTATTAAAATGCAAATTCCACCAATTTTCTTTAGATAAATTATGAATAGCAAAACAATATATATATTTTTTGTATTAGGCAATATAATATATATAATATGAAACATAGTAGATATATTTTACGAGGATTTTATCATTATAGCATTTGATAAGTACATACACCATTTATTAATAATTGTTTTAATTATATCCTTTGTTTAGATTTTAAAATAACTAAGACTTTAAAGCATAATATAATAAGGAAGAAATGAATGAAACAATAATCAATTGTGTTATATTTAACTGATTTTGAAATGGCCTTAAGTTCGGCGCGTCTACGTCGCAGCCTGCAATCAACATTTTTATTCAATTTACGATTATATTTTAAATGAACAATCTCGAGTATGGTTCTATTTAATACAAATAGCAATAGATGAAATGGATGCTAATTAAAGTATTTTATTCACTCCACATATTTTGAAATAAAAAGCATTTTGTAGTTTATTAAAGATAGTTTCGCAGAACTAGGATACTTAAGGAAATTTTAAAATGAATAAAACATAACAACATGGTTCGCATGCATCAAGGGATTCGGGGGATTTTAGGTGTTTAACTGTAAGCAATTTCGTAAAGTACCGGTCGCTATATCTGAAGATAGAATTTTTTTCATTAAATGAGGCAATTATTACTTTACAAAAATTCTGGTAAAAGTGTTTGAAAGTCCTTTAAGAATACGAACATTGTAACTATGTTAATTACCATTGCGTATGTTTCATCCTCAAAGATTTCATCCCGCAATAGTCACCACTGTAAGTATCAGTTATCTTAAGAGATTACATAATTAAATAATTGTACAAAGCGTAATAAATTAATGAATATAATATTTTTCTCAAATGATGTAATAATAAGCCTTTTGTAAAACGACATTATTATATTTCATATTATTTATACTCATGTTATCTTACGTACTCAAAAACTTTCTGTTTGCTTCTCTTGGTTATACAACATGTTTTCTAATTTATTTTAAATTTATTTTAATAAAAAATTGAATTGACCAAATTTTTTTTGTGTGTGTCTCAATATTAAATCATGTTTATAATAAAGGAAAGGTAAACTCATCTATAATTCATCACTCTATTGTATTTTATTAGAATTTCAAAGTATATAAAAGTAACTGTAAAAATTTAGATTGCAAAAATTCAAATTAAAGAATTAATTAAATTAATATATATATATGTATCGAATTAAAAAAAATACTTTACTCATAGAAATATAATGAAAAGGTAGTTTCGAAGTTATCTGCAATAGCCACCTAAATAAATGAAGACGGCTTAAGCTTATAAAAATAAACATTTCTCGAGAAAAAAAAAACAAAACAAAACACTACTTTTATTATTACATCTTTTTATTTTTTAGTTTATACTCCGCATACATGATTATAAACACATTTTTCTAAACATGTGTTTTCTATTCATTGTGGCATAAAATGTATTTTTTTCATTAGTATTTTTAATTTAAGAAAGTGAAATTAAATACACTTTCAGCCGTATTTTTTGACAATGTTATATGAATGTGGCCAAATATTGATTGTAGTATGGACACAGAAACAAAGAAAATTAAACTATATTAAAATACAATGTGAAAAACTATGTCTCCGGTAAAAATGTTGATGTTGTCGAAGTTGTAACTATAGTATGTTGAAAACGTTTAGAATTATATGTTGCTTTATATAAACTTCAAAATGATAGAATATTAAACCATAATTCATTTTAGATTTAACCATAAATATGTGAAAGTTCAAAATAGGATCAGTGGTAAAATGTTGAGCCAATAATTGTAAAATATTTATGAATAGAGCGGTAATATACATTGTATTAAGAAAAAATACCCTCTAAATTTGCTATAATGTTTCTAGGAAACTGGGGTTACTAGAATTTTTTATGTAACGGCAACAGCAAAAAATCGTGTAACAGATACACTATTGCACTTTAAATCAAAAAACTTGTAAGGTTACTGAGAATCTTTTAGGGAAGTGTCATGCCTAGAACTTTTTGTGTAACTGCAACTCGGGTTACAGATAAAATTTTAGTATGATTACCGTAATTTCAGTAGATTATTTTGTAAATCTATAGAAACCTAGAGCTCTACAAGAACTAGTTTTGTTGATTTCCATCTTTTTTGCACTGTGTACAGATTAAATTTTAGTAAGCATACAGTAAATTTACACTTGTAGAATTGCAGAATTTTTTTTTTTTTTTTACAATGTATTGAAGCAAAAGATTTTTTACGGCTTTCCTGTGCATACAAAAAGAAATAAGTATGGGAATTCAGATTAATGACAAATTCAATTTATTAAAAACATCTAAGTATGGACCGAAATTAGACTAGAAATGCTTTTGACTTGTATCCATCGCTTTAATCGCGCAAGATTTTGTTTGTATGTGTGTGTGAAAATTGAAAGTATTTCGTTAACAGTGATTCATGTTAAATTGCCTTACTATGGCGTATCTGTATTTAAATCAGGCAATTATTGCTATCCAAAAAACGTTCTAGTTAAAAGAAATTGTACTCGCCACACATATCATGATGTAGTTAATTAGATATCTTTTTAAATTTCTCTGTAGTTCTTTCAACTTTGAAGTAGTTAAACTTTCGAGTAAAATTTTTAACATTGTAGATTCGTTATATTTATGATTTTTATATACTTCGTCATGCAAAAAATATCTATAAATAAAATTAGAAAAAAATTTAAAACCTTAAGTCGAAAGAATCTGCAGGGGTAGCTGGTCCGTTATCCGTTATCATTTGTCCGTTTTCAATCGCACGTTTGGAGTTCTGCGTTAGAATACCTTCGAAAGTAAACTTTGTTAAAAATGATTAGAAAATTCAAGAACAAAATTTCATTAATCTAAAAATTTATAGTTAGATTAAAAACGTCACTTTCGAAATCATAATTAGGTACCTTTCATTACAAAAAGCTACCTATTGCAGCCGTTCGGAGGAAAGCGATTTCAAAAAATTTTGGTATATTTTCATCGATCATGACCCCCAGACCCCCCAAAACCACCCTCCGTTCAAAATTGATATATATATATATATATATATATATGACTTTTGTCACACTGTAACTCTCGTATTTATGAACCGATTTCAATGTAATTCGGTGTGTACATAGTACATACCAATGTCTCGACCGAGTTCGTTGGCCAGCTTCATCCACCGTTTTGTTTCAAAATGGCGGCCATTTAAATTTTTTTTTAATTTAAAATTTGAAATGTGGTACCAAAAAATTGAAAATGGAAAAATATTTTTTTCTTATGTATTTGACTTTTATACAAAGATTCCGGAGCAGTTTTTGTTTCGTATATATCTTAAACAAGTAAGAAAAATCATGCGTTAAGCATAGATTATGAAACACTTTCCAACACTTCCTGAATGCTTTAACAAAACCTCGTTATTTAGGGAAATGAGGTATATAAGTGAACTAAATAAACAATTTAGAAAACACATAAAACATTTGAAAAACTGATTTAAGCAGTTACCGTCCATAGCACATATGTATTCCAATTATTTTGAACAGCCCTGTATTTGATTTGTAGGTTGATATATATATAATAGAGAAATTTAGTTTAGCAAGAAAACACATAAGAGGTTGAAATTTCTCTTTCAGCAATTTATACTAATAGATTTAAACATACTTGTATACTCTTGTAAAACTCTGCAGTTAACCTAATACCTATATTACACGCCACTATTTAGCTAAAGTTTAATTCAAAGTAAAACACTCTTAAAACTACCGGAATCACATTTCCAGAAATTATCATTTATAGACGGCCATGTATCCAATTCTTTGCGTGATCCTGTATGTCATTTTATATATGTTTTACAAACATTTCTTAGTAAACCAAATTCGGTTCAGCGTAAAAATGCCTAAATCATTTAAAAATCACCTTTAAGCAATTTGCAATCATACCCAGTAACCATTACGAGTTCTTTTGAATAGCCCTGTATATCAATTACAGCATTTATACACACCATATACAATGCATAAATATAGTGAAACATAAAAGCACATAACATAATTAAAAATGCATTTCCAGCAATCATCGCTACTTTACAGTACTTCGGATACAATATAATATCTGAAATATTTTGTGTGTCCCTGTAAATGCTCTGCATTTCGTATTATCCATGAAATAAGTTATACTAAACCTTAGCGACGTATATCTATTTCATTATACATGTAATAGTTTAACATAATTAAAATACGCCGGAAAACATTTCCTCCACTTCTAAATCATTATGTAAAGGAATTCTTTTGTGCGGCCCTGTAAATGAATAATAACTATTTTTTGGGCCGCATATTGTACAGAAAATGCATATTGTAGTCAACTTGATAAATGCATATCAATTTATTATGTTTGAAAGCATATAACATCATTAAAAATCCTTTTAAACGATTTTTTCCCATAGGCCGTAATGTAACGGAAAACTTTTGACTGTCCCTGTAAATGAACTAAACATGCTACAAACTTCATTTGCAATAGGGTTCGTGCTATGGTAGAGGTCACTAACATACAAAAATTTCAGAACTATCAGAGTATATTTACGGGAGGTAGAGCGCGTACAGACGGCCAGAAGGATTTTGACAGAAGGACAGACGGACAGACGGACAGGCGGACAGACAAACCGAAGTCATAAACACTTTTCAACTTTGTTGGAAAGTGTTAAAAATGGCTGAGTTATAGCATTTTGAATTTCTAGCGTGGCTGACATTTTGAAACGTCCTGATTTTTGTCACGTGATAACAGGCGTATTTATGAACCGATTTGGATGTACCTTGGTGTGTACATAGTACATACAAATATCTCGACCGAGTTCGTTGGCCAGCTTCATCCGCCATCTTGTTTCAAAATGGCGACCATTTAAAAAAATTTAAAAATTTAAAATTTAAAATAAGATACCAAAAAATTGGAAAATGAAAAAGATTTTTTTTTGTATGTGTTTGACCTTAATACAAGGATTCCGGAACAGTTTTTGTTTCGTCATTATCTAAAAAAATGACTGAGTTATTGCATTTTGAATTTCTATTGTGGCTGCATTTTAAAACGACCTGATTTTTGGTGCGCGAAAACAGGCGTATTTATGAACCGATTTGGATGTAACTTGGTCTGTACATAGTACATACCAATGTCTCGACCGAGTTCGTTGGCCAGCTTCATCCACCGTTTTGTTTCAAAATGGCGGCCATTTAAATTTTTTTTTAATTTAAAATTTGAAATGTGGTACCAAAAAATTGAAAATGGAAAAATATTTTTTTCTTATGTATTTGACCTTTATACAAAGATTCCGGAGCAGTTTTTGTTTCGTATATATCTTAAACAAGTAAGAAAAATCATGCGTTAAGCATAGATTATGAAACACTTTCCAACACTTCCTGAATGCTTTAACAAAACCTCGTTATTTAGGGAAATGAGGTATATAAGTGAACTAAATAAACAATTTAGAAAACACATAAAACATTTGAAAAACTGATTTCAGCAGTTACCGTCCATAGCACATATGTATTCCAATTATTTTGAACAGCCCTGTATTTGATTTGTAGGTTGATATATATATAATAGAGAAATTTAGTTTAGCAAGAAAACACATAAGAGGTTGAAATTTCTCTTTCAGCAATTTATACTAATAGATTTAAACATACTTGTATACTCTTGTAAAACTCTGCAGTTAACCTAATACCTATATTACACGCCACTATTTAGCTAAAGTTTAATTCAAAGTAAAACACTCTTAAAACTACCGGAATCACATTTCCAGAAATTATCATTTATAGACGGCCATGTATCCAATTCTTTGCGTGATCCTGTATGTCATTTTATATATGTTTTACAAACATTTCTTAGTAAACCAAATTCGGTTCAGCGTAAAAATGCCTAACTCATTTAAAAATCACCTTTAAGCAATTTGCAATCATACCCAGTAACCATTACGAATTCTTTTGAATAGCCCTGTATATCAATTACAGCATTTATACACACCATATACTATGCATAAATATAGTGAAACATAAAAGCACATAACATAATTAAAAATGCATTTCCAGCAATCATCGCTACTTTACAGTACTTCGGATACAATATAATATCTGAAATATTTTGTGTGTCCCTGTAAATGCTCTGCATTTCGTATTATCCATGAAATAAGTTATACTAAACCTTAGCGACGTATATCTATTTCATTATACATGTAATAGTTTAACATAATTAAAATACGCCGGAAAAAATTTCCTCCACTTCTAAATCATTATGTAAAGGAATTCTTTTGTGCGGCCCTGTAAATGAATAATAACTATTTTTTGGGCCGCATATTGTACAGAAAATGCATATTGTAGTCAACTTGATAAATGCATATCAATTTATTATGTTTGAAAGCATATAACATCATTAAAAATCCTTTTAAACGATTTTTTCCCATAGGCCGTAATGTAACGGAAAACTTTTGACTGTTCCTGTAAATGAACTAAACATGCTACAAACTTCATTTGCAATAGGGTTCGTGCTATGGTAGAGGTCACTAACATACAAAAATTTCAGAACTATCAGAGTATATTTACGGGAGGTAGAGCGCGTACAGACGGTCAGAAGGATTTTGACAGAAGGACAGACGGAAAGACGGCCAGGCGGACAGACAAACCGAAGTCATAAACACTTTTCAACTTTGTTGGAAAGTGTTAAAAATGGCTGAGTTATAGCATTTTGAATTTCTAGCGTGGCTGACATTTTGAAACGTCCTGATTTTTGTCACGTGATAACAGGCGTATTTATGAACCGATTTGGATGTACCTTGGTGTGTACATAGTACATACAAATATCTAGACCGAGTTCGTTGGCCAGCTTCATCCGCCATCTTGTTTCAAAATGGCGACCATTTAAAAAAATTTAAAAATTTTAAATTTAAAATAAGATACCAAAAAATTGGAAAATGAAAAAGATTTTTTTTTGTATGTGTTTGACCTTAATACAAGGATTCCGGAACAGTTTTTGTTTCGTCATTATCTAAAAAAATGACTGAGTTATAGCATTTTGAATTTCTATTGTGGCTGCATTTTAAAACGACCTGATTTTTGGTGCGCGATAACAGGCGTATTTATCAACCGATTTGGATGTAACTTGGTCTGTACATAGTACATACCAATGTCTCGACCGAGTTCGTTGGCCAGCTTCATTCGCCATCTTGTTTCAAAAGGGTTGCCATTTAAAAAAATAAATTTAAAATTTAAAATGAGGTCTTAAAAAATTGGAAAATGAAAAAGATTTTTTTTATGTGTTTGGCCTTGATAGAAAGATTCCGGAGCAGTTTTTGTTTCTGAAAATTTGTTCTTTTGTTTATATCTTAAAAAATGGTTGAATTATAGCACTTTGAATTTCTACCATGGCTAACATTTTGAAACGATCTTGTATTTGTCACGCTATAACACACGTATTCGGCGATTTCGATGAAAGAAGGCATGTGGATAGTATACATCAATATCTCGACCAAGTTCGCTGGCCATATTCATCAGCCATCTTGTTTCAAAATGGCGACCATTAAATAAAAGAAAAATTATATTTAAAGTGAGGTGCAAAAAAAAAAAATTAGAAATTGAAAAAGGTTTCATTCTTAAGTATTTGACCTTGATATAAGGATTCAGGAGCATTTTTTGTTTGTCTTTATCTTAAAAAATGGCTCAGATATAGCAGTTTCAATTTCTAATGTGGATGACATTTTGAAAAATCTGATTTTTCGCCTGCTGCAGCACTCGTATATATCAACCGATTCCGATGTGAGTGAGCATGTGCACAGCAATTATTAAGATCTCGACCAAGTTCACTGGTTAGCCTCATCCACCATGTTGTCTTAAAATGGCAGGCACTTTAAGAAATCGCCGAATTTGGCAGCCAAATATAAGTTACTTTAAAGATAATCAGCTTGGATAAAGCTGACTAATTTCGCGAAATTCTCATTCAGTATATTGATAAAAATTAGTATTGAATCTCCTATATTCGGTTTCTACTAAATTGAGCTTCGTGTATTTGAATAATATAAGTTGGCTTTTTAAAAATAAGGAATATGAAAGCTACCTCTTCCTCCCTGCACTGGCCGGAAGGACTTTTTCATTTAATAATCTTGTAAATGATTCTTCTTGATAAAATACATTACTGCCAAGTTTAACTCTTAAACCTTAATATAAAACAGGTTAAAAATTAAGGAGTTTGGCGGGATTTTAAAATTAAAAGCCTAATACGTGTATGTATGACTATTTAATTGATTTGGAATTGATTTTTTTTTTTAATTTTTGATAAATGGATTACATCTCAAACAGTGACTAATGTCTCATAACGACCTTTGTCGGACATTTGATTTTAAAAATTCGTTTCAGAATCGTTCGAAACAAATTGTTCGTAGATTTTCTGAAATATTCCCTGCTTTTATAAAAAAATAGAAAAAAAAAGTTACTCAATAAGAGCATTTACCGATCAGATAAGTTTTGGAATAAAGAAAATTCACGAACGTGTGAGACCTAGGTTTGCTAGTTTGGCGTCCATTTTATTCAGAAATTTTGAATTCATATCAGAAATTAAAAATAGTATCTTTTGCTTTATTTAATGGAGAGACATTTCATGATTACATAAAGTATAAATGTTTGTTTTGTATTTTCCGGAATGAATTTGAAATTTCAGGATAAATATTGATTCCAAACTGGTTACCCTGGTCAGACACTAATCAGTTTGGATTAAAGAACAGCCTTAAGGATCGTCGACTTCGTCGAGTGAGATATTTCTATGAAAATAATTTATTTGAATATCCAGAAATGTTCTCGTTACTTGAAGGAAAAGGGTGGTATATGAATAAATACAGGATGTGATATTTAATTATTTAACCTCCGAAACTTCGATTAATGCATTAAATATATTTTTAAATCCATTTCTTACAATTATATGTTATTTAATAATTTCACAAAATTCAAGTTTCAGGATACACTGAATATTTTCCGTAGTTATAAACATTTCCTGTTTCCAGGACACTGACACTGCTACACAATAGCAGATTTACGGAAACCTCCAACAGAAAAAATGTTAATTTTCTAACAATTTGGAACAAGTTTCAAATATCTAATAAATATCGGATATGATTAAATTTTGTAATAGGGGAAAGACATTTCGGACACCTAGTAATTGTTTTACTTTAAAACTCTTAAAATTACTCTCCGAATAAATGAATTATCATCAATAATATTTATAATTAAAACTCAATTATTTATTAAATCACATATATTTTTTTTCCCTAAAATAACTAAATCAATGTGTTTTCGAAACTAGTTTGAACAAATTATGATTAATTATTAAAGTTATAATTTTGGTTATTCAAATAACTCACACCAAAAGATGAATAGTAAAAACAATTTCTGAAAGTGTTTAGCTTTTTGAAACGAACACTTTTTTTTCAAAGAAATCTTAATAGGAAGCTATTTTATTTTTGTTATGTTTCAATATAGAATCATGCCTACCACAATAAACGAATTCAAACGCATTGTTCATTTCTTTATAATTAAAACTTAAATTTAAATTAAAGAAAATTCATTTTTAGCAACAAATTAAGTAAGTTTTGGACACAAAAGATGTTCTATAAATATCTTACGCACAAAAGAGAAAAGTTAAATGTATATTTAAAATAAACATTCAAGTGCGGGTAGCACTCGCGCAAATCGGGGGTTCCGTAGAAACAACATATGAATTATTAACTGTATTATTAAAAAAATCTTTACTAAAAAAATAATAAAACTTAGTTAAAAACTATACAACATATTTGGATATAGCTGTCTATACTAGAAAAAAAATGAATGGGTATACCATAAAAGTTCAAAGAGATATGAAGACCAGCTAATTTCAAATATTGCTATTCTGTGTAACTTTTTTTCATAATTTAATCTTACCCTAATCTGTTTACTGTGTGGTCGAGATAAGATAAATAGGTTTCCTGCTTTCGAAGGTTCAAAAAATTTTAGGTAGTGTACTTAATCCATAGGGCAAAAAAAGACCGCTAATACTCGGAATGATCGGTTGAATGGGAGAAAAGAAAATGCGGGACTTCCCTAAATTAAAGTCGACTGACTAGTTACCTTGGCAGGACCGAGCCGAGACCGGTTCTAGAGTCTTTCTTATCCCAGCCAGACAGGATGATGAACTTAATTAGGTGCTGACAATAAAAGCAGTGCATATCTAAATTACATTTGTTTTTTCATAAAACTAATATTCAGCGTTGTAATAATATTTTCTTATTACAGTAAAGCTACAAACAAACCCCATGGTTTTTGTTTAAACTTGGCATTGTGCTAATCGCGCTTCGAAAGGAGGTAGCAAAGTGGCAACGCCGCCATGATCCATGCCGTGTTTTTCCAGATAGGTTTCTAATTAATTTTTGAAGACTCGGGAGACGTATTGATTGATCCACTCAACACAAACTAGCCGGTAATGCCATAGTATTTATGTAATTAATTCTAATTAGTCTATTTTTAACAATTTCACGTTTATTTCTTTTATACTGCTACTGGGCATGGTATTACATATATATGTATCATTAAAAGTTGTTATCTAGGCTTTAAAAGTCGATGGTTGCCCCTTTCATTACGTATGTCCAAACTTTAAGGGTTAATATCTCAGCTAATTAACGATTCTTTTTTTTGCGAAAATCATTATCAACAGTGCTTTGATACTTCTGCTAAGATAGGTACTGCCAACGCTCCTCAGCACCTTTGCTGCATGCCCGAAAATCGAAGTTTGTGTGTAACGAAAAATGGGATTTTGTCAAAAATTATGTGACCTAGGGTAATCGCTATAATTTTCCTGCAGGGATTAAATTTATGTCTACTACCTCTAATTTTTTTATATAATTTTAGTTTCAGTAAATTCGGAAATAGATGGGAGGGAACATATTTTTGCACTACATTTTCAACAATGTCTCTGAAAATATAATACGTAAAATTAAAATAAATATATTTTTGAGTTCAGTGTTAGGAATGCTTTCACACAATACCCCTCACGATATACAAAGAAAAGATTTTTTTCAAGCAACTTAATTAGCCCCTCTACATTTTTCCTAAATATATTTGTGAATGTTTGATAATATGTAAATATGTGGGTCAATAGTCTTTATTATCCCCTCCCCCAATTTGAACTTTCCATGTTCCATAGTTTATGAGTAAAACGGCTGTGACAGATAGACAGACACAAGAGTGATCTTATAATGGTTCCACTTTTACTTTTAACTTACTGAACCCTTAAAAAATCAATTTGTTTAAAAGGAAACTTTTAATTTTCTTTAAAATAATTTGATCATTTTCTCTAGAGATTCTACAGATTCAAAATTATTATTCCACACAAAACAAACATGGTTACTGAAATTAAAAAAAAAATACTTTTATTTTCTCTTCTGTACTTTTCTATTCAAATATTTCCTTCTTACGTAAGTCGAGGAGAAATTGCTTTTCCTTCTGAAAACCAAGTAACTACGTGAGCTTCATCAATTGACTGTGTCTGTACACATTTTTTCTTTGAATATGTTTCTTTCTATTGACGATAACTGAGTAACTTTTTCAAAGAAATTCTTGTTACATCGACCATTGATTCATTTCTGTACGTAATTTACCACAAATAATAATAACACATTACAAACATTACATGAACCTGATAGGTGCAATAAGCAAACTTTTATTTATATTAATGGAATTGTCGCCATTAATTTTATTTTTAAAAAAATGCTTTTGTATTCTATGTATGTACTGACAGTTTTTTTTTTTTTTTTTTTTTTTTTTTTTTTGTGTTAATATGTATGGACGTTATCAGACAGGTGTAAAATTGTTATAATCTTTTCAGTGTTGTTAGCTTCAAATTAGGACATATCACCTCTTTAAGAACAAAACAACAGTTTATTAATTCCATTTAATAAAATCAGAGTTCTAGAAATTGAAAAAAATTAAATATAGATAATTTCAGCGTAATAAAAAAAATCGAAGTGCGAAATAAATCCTTTCCAAATTCGCGTAGTTTCAAGTATTTTTCTTAATTCACAATTTCCCAATATATGTATATGTATATATATATTCAGAATCAACATTATTTTTTAATGACACTTAACGAAATGAACTAAATGATACTTTATTGTAGACAGATGAAACACAACCTCTTGCGAATGATCGCAGCTTGGCAGTAATTTCACATTTCACATACAATGAAAATCTATCAGCTCAAGAGAAAGCTTCCTTCGCGTGTTTGATTGAATATACTGTACATTTTAAGGCAAGATCTGCTTAAAATACGGTATTTCGTAATCGCATCTAACTATATATAATACCATAACATAATCACAGTAACTTAAATTAACATATAATTTCAAGATAACTATGTCAAACAGTTCCGGAGATCCATTCGCACCATATGTATGATATGGCAGACAACATATGTTTCTCACTCTACGATAATGCTAATAGCGCCAATCTATGAGATCACAAGCAGACCATGTTTCACCACTTACTAGTCGATTCTCCAACAACTTTCAACTAGCAGTTTAACTCCCAGTTGAGAAACCTTAAGTTAACAAAACTAACCTCTTTGGAATTCATGGTTAACTCCATAGTTGAGATTATGCAACGTCGGGTTAGTGAACCACGGTTGAAAAGTTATAGATGATTGGCTAAACGAATCACATGACGAACTAATAACGTTGACGAGCTATATCTTCAATTAGGACCAGTTTTCCAAAATGAGTACTGAAAATGCATACTTGTATTTTTTAATCTTTATATAAATTAATCTTACAAATAAATTCCGAAAAAATATTTTGATTCGGTGGTTTTGTTCGTTCACAAAAGTAAGCTCAAATGTTCGAAAAACTAAGATAGTTATAAGATGTTCTATTTAAAAAAAAAAAAAAAAAAATGTGTTGCAATAATTTTTTTTAAGTTACTTGATAAAAAAATACATTTTTTTTCTACTAATGTATAGACAAGCTGGTTTATTTACCTGTTTATTTTTCAGCGAATATTAAATATGAAGACATTTTCATATATTTATCTTAATATATATTTTTTATTTAACAAAAATAATTGATTACATATTCAATTAAAATATCTTGGTTAAAATTAGACTTTATGTCGTATACGAGAGGCAAGAAAGGATTTTCTTGTTACTATTTCATGTGTAGATTATTATAATAGATATTTTATTATTATTATTATTATTTCTCGCATAATAATTTTAGTACATGTTCTAAAAATTTCTAGCGAAAACGGAAATTTTCAAGAAATCCACTGGAAAAATGTTTCTTTCAAACAAAAATCATTATTTTAAATTTAACAAGAATGTAGCTCAAATTAATTATTATATAGTTATCATAAATGGATAACCATATATACGTAATACTTAAGAGAAAATTCCGGCTTCTATGACTCCATGCTTTAAACAAATATGAAGAAGCTGAAATTGAAGAAAAACTGGATGTAAGAAATGTTGCTGAATGTAAGAAAAACTGCTTTTCTTTTTCATTCTTACATTTAAAAAATATATAAATAAATGAAAATATTTGAATCATATAACCCATTTTTTTATCAATGAATTTTGTCTTTGTATTCGCATTCGCTAGATGACGCCACCAAATGCCAAAATTGTCAATAGAAATTAAGCCTTGAAATCTGAACGCTTAGTCATAAATTAATATATTATTGAGTTTATTCAGTTATAATAATAATAAAAAAATTAAAAGCGATACATTCTTTGATTTTAACTTCTTTTACAATTGACATTTCGTGTAATTATTGAATTGCAAGCAACTTTGTCTAAATAAAGTATAATCAATGTTCAATTCAAAAAGACCGCCATCTTTGCTTCGACTGCACATGCGCGGTCGAGTAGCCTCTATATCGTAGTTAGGTTGGGTTACTGAAATTTAATTTCGATTTATTCTCTGATTTCGGCAGGTTGAGTTAACAGAGAATTGTATTTCAGGTTCGACAGAGAATTAAGCTTTTAACTAGCAGTTCAGGTTGATGGAGAATTACCGGGTTAATCTAATTCACAAGTTGCATGTGTGTGTATAAGCATGAAAATACAGAATGGATCTTTGTAATTATTAAGAGCCATAGGTTTGCAGTTCTCAAAAGATGGTTAATTAAAAATATAAATTAATTGTCAATTTTTAAATTATTTTTTTTCTCAAAAATAAACATTAATTTTGCGATAACGGTGAACTCACAAATTTTATTTTCTATTGCTGTTCCCATGGTCCATATTGATTGATCTAGAATGAGACATTACATAATTATAAAATCCTGCATAGAAAATAAAAACAAATGTCTCATAATTTGCCGAAATATAACATAATGATGTAATTCAATTATAATAGCTTCTTCCAATTTATCCAGAATTCTGAGATACGTTTTTTTGTCTTTAAAAGATCAGAAAACATTATTTTTGAATTTTAATTACGCTTTGTCAAAAACACAATTTCTTTAACTGCCGCTGATTTTTGGATAACTTTTCCCTTAATAATGTATTAAGCAGTTTTTTCAAACAGGAATATTGTTTTATAGGATGTTACAAATTCTCATTCATCTGTGTAACGGAATTTATATACAGTCGAACCCGGTGAAGACGCGTTTCAAGGAAGTGGACAAAATTCGCGTATTAAGTGGGATCGCGTATTAAACGTGATTTGTATAGTGTTGTATGATTATAGCATATTTACACATTTAATTGTTTAATTGTTTAAATGAACATTAGAGCTTTCATTTAGATAATAACGGTCCAAAATTGTGCCTTTTACGTATGTATACTTAGATTAAAATTTAATTGTATTCCCTTTTATCTGATTCTTTCTTATAGGACCGACTGGAATAATAACTAAAAATAAATATGGATTTAAACATGACTATCATCGATTAATACATTGCAATTAAAAATAAAACACAACAAAAATAATTTTCCTACTAGACTAATTTTTTTAACAGAAAGAAAAAAAAAATAAATCTTTGAAGCACAACCCAGTTTTTAAAATCATATTTTGTACTTGTAATGATGCGTACCATTACAATCTGTCCTTCTTTTTAAAATAAGAAGAAACTATCCTATCCTTAAACTTAAACTTAAACTTACACTATGTGCAAAACTACTTAAAAGACGAGACAATATTTAAAAAAAAAAAGAAAAAAAAAGAGGTTAAATTATTTTAATACCTTAGTACTTTCAACTATAAAAACATAGCCTTCCTCAGAGAAATATAAGAAATACAATTGTTATTAACACCTAATTTTCAAAATTTACGTAGATGGTGACGAAAGGAATGAAAGTGGAAGTCAATTTTTTGATCCGGAAAACATTGGGAAAATAAAACATGGATATAGGGAAGTGGAATATTACTCGTTTTATGATTCTTTAAGCAAACTGAGCCAAATTCTGGGTTTGTTGTAGGATAAAACGTCATTGCAAACACTCTTTTCTTTAGTAATAATTTCAATTGATTTGCGGATGATTAAATCATGATAATTCTTTGAAGGATATATAATTTTTGTGTCTTCGAAATTAACTTGTATATATTTTTTAATATTGTCTGATCTTTTAAGTAGTTTTGCACATAGTGTAAGTTTAAATTTAACTTTTAAAGATGAATTAAGCATTTCTATTTATTTATTTACTTATCCTATACTTATTAATCTTTGTGGAAAAAATTTTGTTAGCATAGCAAAAAGTAAAGAAGATAAAGAAAACATAAAAGAAGTATTCCACCACAGTCGTATTTGTTTAATCTTTACCAGTTTCATTTTTGTTGCCTATAATATGCATTATAAAACATAGTAGTGATATAAAGTATATTTAAAACTCCACTAACTATACGTATTATCATTTCTAATCATAATAAAGTTTATGACGTATCTGAGTAACCAGATTTCGTCTATATCCCTCTACTACACTAAAAACATACACGAAGCGAGAGACAAAAAATGTTAGAAGGTTAGGATCAAAGAAGGTTCTCAGTTTTGCCAATTCAGTGGGTTTTTATTTTATTCAAATATCTACACCATTTCCAATTATTAATTTTCGCCTTAATTAATCTGTTATTAATTAAAGAAAATAATACTATCCGGAAACAGTGTTTTTATCTGGATAAAAAAATATTCGCTAAATTGGCAACATTCGAGAAGACAGAAGGAATTCGCGTCTTAAGCGTGATTTTTTTCCTCAAAGGACAGAAAATTTATCGCGTATTAAACGGGATCGCGTAATAACCGTTCGCGTATTAAACGTGATATTTTTGCATTATCCTAATGGGCGGTGTTCAAGGGATCGGAAAAAATCCGCGTATTAAGCGGGATCGCGTATTAACCGTGAGCGTCTTAACCGGGTTCCACTGTATTATGGAATTGTGAATTTTAACGTTGATGTCCATGCTGCTGAGAGCTCCAAGGACTCTTAAAACTGTAAAAAAGAAGAAAAAAAAACATTTTTTCAACATTTAATATCTTAAAATTATTATTTTGGAACGCAATTGTTAGAGTTTCGAAAGATATAAGTATGTTCTTTCAGTTCATATATTTAAAAAAATATTCGATGCAAAATTAATATTTATAGGAGCCTTTAAACTGTCAGACATTTGCCAAGCAAAAAAATGGTATGACAGCTTACATGCAGGCTGACAAAATTCATTTTGCACCTAAACTGAAACTTTTGGTGTCCAATTATACTTTATATTCTAGTAATTAATCTGAATCTAAACAAATTTCTATTTAAAGCAATTTCATATTTTAAATAAAAATTTGTGTTTAGCTAATAAAAAATCTCGAAAATTTCAAAAGTATAATCAACTAAAAAATATTTTCGTTATAATAAAGAGGGACTTTTGCGTTCAGTTGATACAGAGAAACATGAAAAATATATTTTGAAAACTTCATGAAAGAAATTAGAAGTTTTTGAGATATCCTGCGCTTTATGCATAAAAAAGGCATTTTGAGAAAAATGACTTCAAAGTTTCGGAAAATTCGCTTCAGCTATTGAGCTAGTGTAATTCTAAAATCCATAACTTCTGTTCTAAGGAGAATTTCAAAGAAATCATTATATCAAAAAGTTCAGAAAAGTTAGGAGTTTAACATATAAAAAAATTAATGGTCTAAGCGTACTGAGCAACCAATTTTTGTATGTCTGTAAACTATATTTGTTAAACACTAAAATATTAAATTGAGAATTTATAGCCATCCTTAAAACATATGTTTCAGGTTGAGAAAACGGATTAATAAATTACTATAATTTCTCAGATAAGCTTCCGAAAATCAGTGGCATGAAAGGAAACATTGTTTTGATAAGTTTTTTAAGTCTTGAGACTGTATCGGTTTCTGAGGTTTCTAAAGACAATGAACTCATTTCGGAATCTTAGATAACTCGAAAGACGTTATTGTAAATCTTGGTTTGTATTTACATTATACACGGTGTTTGGGCTAAAGGTATCCACAAGTTATGGCTTATTTTTTCAGAACTACTCATTAGAATTAAAAAATATATATATTTAGTTAGAAAGAGCATCTCACTAAGTTTTAATATCAATAGATTTTGATGTGTGGAGATGTTAGATTGGGATGTTTGATAGCCCTGCATAGGTAAAGTATTCGGCAATTGGCACAAAGGCGAAAAACTTATTCCATGAGTTTAATTAGTAATGATGTGGGCGCCACAGCAAAAGGTGCTGTGCGTGCTTTGATAAACGGAATTTAAATCTATGACGCGTGTTCAGCGACGGGTGCAAACACAATGGAATGTTCAAAATCCATCTACCAATCAAATAGGCAGAGGAGGGGTTGAATGGAACTCTGGTATCTGAAACTGACAAACATCCAAATTTGAAATTTCCGCACATCAACATCTATTGATATTAAAACTTGGGGAGATGGCCTTTCTATATATATATATTTTTTTAATTCTAATATGTCGTTCCACAAAAATAAGTCACCTCTTTTGATTACCTTTAGGCCAGACACCCTGTATTTTCCTCGATTAAGAAACTTTTCTCTTTCTTTACAGAATACAAAGTTGCACAAAAAATTTGGATACATTGCAGATTATGGATGGTAATTGAAAAAAAGATTTAGTTTGATGTGTGGAACACGTTTTCCAACTAAGTTAAATTAAATTATATTATTTTCTTTGTGCATTATACACAAGTTTCTACAACATAATTATAATACATTATCTATATGGGCATTTATTTCCTGAAGATCATTTTCCATCTGAGCTAAACTTCCACATGTAGAGTAACATGGTACAGCTATGATCACTATAAAGTTCTACTGGCAAGAGATGCATGCCATTTGATTAACGATCATGAATATTTATTGTTCCTTTCTTTTAATTCAGTAACTCCTTTAATTTTTTAGATCGGGTTATTTTAGATTAAGAGACCTATGCCCTTTTTTACCCTATACCCAATACTCTCTGAGATTTAAAATTCTTACTTTTTACGGGATGGTTTTTGTTGCCACAAAGAAAGATCATTAACAAAAATTGCAATAGGTTTGGGAGGTTTGGGGGCTCTGTGAGCCATAAAATGTCCATCTAATTTGCTTATTACTCCTCATTAGCGGGATTGTTCGGAAATTTCTGGTATCATTTTTGAGCTGTATCCCTCATCAAATGTTTACACTTGAGAATCTTATAGTATGCGACATATTTGTACACAAATAAAAATATTTCAAATGAAAATCAAATTTCAAAGTAATTGCTTAAGAGGCGCAAATGGCCAACATAGTGAAAATGATTCTATGCCGGGACTCGAACCTGGGCCATCAGTATAGCGCACTGACGTTCTATCGACTAAACCACATGGACAGATACCCAGCTTGGAAAATTTCTCACTATTATATGTTGGCAAGGTTATGGAATATTTATCGTGAGCCACCGAAATGGGCCAAACACGAAACTTAATTAAATCCAGCATCTATATCTACCCTATATATATAAAATCCTAATGAATCGAATTGAAACGAATTTATGTAACGATTCTATGAAACGACTGATTAAACAACTGATTACGTTTCACAGCGATTTCTCCTAAAATATGGAATACTTTGCGATGAAATTAACATCAAAAATCCGTATTGATCCACAGATCTCAAAACTGGTATTAGAATGATAAAATTAGAATTAGTTTTCGAAATATTAATTTTTTTCTAATTTTAAATACTTTTTTTCTAATGAGGGCAACTCAAATTTTAATCATAACAGATATTTTTTTTCATATTTTAGAAAAGGTTATTTTAAATTAATTTGGCGACGAGTTTGGCCTCCCTTAAATGTATGCTAAGAAATGCATCGTGTTACTTTTATTCAGAATTCAATTTGTATTTCATTATCACTTTATTTAATACAAAACTTTCATTTAAAATTGAAACCTTTAAAATAAATGGCTTTTACTTCATTCTTTTTTTTAATCGAAACGAAAAGAAAAATATTAGACACAGTCATATACGCAATGGGGTACCTAATTGGCGCCAAAATGGCGTTATTTTGCCTGACATGGTAACACGGCTATTGTTGCTTATTTATAAATAAATGTTTATTTGAATTTATTTTCTTTTTATTTACAAAAAATGTTATAAATTGTTTTGTTCTTTTTAATTAATTTTTTTTTTATTTATTGTTATTTCATTTTAAAAATAACAGAAAAAAAATTTAAAAATACATATGTAATGAAATGTGTATGTATTTGAAAACGCGGTTTTCGCCAAATTGTCGTAAAAAAAAATCACGCCAAAACCGGTGCGTATGTGACAATGCAGCAAATCATGAGATTTAATTTCCACTACAAAGCAACGTTTTAATGTTATTACTTCTCCCGTCGACCAATTTCGCCAAATTATACAAATTGACATATTCTTTTATTTTAAATAACAAAAGAAAAAATAAATTAGTATAACATTAATAAAAATACAAGTAAAACGTCGAAATAAAAATCACTTCATGGCGTGAACATGTGTAACTTCCTTAAAGTCAAGTGAAAGTGACATTTACGATCAACCATTATTGGTATTTAATATTATAGTTTGGCGACAGATTTTTGGTCGATGGGATAACCAAGTAGCACCGTTTTAATTTACCACTCGAAAAGTAAAAAAATGCTTACTGGCGAGTTAAAAAAAAGCTATTGGGGAGATTTTCACCTGGCTAACATAAAAGTACCAGGAATTCTTTCTGACCATGACAACTTTTATGTAGTTTTATTCGAAAAACATAATTTTGATTCTTTAATCAAAATGGAAACCTTTCTTATGAAAAGCGAAGGAATCAGCCCGTTGTTTATGGCAGTTACATGACTTGGACTATTTTAATATAAACGAAATAATGGGGATATAATAATATTCGGCGACTTATCACACCTGTGGCTGGCTAACATTAAAGTACCAAAATGGCCGACTGGAATATAAAAAGCGAAGGGATCCGACTGGAGCTGTTGATGATAGTCACATGACTTAGGTTATTATTATAGAGATTGTTTTCAATTTTAAAAACAGCGCAAAGAATAATATTTCCTAACGATTAAAAATTTATTTTCACGTGACTATTAAAAACAGAAAAAAAAACTTTAAAATTACTATTAAATGAGTACGTGTTAAAGGCAGGAAAATATTGAAAATTATGTCCTGAGATTTGTATTTACACGTGAATATTAAAAGGGAAAGGAAACTTTAAAATAATAAATACATTAATATGCGTTTAACCCTTTCACGGACAAGGCACTTCTATTCGTAAAATCTTGAAATCAGTGAATGACACCAGAATTTACAAACAAATTTCGAAATACAAAAATGCTTTTGTTCACTTACTTAATAAAAGGGAAATTTTCATCCCAATGTTCTGATGCTAATGTGGCATTTAAGAATTAAAATTACGTGGTCCAAAAATGAACCACCACCCTTGAAGGGGTTAAAGCGGTAAATTGTTGTAATTGTAGTAAATTGTATTATGTCAATCTTTTTATAATGCTGTTAAAATGTACCGGTCGGCAAAGACTCTGTTTACTTAATTCATTTTATTTTATCTTCTTTTCAAATGTTTAACTGATCTTCTTTAATCAAATACGAAAACAACCATTGAATGTCTTAACAGCAACTGATTCTACATTAAATTTTTGCAATCAAAGGGAATTGAATGGAAACCCGTTTACAGGGAGATCGCTACAGGTTTTTTCAGTATAATTCAATCTTGTTTAATCTTTTAAAAACCCATCAGATTAGCGTGCTTTTAGATTCTACAGTGTCTGAACGGAGGTTGTCGAGAGTAGCGTGCAGGGGGCAGAGCCCAATAGTATAGTATATCAATGCAAAAACCCTTGACGGGTTAAAAGTTTCTGACGCAGCACTTTATCTTATGCTCTAAGAATTTTAAATATGGAACTTAAAAATACTGATATCAAATTTTGAGTGACGTTATGCTATTTCTTAAAAAATATATTTGTATTTATTTCACCATTTTATTTTTGTTTTATTTATAATCGCATGTGCAAAAGTTATGTTCAACATGAAAAGCTGCATAAAATTTTATTCGCTGTTGCTTTATCATTTACATCTCACATAAATTCAAAATATGTGTTTTAAAAGATATGATATAAAATTTAAGTGACGCCTTGATGTGACTTTAAAAGGTTTGTTTTTTAAAATTCAATTTAAATTATTTTTGACTTGGTTAAAATATTTTTTTTACATCTACACAATACTTTTAATTTTCCAATTCACTGTTAAATATATCACTTTCATTGAATCTATACTATGCATTGAAATGTATTTATTTCAATAAATTGATTTATCTTTTGTGTCACGCTATTCAAAATTGTGAGTAAGATTTATGTAAATGGTTTATTTGCGTCAAACTATCCTTTTTCATACATTTCATGTAGTTTGGACACAATGACGCAAAGAAACCATTTACATAAATCTTACTCACAATTTTGAATAGCGTGACACAAAAGATAAATCAATTTATTGAAATAAATACATTTCAATGCATAGTATAGATTCAATGAAAGTGATATATTTAACAGTGAATTGGAAAATTAAAAGTATTGTGTAGATGTAAAAAAAATATTTTAACCAAGTCAAAAATAATTTAAATTGAATTTAAAAAAACAAACCTTTTAAAGTCACATCAAGGCGTCACTTAAATTTTATACCATATCTTTTAAAACACATATTTTGAATTTATGTGAGATGTAAATGATAAAGCAACAGCGAATAAAATTTCATGCAGCTTTTCATGTTGAACATAACTTTTGCACATGCGATTATAAATAAAACAAAAATAAAATGGTGAAATAAATACAAATATATTTTTTAAGAAATAGCATAACGTCAC
The DNA here is from genome assembly GCA_963932465.1 of Maratus speciosus. Taxonomy (NCBI): domain Eukaryota; kingdom Metazoa; phylum Arthropoda; class Arachnida; order Araneae; family Salticidae; genus Maratus; species Maratus speciosus. Next base: position 257,629,371 of record OZ010800.1, on the reverse strand, counting down.
TCAAAATTTGATATCAGTATTTTTAAGTTCCATATTTAAAATTCTTAGAGCATAAGATAAAGTGCTGCGTCAGAAACTTTTAACCCGTCAAGGGTTTTTGCATTGATATCATTACTTTTTTGAGGTTAGTGATAAAATGATTAAAAAAAAGATACTTATGGAATTTAATGCAGATTTAATTTTTACTATTTTATTACAATTTTCCTTATAGCAGTTTGTATATAAAAACAACTGGGTAAGTATATTCGCAGATCGCACAGAGGGTTTCATTTGATATTCCTTTAAAAACACTTTATCCTTAAATTAATAAATCCAAAATGTTAATTTATAATTATTAAATCCTTACATAGATGTAGCATCAATAGTTCCAATTTTCATGGGGCAGGGAACGCACTCTTTTAAACGAACCACCTTCCAATTGAAGTCATCAAAAACCAAGTTGAATAATCCAGACCCCGTTGTGTTGTTTGACAAACAGCAGTCTCATGTCCCCTCCTTCCCCCCTTTTTCAAAATTTTTCAGACCAGTACCTAAGAATGGAACCGAAATAATTTTTTCTCTTCAGAAATTACGATAAAAAAATAGTATGCAGTACTCATAAATTTACTTTAATGCTATATAGGGTGATTATTAAGTTAATTATAACGTTTGGAATCATTTGCATTGATGTTCGAAAGGTAGTTTCTGAGTTATGGGAGCTGGACCCATAAGGCGCCATAGAGGGGCGAAGCCCGCTAGTGTCTATCATAATTATATCTGCCATGTAGACTAATTGTGATATTTAATCAAAATAGCCCCCCCCCCTCCTCATCCCCGGAAATATAACAAATACAAAATGTGTCTTTATAAACCTATCGTCAAATAGGTTTTTATTTCTTTTTCCCTAAAGAAAACATGATTTTTATATCCGCAACGTAAATAGCGGACGAAGCCCGCTACTTCCTATCATAATATATATTTTTAATAATTTTATATAGTCTATAATAAAAATCAGACTTAAAATAGTCTAGTTCCATGAGTACTTGTAGTATCAGTTACATGCTACGATTTTTGGATACCAGTATTTTAGAACGGGAAAATGTGACTTATTTTATCGGAGATATCTCATTAATTGAATAAGGTGAAGCAAACTTTTTGAAAAAAAGGTGGCCAACAAGCATGGCAGTTATCAGCTATGTGACTTTGTGCTAAAGTCCATTAATTTGATCTGCTTTAAAAAGATTACGGAAGATTGAATTATAGTAGAACCTGGATTAACCGAGCTTCGATTAATCGAGGTTTCTGTTAACCGAGCCGATAACAAAGTCTGATTTTTTTCCCCTTTTGAATGAGCCTTAAAAATAACCACACTCTTTAGCTCACTGTCCGTGCTATACAGGCCCTTCTGCCCCCAAAAGCCCTCAACTCCAAAGAAACATTGGACCCTGAGAAGTCAATAGCGAACAATGCTTTGTTTCCAGTGGCTGTGTGAACTTTCGTAAATTTTTCAATTTGCATTTTAAAATTTACTACTGGTAGTTGATTTTCTTTTTAAATTTGTTAAGCTGTGAAACAGAACTTTACATATATTTACTTTTATTATTTAAAAAACGTTCTATATATATATTTTTTAAAGAGATGTTAAATTCGCAAGCACGGCGAGTTCTTACACACAGTTTCTATTAACCGAGATTTCCGATTCCGATTTACTAACAGTCCCAATTAGCTCGGATAATCGAGGCTGCTCTGTATAATTAAAAAATCAATGGCGATCTTACTGTAAACGGCTTTCCCTTTTACTGAGGGATTTCAAAACCGAATAAGCTGATGTTAGTTGCTGTTTCCCTGCTTGATTAAATAAGATTAGTTAAACATTTGAAAATTACCAAATATAAAAGGAACTAAGTCAACAGAGTCTTTGCTTTATGGTATTTTTTAACAACGCTATAAGAAAATGATTTTAAATAAGAGATTTTAAATGTAACGTTTTAAATCTGACATAATTTTCACCAAACTTTCCTTTCTCTTTGTAACATTCAACTGAAAATATTTTTATTATTAGAAAGATAATATTATTATTTGCGCTACCTTAAAATTAGCAACTATAGTTAAAAATATCATCTCGAAATTTGAAATAAATCTATCATATAAATATATTTTTTAATTTACACTGTTTTGCAATATGTTTTGCAATGTGTTTTGTAAACTGTTTTGGCCACTTTGGCCAATATGACGTAATTTCCTCCATTTACGACTTTTAACACATATCAATGAATTTATTATTTAAAAATTTTCTTTTTCTTTTAATATTCACGTGTAAATATAATTTTTATGACGTAATTTTCAATGTTTTCCTTCTTTTAATGCGTAATCATTTAATTCTAATTTGAAAATAATTGATTATTTTATAATTTTCTTTCATTTTAAGTAAGCATGTGTAAAAACAATTTTTATGACGTAATGTTTAATATTTTCCTGCTTTTAACACGTTATCATTTAATTCTAATTTAACCCTTTGAGCTCCGGGTTATTAAAATTTTAAAAATATGCTAGAAAAACACTTAAAATGTGATTAGGGGACTGTCTGAAATTGAACCATGATATTAAAAATTTTTTTAAATACCCGCTTTAGGCTGGGGGACGTGGGAAGTTTTTCCACCATCAGAGCTCTAGAGCATTCACTTCAACACGCAAATACAAGAAATGACACCTCAAAGTTATTCTAAAATTACTATAATTGCTGAAATTTCAACATATTTTAAGCAGTTACATTGTTTAAACAAATTCTAAGACTATTAAAATATTTTAAAAATTTATTAAATGAGAAAATTCAAAATTTAAAATTTTTTAAATCATAATATAAAAATACAAACTAATCAAATTTATAGATGAAACAGATTTTTAAAATATTTAATTTTTATTTAGAAATATTTAAAACATAATAAACTCGTCGATCTGCTAAATTAAACACAAATTTAAATTCCTTGGAATTAAATTATAAGCATCTAAATTTTGGTTCTGAAACACTGTCTGGTATGTAATTTTAGTGCTGCCATCTAGTGACAAAGCATATTGTTGTAGTCCTTAGAGCTCTGCTGGTAGAAAATTCTACCATTACTTATTTCTATCCACTGTAATTATTTAAATTTTCAGTTTAGTGATTTGCATGTAATTATTGTCTGAGCAAAGCGAAGGCTAATACTCAGCGAAATATTACTGTCCGGACACTTTACTACTACGATGGATATTAACGCCATGTCCTACTTAAAAAAAAGCCTAATAAAAACCTTTCGTCAAGCATAACTCAAAAAATATTTGTCGGATTTCGTTTCTGATTGCACCAGAAAGTACCTATGAGGGTCGCCTACTGAATGCACCTACTATGAAAAATAAGTTCCAAACCGTTTAAAAATTATATAGAAAAAACTCTTAAAAAAGCACAGTTTATCTGCATACGTCACAGAAATTTGGTGTGCGTCACTTTCACCGGTTGATGTTTTCGTAGACAACTGGTTTGAACACATGGAGCAAATAAGAAAAAATACGCACGCAGTAATGTTGAATAGATCAGTTTCAACCACGTGATCACAAACGTTGCAACAACCCGTGGCAACCAGTTTTGGTGGGCAAACAAATAATAATACAGTATTCCGTACCACGGTGACCGTTTTTAGCCTGTTGTATAAAATCTGGCATGTTGTATGACATACAATTGTGGATGATTAAAACAAAAGACATGAGTGTTTATTGATCCGGGAGGTTATCTTTCTCTGGATGTCTGTCTGCCTATCATACAGCATGCAATTTTCTTGTAAAGGATGATATTATTATGCAGTAAAACCTCCATAACGGACACACCCGATTAGTGGACACCTCTATTTAGCGGGCATTTTTTCGATTGCCAACCCTTAAATAACTGTACATTTTTTACTCTCAGTAGCGGACACCTCCAAATAGAGGACAAATTCTGCCCTCCCGAGGTGTTCGCTATTCAGAAGTTTTACTGTTAAAACCTCCATAGCGGACACACCCGATTAGCGGATACCTATATTTAGCAGACATTTTTTCGATTACCAACTCTTAAATAACTGTACATGTTTTACCCTCAGTAGCGGTCACCTCTAAATAGAGGACAAACTCTGCATTCTCGGGGTGTCCGCAATTCAGAGGTTTTACTGTATATAATATTGATAATTATTTTACAGGGCCGCACAAAAGAATAAGAATATATGAAACGAATATAAACTAAATTCGGGATTGGTAGATCGCTGATGGTAATGTAATTTTAGGATGTTGTTACAGTCATCCGCAGCATGTTTTTAAAGTTTCGTTCATCTAACAAAACACTACCTGTCTCACTCCTTTGTCTGTCTATTTGTCCGTCTGTCACAAAGCCCGTTCTCAGAAACTATATTTGTCGGAGACTTGAAAATTTGCATACTTAAAGCTGAACACCACACATCAAACGGCAAATAATAACATTTTGAAAAAGTCTAATATTTAACCTTCTGGGCTCTAACTTGTGTATTTTAAGCAATTTTTCTAACTCAGCCCCTAATTTAATTAAGTTGGAGACATGAAATTTTGCTTATAGCTGAACATCTCACATCAAACGACAAATAATAAAATTTTGAAAAAGGCTTAATATTTAACCCTTTAGGCTCTAACTTGTGTATTTAAAGCAATTTTTCTAACTCAGCCCCTAATTAAGTTGGAGACATGAAAGTTTGCATACTTATAGCTGAACACTTGCAATAATACGATAAATCATAAAATTTTGAAAAAGTCATATTTAACCCTCCGGTCTCTAACTTCTGTATTTTAAGCAATTTTTCTAACTCAGCCCCTAATTAAGTTGGAGACATGACATTTTGCCATTTTGCATACTTATAGCTGAACACCTCACATCAAACGACAAATAATAAAATTTGAAAAAGGTCTAATATTTAACCCTCTGCGCTCTAACTTGTGTATTTTAAGCAATTTTTCTAACTCAGCCCCTAATTAAGTTGGAGACATGAAATTTTGCATACTTATAGCTGAACACCTCACATCAAACAGCAAATTATAAAATTTTGAAAAAGTCTAATATTTAACCCTCTTAGCTCTAACTTGTGTATTTAAAGCAATTTTTCTAACTCAACCCCTAATTATGCTGGAAACAAAAATCTGCATACTTACAGCTGAACACCTCACATCAAACGACAAGTAATAAAATTTTGAAAAAATCTAATATTTAACCTCTAAAATTTTGTCTCGCGCAATTTTTAAATTTAAACTGTTTTGCAATACTATTTTTTGTTCATTTTGCATAATAAGTGTAATGTAACGTAATTTGTTCTATTTCAGATTTCTAACGCATGTTAATGAATTTATTTTACAATTTCCTTTCTCTTTTAAAATTCACATGTAAATATAGTTTTTATGGCGTAATTTCCAATAAGTGCCTGCTTTTTATACCTAATTATTTAATTCCAATTTGAAGGTTTTTTTCTGTTTATAAAATAGTAACGTGTAAATAATTTTTTTTATTTGAAGCAAACATTATTGTTTGCGCTGTTTATACAGTTGGCAACAGTTTAAATTAATACCATTTTCTAAAATATGTAAAAAATATCTGTCAAAATGCTGAACATTTGAATTTAAAATAGAAATAAAACCTCAAAAAATGAGTCAAATTAAAAAAATTAATGAAATCTGCAGACCGGGATCTTCTATTGAATAAAATGATCTAAAAATGATTAAATTCCCATGTATAGCTTTTGCTCTTATAAAAATTTTTTAATGGAACGATTTTGTCCAACTTTAGCATTAAATATCTTTTAAATAATTCTTCGATTTGAAAACTGTATGCATTAGTGTGTTGATCAAACATTTCGCTATAATACCACCGATTTTCATATATTTGTATGCAATAGTTTTCTTAATATTAACGAAGAAAGACCTCCGGTCACAAAAAATTCAAAACCGGCGGCGGCGGTGACAGCGTTAGTTACTTTTTATAGAATAGAGAGATATATAAAAATGAAAACTTGTCTATCTGTCCGTTTGTAATTCAATAAAAAATCCACAATTTGGAAGCCCAAATTGTGAAGAGATACGTACATGTGTATTAAAACATGGCCGAGACAACTAAAGTAATCCGGAATCGAAATAAATTATAGTTAATTTTTAATTAATTAAAAACCACCAATTTAACAGCAATTTCTTATCAAATTTAAACATTTTTCGTTATAGCAGTTGCCAACAATTAAAAAACACAATAAAATTATTACTACAACAATTAATTTTCTACTGCAAGATTTCCACGGGAAAAATGAAAATGAAATAAATAGTTTGCCGAAAAAAAAAAAAGGTGAATATTACGTCATGACTTTTCTATTGCAAGATATTCACGTGAAATATGAAAATGAAATAAATGGTTTGACGAATTTAAATGAAAGTGAATATAACTTCATAACTTTTCTATTTCAAGGTTTCCACGTGAAAGAGGAAAATATTACGTCATATTGGAAATATAAAGGGCATGGTGGATATAGTATAGCGTCATATGAGTGTGAAAAATGTATTGAAGCATGATAAAAACCCGATTAGGGAAATATTGGCGTATTTTAACATTATTGCTCCAATTATAAATTGAAATAAGTTCATTTTTAGCTGTATTCTTTTGCATCTGTTATATACATTTATACATTTTTATATAGCGTTTTCATATGATTCATTGAACAACATTTTGACTGCTTTTTTTAATGTTTGTTTTGTGTTGTATGTTAAATTTTGAAATTGATTTTTCAGAACAAACATCCTTCAAATTCTGGGCAACGCCAGCACTTTAGTTTGTAACAGATAAATGGCTTTTGTATCTGTACATCTAATGCTAATATTATAAAGCGTTATAATATTATAAAGTATATAATATTATTAATGCTTGTACGTTTGTGAGGTGTTATCTCTGAAACTACATAGCCAACTTAAAAAAATGTTGGTGGCCATCTCTGCTCCGAAAAAAAGACTATTTTATGTCAGTGCAAGAACCTACATCGCTGCAAGAGCAAAAAAGTTCTAAAATTGTGATTTCTGCGATATTGATTGGGTTAGAAACTTTAAATTTGGTGCGGTAGTTACTTTTAAGATGTGAATACTCGTAATGAACGCTCTCTAAAAGGTTCAATTTGACGGATAAACGTAAAAATGTCTAGAAAGGTTCTAAACTATGATTTATTTGGAATACTGAAATTTTTGGGATACTGTTGGGGTTAGAAACTAGAACTTTGGCATGGTAGTAATTAATAAGATGTAAATGCTCGTTGTAGAACGAATTCTAAAAAATAGAAATACTAAACAAAGCGGAAAAAGATCTAAAGATGATCTAAGTAACGAAGAACATGGAACTGTTAGGAATATAAACATGAAAATTGACATGGCTGTATTTATCATGACGTAAATTCTCGCAATAGAACAATTTCTAAAAATGTCGCTATATAAAACAGTGCAGAAACAAAAAACTTTCAAAAATTTTCTATTTCTCTGTGACTGCTGAGCCCAAAATCTTCAAATTTTGCTTCGGGTTAGTTTTAAAATATACAATTGTCTCTATGAATGGTTTCTAAAAAATTTAAAATTTAAAAAGATGAAATTAACGGAAAACGATCTCAATTACCATTAATTTGGAATTATTAGGTTCAGCAACTTTAAATATTTCATAATGCTGCATTTCCTGCGCAAAACCTGCGATTTAAATGCAACAAAGCTGATAGATACCCACCTAGCATTAAATAAATTGTGTAGATATTGAATAAAGACCTGTATGAAACAGTGAGTAGGTTGCCCGAAAGTACCTGTTAAAGTGTTCCTTCTCTAGGCTTTTCTCTCTCTCGCCAAGGCCACTAACAGAGGGAAGTGCCGTTTTAAATGTGATGAATTTTTTTATCCGATTCATTTTTCTAGACATTTTATCATAAGGTCATATTCTCAATTATCATTAGTAGATTTTTTATATATTAACTTATTCTGGTGAAATTTTGTAATCGGGTTCATATTGGCGTATGTTAGCTTGCATGATTTGCTGAATAAATATGTATGGATTTGTAAATTACTTCAAATGACATTTTGACAGCTCAAAATTTATGCAGACGATATATTCAGATCTTGTGTCATACTTTATGTTGTAATCATTGCCGATTTCTTTTATTTAATACATGCTAAATACAGCTCAACTTGTGCAGAATATGTTTGAAAACAAAACAATACAGCGTATGTAGTGGCCAGCATACACTCATCATTTAAATCCGATCGAGCATATCTAAAACACACTCTAACGAAACATTGCATGCCACGTTTGATGTATTCGGTACTTTGATACTATATCAGATTTTGAGATGAGAATTCCTTAAATGTTATCGACAATCTCATTGCATCCGTGGAAAACAGATATTGTACAATATTAACTATTTTGGGGGAGCACACACCATTTAAAGTATAGTCCATTCTTTTTAAACATCATATATTTGTCATTTAAAGTTACTCAAATTGGTGCGGAGCATCTGATTATGCTCTTGACATCATTTTATACAGTTAAAATTCCGATATAAGTAAATTAGTGTTTCATTTTCTATTTTACTTTTAATATATTGCGTACTTTCAATTTTATATCCATGCATGGCTGTCTTGAATGGTTTGATTTCCCATTTTTTTAAACAGTGTATACGAATTTATATATAAGATTTTGTAATTCTACAATTCGTTTATTTTCATCATTTCAATTTTTCGCAGTATATGGACAATTAAAGATAACATCTCATTTTCTTTGCTTCCACGTGTTATTATTAAATCTATGTTCTCAGTAATATCGCTCAGACTAATCCCTCTGAGGGAAGTCCTAGTTATTAAATGTTTGATGTGTCCAAGAGAAAAAAATGTTATCTCCTTTGAAAAATATTTCTTTATAATGCTTGAAAAATACAAAATTTCTAAACCTTCAAAATTGGAGTGTTTTTAAGGTCGCATTAAAAACCTACTAGATATTTGCAGAAAATAGTGCTGCCATCTAGATTTTAAGAAGACAAGTAAAATCTACAAAACCCAGTTTTTGCAATTAAAATGGAGACTTTTTGAAGGAAATTAAAAGATTTTGATTTTATGTAGATGAAAATTCACCCGGCAGAGCTCAAAGGGTTAAAAGGATTTTTTTCTGTTTATAATAGTCACGTGTGAATAAATTTTTAATTTAAAGGATATATTATATTTATAAATAAAACATTTCAACTAAATTATTTATTATAAAAGAATTATTACATCACAATAGCTTTTATGCATGGAAAATAATAATTATAATAATAATATTATTATGGATGTCAGTGATTATATATTGATTGACCGTCATAATAATAAAAAATGATATTATAAAAAGAAGAGCTGAAATGAATTATTTTTTTACGTTTCTGATCGTGTGATTTATATTCAAATAATAATTATTAATGTATATTTTTTGTAAAGTGATTGAAATTAAATATATTTATAAAATTTATGGTAATATTTTTATTGTTGAAAAATTGCCAATAAATAATGATCATCAAATTGGCGTCATTATAATTGTAATTTTATTTAACTTAATAGCAATTAAAAAAATTACAAAGGAACTGAGAATAATGGTCAACTAGCAGACTTAAAAAAAAAAAAAAACATTCACATGTGAAAACACGTACCACAGAGAGTATCGAACTGCCTTTCTTAAGGTCAGTAAACGATGGCCCTTAGCCACTCAGCCAGTGGGAAGACAAAATTTTTCTCCCCAAAAGTGTTTAAAAAGAAAGCATGTGTATGAATACAGTGTCATGCATTTTCGGTGAAATTTCCATAGAATGGCGAAGAAATATAGTCCGATTTTTCATGCGCATTATAAAACGAACAAGAGTCTTGCTGGAAACAAGTAAATTGTTATTTGGTTCATCTGAAACATATTTATTTGATTTTTAAAAAATCGCCCGTGTCATTTTCGAGAGAAAAAAAAAATCGAATTATTTAACGAACGAGAGTTTTCCCAGAAAAAAGAAAAGTGTTATTCACCTCGCCTTAATCACATTTATATTAGGTATCAATTTAAAAATAATCGTTAGAACCGTTTTCGAGATTTTCAAATTAGGAACTTCCTCGATATTATACCAACGTTTTCGCTTTAAAAATGGCTATTTAGATCTCAAAATATACTGCACGTAGAAATGCAAAAATTTCAGTATACGATTAGACTGCAGATATAAGACTGTTCTAGAAAATTCAGAACAATAAGACATATATCTGCTGAGTTATTAAAAGGCGGCTTTTCGCGTTTTCTTTGATGTCGAGTTAGCTGTATATATGAGTTCCGCCATCTACGAATTCTATGATACGATACGATACGATTTTAACGATACGATACGATACGATTTTAGGCTTAAGGCTGCGTCACTCGAAATACTACCGTCTTTCATGATATGAGGACGTGAGTTTCAAAATTTGCCTTATCGAGTAAATCAAATTTTGGGAAATCGCAAAAAACCTGTGAATTCTTCCATTGGTTTTCATTGTAAACCAATATTTTACAGTGCTAGAAACGATAAAACTAGTTAATACTATATTAAAACATAGAAATTATTCCAGCGAGAAACATTTGGGCTTAGATGCCGTATATTCCCAGATGTCCGCCATCTTGAATGTTTTGAAATTTCTTGGCGATTTTATGTTGGCGATCTTTATCGATATGTGAAACCCCGTGGGACATGTGTGTTTGGCTGCTCTGCCATCCCTGAGAAGCTCATTTTTCGCTTAGGATTTTGTGGATGTGTTTTCATATCGTGTTGTATCGTTCTGTCTTTTTATTTTTATGTTAAATTTATTGGATGTATTTGATTGACTATGGGTTTTGTAGTCCGTTTAAACGCTCTTGCTGAAGTAATTAAGAAATATGAGGAAATTTTGACGAAAAAAAGATGTTTGTTTACTGTGCGTCAATGCGTATTCATAAGCCTATTCTGGAAAATGACGGTGATGCTATGACAGGTATTTCGTGCTTGAGCGTTCAAGAAAGCAGATGTCTGTTAAGGTATGTAGATAATTTTATGTATATTTTGTTGTCTTAGGAGTTTTTTTTTTACATTTTAAGACTGATACACAACGAGAACTGCTGAATTTTGAGAATGCTGCACAGCGAGAACTGCTGAATCTAGTGACTTTTTTTCGGTTAATGAGCGCATAGCGCTCTTACGACGATTACTGATTTCCAATTTAACGAGTTTCGTGCATTTTTGTGGTCGCGGCAAAAGGAGTTTGAGGAACCCAGTGATTTTTTTTTTCAGTTAATGAGCGCGTAGTGCTCATACGACGTTTAGTGATTGCCACTTCAACGAGTTTCGTTTGTTATTTGCATTTTATTTTCGTTAAGCCTAACATGCATATAAACCGGTGCTTGGCGACGTTTACTATTTGGCGAAAAAGGGGTTTTCACGCCAAGAAAAATTCTAAGATGGCGGTCCCGGGAATTTATGACATCTGATCCAACATTTGCCTTTCGTACAATATTTCTAATGAACATATAACAACATAGTGAAAAAGATTCAAGCCTGGGTATCGTTTCATGTGGTTTAGTCGGTACAACGTCAGTGCGCTATACTGATGGCCCGTGTTTGAATCCCGGCATGGAATCTTTTTAACTATTTATGAATTTGCGCCTCCAAAGCAATTACTTTGAAATTTGATTTTCATTTGAAATATTGTATGCAAGGCGAATGTTTCTCGCTGGAATAATTTCCATGTATTAATATAAAATTATTTTTCAGAATATATCATGTTCTGTTTTGCAACTATAATATTGCACATCATTTTTCTATTTGAGTACGAAACAAAACATAGATTATTGATTTAGTTTTATATGTATGCTGTTCTTTCAGTGTTATTCGTATAAATATGATTGAGAGGATTTTTATTTAATCATTTTTTAGACTTCTTTAATCGAGCTTCTTCTTCTTTACTTCAGTTAGTAAATTAAAAAAAAAAAAATAAGGAAACAAATATTTAATGGAAGTATGTATTTTTTCAGCTCAAAAAATAAAATGAAAATAATATTTGTTACAGTTATGTTTTATATATAAAATTTGTTTCTTTTAGATATCTTCTTAGCGACATAGGGAATTTGTTTTTAAAAATTGTATACATATTTCCCAGAAACTGCAACGATTTTTCATTTTATTGATATATTGCATATATAATATATTATCGCAGCAAAAAGACTTTTACAAAAAACATTTCGGTAATTTTTTGTTACGAATGACAAGATTTCAGAAAAATGAAAATATTCCATCGAAAAGAATCAAAAAGTCAATTTTAATGTTTTTCCCACGCATACACATGGAAAAAATAAATGGATTAAAGATTTTATTACTTATTTTTCAAAATTTTGTCTGTTTTATATTTGTTTAAATGGGTATTTTTTTATTTACTTACAAGGAAAAAAGTATTTTATTTTTAAAGAAAGACAACATTTTAAACATTTTGAAAATAAAACATTTTTTCGAACATTTTATAATTTTAACTTATATTTATACATACACATAAAATAATAATTTTGGGTAAAATAATTTTTAACATAGCAATATACTGTTCGATATGATGTGACAGCAGATTTGCTGTGTACAGAGAATTAAAGACATATCTATTATCATGAAACTACCAATAAAGACGAACTGACATATCATTAAAATAATGAATCTTCAACTGTAACCGCTTTCGCTAGAGCTGCTTGTAACCGGGAAAAACTACCACCGTAAATTTAAAAATAAATTTTTCCCTTTTTTAAAGGCTTTATCGATGCAAAACTTTAGTAATAAATAATGGCAAAAGCAGACATTTATTTTTACTGGTGGAAGTTTACTTCAGTGTAGTAAGGTACTGTGTTTCTATCATATTGTGAAAAACTAGACAATCTTCTCTCAGTATCAGTAAAAAAACATAACGGCCACCAGTTAGTAATGGTGTTAGTAGTACTGCCAACAGTAACAAATAGATAATTTAGCCTTATTTATGAGATAAAAGTTTCGTTAATTATCTAAATTAAAGCAATATTTCAATTCAAAATTTACTGGTGGAAGTTTTCTTCGGCGATAATCAGAAATCGTTAATACGATGTAAAAAATTAGCCACCATCTTGTGAAAACCTCCTCAGTTACTCCACTCACAACTTGTAGACAATACACTATATAATTCTCCTCCTCTTTATCTAAACTCCATTGCTATAATAGAAGATACTACAGCGCCGTCTTCTAGAGCTTCAGTTCTTATATCATCCAAAATTATTGAGTATTGTTCACGTAAACAATGCAGACATAAATTTAAATACATAAATATATACAGTATGACTTCCGGCAACTTCAAAATCCGGCAACTTCAAAAATCCGGCATCAAAACCATCTTTTCCCTTCCATTTCTTTAAACTTTCAAATTATGGGAGAAGAAAAATAGAAATTCTTTATGAATTAACACGTTCACGCCGGCGCGGTGGGTCACACTCCACTGTCTCAGAGTTGTCAAGTATCCGGCTTTTTGGACACCACTGTTATTTTAGAGAAAATGTTGTTCCTTTAAATCGCCCAATTGTTCTAGTTAAATAAAACAACATTTTCTGTATTAAAATACTGGTATCCAAAAAGCCAGAGACTTAGCAGCTCTGAGACATTCGAGTGTGACCCACCGCGCTGGCGTGAACATGTTAAAAACTTAAAGATTGAAAGTAAAAATGAAAAAAAAAAAAAAGAATATTTGAGGTTTTTTTTTTTTTCATTTCACAGAGGCGATTATTTTCTCGACAAATTTTCTGGGAGCTGCACAGTTGCTTAGCAAGTGAAGAACTTTGGGGAAAACTTTGGCGAATGTATGACATAATATATGGCCAAAAAAAAATTTGTGGCATCAATGATGAGCAAGAATTTTCTTGCTTTCACATTTCTCATGAAAAGACCACAATTTTTGAGCTGATTAAACGCGCAAAATCTGGAAATGCGTTAAGCGTAAAAAAAAGAGGTGTAGATGATTGGCTAGGCACTGACGAAAATGCTTCAACAACAAACAATTTAACGGACAGCGAGATCGCTGACGCTCTGATCATGCTAGTAGCAGTTCAGAAGACGAGGATGAACAGCCGGCAGAAGGAAAGTTTTCGTTAGAAAAATGCATACATTTCACTGGAGTATTAATATGTGATTTCCGAAACATACATTCTTCATTTGTATTAAAAAAAAAAAAAAAAAAAAAATTAAAGAACGGCCAAAAAAATTGAGGCAAACAAAGAAATGTTTCCGAAATTACACAAGAAGAAATAAATTCACTCTTTATTAAATGTTTTTTTTCTGTAACATAGAAAATATCAATTAAGGTAAATCTCAATTAAGTTTAATTTATATTTTTCTCGTTTTCTAACATAATTATCACTTAATAATGAATTAAATTATGGCTAAAGGCACCAATAAGAATATAGTACTACTTTCGATATTCCTAGTTACTTTTTGATATTCCTTCAAAAATCCGGAATTTTCAAAAATACCGCATAGTCTCGGTACCGATGATGACGGATTTTTGTAGTTATACTGTATATTTATTTTAACATATTTGAGATTTAGAAGGTAAAAATAATAATGTAACTCTTACAAAACTTCATATTGAAAATAAAGAAACCTGAAGAGTTCCATATGAGAAAAACTAATGAACTATTTGTATTTTAATTAATATTTAAATATACTTCATTTTAATTGTTAATAATTTAACTGTTTGATTGTCAACACAGAGTGTTTCATTGACGCAAATTTCGATGCATATTGTTAAATATTATAACATCATTAACAGCTGCTTTTGAAGAAAATAAATTGAATGAGAGACAAACTAACTTAATTTTCTCTGCTCCGTTTATTAAGTGAATTATTTCGGCTAAGAAAGTTAAGTTTCTTCTCTTCGATGTGCAGTGTAGTTTAATTAGAGAAAAGTCAGAAAAGTATTATTTCATATTTTTATAATGTATGCGAAAACCTATAATGAAAGAGCATGCAAAAGAAACCCTATTTAAAAGTACCAAATACGAAAGGTATGCATAATTTAGCTTTTTTGAATATTACATTTTTTATTAAAAGTAAATCATACTTTTTTAAGAAGGATATTTAATACAGTTACTAAAAAGAATTAAAATGTGTTTTAACTAATGTTCGACAGCGGTTAACGCACAAGCTGTGAAATATATGTCTATCTTCTACCGGTTTTACACGTTGACGCTAGCATTTTAATTAATGCAAAATGCACTACAGGGAGGCAGAAGTCAGTTTAAAAAAGCAATCAGCAGTGGACGAAAACAAATTGGCTAGAAGTAAATAAATAAAAGATTAACAAATTTGATTAATTTTGAATTTTTTTAGGGGAGTTAGGAGTTCGAATGAACATAATGATTTAATTTTTTTATAGTTTGATTTTTTTTTCTGGAAAAGAAATATTTGACTTTTCTTTCATAACATAAAGTAAAATTATGACATATGCATCGGGGAAGTTAACTTGAAACTATGCGATGATACAGATTATAGTAAAATAGAACTATTTATTTCAACAATTAATACGGAATTAGCAGTGAAATGGGTGGATTCAATGCAGACGATCATAAATAAGCTCACTTTAAGAAACACTGATAGAAGAAGACATTCTATCCCAAAAGGCATTAAATTAACTCACTAAACATACCTACAGATGACCTCTAGCACTACATATAGCTATTTCACAACCACAGTTACCTAATTAACATATCATTGAAGCAAATAACATTTACGACCCGATTACTAGACAAACATGTATACTTTGCGAAATTTAAAAACGTGATATAATACGTCTTATTCACTCACAATTGTTAGAATTCAGGATACCATGATTGTACAAAAAATATAAATTCTCGTCAACTAAAGAACCCTTATAAAAGAGTAATTAGAACTTTACCACAATCTTTTAAGGCTTCTCATACCTTCTAAAATATCCATATCCAGTGCAAAAGTGATGTAATTTCAAGTTCTCATAAATTTCTAAATACTTATTTGAATTACACAAATCTCTGTAATATATTTAAGCCATATTTAACGATTTATGAAATATAAAGATAAACACTTATGTTATAATTTAATAAAATGCAGTACAATTGATATTGCAAATCTTTTTCCCATGGTATGTCACAAACCCCACGATAAGTTAACTTATATAGTTAATAGATGTATCAACATAAACTTATATTAAAGTAATTCTTTAAACTACAGAGTGTCCATAAAGTCTCTTTCCAACTTCAAAAAATCATAAAAGAAATTTCATGAGATTTGAAAATGAAATTTGTTACAGATACTCGGGTTACTATTAAGGTTTTTATTAACCTTTGTTTTGTGTATTTTAGATAAAGGTTTGGAGAACCAAGGGCCAAGATTTCAAAATATTTCTTCGTAGAGAAATCAATAACTGCAGGTGTCTACTTAGAACTTTTAACTAAATTTGTGGCACCACAGTTAGATAATCTTCAATCACACTTGTTTTTCCAACAAGATGGTGCAACGACACCTTGTGGTCGCGATGTTCGTAATTCCCAGATGAAACATTTTCAGGTCACTGAATTAGACGAGATGGCCCAATTACTTGACCGCCTCGTTAGCCTGATATCACGCCCCTGAATATCTTTCAGTAGGGAAGTTAAAGATTGTGTATATCGAACAAAGGCGCAGTATTTCACTGACCTGAAAGCGAGCGGCCTCTTTCCGTCCGCGGTGCCGTATTCTACTCTTATTCTGACTCTTTTGCGGAAGCGAGATTGAAAAAAAAATCAAAAATTAAAACCGGACAAATTTAAAAGGTAAATTACACAAATTAAAGACACCGAAAAGCGGGAAGAGAGAGCTAGGCGCGATGAAGTTACCGAACGACCCCTGCTGCGTCGAGCTTATTATTATTCTCGGTCGGCGTTTCGGGGTGAGCGGGTGGGTCAACCGCCGCAGCGAGCGGCCTCTTTCCGTCCGCGGTGCCTTATTCTACCCTTATTCAGACTCTTTTGCGGAAGCAAGGTTGAAAAAAAAATCAAAAAATAAAACCGGACAAATTTAAAAAAGGGAAATTACACAAATTAAAGACACCTTAAAGCGGGAAGGTAGGGTTAGGGTCATAAACGCCATCGGCACTATTAATAACACTTTGTTGCCAACGACATGGTTGGAAATCGAGTATCGTCTTGATGTGCTTCGCACAAATAATAGTGCGCATATAGATGTTCATTGATTGGTCTAAAAAAAACTTTAATAATTGCATTTTAAAATAAAATAATTTTCAAGTTTGTATCTGTTCAGTATTTTATTTGATAAACGACTAATATTTGGGAAGAGACTTTATGGTGATCTATACTTTATAGAATGCATTAATGATATAAAAATTCTTTGACATAAATTATTTTAAAAATTCAAATAAATTTGAGAAATGCGAAAAAAACTATTTAATGATTAAAAAATAATGAAAATATTTGCTCATCTCAGTAATATTAATTAAATTCAATAAAATGTATGTTGGAGCTTATTTTAACATATGTTTTGTGTTCATATATTTATTTTAAGTTGCGTTATTGTGAGGAAGGTGACATACTATGTGAAAAAAATGCATTGCTAACTGAATTATATTTTTTATTATATTATATTATATCTGTTTATTTTTACATTTTATAACTTTTTAAATGTGGCTTTAATATATTACAGAGATTTATGTAATTTTAATAAGTATTTAGTATGTCACGAAAACTTGAAATTATATCACTTTTACACTGGCGATGGAGATTTTACAAGGTATGAAACCCCATAATTTTTTAATGACATTTTCAAACAATGAACAGTTATCTTTATTATCTTTGTTTTGTCAAATGAATTTCGACGAGACTACATATATTGTTGTACCTAGACAAAACTTTTATTAATTATATTTTGATGAATATCGCGCAAAGGCCACGTTACTATGCTGTATTTTGCACAATCTATATTTTATAAAGGACAAACCTGCCCGTGCTTAATACTGACGTCTTTTTGACCTCAGCAGCACTGGACGATCAATATCTTGTGCAAACGATTATGAAATATTGACACATTTGCGCTTATAATAATTTAAATATTTCAGCATTTGTTTCCGGATTATATTCCTTAACGAAATTAAAACTTCACAATAAATAAATAAAACAATAAAATATAAGTAAAACACGAGTGTTAAACATATGTAATCGAACTATTTGTTTAAATCACTGAAACCATTGGGATGGTACCCAAAAAGTAAAATAATAGCAATAATACCTGTAAATAAAGCAACCTGTAAATAGCAATATTTGGAGATTTCTTCGGCTGTTAAGTCCTGGAAAGATACCAATAAGGAAGTATCGATTTTAATAAATTTCAAAATTACCTTTGAATGCGCAATTGCTATTTTTCCTGTGAAAAAGGATTGTGTTATTAGTATCAATCAAAATAAATAAATATATTCAATGTAAAATATCTATTACAGTTTTTAATAAAAAATAATATTTATCAACTATATCCTGTGATCCAGGTTGAAATTCATAGTATTCATAATTTCACTATCTTATTATAGATGGTTTAGAAATTCCCTAAATTCAGCACATAATTTTCGTATTATGAAAAAATAAGTTGATTCCATTTAGGCTTTTAACTCTTACCTTGGAGCGTTTACATACTATGTGTTACTAAGGTGATCCTTATAACTTTATACTTAATATTTTATTGTTAATATTTTAAAACTCTCAAAATTGCATTTTCTGTTAAACATATTATCAACTTCCATGTTTGTTTGTTTTTTATAATTAGAATTTTTTTTATTATTATTTAATCAAATACATGTTATTTCTGCTAACTAATGACAAACGCTTTCACACCAAACACATAGGGACATAAACACATATAAACAAAGGGATAAAAATTAAAATATTTTGTAAAAGAGTTTAGTTCTTGAAACTACAATAATAAGTACATTCCGTATATGTAGCATTTCTAATGGATGTAAAACGCATCTTTCATTTAAAGTTTCTTATTAATAAGTCACTAAAATTGGATATTTAAACTTTTACATTTATTACAAAATTAGGAGTGATTTAAAATGATTATATGTATATTAGTTAGAAATCGTTGAAAAATGTTAATGCTGATTTAAAATTTAGATGCGTAAACTCAAAATAGCATTTTTTTTAAATGTCATATTTTGTTTAGATTTAGGCGAGGCAATTGTTTGAAAAATTTCATCTATCCCAATGCAGAACAAAAATAAAATTTTCAAAGAAGATTTTCGTTCTTGAATGTTCAAAAGTGCTTTTGCTTTTGCTGTTCAGTTTCAAACGAATTTTAGAGATTCATATTTTTTTTTCTACATCTAATATAACAGTAAAGGTAAAGTAAACATATTTAACTACATATGTTCTGCTAAAGAAACAAATAGGAGCTGTGCATTATGTTACAATACAAGATCTGATGTTATTTATCCATGAGGGTGTTAAAAAACATTTAATCCGGCAGTAGTCGTGTGCCAGTCTTTTCTCCGCCCATATCAATTATCTTTATATAACTCATATCCAATTACAAATACAATGGAGAACTTCTATGTAGCTGAATTTAAATGTCTCTCACCCGCCATAGTGAAGTAATAAGGCGTCTCTCGTTTTTCCTTCATTTTTACAAGCAAAGAAAAAATTCGTAGAAAAGTCAATGATCGATCACTAATGTATTTTCATTTTTACTTTTTTCCATTATTCCGAATGTCGTGATAACAGTGTACAAATTAAGCAAACTGCATATTTATAACTTTATTGAAATGTAACATTAAAATACTGTATTTTGTTGTTGTTGTTGTTGTTCTCTCTTTTCTGTTACCTAGTAAGTAAGTAAGTAAGTAAGCGCCCACCCTGGAACCCGCTTTTGGCTTATGGTTAGGTGTAACCCCCAAGCCCAGGGCAGGGAAAAGTTTTACTACCTGCAAAACTCCTTCAATGATTTTTTTTTTTTTTTTTTTTTTTTTTTTTTTTTTTTTTTTTTTTTTACAGTTTAGGAGAAATAACAATGTTAGATATATGACAATTATTGACAGTGTGTGCAATAAATATTTACACATGACCCCTATAATTCATTTGAGAGAAATATTCATTATTATAACATATAAATGTGCATAGTTTTAGAATTTGATATTAAACTTTTTTGATCACAATTACCTACATATTTACAACACTTTTATGTTATTTTCAGGATTCACAATACTAACATCAATTTAAACCATGTACAAATGTGATATTTTCAACACTTAAAGCTATTTTCAAGGTATATGCTGCAAAATTATTTTTAACTATATACTAAAAATAAGTATTAAGGTACAAGATGCAAATAATAATTAATATTATGCACTATTATGAAAGTATAAGTAATTGTAGATAATAATTATTTACTAATTTACAATACAATGATACTATGTTTGAGATATTATGTAAGATACATGATGCAAAAATTATTTTTAAATCTACAATAAAAATTTAGTATTAAGATACAAGTTGCGAACAATAATTAATATTATGCACTATTATAAAAGTATAAGAAATTGTGTATAATAGTTATATCTAAATTTACAACACAATAATACTCCAATAATAATTAAGAATCTGTACTGGAATAATGAAAGTTGCTATTTACACTTTGTACAAATAATTGGTATTTGAAGATGACCCAGTCGAAGAAAACTTACCAGGAGTATAAATTAATTACATTTTATGTAAAATATGACCACGCCGACACGAACACCCCAGGCCACAGCCAGAACTAAGTTTGGAAAAGTTAAATAGTATAAAATTAAGCTAGAAATTTATAATTTATAAATGAGTAAAAAGTGTTGAGAATGTTATAGTTTTCATATAACTTTTTGAGCTGAATGGGATCATTAATAATCTTAAGAATATCTGCGAAGATTGAGGGTCCTGTTCGCATGAATTTAAATTTCATAAATTTGCAATTGCCAAATAGATAATGTAGTGGGTCTCCTCGGACACCACACTTGCAGAGATCATTATCTTTCTTGTTTATGCGATGAATAAAAGATGGAAAGCTACCGCAGCCCGTTAGGAATTAAATGGAACTTTTGTCGTTAACAATTAGCTTTTGTTGAACCTTTGGCACAATCTGATGCGTAAATCGGCCGCTCCCTGTGTAATCTTAGTTTTGCTGCTACCTATCCAGTAATTGTGAATTGATGCATTTTAATAAATATGATCGAGGTAATCTAATACTCCGATCTACTGGAAGGTTGCAGTACTGAGCAGCGTCATTCGCTAGCTTGGCCGCAAGTTCATTTCCTGCTATTCCAATATGATCTTTAATCCAAGTTAAGTAAATTAATTTATTTTGAAGTTTTTAAATTTTAATTTGAATGTTATAGATATCGGGATTTGTTGGGAATAATTTAAGTAATGCTTTAATTGCCGATTGGCTGTCAGAGAATATTTGGAATCTGTTGTGAGTAGAATTTATTGCCCAATTAATGGCTGTGATGGCTGCATGCAGCTCCGCCTGAAAAGAATCTGTACGTATTTTATCGTACGTGTATCGTTACGTATCTGTACGTATTTTAACAGTTTTTTCAAAAAAAATTGTGTTTTGAAGGTAGGCCACTACAGCATATGCCGTGCCAGAGTCCACCTTAGAACCGTCAGTGTACATCTTGATAATGTTTGGATGACTGATTATTTTGTCAGTATTAATTTAATTGTTAATATTTATTTCAGGATTTATTTGATATTTGTGTAATTTATTTTCTACGTGTTTTTTACTAATTGGTGTGTGTTTAGTTAATATTATTTCTTTATTGTGTAAAAAATTGTATTTAATGGATTTATATTCTAAAGTTATTAATAATGGAGGGATTCCTAATAAAATTTGTAGTGTGTGCGTTGAAACGTTTTGTATGATTTAGTGATAGATGTTAGACAGATTCTTTGTATGGACTGGAGGGCACGCTTATCGATAAACCTGAGGTCACCGAACCACACCTCCGATCCAATTGGCATTAGAGTATGTATAGGGGCTCGGCCTAGCAAAATTCAGGGTAGTTCTGGAAAAGGGCTTACTATATGTTTTTTGGGTCGCTGAATCCGAATTTGTAATTTCCCACCAAAATTTCCCCGGCAAATCCCCCGAATTTTGGTAAAATGTCCCAAAAAATTTTTTATTAAAAAAATCTATTTTTTATTGTTTTAAGGAAAATGTATCCAGACATTCAGAAAGTAGACAAAATTTTCAACAAATAAGATATATGACATTATGGCTTTAGGATGATTGGTGAAGGGGGATCTGCCTCGGAACATGCGCCGCGGTGCTGCGAGGACTAAGTTGCGCAATTCCACTTAACCACTCACATCGTTTACATTCGCCCTCCGTCTCCCCTCCGAACTTTCCCAATAAGTTTTACTTTAAGTTTTTTGGGTTGCTGAATCTGAATTTTTAACTTCCCAACAAAATCCTCCCCCCCCCCCCCAGCAACACCCCCAAAAGAGCTGTTTTTAAATTCAATTTTTTATTGTTTTAGGTGAAAAGAATTTAGAGATTCAGAAAGTAGGCAAAATTTAAAACAAATATGATATATGACATTATGACGCTGGATGAACGGGAAAGGGGGGGTGGCTGCCTCGGAACATGCACCGTGGCGCTGTGTGCAGTAAGTTATGCAATTCCGCTTAATAGTCCTGGCGATATGGGATTTTACCTGGTAAAATTAATGGTAGCTCTAGAAATCGACTCATTTTATATTTTTGGAGTCGCTCAATCCGAATTTGTAACTTTCCACCAAAATTTCCACCGGCAACCCTCCAAATTTTGATAACCCACTCCCCAAAAATTAGATTGAAAACACAGTGCATGTTCCGAGGCAGACCCCCCCACCACCACCCCCATCCACGTTCATCCTACATCATTATGACATATATCCTTTTTGTTGAAATTTTTGTTGGGGTTGCGGAAGGGGGGGATTTAGGTGAGAAGTTGAAAATTCGGATTCAGCTAATCAAAAAACTTAAAGTAAACATTATAGGGAAACTTCGGAGGGGAGACAGGAGAGCGAACGTAAACGATGTGTGTGGTTAAGTGGAATTGTTGAACTTAGTCCACGCAGCTCCGCGGCTCATATCCCGAGACTGCCCCCCCCCCCCTTCCGCATTTATCCTACATCCTAATGTCATATATCTTGTTTGTTGAAAATTGTGTCTACTTTGTGAATTTCTAGATATTTTCCTCCTAAAATAAAAAAAATATATGTATATTTTTTTTAATAAAAATTTTATTTGGGGAGCATTTTACCAAAATTTGTGTGTTGGGGGGGGGGGGAGGATTGCCGGTTAAAATATTGGGGAGAAATTACAAATTCGGATTCAGAGAATCAAAAAACATGAAGTCAGTCGATTTCCAGAACTACCATTAATTTTGCCAGGTAAATCCTCTATTGCCTGGACTATAGGGGGCGGCTGCAAAAAGGCCGAGCTGGACTAATAGCATTCTGAAAAAAGATGCGACTACTCTCGGGTTAACCCATTTGTATCGTAAATGCATATATGCGTTCGTTGCAAAAAATCTTTTTTATTCAGAGAAAATCCAATGATGAAATGCACATCTAATCGCTAATGTTGCAAATGTGTAGCCGATACGCTAATTTTATTTTCCCAAATTTCTTTTTCGGAATAAACGAATCATCATCTACACACACACACACACACACACACACATATATATATATATATATTATACTTAAAGATAATTTTTTTTTGTTAAAATAAATACAATTTTTTTCTAGAAAAAATATTTAAAAATTTTATAAAAAATAAAGTTAGGATAAATCTTGAATAATTATTTAAGTTATGATTATGTTTATTCAAATCATTCACACTACAATATAAACAGTAAAAGCAATTTCTAAAAGAGTCTTTTAAAATGTAGAATTTTTTTTAATACAGTTTTAAACAAAATATTATTTCCTGTTCATTATTTTTATACATTGAAATTTGCCTACCCGAACAAACATATCAGAATCATTCATTTTTTCTCATTAAAAGTAAAATTTTAATTGAAGCAAAAACCAATATTTAAATAACAATTTAAGTAAGTTTATTACACAAAGATATTCCAGATCTATTTTAAACGCAAAAAGATAAAAGTTGAAAGTACTTTTTAAAAGAATTCATCTCTATCAAATGGTGATTGTTTTACTTTTAAAATTAATTCTATCGTTTTCACTAGACATAAAAAAGATTTAACATTAAGCCTCTACTAAACAAATATATTTCCTCAAATAAAAACGTTGTTTTATTTTCTGGTCTGAATTTTTCAATTCAAATATTTTCTACTTAAATAAGTCAAAGAGAAACTAATTTACTTTCAGAAAAGCTTAAGTGTGGTATTTTACATCAATTCGTTTTCATTTTAATGAGGATAATATATTTTTTTTTTTGAAAAATCAGGATAATCTAATTTTTAGAGTTTGAAATGAACTTTAACTAAAATAATAATTAAATGCAGCGAACATTACATAATTATCATATATGTAATAATAGATAGTCACTTATGATTATTTAAAATTTCTCACCATTTCATATCTTTGAAAAACGTTTCGTATTAACTGTATGAATATATTGTTTTTGTATGTTAATATGCATGTACGTTTTGAAACAGTTGTAAAATCGTAACAACACTTTCAGGGCTGTTAACTTCAAGAGGGAACATAACACTGTTTATTAGTTTAAAAAAAAAAAAAAAGACAGCTGTGAAATAAATAAATTGACGTTAGACAGCTGCAAATAAACGTAAAAGGAAAAGCCTAAAAGGAGAAGAATTCACTTCCCGATTCCCTAACTTTCATATACTGCACTAAATTCACAATGCTCCTAAAATAACTCATTTTTTCCAGAACTACACATATTTTAAAACATGATTTTTACTTTAAAGTATTTGAAGATCGTAAATGTTGACCAGGATTAGTTTGTATGCATTCCCTGGAGTATATAAATACCTGCATGCTGTGATAAATTATAAAAATAAATTCTTTTAAATTGTTTTTTACGAAATTGTTTATTTGGAGTAGAAATATAAAACTTAAGCATGCCATACAGATATGGATAGGTATGGTGCCCGAGAGCATTTCAAGGAAAGTTTTACACATAACTGAATTTTTGAAGCGAGAGCAAGCAATTGAATTAATAATAAACATATTGGCATCACACAATTAGCGAAAAGAGCACAGGAAAAATGAATGATATCATATGAACAAAAATTATTTGTTATTCTTTGGACAACTAGGAGAATTTTGAGTTTTGTGGCAGGGTAACCAGCATAACAATCCTAAAATGTAAGCCAGAAAGAATTCGAACGCCAATTTGTACGTTAGGGGCAAAGTTCTCGGAATATAGCATGAAAGATAAAACACACCGCATGTGCAGGAAATGTTTATAATTTAACGAGGAAGTTAATTGAAAATTAAGCAGAGTAAAAAGTTATTTCTCCTTACCGAAAGCAACGTCGATCTTTATTCTTTTTTAAATATCTAGTGAGGGTGAATAATCATCTAATTGAATTCTATCTATGTGTGAGCCGTTTTAGTGATAGAGGTACATGTTTAAATATCTTTTCTTTCTTCTATTTTGGAAGAAAATTATAATGGGAACTTAAATAAAAGTTAGTATAAAATAAATAAGTAATTAAAAGTTAACTTTAAATGAAATTTAGAAGCAATTAATAATTTTAAAAATATATGTGATTACAGATCACAAATGCCGCTTAACAAAATAGACTAAATAAAATTTTATTCTAAGTAGATTAAACGCAACGTCTTACCAACGATATCAGTTGTGCTGTAATGTCACTTTTTAGGTCTATGCAGTATCTGAACTTCAGTATGTTCTGGAGAAACTTTCTGCAGCACACGTGTTTGAATGCAGCTAGCGACCTTTCAGCGCAATATTCTCTCAAAAGCTAAAGTTTCTTTCAAATAACTCACTGTATATGATCTCACTACTTAGTCACAGTCATTTAATTAACTAACATATCTTTAAAAAATAACAATGCCAGCAATTTCTGGAGATCAATTTTCACTACATGGCTGTTAAACAAAGACGAAATAAGTTTCCCAGCCTCCCATAATTTTAATAGCTTAAATCTATGCTATAACAAGCAAAACTAATTTGACTACTTATCGTATTATTGTTAAAGTATACCTAGGTATATTTTCACAAGTTGTGAATATGTATGCAAACATATAAGTAAAGAATGGATGGATGTAACTGAGATAGGATATTTGGTTTTGCAGTTTTCAAGAAGTTGTTGTTTTAAAAATTAACATTATTGTCAAAAACATTTTTAATTGTTTTGCAATCATAAATAAGCAT
The DNA here is from genome assembly GCA_963932465.1 of Maratus speciosus. NCBI lineage: Eukaryota > Metazoa > Arthropoda > Arachnida > Araneae > Salticidae > Maratus > Maratus speciosus. The sequence goes on along the minus strand of OZ010800.1, from coordinate 257,602,925 downwards.
TAGCTTAGCGAAAATGACACACTTGTAAATATTGTTCATTTATTACAATTCACATGGGTCATGCTTGGGTTGTTCTGGAAAGAAACATTACATAACTTATACATCCTGCTGAGGACAATGTGGTATTCACTATTTCAACTTTTTATGAAATAGTGTTCCTTGCCGCAAGGTATGATCATTAACGTTATTTACAAATACGTTATGAAAAAATACAAATGTTTGTAGAATATAGATAAAATGATACACAGGGTCACGCAAGGAAATGGATATATGGCCGTCTATAAATTATAATTTCTGGAAATGTGATTTCAGCAGTTTTAAGAGTGTTTAAATTTGAATTAAATTTTAACTAAATAGTGGCGTGTAATAAAGATTCTAGGTAAACTACAGGGTTGTACAAAAGTATTCAAGTATGTTTTCATATATTAGTATAAATTGCTGAATGAAAATTTCAACCTGTTATGCGTTTTCTTGCTAAACTAAATTTTCACATTATATACTAATATATATCAACCTACAGATTAAATACAGGGCTATTCAAAAGAATTGGAAAACATATTTGGCTATGGACGGTAACTGCTGAAATCAGTTTTTCAAATGTTTTATGCGTTTTCTAAAATATTTACTTAGTTATCTTATTCACGTTATTTCCTTAAATTACGATGTCTAGTTAAAGCATTCAGGAAGCGTTGGAAAGTGCTTTATAATCTATGCTTAACGCATGATTTTCCTTACTTGTTTTTTCTATTTCCCAGATCAGTCATTTCCTATAAATCATACCAAATCTATTTAGCTCATATTAACAAAATACAATATACACGGGAATAAAAAATTTAAATAAATATGGCTTATCTTATTCTTCTTTAAATAGGAAATATATTAATATCCGTTAGACTCCATGTTCGTATTTAATAAAATAATAACAAATCACAGCACATAAAAACTTACACATTCTTAATATAAAGCTTGAACTCAAGATCAAGCTTAGAACTTAATAAAAAAGGATGCCAGTTGATACGCATTGTTTTTTTCAGTGTAAAAATTAAAAGTATTTTAGAAGAATAAGACTCCAAAATAGGGATATTTTACTAAAAAGTACGGTAAAAAGATAATATTGTATATTTCAAACAAAACTTTATTTTAAAATTCATCGCAGTGTTTATAACAAGAATCATCACAGTATTAATGCTTGGAAATTTTTCCAGAGAGAAACATTCGCCTTGCAAACAATATTTCAAATGGAAATCAAATTTCAAAATAATTGCTTAAAAGGCGCAAAAGTCAACACAGTGAAAAAAATTCCATAACGGTACTTGAATCCGGGCCATCAGTATAGCGCACTGACATTCTACCGACTAAACCACATGGAACGAGACCCAGCCTGGAAAATGTCTTACTATTACATGTTGGCAAGGCTACAAACTCAGCAAAAGATGGAATATTTATCATGAGCCTCCGACATGGGGCAAACATGAAACTTAATTAAATCCAGCAGCGATTCAAACTATATAAATACTTGGAAATTTTTCCAGAGGGAAACAGTCGCCTTGCATATTTCAAATGAAAATCAAATTTCAAATTAAAATTGCATTTTAAAAGCAATTAATTTGAAATTTGATTTTCATTTGAAGGTCGGTGACTCACGATAAATATTCCATCTTGTGCTGCGTTTGTAGCCTTGCCAACATATAATAGTGAGAAATTTTCCGAGCTAGGTATCGTTCCAAGTGGTTTAGTCGGTAGAACGTCAGTGCGCTATACTGATGGCCCGGGTTCGAGTCCCGGCTTGGAATCTTTTTCACTATGTTGGCCTTTGCGCCTTTTAAGCAATTACTTTGAAATTTGAAATTTGATTTTCATTTGAAATTTCCATGTATTAATATAGTTTCAATCGAAGCTGGATTTAATTAAGTTTCGTGTTTGCCCGATGTCGGTGGCTCACGATAAATATTCCATCTTATGCTGCGTTTGTAGCCTTGCAAACATGTACTAGTAAGAAATTTTCCAGGCTGGGTCTCGTTCCATGTGGTTTAGTCGGTAGAATGTCAGTGCGCTACACTGATGGCCCGGATTCGAGTCCCGGCTTCGAATCTTTTTCTCTATGTTGGCCTTTGCCCTTTTAAGCAATTAATTTGAAATTTGATTTTCATTTGAAATCATCACATGTTTATGACAAGTTCGTCACAAATGACACATAATTCACAAATTAGTCACAGTGTGACGTCAAAGCATTGTCGCTGTCGTCACAGGTTCGTCTCAAAGTTAATGCCAAAATAGTCACAAATGACACACTTTTCACAAATTTGTCACACCGTGACTTCACAGAGTGGTCACAATGTGACGTCACAAACGACATCTAAAACGGTCATAACGACCTCGCATTCTAGTCACTATGACGTCACATCGACGTCACGTGACGTCACATCGACGGTCACAAAATCACAGTGTGACTTCACAACGACGTCGCCGTGACGTCACGGATGGAAACGCTTTAAGGATATGAACTTCACAATATTTTAAAGCAACCGATTAAAGGATTTTGAGTTTTTTCCGATGATCAACTGGCAATCTTAACGATTTTTTCTGAAGAATGGAGGAAGAATATTTGCAACTTTTTCCCCACAATTGATGAATTTTGCAGTACTTTTATTTTTACTCTACTGATTGGGTATTTTTTTTCCCTCACAACCAATTGTTGATTTTTCTTTTTCCTCTGCGACTGATTGATGAATTTTGTGATTTTTTAAGCGATAGATTGGCAAATTTTGCAATTTTTTTTTTTTTTTTTTTTTTTTTTTTTTTGCATTTGGTCCAACTGAAGAATTCCCTGAACCGATTGGTGGATTTTTCGATTTTTTTTTTCCTTCACAAGAGCGATTTAGAAATTTCTCTACATACATTTATAATCCACAGTGATCATAGACAAAATTCATGCATTTACAAGATTCCTGTTTGCTGAAATTCTGTTTAATTTTTTTTCTTTTTTTTTTTTTTTTTCATTCCATTAATGCAGAACTACATAATACAGAGAACCTGATTTGAACCTGCAAAATCCATTTTACTGACATGTTACTTTTCCGCGGAATTGCGCGTTTTTGGCCCTGAATTTTATTATACCGTGGATCTAGGCAAATGCGCATTAAAATTTGTGGACATTTGTATGGGGGGAGTGGGGGGATAACGGAAGAAATACAAGAAAAACGCGAGTGCCAACTGTGCCAAATTAAGCAAATTTCTTCAAAGGATTGCGGGAAAAACGCAAATTTTTTTAAGCATCAAAAAAAAAAAAAAAAAAAAAAAAAAAAATTCAAAGGGTCGCAGAAAAAACACGATTAACGTTAAAGGATCGTGAAAAAAAAGTGTGATTTTATTTAAAGGATCACGGGAAAACATTACATTTCCAGATTAAGCTAAATAATGCTATAAAAAGTGATAAAATATCTTTATTAAGATTGACTATCGTTTCATCGCACAAACGGCGACATTTTGTAAATGTCGCCGTTTGTGTAATGAAACGATCGTCAATCTTAATAAGGATATTTTATCACTTTTTTGTCAAAATTTTGAAAATGTCGCCATTTTTGCGATGAAACGATCGTCAATCTTAATAAAGATATTTTATCCCTTTTTATTCAAAATTTTGAAAATGTTGCCGTTTGTTCGATGAAACGATCGTCAATCTTAGTAAATATATTTTATCACTTTTTTGTAATTTTACAAAAAAAGTATTGTAAATGCGTAAAAGTGTGTTTATTAGAACATAAAAAGCCAAACTTGCTCATCTAAACTCTTACTTGGTGGGTGTCTTATACATCGCTGTTAGATGAAATAACATTTTGAAGAAAATTCTATGTTCTTACTGCTGGCCTCCAGTTTCTGTGCGTACTTTTAATATTTATATGTCCAGTAAGTTAAACTCAAAAAGTTGTGCACATGCTTATTCAGCCGTTAAAAGTTTTGCTAAATCTTTTTTTTTTTTTTTTTTTTTTTTTTTTTTGCTTTTTGCTTTTTGCAAAAAATACAACACACTTACCAAGATTTATACCAAACAAATAATCAAAAAATTTTAATAGTTGCAGCAGAATTTGTTAATTATGGGGTTTTATTGCACGTTTCTTAAACTTTTGTTCTAAGAATTCTTAATTTTCTTATGTTATATTAGCCAGAAAACCTGGTCTACCCAAAAGTATTGTTAATGCTAATAATGAGTTTATTAGAACATAAATAAGCCGAAATTTGCTCATCTAAGTGCTTCCATATTGACAATTATTTTCCTCTTTTTTTTTAAATTTTAAATGAAAAACACAATTTTTACACACCGTCCTAGGATGGGCATTTACACTAGTTTATAAATAACATGAGAAGTAACATAATTTATCTAAAATTATATGAAAACTTCCTTTTCATAATTTTTATTTTCCTTTTTTCGCATTACCATTTCTCTCACCTAAACAATATGCTAGTGGCTGTTCACCGGAATTCAATGTAATTGTATTGGTGCATAAATCTATTACTCTAATCCGTTGTTCTGCATGGATATAAGGAGAACAATATCATTATTTGAAAGATACATTTTAAATTACAATAGTTTCTAATCTATAATATATCTTCTAAAAAATCTATAAACTATTATTTAAACTTAGCATTCTTTCCAACGATGTTGTGAATCTAACTAACAAATCTCTTAATTTTGAAAATCTGCCTCAAAATAAATGATTTTGTTAATGTTTCACATATTTTTATTACTAAACTTTCATAGGTTCCCTTGTTTCTGACTCTTCTTTTTGTCTCTTGTTTTTGTCTTCTTAGTTTTCTATATACGTACATTGTACACAGTCCAAATTAAAATGTTTACCTAATTCTCTTAACCATCTATAAGTTTATCAGTTTACCGGTCTTATCTCTTCTGATTGCCTGAGAAATGTGCAACAATCTTTCATTTTTTCCTTTATGTAAATTTATAATTATATTTTTATTACTATATGAATTTGAAAGGCGTCTAACGCGCCCTTTCTTGGGGAAGGGGGAAAACGTTTAGGGCATTTTTCACCTGCTGTATTCTGGACATTATATTAGAAACCGTATTTTTCCACGCCGTTGTTATTATTACAGTAATAGGATATCTGTCCCAGAAACTATGTTCATTTACCAGTCGAAGTATTTGCACTGATTACGGTTCAATTATGCCACCGAAACTAGTTTGCAATAAATTAAAAGGATATGGTGATTGTTTTTATCTGCTTATACAGGGTGTCCGGGCTAATGGCTATTTTTACGAAACTACCCATTACAACTAAAAAAATAATTATTTAAATAGAAAGTACATCTCACCAAGTTTTAATATCAATAGCTTTCGATGTGTGCACCTTTTATAGAATGACCAACGTGTAAACAGTAATCCAGTTCTCTCAAAGTGTTTCGTAGCATATCAGGAGTTATTAGATGAATTGCTTGAATGATACACTTTTTCAACTCATCCGCAGTAAATTTTTATTTATACACAACAGATTTAATGACTACCCAAGAAGGAAAGTCTAATGAAGTCAAAACCGGAGACATTGGCAGCCAGGCAATTGGCTTCCAATCCAACTTCCAGGAAATGTCATATTAAAAAATATTTTTGAGATAGTATGGTGGAATCACAAAACATCTCGGAGGAGTTTCCAATCCACAGAGGATCAATCTATTATATTCTAATGGATATTTCTGTATTAATAAACCATCACTTTTGGATACTTTTTGCTCGGACACTCTATATTTCACAAAGTAATATCTTAATTGTCATATTTTATCTATTTTTGACATGTCTTAAATATAAATTACGCTTTAACTCATTACGCTTTAACTTAGAAACATAAATTAGAGTAATATATGATATTCGGTTTTTATTTAAACAGAAGTCACATATGCTTGCTATTTTATGACATTTTGTATGAAATTTCTTGTTTTAAATTCAATCGTCACTTTTAGATGTCGAGGATATTTAAGTATTTCACTGCAGCGCAATATTTATTTATTTCCAGTGTCACTTCTCAATGTTAATTTAACATAGAAAAGCCTATGGAGATCAAAACTTTTTAATTTTTTTTTCTTCCAAACTTTTTACCTTATGTCATATTTTTTTTTTAATTCTTTATTAATTCTAATGATATTATTAATTTAAAGTGTAAAAATGTTTGCCTGACGTCAGGGTCAAAACGGATGATAAAATGCCTTTCCATATTCATGAACCCATGGAGTAACATGGGCTAATTTTTATTTACATTACTCAAATATTTTTCTTAATAGTTCGAAATTATTTCGCTTTTTTCATCGAGAATTAATGGACATTTTTCCTATAAAATAAGTTTTTCATCATTGTTGCAAATAATTCAAAAGCCGTGATAAAAATTTATATATTTTTAGTTGAACGTGAAAAATTATGATGAAATATTTTGAGTTGTTGTTTAAGAATTATAGAGATGAATGCGGCGTTATAGTGGAAATAAAAAAGAACATTTTCAGAATACGTTTGTCTTTGGTCAAGTTTATGTTTTAGTAAAAAGTTTCAAATGAATAGCTATTTTTACGCAGGTAGCGAACTTAGTGAGGAGTTTCATAACTTAAATATTGTAATCCCGCCCCCCCCAAATATGGGAACTATTTATATCCTAAGTAAAACTTAGCTAATAATTTTCTCTTGTGATTACATAACCCCTTGGGAGGGAATAATGTAACAAAATTTAAGTTTTTTTATTTTTATTATTTTTTTTAATTTCTTTACTGTATCGTAGCTATAATATTGTTAAACAATAGCAGTAAGGATTCAACACAATTTATTTTTGCATTCATAGCGTTCCTGAGTGAGAAATGGGTATCTAAATTTAAGTGAAATTACTCTTTATGCATAAATTATAGATTTTTTTGCGTTCAGATTAGAAGTTTTTGCCCAAACTACAGCAAGCTGCATTACTGAAATGGTGAAATATTTTTAATTATGCATTGGTAAACTGCATCACAAACTGTGATGCAATACCGCATTCATCAAAGGCTAATGATGATAACCTCCATTAATTTTGAAATGAGTTCGGCTGAATGCAGTAGTTATTAAAAACGTGACATAAAAAAAAAACATTATTTGAAGAACAAATTAAAAAACAAAATTTATTTCCTACATGGATAAGCCCGAGAAGAGACAGATATTAAGATATTTCATTCAATTAGTTCTACATTTAATGTTAAAATTTGGAATAAATACGTTAAGCCAATTGAAGATTATAAAATAAAAGTTACTTTTATTATTCAATATGATAATTAAAATACCCTAAAAAATTAGATTCCGTTCAAATGAAATCGAAAAAAATCTTAGAATTTATTTAAGTTTTGTATTTTGCATGCATCTTATCATTTTCTTTAAAGTCGTCATAAACATAATGCAAAATCTGCAATACAAATATTTTCAATTAAAAATGGAAGAAGTCTAATATTTATTTCGATTTCATTTGAACGGAATCTAATTTTTTAGGTGTTTTAAGTATCATATTGTATGAATTCTATTCTTATTTTATAATCTTCAACTGGCTTAAATTATTTGTTACAAAAATTTAACATTAAATGTAGAGCTAATTGAATGAAATATCTAAATATCTGTCCCTTCTCGGGCTTAAACAATGTAGGAAATACATTTTTTTAAAATTTGTTCTTCAAAATATGTTTTTGTTTAATAGTTTTATATCTTTATGTAAGACGAATATTTACTCATCTGTCTCCAAGCAGCAATATATTATTGTACGACATTCTTATCCTCCCGTGAAATTGTTTTAAGAATAGTTTGGCAAAAGTTTGTTGGAGTACGTCGTTATTTACGGAGAACAACCTTCACGCATTTAAAATATTTCCTCTTTACGAAAGCCTCGAATGGAAATTTGAAAGAATTGTAGACTAAAATATTATGTAGTCCCTCTTGTAGAAATTTAAAGTCATACTGGTTAGGAAACAATTAGTAAAAATTTCATATATATTTAATTAGTTTAATATACTTTTTCTTCAGGAAATTATTAAATTAAAATATTGATTCTGAAGGATGTTATTAGTAGATCATCAGTTACAGTAAGTTTAATAATTATACAGGAAATATTGTTGACCACAGTGTGATTATCGCTTTCGTTCTTTTAAACGATTGTCGAATTCTGATTTTAAAATTGATTTTAAAGTTCCCAAATGTAAATGTCATTTCTCTTTAGTGGGAGAAATTCTTATTTTTCTTTTAACTATACACTTAGAAGAAATGAAGACGTTTTCGTATGTATCTACAAAATTTATCTACATCTTAAAAACATTTTAAAAAATATTATTTCTTCTTAAAATGGTTATATAAAATTCATGCTTAAAATATTGTATAATAACATACACTCACCAATACTATGTTATACAACGAACTACAACTATAAATATTTTTCTTAACTGCAAACAAATGCAAGTGATATGTATGTTACGGTTTACTTATTACCGTTTTAGAATGAACCTAGTACAGCTCCTTCCATTATCAAGTTCCACGTATATATTGTTATCATTCATTGCGTATCCTCATCTAAGTTGAGACTGTTGTCTGAAGTTGCATATCATTTCTTGACTGATTTTCTTATACAACAAGACTGAACTCCTGACAAAATACCGACTGGCAAATAGGTTATTAAACCTACATTCGCTTTATAGCTAGAAAAACTTTATAAGGACTGCTATTCCATAGTGATGTGCTCCATTATTCATAAATTGAAGGAATTTTATTCCTTTTGACCACATTCTTCTGCTGTTAGTATCAAACCATATTTTCAATGTCTTTATTTGATTTTTCAGCTGAGCATTGCGACTGACTGTGTCTTGGTTTTCCATGAAAAATTCTGAGTAGATTCTACATTCCATAAAATTCTTAAATAATTTTATTAGCAAATTCTAGGCTATTATCAATTTACAAGACGCACGTGCTCCAAATATTGTGAAAACATCCATTAGGTGATAATCAACTTCCTCAGAATTTTGTTTTGACGCTCTTAAGGGAACAGTAGACATTAAAAATCAAATCCCACTATTTTCAATGGATTATTTGTATATTGGCACACTTGTTAATGGCAGGCTCAAATAGTTATAGTCAAAAATTATTGATTAAAATAATAAAAAGATTTAAAATTATTCAATTTTTTTAATTTTTAAATAACGAAATATTGCCATATTTTAAAATGTCCCATGCGTATTTATTTTGCATAAAATACAACAATATTTACTCATGAGATACTTTTACAAAGGACATTGTCATGAATTGTAAAAGTTCGCTGAATATATATGTAGAAAAAAATATTTTGACAATTAGGCTTCGTTTTTCCAAAAAAGTAGCTTTAGATTTTCCTATTCACATAAATTTCAACATTAAAATATTCGTGAAATGCAACTTTTTTAGCTAACATTTATTTATACAGAGGGTTTGTACAGAGGATATAAATTATAAATTTTAAAAGAATCTCATAATTAGAAATGCACATTGAACGTTTCAAAGGTTAGAAATGTGTGGAATTTTCATAATTGAGAAAACACCCTTTTAAATAAAACAAACTGCATAAATATATACAGATTTTCAAATATAAAAGTTTATACCTCTAAGAAAAAGCACAAGAATTGAAAAATTCTTTTTGCATCAGATAAATTTGAACATTTAGTTTCATAACTCTCGAAAAAAAAAAAAAAAAAAAAAAAACATTTTTTTTTTGTCAAGTTTCGTGATTTTGATTAGGTGATTGAATAGATTTGAATAGATTTCAAATTCACAACAAAATTTACATCAAATTATCTACTTGGCATGCAATGAATCGTATAAAAAACCCGAAATTGCCGCTAAAAATAAATATTACTGAGCGTCCCGGAAGATGTGGCGGCCTACATACTCTAAAATAAAGAATCAACTGATATCGTCAAGTTGTTGCCAACGGACAAAAACAACCTTTCGCGCTCACAAAACCTATTATACGATTGCACAATAGTGGGTCGCAGACACGGAATAAATATACGCATATATAATCAAAATCCCAAGCTAACCGAGTTGGAATTTATTATAATGACCGAACTTGATCGGTCAAAATTAATAATTACTGGTTAATTTGATAAGTTCTCATAAATTAATCATATTAACCAGTTTATTAGGATAAATGAAAATTCACACTGTATACTATGTTCTTAAGAATATAAGGAGATGTATTCGTTTATAAATAACCTATTTTGAGTAAGTTCTGACATGTATGAAGAGATTAACGTATAAGTTTAGCTAAAATACTTAACAGATGCCAATGTGTATTGCATTTCCAGACGAAAATCTGTCAAATAAAGAATATGACTAGTTTCGTGTAGCCATCAAAAAACGTCCTTCTACATCATTCTAATATATTAATTTGTAACAACAAAAAAAATTAGTAATATAAAAGATAGTGTAATAAAAAAATTAACACAGAGTAAAAGTGATCAGTGAATAAAAATAAAATACTACACAACACAGCCCCCTTGAAGCATATAAAATTTCATAATAAGATCAACATATATATTTTTATTCATTAGTTTCGTATCGAAAATGTGATTCATTTTACCCAATAGTAAATCTTCAGAGTAAATATTATCCTGAGAACTCATACCCATTCCTTTCGCCGGTAAAAAGTGCGGTCAGGAAGACCCACGTGACTGTTGGCATGGTTGACAAGTTGACCACGTGACTTGTAGCAACGCTAGTTTTGTCACTTTATCGCAGCTCTTGGCAAGAGTGCAGTATTTTTATGCTGCGATTCAGAAACTTGAGAGTTGACAGAAATACAAATCAGTAGTAATGGAAATCTGAATGCGCAGCGGATATTTATCCCAATGTTTACTTATTTCATGCTTGAATTCTTTATCATTCAAAGAATGGCTCATCAATGATAAATGAATAAAAGAATTTACGAAAGTTTTATATATATATATATATATATATATATATATATATATATATATAATTATTTAGCTAAGTTTTCAGTTTTTGACATGGTTTTGTTTACATTTAATTTCATTAGATACTTATTTTTTTATTGTTAATATATTCTAACAAATAAGACAAGGAAAAAATAAAGAAACTAGTTAAGAAGTTTAAATTTGTGCGCTAGAAGGCCAAGGTGGGGGGGGGGGGGAAGGTGAAATTTCGACGGAAGTAAAATTTAGGTGATGAATTATTTACTTATTATTACTACAAATTAACAAACAGGTCAAACTTTTTTATGTAATTTAAAGAATTTTAAAGAATTTAATTATTATTTTAATTGGAAAACGCTTATATTACATAAAGGATAATTTAATTGAAAAGAAATATCAGCTTTAAACTTTCTGAATTCATAAAATGCTCATTGTTTTTCTTTCCAAAAAAATACATCTATAACAACACATTAAGTTAATTGAAATGTTTGATTGTATAATACAGTAACGATCATAACTCAATAAACTTGCAAACATGATTTTATTTAGAAATTTTACTTCAGGGATGCAAATTTATAAATAATAGTTTAGTACACATCTATAACACACATACAGGAATTATTTCACAAAACACATTGCCTAAATACACACAATGTAGTTAGAAATAAAAAAAGGCCAAAATGCAGAATTTCAGTTTCAGAAACAATAGGATTTAATACAAAATTTATTTAGCTATGGTTAATTCATTTATATCAGTGGTTGTCAACTTCTGAACCTCAAGGAACACTAAATTCATAATTTGAAATCACACGTACCACTAGTAAGAATTTTTTAATAATAAAAATGTATTTGTGCAATAATTATCGCAGAATATTTATTAACGAGTTTTAATTGCTGTGACCCAATCATCAAAGTATTTGTTTATGTAGTTCATAACTGAGCCACAATTTTCATTTCTTTACCGGCCAATAATGAATATTCATCAGTAAATAAATAAATATAAATGCTTAATTCATCTTTAAAAGTTAAACTGAAACTTACACTATGTGCAAAATTACTTAAAAGATGACACAGTATTTAAAAATGTTAAATTATTTTAATACCTTAGAACTTTCAACTATATAAAACATAGTCTTTTTCAGAGGAATATAAGAAATACAACAGATAATGACGCCTAATTTTCAAAATCCACGTAGATGATGACTAAAGGAGTGAAAGTGGAAGTTAATTTATAGATCCGGAAGCATTCCCAATGTTTCTGGATCTATAAATTAACTTCCACTTTCACTCCTTTAGTCATCATCTACGTGGATTTTGAAAATTAGGCGTCAATATCTGTTGTATTTCTTATATTTCTCTGAAGAAAGACTATGTTTTTTATAGTTGAAAGTTCTAAGGTATTAAAATAATTTAACATTTTTAAATACTGTGTCATATTTTAAGCAATTTTGCATATAGTGTATGAATATTCATACTTTCAGGAGAGTCTAGCATTAACACTTGCCTGTGTTAAATATTATACAATACCACAAACAATGCCTATACTAAATAATATCTATTAATATAATTACCAATGCCCGATATAATTTAAATTTTCAAAACTAAACATCTAATTTTTACAAGTATAGGCATTATTAGAATATTATCATGTTATTATTAATAGTCTCATTATTTATACAGTACAATTACTAATAAACATTAAAAATCCAAATGTCCAGATTTTTCTGAGGAACACCGAAATTTTCTCAAAGACCACCGGTTGGCAACCTCTAATCTATATAACAATTAATGATAACTATTCCACAGAAAATCCTTTAATAAACAAAATTCTAATTCAGAAAATAGTTTTATAAAATGATATATTTAGTTTAAATAAATAAATAAATAAATAAAAACACAGTAGTTACATATGTAAAAAAGAAAAAAAAAGCAGATTAACTATAAGATTATTATAACATTTCAGTGCTAATTTTCATTTTCGGTAACATCAAGCTAAATTACATTGGTTAAAAAGATACATTGCATCAGAATATGCCAGGACTTGTATTTTAAGTTTATTATACCAGAAGGGGTTTCTTCCTCCCCCCCTCTCCTCCTCCCGTGCTACGAAGCCACTGTTTTCTTCTTTCATTCGTAATTCTGCGAATTTTTAAATTTTAAATATTTTGTGTAAAATAATTAAAATAGTGATTTCTTGATGCTGGCATTATTAGTGAGTTTGAGCGATTAATTAATATTAATTTTTGTTGTAATTATTTTTTGCTAAAAATTATGAGTGCATCAAATGTAGCTGTGTATTTAATTAGTATATTAAATTTAGGTAATATTTAAAGACCCGTTTATACTTATGTAAAGAATAAATTTAATCTAAAGCAAGATTTAAAAACAAAAACATGAGTATTTAGGTTTTAAAGCACAAGTTTCTTTTGGCGAAAAAATATATCGCCAAGCACCGGAATACGAAAAGTTCTTAAAATGCAAATTAATCAAATTTACACTTTTAATATTTTAAATGATAACACTAGATGATAGTAAATCCTATTATTATATACATTTATGTTATTAAAAGTCAAATATTTTCTATTTTCAACTTGACAATGTAATTAAACGATATCAAAATTGCAATAATATATTTTTAAGACCCTTTAAATGAAAAAAAAAATAAATAAATACATAGCGATGGAAAGTAATAGAAGTTGTTTAGTTTGCTCTTTCTGTACATCCATACGCACAGCAAGTTGCTACCATGGTATTTTTTAATTGTAAATATGAAATTGTCTAATGTCCTCCGTAGAAATCAATGCTATTACCACGCTGACTGGAAACGTTCTTGCCCAGAGTTACGTGATTTTATCTTGGCTGAAGAAAGGGTCGAGGAATTTTCCCTCTAGTATACGATTACTCTGAGAGTAAATAATATACAGGATTATTCTAAATGATGGACCCATTAAAAAAAAAAAAAAATGTATTTATTAAAGTACAAATCCAAAATGATCAATCTTTATATCAATGAAAAGAGAAAGTTTTTTTTAAGACATAAATGTTGAATGTGTACATCGTTTGCTGCACGGCAAACACCTACGCGATAACCAAACTCGTCCCACACACGCGAAAGCTTATCTGCTGTTACTGAGTGCACGGCTTTTAAAGCGGTGATGGTTCATAAGCGACCGGTAGAGGTCGCGCGGCAATAGGCCGCGATTTCGTTTCACTGTCAGTTGTGAGTGAGATGTCTATTGTGAAGCACAACGTTTTCAAGACGAGTTTGGCTATCGCGTAGATGTTTGCCGTGCAGCAAACGGTGGGCACATTGAACATTTATAATGTCTTAAATAAAATTTTGAAACGTCTCTTATCATTGATATAAAGATTGTTCATTTTGGATTTGTAATTTAAAAAATACATTTTTTTTTTAAATGGGTCCATCATTTAGAATAATCCTGTAGTATAATGTTAATCGCAAAATATCATGCGGATTACATAATCGGATATAAGTTACAGCTTTCGTCAAAATATGGGATTTCAGTAACAGTGTTCTTGCAAGTGTACAGATGTTACAATAACGGAGCTATTTTACGGCAAACTATGGTTGATAAATGGCATCAGTTGGTTGTAGACCAGACAAGGAAATTTTAGCAAGCATAGAAAATCGTTCAAATCCAAAATTTAATCAGCATACATTTTTTAGAAAAAGCCAAATTATACATAAATTTGAAAAATTCTGAAACGTATCGATATACAATTCTGAAAATAGGCATAGTATCTCCGCTTTTTCTTAATAAACAACAAAATGTATTTAGCATTAATATATGTCAGTATAATTAAATATCAATGTTAACAAAATTCCAAAGATTTGTTCTTGAGGCACAGCTATGAGTGTAATCCAGAAAAAACACATCATGGAAAAATCCCTAAACCAAACTCGAATCAGCAATAATTTTACACTGTCTAACTGAATCGAAAATCTGGTAAAATTAAGTCTATTAGTTCTTGAATTATATATGTTTTGGAAATTGTGAAAATGCAGCATAGTCGAGTCACGTTTAAGCAATATGCATGTAATAAGCACAAATTCATGTCAAGATATAACATAATGTGATTTTTTTTTGTGCTTTAGTTCTTAAAATAGAAAAGCCATTGTGTCACACTAGGGTGGTCACAAGCAACATGGGGAATTTTTTTTTTTAATGTTTTCTTCGGTGGGACCTTCCTAAAAGTTGCCAATTAGTTAGAAAATGAGATTGGCAAAGTTTCAGCTCAAATAAATAATATTAACCCGTGCCTCATCGAGGTTGAATTCTTGAAAATTTGCAAAAAATTGTCGTTTTTCTTTCTTTACGTGAAAAATATTTGTCTTAGAAACCTCATTCTTGTTTTATTTCGTAGAAACTGTTGTTGCCTTGAAGTTTTACGCTCATGAAAACTTATATTTAATGAACATTTAGTATTTTTCAGGACAGCTAGTGAAACATACCCTCAAACTCTGCATTTTTGAAACATAGGTAAAAAATGACAAATTAAAAATTTTATTACTTTTGATAATTTTTTTTGTATTATTTTTATTAATATGGAAAATTAAGTGAACAATTTTTGTAACTTTAAAAATATTTCACGAATTATAATTGATTATTAGTTATCTAGTTCTGTGTCTAGTAAGAAATAGCTTCTCGATTTGTATTGCATGTGAACCTCTGAATTTCTCTTTTTATTACAAGGCTGTTTTTGTTATCTGTTATGGTTATCTATTTTTAAAATTGACGAAACATTCCGTAAATTTTCTTCCCCCTCTTGATATGATGGCAGAAATGCAAGATTTTTTAAATTGGCCACATATCTCATCAAATCATCGACAGTAAGCAGCCAAGTAATTGTCAAGATTTATGTATTTTATTTTATAATATTCGCAAAATGAACTGAACGCCAGAGAAGCTGCTAGACTTAGAATACATTCACTAGCTAACCACAGACATCGACTCTGCAAATAACTGTTTCGTAAACAAAAAACTGAGCTCATCAAAAACAGATTATAAAATTCCCGTTTAGAGAGAACTGTTGTTCACTGGGGTGTAAAACCGCTTCACCATTTTTTGAATAAAGAAAATGTAGAGTAGATAAAAGTTTTAATTAGTTTTGGGGATGAAGAACATTTACTACGAGTTCCTCAACTTGAAAATAGTATCGGAATAATTCAGGCGAAAGCTGTATTTTCAGCAGTTGAAGAGTGGGAGGAAGTTGGTAAAATCCAGGCAATATTTTTTGATACAACTGCAGTAAACACAGGTCGCCTCAGAGGAACCTGCATTTTTCTATAGCAGTTGTTAAAGGAAAAGTCTTGTGTATTTACCATGCCACCATCATAATTTAGAAATTTTCCTAAAAGCTGTTCTTGATTGTAAAATGGGCATAATCACTGCCCCTCAGCCAGATATTTTAAAAAAAAAAAACAATTCTGATTGGGTCTAAATTAAACCAGAATAAGTATACCAATGCTATTGAAGATGCAATACTAGGTATAAATAGTTAATCCAGAAGAAATTTCAAATTTTCTTACAGGAACTTTTAATAATTAACAGCTCAGGGATGATTATAAAGAGTTTATCCAATTTTCTTTAATTTTTATAGAACTCCTTCCTGCTAAAGACTTTTTTTCAGAGCGCATGGTGCTTTTAATCATGTTAGATGGATGGCGGCACAGGCCATTCATTCTCTCAAAATATATTGTTTCAGGGATCATATTTCAATAACAAATTTAGAAAAAGAAGGTATCAGAGATCTTTTCTTATTTTTAATCAATATTTATGTAAAAGCGTGCTTCAATACTTCCACTGCCACTTTAGCCCCCAATTCAAGACCTGCAAATAATAAAATCACTTGTTCACTACAGAAAATTTGATAAATAGGTTACAGACAAAGCACTTGCTAAAATGACAAACCGCCTTTGGTATCTTAACTCGGATCAAGTTGCATTTTCATTTTTAGATAATACTTTGGTAAAAAAAGTCAACATAAGCCACCTTATCTAAACCAATACCACTTAAATCCTTTCCGCGCAGTGTCCCACGCCGGGACCACCTAATTTTAATTCCAAACTTACAAACGGCACGAAGAATATTTTAATAAAATTTTGCTTTTACAATGAAAGGTTAAAGTAATGTGTTTTTAATTTCTAAAAAAGTCGTTTGTAAATTCCGGGTAGACAATCATTTCGTCCTTTTACGAACAGAATTTTTCTGTGCCGGAAAGGGTTAACGTGACAGTTGTAAGGGAAAATAATTTATTTTCTTTTTTATGCCTCCTTTCTTGTAACACAACTGTAATAATAAAATGCAATTGAGCATTATTTGCTCTCATTTCTATACTTCCTTTGCCTTTTTTTTTTTTTCAGTTTAAAATTCGATTTTTTTCCTTTCCTTTGGAATTTTTTTTAATCAAACACTTTATTGGACTTCACAAAACGAAAAAAAAACAAAACAAAAGGTGGAAAGCAGATGAAATGGTATGTTAGAAATTTTTTTTTTTCGCTTTTTCATAAAAAAGTCAATTTTTAGGATTCAGGTGAAGTCTGGTCCTGAAAAATGCGCATATTTTTAAATCTATACATTTTTAGAAAAAAAGGTGTGTGGTTCTTCAAAGCAAAACTTTTGTTTATAAAATGAGACCTGCATTATGTTTCTAGGTTCAATTGTATTCATTCCATGAAGGAAAAACAGCATTTTTTTTTTGTGAAAAATCACGTTTTTTTTCAAACTTAAACCTCAATGAGGCACGGGTTAATATTATCCAAATGAGCTGAAACTTAGCCAATCTCATTTTCCAGTCAATTGGCAACTGTTTGGGCGATCCCCCCGAAAAAATTCGAAAATTGATTTCTTGTGACCACCCTAAAGGGGTACTGGCATTTTTCCAGTAGGAGTCAAAGCATATTCTGTACATCTTAAAACTTGTAAATCCTAATTTAACGGATGTCGAACTTTTTCAAGGTCCATGTGCTTTTTTCTTATATATGGAGAAAACTGGAAACCAAGCGGTTAATTTCGATAATTATCACACAACTGAAAATGAGACATATTCGAAACTGAAAATGCTTAACTCAGTTTAAAAATTACAATGTGCTCCCAATTGTTTACTTGATTGTTAAATTACAATAATTCTTCAAGTATAGTAAACAAAAGAAGCAAATATATGATTTATTGTTAGGGTGCTCAAACATTTTTAATAATTTAAATATAAAAATAATTCACATTGAGGCCAATAATTTTCGTGGTACCCGAGGAATCTGTAAAAATTCCAAAACTAAATTCAAAACGTGAGCATTTTTGACTACGTTTAAACAGATAAACAGAATACAGAATGAAATTCAATGTACTCAAAATTACACGTTAGCTCGGATGAGTTACAGATTGATAATAATCAATTTATCTGTTCGCGACTATTTAAAATGTTTCCTAGATTACTATACACAAAATGCATATGCTACATTGTGGAGTACCTTGTGGGCACGTCGCGTAGGCAAGTAGTCATAGAGTTTAAATTAACCTTCCTACCCTGTTGAAAAAAAGTTACGTTTTACCTAAATGGATCAATTAGACCCAGTTTAGTATATATTTATTCTAGCTCAAAACAAGTATTTTTATCTAGCTTTATTTCATATATTATTTTTGTATTCACCATTAGAGACAACAGATTTTATAATCCCCCCCCCACACACACACACACTTTTTACTGCATCTCCTCCCCCGCTTCCTTCCAATGCCTATTCAAGTTTCTCAGAAGAAAACAATGTGTATTTTTTATTCTTTTCTGAGCATACTCTCCGCATTTTTCTGTTAATTTCTTCTACAATTAATTTGAACATGTCATGTGTAAATAACAGCTTCATTGCTGACACAGGGTGTTCAGTTATCCTCTGAGCTGCAAAACGTGTAGGACCAGGGGTTAAGTTCATAATGTTATGTTGTCTGTAAAATAATAAAACATTTTAGAAGATACAAATGTATGTAAAATATATAAGAACAGGAGTAGTGCTAAAGTCTGTATGACAGATGGGGCAGGGGGGACTAAGTTTCCTCTAAAAGGCATTTATTTCTTTTCCTAGCATATGGATTCTCAACAAATCTCTATAAATTTCCTCAAAAATATTTTTTTTGCATTGATGGTGGAAGGGGGGAGAGGGGGGGTGTGTCCGGCTTCGATAGGTTGGACCCCTGACTATGAACAAATTATATAAAATAAATATCGAATACTATAAATATAAATTATGTATAAGTACATACCGTTCTTTTGATGTAGGTGGAGGGGATTTACACATTCAGTTTTGTTGCGACTAATAAAGGAGGATGGAGGCCCGTTTCATCTTCTGTATCGGAAACATCCGTTTTCTCATCATCTTCTTCGACGGATAAATGATCAGATTCACCTGTTTCAATCAAATTATTTTCACACCCTTTATCAGATTCATCACTAGGAAGCTTTAGCCAAAGCTTTCTGATTTCACCCTTAGTAAGACCGCGCTCATTACATGCCATATTGCATAAAAAAGGCGAAACACTCCAAAACAAGAAGAACATTACTTGAGTTTATCAGTATGGTAGCGCCATCCAGAGACCATCAGACCGTATTTGTTTATGGCAGTTGATGACTTGAACTATTATAATATAAATAAAATGATGGCGATAAAATAATATTTAGCTACTTATCACCTGCGCCTGGCTAACATAAAGTACCAAAATTGCACCTAGAGTATAAAAAGCAAAGTGGTCCGCCAGGAACTGTTGATGATAGTCACATGACTTAGGCTATTGTTATAGAGATTGTTTTAAAATACCGGGAGACAAAGACTCTTATACTTAATTTATTTTATTTTAGCTTGTTTTCAAATGTTTAACTGAGCCTCTTTTATCAAAAACGAAAACAACCATTGGATGTCTTAACAGCAACTGATTTGCCCTTAAATTTTTGCAGTCAAAGGGAATTGAATGGAAACCCGTTTACAAGTGAGATCTGCACAGCTTTTTTCAGTATAATTCAATCTTCTCTAATATTTTTAAAACCCATCAGATTAGCGTGTTTTTAGATTCTGCGGTGTCTGAACAGGGGTTGGCGAGCGTAGCTTGCAGGGGGCAGAGCCCCCTAGTTATATATAAACTGAAGATATTTTTCTGTTTGAGGAATACTTAAAATGTAAGAGCATTTAGTTAAAATCCGAGGGAGCTATCATGAAATGAATAATAGAAATGAGTCTATTAGACTCATTCAGGTAGGAAGGTTAAGGTAGCTCAATAATAAGAGTCCGATGGTGTGGAGCTGGGAAAAATGAAGTTTACGTTGGTCAAAAAAATGCCTCAGAGAAGAAAAACTGAATGAAATCCACTTAAATCCTAATAAAACTTACGCAAAAAACGGTTACTCTAAGAATTCGCAGGAAAGCTTCCCTCGGATAGCTGTAGACGCTGAAAACACAATAATAAGATGCCACTTGCCAAAATACAGTAATATCATTCAAAGAGTTCTGTGGATTCTCAGCTCAAAACACGCTCAGAATAAAAACACTTATAGGTTAAAGTCCCGAAATGCAGGAACAACTGTAGTCTGAGTCTCACATACAAAACACTGTCAAGATTATATCTAAGTGTGCTTAATGAATGCTCTATAATGACATTTATACTGCCTAATCGATCTCAGCAGCCTAGTTACCATACACACCGCACGGAGTAACTTCGATGATCAGATCCAGGGAGATTCAATCACTCATTGTGAAAGTCAAAGAAATGACAGTATATTTCATACCAAACTTTAGAATTAGTTTAACAAGTTCACAATAAAAAAACTAGGCTACCTTCATAAGAGAGTAGCTAATCATACACCCTAACATAATAACCATATCACTTCAATCATATTTGTATACTTTACAGTTAAATATTTGAAATAATTCAAAATTACAGTATCCAGTAATTATGATCTACGTAATAAACAAGCTATTTACACCATATTTATATATTTAAAAATTGAGAAATTCTAGAACATGTCCTTGGTATGACAGCCTATATTTGCGATGAGCTTTTATAATAATTTTTCACCGAGACTTAAAATAATTAAATACAGTAATTCTACTTATATAATTTATGTTTTACATTTAATTGCCATATCGTCTTCCATCCTTTTAAAATTGGCATTTTATTTTTAAAAATATGCTACTTTAAGCGTAATACGAGATTCAACAATCCATTAATAAATCACTTAAATTTAAATTATGTTTTATTATTTCTGCATAATGAAATTCTGTATTAAAAAAAAATAAAAGAATAATTACTTTTAACTTTTGAACAGTTTACCATGTTATTTAAGTTAATTTTCAGAAAGCTTTTTTCCCCATGTTAACTGATTAAATTATTTTTTTTACTGTATCAAATGTTTGCATATTTTAATAATCATATTAAGTACATGGCATCGTTCTTCAATCATTTTTCTCTTAGAACATTAGTTTCCAATTTATTTAATTTTTATAAAGTTTCTTATAAAATTAAAATTACTAACATAACAAAGTTTGTATAAATTGTTCTTTATATACATTGTTTTAGTTAGAACAATGCGCATTTCATCTTTTAATGGAATTAAGATTGCTATTTGTCGGTCGCTTTTAATATTTATTTAAATGTTTCTAATTGTTTTTTATTTTCTAAAGACATAAAAAAAAACATTGATGTATGCACTAAGATACAGTAGTTAATTTATTCAAAGCATGCTCATTGCTTCTTTATCTGATGCTCTTTTCGATTGTGTAACTATATGGTTCTAAAATCGTAAATAAAACTCATATCGACAGGAAATCCCTTCATTTCTCAACTAACGATTTACAATTATGCAATGTTTATCAGCAAGTATGGTTAGCATTTTAGGCGGAAAAGTTACACACAAACAAAACTATTTTTTGTATACGAACAATAGATTAAAAATACGCAGTCTTAAATGTAGTCAAACTTTGATTTTAGTTCAAAACATTACACAGTAATGAAGTTACAAGTTAGAACCCTCCAAATTTGACGGTTAGATAAACAAATGTACAATTGAGCTAATGTCATGCAGGAACGATTGAAAACCATTGCCTTAATTTAATAAATACGCTTTGTGGTGGGAGGGAGTGGGATGTAAACTTTGAAAAAAAAAAGGGAATGGACAGATTATTTCGAAACAAGGCAAATAACAGTATTGATAACAGAGAGATTCACATTAAAAAGTTACAATCGTATTGATAAAAAAAAATGAAAATTTAACTTACTTAAAAATGGGTGAATATAAACTTAGTAAAGTTTTACAGCAATGATTTGGGATGCGCATAAGATTCGCTATAATGGTACATCGTTTATCAAACAGAATTCTTTCAGAATTTCAGAATAATTGTTCGAGAATAGAATCATATTTTATAAAATAATTAAAATACGATTAATCTGGCCTCAACATTCAAGCTAATTCCTGTATTTACATGTATCGAACAATAGAGTAACATATAAAAATGAAGTTTCAGTATAGTACATTACACGATAAATTCAAAATTTTCCAATATTTTATTAACAATTTAATGAAGAATGTACAGTACAGTCGTGGAAAAAAGTAAACATCTCCTACTAACTCAGCAACAGCTATTGTAGAAGAAAGTTATTGGTACCAATCGATTGGAAATAAACTCTACTTTTAAATGATGTACATACAATTTTCTTAGTGCGCCATATACATATTAAAAATAACCTAAACTTTTTCTTCAATAGCAATACCGACGTTTGACACGTTAAATAAATTCTACAGCCTTCAATTAGCCAAAAAAAAATCTCACGAAATTCTTACGATTATTTTCAGAAAAAATAATTATTTTAGAAGCTGTATCCAGATTGAAGTTCGGTACTCGATCGTAAAAATGCTACAAAATGACTATGTCACTTAAACCATCATTTTGACGATTTTTAATCATAATTCGAAAACTATTTGTCGTACTAACTTATCGTATCATCCCTTTCAACTTCTCGAATTTTATCAGATGCTTCAGCAAATTTTTATGACCCATTTTAAAATAATGTCTTAAGATGGATAACATTTCAAAATTTGTATGAGCCGATATATAACCTATAAATAGATACAAGAACAGATATTAGTATAATACAATATGGAGAAACATACACCCTTTAATATAACATTTTGCATTGATCATTAATTATATGTGATCTATAGCCTTTCATATATCGGCATTCTAAAAAACGAAAATACTTTTGATACACCCTAATGCTTCAGTAAAAAATTAAGCTTTCCCTGATGTAGTTTACTTACTTTCGCAATAAATATTTATATTATTTCTATATACAGTGCCTAAACTAGTTCCATGTGTAATTAATTATGAGTTGCTTGTAACTCCAAAATGCGGGCGAAAAATATCTTTAGTTTTAGGCAACCAAATCATAGTATTGAAACCATAATAATCAAAATCATACTTTAACACTTAAGTAAATATTAACAAGAACGAAAAACCATGCATCCAGCATAGACGAAACACTTTCCAACACATTCAGAGTACTGTAATGAAACTTTATAGTTTATTAACCCCTTGCCTGTGGAACATATTTGAGAAACACGCGCCAAAAATGATTTTTTTTTTTTCACTGAATTGTTTGAATGAAATTTGGGAAGAACTGCAAAATTACAAAAATCCGTTTAATGACGCGCAAATGCCGAACTTTTTGTGGGAAAGTATCGCCATCTTTTGAGAAAATGGTAAATTACATACTATGCATTGGACGAAATGAGTTCGTGCTTCACAGAATTGAAATACCTATATTTTTCTAGCCGGAACTCAGGTCGGGCATTCCAAAATTGGCACATTTGCGTTGCCCGAACTAAGTTCGTGTGTCACAGGCAAGGGATTAAGGTCAAATATATCTAAATGAACAATTTAGAAAATGCATAACACAGTTGTTATCCAATTACTGAAATTACCATTAATAATTGCAAAAACCGATTTTTTTGCAGCCCTGTATATGATCTATAGATTTGTATGTATATTACGCTGCATGCTAAAAGTCTGTTAAACTAAATGCATAGTGCATATGAAAATTTATATTCAGCAATTTCCGGCAATAAATGGAAATGTACTTGAGATCTTTTCTGTATCCCTGTATATGATCTATAGAATATGTATTCGCCAAGTAATATGGAAAAAAAATGTTAAATTTAAAATCGTGTACCACAACTGAAAACACACTTACAGCAATTATTCTTCATATTCAGTACTGTAGCCAATTACTTTTGTATGTCCCTGTAAATGAACGATGAATTATATGTACACCAGATTCTACAATAAGAGCTTTGTAGTACACCTCAGTGATATACATAAATTTCAATATGTTTAAAAACTCTAATATTATTATAATACACCACGAACAATATTTCTCCATAGACCGTAATTTAACGGAATATTTTTAAGTGCCCCTGTAAATGAACCGTAAACGTTAAACCCTTCATTTTCAATACCCAACATGCCATGGTAAACTCCAATAACACATATATAAATTTCATGATAATCTGACAATATTTACACAAGTTAAGAGCATGGACAGGCAAACGGCTAGACAAACCGAATTCATTAATACTTTTCAACTATGTTAAAAAACAACAGAAAAGGCGCATGATAAGCACAGAAAACATTGTTTCTTGTCAGGGGTGTAACCACAAAATTATTTGTCTTCTTCAAATTCAGATTCTACATCGTCATATTCACAGATTTGTTCAGTTCCATTGAGATTGCCTTGTTTTCTTTCAATGTTAGTTTTTTTCAGCAATTGTAAAACTTTCATACTGATCTACAAACTATTTCAGCTCTATCAATTACTGACTTCTTTCAACTTTACAAAGTTTAGAAATACTTCAAAGGACTTCCTTTGGAAAAATATCAAGCACTACGATTTCATTAAACTTCTTTGGTTCTAACTAGGAATCGATCGACTAAATATTTCTTCGATATTTCTCCTGGCATTATCTAAAACACTGCAAAAGACCAATTTATAGTTTTGAGCAGTTGAGATTGAAGGAGCCTCGTCTATTGATTTTCACCAGGAATGACCCTACTTCTACATAAATATTGCTATCTTCTAATTTGCTATCACCCGTACTTGCATAATATTATTTTTTTAATATAAAACCTGAAAGCGTTTATCAGTCCTTTTATCACTTATTTATTGAAGCAGCTTATCTTCCAAGTTCCAGGTTGTAGAATAGTCAGGGGTTTTACTTTGTAAATAATTCGAAATAGGAGATGTAACAAGAAATAAATTTAGTAAAACAATATGCTAATCAAATTTCTTGCCATGAGTTTAGATTTGCATTCAAAACTTCCATTTGATATTTCTTTAAAAACTGTAATAAAATGGAATAGTTTCACCGTGTTTAGGCTTTCCCCCCATCTTAAAAATCCCTCATAAATAACTGAAGAAAGAGATTTATATTTGCTCCTCCACTTTGCAACCCCTATTTTTGCAAGCTGTACAGTTTTTCATGTGCAATATGTTTTCTTTTTGCTTCTCTCTCCCATATGGCCTATCTTTTGTGAGATGAACTTAGAAAAAAAGTCAGATTCTTCAACTAATCTAAATCTGCTTGGAGCAACGTTATTGTTGAACCAGCTACTATCAAGGTCAGTACGTGTCCCATTCCAAACAGCCAGTGTAAATAGAATCTTCCTTTTTTTAAAGTAAACTTTCCGACCGTTTTAGCAGCCTTTCACATTTGTTGCTCCACCAAATGAATAAGCAATAATAATTAATGTTGCAATACCGCACTTGGCTAATTCTGATTTTATAAGTTCGTACAATGTCAATCTACATGAATCATCGACTACTGTTATTTCTAAAAGTCTTTCATATATCTTTCCTTGAACAACATAGCGGACTAAAATTGCAACTGGTCCATAGCAGTTGCATCTTGAGTACTAACTGACACAATTTAAAGTTAAATATTAGTTAACCGAAGGTTACATATTAAGTTAGAAATATTAGCGTGAACTAAATCTCGCTTCGTTAACACGAGAATAACAACAACAACGCGTTGTATGAGAAACATTTAAGAGGATGCAGTTAAATTCAAACAGTCTCAGTTGTTGAAACTTAAAACAGCCTATAGCGGCGTTGATCGCAGCCTTCGGTATAGGAAAATTGTCCCCTTAACTAATGTTAAAGTTCCATTGAAATAATCAAATTAGGATAAATTTTAATTTGTCATGTAACACAGAACACAAATATCACATGAAACCTGAAATTGTGCTAAAAAATAATCATTCCGAACAAATTAAAAATACATGTAATGCAATGTTCTTGCATGGGATTTTCATGACGGGAGAAGTTATATCTTTCCTCCACCAGATAGGGATTCGAGCTCTTGAATCACGAATAGTTTGTATAATTTAAAATAGGGCAAATTATTTTTCCATTTGCAGAATAAAAGTATTTTTTGAAAACCAGATTCTTTCGAAATGCCGCAGAGTATGTGCGAATTGAAGGAATTACAAAATGCTTTTGGCGATTTTTCAGTTTTCTTGTCTATCCTTGTTACTATTTCAGCCGAAATTGAGCATGTGCACTAAATCTCCGTAGGAATGCTTTGCTCTATAGATCAACCAGTGCCGTGTTGCGCTCTGAATCTGAGCCTATGAGCACTGCACAGAGGGAGATGAGTAAGCCAGCATTCCTCCTCCGTTTGCCTAGCGACACGATGCCGTTACCGACGCAACTAAAAATGCTTAAAATGGATTTTAAATGCGTAAAGTTACTGGTATATAGTCAAATTATTCTGTTGTAAATAGTTATGCAGTAGTACATCCTTTTTGGTGGCCTCTCCGGGGGCCCCTTGGGCCAGGGGCCCACAGCAATTGCCGACCAACCGAGTCTCAGCCTGACTGTACCTATAGCTTTATCACTTAAAATTTCCATGAATTCATATTATAGAAAAAGGGCCAGGATAGGGGTTTTATTCTTATGTTTATAAACCATGAAAACTACTAAATTATTTCTCTGTTTATAATTCGCATAATGAATGAAATTTGTGCAACGGAATCTCTATATCCTATGTATATGAGTTCGCACCAGCATTTAAAAAAAAAAAAAAAAAAGCTATAATGAAAAGAATCAAATGGTGCAAAAATTTCTTAGCGTTTTTTAAACTCAGATATGTTTACATATGGAAGAAATCATCTTATTCGAAATAATAAAACGTACTACGTACAAAAATCCAGAACAAAAAGTAAAATTGAAAATATAAAACAAAATTACACTCATTTTGGTTTGAGAAAATTAACAGTCATAACTCAAACATTGCTTGAAATGTTCATAATGAAAGTATGTTTTACATAAAAAGAGGAGTTGAAGAAATTTTTTTTAAAAAATTACATTTGTACATTTTTAAATGGCATAAAGTAAAATTTCATAAAACATTGATCCAGGAACTTTATGATTCAGAAGGCGTAATTTTTAGGTTTATTAAAAATCGTTAAAAGCATATTTACATTAATTTCTCAAATTATGATGTTTCCAATTAGAGTCATTTGTTTAAAATTAAGATTACATTTTAATGAGTGAAAAAAATATATAGGGTAATTCCAAGTGTTGCATGTTTTTATAAGATAGAGATGGAGCAGAAAAAATATAATGTATTTATTAGAGATTTTTCATGAAACATTTAATTAATGTTGTTGAAAGAGACATTGAAAGCAGTGCTTGTTTATACAATTGCAGCTCTATTATCTCCTACTTTCGGAGCTACTTGATGAAGCATCTACAGCGATGAAGTAGGACGTCTGACCGTGAGGTCCGGGATAGTTGGAAAAAAAAATTGATTAAGTTTTTTGATGAACCCCATTTTATCTGGTATATATATTACAGTAATACTTTTATAAAAAATATAGATGAAATTTAGAATATATAGGTTAAATGCTCACAACAAAAATAATTACTATAAAAAAGATAAATAAGGAGAACTCAAGGAGACGACTATGCCTTCTTTTAAGATGCTTTCTAGTGAGCCATAGAATTTAAAAAATATAATTTGGGCTTGAAATTTTAAATTCATTTAAAT
Organism: Maratus speciosus; assembly: GCA_963932465.1. Classification (NCBI taxonomy): domain Eukaryota; kingdom Metazoa; phylum Arthropoda; class Arachnida; order Araneae; family Salticidae; genus Maratus; species Maratus speciosus. Next base: position 257,574,863 of record OZ010800.1, on the reverse strand, counting down.
TTTCAAAATTAAATCTTAAATCCTACATACGCGTAAATTCCAATTAAATATATAAATAAATAAATAATATTTCAAAATGCACTGACGTCCAAACGTTAAGGGACAGTGACCGGATACTTTCGATTGTACACGGTTTCTTGAATATCTACCAAAATTTTCGATGAATTCTCCTTGAATTTCCACGATGTAAACAACATTTTCGACTTCATATTTTTCATTGAAGATTTGTTTGTGTGGTCAGTTAAGTGGAAAGCAATACATTTAACAAAAAATACTGTTTTTGATCACCCATGTAACAGCAAATGCTTAAAATGCTCTGTCATTGTAGTAAATGATTTTGTGAGTCGTATTTAACCGTCGGCATCATTTGCATTTGTACAAGCATAGTACACATATTGGTGAAGGGGTTAACGTTTCTGTGAGAAATTCAGTTTTTATTAATAGGCTACAGAATTTTCAACCAAATTTAACACCACTTTCCGAAAATTTTTAAATGATAGTAGAACAGCATACCGCAAATAAACGATGAACATATCAAATATTTGACGAGATATGGGCATTTGTATGAAATAATTTTTAACTGCGCATGCGTAAATGATTCCAAATTTTTATTTCACAGTATGGTAGACAGCTATTCAGGGAAACACATTTTAAATGTCCAGTGAAATATTGGCAAAACTCAAAAAAGATACAGTGAACTGATTGACAAATTGTGGAAAATCCCTTATAACAAAGGTACTTTTTTCACTATATCGTCTCTATTTTCGGAAATTTTAATATATTTTAATGGATTCTTTATGTAAGTCGCCATAAATGGCTGACTACCAAATTATGAAATAAAAGTTTTGCAATCTTTTTCACATGCACAGTTAAAATTTATTTCATTCAAATACACATATGTTATCAAATATTCATTATATTCATCTTTTAATTGATGTAGATTGTTTCTACTGTTCTTTATCAATGTTTTGGAAAGTTATGAAAAACTTGGTTGGAAACTCTATAATAAATTAAAAAAAAAAAAAAAAAAACTTTGAATTTTTCACAGAGACATTACCACCTTCACGAATTTGCGTGCAAAGATTACAGAAAGTCACATGACCATTTAAACAGGATCCACATAGTCATTTGCTAAAGTGACAGACCATTTTGAGCATTTTCTGTTAGAGAAATCGCTAAATTTATCATTGAATTTAATGTTAGCTCACTAATTATTCCAGCGACTAAATCTTCACTGAAAATTATTAAATCACGCATGTTCTTTACATCCTCGAATTTCAAGGAAAATTCTTCAATAATTGGGCAGATATTCGACAGACCGTCCACAATCAAAAACGTCTGGTCACTGTCTCTGAACATTCGGCAGGCATGGTATCCTATATGTGGGCTTATTATTAAATCTACTGATCATTACGTTCCATTTTTAAATTCCGCGTAATTATAATAGATATCCCGCGAGTAATCACATAAAATTTTTTAGAACACTAGTCGTCGCGTTCGGTCTTTTTGCCACCAGAGCTCAATATTGGAAAATGCAATAAAAGAAATAATTTTTGCTCATTTTTTTAATTTTGCGTTTCAATGAAGTAATAATGTTGCAATTTACTGGAATTATACAATTTTCTCACGAGCTTTGAATTATTTGGAGTAAAAATCCACTTATACTTGTGATCATGTCGCAGACATTTCGATGAATATACAGTTTCCTTGTCAAAATTAAGCTGAAAAAAAAAAGCAGGAGGCTTCTTATTTTTCAAAATTTAGTGTCTCCCCAGATGCGACAAAAAACATATTATTATCATTAGGAGGTAAAACCCGTCGAATTTCGACTAAAGAAAGTGTTTAAGAAGGAACTGTTTCTTAAATTTGTAATAAATCTACAAAATTAGTTTCGATCAAAAAAGCATCTTATATTGTTTACTGTAACTCTCAAAGAAATATTATTTTAACCTAAAGATCACTGCTCGTCTATAAAGACACTCTAAATCTTTGTAAAACTTTGCTGTTTATCAGTGCGTGATTTCAATTGCGTTATTTTCAAAAGTAAAGCATTCCCATCTGTGAAGAATTTTAAAGCGACTGGAGTGAAAATGATGCACTTCGACAATGAATATTTCAGTTTTAAGATTTACTTAAAATACACGCTTTTATTTTACATAATATGACGTCATTTGCATCCTATGAAGAATTCCACATTTATAATCCAGTCTTAAGAAATATATATTGAAAAACATGCATATGACGTCACTATCTCAGAATAATACTTAAAGCCAGCAAAAAGTGACGACGTATACTCGACAAAAAAAACAAAAAAAAAACAAAAAAAAATCAAAAAAAATCGGATATCTGATGATTTATATACGCATTCGTTTGCTTTTAACGTTAATATGGATACATAAAATTAAACATAGTTTATAATAGATCCATGTTTTATCAGAAATCATTCATTTATATAAGAATTTTTGGACGATTACACTATAGATAATAAAAATTTAAATATGCGTGATGTGAACAAACCACAAATTCTTTGCTGTATTCGTGTATATACATTTAATATAGATTAAAACATTAAAAACACATTAAAAACATTTAAATATTCATTCTAAAATTTCAGCAGATCTCCATGGCATTCCCCAGGAATGCAAAATCTTGCAATATATATTGAACTTTACATTCCTGAGGAAGTCAACGGAAGTGTACGAAACTGTAGAATGCATATTTTAATGTTTTTAATGTTTCAATGTATATTAAACGTTTATACACCAATATAGCAAAAGATTTGGGGGTTTAAATTTTCAATCATTTATATTATTTTTCTAAATAGTACGTATTTTAATTAAAATATTTTAAACAAATTACAGTTAAAAGTACTATTTTCCTCATACGAAGATATATAAATTTGAAAATATGCGATGCATAAAAGTAAAAAAAATTGCTGTAGAGATTACCTGTAATTAACTATACAATGATACATCTGCTTTGTTTTACGGCTGGCTTATGTTACGTAACGTTATTTTTTAGTGACGACACTTTAATTGTTGCGTAAAAGTTTTAGCATATCGGGGATAAAATGTAAAAATAACTAGTAGTTTTAATATGGTGGACGAGAAGTTCTTAAGGTAAGCTACATGGAATTTCCCTATTGTATTTTTAAGTGTAAATGGGTTAAGGGAAAATATCTTTTATTTGTGAAAAACACACGTCCATTTCAGATTAAATTTGGTCAATGTTTCCACTGAAAGACACTGTGGGAAATATATATAAAATGAAATTTTCCTCATCTTAATAATCGATATTTTTAAACGAATGTTTTCGAATATGAAATGTACAATTAAAATTAAATGTTCGTTGGCTTTAATCTGATTGCTAAAGCCTTAAAAAATATAGGAAATATAAATTATTCACTTATTTATGGGCCCACCGTGGCTGAGTGGATAAAACATCATGCCGCTAATCGCTTGAGAGCGTAGGTGGGGGCGGGTTCGAATCCCGCCGGTTCCGTTGCACACTCTTTGTGGAGACCCCAGGGTGTAATTCTCTGGTGTTGTAAATTTCCTTGTGCTATCTCGTCCCTGTATATCGACGATGACTTATAAGCGGGTCCTGGTGTCAAGCACACAAGTCTGATGTGTGTGGACATTAAAACAAACAAACAAACAAACGTATTTATTCTGAAAAAGGAGTAAAATTTATTTAAATTCAGCAATTTTTATTTTACATGTTTAATGTCATGTGATAAAAAATTATTCATCGATTTTGTAAATAATGAAAATATGAGATTTAATTCCACTTATTACAATTAAATAGCAAAAAGGGAAATTTTTATCTAAACCTTTAGTTAGTCAATGAAGTTTGTAACATATAAATAAATCTATGACCCAATTTCAGAATAACAGATAACCCAAATGTCTTTTACTAAATGTCAATGAATGCGAAAAAAGTAATTAGATAATGGAAAAAGTTTGCCGTCTCTAATAACAACTGGTAAACAACGAGAACAGAAACGACAGAGTGCAAAAATCAGGTTACAGATTTATAAAATAGAAAGTATGATATTTCATGCTATTTAAAGAAAAGTAAAAAAAAAAAAAAAAAAAAAAAAAAAAAGAAGAAAAATGGTATTTAAGTATATCAAAGCTATTTAGGTATTGAAAAAAGTTAATGGTTTATAAAGATTATTTATATATTTAAGTAATTATTTGGGATTTACAGAGAATTTATTTTATTACACTTTACCAAATATAATCTATTGTTTCTTAAAATAGTTAAACAAATCCTTATTTAACATTGATTTCCTTACACTTTTTTGTGAATAATAAAAAGAATTTTGCTTCATGTAAAGGAAATAAATATGTGGTAGGTTGTTAATTTCTCTACTTTGTGCATTTTATTTTTTTCAGTAAAGGTTCTAACATAATAAACTGTTACCCAGTTACAGAAACACATAACATCCATAAAAAATCCTTACCTGAATGCCAATGAATACAGAAAATTAAACAATTTAATGGAGCATATTTGGCGATTTCTAATACAATTTATACCCGACATAGGGAAAGTACAGTACGATAAATGATTTTTATTACATATACTGGGGAACATCAAATTGCATGATTGCATAACAATATTAACGAGATAAATAAGTTTTGGACGATGTTGGGAGTCCAAATACCAGGAAAACTCCTATACCGTCCCGTGTCCCTCATGCTTATTTTTAAGTTTGGAACTTTATCTACAATATTTTCATTTGTTTGAAACTTCTGGGTTGGTCCGTGTAATGACAACCAAGTTATTTTGCAATGTATTTATCCTTGAGCTTCTCTGCTACTTTAGAATATAGACTCTCCTGTTTATACTAAAACCTGTTGTATCTTTAAAAATTACCCAAGAATTTTTGAGAACTAGATCTTGAACTGCTAGATTTTGAATAGGTCATCGACTAGAAGATATTAAATACAGCGGCTCTATCTTACATATAGTTCCATTTCTTCGCTTCTTCGAAATCGCTTTGAAAGAGTAATTTATTTTGTATAGTTCACGCCTTTTTTAATTTTTTTCTTTTATATTGTATTCAACAAACTTGGAATTTATTGGTGCTTCATGACTGCCTCCACAGCATTTATTTCGGTACTTTAATTCTGCTCACTGCCAATTGAACAGGATTTTATGGGACGACGAGATTTTATAGACATTTTCACTAAAACTTTTTTCGTCATTTATGTTAAAATTTTCTCAATTATCAGATGTAATTTTGTTGCTAGAATCATTTTCTGAATGTTTGCTTTGCAATTTAAAAATTCCTCATAGGAAAGACCTCCGACGCGACGCTATCACTATAAAAGTGCGAAACTGGAATACCACTAAAAAACATTTTTTTTTTGTTGTTGTTGTTGCCCCGCGCGGGTTATCCACAGCATTTATTTCGGTACTTTAATTCTGCTCACTGCCAATTGAACAGGATTTTATGGGACGACGAGATTTTATAGACATTTTCACTAAAACTTTTTTCGTCATTTATGTTAAAATTTTCTCAATTATCAGATGTAATTTTGTTGCTAGAATCATTTTCTGAATGTTTGCTTTGCAATTTAAAAATTCCTCATAGGAAAGACCTCCGACGCGACGCTATCACTATAAAAGTGCGAAACTGGAATACCACTAAAAAACATTTTCTTTTGTTGTTGTTGTTGCCCTGCGCGGGTTACAACAGACCAAATATTGTTTTCCCTTAATTTATAAATTATAACAACATTATACAACATTCAAACAATAGCTGGAAATCAGATAATAGTTCACACACTTGCCTTGCAGGTGCATGCCAGGTGTGGTATCAAGCCCCTCCCATCCCTCCACCCTTTGTGAAAAGCAGGTGCGATACATTGCACTTACATTATTCCTCTGTTATTAAAAAATAAAGTTTTGCAATTTTAAAATTACTCATAGGAAAGACCTCCGACGCGACGCTATCACTATAAATGTGCTAAATGAAATACCACTAACAAACTTTTTTTTTGCCCCGCGCGGGTTACAACAGACTAGATATTGTTTTCACTTAATTTACAAGTTATAACAACATTATACAGCATTCAAACAATAGCTTGAAATCAGATAATAGTTCACACATTTGCCTTGCAGGTGTATGCCAGATGTGGTATTAAGCCCCTTCCATCCCTCCACCCTTTGTGAAAAGCAAGTGCGATACATCGCGCTTACATTATTCCTCTGTTATTAAAAAAAAAAAAAAAATTGTAACCCTGTTGAAATATTTGAAATAAAAAAAAAGCATTATTTTGTTCGGGTCAGTGGTAGTTCTAGATATGCAGGCGTGTACATAAAAAAGTTTTTGTTCAATTTCAACTAAGTTACTTTTACGGTATTATACTGACTATTTAGGAAAAGTAACAAAGTTTCAAAGTTTTATTTTGAAAAACAACAGTGATACGAGCGAAAAATCACGTCTTGGGTAACAGATGATCCACCTTGGTAATTCAAATGTTAAATGAAATGGGACATTTTATCAAAAATTATCTTTCTGGATCGGAATTTGTACCGTGAGCTTTCAAACTAATATCAGTCTTCTGAATAATGAAGTATTAATTTTGGAATTTCAAACCTACCGTTCCATATTGAGAAATATTCATTATGCTATGGATTTTTTACTATATACTACTACTTTAAGAGTTATATGGGGAAAAGGCGAGTTTAATTTAAAAATCATCAATTTTCCTTGCACATGTTCTTCTGAGATTCATAACCTTTAGAGATAATCCGTAAAATATAGTTTAGTCTCAAGGTAAGCAGTGTGGCCGTTTTGAAATTATTTCCTACATCTCGCACCTATTTTGTGGCATTCATCATCTGGCAAACTTTTGATTTAAGGCCTTTACAGGTACTGCATTTTCCTACTACCTAGTATTGAGAAGCATTGATTTTGAAATCTTATTATTTTTTGAAACATTTGGAGCATAATATATATATATATATATATTTAAATCAAGAATATGTTATTTTTTGCCTCCTCCGCTAAAAAAAAAAAAAAAATATTATAATATTTTCAGAATTTGATATTTATTTAAAGTGCATTCTAAATTTGAGGCAGTTGAAGAAATCCAGGTCATTTTACTATATATCATTTCGATAATCTAATGTTAAATTATTTTTTATACTTACATTTTTTCTCCTGTAGTTTCTTTTGACGTTTTCACGCTAATTTTTTACAGTTTATGATATATATACCAACCATAATTATATAATGTTTAATATTTAAAGTTTTGGACATGTGAAATCTGAAATTAATGTTTAAAAAAATAAGATATTTAATCCATTAACTGTTTTTGCAGGAATTCATTTTTATATGTTTCTAGTACGTATGGGCACAATTTTTCCTTATACTTCTAAGTGATTTTGTATTATTCCTTAAACAACATCAGCACATAAGTAACAGGGACAAAAAATTCACTGAAAAATGATTATTTCAGAAAATAAATTATAAATAGAACGATGTTACATGTTATTTGTTGAAAATTGTAAAAGATTTACTTAGATCATTTTGCATACCATCAATACTTCCCCTTTAGAATTATTTGCCAAATTCTGTCTTTATTCGAAGCAGTTTTTTAAATCCAAAATTTTTCAGCATAATAAGATTTATAATATTTTAATTATATATTATACAGAGGCTGTTCACACATTTTTTAGACGATGTATATTGTATTCACAAAACTAAATTACATAAAATTCTTGTGTTTTAAATGTTCTATTTGACGGCCTTTATTCTGAACTATCTTTCGACACCGCAATTTCCAAGATAATAATGCCTTTGAAGTGTCAGAAATGGTATTCTGTCCCATTCCTCCTGAACAGCTTTCCAGAGTCCTGTACCGGTTGTGGGACGACGTTTGGATAATGCAGATTTTAAAAGTCTGAAAACACAAAAATCCATAGGTGATACATCGGGAGATTTAGTAGGGATATCGGTGAAGGGTATGGCCTTGATACCGGTTTTTTGTTCCATTTCTTTTAGGAAATTTACAGTAAATTTTGATGTGTGACTGTTAGCTTTGTCGTGATGGCGTTTCACAGATTGATGGCACTGTGTGTAAAGCGGTGGTATTTCATTCAGAAAAATTGGCGATAAAATATGTTCCTGATAGTATTTGGAGTTAATATTGACTTTTTTCCACTCTCTTTATTTTTAACTTGCCATTATATGAAAAACTAGCAACAATCATGAATCCCCTAGAAAAATTTTCTTTCGATTCTATGAACCATGTACTTAATATTTTTCTGCCCCTTTTATGATAATAAATGGCTCTTTTTTTTTTTGCTCCAATCATTTAAATACACCCATAATTCATCTATTGTGACAATTGTTTTCCATTTTTGTTCATTATCATCGTTTTTTGATAACGGAATATGAATATTTCTCTTCGGAAAGAGCGTAAATATAGCCTTCGAACCCCTGCTTCGTTAAAAACGCCATTTTGAATAAAAAAAGAAATCTCAAGCCGCTGACGATAATTTTGACTTTTAAAAACACGAGTTGGAACCCGTCGAAATAAAATGTTAGAAAGGAACTGTCAGATCGAATTTATAATAAACCTATAAAAATAATTACAATAAAAAATTCATCTTACATTGGTTGCCTAACTCTTAAAGCAAATAATATTTTTAACCTAGAATTACCAAAATATTATTTCCACAAACTTCAACTTCTTAAATTATTGAAAAATTAAACTCTATTAGAATACGTAATCAAGATGAGTAATTATGACGAATTTATCGATTGAGGCTCTTATGTTTGTTTTTACAGGAGTAAAAATCAGTAAAAAGTATTTCGCTTTGTCACATCATAACATTTCCTCCATAAAATCTAAACTGTACGTTACTTTCAAATTCTCATAATTTACATACGCACCACTCAAATTCACAATTTGAAAGTATTTTAACGCTCAATAGATTATTAATGAATGTATTTCCAAACTTAAAGTCACGTTTGTCCGATAAAACTTTTCATGTGAACTTTAAGTTCTAATCTCAATACCCGCGAAAAAAAAAATTCAGAAATTTGACTTTAATTGTCATATTGGCCATTTAGTATCGGTCAAATACTTAGTTTTATCAAAATAAATGATCATATTGTTTTAAATCTGACATAATTTTTATTCACGGAAGTCTAGCATCTCAAACTCAGTATCAGCGTAATGTAAAAATATTGAAATGTAACTGATTTATGAAGAAAAATGGGTGTTCTTTTTTAATGTCTGACATCATTTTCTGTTCAAAAATTATAAAAAAGTTACTTTTATTTGTAATGTGAAAATGGCATCAATAAGGATATAATCAATAAAAATATTAAACCATGACTATTTTCCCTTTACTTTCAATATAAATGGAGTACTTCAGTTGCCACGATTAAAAAATTTGTATTAAAAACTACAAAAAAATTAATATCTGAAAAATAAATTGAGATACAGCTTTGAAACAAATTGCATTTAAAAGAGCATTTTTTTCCTTATACGACGGTGTTAAAATTTAAAATGTGCGATGTTTAGAAGTTTAAAAATTTGCCGAAGATATAATTTCAAAACCAAAATTTCATTTCAAATTTCAAAGAGTTGCCATTCGCAAAATGACGTATGCATTACGCGCAGATATGTTTGTCCTTTATAATATAGATAGTACAATTGCAATTATTTCTTTTGCAGCAAACGATTTTTTATTACCGCTAACCAAAATCGTCTAAAAAATGTGCGAACAGTCTCTCTATATATTAGATCACGACAATTGAAATAAACCTGATTATTGAAAATCAGTATTACTTTTTTTCAAAGGTTGTTACGTCGATTTCATATTTTAATAGTTGATGTATGTAAATGTGTAGATAAGTGTCTGACATGGATTTAAGATGTAAATAAGAAATAAAGTGTGAACGTTTAAATAAGACATTAAATATACAATTAAAATAAGACATTTATTAGAATCAACCACTCTCGAGCGAAAATAAACCTATCAATACGGTAATATTTTTTTTGTCTTGTATTAACCTTTCGCTGCACGATTTTTCTTTTCTTTATGAAAAAAATAATTTTATTACTTTAGGTAGTCACAAATGAGGTAAAAATAATTTTTAAAATGCAGACTTCATATATATATTTTAAATATGGATTATTGTGGTATGGCTCATATGTGTCCCAAAGTACACAATTAGATATTTACACTTTTGTACCAAATGTGGCACAAAACCCACAATACTTGTGTATTCCCAAAAAGAGTATAATATGTATTTAACTTTTATAGCAGATATTTAACCCTTTGAGGAGAAAGCAGTTGTGTCTCTGTAATGTTGAATTCATACCGGAATAAAAAAAAAAAATTAAAAAGGAAAAGCAATTTTGCAACTTTTTTTCCTCCAAAGTTAGAAATATAAAATTTAATTAAAAGTTTCTGTTGCGAATCTTGATTAAAATTAGAGCGATATAATATATCCCACCGCCCTTCAAGGGTTTAAATGCACAAAAAAGTAAAAATTAATGTTACAAATTTCAAAATACTAATTGTAAAAATATATGAAAGAAAAAAAATGTGTAGAAAATTATTTTACAATAGAATAAAGCATCACCAGAAAGCAAATCAGAAGAAAAAAGGTTCATTTCTGATGAAATACAGAATGAAAGTTTATATCTGAATTTATATTTAAGGCTACTCCACATTTTGAACACTTTATGAAAGTTTGCGAGTGTAGTTTGGAATTACATATAATCCGGCCAATGGTATAATCCATCTAATCTTATATCTTTGACTGACATTGCATGTATAGGACTTTTATGTTTCTTGGCCATAATTACCCTTTCTACTTCAGACATTCTTGGGCGTCCTCTATTAGCATTTGGTGTTTCGCTTCCAAACTTACAAAGGTGGAATACAACCTCTTTCCTGAAATTAGCATAAGGCATTTTTGTTAAGGAATATGCGAATAAGGTGTAAGGTTAAATGCACAAAAAAGTAAAAATTAATGTTACAAATTTCAAAATACTAATTGTTAAAAGATATGAAAGAAAAAAAAATGTATAGAAAATTATTTTACAATAGAATAAAGCATCACCAGAAAGCAAATCAGAAGAAAAAAGGTTCATTTCTGATGAAATACAGAATGAAAGTTTATATCTGAATTTATATTTAAGGTTACTCCACATTTTGAATACTTTATGAAAGCTTGCGAGTGTAGTTTGGAATTACATATAATCCGGCCAATGGTATATTCCATCTAATCTTATATCTTTGACTGACATTGCATGTATAGGACTTTTATGTTTCTTGGCCATAATTACCCTTTCTATTTCAGACATACTTGGGCGTCCTCTATTAGCATTTGGTGTTTCGCTTCCAAACTTACAAAGATGGAATGCAACCTCTTTCCTGAAATTAGCATAAGGCATTTTTGTTAAGGAATCCTTTTCGTTCATTTTTTTTTATATAAGAACCCTGAATGTATCATAACAACATCCAGTAGATGGTAGAAAACTCAAACTTTTTAGATCTCATTTTATTACTATATCTTCCTAAATGGCTGTTGAGTTTATTGTATTGTTTTACCAAAAAAGGACGAGCTATATCAGTCTTTTGGTTCACCTTTTATCGAATCGAGAAATATTTTCTATAGAGAGACTCGCACCAAATGTTGACAAGAAATTAACTGGCTTATTAATGCATGCTACTTGTTCTAAACTATATCCTCTTTTTTTCTTTTCTTTTTTATCTCAGATTCCAAAGGAAGATTTTTTACAATTAGGTTACAATTAGGTATTCTATTGAGTCTCACTGTTCCCAAAGAAGGTATTCCGTTCTGTGATAAAAATTCAAGTAATGGTAATGAATTCCAGCAATTATCAAAAACTGCTTATGGTTTTGATTACGCGGAATTCACCTACTGAGACGCACAACAACATTTGATGCAGAACCTAAATCTGGCTCATTTGGCGGTCGTATGTCACCATTTTCCTGGCCGCTATATAATTCAAAATCATATGCAAAACCACATGTACCACATAAAACGAAAAATTTAAAGCGCCATTTTTGTGGTTTATTGGAAAATATTGTGTCAAAATGCTTTCAGACTTTGTTGTGCAAATTTGTTCATCTGTTGACAAACACACTTCCATAGCAACTTGCATAAAGTGTTTTTTGATACAATATATATAAAGGCCTTACTTTGAATAGTCTATCACTGCCCTTCATGCCTCTAGCAATTTCTTTAGTACTGACATTAAAAAGTAAACATTTCGGGATTTTTTCAAATTCTTTTACATTGTCTCTTTAATCATTTAGTTACCCAAAATATCACTCCAGTAATCTCTTGCATAAATGCATAAGTGACATTAGATAACAAATTCCAATATAACGTTGAATATCCGTAATGGAAATTTCTAAACGTTGAGAAGTATCCTTTTGTATGCTGTATCTATGTGTCTCTTCTTAAATAACATTCAAAAGTTCATGGTGAAGGAGACAAAAGGAGAGAAAAATTGATAAGGAGACTCCAGAGCAATAATTTCAGCACTTAAGAAATTACTTCCTCTATATTTTATTTGCGCTTGAGGAATTTTAAGATTTTTATTCTTCAAAATTAGTCTTTCATATTCGTCGTTCCTTTTTGACATTTTTCTATCAACACTGGGTCCAGCAGGAGTATCTGCAGCATCTAAAAGAATAAAACAATCTTTCTCTAAACTGATCCTTCTCAAGCTATACATTCAGTGTTGAATTCAGGGGTGTACACCTCCCTTCAGGGGGGGGACATTCGACAGGAACATTCAGATGTACTCCCTAAAAAACTTGCAAATTTGTATCGTTTAGAAATTCAATCTCCCCCTCACACGCTCACACACTCCCGGCACATAAAATGTTTCCTCCTGAGGAAAAATGTGTGAATTCAACACTGTTGAATTTCATTTGTTGTTTTTAGCTTTTATATAGTGCTTTTAGTAGCATTTAACTTACTTTAGTATTAAATATAAAAACTTACCTCCTGTTGCAGTTGAATCAATTTTTTGGATCACATTTGTTCTTATCGTGCAAGTCAACGTCTGATTCAGATGAAAATATAGCATTTTCAGTTCTACTTTTTGCTGGGTTATATGTTGAATCTTTCCAGTTATCATCAGAAAGTCCAAAATATTTATCATCAGTATAACATGGAAATAATATTGCATTGATTCCATCTTGCGTTAGCCCTTTGCGTGCCATTTTTCATTCAAATGTACTATCAGCTTTATGCTCTATGTTCCATATCTGGCACAAACACAAAAACAAAATTTCCAGCTGAAGTACTGAAATATTTTAGTTTTAAGAAACCTAAATAACAAATATGTGATATACTTGAACGACTAAAATTTTATATTGCGATACTTTCAAGATTTTTTGGTGAAAATGTTGAAGCAAATTCTACTGTTGTTTACGATGCAGACTGTTTTTTTTTTTTTTTTTTTTTTTTTTTTTTTTTTTTTTTTTATGAAAATGAAGTGCTGCCATCCAGTGAAAAAAAAAAAAAAAAACAGGTGAAAAACTTTTTGTTTACACGTTTTAGATATGGCACAAAGCTCAGATAACCCATATTTAGGATCCATAGGAAAATATAACGGTTTTTTTGGTATGTGCCAGATATGGCACACTGTGCAGTGCAATGTTAAAGAATTATTGGTATTTGTTGTAAGCTGAAAATAATTATCTACCCAAAATTAGTCCTTTTAAAGATGAATTTCGAATACATTTTATTGCTATTAAACATTGTGTTGCTTTGAATAAATTTTTTAAACCAAGATGATGCATTTTTAAGGGTTTTAGTTACAACACTACAGCTACAAAGATCTATAACACTATAATTAAACATTTTTTCTCCATTTGTAAAAATTCGAAACTAGAATAAGTATTTGTATTATAAATACAGGGTGTCCCACAAGGTACGCAACGTCTGATATGTACAGATTCGGATACAGCACGTCAATATGAATATTTTGAATAGTAATATGTGGGGTCCCGAATACAGCGTGATAGCGTAAGTAAGGTGTGAAACTTCTCATATGAAAAACACAAGAAATGAGAAAAAAAACAAGAAATCACACTATATTCGGTGACCCCACATGTTATCGTTCAAAATACTCATATTAACGTGTTCCATCCGAATCTGTACAAATCATACGCTGCGTACCCTGCGGGACACCCTGTAGTTTATTAATGCACTTTCCATATTAAAAAGTAATATAAGAACAATAGTTTATTAAAAATAGCGTGATTTAATTTAGACTGAGGGACTCACTAAATTAAGAATTATGGCGAAAAATGAATGCTGTATATTTACTTTTCGTGATAAAATATCTTTTCTCAAAACGATAGATTTCGTAAATTTAATTACTCAAATAGGAAAGGAAGGTTAAAATGTATAAAAATGAAAATATTTCTTAAGTAATATAAATTAAATTGTTTTTTAAACATGAGTAAATGCAATGTATGATTACCGTATTTTGTCAGACTTACATCAATTTACTTTAATAGTTTTTCATCATTTTCACTTTACACGAGGAAAGTATTAGATTCGTAAAAAATTCGATTTCGGTTTTCGACGGATTTATACGTTTTAGAAAGTCCTGAACACGATTTGATTGTTTTTAGAAAATGTCTGTCTGTGAGTCTGTCTGTATGTGACACATTTTTTTGGAGCTCTCTCGCGAGGTCTAACGCGCGGAAATTAACAAAATTTTAGATTCAGTTAAACTTGATATAAATTAGTGCTGATTAGTTCTGGTTGAAATCTCCACACAGGTGGCGGTGCTATGCTACATTTTTCAAGTTTACACAATAGCTATATCCCAAGATCTAATGTACAGATCTTCATCAAACTTCAGATTCAGGTATACATTGATATGAATTGGGGCTGAATAGGTTCTATTGTAAATCGCCCAACAATTGCTGCTGCTATGCTGCGTTTTCCACGAGATGCACGAATTTTTATGAAACTTCAGATTCATTTTGACGTTGACATAAGTTGCTGCAGATTAGGTAACGGTGTTAATCCTCCAATAGGCTGCGTTTATATGCTGCATTTTTCACGATTTCCGCAATAACTCTATCTCTAGAAGTAATGAACGGATTTTCATCAAACATCAGATTCAGCTAGACGATGGCATAAGTTGTTGCTGATTAGGTTTTCATGTAAATCACCGAACAGGTGCAATGCTAAGGTGCATTTTTCATGATTTACATGATTTTAGTGATAGTCATATCTCAAGAAATAATGCACGGAATATCATCAAAGTTCATATTCTGTTATACCTACACATAAGTTGGTTTTGCTTAGGTTTTCCTATAAATCATATGACAGGTGGCACTGCCCTGAAGAAAAATTCTGCCACTGGCATTTAGAAAATAAATTGTGACTCTCTAGAAAAAAATAGTTCAAAGTCATGCTTATAAATTCTAGTTCCCTTTGCTATAAACCTAGTTTCTGAATTAATTCTAGAAAACAAGTAATACTTACTTGCAATTCAAACAATCCATAATATAATGTATCGTTTCACCAGCTAGAAAACTATAGATTAGAAATTCTCGATCTATTCAGTCTCGTTCTATTCAGTCTCGATCTATTCAGTCTCGATCTATTCGTCTGTTCAGTTTGTTTGTTTACCTTAACTCGGAAACCTATATGTCTAGTTTAGGGATTTAGTAATTGACTATTTTTTCGTTTTAGATGAAGTCGATATATTTTTTTCTTTCAGTGTGCTATGCTGCATTTTTTGCGATTATTGCGATAGCTGTATTTTAAACACTAATGTACGGAATTAATAAAACTTCATATTATGTTGCAATTTCACAGAAATAGTTCCTTATTAGGCTTGTATGCATACAACGCGACAGGTGCCACGTTTAGGAATTTTGGATTGGGAAATTAGGATGCAGTCATCTACACCGAAAATT
Organism: Maratus speciosus; assembly: GCA_963932465.1. NCBI lineage: Eukaryota > Metazoa > Arthropoda > Arachnida > Araneae > Salticidae > Maratus > Maratus speciosus. The sequence continues at coordinate 257,558,897 of OZ010800.1, read as the reverse complement.
TATATATATATTGCCTTCATTTAGAACGAACGGACGCATTGTATTTGAATTTTTTTACTGAATGAGATTTTGAATTTGGTCGTTGATATGTAATCCAGCAAGCTGATATAGGATATTTATATAAACTAAAATGAGCAAAACAAATTCACCAATACGTGATCGTTAATATATATATATATATATATATATAATAAATTTGGAATCACAAATATATGAAGAAATTGATAAAGTTCTAAAGATGTTTAGAAATGAACATATGAAACCAGTATGTAAAATAAGAAACTATGAATGACTATATATATATATATATTGGCAATCTATTTACACAAATGTAGAAAAAGTATTTGTTAGACAGTTAAATAGATTTTAATTCATTTGTTCTAGTTAAGGTATTTTGTCTTTTTTTATGTACAGATTTATTTATAAGTTCAGATAAAGCATGACTATAAATATTTTAATTAATCATAACTAAATTTTCAATGTCTTTGAAGCAATTGAGTTTTATTTATATTTATTAATATACGGCCTAAAATAAAAGAAACCGCTTATCCTTCTATGCATCAATAATTAACCACATATTTCAGAAATACAAAATACGGTAAAAACTTGAAGATATGTTTAAAATATGCAAATTGTCGTCATATTATCTTCATCCTGTTTTAAATATTCAGCTACTATGATATACCCACGATTAAATGGGTTTATAAAATCAAATATTCACACTGACCCAATTCAAAATTTTATTACATGTGTGAGAATGCAAATAAAAGGCAATTAATCACCCAATAGGGTGGAGTTTTGTTCATTTTAAATGAAGTCCTGAAATTTGTGACATTGAAACTCGTTTGAACAAAACTACGGAAATTAAAAGTGAAATGAGGATTATTTTGATAGGGTTTTAGATTCCTATAATGCTTATTTATGTAAATTAAATATTCCGAAGAGAATGAGCTGGCTAATGGTAGATATTTACAATAAAACAGAAAGCTTCTGATGAACTTGAATGAAGAAACTTGTTAGGGATAATATAACATATTTCTCTAAAATGGGGTTTAATTTTGCAACATGGTAAATAACATTTAAGGCGTTACACATGAAAAACACATGATAAAACATAACTCTGAAAATATTATTTGAGGACTTCCTTTTTGATATCAGGATATTTTATAATTTAGTTTAACATTAACTTATGCAATTCTTAGGTGCAATTAAATAGAAAGGAGAAATAAAGTAGTCTTTGCAAAATAAATTGAGCGACAGGAAATAAATAATGTTTGTATCTTGAATGTTAAAAGGGGATAATTAAGCAATAATATTTTCGAACAATTGTTCTTACATTTTTAATATGTTTCTTATTTCTTATCAGATTTTTTCCCCGTTATTAGCAAGCAAATAAAAAGATTGTTTAGACTATCTACTTAAAATTTTCGGACAGTTAAATATAGTGTGATTTATTAGAGCATTATTTGTGATTTCTAGATTTTAATTATAAATTTATATATTGATTTAAATGATTTTTCTGTTAGCCCACAGCAAGGGATGAATCGCAAAATAGTCTCTCTAACTCGTACAATTAAACCCGAGTTGAAACCACAATGGATTTCATTATGTGCCAATAAATGTTCACCAAATTATGCCTAAAGGCTGTGAAACTGAAAGAATAAAGCATCTAAAAGGATAAAAAGTAGAAAATAAATTATAAATAGAAAACATAGAGTGTAATATTTTAAAAGTGTACTATTTTATCAAATAAAATTTTAATGTTAATTAATTTACGTTTAAATGTTGAAAAGTCTACACTGAGAAAAAAATATGGTTCTGGCATCTAGAATATAAATAGTAGCTCTTAAAAATATAGTTCCATGTCATCTTTATAAATTCTAGTTCCCTTTAGCAGAGAGTTCTAGAGTCCCCCACTAGAATTAAATATCATTTTCCTATATTCTCGTGGCCAAACTTATTTAAAAATCTCTGCAAATAGATGCGAGCTAGTAACAACGATGTTAGTTTTAGTAACAATAATTCTAGTTTATGAAACCATTCCAAAAATCAAGCGATAATTTCTGTCTACTGAAACGATTCATTATCGGTTCGTCACCTAGAAAACAAGAGACTAGAAATTCTAGATCATTTCGTCTATTCAACTTAGTTGTTTACCCTATTCGCATAGCTCGAAAATCTATATTTCTAGTTTAGGGATTCAGAAAATGACTACCTATTCATTCTAGATGAAGGCGGTATATATTTTTTTTCTCAGTGTAAAAGATAGTTTAATTAATGTTTCATATTATTTCCCTGTTGCCCTATCTTAAAAAAGAAACAGATAAAAAAAGATACATTTTATCATACATGCATTTTCATTCCTTTCATTTGGATTTCTTTGCTCTTTCTACCAGGCGTAAAAAAAAACAGTGCATAATCAAGTTCTGTGCCCATGGAAATTTATAAAGGGATATAAATTGCTAGATGCGCTAATTATAAAGCGATATTTATAAAGGGAATTTTTGGGAAGAAACATAAATTACAGTTAACAAATTAGACGTGATTTTCAAGATGAACATTGAATGCATATAAAAGAGTGTATTATTTTTTTATACCAGTTAAAAATTAACCTTTTTTTAATTACAGATTTTTCTGTCTTCTAGGAAGTAATTAGAATATACACAAAATTTACTTTTAAAATACAAAGATCTAAATATCTGTAAAAAGATAAAAATTTTAAAAAACAATGAAAAATTATCGAGTAAATGCAATATTCAAATTAATTTTATAGCCTCCTATTAGAAGATTAAAAAAAATAATTTAGAATGTATACATTAATTAATTTGTACAACAGTTATGTGTTTACTTCTTTTAAATTTGAGAATGAATGATATTTCATAAGAGCACATTAAAAAAAAACTATTAATTAAATTCATAGTTTTTTGTGTTTTAACTATCTTATTAATAATCTTTCTCTCAGTGATCATTTAATTTGGTGCACGTTCATTAAATTTAAACCAATTTGCTGGAAACTTTACGCTTGAAAACTCCAATTCGTAGCAATTGCATTATATTACAATTTTTAATGGTAGTCTTATTTGAGTTTTAATTAATTACTTCAGTATCAAAATGCATTAGAAAAATGTTAACCAATAAAAGAAACATGTGTATTTAATTGATAATTACTGCTTGTTGATAATATAAAAAAATTCAATTACTTTGAAATCATAACATAAACTTGTGTATTAGCTATTTTCTCTTGATTATTTAAAAGTATATTTTTTGTAAACGTTTTAAAAGAAGTAAAACAATCGGAATATTGAATAAACAATACAAGGGAACGTCTGACTCTGTAAACGAAAATCAATGGAAAAGAAAACACAAATCAAAGTAGAGACTGGTGCAGTTGTTTAGCATAACTTTTTATTTATGGCCTATTAATAGGCGAAATGTCTTGGAATTTTAACTTATAAGAGACAGTATGGCAACATTTTCATGAGGATGTGAACAAATTTTTATTCCCCTTGACCATATATTATGGAACTAATTACATGATAAAAATTTATTTTATTTATTATGCTTTCCACAGTTGTAATTTTCTAAAAGGCACACATAGGAAAAAATGTATAAACGCATATTCCATATACAGGGTGTATCTAAACTCTTGGGCAAAACTTTAAGGGGTGATAGTACACATCAAGACAAACAATATTAAACAGGAAACTAAGGGTGCCAAACGTCTTCTGAAGAAGATAGGTGCCTTTAAAGTTTAGGGACCAAAATTTCAAATGATTATAAAAAACGAAAAAATTGGTCGATTCGTTTGCGGTTTTCACTAAAACTGTTCTTTATGTTAGTATTTTCTTGAAAATAAATTTTAATGATACAGTTCAAAAATTGCTGATAGAGGGCGCTTTAGACTTTGGAGTAACCAACAACTATTTTTTACCGTTATTTTTTGTATCTCATTACATGCTTTCAAAAGTTTAGACTTAAACTTAAATTTTGAGCTCAAAATCTGAATCGTTGGGAGTGGTTAAGTAGAGCAAACTGAACTGTGTTCAGGAGTTAAAATTTCAAATGATGATAAAAAACGGAAAAATTGGTCGATTCGTTTGCGGTTGTCACTAAAACTGTTCTTTATGTCAGTATTGTCTTGAAAATAAATTTTAAAGATAAAGTTTAAAAAATACCGATAGAGGGCGCTTTAGATTTTAGTAAAGAAAAACTATTTTTTACCGTTATTTTTTGTATCTCATTACATGCTTTCAAAAGCTTAGACTTAAACTTAATTTTTTAGCTCAAAATCTGAATTCTTGGGAGTGGTTAAGTAGCGCAAACTGAACTGTGTTCAGGAGAAGGGGGTTCAAATTTCAACTCATGCATTCTGTTTAGTTTGCGCTACATAACCACTCCCACCGATTCAGATTTTGAGCTCAAAATTTAATTCTAAGCTTTTAAAAGCATGTAATGAGATACGAAAAATAACGGTAAAAAATAGTTGTTCGTTACTCCAAAGTCTAAAGCGCCCTCTATTGGCATTTTTAAAACTTTATCTTTAAAATTTATTTTCAAGACAATACTGACATATAGAATAGTTTTAGTGAAAACCGCAAACGAATCGACCATTTTTTCCGTTTTTATAATCATTTGAAATTTTAACTCCTGAACACAGTTCAGTTTGTGGTACTTAACCACCCCCAACGATTCAGATTTTGAGCTCAAAATTTAAGTTTAAGTCTAAGATTTTGAAAGCATGTAATGAGATACAAAAAATAACGGTAAAAAATAGTTGTTGGTTACTACAAAGTCTAAAGCGCCCTCTATCGGCATTTTTGAACTGTATCTTTAAAATTTATTTTCAAGAAAATACTGGCATAAAGAATAGTTTTAGTGAAAACCGCAAACGAATCGACCAATTTTTCCGTTTTTTTATAATCATTTGAAATTTTATCTACTGAACACAGTTCAGGTTGCGCTACTTCACCACTCCCAACGATTAAAATTTTGAGCTCAAAATTTAAGTGTAAGTCTAAGCTTTTGAAAGCATGTAATAAGATACAAAAAATAACGGTAAAAAATAGTTGTTGGTTACTCCAAAGTCTGAAGCGCCCTCTATCGGCATTTTTTGAACTGTATCAGCTTATAGCTTTTCATGAATAATATTTCAAAGATTTACAAATATGTCTTAAATTTATACTGAGATTTCTTTTATTCTTAACTCTCATAATATATCTAAAATCTATATACAGGGTGATTCATAAAAGATGGGCAGAACTTTAAGGGGTTATAGTACACTTAAAGACAAATAATATTAAATAGGAGACTAAGGGTCCCAGACGTATTCCCAAGGAGATAGGGGGCATTAAAGTTTAGGGTCCGAAATTTCAAATGATTATAAAACATGGAAAAATTGGTCGATTCGTTTGCGGTTTTTGCAAAAAATTTTCTTTATGCCAGTATTTTCTTGAAATAAAATTTTAAAGTTCAATTTCAAAAAAATGCCGATAGGGGGCGCTTTAGACTTTGGAGTAACAAACAACTATTTTTTAACGTTATTTTTTGTATTTCTTTAGATGATTTCGAAAGCTTAGACTTAAACTTAAATTTTGATCTAAAAATCTGAGTCCTAACGAGTAGTTAAGTAGCGTAAACTGAAATTTGAAATTTGAAACCCTTCTCCCCCCAGAACAAAAATCAGTTATTCCCGATCTTTGTGTCGTAGATTAGGCTCTAACTACTGCCGCGTTTTGCTAAAATTATTCTTTATGTCAGTATTTTCTTGAAAATAAATTTTAAAGAAAATTTTCAAAAAATTCCGATAGAGGGCGCTTTAGACTTTGGAGTAACGAACAACTATTTTATACCGTTATTTTTTGTGTCTCATTAAATGCTTTCTAAAGCTTAGACTTAAATTTTCAGCCCAAAATCTGAATCGTTAGACGTGGTTAAGTTGCTGGGGAGAGGGGTTTGAAATTTCTACTCCTGAGCACAGTTCAGTTTACCATGTCCACACATTGTGTGCTGTGATACGAGGTAAAAAGACACAAATTAGGATTATGTTACCAAAGCATATTTATTAACATGTAATTACAATAAATGTTCAAAATTGTGACCACCAGAGGTTATGCACGCAGAACAACGGCGAAGAATGGAACGGCGAACATTCGCGAAAACATCAGGCTTTTCGAGCACTTCCCCTACAGCGGCGGAAAGTCTGGCGACCAGTTCCTCGGGGGATTCAATGGGTGTCTCATACATAAGAGCCTTCAATCGTCCCCAAAAAAAGAAATCGAGGGGTGAAAGATCTGGCGAGCGAGCAGGCCAAGCAACAGGACCACCTCGACCAATCCATCTGTTCGGAAATGTGATGTCCAGATAGTTGCGGACGTCTCGTACGTAATGGGCTGGCGCTCCATCGTGCTGGAACCACATGACCCGCCGGATGCGTGGAGGAACAACGTTTAACAGGTCTGGCAGAAATGTGAGGTATGTTTTACCGTTGAGGCGTTCAGGAAGAAGGTACGGTCCGATTAGGTGGTCTCCGAGGATTCCTGTCCAAACATTGATGGAAAAGCGTCTCTGATGAGCATGTGGATACGTAGCATGTGGATTGACATCCGCCCATACATGTGCATTGTGTGTGTTAAATGTACCTTCACGTGTGAAGGTACATTCATCGGTGAAAAGCACAGTTCGTCCAAAATGTGGATTTAGCGCGTTCTGCTGCAGAAACCAGCGGGCGAATTCAATACGATTTGGATAATCCCCTGGAGACAGTTTCTGGACTCGTTGCACATGAAACGGGAGCAAATGTTCATCCTTCAGTACCCTCCAAGTCATGGACTGTGAGGTATCCACCTGCCTAGCCACTGTTCGTGTACTTGTACTTGGCTGCGCCGCTACTACATCCAGAATGGCTTCTGCAACAACTACTGATTCGTCCTTTTTTGCACGACCTGCATTCGACCGGGAAGCGAGAAATGATCCCGTCTCACACAACTGTCTGTGCAAGCGCTCGAAAGTTTTGCGGTTAGGAAACCGCCTGTTGGGAAATCGCTCTCCGTACATTTGTTGTGCCTCTGCACCATTTCCATCTGCCGCTCCGTAAATTAAATGCATCTCAGCCTTTTCCTTATTCGTGAAGGGCACCATCTTCCGATTCATTACTACAGCGACTTACACTTGACTCACCGTTCAGTGGTTTTTATGCCTGAATCGTGTCGAAATTTTGCATACGTGTTCTTCTTCTTCCCCATTTGACATTTGCATTCTTTCTGTTTCCTTCTTCACCCGGTGACTAGCGTCAGGAATGGAGCTTTAACGTTTGCATGAGCGACGTTTCCAACTGTGCCAGTGCCTTTATGAGTGAATTCCGACTATGCAGTCCTTGACGTAAGTTGTATTTTTGCCTCGTATCACAGCACAGAATCGTTGGGCATGGTTAAGTAGTGCAAACTGAACTATGTTCAGAAGTTGAAATTTGAACCGCCTCCCCTCGCTACTGAACCACGCTCAGCGATTCAGATTTTGAGCTGAAAATTTAAGTTTAAGTCTAAGCTTTAGAAAGCATTTAATGAGACACAAAAAATAACGGTATAAAATAGTTGTTCGTTACTCCAAAGTCTAAAGCGCCCTCTATCGGAATTTTTTGAAAATTTTCTTTAAAATTTATTTTCAAGAAAATACTGACATAAAGAATAATTTTAGCAAAACGCGGCAGTAGTTAGAGCCTAATCTACGACACAAAGATCGGAAAAAACTGATTTTTGTTCTGGGGGGAGAAGGGTTTCAAATTTCAAATTTCAGTTTATGCTACTTAACTACTCGTTAGGACTCAGATTTTTAGATCAAAATTTAAGTTTAAGTCTAAGCTTTCGAAATCATTTAAAAAAATACAAAAAATAACGTTAAAAAATAGTTGTTTGTTACTCCAAAGTCTAAAGCGCCCCCTATCGGCATTTTTTGAAATTGAACTTTAAAATTTTATTTCAAGAAAATACTGGCATAAAGAAAATTTTTTGAAAAAACCGCAAACGAATCGACCAATTTTTCCATGTTTTATAATCATTTGAAATTTCGGACCCTAAACTTTAATGCCCCTTATCTCCTTGGGAATACGTCTGGGACCCTTAGTCTCCTATTTAATATTATTTGTCTTTAAGTGTACTATAACCCCTTAAAGTTCTGCCCATCTTTTATGAATCACCCTGTATATATAAAAGCCTTTCTCTGAGTGTATGTCCTTTATACAAATCTTCAATTTTTGAACGATTTGCATGAAACTTCATGTACATACGTTTTAGAACGTGGAAAATATCACTGTCTACTTTAAAAAAACATCAGACCACTATTTTCTACAACTTCCATAATTTAACATTATAGAAATATCTCTTTTTAAATCTTTTTTAATTCAAACGTTTCTTTACTGTTGCCACACCCTAAAAAATGCCACAATAATGTGAAAAAAATAAGGATAACGCGTGTATTTTGTTTCTCTTTGCCAATAAAAATTCAGATTTTTTTGCTATATTTTTGCGTGTTTGATATTGACGTCATTCTAAACAGAAAATTCACATTTCTTTGCATATAAAACAAAAACTTTAACTGCAAGAGCAGGAAAATAGCGTAGAACCTCAATTCGAATGTTTTTTTTTTTTTTAATTAAAACATCTATTTTAATACAAACAGCCAAATTCCATGAGAACAATTTAAGAAAAAGAAAAAAAAGGCTAGATATGACGTCACATTCTATCAAATCTTTTCAACGCGTAATCAAACTCATTGTGAACATATGGCTCCTATACTTACTACTTCGATTGTACACTACAGCCATATCTTATAGCTATACGTTATCGCTAAGTGTTGCATTGGTTTAGATTCAGCGCTAACATTTTCTGTGATTTATAGCAAAAAGAGAGCGGTTATTTATATTTTCAAAAAAATTCTTGACGAGATGTCTTGATTTAAAATTTATGGAAAATGTCATCATTTCATCTAATCATTGTAGATTTAATTTCAATAACATTTTAGTAACTACTACCTCATTTGGATGTATTATCCCCCGTATTGTGGGAGGTACTGTATACTTCTGTTACGCGCGCCAAAGAAAACATGTATTTTAATTTTAAAAGTAAAAAAAAAATTACCACAATGTGTCAAAAGAACATCTTTTTTCTGAATTTAAATTTCGCGAGTTCCAAAATTAAAACTAAAAATGTTAGTTTTTTCATAAACGTCAAGTTAAGGCTCTTCTCAAATCCAAAGGAGCTATTTTCTGACATATTTTTTAATTAATTTTTGTTCGGAAACGCATGAAATTGACAGGAGTTCTTATTTAGAAACTATGTAATCGAAAGATAGTTTCCATATTTTGGTAAAGGTATAAGATCTTTCAGTTGGTAAAGAGAGTTGGTATGAGATCTTTCAGTTGGTAAAGTTGGTTAAGAGTAAAACCCGTCATCACGCAACCACAATTGCTCTTAACTCGATAAGTAATCTATTTATGAAAAAAGGGAAAACTCATTTCAATTTCAAATCGCTCTAATAGTCAGGCCTACAAATTTTAAGCCTGTACGTTTAATGAGTCAGAAAATGCGTCAGAAAGTTTCGCGTTGTTGAGCAGGGAACTGGAGAAACACCTTAAGCATAATTGGCAGGTTAGTATTTTGTAATCAAGTTGCATGCCAGATAGTCGCTTAAAACACAAGTCATTCTATATTGTTTTAAACAAAGGTGAATGCCATAATAGGTGTCAGGCACACTCATTAAAATAAGAATACCCTAGCGCACAGCCCCATTACTGGAGATAAACCCGTCAATATACTTAGAGATAAAAATAGTTCAGCTAATAAGACTAACCCTTCATAATTGGGTTCACATGATTATATAACTTTCCCCTATAATTCTATGACTAAGCAGCGGAAAACAATATGTTACGCACTAAAATCTTCCCTAAAAAACTAATAGTGCAAGTCGCATGGAAATCCGTTCTGAAGAATTCAAGTTATATGCACCCGGAACGAAATTGCCATTTCAATTTTATAAACTTATCAGGTTATTTTGAGTAGTTTGATTTGATATCTGTTAAATTCGTGTTTTATTTTATTTTAATTTTGGCGTTTTAATTTCGTTTGCCAATTAATTATTGAATATTACGCGAAAGCAAACAGATTCTGAATTATTTACAATTTTTTTGAACAATTGAGTTAATCTTCTGTGTTTGGGTTGCAAGCATATTTAAAAAATATGCATGCTTAAAATTTTTTTTAAACCCATAAAAAATTTGTAAATTGAGATAAACATTACAAACAAATATTACTGAAAGTACTTTTCTTTTCTATAATACGTTGGAACAATCGAATGTATAATGTTTATACGTTAAACTGCAGTATTAGGGAAATTTATTGTTGTATTAGGTTGTTGCCACCGAAAATATGATACCAGCGTTACTAATAGACACGTCTTTTCTTTATACTATTGCATTAAGTGTAAACAGATTCATCTTTCGTAATCAGGTTGTACTCAACTTTAAAAATATCCATGCTTAAAAATTACTTAAATCCATTAAAATCAGAAAACTGAGGTACAATTTTCAAACAAATTTCATTTGAAAGATCTTTTTTCTATTCGACATTGTAAAAAATGAAATTGTGTGATGTTTAAAAGTTAGAAAAATTGCAGTAAAGGCACATTTTATGGGTTACAATTTACGGGGACACAATTTATAGGCACTGACATAGTGGTTTTACTTTATAATGTAGATTATGCCATACAAACGAGAATTTCACTAAGTGCTGCGCGATTTGGAGGATTTTTTTTTTTCGCATCGTCAGGAAAATCACATATTTTTCTCTTACACCTGCCAAAGAAAACGTGCATTATGTTATTAAAGGTCAGGGATTTTTGTATGGTTGCGAGACAATAACGCCAAGTTTTTTGATTGTCTTTATAACGATTTGTGGATGGGAATGCACAAATTTCAGTTGTTGGATTACCGTATTATTTCGTTTTAATTTATTTTACCTGGAAGTCTCCTTATAATTGACACGGGCAAAGCCGGGTAGTTCTGCTAGTATCTGTATAAAACAGTTTATGGAGAGTTGAAAAAAATTAACTTCTCTTTTCTCTATTTCGCATATTTCTAAAACAAAAAGTAAGGTTTCTAATTGACGGAGTTATGAATAATATATTTTTTCAAACTCAAAGATGAAACTCTAATCGCGCATTCTTAAAGGAGGTATTAAAGGCTGTTTTATACTAATTTCTTGTTCCATTGCCAAATAAATTTAATATTTAGTTTACATGAGTATTTTTTTTTTACCTTAATGTAGCTGTATAAACTTATTTTATAGTGGGTATATGGCAGGATATCTTATTTGAATATACGGTGGTATAGGTCTTGAGTACAGTATGGTCTAGATGTCGGATGTAAAAGTTTGGTGCATATAAGACCGGATTTAACAAGTTTTCCATTGACAGTCTTTAGCTAGTTCTATTCTGTAAATGATTCGAAATTCAACACAGTTATTTTTTTAATAGCTTCGAAATTAAAATTTATATACGACTGTAAAATCCCGTAAGTTATATTAAGAAAACATACCTCACTCTGTAACAACTAAAGCAAAATTCTACACTTTTGTTTGAAAAATATTATGCTACTTTATTACTTATCTGCTAGGATATCCCTTTTGGAGGCTGCTGCTTCACTTAAACTCTCCGATCACAAAATCCATTGTTAAACCATGGAAAACATTAGAAGCAACGATTCCTGGATACCTAATGTACTTATCGAAATACGGTATTCACAAACTAGACGTCAGATTCTTAAGATATGCGTTTCTAATATTTTTCTGCGTAAATTTTAAGTATACGTAAGTAGATGATAAATTATCTTCAAGGGAAAATTTCAAAGTTTATGGTGAATCTTTAAGTACTTGAAATTAAAGGTGGTAATTTTTTAAAATGCACATCCTCGATATCTGCTGTCTGCTTTCTGTGGGTGAAAACTATCTTCTGATAATCACATTAGGTAAAGAGTAATAGAGTCTCTAAGATTTACCTTAGGTTAACATGAGGTTTCGCGATCGGTGTTTTTAAATGAGCAACCGCTAAATCAATCTCTGCCCTGCAAGAAGTGTGTGACCTATACATATGAGACACATATTATATACCTTTGCTATAAGGTACTGCATGTTAATCCCCCACTTATGAATACACCCAATGTATTGCACGACTTTTTTAATTCGTTAATCCAGGAAATCTACTACAGAGATGTTTTGGCACATCTACAGGCTTTTGCTGGTAAAAAAGAAAATTTTATATGTAATAAATACTTAATGTTATAACCAGATGTTTTTATAACGTTCCAAACACCCGCATATTATTTGGACTCACGGAACTCCTACATAATGCATGTTTTGTGCATGACATTATACTTAAATGAGAGTTTTATTATATTTTTACGATTCATCGTTCTTATAATAGTTTTAGAAAAAAAAATATGAAATGTCTCAAGGATTATTTGTTTTAGCGCACAATGACAGTGTGCAATTATTTGACAACCAAATAAGAAAAAAATACAAAAAGTATTTTTACTAATTTTAAGGTTACATATCTAAAATAATAAGATACAAAAATTACCTCGTTACATCCTATATGGGAAGTCAAGGTTTAAATTTAAAACAAGAAATATTTGTTCTTTAATTTCTCAGTTATATACCTATAAAAGAAATTCTTTTGATATTTTAATGCGTATTATATTTTTTTTAATTAAAAAGATTAAATTTACGCTTCTTTTTCTAGTATTAAACCGTATCACGCAATCTTTTTTGTACGTTACACTGTGTGCATTACACTTTACATTACATTTTGTACATTAGTAAAATACTACTAAGTTTTGAGTACACTTTTAAAATAGTGTACTGTACATTTAATTCAAATATAATTCCTTAAGTGATAAAATGTAAATTATATTCAAGTTGATATTTAGGTATCTTCGTAAATTACTTTGAACTGAAAAAAAAGATGTAAATTTTGAATTACATATAAAAGGTTGGTTGGTTGGTTGATTTTGTGACGGCCGATTATCTACACTAGGGATATAGGCCCGAGGGGGAGTGCCCTTCGTGGGGGTCTTTCTAAGGGAACCTAACGCGTATTAACGCATGGAAATCCATGGTTCGAAGAAAACCACGAAAACTCCGAACGATTAGGCCGACGGGCGCGATTGGGATCGAACCCAGCACTTCCCGTCTACCAGTTTCGAGAGCAGAACCTCTCAGCCACTGGTGGGGCCTACATATAAAAGGAATTGCTTTAAACAGAAAAAAAATCTTTGAAATTTTCTTTAATTTTTTGCTAAGTGATAGTTATAATAGAGTCTTTACACAAGAGAACACATTGTATAAAAAAAATTTTGTGGTTATTAGAGTTTAATACAATATTAAAGTTAAAATATCCTTGTGCATTACATTTAGTCTTCCTATTTATTTGAAAATTGTATAATATATATTTTTACAAAATAATTTCCTATATTAAAGAATTTTGAGATTTTTAAGCATCCATAAGATTGGATACTAAGAAACCCATACACAAATTATTTTATATGCATAAATGTTAATAAGAGTCATGTGACAATCATTCATAAATCATAAATTCCAAACGTATGTTGTTATCTGTCTAATTATTGTGTCATTACCCAAAAGAATAAAAATGCTAGATATTTCAAAAATAATACACGTCTGTAATCTCTGTTTAATCTGTTTATCTTTATTTAAAATAAATAAAAAAATCCGAACACGCATACACATATATATACATATGCATATCTATGCCCAACTATGTATTTATTGTTAAGAAACATATGTATATACATAAATTGAAATACAAATTAGATTTTTAGCCACTAAAGTGTCAAAATTAATATAACAATTTCCACACCACCAATGTAAAATATACCTACATAATAAATATATGGAAATTCTAAAATAATGACAAAACAAATTTTCATTTAATTAAAAAAACATAGTACTAAGTCTACGTTGTTCTGAATTGTCTGCCGCCCAACTCATACATTACCTAGTGTAATAACAATGTCTAATATTGGAAAAAAAATATTACAGAGTCCTTATCTATGGTCAATTTATAAAAGTAAGCAAATAATCTTTATTTAAATTTGTTATTCTTACAAAAATAAATAAAACCGAAAGTGTATACTCACATATATTTATTTATAAGTATCTATAGGTATCTGCACATGTATTTGATAAGAAAACTGTTGCCTATTATTCAAAATATAAATTACATATTTGATGCTTAAAACGACAAAATTAATAAATAAATTTATTAATAATACGATAAATTGGTAATATCTACGAGGCAACACCACATACGTAAAAAAAAAAAAAAAAAAAAAAAAAAAAAAAAAAAAAGATAAATGCCTTGCTTACCAGAAGTGACACAACAACTAAAATTTATGGAAATTTCAAATCATGCCGAAACAAATTTCCGTTTTAAGTAAAACTGAGTACGTATTATTTGTTATTCTGAACTTTACTGTATGCCTCCGGTGTTAATTATAAAGTTTGGAACTTAAAGTGTTACAAAGAGTTCATTCAGACTTTTAAAGTATCTATTTTCAATTTGTAATTTATTAAATAGTTTTTTAAAAAATGTCCCTGCACGTTTGTAATTAAAACTGAACGATTCTTAGGTGTAAATTACTAAATCGGTATTATTAAAGGAGATAAAAAGTAATCATGAAGTAGTTTTTAAAGTTAAGATATAAGAAACTGTATTAGAAGAAGATAGTCAAATAATTAGGAGAGGTAAAAATGGTAATTATTTTGCAATTGCTATCCTAGTTAAAGAAATCCTATTTAGAATTGTATCATTATAAGTATCGTTTTTATCGTTGAGGTATGGCGTCCTACTAATAAGGAATCTCATTAATTGTAATTTAGTCTTTAAAATCTTTTGAAAAGTTTTTTGCAAGCTATAGTTTGTTTAAGATTTATGAAAACAACCTAGGTATCAAGTCAATGTTTTAGATTCATTAAGTATAAAATAGTAAATGAAGTTATGTTATAGAAATAAACGTAAAAAATAATTTAAATTATGAAACACTAGACTTACTTGACTACATTTAAAAAAGAAAATAAATTAAAAATATACATAAAGATGTTACAAATGTTCTTATGTGTATATTCAATTTTATTTAACTTATAAAAGTAGTCAAGTCTGTCTAGTGTTTCATAATTACATTAAATGATAATTTATTGCAGACGTTAAAATATATGTGTACTTTAAGTATAAAATAATGATAGGTTAAATTAGTAAATGTTATAAAAATGTTATCATACATATTAAAATTGCTGAAAGGGGTAAATGGAATAGAGAATTCTGCGTAAAACTTCCCACTTTAATTTAAAATACTAATTAAAGATTAAAGCTTGCTTTGAGTTTTTTTACGAAGAACTTCGGCCTAAGAGATTCTCGTGAAAACGTGAACTAGGAATATAACTGTTACTTATACATAAGGACGATGCAAAAATTAACCAAGTGATGCAGAAATTAATGGTACAAAGTAAAAATAAATTAACAAATATTTAAAAACGAATACAAAAATACAGATGCGTTAATTAAATTAATTAAAAATACATGGAAATCTTTAAAAAATTACATTAAACCTTTCTAACTTATTTAAAGTTCCTCATCATTAATATAAATAAGCGAGTTTAATTTATTTATATTACTGATGAGGAACTTTTAAAAAGTTAGAATTTTTTAATGTTATTTTTTAAAGATTTCCATGTTTTTTTAAAGAGTTTAATTAAATTTTCTGTATTTTTGTATTTTATCGCACCATAATAACTTGAATTTGGTGTAACTTTTATGAATGTGTGATATATACTTTTCGTTATATTGTTTTTCAAATTGTTTGATTTAGAACTTTTGCACTGAGAGCGTGAAAGATGCACAGAGTGAAAAGAGTTGCTGTGAAAACGATATTAGCTGTATCCAATAAATGCTGTATATCTCGATACATTTATTATCATGACTAATAACGTACAAAACGATTTTTTGTTTAACGTTTGATGTATATTGGATAAAAAAATTATTCTCTTTATCTCATAAAAAATTAAACATTGCCAAGTTTTCAATTAAGAAAATATTTTTAATATTTTAGATAAATCAGGGATATTTAGATACTTCATTAGTCTCTAATACTTAAATTTTCGGAATAGGGGAGAGTAGTACACAATAAGACAGCAGCCACTTTGACATATAGTTGTAACTTTTTCTCCAAGCTGGCACACACACATAACGATCTCATATTATGCAAAACGTGGATGTAGTTTCGGTACTTCAGTTACTCGTCCAACAAAATAGTAAATAATTCTTTATTTTATAGTGGTTATAGTTACATAAACGTCTATTTTAGATTTTGTTTGCTTTAATATGACACATATTTACTTAATCAAACCTAGTTATATCTAATAATAGACTATTTCGACAAAACGACATAAACTTTTGAAAGCGATGAAATTGATGTAACAGATGTGACATCCATTTTGTTACAACGTAACGAAAGTACACAGTGAGACACACAGTTGTGGTACACAGTGAGGCGGGTCTGATTGTGTACCTACTATGTGGTTCTGATGTTAAAAAAAGTTATTTATTAATAAAAGAAGTTTTCTCTCTCTATCTATCTTTCTCTCTGTGTGTGTGGGCGTGCGATGGCTAGGGAAATCTACTAAACGTAAGATGCTGAAAATTTGCATGAAGTTAGCCCCAGGTCTGCCATTGTCTACCCGAGGCTCATATTTTTAATATTTTGAAAATCTAGAAATATTAATTAGAAATCTTAAACTGCAGAAAATTATTGATAGAGTGTAAAATGTATGATTTATGCAAATATATACATTGCCTCATTGTGTACCACTTATGGTACACAGTGAGACAATTAACGATACCCCGTTATGCTGCTTCTGTGCTTTTATAAATAACTTTTTAAAAACCGTTTATACATTAATGTGTTGCGTATTTGTGTAGCTTAAAGATGTAGCAAAATTTTTTTCAAAGGAATTAAAATCGTCGCCATTCGTTAAGTAATAATAATTCCCGTCTCACTGTGTACTATCCTCCCCTAAATGTGTTATTATATTCATCGTATCAAAAGTTGCTCCTTGTAAGTATCTATGTTTATATGAATAGTAAGAAAGGATGAATATAATTATGGAAATATATTTTGCGATGTATGGCAAAATAGTCAGACGTGGCAATCCCTAAACAATCTCCTATCTCATACATGTTAATACTTCCTTAAAAATGCAACATGCCAGAGCCAGCGGTTAGGTGATTTAGACCAAGATCTAGCCAACAACATCTTATGTCAACTTCTAATAAAATCTGAAGTTTGATTTAAATCCGTGCATTAGTTTTTGAGATAGAGCTATAGGGATAATCATGAATAATGCAGCATAGCAGCGCCACCTGTTGCGCGATTTACACCAAAAACTAATTAAAACCAATTTATACCAGGGACTAACTGAATCTGAAACTTGATGAAAATTCCTGTATTAGTTTTACAGATACAGATATTGCCAAAATTGTGGAAAATGCAGCATAGCAGCGCCACCTTTTGGGCGATTTACACCAAAAACTAAATATTACAAATTTATATCAGGGATATGATATCAAATCATATATATTAATCTTTTCCCCTTATCATAATTTTATTCACCTGTCCTATCTTATAATAACTTAAAGGAACCCCCCTTTTCATTTATGTAATACGTTCTCTTATTTAATATAAGCGTAATTACATTTCAAGATACGATAAATTATCCCTTTTCATACATACACATTCCCTACTCTTATTTTCGTAATACATATATGACCCCATCCTAAATTAACCGTTAGAAGCCATATGCCATGATTTTAGTTTCGATTGTGAACCAGATCTTTTCATGACCATATTTGGTATTCAATGAAAGCCGCTATCAGTTCTTAGTTCTGCTCGCTAATCAAAAATTTATAAACCTTTCCTTATTTGGTTTTTAAACCACGGTCACAAAATTCCGATATCCCTTCATGAGCCCCTGCTATTGTCTTGACTTAAAATACGTCTACATACAGCTTGAATACAAAAGGTGCGCGTTAAGTATGCCAAAATAGCACAGTTCATATAAAACAAACTTTTCAGAGAAGTACGCCAAATTGCAGTATTATAACCATTGTGGCGAATATATTGGCGATAATTAATGTTGCTCATATGCATATGTTATTTAGCGGACTCTCTCTAGCTTCCGTTCTTGCACAAGTCCCATCTGAGTGGCATCCCATCTCCAACGGAATTTCAATAAATTTTTAATTACTTTAAAACGAACCTGGTAGTAGTTATTAACGGCCACTAGTTGTAATGTCATGTTTATTCCTTTTACTACCATCGCAATATCTAAAAATCATAAGAGTTATCATCACCCAATCCCAAAATTAAAACTATACTATAAGGGACTACCTGAATATGATGTTTAATGAACAATCGTAGATAATTCTTGAGATAGAGCTGTTGCGACAATCACGAATAATGTAGCATAGCAGCAGCACCTTCGGGGCGATTTTCATCAAAAAGTAATCAGCACCAAAATATATCAAGGACTAACTTAATCTGATGTTTTATGAAACTCCGTCGATTAGTTTTTGAGATATAGCTATTGCGGAACGTGAAGAATGCAGCATAGCAGCGCCACCTGTTGGGCGAGTTACACACAAAAGAAATCGGATCCAGTTTAAATCAAGGTCTAACTAGATCAAAAGCTTTGTGAAATTCCGTGAATTAGTTCTTGTGACAGAGCGCCCACAAAATGTTTGTCACATACAGACTCACAGATAGACAGAGTGACAGACGTACTCACAGACAGATATTTTTTTAAACCATCAAATCGTGTTCAGGACCTTCTAAAACGTATGAATTCATCGAATACCGTCAGTCGAAAATTTTCACGAATCCAATACTTTCTTCTTGTAAAGATAGAAAAAAGTAAAAGCACAGTATTTTAAAAGGCATATTAGATAGTATTCGTAAAATCTGGGCAAGGTAGACAACTTCGCCTTTCCATAAAACAAAATGTTCATAACATGTTTAAGAGGGCAGAAAATGTTAAAGATTTTTCTAGCAATAAAAGAGAGGGGAATGATCAAAAGGGAAGTAATGAAAGGTGCTCCACCTAAAGTGCTGCATAAAGAAAAGAGCGTATTGGAATAAAGTGAATTACAAAATAATAATTAATGACACAAAAATATAAATGTAATAAGCGTAATGTAAAATAATTAAATAAATATTAAAAATAGGTAAAAAAGATAAATATAGAATATAATAAAAAATTAAATTAGTTGAAAGAAAAAAGCTGAAACTAGGGAAGCACAAACATATTGGAAATTTAAAAGCGTTAAATATGAATCGAAGGATTGAGAGAACATGAGGATGTTTGCAGCTTTTTGAAATATTAATTAAGTTCTATGAAAATTAAAGTGAGAAAATGAAATATGAGAAGAGATAATATTCGTCATATAAAATCGAAACAATGGCCAGATGTATACTTCTCCATCCAACATCTGCACATGAAGACGTACAGATTGTTTTTATTAGAAGCATATTTAGGATAATTAATTAATCTAATTTACAAGCTCTCTATGTTCAGCCTATATAACAAGTGTTGCGGCAGGAAGGAGTGAAATAAACACAACTATGACTCTTAATAGAAGCAATATGTTTAAGTGAAATGAAGTTAGTTCTACTAGATATAAATAATACTTTTAATTTAAAGCCGGAAAGTTGTTTACATATTTTGAAGCAGAGTGGTAAAGGTAAAAATTATTTTTAAATATGAAGATATAATTTAAATTTCTGTACTAAAGTGAATATAGAAAATAATATAGATTTTTTTTTAGATAATATTCATTATTATTCCGATATAAAAATCAGAAATTGCACATCTGTTAAATTTATTTCATCGATAATGACGCGTAGAGTTTTATACACAATCATTGATTAAAATATAAATTGGGGTTGCTTAATTTTATTTAAAAGTTATGAGAAAAAGTCCACCAGTGCTGTGTCAGGAGGAAACGTAGCTTCCCTATATATATATGTATATATATATATATATATATCAACATTTCGACAGTGATGGAGGTTATGATCGGTGAAATAAAACAAAATTGCTTTCATCTGGATGTCTAAAATAGGTATCGGTATTTATTTTTTTCTTGTAATCGAGACAAACTCTATGCAGTTATTTAATGATATGATATATTTATATTAAGGTATTAAGGAATTACTGAACACTAAAAAATATCCGTGAATATCTTATACTAGGACATGGATTCGAACTCAAACTGTCTTTCGAAATCCTAAATTTATCGTTCAAGCGCCTGCGATTACGAGACAAATGTTTGCCTTATTGTTTACATTTGAGGGTTCCATTCAGTTTGGAAAACTAGCCTACATGCAGCGCGAAAGTACGACCGCAAGCAAACGAGAAGCATATAATTAGTATACATAATAAGCTAATCCAATAGTACATGTAATTAAAACTAATGTACCTGGTGATTCAAAAATTCCGGAAGGTTTAAAATGTTAATAATTTGAAAATTATGTACAACATAAAGGTGTGGTTTTTACATATATGCTCAGAAACGTGTGAGATTTATAATGAACTTTTTTAAAATAAATAGTTAAAATTTTTAGCAACAGATGACGCTGCTGTACAGCATCAAAATTATCTCTATTATAAGTTACATAAGCAGATGAGTTCATTGGGCAACATCTTTCTTAAGATATTGCTCAGATTTCGCTTTAAGGGTCGTTTATGTTAAAATGCTTTTTCAAAGGTTAAAGAAATTGCATTTAAAAGGAATTTTTTTTACAATATTTTTTGTATAACTGCTGTATTTAAACAATATACATGCTTTCGTTGCCTGGCAAAGCATTTTTAGTTAAGCTTTTTACAAAAAAAGATTAATCGTCAAGTTTAGCTTTGCGTTCTTGTCATACAATGCGTGGAATTAAAACTGGAAAAGGACCGATGGCCGTTATAAATCTCAAGACTATGATAAAAATGTTTGAGGAAACGGGCTCACTGGAAGATCGTCAAAGAAGCGGGAGACTCCAGACGCCTGTTGCAGTCGTAAATGAGGCAAAATCGATAATCAATCGACCACATCAGAACATGGTAAATGCACGTGCAATTGCACGACAAACTAGAATTTCTTATGGAAGTGTACGGTAATCTCTAAGGATCATTCTCAAGAGATATCCGTATACAGTTCAGTATGTGCACTAACTAAAGTCAACAGATTTTGTAACACGTCAGGAATTTGCTAATTAGATTTTCGCGAAAATGGAGTATGATGCGGTCTGGCGTTCAAATATTTTGTGGACAGACAAGGACCACGTAGTCTACTACGTGGAAGCGTGAACACGGAAAATTGTCACATGTGGGCAAAAGAAAACTCTCATGCATTGCTGAAAAAAACCTCTTCATGACGTAAAAGTGTCAGTGTGGTACAACTTTACAGCGTCTTTCATCATTGGACCTTTTTTACGAGGACATTTTCGATGGCATATTGCAAATAATTTCCTTGACAGGTGACCGATATATAGCGGTTTTAAAGAATAAAGTCATTTCTCATTAGCAAGAGAGAAAAACACTCCATTTCATAACATTTATACAGGATGGAGAACATCCCAAAATGCTTCTCCTGTCACGACAATCCTGAAGTCTACATTTAGAGATGCCCGTGTCCTGAGTCGCTCTTTTCTGCACGAATGGTCTCCAAGGTCTCCATATATATTCCTGGTGACTTTTTGGTTTTGGGTCTACTTGAAGTCACATGTGTACAGAGATCGGCCTATGTCACTGACCCAGTAGAAAGATGCTATGCACCATCACATTTCCGAGATATCCCCTAAACTGCTCTGCAATGCTATCCGGTCTGTTTTACATCGTTTCAAGGCGGTACTTATAAGTGTTGGGCTTCATACTGAAAAGTCGTAACCGTTGCACACTGATTCTTTATTTTTATTGAGCTGTATAATACCATAACAAAACTGCGTTACTAATTTCAACGCCATCTGTTGTCTAAAAATGTAACTAATATAACATTTTTTTTTTCATTTCAAAAACAAATCTTGCATGTTTCTAAGCATTTCTGTGAAAATTGCATATTTCTATTGTATATAGTTTACTAATTATTTACATTTCAAAATTACCGGAATTTCTGGATCACCCGATAGATTTATCAGTTTTTTTTAATTGTTTTTTTTACACACACGATCTAAAGATTCAAGATAAAATCGATTACTATATTTTATGAAATTTATAATAAAGTAATATGACAAACCAACAACTTGTCATCCACAAATAAAAAATATAACATCTAAAATAACAAAATAATACAAGATGAGCTTTACTAATCTTAAGAAACATTTTTAAAATAAAAAAGATCCCTTTTCCCTTTATTAAGAAAACGTTCTTATTATATGAACTTAATATTTTTTCATAGATTTATTTTTTAATAATTCTCTTAGAAATGATTTTTTACGTGAAACTACATTATTACTGTTAATTAAAATATGTTACTTTTCCCATAATTTGAGCTTAGTTACATGCAAGGGATTTTCTATATTTACTTCATATCTTTTTTGAGATTTTCTATTCTATTTCTAAAACATAAATTCTTTTTTTTTTTTTTTACTTTTTTTTACTTTTTATGCCAATGAACGAACGCCTTTTAGATTAATATAGTGAGTTATATATATATATATATATATATATATATATATTGTTGATAAATGAATACTTTTCAGATTAATTTAGTGTTATTCCTTTTTGTAAACATTTTATTTTGCAAAATGAGTGACCATTTTTAAAAAAAAAGAAAACATATATGCAGTTGTACTTGCAAAACCAGACGAGTACCTCTTCAATTAATTATTATTCATTTTTTTATAAAACGCACTTATCATAAAATAAAAACATATATATATCCTATTTTTAAAATTAATCATATGCTGAAAATAAGGACTTTTTAGCTGTATTTTTCATACATACGATTTTTTTTTTTCGATAATAAATCTTCTGATATTTGATATATATGATATAGTAAGATTCTTTTAAAAAATACGATAGATAAAAAATACATTACACAATTTACGATATAACTATAGGAATTTAATATATACTATTTGTGAAGGTTGCCTATACTCCGTGGTCGAAGGACTGTTTAGAAATCTCGGAATGGCAACAGCCAGAGAGAGGGGGAGACGATATAACCTTGGATGTGTTCGTAAAGGAGCCTATGAAATATGTAATACTGAAGTGAAGCGTATTAACTTATATTATGTGTGTTTATGTGTTGTCAACGGGTTCGTCTAATGTACATAGATTAAACTTAGTTAATGATATCACTGCTTAGATATCACTGCTTTAGCCATATCTCCTATTCTTTCCTCATCAATATCATGGAACTCGAACCGGCCATGAGACTAGTTATATTTTTGCTTTGGTGATCGTGAAACGTTTGTAAGGCAAATATTACGATCCCGGATTTTTTTTCGTTTTTATTGTTAGTGGTACGATACTAAAATTATTATAATATGTTACGTATTGTTTGCGTTTGTTCAGCGTATTCGCTATTTTGTAATTAAATGTATATTTGCAGTTGTTTAGATTTTGTATAAAGAAGCTTAATAATTGATTAATAAATAATTTCGCGATTATAACAAAACACTTGTAAAAATTGTAAAGAATTAAATCCACAAGAAATATCGTTAAGAACACATTAAGAGAAATATATCTGAATAATTAATGGGGCTCAATGAAGTGTGAAATAAACCATTGTATTTTTTATTGACCTCACTATTAAAGTGAACAATGCGTATCCATTGTATTAGGATTACCTCATTTATGAGTGATGATCGAAGCAAACTGTTATCTTTGCTGCTTGTAATTTATGAAAAAACAAAAAGTATGATATGACCCCTATTTCAGTGTTCTGTTATGTATTTCTCCATTCAAGTCCCCCACTGCGCGCGAGCTCAATTTAAAAATTTAATTAAAAAATACATTATGTGTAATTAATGCCACCCCTCCCATCGGATTGTAAATTTAATTTAATACTTAAATGTATACTAGCCAGATCCGTTTCCATTCATAATTAAATAAACTTATTTAATACTTTTAATACTCATCAATTAAAAATAGTGAATTACTAATTTCGCCTATCCAGTCAAATATTAAGTCGCTTTAAGTTTTTTGTTTAGTTAAGTTAAAACTAGTTATTAGTTAACTTAAAACATCGTTACTTTGGTACGTGAGTGCGCTCTTTACGATCAGTCCATTGGAACCTAATGGCTGTTTTCACGATTTATTGCAACATCATTGCGAGCTTTGTGGATTGGCTTGTGCACTGCTGGGGTGAAGCATGTTCCTTGGCCTTTAGTCCGTCATTATTATTTTTTATGATGTTTGTTATCACAAGATGTATTGTTGAGATTTCTCATTTATTTTTATTGAGTTGTTTACCTTTCTTCGTGGTCTTGCTTTGTTTTATTTGGAGCACATCTTGTCCATACCACTTGGCTATCTATGTTGATTCGGTTGAGTGGTGTGAATGAGCCGTAGCTATCAGTTCATCATAAATGGCTACCGCCACTCAGAAGTGCGAGAATACGATTTTTTTTCTATGCGGGTGAAAGGTTCCTTCACCAGCGGCCGCGGTTAGCTCAGTAATGTAACTCGGGCCTTTTTTTATTTATTTTCCTTTTTTCCCTGTAATTAAGGCAGTTAATTAGTTGGGGTGATGATGTCCACTGGGTTGGTTTGTTTTTAACATTTATTCGTTTTTCATTGTGATATTA
Source organism: Maratus speciosus (assembly GCA_963932465.1). Taxonomy (NCBI): domain Eukaryota; kingdom Metazoa; phylum Arthropoda; class Arachnida; order Araneae; family Salticidae; genus Maratus; species Maratus speciosus. Next base: position 257,533,984 of record OZ010800.1, on the reverse strand, counting down.
TATCTATGTTTTCTGTTAACCATCTGATGACTGCTTTGCCTTTGTTTTGTATGTATTTATTGCTATGTGTTTTCGCAATGTGTCAACTCCACCGATAAGCTTGCAAAGTGAAAAATGAGTCAAACCAAAAGGCGATAAGATCGCACAGTGTCAACTCCCATGAATAGAGACTTAAAGAAAATCCACCACAGAGACGAACACATGAAATATGAGAACATACCCCAAAGAAGACGAACCAAGACATCCAAGAAAAGCAAGATCACCAGGTAAGTAAATTATAAATATCTATTAGAATATCTATTTGAAAGTTAATTAAAGTAAACCATAAATATGTAATCTGATTAACTTAGGTCAATATAGATGATTCAAGGCAATTTAGGCTAATCATCAATTTCCTATAACAAATTGCCTAAGGACATACTAAGTAACATCAGATTAGCTAATGACAGCCCCTATAGACCACATCCCCCACACTCTCATCTCGGCCTCCCTTTTTTTCTTGAAGATTTGAGGCATCCCCAGCCTCATACACCCATCACCGCGTCCTAGAGGATGCACCCTGGGGAAGGCCCAGCGCCCTAGAGGATGCATACTGTGGAAAGGAATAGCGCCCCCCTCCCCCAGTAGTCTTAGTCTAATATTCATCTGCAGCAATTAACGCTTAATCTTAAATACTAAACCATTTCTAATCAACTTGGTCAAATAAACAACACCCGATCTCCCCTGCAAAGCTATAGATTCACCCTCATAGTAAGTAGCCAAAGTTTTCATCAAATTAAGTTAATGTCTGTTAGTATTCTTAACCAATTACTAGTAATTTTGGTAATATCGCGACATTTACACTTAGATAGCCCTGGACTGGTGCATAGGATAATTATATTTATTTTATATCAAAGTATTAAAACTAATTCTAAAGTTAAAAGTGTAATAAACATGCCCAACTAACCCCCTTCCCTTTCAGGATTTTTTTTTACTGCTGCCTTTTATTAGGTGCATATAAGCTGCGGCCTGCACGAGCTACCGAACCCGCTTCTATGGCACAGCTTACGAAGCCAATCTATACCCTGTGAGGTGCGGTAGAAAGGCGATGTCTCTTCCTTCAATATCGTGAGCTTGATTTGCATTTCGGCCCAAAATTTCCTATGGTGATACTTGTCTTTCAGCGGCACCCATTGTTTTCTTTTTCCCTTCCTCTAAATTGGTTCAAGAACCACTTTTCACGACAAGTACCCACCATCGATTACGCATCTAAAATCCAGATTTCCCTACTCCCCAAGCTGGATATGTGTGTGTGTAATGAGCAGAAGCCAAATCAACAAAGTCAATTAGTTAAGCAAGCGGTACAACAGAGAAACCAGCAAATTACAGGCTCTACAATTAGGTCGGCCGGGGCATTGGTCTACTTGATGACTGCCATAAGGCGACCAAGCGGACAACCACCCCGACGCCAGACAGGTATATTCGTTCGGCTAGGGAAATCTGGCAGCTAGGGGTCTGGTCATCGGTTTGGAGTCAGCCGATGTTCGCCATGTACGCTAATGTTGCCTGGTGCATGTAAAATCTGTCGTGGGTGCAAAGTCCTCCAAGTTACCCTTGAATTATACCTCTGGAGATGCCTTGCCAGGTGAAGATCTCGTCACCTGATCATGGTTCTAAATTACGAGGCCAACTTGAGTAGCAAAGCGCAATTACAAAACAACAAGATCAAAATGTTAAGTAACCGTTTTAACTAAGTTCACAGCTAAGCAGTAGGCACAGTCGATAGGATGAAGATCTAGGACCCCGTCAGATTTATCGCCGCTACGCGGCGATTAAGCGATCACCGCCCCGATACCAGGTATCAAACCCGTTCAGCTGGGGAGACCCGGCAGGTAGGGGCTAGGTCATTGTTTAGAAACAAAGAAACCGCTTTAATGCAGACATATTTCGCCATCATAGCTTTTCGTTAAAATGAAAACAAAGTATAAATGAAATATATGTTCTCTTTGACAGCTGACCACATTGAACACGCATCCTTTCTTTTCTTAGTTAAGGCGCGCCTCTCTTCCACTAATATTTTCATGGTTATACCATATCATATAATTCTAGTTTATTCATGCACTTGCAACTTTTTTCGACTCCTGGTCTCTCTCACACATTTTAAGTTATGGACACTTCTTTCAATAGCTAATGTTACCAACTGCTCGTTTTTGTAATCTAACAGATTGTTAATTTTGACTAAAGTCTATAATGTACTTTTAAAATCCATGATTCAACACTCCTTACCTTTGATGCACTCAAGTACCACAATAATTCCTTTAATTTTCCAAGAATCCCAAGATAACCTCAAATATGTGTTGGCAAACGACAGCTCAAAGTTAATAATTTTTCTCTCTTGTAAAATGTTTTATTTACAACCCGTGCAAATAACCAAAACAATTGTGAGTTGGTATTCTGGTTCCGCCAGTTAGCGCGAACTTCTGACAGTAATTCCGTCACTTCACTCTCTGCCTCTCTGTTTGCCAGACCCCGCAAGAGCGGCTCTGGTTTTATCGATTGTTTGCTATTAGTTTTAACTATTATCTATTGTTCGCACTTCTCCGTGTACTTCTATCACGACAATGTCTTCTAAGATGTAATAAAATCTTCAATTCGTAGAAATTAGTAGGAGGTTTTCTAAATTGTCTCTTGAACTTTACCTGGGTTTCCCTCCACTTTCTTCGTCAACTATGATATGCTGACGATCATCATCACAACACCTGTGATTTGAGTGATGTGCTTGAAAGGTTATATTTAGTTTGGAATTCACATACAACGAGATAGATAATAATAAAGAAAGCTAACTCAGTTTATATGTCTTGTTCTGTTAACATTTTAGTTATATGTCGTTCTGTCGTTATACATGTTCTGTCATTATAAACGTTCTATCGTTATATTTAAACTGTGCAGATGAAAGATTTAGAACTTATAATGTTAATTTTCTTTTAATAGTTTGAAAAACTTGCTACGGGGTAATCTTTTAAAGATTACTCAAAAAATACTTGGCTGTATAGTTTATAATTTTTGATTCGGTAATTTCAACTTATAGATAACGATTTATGCTAAATTGTTTATAAGTTACGACATATACATGGTGTCCCAAAAAGGAGGACCTATTTTAAAAAAAGAAAAATTAACAAACAAATAGATTTATTAAAAAATTCTTGCAGGAAACGGATGTGTGAAGCCTGGAATTTTGTTCAGAGTACTTTATTTTGTTAGTTCAAGTTATTACCGACAGATGGCGCTGCAGCTACTCCATTCATCATCAATAGTTAAATATCAAATGACAATATTTTCAATATGTCCTCCAATCATTACAATAACATGTCGGTGTCTTAGAATGAAATTAATTCTTGTTGATGTGAAACTTTCAACCAATCGGTGATATTCTAAAACAATGAAAATTCTCTTTTCCAACGAATACACCATTTTGAAAAATTTACGCAACTATAACTGCTGTTTCCCTTGAAATGTTTAGTACTGAAATTTCACTGACCACATCCACTTCTGTCTGGTCTTCACGCATGTCCATTTGTTCATATAGCTAGCAAAATGTGCTGTAGCGCCATCTGTCGGTTAGATTTGAACTATCATAATAAAGTGTTCAAAACAAAATTTCAGACTTCACACATCCGTTTCCTGCAAGAATTTTTTTAATAACTCTATTCGATTGTTAATTCTTCATTTTTAAAAATATTTCCTCCTTTTTTGGGCACCCTGTATAATGACAGTTATTTTATACTGACGGTTAAAGATACGGACTATTTTTATATAATTATACTTGACATTTTTTGCCAATGAAACGCAAACGCGAAATGTTTCTTTTAGAAAATATTAAGGAAAATGCAATTAAAAATTATTTTTCCCAGATTGTCCTTACACACCCACGCTATATACTGAAAATCCATTTTTAATGAAAGATATCTAATATTTTTCCTATAACATCTTGAAGTAACTGATATCAATATAAAAATATTAAGAACTAGCAGACCCGACCGGCGTTGGTAAATAATAACCTTATAGAAAACTTAAGTTTGCATGATTTTAAATCTTTGGAAATTCTTTTAAATGAACTTAATTTCGGAGGCCCCATTACCTTCCGCAACGTCTAGTGTGTTCCCATCAAATTTCTTTCCGAACGAACCAGTAATCTAGATCCCTGCTACCTACGGCAGCATTTACTTGAAGTGCCAGCACGTGCCGGAGACAATCGAAAACCAAGTTGATTGAGCCAAACCTCGTAGGAATGAAGCTTATAGAATAATAATAATAAAAAAGAATGCAGCATTAATGTTAGAAAATATTGGTAACTAAAGTTTAAGATAAAATTTCATACTACAGAAAATAGCTGAATGGAAATCTAAGTCGAAGGAAGCAAATCCCGTTGAAATTGGGCCCTCAAACCCGAGGAAATACCGTGCCCCCAAGCGATGGAAGATGCTCCCTCCGATTGTAAATTTCATAAATTACTGTTAGCATTAACACGATATTTAATAAACGGATAAAATCTCTTACCTAATGTTACCTTTAAAGTAATGCGATTTTTAATTTACGGCTGTACTGAGTAGACGTATGTTCATGCTGGAAAAGGAGATTCATGTTCGAAAAAGGTGGTAGTTGAGGTATAAAGAAATACCGGGCCCTAGGGGCCAGGGTGTTAACTGAAATGTAGTTGGGTATGCAAAAATTTTGTAGCGGTTTTGAAGTAGCTGGAAGACGCTAAAACTAAGTTAAAGAAAAGTGCAATAGAATAGGATAATTTTTAAAGAAGCTGCAACAAAGACCCCAAGAAAAAAAATAATATTAAAAATTGGTGGTAGCTGAAGTTTGCAAATTGTTGTTGTTTTTCATGTAGTAGCTGGAGAACCTAAGAAGTTGTTAGAAAAAAAATTTCGTGAGTTGGACCATTTTTAAAGAAGCTATAACAGGTGGCCCAAATGGGTCCAACTGATATTTGAGAGCAGGCCTAAAATGAAAACAACTTTAAATGTTGTAGTACTTAGCGTTTCATAGGGTATGAAATAATATTTTAAAGAAATGTGCAAAAATGGGGTAAATGCTTAAAAAGAGGGCCCTAGAGCCCCAATAAAAATATGAAGGTGTTGGTCTAGGGAGAAGATTCCAAGACTCAATTGTAAAATTACGCAACGAGAAGGTGAGAAAATTAGGGAGTGAAAAATGCATGGCAAACAAAAAGTTCAAGGGGCCCCAGATCGAGCCCTACGGGACCCTAGAGTGCCCCAGGATTTTAACTGGAATATAGAAACGGGAGAATAAATAAATTGAAAACAATGTTCCAAAAATGAAGATCGGATTCAGAGGGGCAATCTATTAACAATTTATGTTGCAAAAGCTTCAAGGGTACCTGTACTGGATCCCAAGGGGTCAGGGACTTAAGTGGCATGTAGTTTGGTATAAATATATTTCATAGTAGTTTTTAAAGTAATCAGGTGATGCTAGAACTATGTTAAAGAAAATTGCAAGGCATTCGAAGCATTTTTAAAGAAGCTTCAACAAGGGCCCAAGAAGGCAATTAATATTCAGAATTGGCGGTAGCTAAAATCTGATTTATGTTTTCTTGTTGTTGTTCATGTAATAGCTGGAAAACCTAAGAAGTTGTTAGAAAAAAAGCTAGTGAATCGGACTATTTTTAAGGCAGCTATAATAGGGAGCCCAAAAGGGGCCAAACGATAGTTGAGAACAGGGCCCTAACATAAAAACGTGTTAAAACATTTAGTACTTGGCGTTTTAGATCTTCGATTAGTCAAGATTAAGCATAGGTATGAATTAATCATTAGAATATAATTTGAAAGAAAGTCGCAAAAAATTGAGGAAATGCGCAAAAATGAGCCCTGGAGCCCCAATAAAAATATGTGAGTGTTGGTCTAGGGAGAAGAGTTCAAGACTCAACTTTAAAACTACCCACTGCGAAGGTGAGAAAATTGGGGTGTGAAACACACAAAAAATTCAAGCGGCCCTGCACTGCAGCCTACGGGACCCCAGACGGGCTCATGGTCTTAACTGGAATGTAGAAACGGGAGAATAACTAAATGGAGAAAGTATCCCTAAAATGAAGATCGGGTAAAAAGGAAGCAATTTATTAACAATTTAGTGCACTAAAACTTCAAGGTGCCTGTACCGGGCCCCTTGCAAGGGTGCCAGGGTCTTAACTGAAATGTAGAAATGGGGCAGAAACTGAAAGCAGAATTCACCCCAAAAACGAAGAAGATCGAATAGAAAAGAGGCATGTTATTAACAATTTAGTGCGCTAAAACTTCAAGGGGCCCTGTACCGGGCCCTTGCAAGGGTGCCAGGGTCTTAACTGAAATGTAGAAATGGGACAGAAACTGAAAGGAGAATTCACCCCAAAAACGAAGAAGATCGGATTTAAATGAGGCATGTTATTAACAATTTAGTGCATAAAAAATTCAAGGGTCCCAGGGTCCCCGACCCTTAAAAAATTAAAAATCTGAGCCTCAGGTACATCAGGACCTGTCTTGAACTAATCATTCTTGAATATTTAGACTTCTACGTGCGGTAGATTTCGCTAGCCATCGCCGACAGACACACACACACACACACAGAGCGATTTGTTCTTTTATTAGTATAGATAACTCAGCTACATTGCAGTCACATGTTTTTTGAAAAATTATACTTTAACCGTTATTTTTATATCTTTGAAATAGCAACTAGTATATCCTCTTCAGACTTGAGGTACATAAATATGGATCATAAAAATTTAACTTATTTATTTATTTTTTTTTCATTTTCACTTGCAATAAATCCAATAAATGGCAGCAGGGGCATTCCACATCAAATCAGGCAGTAAAATATCAATATGTAAACCAACATCACAGATTTTAATGAAACTGCGTGTGTTTGTTCTTACTATTAAGAAATGATCACCACTAAATTTTTTTGCTCCTTGGTGAAATAGTTTCAGAGAAAAAAATTGTCAAAATTTTGAAAAACTGCCGTCAGTTGGCATTCTAATCATATTTCAATATCTACTCTACAAATCATCATCAAATAATTTATGTATAATATTTAGGGTACACAGTTTATGAAAAAAATATATTGTTACGCTTATTACATTTTAAGTGTGTCTAAAAAAATGTTTGAACTTTGAAGTTGTGAATTTTTTATGAAAAATAATGCATTAACAAAAAAAGCATAATTAACAAAAGGCGGTATTTTTATTAAATTTATTTTTTGTGGGAGATATACTTAAAGGTGTCCTTTACTTCATTGTGAAATACAAATAGTGGGATTTTGGGTGTTTTTAGTAGTATTTTCTAATTTAAAATATTTTGAGGTGCATTTCAAATCAAATCAAGTAGAGTCATACCATGTCAGTTCCCCTAAGCCATTTAATCACTGTCACAAATTTCAATGAAACTGGGTTTGTTTATAGCTCATTTAAGACGTAATCACCTTTAATTTTCTTGATCCTAAGTAAAATATTTTTTAAGATAAAAAAATATCAAAATTTTGAAAAATAGTTTTAATTTTTTTAATAACAGTTCTATATTCAAAGAGTGCAAAAAAAAGTCATTATAATATAAAATCACTAAATAGGTTTCAAATAATGTATATGTGACAAAAAATGTAGGCAGATTATTATTTCTTGTTTTTTGTCATGTTTAAACACTAAGAGTGTCTTTTATCTTGTGAATTTTTAAAATCTAGAATTTTGTCAAAAATAATGTGTTAATCAAAAATTTATTATTAACCGAAGGCAGGGTGTTATTGCTTTTTTTAATTGTACGTAAAAATATCTTTTAAATGGTTATAAAATAAAAATAGTGAAAATTTGAGAAAAAATTATCAAAGTTTTGGAAAATTGCCACGAGTTGCCATTAATGATTGTTCGATTTTCAAAGGTATCATTTTATATATAAAATCATTATTTCAATAACTAATAAATAAATCTTCTTCAAATAATTTAAGCAAGGTAAATAAAGTATGTAGATTATGAAAAAAATATTGCTGTAATGTTAAAAAATATTTAAATGTGTCTAAAAAATTGTAAAATCTTTGAAATCAAAAATATTTTACAAAAAATAATGAAATTATTTAAAAAGCTTTATCAATCAGAGGCGGATTTTCTATGACTATTTTTTTTTTAAGTTGTACATAATACTACATTATAACTGGATCTGAAATAAAAATAGTGGGATTTTGGTTCATTTTAGTAGTATTTAAATCATATTTAAAATTATCAATATTTTCAGATGTAAAATCTATCCAATGTATCACCCCTGGAAATATTTTTATTTATACATTTATTTTATTTTTCAAATTATCTTTTATGTTCGTTTCTTAAGGAAAAAAATAAACAATATTGTTTTATAGTAAAACTTCTTGGGCGAAGAGCAATTATCCCTTTCCAAAAAAGAGAAAAATCACTAGCTCCTCACCGCCCAATAGAAATTTTCAAAATGACACTCCCAATCTTTAAATTCATATTTGGCTACTCATTAAGCTTTAAATAATTTTTTAGATATAGTTATTTGAAAGATATAAATGTAATGGATTATGCATTTTTCATATATTTAAAGCACAATATGTCAAAATTTTCTTCAAAAGAGTGAAATTTTGTATTTTTTTTTTTTCAATATTAGCAGCTCAATGCTAAATTTTCAATATTACAGCTCAGATTCAAAATATTAGAATAATTATCTTGTATAGATACAAAACATACTTTCATCGTTAAATAATATATTTTCCCAATCTTCTTCGCTCCATAAACGTCTTGATTTACACCAATTGAATCTTATACGTTTTTGTTTTACAGTCATGAGAGATTTTGTTTTCGGTATACGAGATTCAAACTTAAATTTATGGAGACGTCTTAATGTTCTCGATGTAGAAACTTCAACTCCTTCTTCTTTCCATTTTCGGTGCAAGAATTGCACGCTTTTAAATCGGTTTTTCTTAACTATACGCTTCAGTTTCATGTCAGCTCTAGCAGATGCGTTTAGTTTTCGGCCGCCATTTCGGCGATTATTCTGAAATTTTCCATTTTTTAATATTGTATTAGTATTTTACTAACGCTTGATTGCGAACAATGTAAATAATTCCCTATGCAACTTTGATTTTTACCGTGCCGATACAAATCAAACATACGAAGTTTAATAGATTCAGGAATATCACTCACACGACCCATTTTAAGACGAAAAAGCAAACAAACTGTAAAAAGAACACCGATTTTAAATAAAATCGTCTGAATTTAATCAATGATGCCACCAATTATGAATTGGTGATAATTAAAGGAGAATTAATGCGAAATATTCTAATATTTTGACTTTTCAAAATAATTTTTTTTTCAATTATTCTTTTCAGAAATGATATTAATTTTAAAATAATAAATAAGTTTAATCAACAATAAGTTCTTAATAAAAATATCGTTTGCATATTTGCATTAAAAGATGTTAAATTACCAAATGATATTTCCAGTTTGTGAAAAAAAAGTAATTATTCTAATATTTTGAATCTGAGTTGTAATATTGAAAATTTAGCATTGAGCTGCTAATATTGAAAAAAAAAAATACAAAATTTCACTCTTTTGAAGAAAATTTTGACATATTGTGCTTTAAATATATGCAAAAATGCATAATCCATTACATTTATATCTTTCAAATAACTATATCTAAAAAATTATTTAAAGCTTAATGAGTTGCACTTTTTAAACTTTATTCAGTTACTAATTATATGTAATTTGATTTATTTCATCACAATATTGCTGAAAGATGGATTTTCAACACATATATGTATGCATATATATATGTGTGTATATATATCCCTGTTCTCAAACAAATTATTTAAAAATTATTCATTTATGTTTAATAAAGCATATATATTGTTTATACACTTATAGGAAATACATATGGTAAATTTTATGATATGTCAATAATATCTAAAAGTAAAGAACTTATCTAATAGTATGTAACGAAAAATTTAACATCTGGTGTAACGACAACAAAATTTTATAATTGTTTTACTTAATTTGGATGAATGAAAAATCGTACATGTTTATATTTTATTGAAGTACAGGTGAAAGTGTCACAAAGACATTCCTATATAAGCGACAACTGAGTATGTCACATTCAGACTACAGCTGATTTTTTTTCTTTTTGATCTTTCGGGTTTGATTTCAGATGGTAATGAATTAATTAGTTTTGTTAGAAGTGTCATTACAATCAGCATATTAGGTTCACTATTTTTTTTATAATTTATTTTGATTGACTCGATGAACAACAGCATTTAAAGCGGAACATTTCATGAATTTTCAATTAAAAGCTGATTTATAAATTCTTTATGTTGTTTAGTTATTATTATCGTCTTAAGATAATAAGTTGGTACTAAGATTTTTAAATGTAGTTTATTTATTATTTGAACTGGTGAAAATATTTTTCAATAAGAGTGGGCTGTTGATTTTAAGTCGGCTATTGAGCAGTGTAGTGTTGGTAAAGGAACTGGTACTATTTAATTTAATTTTTATTGCTGTAAATAATATTTGTTATTTTATTATTGTATGTATTATATTTAAGCAAGAGTAGCAATACACGATATCGTAGTCATTATAGTTCATCTTAGCATGAAAAGCTTCAATATTTATTATTAAACATTCACATTTTATGAAAATTTTGTTAAAATTTCTCATATTTTCACATTTTTTATTTTATAACTATTGAAAAGATATTTTTACGTACAATTAAAAAAGTAATAACAGCCTGCCTTAGGTTAATTATAAATTTTTGATTAACACATTATTTTTCACAAAATTCTTGATTTTAAAAATTCACAAGATTAAACACACTCTTAGTGTTTAAACATAACAAACAACAATAAATAATAATCTGCCTACATTATTTGTCACATATACATTATTTGAAACTTATTTAGTGATTTTATATTGAAATGACTTTTTATGCAGTCTTTGAATATAGATCTGTCATTAAAAGCATTTTGAAAAAAAATTTCAAAATTTAGATTTTTTTTTTTATCTTAAAAAATATTTTGCTTAGTATCAAGGAAATTAAAGGTGATTACGTCTTAAAATGAGCTATAAACATACCCAGTTTCATTGAAATTTGTGACAGTGAATTAAATGTCTTAGGCGAACTGACATGACTCTGCTTGATTTGATTTGAAATATGCCTCAAAATATTTTTAAATAGGAAATACTACTAAAATCACCCAAAATCCCACTATTTTTATTTCAGAATCAGGTAAAGCACACCTTTAAGTATATCCCCCACAAAAAAAAAATAAATTTAATAAAAATTCCGCCTTTTGTTGAAAATGCTTTTTAGTTAAGGCATTATTTTTCATAAAAATCATGATTTCAAAGTTTAAACATTTTTTTAGACACACTTAAAATGTTATAAGCGTAACAGTATTTTTTTTTTCATAAACTGCGTACGCTATATATTATGCATAAATTATTTGAAGATGATTTGTAGAGTAGATATTGAAATATGATCATTTTTATGTCATGCTACATTTGAAAACCGATCAGTCAAGAATGCCAATTGACGGCAGTTTTTCAAAATTTTGACAATTTTTTTCTCAGAAACTATTTGACCAAGGAGTAAAAAAAAAAAATACTGGTGATCATATCTTAATAATAGGAACAAACGCACGCAGTTTCATCAAAATCTGTGATGGTGGGTTACATGCCTGCCTGAACTGACATGGAATGACATAGCAGTGTTTCGTATTTTGACATATATTACATGTTATTTTCATCTCAATTTGCAAAGAATGCCTTCAAGACAGTATGGACAATTAAAAAAAATTCATAATTATTAATCTTAAAAGTTTTACAATAACATTTTTTGATGATTTTGCAGATCATTCACTTATTTAAATCTCTTTTATATTTTATTGCGTGAATTTAGTACATTGATAAACAAATTGAAAATTTGACGGAGCTGGTAATTTTACATCCATATTTGTCAGACTAAGTTACCTGTTCCATAAAGTTACAATTTCAGAACAAGAAAGAACAATCATGCGTCCAGCATAGATCAAATTTTCCGACATATAAAGAATACCGTAACAAAACTTCACATTTTATTAAATTGAACGATGATGTATAAATCAACAATTTGAAAAACGCATAACGCAAATGAAAGCCTATTTCCTGCTATTAACATCAATATCAAAAAATACCTTTTTTTGTTGTTTCTGCAGCTCTGTAGATTATAATTTTCGTATTCCACTGACGAATATAAAGTTAATTAAAGTTAACAAAAAATATAAGGAAGAGGATTTATAATATTGGTTAAAAGTATGATGTTTTCTGTGCGGGTTTATATTTGAAAATGAAAGACGTTATGAGTCCCGTGCTTGTTATATATATATTTTTTTTAAAAACTATCTTCTGAGAAAATGAAAAACTTTTAAAGTATTTACGATTTTACTCTACATATTGCATGCATGAATAGCACTTTTGATACATTTTGAAGCACTTAAAATATACATATATATTAATTGTATTGCACGCTCATATTAAAAAATGTGTCGTGGTAAAAACACTGCAGCAAAACAAGAATAAAGACGAAAGAAAATTTATGCCGTAAGCAATTGTTATGAAACTCTTTCTAACGCATTCAGTATATTATAACAAAATTTTAGTTTAATAAGGTGAGATGTGATGTTTGAAAACACATCTGGAAACACAATTTCAGGAATTACCATCTATAATAGCAAAAATTTCCAACTCTGTTCATTCAACCCTATGTATTATCTATAGCTTTGGCTTTATATTACATGGTAAGGATCGAGCGAACAGATTTTTAAGATTAAGGCCGAAAAGAAATTTCGCAATCTTCCTATTTTTCGGCCGAAAACGTCCAATTTTTATTAAAGAATTAATACTTGTGTAAATATAAATAATTATTAACACTATAACGGCGGTAGGGGTCATTTTGACACCTGAACACTTTCGTCCGTTGATTACTTTAGTTTGGTTGGAAGAAATCGTTTGAAATTTTTTGACTTTTCCTAAATATATAACATATTTTTCTTTAATAAAATTCAGCTTTCTAGATTTGTTAGTTTTTGAAATATTGGTATGTATACCTAGAACGGCGGGCAAGGGTCATTTTGACCCCTTTAGTAAAATACTCTTTGTATTCGAAGGATTGTGAACCCATGAGAAAAATTCAGTGATAAGCAATTTTAGATCGCATTCATACTGTCTCCCAGAGAGATAAAAACCGATGTGGTGACACAACATTATTATCTGTAATTTGTATGTTATAATTCCTTTGTTTGATTTTGCCATGCTTTTGAACACAATATTTCAAAAAAAGACAGTGTAAGGTTTTCAGACTTATATTTCTTTTCAGAAATAGTATTTTCCCATTTGTTACTTTTGTTAGTTTAGATTAATCACTGCAGGTGGTAACCATAGGGAGGGGTTTTATAAGTAGAGTACGAACATTGTTCATACGACAAACAGTTGAACATTTCCAAACATATAATTTGTTGAAAATTGCAAAACATGCTACCGACCAGGACAAAATATTACAGTTGATGAACAATATTTCCCATCTAAAGCTAGATGTAAATTTACGCAATATATGCCAAATAAACCGGAGAAATTTGGGATAAAATTTTGGTTATCTGTTGACGTTGATACTAAATATGTACCTCTTGAATGGATTTCCATTTCTAAAAAAAGATGAAACCGCAAATCCTCAATTAATTTTAACTGACTTTTATTTCTCATGAAATTAACAGATCCCCATCTAAAAAGGAAGCAATATTATGACAGACAAATATTTGACTAGCATCAAAGTAGCAGAAATGCTAAAAGCTAAAAATACAGCTTTGGTTGGCACAATGAAAAAGGAGAGAATAGAAATTCCTATACCTTTGACAAATATGCGTAGTTAGTATGCGTAGTAGCTCTTTATTCATCGAAGATAGTGGAGCATGACAATATGACACTTACCATCTATCAAGCCAAAAGAAACAAAAGCGTCTTTCTACTGCGCTCATTACATTCTACTGTCAAATCTGAAGACAGTCTCAAGAAGTTGCCCGATTCAATATAATATTACAACGCAACAAAACATGGTGTGGATATTCGTAATCAGATGTGCCGAAAATACTCCGTTAAACCGGCTTCTAGACGATGACCTGTACATATCTTTTACAATATTTTGGACCATGCAGCTTTGAAAGCGATAATTTATCAAAGTGTAACAGGCAAGACCATCAGTAGAAGACATTTTCTATTAAAATTAGGAGAGACGTTAAGGATGATTCTTATGGCTTGAAAAGTCCCAAAGATCCTTTGTGAACCTTAAGAGAAAACACACGAAAATGAAGTAGATATAAAGAGGAAAAAGTGTCAAGTACAGAGATGCAATGGAAACAAATCTCAAGAATTTTGTGGATCGTGTTCCAAAGTTGTGTCCGGATAATGCACTGGAAAAATTGTTAAAAATTATTTTTGTATCAACTGCATTAATTCCTAATCCGTGTGTTTAATTTGGAGTATTTTAAGCATTAAATAAAATTCAAACGAAATGTTTTACATTCTAACCATTCAGCTATATTTATAATGAAATAACGAAACTATAGAACACGTTTCTCATTTATGGATTTAGAGAGTGAATCATTCGGCGAGTAAGTAGATAAAAAAAAAATATTTTCTAAATTGTATTTTATTTTAGTTAACATTAGTTTTAATTTGTGAAAACATTTATTTTAAATCAAGTTTTACATAAAATTAATGAGGTTTTTGAGTAGTAGTAGTATGATACAATTGATAGCCCTGTAGGCGTTACATATACAGTACTTTAAAAACTCAATAAATTACCAAGTAATATTAAATATAAAATATAAAATACACGGAAATTACATATTTTTGCCAATGAATGGCATTTAAAATTGTTTTAGCGTTGTTATTTCAGTAGTTTGATCGTGGGGTCAAAATGACCCCTTCTCGCCGTTCCAGTAGCTAAGATTTTTCCGCCGTTCTAGTGTTAATTAATTATCCGTCTTTATTAAATATATATAATTAATAATTTGTTATACATGTTTATTAAATATACATAATTACTATTTAATTGTACTTTTGTCTTCTCTATGCTTCTGACCAAAACTTTTTAATTTCATATAAAATAAAATGTTATTTATTCATAAACGACACAGAATGATTTTCTAATTATACGAGTTTCATCTAATTAAAAAATGTTTTAGATATACATAACCTCGATTTATCTTTTGTAATGAATTTTGTAAATGTTCATCTGTTATACTAGACTTTCTCAAAGTGTGTTTGGAATACTTCTTCGTTTTCAAACTAAACATTTTATAATACTTTTAAGTCTGCAGCATTTACGAGGGCGTGAAAAGCGTTTTCAAAGTTTAGTCATATATGAGTTACTAGCTGTATAATTTGCACTCATGTCCTGACTGATTATTGAAAGGAGTAATGTTCATAGCAATAAATAATAAGTGTCTCATTTGAGCCGATACAGCTCAAATCAATGAGTAATGCTGAAATTTTCCGAAAGAAGAAACAAAATTTTTGGAATACGGATAGTTTTGGTCGAGTTCCCATCCGGACAAATTTTCGTCAGCATTTTCGGACTCTGATTTTGGCCCGAAAACAAAACCAAAACCGAATTTTTGGTATATCGTTACTGCATAGTATGCAAAAATTAACTTTAGTTAAGAAACACACCCCACAGTTTAAAATTTACCTATCGCAATTTTCGTCAATAAGCTGAAATGTAATCGATTTTTTTTATCAGTCTTCTATGAAATCTATAAAAATTTTATATGTCACTTACTAAGCAAAAATTTGGATTAACTAATTATAAGCGCAAACAAAAACTAAAAACGAACACAAAGGCATTTCCTTTTACAGACAGTAGAGTAAAGGAATTATTTTGTGTTTGTCTGAAAAGGAGTGATAAATGCAATGCGTACCATATTTTTAGTAAGCAGCTAAAACTGCAACCGTGAAATTCCTGAATATTTTACAACGATTATTAAAATACAGTTAAACGATTTCCCCCTGGACCATTATGTAACGAAATTCTGTTATTTGTCCCCGTAAATGATAAAAAGTGCTTTGCATTCCATATTATACTAAAAGCATGCTTTATTGCACCTAGAATTTGCATAACAACATCATTATTTTGAAATGGTGCCACATTATTAAAATGTACTTGGAAAATTTATTAAATTGCACTTGGAAGAATTATTAAAATGTTCCTGAAGTGATTTTTCATATCGAATTGTAAGGAAATAATTATCAATATCCATTTAAATGTATATAAATGTTTCACACTTCATTTTTCGTGCATATCGTGCAAAAGTAAACGTTATCATATAAAAATTACATGACATCCCGAGTATGTTTACGAGAGTTGGAGCGCGGAAAGTCGAACAGACAATTAAAGTCATAAACACTTTTCGACTATTTTTTACTCATTTTATTTACGCATCAGAATATTTAATAAAAAAATACATTTTAACTTTTAAATCATGCTTATGCGGAAAGAAATTATCTCTATAAGTACATACGCATCTTTTTCATAATCATACTTTTATAGCCCATATACTGTTACCTATTTATGATTGAAGTATTTTGTTCCACCTTATATGTGTGAAATGTTTCTTAATTAAATAGTAATATATAGCTGGGAACACACATTGGTAACATAAACATTAGAATAATCCTTTCGGAGTGTTAAGAGTTATTATTATTATTATTATTTTAAATTTTCTGTAAAGGTGTTAAAACCTCTTTTTTCTGCTTGACTTGGCGAAATGAATCATCTCCAAGAATTACTGCAACCCTTTTTTACTTTACTATTTTTCATTTTGTTTTAATGTAGATGTAATTAAATTCTGGAAGCGAGTGTTCAGCGCTACATCTGATCTCAACCAAGGCTTAACTTGGTCGTAATAAAACTAATTCATATTCAATTTTCCGAGTTTTTAATTATTAGAGTTACGATTTACTTTGGATATATAAAAATCGTTCTGCATATATTATTAAATTATGTCATAAATTTCTGATCCGAAGGATATAAATTTTCTCGTCTGTTCCTTAAAATTCCTCATATTGGCGTCCGCGACAACATGTCTGGACTGATGTTTGAATTTTATTATTTCTGATTCTGAAGACTTGAGGTAGGCTATTTTTATTGTTGATTGGTTGAAAAATAAATATGTCGACTACCCCTAATGTTGAAACATAAAAAAAAAGAAAAGTGCAGGTTTACGCACACAAAGGACAAAGTTGTGTACAAAAAAATGCACAACTCTTGAAGACGACTCTATGCCATTAGAAGATAAATTTGATTTATTAAATATTTGTAAAGATCATTTGAATGACAAACATAAAACATTGAAAAAATTAAATTCTAATATCCAAGAAGTTATTGCTGACGACGATTTCGAGAAAGAAATCGAAAGTTCTGAATGGTATAGTGAGAAAATAATTGAATCGCGTTATAAGATAACCAATTTCTTAAATGAACACTCCCAGAAACAAAATAACGCTTTTTAAAATTTTATGAAAAATGAATCCGGTTCAGAAAGCGGAAATTTAGAGAGATCTATGAAATTGCCGAAGCTGACTATAAACAAATGTTTTGGTGACAGCAGTTCCTAGTTAGAAATTTGAGAACAATATTCCAATGCAATCGAATAGAATTCTAATTTAACTTTTGTTGACAAATTTGTCTACTTGAAATCTGTTCTTGGAGGTAGTGAATATAATGCTGTTGCAGATTTCTGACTTTCGGAGGAAAACTTTAAAGCTGCACTTGATTTGTTAAAAGGTCGCTACGTTCGTGACGACCTAGTCATCAATGCACATATGAGCAAATTATTAAATTTAAAGCAGGTAAAGGATGCATGTAATGTTAGACAACTTCGGGAATCGTATGATAGCTATGATATACAAATTAGAAATTTAAATTCTCTCGGCGATACTGCAGGAAGTTATGGTCATTTACTATGCCCTATTTTATTAAAGTTGATACCTTTTGAAATGGCGTTAGAGTTTAATCGTAAAAGTACCGCTGGTGAAAAAATGGAGGCCGATGAGCTTCTTTCCTTCATTAAAAACGAATTTCATTTGCGAGAATCTACGATGGCACTCCAGAGCTCTGAAAATAGTTTTAGAGCTAAAAAAGAAAAGAATAAATATAATAACAATTATAAACATTTTAGCAATTATAAACGCGACATTCTTTCAGCCTCTGCATTGACTACTAATGTAAAAAATGTTTGTATATTTTGCGAAAATGAACATGATCCAAAATTGCGTAAAGAGAGTACTATTTCTCAAAAACGGGATAAATTGCGTACACAGGGACGTTGTTTCACCTATATACGGAATTTCCACGTGTCGGTCAAATGTAAATTTAATTCAGAATATTGTAAATTATGCAATGGAAATTTTTATCGCTCTTCGATTCGTTTAAAGAATTCTAATCTAACTGTCCACAAAAAAATCAGATCATCCGACTCTGTTATTACTTCGATATCTCACTGTAAAATCTAAAATGAAAATTCCTTTAAAGAGGTCATATTACAAACAGCTTTCGTAAATGTGGAATCTGGAATAAATTCTGAGCTTTCATTATGTTTCTATGACTTGGGAAGTTAAAGCTCGTTTGTTACAAGGCAATTAGTTTCAAAATTAAATCCTCCAATTATTCGTCAAGAAAAACTTCAGATTTATTCCTTTGCAGCTGTTAAACCACAAATAAAAACATTTGACGTTGCGCAATTAAAATTATCCCATATTGAAAACAAATCGCGTTTCATATTTATTGAGGCATTAGTCACGGATGTAATTTCTGTTTCTAGGATTTATCCCCGCTTCTCTCCAGACAGATAGAAAATAAACTTACACTTTGTAAATTGTCGAATGCTGTTGAATCATGCCATTCTAAAATAAATGTTTTTATTGGGGCGGATTATTTTTATCAAATCAGTTACGATGGAGAAAAAAAAAAATAAATCTATCTTTTTACGTGATAGTTTATTTGGATATTCGCTTTGTGGATTTTATGAAGATGAAAAAAAAATTAAAAGGGCTTCTGTTTTAAATCTCTCGGTTGCAAGTCCAGTTGGGGAAAATTTGAATTTTTTATGGGAATTGAATCTTTGGGTATTAGTCAATCAAATGATAATACTTCTCATGTAGATAAGGAAATTACGAATAAATTTGAGAATAACTTAAAATTCGTAAATAATAAGTATGAAACGGGTTTATTGTGGAAGGATGAGAAAAATAAAGTCAGAAATAATTTTAGAATAGCTGGAAGTCGCTTTGAGGAATTAAATCGTAAACTCGAGAAGGATAATGACTTATGTAAAAATTATTAACCTGTTATATTAGAACAAATAACTGCTGGAATTGTAGAAGAATGTCCTGAAAAAATAATTAAAAGTGGTTATTTTATGCCGCTCAGATCGGTTTTAAGAGAGGATAAATTAACTACAAAAGTAAGGATAGTGTTTGATGCTTCTTCTAAAGAAAATTATTTAAATTCTCTAAATGATTGTTTATATCCAGGTCCTAATCTTAATCCGAACATACTTAATGTAATATTTAATTTCAGAAAATTTAATGTTGCATTTAACGCTGACTTAGAGAAAGCGTTTTTGCAAATTGAGATTACAGAAGCAGATCGGGATTATTTAAAATTTTTGTTGTTTGGTGACGAAAAAGATGATTTAAATTTTTTGAGATTTACACGAGCTGCTTTTGGGGTAATGTTCAGTCCCTTTCTTTTGGCTGCAACGATTAAATCCCATATACGTAAATATGTTGATCATCCTGAAGTTGTTAAGATTTTGGACTCTTCTTTTTATGTAGATGATTTGATAACGGGTTCAAAATCTGATGAAGACGCTTATTATCTATCCTCAACAGCTTCGCATATTTTTAAAGAAGCTAGCATTAATTTGCTAAAATTCAATACTAATTCTGTTAAACTCAAAAAATTATGGAAGGAAAACAAATTATGTGACTCAGAAGAAAATTTGAATAATTCTATAAAAATTTTGGAATTATTATGGGATACTAATTGGGATATTTTACGTTTCGACGTGCAATCCTTTCCTAATGAATGGAAATTTAATCCATCGAAACGCGTTGTTCTTAAAGCGATGTTAAAATTCTTTGATCCTATTGGATTCATCGCGCTATTTTCTGTTCGTATGAAAAGTTTGCTAGAGGAAATATGGAAATGGGGTTTGGAATGGGATGAAAAACTCCCTAATGATTTAAAAATTGAATGGGAAAATTGGTGTGCAGAAATCGAACATTTACATAAATTGAGGTACCCCGCAAATAATTTCCACAGGGTTTAGAATTTTTGGACCCAATCGAATTTCACATTTTTTCCGATGCTAGTCCTAAGGCTTATGGGGCCATAGCTTAGTTTCGATGTACCACAAGTGATAATGAAATTATGACTAGTCTTATTTGGGAAAAATGGAAAGACGTCCCGATTAAATGTTTGACAATTCCTCGTCTTGAATTAATGTGGGCATTAATAGCTGCAAGGATGTCTAAATATCTGAAAACTGCATTTAATTTTCAAAATTTGGAAATCATATCTGTCAGATTCCACTATTACGTTATATTGGATTAAGGGATCAGCCATAGATTGGAAGCTCTTTGTGGATAATAGTGTTGTAGAAATACAACCTCTGACCGATCGTAAAATCTGGAAATATTTTCCGGGTAAGTATAATCCGAGTGATCTACTTACTAGAGGCGAGAATTTACATAACCTCCTGGAAAACAAATTATGGTATTACGGTCCTGAATGGTTATCATTACCAAAGGACAGTTGGCAAAAGCCTGAAAAGACCATTTAATGAAAATATTATGAATGAAAGAAAATCATCAAATTTGAGTTCTGCTCAGTTGTATTGTACAGTAGGTGTTGTACCTCCAGAGTCGTTGTTAAAATTATAACATTTTAGTTCTCTTTGCAAATTACTTAACACATCGCAGCCTGGATCTTAATATTTCTAAATAATATCAACAAAGCAAAAACTAAAAATTCGGTTGCGCTCACGTCTCTAGAAATTGAAAAGACGGAATTTTATTGTTTAAAACAGACCTAGATATCTGTCTTTTTTTATTGATTGATTTATTGAAAAGGGGAAAGCCCATTGATAAATGTTCAACCTTGTATAATATGAATCCAAAATTGGATGAGAATGATTTGTTAAGTTTATCTGGAAGATTACAATTTTCAGAATTATCTCGATTATATTATTATTTTCAGAATTCAGAACCTTTTATACTTCCGAATGGGAGTGCTTATAACAAATTGCTGATTCAAAATGCCCATGAAAAGGTTTTTCATTATGGAATTGCAACAACTTTAGCTCATTTACGAGAAAAATATTTTATAATTAGGGGACGAAAATTTATAAAATCTGTACTGAAACATTGCCTAATTTGCTCAAAATTTAAAGCTTCTCCTGGGAAGCAAGAAATTGCACCATTACCCAAAGATCGTATTTTAGAATCACCACCCCTCTATACCTGTGCTGTGTATTTTGAAGGTCCTATTTATGTCAAAGAAAAAACTGGCCAAGAAAAGGCATATATAGTTCTTTTCAAGTGCACAGTCACTAGAGCTGTACATATTGAATTGTGTAACAATTTAACTACAGAAACTGTCCTTTTATCATTTAAAAGATTTATATCTCGTCGAGGAATTTGTCGAAAAATCTACAGTGATAATCCGAAAACGTTTATGAAAACTGATAATTTTCTCAGAGAAGTTTGGAGCCGAATATCGAAAAAGGAATTTTTACGATATTTTAATAAAAATAGCATTGTTTGGAAATTTATTGTTCCAAGAGCCAGTTGGTGGGGCGGTTTTATGGAACGCATGGTACGTTCGGTGAAAACTTCTTTGAAGAAAGTTCTCCGAAAATCTTGTATCTCATATTAAGAAATCCAAACTCCTTTAAATGAATTAGAAGCTATGATTAATGGTCGTCCATTAACGTATGCTTATGAAGAAAACAGTGAACCTCTTCCTCTTACTCCTTTACATTTCCTGATCGGCAAGCGAATAAATTCTCTACCAGACTTTCATTGTGCTACTGAACCTCAATCGAATAAAGAAACGTTAACAAAAATATTGAAATATCGAGATCAAGTTTTAAATCATTTCTGGAAACTTTGGAGGTAGGGATGTTTGTTAGAACTCCGTTCTGCCAATTTTTCAGTTCCAGTCAAAGCTCCGACTAAATTCGAAATTGGTGATGTTGTATTGATTAATGAAGATAAAACCCCGAGGCACATGTGGAAATGTGGTCGAATTACAGAGCTCTTTTTAGGAAGAGATTCAAAAGTTAGATCTTGTGCAATTCAAACTGAATCCGGTTTGATAAAATGACCAGTCTAACTGATACATAAACTAGAACTCGACATTATGGACTACTTTTTTGATTTTTCACTTTTAATGAACATTTTGTCTACATTTTCAATTTTTAACCTTTTCTAATCCAATTATTTTGTATATTTTAGTTTCAGTATTTGTTCCTGTGAAAGTAGAGTTATTTGTAATCATCATTATTGTAAGTATGTTCTAACTTTTAATTGTCTTATAAATGTAGTTTGACAATTTTGATAAAAATTTAGTTTGATGAACAATAGTAATTTTTCATCCGGGGGCAGTGTGTTAAAACCGCCTTTTTTTCTGTTTGACTTGGCGAAGTGAGTCATCGTCAAGAATTATTGAAACCCTTTTTTACTTTACTATTTCTCATTTTGTTTTAATGTAGATATAATTAAATTCTGGAAGCGAGTGATCAGCGCTATATCTGATCTGAACCAAGGCTTTTCTTGGTCATAATAAAACTTATTCATATTCAATTTTCCGAGTTTTTAATTATTAGAGTTATGGTTTACTTTGAATGTATAAAAATCGTTCTGCATATTTTATTAAATTATGTCATTAAATTCTGATTCGAAGAACATATATTTTATCGTCTGTTCTTTGAAATTCCTCAAAAAGTAACTGTAGATATTCTTTGTTTAAATCATTTTTTGTAAAATGCAATTCACCCCCTAATGTTAATCCCAATTTGGCTTCTACCGTAGGTAAAAGATATTTTTCAATTTTTACTGTTAATTTAAAGTCGCCACATAAACGAATATTTCTATTAAGCTTAAGTATTGCCATTCCACTTGCTAGTACTTCACCTGGTTAAAAAAATATTATCATTCTGCAGCATTTGTACTTATTCATTTACTGTTGCGCGTATTGTATAAGATACACATCTAGCTTTGCGAAATGTGGGAATAGCATCTTTTTATACTCAGAGTTTTTCATACAAACCCAATTTCTTCGAAACTTTATTAGTGAACAAAATCTGAAAAATAATTAAATAATGGTTTTAAATTCTTTGAAAAGAAATCCAATTTCATTTACTAACACAGATTTTAAATTATGTTAAAAGCTCTGAAATTCGGAAACCCAATTTCTCCAAAATAATAATGGAAAATTATCGTGCATTTATAAGAAATATCTACATTCGCACACCCAACAACTTGATAAATTTTAAAGGTTACAATTCTTAAATGAACATCTGGAAGAAACCTTTTATAATTTGGATAAATTCTGCAAACTTCTATAAGCACTACACTTAATAAATACTGCAAAAATTGCTGAGTCTGTTAATATTTGAAAATTCAAATTTTGTAAAACTTTTAACATGTAGTCGTATCATATTGCATAAACACTTTCCTTACAGCAAAAGAAGACACAATTCACTGTCGAATGGTAATTCTTGAGTATATTTGTGTATAGAATAGCATTAGATTTAGAGTTTTGTTTTAAAACTGTTTGTAAATTTAACTTTAAAATAAGCAATTTGTAACACATTCAGGGCTTTTTCTTGGGTGCAATTCCAAGAATTAATTTCCAAATTTTGAAAATACCTCTTATTTCTTTCGTACCTCATTTTCCGTATTTATTTAACTGTTACAAATTCAGTCATGATAAATTACTGTACCATAAAACTTGCATAAATAAAAGAGGTTGACGTACTTACACATACGATACATGCAACATAAATATTATTTATTTAAGTCTGCAGGGTAAAATCTTTATTTCAAATTTATTTGGATGACATGTTTTCGAAATCTAAATGCATATTTTTCAATGGTGTTGTTAATGACGGCAAATTATCTACACAAGGGATATGGGCCCAAATGGGGTGGGGTGCCCTCCATGGGGGGTCATTCTAAGGGAACCTAACCCGCAATTACGCAAGGAAATATAAGGTTCGAAGAAAATAACGGAAGTCTGCGAAAGATTAGGCCGACTGGCGCGATTGGGTACGAACCCAGCATCTTTGAGAGCAGAACATTCCAACCATTAGTAGTGCAAATAGCTTTCGAAAAAAATGTTCCTTAAAAAATACGCTGTGTAATATCGCATAAAACTGGGTTATATAATTGTTTTTTGCTAGTTATTTTTAAGGACTTGTGATTATTTATGTTTCGGGATTTTTTAAACACGTTTAATCAAAAACGTATAAAAGGAACGATCGAAGTAGATTCGGAATCTCGTTTCTCAGTACTTTTTTTTTTGTTTTATTCACAGTATTTATATTTCTTACTTGTATTTTGATGTAAATATGAAAACCTTTTATTTAAAAGCAAAATACAGACAAACTTCATTAAAACACTACTAATCATACATGAAGAAGTTAGAAAATCTCATGAGATTTTTTTAAAATTATTAATAAATAAATGAATTCGAAACGAGATTTCAGCCTAAAAAACGAAAAGTATTAATTAAATATTTTTCAAAAATGCAATACATTTTCTGTTCATCGTTTTCAATAG
Organism: Maratus speciosus; assembly: GCA_963932465.1. Classification (NCBI taxonomy): domain Eukaryota; kingdom Metazoa; phylum Arthropoda; class Arachnida; order Araneae; family Salticidae; genus Maratus; species Maratus speciosus. The sequence continues at coordinate 257,509,074 of OZ010800.1, read as the reverse complement.
AATACTTCTCGCGACTCTAATTTACTTTCAGTTGAAAATTTTAAAAAAATCGAAAGCTAGAATTTGAAAAATATCATTGAATCCTTTTAATGATACCGCGTTTAAGCAGAAGATATTTTTTTAATCTCAAAATTTTAAGTAAACTGTTTTTTAAAACTTTCGGAAACGGAAAATTCCAAATTTTTATAATTAGGTGTTTTAAAAGTAAAAAAAAAATATATATATAATAATAAATAAACATTTCTTCTAAAATTCATTGCATTTGGATTTCATTTAACTTCAATTCATTCAATGATTGATTTATGCGAAGAGTATCTTTTTATTTATTTAAAAATCTGTAAACGATCTATATAAGAGAAATGGGGTGAAAAGAAAATGGTCATAATTTCTTATTAGAATATATATATATTTTTTAAGTATAAAGTTTTTTAATTTAAAGTTTTTTTTTCAAATGCTATCCCTTTACTTCCGTATAAATAAATTACTTTAATGTGTCACTGCATTCATTATAATCCACTGTTTGTTTTAGTTTTTATATAGTACTAGGAGGCACTTCCAACTGCGAGCTACGCCCGCCAACCGCGCTCATGCCCCACAGCCACTAAAAACATTGCAATGTGCCCTGTTTAATAACTATTACCAAGTCACGGGAGATTGAATGGCATTATCACTATAACAGCGACCATCTTCTTTAATCGGGTTGCCATGATTTTCCGTTTGAATGGGTTATTTTTCAGTTACCATGGCCTAATTCATCATTATCGTTACAACTGATGGCTGTTTTGGGGATAGATAAGTAATATCAATTACACATTTGAAAATCAGCTTGTATAAAATGGTTAGGTTAAAAATGTCGTCATCTTTCTGGTGATGCTATCAATAATACCCTTCTTTTACTTTCGGTGTTTAAAAACTCCATCTGCTTGGGGATAGCTTTTATAATTACAATATTGACAAGCAGTGCGTTTTGAAATATTGAAGCTTATATCTTATGTTTTGATAGAGTTTTAGATATTTTCAGGAACAGGTATAGCTGATTCATGAATTATTTTCCTTATTGTAATATACCATCATGCATATTTCACAATGTTTATATTAATTAATAAAAATATTCGAATTTCCGAAAGTTTATTTATCGAATAGTAATTCGCACAAAATAAAACAAAAGTATATTGTGCATGCGTTCACATTTATCAATTATTTATCAAGTGGTGTAATATGTAACCAAATTTGATAGTCGCACTACTTTTATACCACGTGATCACATTAAAATTCTCTATAATGAAAATCATTTTAAATGCAGAGTTTTAATATATGACGTAATTTTGACTATTAAATGCATTTATCATGTAATAATTAATTTTTTTTTCTCTTTTAATATTCACGGGTGCATATATTATTTAATTTAAAAGTGTTTGAAAATATTATTATTTTAGTTTTTTAAAATATGATCGAAATATTCACTATTAAAAGTTTTTAAGGCGTAATAACTTAATTATTTTAGGCCCTTTAACTATCACGATATTCAATATGGACCCTATTCTTCTTTTCGGTTCGAGGCTTTAAAAATTGCCCTTTTACGTATTGTGACATTACAGGAATACTGTTCATTTGGGTATTTTACATATGACGTAATTATCATCTTAAAATCCATTTCGCGTGTAATAATTTTATTATTTTAAAGTTTTCTTTCTTTTTTCATATTGACGTGTAACTATTTTCTCTAGTTTCTGCTTTTAGCACGCGATCATTTAATTCTGATTGTAATTTTATTTTTTGTTTTTAAAATTTTCACTTTTCAATTTCATTTTCAAAATGATGACAATAAACAAATCTAATTTTTATTTTTTCAATCTAACCTGAAAAACATAATTTAATTACAATATTGTTTCAGTATCGATTGAAATAAAAGATAATTGCGATTCTAATTTGAAAATTATGAATAAAAGATCTATTTTTCCTTACAGTTTTTCCTTGCTCATACACTTTTTTCCACAAAAATGGAGTAATTTAGTTTCCATCATTAGATAAATATATTTAAAATTAGAAAAAAATTAATATCTCGAAAACTAATTCAAATTTTAAAATTCTAATACTAGTTTTGACACTTATGGATCAATAGGGATCATTGGTGTTCATTTTATCGCCAATCCTTCTATATTGCAGGAGAAATAGCCTTGAAGCATAATCAGTCGTTTCATAAATTCGTTTGATTAGGATTTTATATATATACTAGAAAGGTAGCCCGTCAAAAATGACGGAAATTTAGATATAAAGATATATACAACTCATGTGCAAGAATATGAGTTTTCTCGCTTGTTCCGCAGTGATAGATAAAAATAACACATTTTAAGAACGAAACACATTTATGAAAACTGTGTACAGTAGAAGACCACTAATCTGCACAGTTTGGTTCCCAGTGTTATGCAGATTTGAGGCTTTTTGCGGTCATGTCTATTCAATCTTTGTTTACATTTTTTTTAATTCATATATTGGACAATTTAGATTGTTGAACCTTAAAAATAAATAAATAACACACTTGAAGTAAGGTTAAAAACTATTAAATTATCGTATACGATTTCATGAAATGGTATCATATGGTATTATATGTGTGTGCTTCACGATCTTTGTTACGACGTTGGCGAAATTGGCTGCAACTTGTCATAATCCTAAAAGTGTTGGCCGCTATAACAAAAAAGTAACCAGTTTTTAGTAAAATTTCTGATATAAAGTAGCTTTCAAAAACTTGTGTAAAATTGCAGGCCGTTCTCGTGTTATGTCAGTCCTAGGAATATTATTTCTAACACTGAAGATTTTCCATGTACATTTGGAATTTAGAAAAGTTTCTCCAAAAGAAAGGTCCTGAAATGACATTGTAATTCCTCTAACTTCAAAATTTAATCGGGCCCTGATGTTGAGTACTGAAATCTAATAAATACAGTTATTTTGAATATTACAACAGGATTAAACAGTTAAACTTATTTAACTTAAACCCCCTGTTACTTCCCGATGTTATTTTTTAGTATTAAGAAAGAAAATTATTTAAAATTTTCAAATCATGCATTTATGATTTTTTCCGTCTTTAATAACTAAATAATGAAAAAAATGGGCTTTTGTTCTGAGCTCATAAATATGACAATAAAATAATGTAACTAAGAGACATTGCAAAATTAAATCTTTGTGATTACAAACCATAAATAAACGATACCGCCACCATTTTACCTACTATGACGTCATTAGAATATTGCCCATTGATTGTTGGAGAACTTACTTTGTGAATGATTACCTCAATGATTTAATATTTTTGACGTTTCACGATGAATGAATCACTTGTGTTTGTTTAGGTTTATGGAATGAGATATTAAGCTGTGAAACTAATTTTAATTGAAGTTATCCAAGGATCTATGTATTTTTAATCGAAATTAAAAACAATGCTTTGATCTCGAAATAAAAAGTTTTAGTTTGTATAATTTGTTATTTCTGTTAATTATTTATTTAAGTACTTTTCCATTATAGCGCATTTTTAAAAAAAGCTTGGCACGATTCGGGCATCAGAAAGTGAGATATGTTGCGAAAATATATAAACAGTTATGAAAACAAATCTAATGAACTTTTATCTTTGGGTACTTTTCGGTTACCCGGACGCCAGTGTTATATATACATATATATGTATGTATAAATGTATGTATATGTACATATATATTTACATATATATATGTGTGTATATATGGTACAGATGTCATATTCGCCCCATATTGGCGCGATTTTTTTCGGTTGCCAATTTGGCGAAAACATCAACAGCATAAACAACATAATCCGGGTTACCACATCAAGCACTTTGGCGCAAGTTAAGTACCTGTTGCCTATATGATATTGGCGACAGAAAAAAATCGCGCCAATATGGGGCGAATATGACATCTGTTCCGTATATATACAATATGTGTATATGTATATATATGTATATTTACATACATGTATGTATATAAATATGTATATATAACACTGGGCCCGGATAACCGAAAAGCACCTTTATCTTTGTTTATATATGCACTTATATGCACAAAAAAATCGTTTCTAAATATATATATTTTTTTTTATATACAAATTACGTCACAGATTTCAGATATGAACCGGGATACCTAACTGGCGCCAAAATGGTGTTATTTTGCCTGCTATGGTAACCCGGCTATTGTTTTTTATTTTTTAATAAATTGTCTATTTACTTTTATTTTCTGTTTTTTAATTATATAAACTGCTTTGTTCTATAGTTATTATTCAAACTTTTATTTATTTATAGTTATTTCCTTTTCAAAATGATAGCAAATAATTGAAAAATATATAAGTAACTGGTATTCGAAAGCGAGATTTCTGCCAAATTGGCGTCATAGAAAAATCACGCCAACCCCCATGCGTATATGACATCTGTGAAAAAATTACTTCTGTTTCTTTTTAAAAACGGGTAAGTACCTTTTTTTATATTAAATTGTCGGCACAGGTGTCATATACGCCCATATTGGCACGATTCTTTTTTTTTTTTTTACGCCGATGTTATTACTCACAGGGTACTTAACTGGCGCCAAAGTGTCGTTATTTTGCTTGTAATGGTAACCCGAATGTTGTTTATGCTGTTGATGTTTTCGCCAAATTGGCGTCGGAAAAAATTCGCGCCATGACATCTGCGCAATATTGTATACATATGGCAAAATTGCTTGCGAGTATGAAGCAGTAAATAGGTTGCCAGAAAATACGTTGGCAAAATTCTTTCTCGCCAAGAAACTTTTCTTCGAAGTATTGTACATAAGCAATGATTGCTAGAAATGCATTTTTAATTATGATATGCGCTTTTATGTTTCACTGCATTCATGCATACTATACTGTGTGTATAAATGCTATAGTTCATATGCAGGGCTACACAAAAGAATTCTTAAGGGTTACTGAGTATGAGAGTAAATTGCTTAAAGGTGGTTTTTAAAGGAGTTATGCATTTTTACGCTGAACTCCATTTAGTTTCCGAAGAAATGTTTGTAGAATATAGATAAAATGATATACATAGTCACGCAAAGAATTGGATACATAACCGTCTATGGAGGATAATATCTGGAAATGTGATTTCAGTAGTTTTAAGTTGGTTGTATTTTTGACGGCCAATTATCTGCACGAGGGATACAGGCCCAGAGGGGGAGTGTCCTCCGTGGGGGTCTTTCTAAGGGAACCTAACCCGTATTAACGCTTGGAAATCCAAAGTTCGAAGAAAACCACGAAAACTCCGAACGATTAGGCCGACGGGCGCGATTGGGATCGAACCCAGCGCCTCCCGTCTACCAGCTTCGAGAGCAGAACCTCTCGGCCACTGGTGGGTTCAGTAGTTTTAAGAGTAGTTTAAATTAAATTTTAGCTAAAAAGTGGCATGTAATAACGGTACTATTGGCTATGGACGGTAACTGCTGAAATCAATTTTTATTTTTTTTAAGCGTTTTCTAAAATGTTTACTTAGTTATCTTGGTACTTCTTAGTTATCCCGTCGACCAAATTACTGTCGCCAAATTGTAAGATTAATTGCCAATAATGGTTGCCATTAATTAATTAATTAAATGCCAATAATGGCCAATAAAACCATTAATTCGACGTTTTATTTGTATTTTTATTAATGTTTTACTATTGATTTGGCGATTTATATAATTTGGCGAAATTGGTCGACGGGATATCTAAGAAGTAACGTTATCTTATTTACCTTATTTCCCTAAATAACGAAGTTTTTTTAAAGCAGTTAGGATGTGTTGGAAAGTGTTTCATATTCTATTCTTAACGCATGATTTTTCTTTCTTCTTTAGTCTTATTTTGCATTTATTTTATTCTTAATTTTTTAGTCTTATACTGCTTTATAGAAACTTTGGCACAGTTGTCATATGCGTTATCATATATTGGCGCGATTTTTTTCCGACGCCAATTTGGCGAAAATATCAACAGCATAAACAACAACATCCGGATTACCATATCAAGCAAAATTACGACACTTTGGCGCCAGTTAAGTACCCGTTGTGTATATGACATTGGCGTCTGAAAAAAATCGCGCCAATATATGACATCTGTGCCGAAACTTTAATATTTAATGTTTAAACTCTTCGCTCCACTCCCCTTGCATATAGTACAAACTATAACACGGATAGCGGAAAATAATAGACAGTTTGGTACTTTTCCACTGTAGGGGCTTTGACATTTTTTTAAAAAAGCTTGGTGTAATTTGGGCATCAGAATGTGAGATTTGGGTACTTTTCCGTTATGCGGACACCACTGTCGCCAAGCGTAATAGTTGGCGCAAAATCGTGAATTGAAGCATTTGAAAAATAAAAGAAAAACCATTGTCGATACTAAAGTGAGCATTTAAAAAATATAACATTTGAAAATTCCAGACTTTTACGAACTATTTCATCAAATCACAAATATATACTTAAAATAAGTGAACAAATAACTGCTATAAAATAAAGCAATAAAATAAAACTCATATTAAACTGCTGGCATAAAATTACAAATATCTCTTAGCATTTTGAAATTATTGGCGCATTAGCATACATTTTGGCATGGTGTCCGTATAACGGAAAAATATCGAGATTTGTTGTCAAATCATACAAACAGCTATGAAAACAAATTTGATGAGCGTTTTTGTTTGTTTATATGTATATTATTGATGTTTTTATGTACAAATTACACCTGTTTCTGTATAAATTAGAGAAACGGCTTTTTTATGTTAAATAAATCGTATAAATATCGAAAAAACTGTGTGTGTATATAAAATGAAACAGTGAATAAAAATATGTTACCAAATTTCCTTTTTCGCCAAGGCACCTATACTGGAAAAGTACCTAAAGCACATTCAAATCGCGCAGTTAGGATCTCACACAGTACACCGTTGTCTATTGGCGGTTATTTTATTAGTAGCATCGGGAGGAAGATGTAAAGATGCACTTTAAATTCTCACCCATAGATTTCGAAAGAATATCTTAAAAGAGTGGAGTTTAAATTAAATTTCGGTGACCTCCATTATGAAAGATTAATGGTTTTAAATGGGAATTTCGCCAAATTAGCCAGCTATCGCCAAGTTGGCTAACATTTGGCGCTACTGTGGTAACCCTGCATTAATATTTTTCAACAAATACTCATTTCAATGAGGCGGTCCTACCGGAATAGTGAGGGACACACAGAGACTTGGATTTTATATAAATAGATAGGGCAGCTTTATTATTTTCGTAAATGCTGCCTTGTAATTTGAGTAACCAGTTGTGTATGACTGATATGCGAAAATTTAAATAACCTTTCCTAATCCAATTAAAATAGAGTAACGCATACACAGCGTGAAAATAAAATAATTCCACAGTGAAATATATTTCGAAAGACCACATTTGCGAAATAGGAGATTAGTTATAATAAAAGGAATATGTGTTCTCATATAATAATATAACAGCGCACACTAGTGGTGGAATTTTAAAGTGATAGAGCCTGTCTACTAGAGATGCGAAATAGATTTAATTTTGATTAACAAGTTCCATCGTTTCACTCTTGCACAGGTAACAGGTTCCAACAACCTGTTATTTTTGTAACATATAACTAATAGCTACGTATGATGTCAACGGATATTTTAATTAGAAGGTATTTAAACAAAATGTTTGAAATAATTTTTGGATGTAAGTAAATACGCTGTTTTGCATTGAAATGTACCCATACCACTAAATTATTTTATGGTTAAAAAATTAATTTTTGCACGATAAAAATTTACCTAGTTATGACACTATGAATTCCATACATTTTCAATGTGTTCTGGTTCTAAAAAGACGTTTTTGCATTTACTGTGGATAAAACGTTGAAAATTCATAAAATTTCAAGTATCATAACTCAATAAGTGTTGGTCATATAAGAATAAATTTTTACTGTTTTACTTGTTAGAACATGAAGGAAGTTTTTCTAAATAAAACTCATGGGACCCAGGCGTTGTATAATTTTTTTTTAGTTTCTTAAATATATAAAAATTAATTATTTTAACATAAAATGATTTTTATATGATGCAGAACAAAATTTAAAAGATTTTTGTAGTTGGAAATATAATTTTAAAACTAAGGGTTACTAGCTTTTGGCAAATGATAATAAGGGTACTTACGTAATATTACGTACAAATACTCGTACGTTTTTCAAATTAATTACAATTGTGTTAAAATTAGCTGTCATCACAAATTTTACGATGCTATTTTCTTTCTTTCTTTTTTTGCAGTAAAATAAAATCACACAAATAAAAAAAGCTTTCTATCTCTTATTTTCTAAAAACGCAATAATGGCAAAGTAAAAAGAAGAGAGAAATAATAATAATAATAATAAGAAGAAGAAGAAGAAGAAGAAAAATAAAAACACCCCCCGCCCCCCACACCACCACGCACACGCGAAAAAAAATCTAGCATCAGAAACACCTCACCCTAATTTAAATATTAAATTCAAAGAACCCACCATCTGTCAAAGCGCGGCATCCAAACAATTGGAATTAAAAAACATCTTAACACTTCACAACCATCCCTGCTCATATCCATTACTCGAAAAGGTCTTTTTCCTTTCCATTCCAAAAAACGCTGGACGTCATTTTTCATTCCATTCTAAAATACTCTATCGACTCGAAACATTCCACACTACCGTATTTATCTACACAACAAATTGCAGTTATTTTAAGTTTTATCATTCTGAAGTACAAAGTCATTCTGAAGTCGTATTTACGGTGTTCTGTTTCGTACCAATTACTTGAAAAAAAAATAAAAACTGTCAAAATACAAACGATTGACAGAAACTTTAAGGTAATGAAAAATGAATGACCAGATACGTGTTTTCCTCAGAGCCTTTGAGGAAGCGTTGTTTTTCAGCCAAAAACAAGTAGGAATGACCAGTTTTCTAAGGAATAGGACTGTAATTGGTCTATTGTGAAATCTCTTCCCAGCTCATTTTTCTTCAGCTACTTGTTCGCTGCTGAAATCTTGCAAAGACATGAGAGGCAGTTTTGATTTATTCCCAATTTAGCGCTTTGTAACCAGAGTTAATACAGTGTTGCCAGATTGGGGTCTTTTTTAATTCAGATTATTTGACTGTCACCACTTTTTTAAAATAGTATAATTCGCCATATTTTTCAGAATTTTTAACCTGTTTTTAAATAGGTCGAATATTTTTATTTACAAAAATTGGTGACAGTCAACAATCTGGGGACAAAAAAGCCTTCAACCTGGCAACACTGAGTTCATAAGCGTTTAAAATATGACATTTTAATAAAAGTACATTTTTTTAATAATACAGAAAACAAATTTCGGAATTTTATTTTAAATTCTAATTATAATGTGTACTTCTAAAAAAACAATTGTTTCACCTCTTTTTTTTAACTCTTTGAAAGTATTGCGTTCTAAATTTAACAAGTAATTTTCATTAATCTGTTACTAACTAATGAATCATAAAATTAACATTGTTATTTATCCTATCACGTTAAATAATGCCCATCTCTACTGTCTATAGAACTACAAGAAATATCGAAAAAACGTTGTGTATAGCTTCCCGATTTATTATGATATGAAGACTTATATGTAAAAATAACTTTATAAGAAGCTTTGAAACGTTAATATTGTCCCAATCAAATGCAAATTTAAAGATTCCGTAGTTGTCTGTATTCGGTTTGTCTTATGATGCAGATGTATAATTACTAATAAAGTTAACACGTGTAAGCAAGGTGTAATTTATTTGTTAAGAAAATTAACATAACTATTCTTACGTTAAATAATGCTACACAAACTGATAAAATATCTTTATTAAGATTGACGATCGTTTCATCTCACAAACGGCGATAGTTTCAAAATCATTCACGATAGAAAATACTTTCACATAATTATGTGAAAATGTATTATGTGAAAATATTTTATATCGTGAACGATTTTGAAAATGTCGCCGTTTGTGCGATGAAACGATCGACAATCTTAATAAAGATATTTTATCACTTTTTATAGCATTATTTAACTTAATCTGTTTATAAGTGATTATTATACATGTTTTTATAACTATTCTTAATGTAATTACCAACAGCAAAAATGATTGTGTATGAATACGTATTGCTGCTGATGCTAGAAACATTGTGCATACTTAATTTTATTTTTCTATCAAAATTTTAATTATTATAATTACATGCATTACAATTATTAAATTAATTACATGCTCTTGTTTCACTATTGAACTAGCTGAAGTATGCGGCGTTGTCAGTGATTTTAAGAATGTTTGTTAAGAAAAATAAATTTCATAATTATACTCAATACAGACAAATACTTGTCAAAATATTTTTTTCCACTTACGTACATGATTCTTTGCCAAAATTAGTTTTATTTATTTATTTATTTACTGAAAGCGTTAACATTTTTGCTTTCATACCATTATTATTTTTTTTAATGTTTCGTATGTCTAAATAAATATAGTCTTGATTCTTGAAAACAAAATTAAAAGGGAAATGAAAATGTATGTTTTAGAAATCAAAAGCCACTCATGGCATAACTTTCTCTTGTAAAAATAATACATAAATCATATATTTGTTTAAATTATGACTTCTTAAATTAATGTTCATTGTATTACTAAACAAAATAGAGGTTGCTATCAAACGTATACTTCATTCAATTATTTAAATATAATATAAAAATAAACAAGAATGAAAAATCATGCGTTAAGCATAGATTATGAAACACTTTTCAACACTTCCTGAAAGCTTTACAAAACTTCGTCATTTAGGGTTATAAGGTAAATAAGATAACTATGTAAACATTTTAAAAAATGAATAAAGCTTTTGAAAAACTGATTTCAGCAGCTACCGTCTATAGCCAAATATTATAAAAAATATAATATAGCCTATTCCAATTCTTTTGCACAGCCCTGTATTTGATCTGTAGCTTGATATATATACTATATAATAGGAAAATTGAGTTTAGCCAGAAAACGCATAAGTGGGTGAAATTTATCTTTCAGCAATTTATATTAATAGATGGAAACATACTTGTAAACTTTTGTACAACACTGTAGTTTGACTAGAACCTTTATTACACGCCACTATTTAGCTATAATTTAATTCAAACTAAAACATTTTTAAAAGTACCATCGACTTTGGTCTTTGCGGGGTTACTTTGGTCCAGTCCATAAAAAAAAAGATTTTATTCTTTGTATTGAACAAATAATACAAGATAACATGGAGTTTTTGCCCTTGAAAAATAATTTATACCCTACTATAGGGTATTTGAATAGTTTGGGGGTAATTTCATTTTTTTTAAACGCAACACTGAATGTGTTTTTCAACAACTGTTTTCGTGTGTAGATTTTAACTTTCCAAACTTTCTATTGTGAAACAATCTTGATAAGAGCTGCAAATAAAGTAAGTGTCAAAATATTACCTTTAGTAACCTGTAACCCATGTGTGATCATATTTTTTCCTTTAATTTTTTATTTTTTCAGAAAATGTTTATGTTTTCATCAAGCTAGCATGAAAACTAATATTTCGAGGTTACTTTGTGCTACTCCTGTTTTGGTCCGAAAATAGCCCTGATTACTTTATACCCAATTATGCCTTTTATACAACCAAATCTCTTAAAACATGTTTTAAGTAACTTTTTTCAAAGTTACTGTTGCAAAATGTTGCATTAATTGAAAGTAATTAATTTGAAACTGGTGTGAATGAATAAGAACAAAAGAATTTCTTAAAACACCATCAAAAAGTTTTAATTGCGTAAGGCCTTTCCAAAGATCTTTCTTCTTCAGGCGCAAAAAAGACGTGCTTCTACTATGAAAGCATTTGAGTCTTGCTGCTGTTTTCATAGTAGAAGCACGTCTTCCTTGCGCTGTTTTTGTTCCAGTTGCTAAAGATAACATGACGAAAACTGTTTCTCGTTTCTTTAATATTAACAATTGGTTAATTGTGTTTAAATGTAAAAAAAAAACACTTGTTTATCGGGTTTGCAGTGTTAATTTATTAGCAAATGCCATTGCAAGGGTCTTCCATAAAAATGTATCCCTTTACATATGAAATGTATTCATTTTATATGAAACTAAGGGTACTTTGTTCCAAAACTTTAAAAATAGTTAAAAAATTAAAAAATTAAAAAATTCCTCTTTAAAATCATACAGTTTGCTTCATTGTTTCATGTTAATTGTCTACAACTCCATTTCGACGTTGTAAAATCACATATAATATTTTTTTTATTAATAGAAATGTGAGTGGAACCAGGAAAAAGCGACTCAAAGTAGCCGGTAGTACCCGGCATAAAGTAGTTCGACGGTACTGTAATCACATTTCCAGAAATTATTTATAGAGAGCCATGTATCCAATTCTTTGCGTAACCCTGTATATTGTTTTATTTGTATTCTGAAAACGTTTCATAGTAAACTAAATGCAGTTGAGCGTAAAAATGCATAACTCATTTAAAAACCATCTTTAAGAAATTTGTGCTCATACCCAGTAATCCTTACTGATTCTTTTGTGTAGCCTTGCGTATGAATTGTGGCATTTATACGCACCATACAGTAATCATAAATATAGTGAAACATAAAACCGCATATCATAATTAAAAATGCATTTCCAATGCACAATCTGAAATCTTGTGTGTGTTCCTGTTAATGCTATGAATTTCGTATTATACATGAAATAAGTTATAGTAAACCTCAGCGACGTATATAAATTTCATTATATATGAAACAGTTTAACATAATTAAAGTACGCTGCAAACAATTCCCCCTATATCATTATGTAACACAAATTTTTTGCGTGGCCTTATAAATGAATAATAACTATGCCTTGCACCTCATATTCAACAGAATGCACGTTTTAGTACATTTCATAAATGCACATCAATTTTATTATTTTTGAAAGCGTGTAACATCATTAAAAATCGTTTATAACGATTTTTTCCCATTGGCGGTAATGTAACGGAATACTTTTGACAGTCCCTGTAAGTCAACTAAACATGATACAAACTTCATTTTAGATATGGAACGTGCTATAGTTAACGTCAATAACATCCAAAAGTTTCAGGGCACTCCGACTAATTTACGAGAGTTAGAGCGCGCACAGACGGGCAGACAAACCGAAATCATAAACACTTTTCAAGTTTGTTGGAAAATGAATAAAATAAAACTCACGTTTTCGGTTTAATCTTCAAAAACCACTGTATTCGTTATCAATATTTGTAAACGTTCGTTTTATTTAAAATATGACGCCATATTTGTCTGCTTTTTTTATTTACTCATATTTATACCTACTCCTAATATTATTGTCAAATATTCGAAAATGTCGGTTATATTTCCTGCATGACGTCATATTCATTTTTTTAAGATCTTGTAATGATGTCTTATTCACCTGTTTTTTATACTTACTTATATTCGTATTCCTTGTATTATTGTGCAATATTTGAAAATGAATGCTTGTCCAGTGTCATATGTTAACGCATAATCGTTTTGCTTTATGTAAACACTTTTTCAGAACCCATTTACCCACTAAATAATTATTTCGGGATAATGTGACTTTCCTAAACACATAGATAATTAATTACATACAAATATATGTAATAAAAAACTATTTCTATTTTTCTGTCATAAAAAACTGATTTGCTCTGTATTTTTCAATCTTTGTATTTATAAATAATATTTTTATTTTTATTTATAGGAAGTATAAATTATGTGCTGATCATAATGACAAACGTTTAAATATTTTTTTGGTTTTTAAATTATAGATAGCATCAAGAAAAAAAATGTCATTTTATTTTTATATTAAACCTAAAATTTTACAAGAAAGATATCGTCGAAAACTTAAAAGAAAATATATCTTTCTGTTATATTCTGAAAGAAAAGAAAACTTAGCAGAAAGGAAAGTTTCATGTTGGTAAAAAAGGTCTTTTCCAAATAAATTACTTAAATGATTATAAAATTCGTAGTTTTATTAAAAATTCAGGAAACAAAAATTAATTATTCGTTTTCATAGATAAAAAAATTATATTTTTCGCATAGATAAATTAAAAGGCTATTTTCTCATCCGTTGTATTTCAAAATTACTTTCAAATTCTAATTAAGTGCTGAAATTTCAGTCGCATCGTGCAAGCACAGCATTTTCTGTTATCGATTATATACTATGGCAGAAACATGAAAGCTCTTTATTTAAATCAATCGATTATTTTAATCCTCTCATGAAGATTCCGGGTTTTTTTTAAAGAAAAGACAAACGATGATAAATAATGCGTGTACTGATATCAGAAACTACTAATAAAGTGTATTCATACTTTTTGTATTTATCTACTAGTTTAAAATTATTCTTAATCAAACAAACTTTTACAAAATTTTTAGAAAATATTTTTCTAAAATTATTCATTCGAAAGAAGAAAATAACGTTGAAAAATATTTATTTTACCAATAAAAAATTCATTTAGATTTTTTTTTCATTTTGACAGTAACGAATAACAGTTCTGTTTCTTGATAGTTCTGAATGCAAAATTCGCGATTTAATATTTGCTGTGAAGAAAAATCGAGTAGTTTTCTACGTATAGAAGTCTTTTTCACGCGATATTGTAATACAAGTTAATTAATGAATAATTTTTATTTTGTCTATCTCTGTTTTACAAATAGAGTAATTTAAATACCAATTAAAAAAACATGTTTATTTTTAGTAGATTTTAAAAGATCAGTTGAGGGATTTAAAGGAAGACGTGATAAAAGAAACCTCAAATTTTAAAAATTCTGACATTTCGTGACATCGAACATTTTTGATAATGGTGAACTTAAACTAATTTTCTATCTTACAACAATATGTACTTTATATTTTTCTGCCAATTCCATTCAATGAATCATTGTTTTTGCCCAAATAATTTTTTAGACACTCTGTATTAAATGTAAAAAATCTATTAGAGTTTTCATAATAAAAAAAATAATAATAGTGTTTTTCACCTATATTCTGTAAATCAGGAATCCCGCGTTAAAAGCCCTAGTATTCATTATCTTATTATAAATGGCTTAGAAATGCCCTAAAAATGGCATATACGATTCGTATTATGAAAAAAAAATTATTCAATTTCGACTTTTAACACGACTTAACTTTTCGACTTTTAGACCATGGAGCACTTCTATACTGAGTGTTATTAATGTGATCCTTATAAATTTATATTTACTATTTTATTATTAATAATACACACTGTAAAAAAATACGACCAGTTTTCCTGTAGGAATCGGAAAAATAATTGGCCTATCGTACCGGAAAAATTTCCGACCCAGCTTGTAATAAAATCCGTAAAATCGTAATAAAATCCGTAAAATACCGTTTTATTGACTATTTTACGGATTTTATTCCGAGCTGGGTCAGACATTTTTCCGATACGATAAGGACAACTATTTTTCCTATTCCTACAGGAAAACTGGTCGGATTTTTTTAAAGTGTAAAACTGAAATCTTGCATTCCCTAATACACATATTTTTATCTGATTTCTTTTAGAAATGAAAATTTTAACTAACCAAATGCAAATACCGCTACTAACTAATCAAAGACGTTTTGGGCATCAAAAACATTCGAATATGTTAAACAAAGACATAAAACGTAAAAATATTTTCAAATACAGTTTAGTTTACAAGAACAAAAATAAGTATATTTCATATATGTAGTATTTTTAGATGGGTGTTGCGGTGAAGGTCATCTCTTGCGAGGTTTCACAAGCTGAGAGGAAGCGAGTGAAGTGAAAAGCTTACCATCACAAGCTGACGCTACTTTGCGGATGACAATGCCAACTCACAAAGGTGTTGGCGATCGTTTACCGACTGATAGTTGAGGTTACCTGCGATTGCTGAGAAAATTAAAGGAAAATTAAAGGGAATTTGGGTAATTGGGTGCGTGCAGTATAAGGAGTGTTGAAACATACACTGTAAAAATAAATACTGCCTGTTTTTCGGTAGGAATCGGAAAATTGTTGCCCTTATCGTACCGCAATAATTTCCGACCCAGTTCGGAATAAAATCCGTAAAAATAAGGAAATAGTCAGTAAAACGGTATTGTACGGATTTTATTCCGATTTTACGGATTTTATTCCGAGCTGGCTTGGAAATTATTCCGGTGCGATAGGGGCAACTATTTTTCCGATTCCTACCGGAAAACTGGCATTATTTTTTTACAGTGTAGATTGTAAAAGTATGGTATAGACTTTAGTCAAAATTAACAATTAGATCAGTCAAAATTAGGGCCGCTCAAAAGAATTCCATTCCATTACGGTCTATCGGGAAAAATCGTTTGCAATTTATTTTTAAGATATTACTCTATTTTGAATATATTGAAATTGATATTTATCACCGAAGTGGTTCTTATTATACAGCGTGACGAGTATAGAATTTATCGTACATTTACAAAGACATCCAAACGAATTTGGCTGAAGAAGAGGAACAATAATTGAACAATTGAAGCTTACGAACAATAACTGCTGTAATCTCAGAAGTCTACTGCAAGGTTCTTATTTTACAGCGTGTTGAGCATAGAATTTATCGTTCATTTACTGGGACACCGAAAAGAGTTTGGATAGAGAAGAAAATGAACAATAATTGAATTTTTGAAGCCTACGAACAATAATTGCTGGAAGTGAGCTTTCAGTTGTGGTATGCGTTTTTAAATTTAATTGTTTTTTAAATATTACTTGTTTTGTATAAATTCTATATACCAAGTTCAGGGCTGCACTAAAGTTTTCAACAACATCCGTTTATTGACCGAAATTGCTGAGTGGAAAATTTTAATTGTGCTATGCGTTTAACTAAACTATTTTTTAGCATACATATCTGTAGGTCATATACAAGGATGCACAAAAAACTTGTATATTTTCCCGATTATTCAGGGTAATAGAAGTGAAGTTTTATTATAGTATTTTGAATGTGTTGGAAAGTGTTTCATAATCTATGTTGTACTTATGTTTTTTCGTTCTTGTTTTCTAATGAGATGTAAATTTCCATCTAGGTGAAAAATGTCCGAGCCATTTTCAAATTTACATCTCATATGATTTATTTAAGAATAAGAATGTGTTAAAATCAATATACTATAATTACGTATCCCGTTTACTGAAATTCCATTACCTTTTGAGCTGATTCATATATCAGACCAGATACTATGATTAATGGGGTTAGCTGTGTAGATCAAGTGATCCAAATTCTTCCGGGATAGCCCACTTGACTTCTTAAGCCAAGAGATCCCTGGTTCGAATCCCGGCTTGCACATTTTATGCCCAGCTGAATGTTTACATTTCATATAATTTATTTACCAATTAGAATAGTTGTGTTAAAATTGAACAACAGTAAAATTTTACATTTATTACAAAATAAAGAATGAACCTCGTATAATCTTTAAAAGCACTAAAGATATATTAGTTAGTAATAGTTATTAAATAGTTTTTTCGGGTTAATTTAAACTTCTGATGTATAAACACAAAATATAATACATATATACAGGGTGTCCAGCGAATAAGACCCTGATTTCAAAATTAAATATCTCGCAAACAAATATCAATTGAATTATACGGTAAACGGTTTCTTTATTAGCTGAGTCGTAAAAATGTTATACAAAAGTTTAAAATGTAGTTTCAAAAACCGTTAACAGATGGCGCTGTACGCTATATGCCTATAAATTGTGCTTCGAAGTCCAAAGCGATCAGTTCGAGGCACTTCAACTCATTTTGAGGATCCGATTCTGAGTCGACTCACTTGATTGGTGAGCCGACATAGTGACTCGATTCTCCACTCACTTGCGGAAGTAACATTGGTTGTTTGTACGAGGCTAACGAAAAAGACAGGCTACCGCGGTGCATTCCATGTTTCTTTTTTTATAGACCGCTAGAGTGACGTAATGCTCTTTTCTTACAACTTCATTGGTACATTCGAACATCACGTGACTCCAGCGGTCTGTAAAAAAAGGTACGTGGAATGCACGCGGTAGCCCGTATTTCTCGTTATGCTCGTTGTTTGTAAAGATGACGTAATTCTATTTTTCGCATCGCGGATAAGAAAATTTTTGAGTGTATGCTTGAATTATTTTGGTTTTAATTTTACATAGAAGAAGTTTTTTATATTAGACTTTGTTGGATGGGAGCTGGGAACAGTCAAACTAAAGGTCTGCAAAGGCCCAAATTTATAAGACCTGGTCCGGCCCACTCTTAGAAAGAAATTCGGCCCTCCTCTATATAAAATTTAAAAGTTCAACCCGTACAAAAAAAGTAATGGCCCGTCTCGGTATAAAACTGATCCGGCCAGGAAAAAAGTTAAAATATCGGACTGAAGCCGTCGGCTCCACTAAATTTCTGGAAAACATAAATTTTTACGTCAATATGGTTAAAAATTGTTCGTTACGAGGAGTTCTGACCAAAAATTCTTATTTTAGCTTTTATTTTCATTTTTATAATCTTCATTTTTAAAAAAGAGACCTGTGCTGCAATATTTATGTTTTTAATGAATCTCTATTTGTATGTAAATGTTTCAGTTAAATTTAATATCGTTTATCCATATTCTATGCATTGGAGATTTAACAGTGGGAAAAATTCCATATAGTAAAATCGTCGAAGACGAAATTGCTTAGGAATGAAAAAATATACCTTATAGACAAGTTTCCTTCTATGCAGGTTTAAATGTATTATATAATTTTCCTCACATATTACTATATTCATTTTTCATGTATCAACACATTTTTTAGTTTAAGACAGCATTCCGTCATACACAGGTTCTTTTTCACATGTTTTATTGTATTTTAATTTTATTGCCTATAAATGGCTATCCTTAAAAAGAATAAATTTTAAAGTTTAATTGTACAGTAATATGGCAATAAGTATAATTGCAATTTAAAAATATATGCATTTTTTGCAAAAAGTCTTGGGTCGGGCCAAATTTTATTATTTTTGCACGGACCAGACCAGGCCAAGACAATAATTTTCGTACGGGCTGGGCCGGCACTTAAAATGTCGGCCCTTCAAAACCTTGGAAGAAAGAAGCCAATCCCGGATCAGTACTGAAAAATTAAGTTCAGCTCGGGGCGATCTTTTAGAAAAAAGAAAGGCCCTAGCCTTGTCCGGAAAGAGCAATACCTAGGCCCTTCCCAAGCTTTCAGAAAAAGAAGTAAAGCCCTGTCCGATCCCAGTGCTGCGAAAAATTGGTCCTAGCCCTGCCCACGAGCTGGGCCGGTGAGCACCTCTAAGCCAAACTGTAAAATATAGAAATATTCTTGTTTAATCCCGTACCTCCCCATGCCTAAAAAATTACCTTCTTTTTAACTGGGGGTGGAAGGTTTTGAGGAGTTATTTTTTTATATATGTCGTAGGCTAATTGAGAAATCCGGCTCTTTGCAAACAGCCTAGGCTCTTTGCAAAGAGCCGGTCTAATTGGAGAATCCATCTCCCTTTTTCCAATTAGCCTGATATTTTTCAGGCTTATTGCAAAGAGCCTAGAAAGTGTTAGGCTAATTTAACGCGTTAACGTTAACGCGTTAAACGCGTTAACGCTGTTAACGGTTTTTGCAACTAAATTTTCGAAACTTCTGTATAACATTTTTACAACTTAGCTAATAAAGAAACCGTTTACCGCATAATTCTATTGATCTTTGTTTGTGAGACATTTAATTTTAAAATCAGGGTCTTAATCGCTGGACACCCTGTATATTGCGATATCGTACGTGGCACACAAATCGCTATTATTTGTTAATTGTTTAATAGCAACACCCGAATGAAATACATCTCATTGGTTATTGTGTAAAAATCCTTTTGTAGGATTTAGGTCGAGGTATATCGGGTTTATTTACATTTCGCTGGAAATGATCGATTTTTTTCTGACGCCAATGTCATATACGCACCGGGGTACTTAATTTGCGCCAAAGAATCGCAATTATGAAGCTTCAAAATATCAATATAAATGCAAGTAAAAAACTTAAGCGAATGCTTGAAAGTGAAGAATAAGCCCACGTAAAAAGAGAAAATCGAAATTGATTGAATCGAGAACGTCGTCAAACACAGAGAATAAGCGACTGCCAAAATAGGCTTAATAACAGTTTTATAAAATGCATCACATTAGCATTTTACAAATCTTAATTTACCATATATCAAGCCTCTATCTTATACAGATATGCCATTTAGATTCAACCGTTAGGACTTCTCTGACCGTTTCATTTTTGAAAAGTAACTGTTATACTTTTGATATTTTAGCACTTATTTAATTTTTTACAAGTGTTTAGTATAAATAAAGCCACAGATGCCATATAAGCACCATGTTGGCGCGATATTTTTCTGACGCCAATGTCATATACGCACCGGGGTACTTAACTGGCGCCAAAGAATCGTTGATTTGCTTGATATGGTAACCCGGGCGTTGTTGTTTATTTATTAATAAATTATTTGTTCAGTTTTATTCTCTTTTTAAAAATTATATAAATTGTTTTGTTCTATAGTTATTAATGATACTTTTTTTAAATTTACTGCTATTCCCTTTTAAAAATATAGAAGTAACTAGTATTCGAAAACGAGGTTTTCACCAAATTGGCGTCAGAAAAAAATCGGACCAACGTGGTGAGTATATGACATCTGGGACTAAATAAGTATTATTTTTATGAAGTACACTGCACTGTTAAATTTTTAGGTACTACTTGATTATCTCGTCGACCAAAATACTATCACCAAATTATAAGATTAAATGTCAATAATGGCTGGTCGTAAATGTCACATTCATTTGACAATAAACACATAACACGTGTTTGTAACGTCATCACGTGATTTTTATTTCGACCTTTTATTTGCATTTTTATTAATGATATACTAATTTATTTGTTCTTTCAAAAATTATTTAAAATGAAAATTATGGCAATTTGTACAGTTTGGCGAGTAGTTCTGCGATATATATAAATTGACGAAATTGGTCGACGGGATAATCAAGTAGTACCTGTTTATCAATGACAGTCTGCTCGGGAAACGGTGGGTGGGTCAGCTAGTATTTAAAAAAATGTTTTTCTTTTTTTTTTAGATTTAAGAGATTAAATTTTGCAGGAAAATCTAGCCCTATGCTGAATGGAAACATTATTGACAAAAGCGATTTTTTATCTGAACATTTTGAAAGGAAATTGTTCTTGTCCTCTTCAGTTTTAAATCAGAAGAATTATCGAGGTTCATAGTTTTTACATGTAATATAGGAGTAAGAATAAAATATACATAGTTCCATAGTGCTATGTTGAAATAATTCCTTTGAGGTTATTTATGCATTAAGGCGTTAAAATAGGTTTTGACTTCATTGCATTATAAGAGCATACACGTGTGCATTTGAAATTTTTTTTATTATTATTGAGAAATTCCGAATACATGCTGAAAATTTTTAAAGAACTATTTTTTCTTTGATTCATCACGAAAAGTTTGTCATTAAATGAAGCAAAAATTACTATTCATATTTTCTGGTGAGAATTCTGAATTTTTGAATAAAAATATGTTCCTAAAATGGACATATCTATGCGCAAAAGATTCAAGTAGGTTAACAGGACACCTTTTTCATTTTAACACCATAATTTCTCTTTCAGAATGACCTGATTATCATCTATATGTTTTACACTTAAACCTAAATTATTTATCAAAACAAATACTATTTTCCCTAGAATAATTATTTAAATAAGTTTTCGAAACTAAAGATTGGACAAATCAGAATTAATTACTGAAGTTATGATTTTGTGTATTAAAATCATCCCCAACAAGAGCATTAAGACAAAAACGAAAAAAAAAAACAAAAAAAAACAATTTCCTAAAGAGTTTAACTCTTTTAAAATAAAAATGTTTTCTTTCAATAGAGCTTTCAGCGGGATACTATTTCCGGCTCATTGTGTTTAAACTTCGAAATATGTCTCCCTGAATAAACATATCACAATGTTTCATTTCTTTTAATTAAAAATGTTATTTCAATTGAAGAAAATATGTTTTATAAAAAAAAAAAAAAACGATTTTAGTGAAGTTTTTGACACAAAGGATACTCCATAAATATTTCAAACACAAAAAGATTAAAGTTAAATTTGTTTTTAAAAAATTCAGCTCTTGAAGAGCGTTTTCCTTTTAAATTAATTCTATCGTTTTCCTAAGGTATACAAAAGCTTTAACATTAAATGTATACAAAACAACCATAATTACTGAAATAAAAAACGTTTTATTTTCTCGGCTGCACTTTTCTATTCAAATATTTTTCACTTGAATAAGTCAAAGAGAAATAGCTTTTCTCACAGAAAAGCGAAGTAACTAAGTCCTTCAACAATTAATTGATTCTGTGTGCGATTTTTTTTCTATTCAATTCCCTTTTAATAAGGATAAGTATTTTAAACATTTTGTTGCTCTATTTTTCAGACTTTAAAATAAAATTTGATAAATAAAAACTCATTATGTGGAGCATATGTGGAGGATTCGTTAAAGATTAAACTCTGTAGACAATTTACCTGAAATAATAATTAAATATTACAAACTGTACATGAACTTAATAGATGTAATAAGAGATCAATACAAAAAACCCTTATCGGGTTAAAAGTTTGTGACGCAGCACTTAGCCTTATTGCTATAAGAATTTTAGATATGGAACTTAAAAATAATGATATCAAATTTTAAGTGACGCTATGCTATTAATTAATGTATATATATATAAATTAATATTTTTTATTTCATCATTTTATTTTTGTTTTATTTATAATTGTATGTGCAGGAATTATGTTAAATTTAAAAAGGATGTATAAAAACTTATTCATTGATGCTTTATCATTCACATTTTTCATAAATTCAAAATATGAGTTTTAACAGATATGATATCAAAATTTAAGTGACGCATTGATGTAGCTTTAAACAATTTGTTTTAAAATTCAATTTTAATTGTTTTCGGTTTGGTTAAATATATTTACACATCTATCCAAAACTTTTAATTTTCAAATACACAGTTAAATATACCACTATCACTGAACCTATACAATGCACTGTAATGTATTTATATGAATAAATTGATTTATCTTTTGTGCCACGATATCCAAAATCAAAAGTAAAATTTATGTAAATGATTTCTTTGCGTCATTGTATCCAAACTAAGCGAAATATATGCAAATGTATATTATGACGCAAAGAAATAGTTTACATAAATTTTAATTTTGATTTTGGATAGCGTGGCCCAAAAGATAAATCGATTTATTCATATAAATACATTATTGTGCATTGTATAGGTTCAGTGAGAGTGATATTTTTAACTGTGTATTGGAAAATTAAAAGTTTTGGTTAGATGTGTAAATATATTTATCCAAACCGAAAACAATAAAAATTTAATTTTAAAACAAATTGTTTAAAGCTACATCAAGGCGTCACTTAAATTTTGATATCATATCTTTTAAAACTCATATTTTGAATTTATGAAAAATGTGAATGATAAAGCATCAATGAATAATTTTTTATACATCCTTTTAAATTTAACATAATTCTTACACATACATAAATAAAACAAAGATAAAATGATGAAATCAATAATATAAATTTATGTATATATACATTAATTAATAGCATAGCGTCACTCAAAATTTGATATCATTATTTTTAAGTTCCATATTTAAAATTCTTATAGCAATAAGACAAAGTGCTGCGTCACAAACTTTTAACCCCTTAAGGGTTTTTTGTATTGATATCATTACTTTTTTAGGTTAATAATAAAAAGATAAAAAGAAAAATATATTAAAGACCAATGGTATGAACTCATAATCGTGATTTCCATTCGCCTTTAATTCCTCACCCTCCTCTTAAAAAAAGCATACATATATACAAAATGGTGTTTTTTATGGTTTGTTTCATACATTTAAAACTTTGCTAAATTTTACTGCGTAAAAAGTTTACTTTTTAAAGAAGAATATCAAGAAATATTTATCTTTAAACCTTTTTATTTAAAATACAATAATTGTTCACTATTAAAACTAAATAAATCTGTCTAAATCAAATTCTAACCTACAATTTTTTGCTTCTTTCTGTCCATCTGTCGAAATTCGCCATAATTTTCCGTAATATTTTTTTATCCCGAATTTTCAGACGGATGACCGATTTTAAAGTGTTTTTGGAACAGCATGCCGTACATTTTCGGATAATTCGGAACATAATCGCCTTTGCACATACTGAAAAAATAAAATAATTACTTTTATTAAAAAAGACATTTTTTGCTATCTGTTCCATAAATAAAATCCGCTACTGAAGCAATATTTTCAACCAAGATCATAACATGCTACTCAGGGAGTGTGTGTGTGTGTGGGGGGGGGGGGGGGTTGCTTTGATTATTTTAGTAGGCTTAATCGAAGCGGATTACTCATTAGGCGGAAAAAGCTGAAGCCAAAGGGTCTGCAAGGGAAAAAGCTCTGCTGCTAAGATTTTTTTTTCTTGCATGTTTATGGAAAAGAGAAATGATTATGCAATTTTCTTTGTTTCATTCATTTATGAAATCTTATAGGTAATTATCACATAGATGTTGTTCCAAATGATACTCATTTTTTATTTTTTTTCGATATTCATAAGAAAAAAATATTGGATTCTTGGTATTTTTTGGCTTCCAGTTTATGATTTATTTACAGAGGTGGTTTTTATTATCGTTTAAAATGCTGATGTTTGAAACATTCTTCCAGTTGTGAAAAAAAACCCACCAGTGGCTGAGATGTTCTGCTATCGAAGCTGGTAGACGGGAGGTGCTGGGTTCGAACCCAATTGCGCCCGTCTGCCTAACCGTTCGGAGATTTCTTCGAACCTTAGGAAATCTTGCGTAAAGGTCAGGTTCCCTTAGAAATCTCGACGGAGGGCACTCCCCCTATGGCCTATACCCCACGTGCAGATAATCGGCTGTCATAACCAAAATCAACACACCAATTGTAAAAAAGCCTATAAATCAAGCTTTTGTTTAAAAGGGCTGTATATATATATATATATATATATATATATGATTTTTTTTTATCTGGCACTTGGGTCCTAATACCTTATATTTCCAGAAATGTTGTTCTACATCTAGGAAGGAAATAAAAAAAAAAAATCCCCACATATGACACTTTCAGTTTTATGAAAGTTCAATGTTTACCTGCACTAAAAGTATTTCTTTCTTTTTCAGTACCAGAAAACACTGAAATATATCGTTTTGAAGGAAAGGAGGGGGTGCCCAAAGTAATCTAGCCTAGGGGCTCGGAAGGTAGATTACTTTCCCCGCACCCCCCCCCATGCCCACCCACACACTATGAATAACGGACACCTCGGGAGAGCGTAATTTTCCGCTATTCGGAAGTGCCTGATATACAGTGTGTCCACGTATAACCTAACCGACCTTTATTTTCCCAACCGTTGGTCCTAGATGCATACTTCCAATTACAAAAGTGGTCAAAATTAGGTGCAGAGTTAAGATAAAAAAGTTTGAAGCGAAAAAACCATTTAGCGAAGAATTACAGAATTTAAATTTTTATACGGTCCCCCGGTCCTATAAGTTATATTTAGTAAAATTTTCCTGTTACACTGACAAGTAAGAAAAAAAAGTTCCGTTATTCTATGATTAAAATTGACCGAGTAATAGCTGTTTCAATTTGGAGCATAATTTTTGCTGTAAATTAGGAGACATTCACAAATTTAGTAGAAATATAATTATCGTCAGATATATTGAAGAAATGGTTGAGAGTAAAATTAGCATTGCAATATAACTTTGAAATCTTTAATCATTCTAACATATTACTGTAAAATGTACAATTTGTACTGAACATATAAGAGGATAAAAATAACAGAATTTTTGTTAAATAAAAGGATGAAAAACAACAACCTCAATTCTTTACAAAAATGATACATATTTTAAAATGCTGTTAGATTACACCGTCTTTCAAATTTTGCATTGTGCCACGTTTTTTAGCTTTTGAAAATTGATTCACGTGTATTTTTTTGCGCTGAACCCAAAAATGAACTTCATTTTAAACCATCACGTCAAAATGTTTCTCAAATCGGAAATTTCAAAGTTAAAATTGATCCCCCCTCTCCTCCCAAGCTCCTCTGACACCTGAGTGGTATAGCTGCAAAAAACCCAGGATAAGTCACAAAATTGAATAAATTATTGAATTATATAAAAATAAACTGAATAAAAAGTCTTACATCTACTTTTTAGTACTAGATTTTTCGCTATTATTTTAACCATTAAATTTAAGATTTGTGAAAAATCCTGACATGATGGTTAAAAGAGAAGGTAATTTTTTTATTTAGCGTTAAAAAATACATAAAACGTAGTTATAAATTTTAAAAAACACAACCATCGCAGGTTTATCTTATCTAATCTAAAACCATTTCTTAAACTTGTTGAAGGTAATCTATCCGAATTTTTTTTATGTTATCCTCTAATATAAATATGTGTAAGATGGTAAACTTCGGAAATCTTAATAATATTATATTATAATCGGATTTAAGTCAGTATGTAAAAATTTTAACTTCGATCGGACATTTGAAAGTCAGTTAAAGTTCGAGTACAAATTTTAAACTGGAAAGACAATCATTGCAATTTAAATAAAACCTTATGAAAATAACACATTTTTTGTTAAAAAAAAGCAGTTATTTTAACTAATCTGAAATTTAACTAATAAAATTAACTCAATCGTAATAGTTGTACGATTTCTTTCAAGCCGCAGATACCTTGAAATAAGTTTAAGTACTTTATATACGATCCCTGAAAGCATGGTCGAAATCATCTGTTTTGATATGCAAAAAAGTGATATAAGTCATGCATTTCAAAGTTTCATAACTCGGTCAATTTTAACGTTAGCTGAATGGGACTTTTTCTGTCTTACTTTTTAATGTCACAGTAAATTATTAATAAATAACACTTATAGGACCGGGGGACCGTATAAAAATTTAAATTTCGTAATTTTTTAATATATATTTTTCTTGGCCAAAATTGCTTTAAAAATAATTCTTTATCTTATTTAAACCATTTTTGTAATTGGAAGTATGCATCTAGGACCAACGGTTGCGAAAATAAAGGTCGGTCAGGTTATACGTGGACACACTGTATAATTGTTAAGGATAGGGGGAAATGTACACTTAACAGAGGCGTCCGTTATCAGGGAGTGCCTATCGTAGACGTTTTACTGTAATTACAGAAGTATGGGACAACTTCTCTTGCTATAGAACCTTTGATTAAAAAAATTGATTTTTTTTTTTTATTGTAATAGAAATGCTGATTATAGTCAGGCATTTAAAAAAAATACCACCGAGCCATAGCCTGGTAAAAAAACTTGCTTTACACCGACATTAAAAATAAATAAACAAATAAATTCCTCTTCAAATTGGAAACTTCAAATGATAATGGAATAATTGAGTATCCATATTCATTCAGCAACAGTTCGAATATATATTCACTCCATACAGAAATAGCACAGGAAAACATCAAATAAAATTCCACTCTAAGAAAAAGGTTGCCAAAGTGAACTGGTAACATTAAATCAACAAGACCTCCCAAAATGTAATCTCGTTGATATCATGATAATGCAACGATAAATGACAAATCTCTTAAATATAACTACTGTTCATAAAATATATTGAAGCTTGGTACTAATCTGAATTTTGGAGACCCAAATTAATTTTTTGGGCCTATCTACCAGTATTTAAAATTACAAATGTACGAGATAGGCGTTATATGCAATATTATTTTTAAAATATGCAATATTATTTGAAAGACAGAAGGCAGCACCAGCAAACAATAATTTCAATAATTCAGAAGTCTAAACGGGATTGATTTTACTAGATCTAGCTAAAATTTTTGAAGGTTATTAATTATTTGCTAAATATATAACAAATTAAAACATGTTATATAAAAATTAAGATTTTTATTTTATTTGAGGGGGGGGGGGGGTGCGGATTAATGGGATTTTACCGTTATGATAGACAATATTCTGCTTGACGCAAATTGGTAAAAAAAAAATGACTCACGTATTTTTTGCGTTTTTAATCTTCAGTACTGTTTTTTAAAATAATAATTAGTAATACTTCTTAAGTTTATAACAAAACAAAAATAAAACAACAAAAAAAAACATGAGCTTGTGCATTTACTTATAATTTTTTACACATAGAGGGAGTTTAAAGTGTGAATTTTCCGTTTTATGAATTTAATGAGAAGTAAAAGCGAAAAATGTGGGCCTTTTTATTTGTTCAATCAACATTTTGCTTCTATTTACAGTTTTTTACACATAAAAATTCGCATTTTCCTCAGCGAAACGGATTGAAATACGATACATATAAATAAACTATACAATTTTTTTTCAATTATCCTAAAAATTTAAAAAATATATGGTTTTTAAAAATTTACTTTTCTAAATTTTGAATGTATGACATTTTTTAAAAATCTCGTCTTCCATTTACAGTTAAAACAACAGCATGTATTTATTATTATCATTCTTATAAAGGTAATAGAAGAATAACGCCCTGTTTTTTCTTTTTTTATTATAAGGGTACTGAAAAAAAATAAAAAAGCATAATTCAAATTTATGTACCATAGAAAAACATAAATTTATTTATGTTAAAAATTGTAAATGACTGTTGTTTGACTGGAAACTGTTGTAGACTGAACAAATACAAACAACGTATTTTCTATTCCTTATCATTAAATCTGAAAAATTTCAAAATTAAAATTCTCCCTCTGTAAACAAATGAATGCGTAAAAATGTGCTTTTACTTATATTTGTATTTTATATCTATTTATTTATCATATGTATTTGATCTATCTATAAGTTTTAAAGTTGCATTTACTGAATGGTTTTCGGTTTTAAAATATTCTTTTTTCCATCTTATGTAAAAATTGGCTTTCGGCGGACCTTAAAATCCTTTCCGTTTCCGCGTTAGGCAGATTCCGGCTTATGGAGCAAATATTAATGTTATTTTCAATTGATTCGCCGGGACTTGAAAGTCTTTCCGCCGTAGGCAGATTTCCGGCTTACTGCAGAGCCCGCCTTTGAAAGATTTTACAGTATTTTTACTGTCTGAAAAATTGTCACGAAATAGTGATATGTGAAACTCTTAAAGAAAAAAAATTAAAATAAATAAATACATTTTTATAGTAACATAAAATCAGATTTACTTTATTAACTGACTTAAAAATGATAAAAAAAATGCTTACTGCTTCTAAAAGGACAGACCTCGCAATCCATGTATTGCGAGGCCCGCACTTAACCGACTGTGCTACAGAAGGTTCGTAAACTTTCCACTAAAAGTTGATAAGAATAAATTAAGCGCATGAATACAGTAGGCGCATTTTCGGTGAAATTCCCATAAATGGTGGAAAAATATAGTCCGATTTTTCATGCTTATTATATAACGAATAAGAGTCTTCCTGGAATGAAACATGGTCTTATTCGGTTCATCTTAAATAAATTCATATTATATATTAATTTTAATAAGATCATTTTCGGAGGGAAAAAAATGTGAATTAAAAAGCAAAATAGAGTTTCCTGGAAACAACTGTTATCTTAATCCTTTCACATAAAACAGATTCCTATTATATATCAATTTAAAGAAAATCGCCCGGGCCATTTTCAAGTAATCGACATTGGGAATTTGTAACATCGCTTTTACTTTAAAAATGGGTATTTAGATCTCAAAATACATTTCACGTAGAAGTGTAAAAATTTCAGAATAAGATTAGACTGCAGAAATAAGACTGTTCTAAAAAAATCATAATAATAATATCTATATTTGCTGAGTTATTGAAAATCGGCTATTCGTGTTTTCTTTGAAGTCGAGTTAGTCGTATATATGAGTTACGCCATCTACGAATTCTACGATACGGTACGATACGATTTTTGGCTTAAGGCTGCGTCACTGGATTACTACCGTCTTCCATGAGATAGTTCCTTTATAATTATTGAATATCCGTCACAATTTAATTTTTTTGAAAAACGGTTTTACAACCACTGTATCAAATTAAAGTTATTCTATGTGGATATGTATGGACATTTTGAGAGAGATGTAAAACTTTAAAAACAGTTAACGTCAAAAGAGTACATTACACAGTTTGTTGATTCAATTTGGATAGGGAGATTAATCCAATGAATAATTTTAAACTAGAAAGTTGCAAGTATGCTTAATAATAAAAACCAAAGTTAGAAATATGTTCTTTCCAAATTCTCTAACGTTCAAGTACTTCACTAAATGTGCAATTTTACTAAAATAACTCATTTTTTTTTCAGGAATTACAGATTTTTTAAATCATATTTTTTACTTAAAGGCACTTAACAAAATAGAAAAAAAATGAAACTTTAAACTACGTAGATAAACGCAACGCTGTACCAACAATCGCAGCTGCTCAGTGACTTAACATTTCACGTCCAAGCAATATATCCAATGCTAGCGAGTTCAGGAAAAATTAGCTCCACTACACTTGTTTGCTAGCGTAGCAATATTTTCTGTGGCAATATTTTCGGGGCAATATTTTCAGAACATCCAATGTTTCTTTAACAATTCTCGCTATATATAATGCCACTACATAACCACACTTATTTAATTAACATAGCTTTTCAAAATAACCCCGGAAACATATTCTGAAGATTCATACACGCCATGTGAAAGTTGATGGACGACAGAATAAATATCTAATCCTTCCACATTTTTAATACCGAAAATCTTTGCTATTGTAGGAGAAACCATTTACCTTGCTTTTTTCAGAAAGTAACTTGTGATACTGCTTCAAGTTTTAAGTATGTTATGAAACTATAAATGGAGAATGGATGCAGGTAATTATTGAGATAGCTCATTAGTTTTGCAGTTTTCAAGAATTAGTTAATTTAAAGAGCAACATTATTCTCAAAAATAATTCTGATTATGTTATAATCAGAAATGAGCATTAGCTTTGCGAAAGTGACATACTTGCGAATTTTGTTCCTGTATTTGATTTCACATAGGCCATGTTTAGGCTGTTGGGGATACTGGTACTAGATACTGGTACTAGAGATTATTTTAGTAAAATAATGGAGCAAAGCGTGGGGAAAATGGCGCGGCGCAGAAGAAGAGCACAGGGGAGAAGAAAAAAAGCATCAAAAGACATAAAAGACGGCATAAATGAACAAACAGCATACACAATGCTAAAAAGAAGTTGGTTATATAAGCTCTGAAAAATTTTGCAAACGCTCTCACGTCTTGCAAAAAATTAATTTAATCCACCCACATCCAAAAAAGACCCTCCGTAAAATCTATTCACACTACCCGGTCCTGGACTCTACGTTTGAGTATTTTTATTCAGTTTTGGGATAATTATAAATTAAAACTAAGATGATGACAAACGTATTTATCACAAAAGAAATAAACCCGACCCGTGGAAAAATCGACTTATCTGACACGAGGCTATTCGTTTCCCGAAATTTAAGTTTTTTTCTTAGGATCAGCTGACAAAATTCGCGTTACTTTCTGCGTTTCTTTGACGAAATTCAGAATTTTTTCTCTGTGATAGACAAGCTTGTTATTTGTTTCCGACATTTTTTGTCGAAATTCGCGACATTTTTACTTGGTCGTTTATCAAAATTCGCGAGTTTTTCCGCAACTGATTGAAATATTTGCGTGTTTTTGAGCGATTATTTGTTGAAAACTCGCAATTTTTTGCGCTACCGATTATTGAAATTTGCGATTTTTTATCAGCGACCAATTGAAGAAAATCGCTATGTGTTTTCCAAATCTATGACGAAATTCATTACATTTTTCAAACATTATTTCAAGAAAATCACGGATATTTTTTCCAAAATTCCGGAGAAGGAAAAAGTCGCTGGCATCCTCGAAAAAAACATCGCGGAAGAATCACATGCATCTTAAAGAATTAAAGGGGAGAAAACAGCGCACAGCATTTTTTATTAAGCGGGATTTTCCTATTTTGCATATTCGCGCAATCCAGCACACCATTGAAAAACCGTGCCTCTAAATGAAAACCCCCACACACAACAACAACAACAAAAAAAACCTTCCTGGAATGGCACTCCTGCATCTGAGGATGCTATGCAAAACGAGAATTCTAATTTTCATTCAAAAAACATCATTGACAAAGGGCGTGGTTTCTGCTTTCCAGAAAACACATTGATGTCATGCTGTCATTATTTTTTTAGAATGTAAGATATTTGATATTAAATTCGTACATTGAAAGATATTTACCGATGCACAAACTTGGGAAACCTATATAGAACACCAATTTACAAAAGACTTTCAGAACAGGGACGAGCTTATACTGTTTAAAATTCAGATTTGATATAAATTTCTCTTCGAGAATGTGTTAAACATACTGCTCAGGACTCTCTGAGATTAAAAAATTGCACTAAATATAATTGTTTAATCTCTAATTACATATTACACGTTCACGATTGGAAACGAGAATTCTAGTTTTCATTCAAAAAACATCATTGACAAAGGGCGTCCGTTATGTTACATCCGTTATGTAATTATTCACACAAATGCGACTGCCTCGTTGTTAATATACTTATGAGGGTTCCATGTTAAGAAAATACGAGGATTTTTTATGTCCGTATATTCAGAATAGTGATGATTTTTTTTCGGATCTGAATGTCTTAAACTTGCGGAAGTTTCGGAACTGAATCCCCCCTCGCTCTCTGAAAATTGTCAACTAATTTCAAAAATAGCACGCCGCTCCTAAAACATTGCACGGCGCACCTAAAATATGCACGGCGGATTTAAAAAAAAGCACGGTACAGCCCTGCACTATATATCCTAGTTTAATCTCTAATTACGTATATTAACACGTTCACGATGGGAAACGAGAATTCTAGTTTTCATTCGAAAAAACATCATTGACTAATGGCGTGGTTTCTGCTTTAGAGAAAACACATTGATGTCATGTTGTCAATATTTTTTTAGATTATAAGATATTTGATATTAAATTCGTACATTGAATGATATTTACCGATGCACAAACTTGGGAAACCTATATAGAACACCGATTTACAAAAGACTTTCAGAACAGGGACGAGCTTATACTGTTTTAAAATTCAGATTTGATATAAATTTCTCGTCGACAATGTGTTAAACGTCTTGCTCTGGACTCTCTGAGATTTATTTATTTATTTTATTTATTTTATTTTTATTTGTGAAATGGTGTCCCTTGCCACAAGTAATGGTCATTAAGTTCATTTACAATGCCTTGTAAAGAAAAATAAACGTGTTTTTAAGCAAAGCAATTATAATATAAGCACCATAAACGTTATTCAGTAACCTCTTCCAAGATATCCACTATTCTGAAAAAAGTTGTATATCTTTAAAACCACAGAAACTAATATAATTTCAAGATTTAAGGATATATTTATCAACAATGTTTTTTTTTATGACTCCGACTGAATTTCTGAAACGCTCCTACGCAGTTTTTCTAGTTTAGTAATCCGTTATTTCAACTCATAATATAGTAATTTCGGTTGTTATTACTTCTCAATTAAATATTCTGATGTTCAAAAATGATGTTATACAGACAAACACGATAAATTTACAGAATTAAAATTAACATTAAGATTAGTGCTATTTTATTACTTTTCAAGTATAAATTCAGTTATTCGGTTGAAAATGATTAATTAAAAATGGATAGCATTACAAAAAAACATTAGTTTGTCTTCAGAATACTTATTAATAGACAATAAAAGCTATTCAGATAATTTTCAGAAAATCAGTGAAAGAAAATGGAACTCTATTTTTTATAAGTTCTTCTTTAACACTTCACTGCACGATTTTTTCTATTTTTATAATATATATATATATATATATATATATATATTAAATCTATATATCGGTCTAGTAATGGTGAAAATAGTTAAAAAAAATAAATTTCAAATTTTCAGCTAAAATTTGATATATTATGGCGTGTACTGTGTATACATAATTAGGGTTTTAAAATATTGTATTGCTATATTTTACAAGTAAATGAGCTTAAATTAATTAATTCTTTCTGCTTAGCACTCTGCAACTTTTTTTTTATTTTAATATTACTAAGTATACACTAAAAATATTGAAATTAAATTTTACCTTAATAGCTTGAACGGAATTTTTTTTGCTTCCGAAGAACAAATTGTAATTTGTCAAATGCAGCCCTCTGACATGGACAAAATAAGTGTTATTCCATTCTTTGGAGTGTTCTTTATCAGCGATAGAGATGATATTGGCCAAATTCATGGTACATAATAAGGATTACAGGGTTTTTAGGTATGTGCTAGATGTGGCACGTGGTGCAGTGAAGTGTTAAATCCCGAAAATAAACTATTTTCTGGTGTTTTTAAAGGTAAAGAATGCTATCCGGAACAATGTGTAAGAAATATTTGCATTTTTTTTATTTTACAAAGTGGGCTCTATTAATCTTGAAAACCTAGCTGCTCGAAATAACTTATTATTTATCAAGAGCCGGAGAGTAACTGAAATACCAGGTGTCATATTTTCGCCGTTTCTGGGAAATATATCAACAAATGTTACTTCAGTTTATTAGGTTGCATTACATTGTTGTAATGTATTATAGTATGCGTTATCTCTGTACAAAATTTCATATATAAATATATTTTTATGATATATCATAACTACTTGTCTGTATCATGTTGTTCTCTTATGATTGTATCTTTAATTTCGAAGATGAGATTTCTAGAGTATAAACAAAATACGGATTTATAATTTTTTATTATATGTATTTGATACTTTAAATGTTCTTTTCATAAATATAAGAGAAATGATTCGCATTTATTAATTTTTAAATGTATTTTTTTACACCCAGCAGCTTTGTGTTTATTTCAATGCGTATGTTAATAATAGTTGCTTAAACCACAATGCAAAAACTTATTGATAATAGGTATTTTTGCAGAACAGAAATGAAAATGAAAACAATATATGTTAGTATTATATTTTATATGTTATTTTTATGTTTCTTTCTTTTCTTTTTTTTTTACTTTTTTTTTTTTTTTTTACATAATCAATCTACTTACTTTAGAAATAGTAAATACAACAAATATACTGCAATGTATGGTGTAAAATATGGTAAATATACGCATATATTTCGAAGAATATTCCCTTTTATTAATATACAGAAGATAATCTTCAATAACATAAAAAAGAATAAATAAGATTTAGTGTCTCAACTTTTCAGTAGTTTTTTTGTGACAAATAACAAGAATTCAGAAAATGCAAAGCTTGAATCGAAAAAAGTCTACAGCCATTTCTTATGTTTTCCTTTGCATACGTACAGAAAATTCAAATGGATCGAGACCTTCATATTCCATTTATAGTAATTCATATCTATTTTATTACAAAAAGTATGTTTTATATTTTTTAAAAGAACATATTTTACTGTCACGTATGAATAAAATGAAATTATATTTCAAACCAAAGTCATAATAAAAATTATAATTTAAGATATTTTTGTTGTAATTTTTTAGAGTTTTATGGTTACATTGCAACTCCACACTCATAACTTTCGACAGTTTCTAACTTTGCTTATTTCCCTCATTAACAAAAAAGCAGCGATATCACAATATAGGTTAGTTATGGGAATAGCTAGAAAAGCATCTGCGGTGGTAAATGTAAGGAAGAAACAGCAAAAAAAGGGTATGTTGTGGTCTTTATTTGAACTAGTCCGAGTCACTACCATTTTCATTTAATTTCAAACAGGCAATTTTAAACAAAAGGAATAACTGCGCATAACTCTATATGTTGTGTAAAAAAACATATTCCCATACATTTTCTCTCCTTTTTAAATAAATAAATAAATAAATAAATAAATACATAAATAAATAATGTATGAGGGAAGTTATTAAATTCTCCATTCCATGTACTTAGTATTAGTCAGCTTTTGATAATAATGGACTTCATTCGTAATTATCTTTCGTAATTTCAGTACTTGCAGCATTAAGTCCTTTAGAACATAGTTATCAAACTTACAAGTAAAACTGTACTATAATCATTTTTAATTAGAATATTTTAATTTGAAAGGAGATGCAACTAGAAATTTCAACTTCATGAAATTTTAATATTTTATTAGTGTACATTTTTTAAACAGAAATCCGAACGCAAAAGAAAGAAAAAAACTTTCAATAACGTTGGAGCAGGAATCACCAAGTAATTTAATTTTTGATGATAATTTTTTCATAAAATTTGTATAATGATTTTCAATATAATAATCCTTAAAAAGATTTCATAAGTTTTATGAAATTATATTTCATAATATGCATAAAATTTTCTGAGTTTATATTCATTTTTATCTGTATTTTTTTTTTCACTGGCAGCAAAAAGTGGAGTTTACACTCTAAATTTGGGAAGAGTGAAAAGTTCACTTTTTGAAAGAGTGACAGGCATTTTTACTCTTTTTGGAGTGAGTTGTATAAAAATACACTCCTTAAAGAGTGGAGTTTTCCACTCTCTAGAAAGGAGTGAGATGTCTCACTCCTGAAAGAAGAGTGACTTACATGTGCATTGCTTATTAACCAATCATAGCAGCAAGGGGACGACACCCTTTAAAGATAAGAAAAATGATCACTTTTTCGTCCGCCATTTTAAGATTAACAGATTAGGATATCATTAAAATTATTCTTTGGAATACGTAAAATGAAGGTAAGTCTTGTTTAATTTTAAGCATTTATCCGTGTAGATATGTGGAATGTCCAGATTATGAGCTCAATAGTTGTATGTTTGTATAGCAAAAGATTGATCGTGGAGTATTCATAAGTGATTGTGAGATTTCTTCATGTAGCGATCTGAAATGTAATTCTTTTAAGGGGACCGGGAAAGCCGTATCTCCGCCATGTTAAATTCACCAACTTTATGTACCCTTTTCTCAGAAATGGTGAAAGATAGAGGTCTAGATTTTTTAGAGTAGTTTGAATAACATGCTTTACGTTTTTTAACTGACCATTTTCGTTCTAAAGTATTGTGAGATTTCTTCATGTAGCGGACTGAAATGTAATTGTTTTAAGGGGACCGGGAAAGCCGTATCTCCGCCATGTTAAATTCACCAACTTTATGTACATTTTTCTCAGAAACCCATTGGCCGTAATGTAACGGAAAACTTTTAACTGTCCCTGTAATTAAACTATACATCCGATTTTTATGAAATTTGAAATGACTCGACAAACGTTTGCAACAATTATATATTTAAAATTTCAGACTATTCGGTTGGGTAATTTTTGTTCTGTTATATGCGGGTGTTGAATTCAGACCCTTATCTCCGGGAGCGATTTCCGTGGTTCCGGAGAGGGGGGACAATATAGAGTTCCGGGGGGGGGATTGCACTTTTTGACCATTGAAAACATAAAATCTCAATTCTTCCGGAGGGGAAATGCCCCCCCCCCCCTTTCCACCCCCTGAAATCAACACTGACAGACAGACTAAACGACGAATATAGGGGCTACGTATTTATATAATTACGAACGCACCTAAAAAAGGAATAGAAACATGAAAAATCGAAGTTTTGAAAAAAAGTCGATTAAAGATTTATTGCCATTAAGCTGTGAAGTACTCTTAGAAAGAATGAATAATTTCAACACTTATTTTTTATATATATAAACATGTGTGATACATCGTTGGAGAGACAAAAGTTTAAACTATTTAATGATATAAAAAAATAAAAATCGCTTTTTAGGTGCGTTCGTAATTATATAAATACGCAGCACCTATAGTCGTCGTTCAGTCCGTCAGTCTGTCCGTCTGCCCGCATATAACAGCGCAAAAACTACCCAACCGAATCGTTTGAAATTTAAAATATATAATTGTTGTATAATTCTGCCGCGTCATTTCAAATTTTATGAAAATCGGATGCATAGTTTAATTACAGGGACAGTCAAATTTTTCAGTTACATTACGGCCAATGGGAAAAATTATTGCAAGTGCATTTTAATGTTCCTTAAACAGCCTTCCGAATGGTCTGAAATTCTAAATAGGACGGATATGCCAATAATAGTCACCCTTTGATGTTTTTGGTTCATAAAAGAATAAGTAATAAATATTTAACTTTAATTAATTTTTTTATAATTTCCCCTTGCATGTTTTATAAAACTGGTTTATTGTTGACACTTTTAATCAAACCAATTAGGAAGTAGAAAATATTGTTTCAAAGTTTTGCTGTTTTTCTGTGAAAATCTTAATGAAGAGGCTAGGAGCTGGCTTCGTTTAATTAATTTATATATTATTTATTTTCTTGCAAAATTTGAATGCTTTTGTTTGAGTAGCAATAGAAAACTTAGACTTTTATATACTAACGGTCATTTACGAAATTTCATTTGTTTTTAATGTTTTAAGAGAGGGTGTCTATTACTAGAATGGTTAATTAGTCATTTTCCACCAAAACGTTTTAAATAGCTGCTTTTAAGTTAGTTTATGTGATTAATAAAATTTCAATATTTTATTCTTTTTTTATGTATATATACTTTGCTATTTTAAAATCTGGCAATCAAACCAGCTAGGTAGTAGAAAATATTGTTTAAGAGCACAGCCAAAGTTTGGCTCATAGGGCTTAATACCTCTCCTTTTAAATAAAAGCAATTAAGTTACAGAAGCTATTAAAAATCTATTTTCTGTGTTAAATGTTTGGTTATTCTTATCTGAAAAAAAAGAAAAAGAAGGAAAAAAAAGTAATATTCCTTAATTTATAGGCAATTATCATGAAACTGGTAAATCTGCAGATCAGTGGCCTCAAACATCAGTTCTACAGTTTTATTTTGAAATTATTTTACTTAGCATTTAAAATATTCAAC
This sequence comes from Maratus speciosus, assembly GCA_963932465.1. Taxonomy (NCBI): domain Eukaryota; kingdom Metazoa; phylum Arthropoda; class Arachnida; order Araneae; family Salticidae; genus Maratus; species Maratus speciosus. Next base: position 257,470,316 of record OZ010800.1, on the reverse strand, counting down.
TCACAATATCATTTCTTTCATATTTGCAATATTAATTATTATAAATGATATATCAAGTAGTCTCTGGAAGATTAATTGTTAAAAATAGCGAGACAAAACTAAACATCACTAACATTCCAAAAATTTTTTTTTATTATTATTACCTTTTAAATCCCCTACTGTTTCAATAATTTAATAGCTGTAATTGCCTGATATTTAGTATTTTAAACTATCCATCTAAAATAATTAAAACATTGATCGTCTGATAATTACAATAATTGATGCAAACAGTAAATGATCATCACAAATATTTTATTAATTACAGGTATCCTTATTGTTAATTTTTTTTGAAAATAACCATTTTGTCTCATTAGTATGTTTTCATTAAATTCTGGTTCTAAATACAGTCATAAAAACAATTATATTTATTACTTTTTATGGGGTGTCCATTACTGGGCTTTTGGGTGTTTTGGTATATTTCTGTTATTTAAAATTAAATTTCGATTCACATTGGGAAATGAGACTATAAGAATGGTTAAATATTGTTGATAGATTAATATAATATTGAAAAAACTGGAATGTAATAATTATAACTATTAATAAAAAAATAATTTTAAAAGAAATTCCTTAAGAGTGTCCATTACTGGCACATCTACCTTATTTAATTGTTGCAAAATTTTGTCGAGTCGTTTCAGATTTTATGAAAATCGTATGTACAGTTTAATTAAAGGGAGTCAAAAGCTTTCCGTTAACTTTAAGGTCAATAGGAAAAAATTATTTCAAGTGCATTTTAATGATGTTACAGTCTTTTGAACAGAATGAAATTGATATGCACTTATAAAGTTCACCAAAATATACATTCAGCACAATATGCGGTGCAAAAAATATTTATAAAATTAGTTATAGTACGAACGCACCTCATTTGCCACGTTTGACGAGCAATTTCCAACTTGTTTCTATTTCCGAGATCAATCTTTTCCTATAAAACATATAAAATCTATTTTGCTCATATTCGCAAAATACAATATCTACGCGAATAAAAAAAATTAAATTAAACATGGCTTATCGCGTCATTTCATTCATAAGTATTGTATTAATTTAATTTTTCAGCAATGACAGACGAAAATTAGAAATCATGATTAAGTTAAGGAATATGTTTAAAAGAAAAATATATACATATTCCAGAGAACTTAAAAGTTTAACTTTAGACTCCATGTTCCTATTAAATAAAACAAAAGCAAATGACAGCGGATAAAATATTTATATACATACTTAATATTTAAATCATGCTTAGAACTTATTTTAAAAAGATGTGAGTTTATAAGTATTGTTTTTTAAATGGGAAAATTAAAAATATTTTAGAACAATAGGACTTTGCAAAAATAGCAATAATTTAAAGAAAAAGTACGGTTTTATATTTAAAACAAAAATTAAAATCAAATCAAACATTGTTAAACATATAACAGCCGCTGATTAAAAAGTTATTAATAAAACTTTAAAAGTAATATCTTTATAGGGCATGCAATAAAAGCAAACACAAAGGATAAGATTGGAATAAAATATTTTAGTTTATTACTATTAGTAATCTAATTTAAATTCGTATGTAACATTAACTGATTTTTTCCCTAAAAGTTCAATTAGTGTTACAAACTATGAATTAAATAAATATTGCTAATAAAGTATTTTATTCCAATCTTTACTACGCTTGTATCTATTTTCATTGCATTCTGTAAAAGATGAGATTCTTTTAAAATGACCATAGAAGCGAAAAAAAAACGACTACATAAAAAATGAACATTCACTTTTATGAAAGACTGACTATTCACTCCTACCAGGGGTGAAAAACCGCACTCCTTTAGCAAGAGGGAATAGTCACTCCTCCGAAAAAGTGATTATCCACCCCTGTTTAGAGTGAATATTCACTTTCCAGGAGTGACTATTCACTCTTTCAGAGAGTCAAAAATTTCACTTTTGCTCAGAGTGTATAGTCACTCTAAAGAGGTTGGGCATATTTTGACTCTGCGATAGAGTGAATGAGTGAATAGTCACTCCTTTTTATTTAGAGTGTATGGTTTAACACGATCTTTTCTGCGCAATTAGAACTTTGAAATTTTGGGCGCAGCAGCATTTTTACAAAAAAAAAAAAAAAAAAAAAAAAAAAAAAAAATGCGGATGTACTATTGCATATGATGCGCGTGGACAAGGTTTTTACAGGGAAATCTACAATGAATATAATTTAAATACAAGATACTAAAGTGCCTACTATTGATCTAGATTTTATAGCATCTACAGAAATGTTAGTATTGATCTACAAAAAATTCTCATATAAATTCTTTTTTTTTCTTATTTTAGCATATGTGAAACTTCTAGTTCTTCGAAAAACAAATATTTTATAAACAGAACACTGCAGAGTTCTGCTTGATTAAAAGTAATGAAATAGTTACTATGGTTTGAAAAATTATATACATATAATTTTCAATATACATGAATTTTAATTTTTTTTATAATAACTTTTTGACTGTCAAAACAGTGTTGCCAGATTGAGGCTTTTTTAATTCAGATTATTTGACTGTCACCACTTTTTTTAAATAGTATAATTTGCCTTATTTTTCAGAATTTTTAATCTATTTTTAAATAGACCGAATATTTCTATTTCAAAAAAGCGGTGACATTCAACAATCTGGTGGACAAAAAAGTCCACAGTCTGGCAACACTGTGTCAAAATTATGGTGTCCAATATATGTACATCTCTCTTCATATTGTTTAATAATAACCTCACAACATCTGCTATCACCGAAAGTAAATACAATGAAAGACAAATTAAATTAATTATCTCTGCTCCGTTTATTAAATGAATTATTCCGTCTAAGAAAGTTAAGTTTCTCCTTTTCAATGCGAAACTAGTTTAATTAAGGAAGAATCAGAAAAGTTTTATTTTATATTTTCAGTTTATTAGAGAACCTATAATGAAAGAGTATGAAAGAGAAATTACCAAATATGAAGCGTCTGCTTAATTTATCTTCTTTAAATATTACAAAAAATATTAATGGAATTATATTTTTTAATGGATAGTTCTTATGAATTTTAAAACGAAAAAGGAAAACGTTTAATTTGCAACACAATCTCGTCTGCAGTTAACACATAAGATGCTCAAAGATATGTATATGTACCATGACACAAAAACGTTGCAGCAAACGTGTTAAGGCACAAACATTGAAACAGACATAGACTGAAAATAAAATCGGCAGTGGATGAAAATAGATGCTTATTAAAGGACGTCTATTAAGCTATTTAATATCTGGTAATTTCATGGACACGTCTCAAATTTTTGTGTCAATAGGTATTTACAAAATAAATTTATAAATAAACGAAGTTACTCTTTTAAAGTCAACTTGATATTATCTTATAAACCATTCATTTAAAAATACCTATTAAGTAAGAAATAAATTAATCAAATTTACAGACCATTTAATTGATACAAACAGTGATTTGACAGATTACGGATACATTTTGTTAAGATCACTGTATTTGTTACTTACATAAAAAGTTAATATTACTTTAATTATTTGTATTTTACTTGTAGTTCTGTTATATTATTGCAAATACCGTATATACTCGCGTATAAGTCGACCCCCTAACTTTCGAATGCAAATTCTGGAAAAAATCAAAAACCCGCGTATAAGTCGACCCCCTAACTTTTTGCTTCAATTTTGCACAAAATCAAACCAAAGATTTCACTTGCCAATGCAAAAAGGTAGTAAGTTAACAAAAACAAATCCTTGAAATTTTTTTTTAATGATAAATTATTATTATTTGTATATTTTATATATTATTTTTCAATTCATACACATAAAATGCCATATTTTTGCAGTATTCGAAGGTTTTTTTTTTTTTTTTTTTTTTTTTTTTTTTTTTTTTTTTTTTTTTTTTAACTGACTCGCGTATAAGTCGACCCCCCAAATTTGCTTACAGAAAATTGTCAGAAATTTCTCGTCGTATACGCGAGTATATACGGTAATTACATTTTTTATGAAATTTATTTTATAAATATTCAATGACTTCGTTTTTTACTTATATATAAGAATAAAAAATATCCCATATGTTCATCTCATTTTCAGTTTAAATACACAAGAGTATGGACGCTAATGTTATGGTATTTTACCACTTTTAGGATTCCGTACTTAAAATGTAAAAACGGAACCATTATAAGGTCCCTCCTGTGTATGTTTGTCTGTCTGTCACAGCCCTTTTACTCGCAAACCATAGAATGTGGAAAGATCAAATTGGGGGAAGTAATAAAGACTATTGACCAACATATTCACAGATTAATAAACATTCACAAATATATTTAAGAAAAATGTATAGGGCTAATTAATTTACTTGAAAAACATCTTTTATTTGTATATCGTAATGGGTATTGTGTGAATGTTCCGTCTGAATTAAAAAATAAATGTATTTTAATTTTAGCAATTATACACTGGTTATCAAAAATTAAGGAAAAGTCACAAAAGCCAATTTTTAAATACGGGAATACTCAAAAGGAAGGTAAAAAAGGATAATTCGAATAATTACTATTCCTGCATAACAGCTAGTCCATATAACATCTCATTCAGGTCACACATGGTCACAAGAGTCACAGTCACTACGGCGAAGCAAAAAATAGGAAATTACATACGTCTCCTTTATGAGTCTCAAATGACTACTATATGTGACTCCACTGACAGGTCACTGTGACTGCTGCTTTGTGGCGAGTCAACAGGTGACTTTACAATGTCATTTCATTGAGACTCTCGTGTGACTCTCATCTGGTGACTCAATTTCAAAGTCATTGTGCACGTTGCATTATGATAAATCACCAAATAATGTCAAATTAAAGTCACATGGTGACTTTTCACATTTTTTCACAGTGGTGACTTTACAGTAAGGTCTCTGTTACCATTTGTCAAAGTCATGTGACAGAAAGTCACCATGTGACTTTAATGTGACATTATTTGTTGATTTATCATAATACAACGTGCACAATGACTTTGAAATTGAATCTCCAGATGAGAGTCACACGAGAGTCTCAATGAAACGACATTGCAAAGTCACCTGGGGATTCGTCACAAAGCAGCAGTCACAGTGACCTGTCAGTGGAGTCACATATAGTAGCCATTTGAGACTCATAAAAGAGACGTATGGAATTTCCTATTTTTTTGTTTCGCCGTAGTGACTGTGACTCTTGTGACCATGTGTGATCTGAATGAGATGTTAAATGGACTAGCTGTTCTGCAGAGATAGTAATTTTTCAAATTATATTACTTCCTTTTGAGAATTCGCGTTTTTAAAAATTAGCATTTTGTGACTTTTCCTTAATTTTTGATAACCAGTGTATTTTCTGAGATATCGTCGAAAATGTAGTGCAAAAATATGTCTCCCCCCTTTCCTATTTCCGAATCTACTGAAACTAAAACTATGAAAAAATTAGATATTGTAGACGTTCACTTAAAACTCGGAGGAAAACTATAGCTATTAGACTATATCACATAGTTTTTGAGAAAAGCGCATTTTCCCGTTACACATGAATTTCGATTTGAGGGCATTCAGAATAAGTGTTGAGGAGCTCTAGAGGTACCTATCGTATCAGCAGTATAAAAGCATTGTCAATAATGATATTCAAAAAGATTCGTCGGTAATTAGCCGAGATATTAACCCTTGAAGACATGGGCGGTTTGATCACACATAATGAACGGGGCGGAGTACTCTATGTACCATCAGCTTTTAAAGCCAGATAACAAATTTTAATGATATATTTGCGTAATGTAATGGACAGTAGCAGTATAAAAGCAATAAATATGAAATTGTTAAAAACAGACTAATTTAATTAGAATTAATCACATAAATACTATGGGATTCGCGACAAGTTTGCACTGAGTGGATCTCTCAATATGTCTTGGAGTCTTTAAAATTAATTAAAAACCTATTTGGAAAAACGTGGCACGGATCAAGGCGGCATTGCAATTTTGCGACCTGCTTTCGAAGAGCTTTTAGCACAATGTCAAGCTTAAACTTTGAATAAGGGTTTTGTTTTAACTACAGAATTTAACTACTTGAAAAAAGAAAAGATTATTACTACGTTGAATTTAGTTTTATGAGATGCCTAGTAAAGTTTAAATATGCGTTACTTTTACTGTCAATACTGAATTTAGTTCATCATAAACATATTAGAATAAGATTAAAAGAAAGAGTTATCCTGAATAGCAATATTTGGTATTATTTAGGCTTCGTATTTCTTTAAACTTTTATGTTATACCAATCCAAATTTTTCTAGTATATACAGCAAAAACACAACCCTAATTTGAATAGTTTTTTCAAAGTCTAATTCTTTAAGCAACTAATTTTTAATAATGCAGTTAATAATTCATATATGTATTGTACGAAACCCTCTGAGAGCGAATAATACGCGCATTTGACCGTTCATTTATTAATCTAACACTGTGATTCGTAATTGCTTGTGACAATTGCGCTCATTTAATAATTATGTGAGTATTTATTATAGAGGATTTTTTTTTTTTTTTTTTGACACAGCGTAATGCACAGTGAAATATGTAGAATCAAATGAAATTTCATATATCATTTATTTATAATTAAAAAATAAATAAACTACTATAGTAATTGTGAATACTATTATGCAAGCTTCTTTTGTGATAATGTTTTTTTTTCTTAATCGCTTCTACTTATCTGAAAATTTACGAAAAATTCTAAATAAAATTGGAGGACGGACGATTATATCCTTAAATGTTTCCTAAAAAGCTGAGAAAAGTTTTCACAAGGGTATTATTAATAGTATTGGCAATCTGCAGGTACTTTTAAAATACTTTATATAACAAAATATCATTCATCACAAAAATTCAAATATTAAAGAACAAAATGCACGAATCTATAAATAAATGTGTTTAATTTTATGCAGCTAAATATTGTTTATGTATTAAAATTCAACACCACACTCTATAGTCAAAAACGTACTTTAAATTACGGTTCATATCTTTAAAAATAGAGTCCTTTAGATAGAATCGTGTAAATCTTTAATTATTTTTAAAAAAAATAAGCAACAACATATTTTACCTAAATTTATGTGAAAACTTCCAGTTCATAATTTCTACTTTCATTCTTTCACATTATCAGTTCTCTTCCCTATACAACTTCCTGTTGGCTGTTCTCCGGAATTTCCTTTAATCCAATTGATGAATAAACCTGTCCCTGAAATTCACTTTTCTTACATATATATAAGAAAAAATAAATCATTATTTGTACTAATTATGATACAACTATACTATCGATACGAGTTTGCTATAAATTAGAAATATCTTGTGTTATATACGTTGGTTTTATTCTGATTAAACTATACTGCGACATAATTGTCATATTTTACCTTTGATGTATTTTAAATTTAAATCACGCTTTAAATCACACAAAAAAATTAGATTAATATGGCAAATTCAATTTTCAACTAAACAGCAATGACATTACAATATGCTTGCAATTTTATTTGACATTTTGCCGTCAATTTTGTGTTTTAAATTCAATCGTTTCTATTTAAATGTAGTTGACATAGTTTTCTATTTCTATGTAAGATGAATATTTACTCATGTGCTTCGAAGCAGCAATGTATTCGCATATGATATTCTTATCCTCCCGTGAAATTGTTTTACGAATAGTTTGGCAGATGTTTGCTGAGGTGTATCATTATTTACGGAGAGTAACCTTTCACACACTTTAAAGAGCACGTTTTGAATGTTGCTTCTTTTTGAAAACATCGGATGGATATTTGAAAGAATTATAGACTTAAACTTTCACTATCTCCTCTTGTAGAGATATAAAATAAAACACACTGTTTGTAAAACAATCTCATAAAATGTCATAAATTTAATATGTTTAATATAACATTTATTTTTTTAATTATGGAAATAAAATATTTATTCTCAAAAACTATATTAATAATTTATCAATTATTGTTAATTTACTATTTACACAGGGCGATATTTTTTTTTTTGTCTAGTGCCTGGAATATTTTAACGAATTCTTGGGTAATTTTGTCTGATAAATTAGAAAGTAACTTCTGTTTTTCTCAACCAGGTCCTGTTTCTTTACTGTATTCATATCCATTTGACTCTATTACACTGTAGAAAGAGATTTTCAACAGTGCACATGGGCTGATATTAGTGTGGTTTAGGGAAAATAAGCAAGTCTGTTGCTCTAAAAAATGTTAGAAATATGTTACTAACAAGGTCTTTGTAGTTTTTACTTCTCTGTTTCAGATGGAAATTTTGCAGTGCATATTTTTGTCGAAATTTGTGGATTTATGAGCATACGAATCATTAGCCCATAAAAAATCCCTGCTATACACGCTATATATATTTTTCTATACACGCTAAGCACTTTGACTAACACCTAATATGTAGCAGAGGGATGTTAAATATTTTAAAATCTAGACCAGATGTGTTAAAATCAAAGATCTTATTTGTATCCAGGGTGCCAATTTCGTATATGAATGTTGTTTATTTTTTAAACACCAAAATATCCCCCCCCCCCACCGCCCAGTGTTATACAGAAAATATCGTTGACTACAGTGTTATTATCGATTTAGTTCCTTAAAACAAATATTAACTTCTGATTTTAAAGTTTTGTTTTGCAAATGTATATTTATTTTTTTTAGTGAGAGTAATTCTTATTTTTCATTTAACCATACACTGAGAAGCTAGAAGTTAATTAAAAGATAGCTATGCACGATTTGGAATGTATACCCAAAATTTACATCTATCTTAACGAAGATTTTGCAAAATATTATTTCTTTTTAAAATGGTTATCGAAAATCCATACTTAACGATCATCAATACAATGTTATATGATTAAATATTTTTTATAAATATTTTTGAAAGTTTAGCTGTTGATGCAAACATACGCAAATGACTATTTTAAAAAAATAAAATATCTTTAAAAAATATTCAAATAATAAATCGTTTTTTTGAAAAATTAAAGAGGTAAACTGCTTTTTAAAGTTATTTCGGAATAAGAGTAAATTGAAATTAGACTTAAAAGAAAATTTTAACTAAATGCTTCTTTTTAATTAAGCCTTTGTTGCTTTACAAAACAATAGCAAACGAAAAGTTCCAGAATGAACCTGTGTTGAAAAACATCTACATGTTAATGTAAAGAAGGCAAAAATGATTTTTTTTTATTAAAGAGACAAGACCTAAAAACTGAAATATTAGGTAAAAGTTGTGAATTTTTTTTCAGCATTAAGAAAATATTATTGTGAAATATTAACCCATAAATGCCATGTGTTGACTTTCGGTAATATACCCGATCTAGACTTCTAAAATACTATCATAAAATATTGAAGTTTTAATGCGTTACCAATAAAATACATATTGAAAATATTATTAAATCAATTTTCAACATGTAGATAACAGAAATAGTATGCTATTTAAGAATAAATATAGATTTATTTTATCAATTGTTGCTACATATGTGCATTTTGTTTCGTTTGGAGGCTTGCGAAATACCCATTTTGTCCTGCAGTGAGTAAGTAAAATGTATTCCTTCTCATAGTTCTTAACCCTTTCAGGGGCAAACTACTTCTATTCGCAAAATGCTGAAATGAGTGACTGACACCAGAATTTAAAAACAAATTAATTTAAAAATAAGCAAAAGCTTTTGGTCACGTACTCAATAAATAGACGTTTTTTATTCGAATATTCTGGTGCCAATGTGGCATTTAGAGATTAAAATTAGGTGGTACAAAAATTAACCACCGCACTCGAAGGGGTTAAAATTGATGTGTGTATAATATTATGCAATTTTGATACGGAAAATTAATTTTTCAATTAAAGCATAGTGTTGCCGATTGGCAATAACCTGTTTTTAGCTGTACACGGTCCTTAAAATAAAATAGGATTTTTAAAATATTTTTCCGCATTATTTATTTAAGAAATTAAAGACGAAAAACACTTTTAAATTGATTTTTAAAAAATCAGACATTTAAAGATTCATATTTCATACATTTCAATAAGACATATAAATACGGAACTTACTTAAAACGCATCGCAGACGGTTTTTCTAGATCGACAAAATTATAAGGGGATTCTTTGTGTGATCCTTTAAACGAACTAGAAACGCAATATAGTTCATTTTCAACAGCGAATAACAGTAGTAAACCTCATTAAATTATAAAACCTACTTACCATTCCGTATATATTTACATTTCGAATTACAAGACATCGAATTTATAAACATTTCTTAATTGAGTTTAAATAAATGTATATTGGCAGGAATAACATAAATTCAATGAAAATATATCGTCTGAAAAATGAGGTAAAAATTAACTCTGCAGATATTAAAATAATTATATTCTGTGTATTATGTGTAATGTAATCTCAAGCAAGAAGACAGTTTAAGGAAAACAGTGAAAATATTTTGACTATACTGAATAAACGAAAATGTGCTAAACTAATCGAAATTCTTTAAGCTGATAATTTTTTTTTTTTTTTAATAATACACCTTATTTGTTTTAAATATTTTTTATGATGATAACTTTTATTTTATTTCCTAAGATACATTGTTATATTTTTAAAAGTTTTTTAATCTCCAATGTAAACTAATTATATTTTTAACATATTTCTTTTATTATATTTATTTTCATTTTTTTTTTCATTTCGATCTTGAATTAAAAATGAGTTTCTTGTGCTCTTGTTATTTTTATTTAATATAAATGGTAACAAGCATCGGCGTTGACTCTTGCCTCTTACGGAAAGAAATGTGGAATCATCAGATCGTTTTCGCTTCTCCCGACGCCACAGAATCATCAGTGAGGCTGGAAATTTTCTACAAGTGTCTGTCAGAACCTCTTCGGGAATTTTACACCATCACAGTTCTTTTTGCGGTTCACTTTCTTGACCTGGGAAATGTTTTTTCTCATTGGAAAGCACCTAATGCAGCGGTCGGAGCATATTGGTCAAATTTTATTGTTCTTACCGATATCTTTGATCAATAATCATTAAGAGGCATTTTTATAAGATATGTAATAGGAATATATCATGAAGATTATTGAAAAAGAAAATACTGGTTATAACAATAAAATTTGTCCTAATGCTCCGACACCTGTATATGCTGTTATATTTTAGCATTGATGAATTCAACGTGAGAAAAATTGTTATTTTATATAAATAGTTTTAAAAATTAACACAAATTTGATATGGTTATATTTATAATTATTTTCATGTTATTTTATTTCTGAAATAGTCAGTACTAGTTAAATCAGAAAACATTTGAAAAACATACGTCGAATGAGTCTGTACAATAGCAATTTAAACAGAATAACGTTACACAATTTATTGTTAGTTTACAACAGCAACATTTTAATACTACTTGTGGCTGTTGATACCTTGGAATACATTCGTCTTTAGAAAAAAAAAAAAGAGAGCAAAACATCCTGCATCATGCACAGATTATTAAACAATTTCTAACATTAACAAAATATTTTTTAAGAAATTTAATTTTTTCATACAATAAAATGAAATATCTAAATAAGGAAATAATAATAATAATAATAATAAACACATAACGATTTATAAATTCAACCATACCCATAATTGCTATACATGTACGGTAATATGTGCGAATTTGTTTCGTGCAATCCGGTATATGATGATTTATAAAATATATACATACCACTTAATGCACTTCCCAACCATATTTCTTTCACGTACCCCTTTCATAGCCTTTTCATTTCGGAGTATACCCATCTCTCATAAACACGCTACCCTTTCCACTCCACTCAACATGCTTTTTTTATTCCATTAGTAATCTTATCACAACCGTGTAATAAATCAATACAAGTTACATTGACATTTCCTTGCATTTTAATGTTTATATCGCTTTTAAAAATATTAGCCAAACATTAAGAAGAATCAATAAAGCATTAAACGAAATTTCAACAATCATACGGTGATTATTGATCAACAAGTTTTAAGAAAAAATATTGAAATCTGAAGGTCTTATGTAACTTGCGATCTGGCGTAATTTAGCCGTCCTGCAATTTTTAGTAAAGACGGAATAATAATAATAATAATAATAATAAAACTGGTGAGAACAGAATATTTCATAATGATTAATTGAAGTTTAGGGGGGATATATGAAAGATAGGGGAAATATATAAACTCTGTTGCGTGCTTATCAGTGGCAGGAGCTACTAACATGCATTACCAATGAATTATTAGGTATAGTGGGCATTTTCCATCAGTTTGCGTGTAACATATTTGATTTACACATGATACTAACTTTGTAATCTAAAAGTATCAATATTCTTTATGTCTTTGGTAAAACCATTTTTGTGATTTCCGCGATTACCGATATCATTTTCAGGTAATCCTAGTAGGCCAGCCACGCACCTCCAGAAGTACGCATATCCCAGGGGCCGCTGCACCATTTCCATTAATTATCGATAATAGTCATATTTATTAACGAATCTGTATGGGCGATAAATATCACTTACTTCATAAACATTATAGAGATATTGTGGTGTATTTTTGTTTTTTTACTTTCATTATATTTGATGCATTATAACACCATTAAAAGACATCGCAAACGAATTGTCCCTACAGATATAACTCAGTAGAATACTTTGGCACATCCTAGACCAAATATTCTACTTATTATGTAGTTTTGCGACAATTTTTTATCGTCCACTTCAGCCATGCATGTAATCTCATTAATTTCGAAATAGCGTAACATCAATAAAATGCGCTTCAAATGGTTTTTCCCATATCTATAATGTAACAAAATATTTCGTGTGTTAGTCAAGACGAACTAGAAATGCTACACAGTTAATTTTAAATTAGGAACATTCTACATTATTCAATCACATATAAAAAATTACATAGCATTCTGTGAATATTTGCCTGAGTTAAAATCGTGGATAGTCAGACAATTAGATAAGTTGACTTCAGACTCAAAATATAGGAACAAATGTAGCGCTGGTCTTCATATACCGATCACTGCCGAAATACGACTCAAATGAGCTGAATCAATGTTCTACACTCGCATTTATAGTAGCTAATCAATCACATTAGCCTAATTACCATCTACGCCACACACAGTAACATCGGTGGTCAGATCCAGGGACATTTAATCACATATTGTGAAAGAAAAATAAATGACATATAAGTGGTTTCACGGACAAATGTTAAAAGTCGGTTGGCACGATCAAAAGAAAAAGTCCTTCCGGCGAGTGCCGGGAGGAAGAGGTGGCTTTCAAATTCCTTATTTTAAAAAAGCCAACTTATATTGAGTTTGATTAAATAACGTGCATTAGTTTTCGAGATAAAGATTTTGCAAAAATCATGAAAAATTCAGCATACCAATACTACATTCTGTGCAATTTACATCTAAACCGAATCAGTGACAACAACGTCAAACTGAATCTAAAGTTTGATGAAAATCCATGCATTAATTCTTGAGATATTGCGGAAATGATACAAAATGTAGCACAGCAGGGTCACTGTCGGGTGATATTCATTAAAAACTAATCAGCACCAGTTTATATCAAGGTCTAACTGAATCTAAATTTTTATTCAATTCCGTGCATTAGTTCTTGAGATAAGAGTTGTTGCTGAAATTGTGAACAAATGCAGCATAACAGTGCTACCTGTTGCGTGATATACACCAAAACTTGATAAGGAACAACTTAACTTGTAACTGAATCTGAAGTTAGATGAAAATACACACATTAGTTCTTGAGATAAAGGTATTGCAGAAATTGAGATAAATTTAGCATAGCAGCACCATCTGTTGTGCAATATATATCAAAAACTAATCAGGATCAGTTTACATCAAGGTCTAGCTGAATCTAAAGTTTTGTGAAATTCTGTGCATTAGTTCTTGAGATAGAGCACCCACAAAATTTTTCTCACACACAGACATTTTCTAAAAAACCATCAAATCGTCTTTAAGATATTTTTTAAAACGTACAAATCCGTCGTAAACTAGAAGTCGAAATTTTTCCTAAATTAAATACTTTCTTCTTGTAAAGATAGAAGAAAGTAAAAATACATAGCTTTTATTTTCATGAATATAGTTCATTTGAATTTTTTATATAAAGACATTCTTATGATATGCCGCCCCACCAGTGGCCGAGAGGTTCTGCTCTCGAAGCTGGTAGGCGGGAAGTGCTGGGTTCGATCCCAATCGCGCCCGTCGGCCTAATCGTTCGGAGTTTTCGTGGTTTTCTTCGAACCTTGGTCCTCCAAGCGTTAATACGGATTAGGTTCCCTTAGAAAGACCTCCACGGAAGGCACTCCCCCTTTAGGGCCTATATCCCATGTGCAGATAATTGGCCGACATAAATACAACAACAACAACAACTTATGATATGCCTTTACCTATAATTATGTACTATGTATGTTGCCTACTATGTTCTGTGTTTGTAAAGTATTTTAATGTGCTAAAATACATTTTTATTTTACCTCAGGTTTTATGTAATGGCTTTTATATATTATTATTTTTTTAATTCACTAAAATGACTTAAATTTATTAAATGTATATGTTGTTTAAAATTTCAAATATTGCAAATCAAAAATTTCAAATATTCTGAAAATTGAAAAAACCCACATTATGGGTTTTTCAGTGGGCTTTTTCAAGTGGGCCCATTCTGAAAAAACCCACCGGGTTTTTTCGAACTGGGCCCAGCTTTGCGAACCCTGGTGGAAACCGAATATAGGAGATTCAATACTAATTTTTATCAATACTAAATCATTATGAATGAGAATTTCGCGAAATTAGTCAGCTTTATCCAAGCTGCTTTTATTTAAAGTAACTTATATTTGGCTGAGATGTTGATGTATACTATCCACATGCCTTCTTACATGGAAATAGGCGAATACGTGTGTTATCGCGTGACAAATACATGATCGTTTCGAAATGTTAGCCATACTAGAAATTCAAAGTGCTATAATTCAACCATTTTTTAATATATAAACAAAAGAACAAATTTTCAGAAACAAAATCTGCTCCGGAATCTTTGTATCAAGGCCAAACACATAAAAAAATCTTCTTCATTTTCCAATTTCTTAATACCTCATTTTAAATTTTAAATTTAATTTTTTTAAATGGCAACCCTTTTGAAACAAGATGGCGAATGAAGCTGGCCAACGAACTCGGTCGAGACATTGGTATGTACTATGTGCAGACCAAGTAACATTAAAATCGGTTCATAAATACGCTTGTTATCGCGTGACAAAAATCAGGTCGTTTTAAAATGTCAGCCACAATAGAAATTCAAAATGCTATAACTCAGCCATTTTTTTAGATATAGACGAAACAAAAACTGTTCCAGAATCTTTGTATTAAGGTCAAACACATACAAATAAAATCTTTCTCATTTTCCAATTTTTTGGTATATCATTTTAAATTTGAATTTTTTTTAAATTTTTAAATGGCTGTCATTTTTAAACAAGATGGCGGATGAAGCTGGCCAACGAACCCGGTCGACATATTTGTATGTACTATGTACACACCAAGGTATATCCAAATCGGTTCATAAATACGCCTGTTATCACGTGTCAAATATCAGGACGTTTCAAAATGTCAGCCACGCTGGAAATTCAAAATGCTATAACTCAGCCATTTTTTAAGATATAGACGAAACAAAAAGTGCTCCCGAATCTTTGTATCAAAGTCAAATACATGAGAAAAAAATATTTTTTCAATTTTCAATTTTTTGTTACCACATTTCAAATTTAAATTTTTCTTAAACCTTTAAATGGCTGCCATTTTTAAACAAGAAGGCGGATGAAGCTGGCCAACGAACTCGGTCGAGACATTGGTATATACTATGTACAAACGAAGTTACATCCAAATCGGTTCATAAATAAGCCTTTTATTTCGTGACAAAATTCAGGACGTTTCAAAATGTCAGCCACGCTAGAAATTCAAAAGTCCTTCCGGCCAGTGCCGGGAGGAAGAGGTAGCTTTCATAATCCTTATTTTAAAAAAGTCAACTTATATCATGCAAACACACGAAGCTCAATTTAGTGGAAACCGAATATAGGAGATTCAATACTAATTTTTATCAATATAATGAATGAGAATTTCGCGAAATTAGTCAGCTTTATCCAAGCTGCTTTTCTTTAAAGTAACTTATATTTGGCTGCCAAATTCGGCAATTTCTTAAAGTGCCTGTCATTTTAAGACAACATGGTGGATGAGGCTAAGCAGTGAACTTGGTCGAGACCTTAGTAATTGCTGTGCACATGCTCATTCACATCGGAATCGGTTAATATATAGGAGTGCTGTCGCATGCAAAAAATCAGATTTTTTAAAATGTCACCCACAATAGAAATTGAAACTGCTATATCTGAGCCATTTTTTAAGGTAAAGACAAACAAAAAATGCTCCTGAATCCTTATATCAAGATCAAATACTTAAGAAAGAAACCTTTTTCAATTTCTAATTTTTTTGCACCTCACTTTAAATATATATATATTTTTTAATTTAATGGCCGCCATTTTGAAACAAGATGGCTGATGAATCTGGCCAGAGAACTTGGTCGAGGTGTTGATGTATACTATCCACATGCCTTCTTACATCGAAATAGGCGAATACGTGTGTTATCGCGTGACAAATACAAGATCGTTTCAAAATGTTAGCCATGCTAGAAATTCAAAGTGCTATAAATCAACCATTTTTTAAGATATCAACAAAAGAACAAATTTTCAGAAACAAAAACTGCTCTGGAATCTTTGTATCAAGGCCAAACACATAAAAAAAATCTTTTTCATTTTCCAATTTTTTAATACCTCATTTTGAATTTTAAATTTAATTTTTTTAAATGGCAACCCTTTTGAAACAAGATGGCGAATGAAGCTGGCCAACGAACTCGGTCGAGACATTGGTATGTACTATGTACAGACCAAGTTACATCCAAATAGGTTCATAAATACGCCTGTTATCGCGTGACAAAAATCAGGTCGTTTTAAAATGTCAGCAACAAGAGAAATTCAAAATGCTATTACTTAGCCATTTTTTTTTTCGATATAGATGAAAGAAAAACTGTTCCGGAATCTTTGTATTAAGGTCAAACACATACAAAAAAAATCTTTTTCATTTTCCAATTTTTTGGTATCTCATTTAAATTTTTTTATTTTTTAATTTTTTTTAAATGGCCGCCATTTTTAAACAAGATGGCGGATGAAGCTGGCCAACGAACTCGGTCGAGATATTTGTAAGTACTATGTACACACCAAGGTACATCCAAGTCGGTTTATAAATACGCCTGTTATTACGTGAGAAAAATCAGGACGTTTCAAAATGTCAGCCACGCTAGAAATTCAAATTGCTATAACTCAGCCATTTCTTAAGATATAGACGAAACAAAAACTGCTCCCGAATCATTTTATCAAGGTCAAACACATAAGAAGAAAATGTTTTTTCAATTTTCAATTTTTGGTACCACATTTCAAATTTAAATTTTTCTTAAAAATTTAAATGGCCGCCATTTTTAAACAAGATGGCGGGTGAAGCTGGCCAACGAACCCGGTTGAGACATTGGTATGTACTATGTATAAACGAAGTTACATCCAAATCGGTTCATAAATACGCCTTTTATCGCGTGACAAAATTCAGGACGTTTCAAAATGTCAGCCACGCTAGAAATTCAAAATGCTATAACTCAGCCATTTTTTAAGATATAGACGAAACAAAAACTGCTCCGGAATCTTTGTATAAAGGTCAAATACATAAGAAAAAAATATTTTTCCATTTTTAATTTTTTGGTACCACATTTCAAGTTTTAATTTTTTTTTAAAATTTTAAATGGCCGCCATTTTGAAACAAAACGGCGGATGAAGCTGGCCAACGAACTCGGTCGAGACATTGGTATGTACTATGTACACACCGAATTACATCGAAATCGGTTCATAATTACGGGAGTTACAGTGTGACATAGGTCAGATATATATATATATATATATATAGATATATATATATATATATATATATATATATATATATCAATTTTGAACGGAGGGTGGTTTCGGGGTCTGGGGGTCATGATCGATGAAAATATACCAAAATTTTTTGAAATCGCTTTCCTCCGAACGGCTGCAATAGGTAGCTTTTTTGTAAAGAAAGCTACCTAAAATGCTATAACTCAGCCATTTTTTAAAATATAGACGAAACGAAAACTGCTCCGGAATCTTTGTATAAAGGTCAAATACATAAGAAAAAATTATTGTTTTTCCATTTTCAATTCTTTGGTACCACATTTCAAATTAAAAAAATTAAAAAAAAAATTAAATGGCCGCCATTTTGAAACAAAATGGCGGATGAAGCTGGCCAACGAACTCGGTCGAGACATTGGTATGTACTATGTACATACCGAATTACATCCAAATCGGTTCAAAAATTCGAGAGTTACAGTATGACAAATGTCAGATATATATATATATATATATATCAACTTTTGAACGGAGGGTGGTTTCGGGGTCTGGGGGTCATGATCGATGAAAATATACCAAAATTTTTTGAAATCGCTTTCCTCCGAGCGGCTGTAATAGGTAGCTTTTTGTAATGAAAGCTACCTAAAACTAGACTACCGTCATAAGAGAGTAGCTAGTCATACACCGAAGCATGACAACCATATCGCTTATATCATCTTTACATATTTTAAAGTTGATTATGTGAAATAATTCAAAATTATGGTAAACAGCAATTTCGTTGTACGTAATAAACAAGCCATTTACATCATCTTTTATAATTTAAAGTAGAGAAATTCTAGAATTTTAAATATGTCCTTAGTATGACAATATATTTGCGGTGTTTTTTTTTTTTTTTATTCATATTTCACGGAGCTTTAAAATAATTATATACGGTAATTTTGCTTACATTATTTGTGTTTTTCATTTAATTGCTATACCATATTCCTCCGATTTCCAGTTCATATTATATTTTTAAAAATATGCTGTTTTGCGCGTAATTTGAGACATAACACTCCATCCATAAAACAGTAAAATTACAAATTTATGTTTTAAAATTTCTCTATAAAGTACTTATTTAAAAGAATAAATGCGTAATAACTTTTAACTTTTGAATATTTTATCATCTTACGTAAATTAATTCTCCGAAGACATTTCCCCATTTTAAGTGATTGAATTATTTTATTTAAGAGGTATCAAATGTTTATACATTTTAATTCTTACTAATTACATGGCATCCTTCGTCCATAATTTCTCTCTTGGAATACAAGTTTTCAATTTATTTCATTTTGATAATGTTTCTTAGAATAATAAATTTATTTTCGTAATAATGTTTTTTTTTTTCATTTTATATCTATTATTTAAGTTAGAATAATGTGCATTTCAAAGAATTACAATGACTATATTTTTTTGATCGATTTTACAGGGTGCGTACGCATAAAGGAGATTTTGGGATTTAATTACCAGAAATTTCGTAAAGTAATGGTCGCTATACCTGAAGATAGATTTTTTTTTATTAAATGAGGCAAATATAACTTTATAAAATTTCTGGTAAAATGTGTTTGAAAGTCCTTGAATCGTACGAACCCTGTTTTATTACTTATTTAAAAATTTCTAAGTGTTTTTTATTTGGTAAAAAATTTTTTTTTAAACCGTGCTGTACTAATACACACTCATTGAATTAATTGAAAGCATGATCTTTACTTGTGTATCTAATACTCTTCTCCTTTGTGTATATATATATATATTGTTCTAAAATTCGTAAATATAACTCATATCGACACGGATTTGCTTCATTGTTCTTTACAACAACAAACCATTTACAATTATGCAGTTTATATAGCAAATTTGGTTAAAATTTTAGGCGGATAGGTTACATGTAAACAGAATTCTTTTTTTGCATATGAACTCTAGATTAAAATTCAATAAAGTCTTAAATGCATTCAAACTTGGATTTCGTTAAAACATTCAACAATAATGAAGTTTTTAGGTAGAACTTCGAAAATTTGACAGCTATGTTAACAAATGTACAACTGAGTCATTACACACCTATTGAGAACAATTGCGTTAACCCTTTATCTACTAACGGTACTTATAAGTAACACTCACATTAAACTTTCATCCTATAATGAATATTACAAATATTCTAATGGTAGTTTGCAAAAACACTCTTTCAACGCCACATTATCCGGATACATGGCAACAGTAGTTCTTAGTTTGTTATTTTAGCGAGGAAGGACGTTATCTTTGACACAGACGATAGGTTTTGTGCCGACATTTTCTACAGATTATCACGCTCGTCTTTTTATTGCTGCAAACACAATAATTGATATAAGATAAGTTTTGGATTTTTTATGTGTTCATTATGATCTTAAAATACAGTTTGACTCGCTATTTTAGGTGAACGGTGTATGTATTTGATTTAACTGTTAAATTACTCGGTGGTAGTTATAAGTACCGTCAGTACACTGGGAGTTGGAGAAAAACGCCTTGTTTACTTTTCGTCTGTGTAGTTATCCATCGTTTTTATCTCCTTTAAAATATGACTACTAATGTGTAGTGTAGTAATAATTTCCCTGGTATTTCTTTTCTGTTTCATTGTTACATTTTACAGGACATCGAAAACGTTGTGGCACCCGCTCGTTTTTGCTATGCTAGAAGTGGCATATGTAAATTCATGTATTGCGTATGTGGAGATGCGAGAGAACTTGTTGTCCCTGGAATATAGACGTCGCATAACTAAAGGACTACTAACAAGATCGAAACCTAAAAAAAGTAGTTTTTTTTTACCCCTTTCATAGGCAAAGCATTTTCAATTCTAAAGAGTTTAAATAAATGATTGGCACCGGAATTTGCCAAACGATTTATTTGTAATTATGAAAAAGCCTATATTTCACATACAATAATAAACATAAATCGAAAATTCACAAAAATCGAAAATATTTTCTGGTGCCATTTGAAATACCTTGTGGGATGAAGTTGGTCAACGAACTCAATCGATGCATTGCTATGTACTATGCACATGCCTTGTCACATCCAAATCGGTTCACAAATACGCGTGTTATCGCGTGACAAAAATTAGGTCGTTTCAAAATGTCAGCCATGCCAGAAATTCAAAATTCTATAACTCAGCCATTTTTTAAGATTTAGACGAAACAATCTTTGTATTAAGCTCGAACACATAAGAAAAAAATCTTTTTCTATTTTTAAACTTTGTACATCATTTTAAAATTTAAGTTTTCGTTTAATTTTAAATGGCCTCCATTTTGAAACAAGTTGGCGGTTGAAGCTGGCCAACGAATTCGTTCAAGACATTGGTATGTACTATGTCCACGCCATGTTACACCGAAATCGGTTCATAAATACGAGAGTAACAGTATGACAAAAATCAGATGTATACATATGTGTACTTCAGTTATACGTTACCTGAGTTGTACGTTTTCCTCGGTTATAAATTTAAAGTCATTGGTCCCGATCATTTACCGTTAAAATGTAGCTGATTTAAACGTTTTTGAAATACAAGTTTCCGTGAGTTATGCGTTTTGTTTTTGCGTCCCTGGATGAAATTTCATCTTACTTATTCATTTTGCAGAAAATAATTTTTTTCCCGAAACTTTTCTACTTTTTACCGAATTTTTTCTCTATGGTTTCTGGGACTTTAATTAGTAATGTGCAAAAATGAGCATATGAGAAGTAAGGGTGGGAGTATAGAGGTGTTGGTCGTAGCAGCAGGGACCCCGCTTTCCACTCTACTCTCATATTTCTCTTTAACACCACAGCCATGTGACCGCTTGCCTTCGTCTAGAATTCCTATGATACAGACTGACGTCATCTCCTCCATTGTGGATAAAGAACCAAAACAGCAAGCTAAAATCACTTATCCTTAGCAAATAGGGAACAACGTCCTTTAAAATGCCCAATCCCAGCTCTGGCGGTAGACTAATGCTGAGGTCCCAATATGGCAATTATTTTGGTCAACAACATGGATATGTGTCCAGCAAGGTTCTGTGTTATAGATCACTTGACATTTCAGCGTGCGTCTTAAAAATGAGTCGGAAATAAACAGCTCTCTAGGTAGAGAAAAAGCTCAAATTATTTGGAAGGTTGAAAGCCAATTCTTGTGAGAGACTTTATCTCAACGTATTGGAATACCATACTCTACTCTTGACACGATTTTAAGCAAGAAAGAAAAAAAAAATGTTTTAACTGAAGTCGGGCCAAGCTCTTCCAAACGAGCATGCCTTCAAGAAGAATGATTTTCCGTATTAGAAAAACCTTTATAATTCTGGTTTCAGTCTAAGCATTCAACTGACATACCGGTAATCTGAAATTTGTTGCAAGAACCCCCCCCCCCCGAGTTAGCAGTATTCAGCGTTTCTCAGGGTTCACTTGCAGGATTCAAGGACCACCGTGGTTTTACTGGTCGCCCTATAAGCGACGAGTAGAATGCCGAGGATGATCGCACAATTAATCACTTCAAAGATCAGGAACTTTCAAAATTAATTCAAGGCTGTTAAGCGAAAGATGATTACATCACAAACAGGACCGGACTAATGTCAGGACCGTCATGGAAAGTAAACAACGTTTTAGTGTACCGATAATCTACGACATTTAGCCATCGAAAAGTATAAAAGCTTCGTTGTTATAAAAATATAATTACGTTTTCTTCACGGATTATGAGGCAAATCTGTAAGTACGGATGACGCGGGCAGCCATGGACAGTTGGCTAATGGAACTAGACGCGCATATAGGAAGATAAAAATACAAAGATACTCTATTTATGAAACATTGTGCTGTCCACTCGCCCTCAAGCTAGCTCGAGAACATCAGAGTGAAGTTTTCCCCGGCCAACTTCACTAGAAAATTCCAGCCCTTAGTTTTAGGCATAATTGCAAATCTTAAAGTACATTATCGCAAGAGGCTACTTTAGTATAATGTGTCATGTCTTGATGTAGTACAAGTGCCACTCAAAATAATTGCTCTTAAGGTAAGAAACAGTTTCCAATGGAAATGTTTTTGATGAATGATTTGCACGATTTCATTCATCTCTTTTAAATACTAATAATATTTAAATAGTGTTTAAATAGTATTTTAGGATAAAATAACCTTTCTTAGTGCACTTTTCTAATACTCCTTTTTTTTTTCTCTGTTTCATTTTTACCAATTTATGTTATGGTGAATAATATTTATGAAACTTCGGTTTTCGAAGAAAAAGGTAACTGAAAATTGATAGCAAAACAAAACTTTAACGAATTTATATTTAAAAAGTTCCTTGTAGAGCCTTAATTGAATTGTACGTTTTTACTGTGTTATACATTTTGTTATCCGGTCCCGGGAAAAACGTATAACTGGAGTTCCACTGTAACTACATTTGAACGGAGGGTGGTTTCGAGGTCTGGGAGACATGATCGGTGAAAATATACCAAAGTTTTTCGGAATAGTTTTCCCCGAACGGCTGCAATAGTTGGCTTTTTGTAATGAAATGTACCTAAAAGAGGTGAACATAAACTTTGTAAAGTTTCACACCTAGGATTAAGGAGGAACATGATATTCTCTATATAATGGTATATGGTATACAATATAATGGTATACAATGTCATCATTAGATTTTATAGAACATAAAGCTTCCTTAAGATCCTTTGGAATCTAAAGGATCTTAAAGAAGCTTTATGTTCTATAAAATCTAATGATGATATTGTTATCTTTAAATCTGATAAGGGAGGTCAAATAGTGTTAGAGGACAAAACAACTTATTTATTTAAAGTGAAGAATCTTTTACAATCCTGTCCATATATTAAATTAAATCACGATCTTTCCGACAGTGATCTAATAAGTACTAGAAAACTTATAAAAACCGCTCCTTGTATTGATGATAATATTAAAATGTCATTAGTTTCTTCCATTGCTAACTGTACTCGATTTTATGCTCTTCCTGAAGATCATAATACTGGTGTTCCCCTCCGTCCTATCGTATACAGTATCGGTTCTGCCTCGTATCCTCTTGCTAAATATTTAGTTAAACGCTTTTCATTTCTTTCAAGTTCCAACATTTACCTATTAAGAATTCTAGTTCTTTGTAAATCGTATTAAAAACTTCACCCCACCTCCTCTTTGCGCATGTTTTCGTTTGATGTTTCTTCCCTGTTCACCCATATTCCTGTTCAAGGTGCACTGTAACGTCTCACAGTTAGATTAAAAGAGTTACATAACACACATTATGAGATTAATCACATTACTATGTTATTCAGTATTTGCTTAAAACAAAATTCATGTCAATTTTCAAATAAATTTTGTTCTATGTCAGATAGTTTAGGAATGGGAAAACCCCTTATTCCTTTCCTAGCCGATTTATATATGGGAACGTCCACTGTTACTCTTGTGACCATCAGAACAAATTTCCATATGTATTTCCAATCATTTTATTACAAAATATATTTAAGATAAATTTGATGCAACTACTTAAAAATACTTGTACTCTACTTTCATGAACCATATACAGTTTGTAACAAAAAGCATTTTACTTTCCTTGATAATAAATGAAAATTTTGTTACTCTTGTGACCACAAAAAAATACAATTTTTAAAAATTGTGTTTGACGCAGAAATTCTGTGAATTATGTGAGACTATAGAAATAAAATTTACTGAATATAGCAGCGTAATTATAGCTTTTTAAAAAGCATAAATCATTGAACTCATTTGATAACGCATGAATTAATTACGTTTGATTTTTCAAAATGCTAAGTGTTACTCTTGTGACATTTTGTCCATAATTTAATTTTAGTAAAAATTGAGTTTAAATACTAAATAAAATAATTAATATAAGTATAATAAATTATTTACCGTAGAGAACAACTGTTAAGAAAATAACATAAAATAATGTAACAAATTAAAAATAGCAATTAAAGCCTTTGTGCAGGAATATAAAAATCAGTAAACCAACGTTTAAAATGCACAAATAATGCGCGAAAAGCAGCAAACAGCTGTTTCGAATCTACAGCGAGATTCTTCTTCAGTGCAAGATAGGGAAAAAAGAACACCGTACTAGAAAAAGCAAGGCTGAGCAAAATGATAGACAGAGACGCGCTGCCTTATATACCATATGCGGGTAGCGAAAGCGCCAGAAACAACCAATGAGAGAGAAGCAGTGGAAACGACTGGATGGACAAGTAGCGATATCTACCGGAGAAGGAGAGAAAAAGAAACCAAGAAAAGGAAATTAAATTAATGCTTCCCAAGTACTTGGAAAATCTGGAGCACTAGATAGGTCATTGACTAAAGAGTGAGAATTTTTAATGATGTGTTAAGCTTCCCAAAAATCAAGATCAAGATTAGAAGAAATTTTTTGGATAATGGTGGCTGAGGAAAAATCGAACCTATGTTGAGAAGACCAAGAATGTTGAGCAATAGGAGAACGTTTGAGCTCCTGATTTTTAACATAACCTCCATGCTCTTTTAAACAAAATCTAAGAGCACGTTTAGTCTGGCCAATATAAGAAAGGCCACACTGGCAAGAGATTTGGTAAATACCCCAGTTATCTAGGAGATCAACGGGGTGTTTGAGATTCGAAAAAGTGATTTTATTAACAGGAGAAAAAATAACATTAAAATCAAACCTTTCCTTTTCTCTTATTTTGAAATCGAGGAACTTATCCTTCTCACTCAAGCTTGCTTGTCGCAAAATACTTTTGTTTTCAATGGTAATTTCTTCCGCATGATTGATGGTTTGGCTATGGGTAATCCTCTTAGTCCAATTTTATGCGATATTTATATGCGCTATTTTGAGGTCAAACTTTTTGAAATTTTAAAATTTCCGTTCTCTGTTCGTTATGTTGATGATGTTTATGTCCTGGTTGAAATAAATTCGGATATTAATCATATTCTCTCTATTATGAATTCCATTGATCGCTGCATTCAATTTACCTCTGAAATTGAGACGAAAAACTGTCTTTCTTTCCTCGATGTCCTTGTTATTCGTTGTGAAAATGGCTTTCAGACTACCGTCTTTCGTAAACCTTTTGCTGTCAGTCTCCCACCTCACATGCATTCTTATCATCCCCCTAACCAGAAATTCTCTGCTTCCAATACTTTTGTTTTTCGGGCTACCAATATTTGTTCCACTCCGCAGTTACTTAGTACTGAACTTAATTACCTCAAAGCTATTGCTGTTGATCGTGGTTATTTCTCTAATATTATTGATTCTATTTATAGGAAATTGACGAAATCCGTCCATTCTGAAAAGCATTCTAATTCCAACTCTAATACTTCAGTTGTGTTACCATTTTTCCTAAAATCAGTCAGCAAGTTGCTAAAATCTTAAGAAGGTTTGATTTTAATGTTATTTTTTCTTCTGTTAATAAATCTCTTTTTCGAATCTCAAACACCCCGTTGATCGCCTAGATATCTGGGGTATTTACCAAATCTCTTGCCAGTGTGGCCTTTCTTATATTGGCCAGACTAAACGTGCTCTTAGATTTCGTTTGAAAGAGCATGAAGTTTACGTTAAAAATCAGGAGCTCAAACGTTCTTCTATTGCTCAACATTCTTGGTCTTCTCAACATAGGTTCGATTTTTCATCAGCCAACATTATCCAAAAATGTTCTTCTAACCTTGATCTTGATTTTTGGGAAGCTTACCACATTATTAAAAATTCTCACTTTTTAGTCAATGACTTAAGTACTCCAGATTTTCCAAGTATTTGGAAAGCATTAATTTAATTTCCTCTTTTTTGGTTTCTTTTTCTCTCCTTCTCCGGTAGAGGTCGCTATTTGTCCACCCAGTCGTTTCCACTGCTTCTCTCTCATTGGTTGTTTCTGGCGCTTTCGCTACCCGCATATGGTATATAAGTCAGCGCGTCTCTGTCTATCATTTTGCTCAGCCTTGCTTTTTATTGCACGCTGTTATTTTTCCCCTATTTTGCACTGAAGAAGAATCTCGCTGTAGATTCGAAACAGCTGTTTGCTGCTTTTCACGCATTATTTGTGCATTCTAAACGTTGGTTTAGTGCTTTTTAATGTAACAAATTCTAAAATTAACAAACACTATAACCACATAGCAACCTCTTAGTTTCTGCTACTTAACAGAATAAGTCATTGTTTTCATTAACAATAATATCATTTGCGACTTCCCCTGTATTATGATTTACTTAATGAAACACAAATTCTTTGTACGAATCATGTTAGTGTAAGGTTTGTAGTAGATAGTGTCTTTTTACATGGGTTTAACAAATTGTATTTGTTGAATGCCCTTCGCTGTTGGTATTTTCTCGCAAAGTAATGAAACTTAATTGTTTTATTTCTTTTGACAAAATAAGGAGTATATCTTTGAATTGCTTTTTTAGCACGCACTTCATTACATATATATCATTACACAACAATACAAAATAAATCTACAGCATCTATACCAGGAGTATTTGAAAAAAAAAAATAAGCCCAATTAAGTTAATTGAGAAAGCAGTCTGATTCATTGCAGGCATATTTGGATAGTTATATTTTTGTTTAAATTGGAAAGCACAGCTATCATATAAAAAAGTAAAACAGGTACATTTTAAGAAAATACAAATTCCCTTAAACATGAAATGTTGAAATTTTACATACGAAAGCATTTACAAAAAATTGGTTATGAGTTACATTGTCTGAAATAATAGCATAAGATTTTAGATTTTTGGGATCATACTAAATAAAAAGCTGAAAATACAGTCGCTTGTGGATTTGACAAGTAATGTAGTATTTCATACCAAAATTTCGTCTTGGCATGAAAATAAAACAGTTTCCAGAAAATCCACTGGCATAACTATTCTTTGAGAAATGGTTATTTTTGGGGGATTACGAAAATAACCCCTTGTACAAGTTTCAATGAATTTTTGCCACAGAAATGGATTTAGTTACTTTCGAAAATTTTTAAACAATCAGAAATGGTTTCTTTAACTATTACTTTTTCAAAACGTTTATCAACGTTTTGAAAAAGTAACAGTATTGAGAAGATGTTGTTAAAAGCTTTGTCAATCGTAAAACGTCTATAACGTTTTGCTATTTACAATAACTTATAAGAAGTTCTGTATTATGGACTTTCGTTTCAAATAATTGTTCGATGTTATCTCCGCAAATTAGACATTCTGAATTCCTAAATTCTAATTATGATGTATCTCGGCAGACAAAGTCATTAAATCCATCACAGGAATGTTTAATGCAGGAAATACACCAGTTACTACCTTATGAATTGCTTGAATGTTTTCGTGACAGCAACAAATGAAGATATTCTGATGAGTTATTTTCTATTGTTTTATGAAACTAGGTTTTAAAGCTGCAATCTCCAATTTTTCAATTTATCACAGCTTCTTTAAACAAAAAACGTATTCTCTTATTAAATGTCCCCTAGAATTGATAAAATTACGTGACCTTTTGCACGCTTAACTAACGTAGATGTAGATGAAGAATGACCTCTTCTTAAATCTTCATCGACATAAAATTCTCCAAAGCGTTAGTTAGTTGTAGTGTGCAATTAGATTTTTTTTCCGTTACAGTATCTGTTAGCTAGTTCTCTACTTTTCCCTTTTCTTAATATTTCCATTTCCATTTTCATGCTGAAGCTTTTGCTGGTTCTAAGACTTTTCTTCACCTTATCGTAATATATTTTGTTTTGTTTCTTTCTCACAACAACATATTCAATTTCATTCTTATTTTTTCTCTACAATTTTTGGCACTTAGCAGAATTTTCCTTGCTGTTTAAAATAATGTCGTGTATAAGAAGCAATATTAAAATCTTTCCTTTCAAATATACTATTAGAGTCCTTTCCATAAGAGTTACTATAAGAACCTCTGTTGGTTATATAGTAGAACTTAGTAAACGAAGCATTACAAACACTATAACATATCTAATCAAAGACCATGTGCTTCAAACCAAAAGATAGCACACAAAAATGACACGAGTTGAGTTGTTTTATTATATCTTTAATTACTTGTCGTGATTATTTTATAATCCTAAGTAATACCAAACATGAAAAAAAATGAATCCACTCATTAAAAAAACACTAATAAAGATTATTTATCTTCCTTAAAATTTGCAAAATAACCTTAGTTATAGATAAAACTATGTCAAGAACTGCTCTAATAACAAAGAAAAAACAATAAAACTTTAAGCATTCTGTTGGTTTTGGTTGTAACGCAGTGTTATATCAAACGATCAACAAAAATATTATGTGTTACTCTTGTGACTACTCCCCAGAGCATAATCCATGCATAACATAAACAAAATATTTAATGTAAAATAAGTCTTATACCTCGAAATCAGAAAATTAGAAGTTTTGGGTAAAAATATTTAAGTAGTTTTTTTAATTAAAACTTTTGTATGTTTTCCGTTACTCTTGTGACATTTAAGTATTAACATTTAAATACAGCCAAAAATATATTAAAGACATTATCTAAAAGATTTTATCTATATAGATCTTAAAGATATGATAATAGTTTTTTGATTTCAACGCATAGTAATTTTATTGAATTCTAAAAAGTAAAAAAATCATACATTTCAGTAAGTTGTATTATAAGCTTAATTGTAAATGTAGTTTTACACTGTTAGTATCCAGCTCATTTTCAGTAAACACTTGCTCTTATGAAATTAAAACTTACAAATTCATATACTTCAACTCTTTATCTTTAAACTGATGTATCACACTTATATTTCCGTTCTAAAAAAATTTTCAGCAAAAACTTTTTTCTGCCGTGGACCTTCCCATATGCATTACTTTGAGGTTAAAATGTTTAACCTTATTAAGTTCCCATTTTGTTGTAGATATGTAGATGATTCCTTTGCGTGCGCTCTTAGGCCAATGTCTTTTTTCTTTTAAAAATGAATTGACTATTTTGAACTCAATAGATTCAGTTATTCCATTTACTTATGAAGTTGAAATTGATGATATATTATCATTTCTTGATGTTTGGTCACTATTCAGCTTAACACATTTGACACCTGCGTTTACCGTAAAACTTTTGCTGTCACACTCCGCCCCCCTCATTTCAATTCACGTAACCCCCCTTCCCAAAAAGCTTCGGCTTTTCTTTATTTGATTAATAGAGCTCGCTTAATTTTATAGATAACAATTGCTTGTTGCAGAACTAAATTATATTAGAGCTTTTGCTATCGATCGTGGTTTTGGTTTATCTTATATCAATAATTTAATTTCCCATAGTCTTAATAAATCTGTTAATTATCCTGATTTATCTCCTACTGCGGTTTCTTTTTCTAACCTTATCATCTTACCATTTTACAATAGAATTTGCTTTAAAATAGCTAATATCTTAAGACATTATGATTTTAATGTGGTTTTTAAACCAGTTAATAAATCAACTTTTTCACAGCTTAAGGGTCAAATTCCTCCTCAAAATTAATGGGGTGTTTACAATATTAAATGCCAATGAGGATAGTCCTATAATGGACAAAATTAACGAAAACTCCGTTACAGAACACATAATCTATAAAGAACACATAATCTATGTAAAGAAAAATAATTGCAAAAATCCTGTATTGCTTCTCATTGTTGGAGGGGTAGGGACATAAGTTCAATTTTGATTCAGCTACCATTATCAAGAATTGCATTACTCTTCTAGATTTAGACTTTTTTGAAGCTGTTCATATCCATAGATTTAAAAACTGGTTGGTTAATGATTTGTCTAGCGTGCCTTAAATTTCTACTTTCTAGTCGGATTTGTTGAGTCACGACACTTCACTTCCGCTTTGATTTCCTTGGCTGTTGGAACTTCATCGTCTTTTGCTATTGTGTTTTCTGACATTTGGGTTTTCGCTGTGCATGTAGTTGGGGGGGGGGGGTATTGTTTTTATAGATTTTATACACTGATGATGTGAGTCCTGGAACTCACGAAACGTATACGTCTGTTCACATTAACTTATGTATTTTTTTGTGTGTTCATGGTTGTGTTATGACGAATAAATATCAACACGAGGGATATAGGCCCAAAGAGGGGGGTGAAGTGCCCTCCGTGAGGGTCTTTCTAAGGGAACCTAGAACCCGTATTTACGCTTGGAAAATCCAAGGTTTGAAGAAAACCACGAAAACTCCGAGCGATTAGGCCAACGGGCGCGATTGGGATCGATTCCTGCACCTCCCGTCTACCAGCTTCGAGGCAGAACATCTCGGTCACTGGTGGGGCTATTGCGTGTTCAAACGTTGATTTTTGGTGATTTATATTTCCACTGAAGTTTCTATTTACAATGATCTTATAATGTTTCCGTTTTTACTTTTTAAGTACGGATTCCTAAAAGTAGGAATAATGAGCCTAATACTTATTTTCTCTTCACTCTCACATAAGAAACAATTTACTCGCTATTTTATTCCATGTTAATAAAATATTTAGTTAGCGTCCATTACCTACTATTCTATGATTTTTCTATGGTTTAAAAATAAAAACACAACATTTTATTTTGTCAGACATTATGTTTACTATTAGGATCATTTGTCTAAAATGTTAGATTACCTTTCAAGGGGTGAAAGAAATTAGTATTTTTAAGTTGTTTTCTATTGAAACAATAAATAAAGTATAAACAAAAACTTTATTAATTTTTGCTCTAAATTTTGTTTTTATTTAAATTTCCAAAATTAAATCTGAATTGAATCAAAATTAAAATCACGCATACGCGTAAATTACAATAAATAAATAAATAAAGGAGTAATATTTCAAAACATCTTACTTGTTTGCTTATTGTAAAATCAGATCATCATTTCATTCCATTTTTAAATTGTGTTTAAAAATAATAGAAAACCGTAGAGTCCGCAAATTTTTGAGAACACTACAGGGAGAGTTCGGTATTTTTGTTGCCAAAGCTCACTATTGGAACATGTCAGATATGACATAATTTTCGTTTCGTATTCAAATATTACTGCTTTTCAAAGAACGTGTAAACTTGTAGTTTACTGAAATTAAACACTTTCTTCACGAGCTTTGAATGTGTGAAAATCAACAGTCACGACTGAATTTGCCGCTGTCTTTTTGATTAATTTAGGATTCGCTTGTCAAAATACAGATGAAAAAAAAAAAAGGAATGTCCTGTAACTTTAATATAGTGGATTATTTAAGGTCCAATGAATGGAATTTTCCTTTTTTTTTTTTTTTTTTTTTTTTTTTTTTTTTTTTTTTTAAGGGGGAAATGAGTTGCCTGAAATTATCACATGTTTGCGGCAAAAATATTGATAAGTATCTATGAACATTTCCATTGAAGGATATCTTGGAAACCATGTACAAAAGAAAATTCTCCGTATCTTAATGATTGATTTTTTTAAATATTAAAGCGTTAGAAGACGAAACATTACATGAAAATTAAAATACACCATGTCTTTGTTTCGTCCGCTTAAGCGTTGAAAATATAGACAATATAAATTATTCAATTTTTTTTATTTTTAAATGGACTAAAATTTGTTTAAATTCAGCAATTTTTATTTTACATATTTAGGGACATCTGTAGATTTTGTAACGAATGCAACTACGATATTTTGATTTTATAGGTACTATTTACTACTTTAATTAGCCATTGTAGCTCCTAACATATAAATCAATGAACAAATTACAGAATAACAGAGCATCCGAAAGTATTTTACTAAATGTGAATGAATACAAAAGGATAATTTCATAGATAATGGAAAAAAGTTGGCCTTCTTTTTATTTAATGAAATGTAGATAAAAATAAATGAAGAATAAATACAATTTAAATATAATATTAACAAAACAACATAGGAGTACAAAATTTGGCTATTTTCATAAAGATGCTCATGGCAATGAACGTGTTAAAATCAATTTCGTTGAAAGCATTAGTGAATAAAAGAATAAAAAAAAGAATTTTACTTCATTGGACTGACATAAACATGTGGAAGGATGTTAAATTCACTAATTTTTGTATTTTATTTTGTCAGTGAAGGTGCTAATATAATAAACTGTTACCCAATTGCAGAAACCAATAGCATTCATCTTTAGATGGAGGCTATGTTTTAATGTCCTTATCGAAGGGTCATTTATGGTAAAGCTTTAGATTGGAGTCGAGAAAATAATAATAATAACAACAACAACAACAATAATAATAATAATAATAAGTTGATGTTAAATACCCGTGGAAATAACGAGAGACCAGGTTCGATGCCATGTAAAAATTTATTTAAGTCTTCTCGCGATGAGGGGAACATAGAGCGATACATTCGGAAATAACAGCAAGAACCTAAGAGTGAGTGAGTGTCCAACAAATCACACTTGATTTCAGATTACAGCATCAACAACATATTCGTGAAATGCTCTCAATTGGCACTTATTTCTCTGAAAGAAAAATTCTATGAGCGGTGCTATTTTGGTTAGTATATCGCCACAACCTTGAATTTTTGCAGCGTAAAGAAGGAAATTTAAACCGTTGTAGGTTATCTGGAGAGTAAAGTGGTTCCTGAAGTGAAATTAATTTTTTAGATTCGGGCTGAGATAAAACAAATATTGTAATCTTTATATTTCTGCAGTGGTTAGGACAAAATACATGGGATCGAAAGCTTGAATCCCATAAGTTTGTTGGAGGTATCAGACAGAAAAAAACAGACGGATGTAAATTTTTACATCTGGAGAAAAATGCATCAGGCGGGGTCGTTGAGAGATATCACAAAATACGGAATTCCCTTGATTTGACGGTAAAAACTGTGAAACTAACGTTCATCATTGCCTCCTACTTTTTTATCTTTTATAATACAACAGACAACTGAAAAAGGAAAATATATAAATATTAAAAGACAACAAACAGGGGCATGCATTTAAAAGAAAATTAGTTATCATAAGAGTATATTGCGATAAAATTATATGTCTTTTAACAAAACGAACAGGTTAAATTAAACGAAAATAGACTTTTATAGCAATTAAATGGAAAGGGAAAATTATACTCATATATGATTCTGATATCATGCCAATGGAAACAGAAAATGTAATAATATAACGGATAATATTTAACGATCTCTAACAAAATTCACAAAGAACAAAAAGAAGGCAATTTAAGATAAATAAGGTTGATAATTTATAGCTATTAAGCTACTGAAAGAAACGGGAGATTATATAGTATTTAATAAAAGGTAAAGAAATGGAAAAAATAATGTTATTTAAACAGAACATTAACAACGTTTTATCAATAATTTCTAGTTATTTATCTATGTTATTTTTACTTTAAGTAATAAATTTAGGAAGTATTTTCATAGATTTAATAAATATATATTAATCATTTCCATTTCACTTATAAACGGAGATAAAATATGATAAATTAAATTGATGTTATGTTTTTGGATGACTAAATATTTTTATTATAATACTATTTGAAAGATAGGTGTAGTGTAAAATGCCCAAATATTGTATAACCACCAAATATGGCACTTTGTAAATAAGAAGTAATTTGTAAATAAGAAGTCGCACTCTAGTGAGAAAATACTCAAACTCTAATTTCCCAAATTTACTCAACAGTATGCAGTGCGTTGGCATCATTCTACAGATTGCAGTATTGATAGTCCACCAGTTGTGTTTCCACGTTTGATGTGTTTAAGGTTAGATTTTCAAGAGTCATTTTATTGAGTAAGGTAAGAGATTTTGAAAAGTTTGAACATATCTGTAGTGTTAGCTTATTTATATTAATATTTACCCACTTTGGTTTGGGCTGAAATTCATTTTCTTTTTGTAAGTAGTTAGTATTATTAGCCAATGTGAAATTCCCAATATGGCACTACCAAGGATTCCCAAATATGTATATAATGCCATACTTGGATCTCCTCCTTTTTTTTGGTTCATTATCTATTTATTTATCTTGACGCATTTTCTTCCAGATGTCATACCAACAGCAGACAACAAAAGTTATCAGTCTAAAAGGGAGAAAAGTGTTTGTACAATAACTTCTGCAGAAGCAGGCAAGTTCACGTCTGTCATTACTTGCATGAATGCTTGCGGTACCTTTGTCCCTCTTCTATTGTTTTATCCT
This sequence comes from Maratus speciosus, assembly GCA_963932465.1. Classification (NCBI taxonomy): domain Eukaryota; kingdom Metazoa; phylum Arthropoda; class Arachnida; order Araneae; family Salticidae; genus Maratus; species Maratus speciosus. The sequence continues at coordinate 257,435,343 of OZ010800.1, read as the reverse complement.
AGTAAACATATGCCACTAAACTTGATGGATGGAACACCAGCTGGATCAGTTTGGGATTGGTGGGTTCAAGAAGATTCCATTTGTGTTTGATCTACACTCGAAATATTGATGTAATAGACATTGGCGTGGAAATAATGTGTTTATTTTATCATTACCTCTTCACCCAACTCACAGAATTCAAACCCTCGACATAGAGCCCACGGCTCCCCTCAAATGTTACTATGGCCAAGAGATTGAGACATGGCTGAGCAACAACACTGGTAGGATTTTGATAAACAACCAGGTTGGTGAATTGCTTGGGAGGGCATACAATAGAGCTGCGACAATGTTGACTTCAGTGAATGCTTTTAAGAAGACTGGATTATTCCTTTGTAACAGACACATTTTTAAAGATAAATTACTATACATTTTATTTCCTTAAACACACACTCTTTTAAATATATAGTATGAAGCAACATAGTAATTTTTTTGGCATTTAATAAAGTTGTTACTGTATTATAATTAAACATATTTCCCTTCCAATTGTAAAGAAATTAGGGAAAGAGCAGATAAAATTCGAAATAGAAAAACAAATATTTGCATTGTAAATAGTTTACTAATCCATAGTAAAACAGTGATATAATAAAAATAGCTTTTGGAAATTGTACTTATTCAATCAATTACGGACTGTTGTACCGAAAATTGAATAACTGTGTATTTATAAGTTATTCAACTTATATTTACGAATGGAGAGAAAAAAAGAAATGAAAACATTAATTCTTTTCTACATCATGCAATAAATAAACAAATATTTCCTAAATATACAATACTGCGGAAACTTGAAGATATGTTCCAACGATGTAATTTGCAACATTTTATAGTGTTTAAAATATTCTACAGATAATATGTATTCGCGTTTGAATATTATCATAAAATTTAACATTCACATAACCTCAATTAAATATTTTATTGCATATATTAGCATGCAAATAAAAACAATTAATCACACAAATAGATGTGGATTTTGATTCATTTTAAATACAAGTTCTAGACATTGTAATATTGAAATTCGTTTGAAACACTCTCCGGAAATTAAAAGTGAACTGATGGTTATTTTGAATGTGTTGTAGAATCCTAAATTGCTTATTTGTATAAATTAAATTTTCCGAAGAGAATGAGGACGCTAATTATAGATGTTTACAATAAAACAGAATTATTTTGATGTAGTTGAAATACGAAATTTGTTAGGTATAAAATAATTTATTCTACTACTAAAATCTAGAATAATGCCAAATATTTAAAGATTGTTTTATTTTTAAGATACCCGAACACATATATATGTATATTATCTATATATGTATATTATCTATATATTTTTTTGTATATATATATATATACGTATATCTATCTATCTGACAGATTTCAAAATTCAATAATTTACAAACGGTACCAGACATATAAAATTCTTGTAGGATGGTTATGTATGATGTCAGGAGTTTATTTGCTGTGGTTCTCGAATTTAGTTCGATTTACAAAACATAGATGGCGCAGCAAGAAATAGGTGTTCTAAATTCAGGTTGGAATCTTTGTCCTTTATCTTCTCCCATGCAATAAAGGGACATTAAAATGCATTGAGTAGATACTGAACGTCCAATAATCGGGCCTGGATTTAGCGCATATTGCGCGTAGTGCCATTAATTGTTTGTAATTACAACTCAATTCGAGAATCACAGTCAAAAAACTCCTGACATCATACATAGCCCTCCTAGAGGAATTTTTTAAATATCTGTCACCGTTTACAAGTTGTTGAATTTAAAACTCATTCAGTCCTTTTTAAAGAACACACGGTATATACAGTGCTGGCTAAAATTGTATATACTATCAGGTAGCTTTTTTTACAAAAAGTAAACAAGTGAGTAAGTGTGATCACAGATCACACAGAGAGTTTCGATTAATATTCCTTTCAAAACACTTTATACTTTTGCAAAATCTGTTAGTTCCACATTTCGCAACCAAGGGCCGCACTCTATTCTACACAAACCTCTATCAGAAGGGAACTCCGTTTTACAATGTATCCGTAGATATATTAGTCGATAAGATCGGACCCGTAGCAACCGATATAGGTAGGCGTCCAATAGCGGTAAAAAGTGGAACTGAAATATGTAAGGCTATGTGCATAATATACGAAAGAATGGTCAAAGGGGTGTCGGCAAAAGTTGGAAAAGTGTTCCCCGGGTGAAAAAGGCGTAGGTTAGAAAAATTACTTAAAATACACAAGTTATAGCCCGGATGAGTAAATAATATAAGACTTTTTGAAAATTTTATGATTTGTCGTGTGGTCTGAGGTATTCAGATATACGTATGCAAAAAATCATGTCTCCTACTTAATTAGGGGCTGAGTTAGAAAAAATGTTTAAAATACACAAGTTAGAGCCCAGAGAGTTAAATATAAGACTTTTTCCAAATTATATGATTTGTGGTTTGATGAGAGGTGTTGAGCTATAAATATGCAAAATTTCAATTCTTCAACTTAATTAGGGGCTCAGTTACAAAAAAAGCTTAAAATACACAAGTTAGAGGCCAGAGGGAGACAAGACTTTTTCAAAATTTTATCATTCGTCATTTGATGTGAGGCGTTCCGCTATAAGTATGCAAAATTTCAAGCTTCCAGCATATATAGTCTCTGAGAACGGGCTCTGTGACGGACAGACAGACAGACAGACAGACATAGGAGCGAGACGAAAATAGTTTCGTCAGATGAACGACACCCTAAAAAGTACCTATTGCAGCCTTCCGAAGAAAAGCACTTCATGAAAATTTGCCATAATTTCGCCGATCATTACCTCCCCCCCCCCTTCCTCCCGATTACAAAACAGCCCTCGTTGAATTGTTGACTTTGTCATTTGATTATGTTCTGTTTTCATCTTGAAACTATTCTTTTGGTTATATTGGTTGTTTGAGTACAGGGAAAAAATTTTTTCAGCTTATAGCATTTTCCTCACAGAAAACAACCGATTTGCTTATATCATTGAATTCTGTACTCTTGAAAACGTAATTCAATATATAAGTTTTTCAATTTTTTTCGGAATCCATATTCTTCTTTTTTTTCTTCCATGTTAATTCTTGTAATTAGGTATAAGGTACTTTATTTTATACATACAGTTCTATATTGTTGGTTTGTGGCGCATTTTGTTGTCTATCATTCACAATATTGCGGTTTTTGATGATGGTCGGTAATGTTTAATTAATGGTTATGTATATATATATATATATATATATATCTGTATTTTGTATAGCTGCAACTCTCAAATTTTTGGGCCGATTTAGATGAAATATTTCATGTGCATAGTACATACAATTGTCTCGACCAAGTTCGATGGCAAGCTTCATCCGCCAACTTGTTTCAAAATGTCGGCCATTTGAATTTTTGAACATGCTACAAACTTCATTTGAAATATGGATCGTGCTATGGTAGTGGTCAATAACATCCAAAAATTTTAGAACAATCGGAGTATATTTACGAGAGTTAGAGCACGGAAAGACGGCCAAACTACCAGACAAACCGAAGTCATAAACACTTTTCAACTTTGGTGGAGCGTGTTGAAAAATTATCTTAGAACATAAATAGAATATTTTAAAATGAAATCATTTTTTATACGGGAATGGACACATATTGTATTATAATGAATTGTAAATATTCATTACGAAAATGAGAGCTATAGGGAACATTTATATTTCTTAGCAGTGATACAGATTTCTTACAATGTACTTTTGACAATTGTTTGATATCTTAAATATATCATATTTTTTTTCAATTTCATAAACTGTTTCAAACAAACAAAATGAAATGCATAACGGGCCTGATGTATTATATTATAGCGATTCACAAAAATATATTAAATGGTTCATTTATCATTTTAAAATATTAACGTTTACACGCTCACACAATAGAATTACGTTCTGGAAACACAATATCCATCAAAAGTATTTATTGAAGTTGATTTTATTAGTCTGATATACTTTCATCCCTTCAATATCTATTTAACTTGGAGTTACGGGTGTTCTTTGCACAGAGAAAATGTGTAAATACATAAAACTTCAACAGTGTAAAGAAAAAGATGAAATAATTTTCCCTTGCATGAAATTGTGACATTTTGATTGAAGCATGATCTCAAATGTTGTATGCTGATTATACAATTGCTCAAAGACGTTTTAAGATGCATTATCGTTATTATCATTATTATAATATTATTATCTTTATTAAAGCATTATCATTATTATTTTTAAGGTTTTTAATCGTGTTATCGCATTTTCCAGTTTAAAAAAATTTGATGTAATGTGCAGTGTATGTGTGATATATCTATATTTATGTTGTGTTATTTTAAATATTAATACATTACTAACATATTTTTAATGTTTTTAGTGATCGTATACATTTAAACATTTTTTTTTCTTTTTTTATGAAAAGAATGGCTTCTCCGTACCCACACTAATATTTTTACACAAAGGAAAGTCTAAAAATATTTTCGAATAATAATATGTATAACACATGTGACGCATATAAGTCAATCTTTGCAAAAATCTCGTCAGATCTTATGCATTTTGGCCACAAATTTGTTATAACAATTTTCTAATGAAAACAATAATGTAGCCTTGAACAAATTAAATAAGGGCATTCTAAATATTATATATGCAATTTATTTCCACTCAATTTTAAAGAGTGATATGTTTATGTCAAGGAATTAGAACAAAATTGAACAGAATTTCATTTAACAATGAAATTAAATCTATCCCCCTTGTTCCTTTTAATTTCGATTATTAATAATTCAACATTAATAATCGTGCTATTAGATGTTAAAAGATAATTAAGATCATAAAAATTAATTATGTGCCATTTACTTTCCCTAAAATTTCACCAGTGAAGTTTTTGTAAACTAGCCATCAAATTTAAAAGGTAAAAACGAGCATGAAAAACAATTGATATCAGAGTGCTACAGGTAATATCTGTAAAATAAAATAACTATTTAATTACCATTCTAAAAATTTCAATATGCATTTTTACACTGTATTTTACTTCATTTTATTGATTTTCGTACATATTCAAGTCGAGAAGAAATAAAAATTCTATGAAATATTAAATTCATTATTTTTCCTTGGATAGATTTTTCCGTCCTAATTGAAGTAATTGGAAAACATACAAAATTTTCTTTCCAAATAAAACTCTCTAATTATTTATACAGAGATTAAAATATTAAGAAGTGCATAAATAAAGGGAAAAAAGCAACATTTTAATTACATTCTTTGGTATTCTATATGCAAGTACCCAGGAATAAAAATAGATAATTCAGAATGTGTGCATTAATTAATTTTAAGAAACGTTTTATATTGTCTTCTTTTAAATTCAACCATGAATAAAATTTTATAACAGCATATTCAAACGAATATTAATTATACTTTTTTTTTCATTATTTCATCAATAAGTTTTCTCGTTTTCATTTAACTGTAATCTTGTTCATTAACATTAAAATGATTTGCTTCGCACTTTGTTTCAAAATTCTTTATAACTCTAATTCGTCGCAATATTGCAATTTTTAAAAGTACTCTTGTTTGTTCTTGTTTGCGTTTTATTGACTTACTTTGGAAGAAAATGGTTTACACAAAAAAATTAAGCAAATATTTTCAATTGATAAATACCGCTCGTGTGATCATCTATATAATAAAAATGTAAATGTTCTTTTGTTCAATATCGCTAATCTCCGAAAGTTCTTCACCGATTGCTTTGAAATTCACAGGTTGAGTTGCATTCGAATACGGAAGTGTTGGTATATACTCATTATGAAACTCGCTCCCCAGCCCCCATTTGCCACCGCGCACACCAGGGGGCGCTTTATAATTTTTTTTTCAAACCCCATCATGTGATATATCATTAAAAAAGGCTTTGGACTACTGTTTCATATTATGCACCTCGCATCTCACGTCCCTTACGCCCCTCACGTGGGGGTACATGTCTATATAATAAAAAATATAAATGTTCAGTTGTACAAAATCTTAAACCTCCGAAAGTTCTTCAACGATTGCTTTGAAATTCACGGACTGCGTTGCATTCGAATACCCGCGTGTTTTTATATACCTATCACGAAACTCGCTACTCCCTTCTCCAATTTCCTAGCCACCACCAGGGGGCGCTTTTTAATTTTTTTCAGATACACGTCATGTGTCATATCATTAGAAAGCTCTTTGACTACTCTTTCATAGTATGCCCTACCATCCCCTCATCCGACTTTCCCCTCGTGGAGGCACATTTCTATATAAAAAAATCTAAATGTTCATTTGTACGAAATCTTAAATCTCCTAAAGATCTTCACCGATTTCTTTGAAATTCACCGATTGCGTTGCATTTGAATGCGCGCGGGTTTTTATATTGCTATTATGAACCTCGCATCGCCCTTCTCCAATTTCATCCACCAGGGCACTTTTTAAATACTTTTCGACACCCATTATGTGGTATATCATTAGAAAGCCTTTTGACCACTCTTTCATATTATGCATCTCCCCTCACTATGCCCTCCGGAGGGAAACATTATTGAAATATTTCGTCAGTATTTTTTATGATTTGTTTTTTCTTTGTTTTTTTAGTTCGTGTTTTTTGTTTCTTTTTAGCTCACAGGCTATTAAAGCCTGAGAGCTAATGTGCCCGCAGGTTCTGTATGTACGTATGTATGTAACGCGATAACGCTTGATAGAAATATCCGATTTGCTTCAAATTTTGTAAATATCTACATTCTGATAAGGCGCTTCCCTGAATACTCCCTCAATTTAGATAAATGGATTTTTCATGCAGAATTTTCCGATTTGTTTTAAATTTTGTTAATACGTTCATTCTGATAAGGCGCTTCCCTGATTAGTTTTGGTAGTTTATTGGTTAAGCATAAAAGGGGCAACGGGGAACTAATCTCCTTTAATTCAGATAAATGGATTTTTCATGCAGAATTATTTGATTTGCTTCAAATTGTGTAAATAGGTTCATTCTGATAAATTACTTCCCTGATTAGTTTTGGTGTTTTATTGGTTGTGCAAAGAGGAATGGGGAGTTAATTCTCCCCCTTAATTTTGATGACTTGGTTTTTCATGTAGAATTATTGGATCTACTTCAAATTTTGTGATTAGATTCTATCTGATAAGGCGCTCCCGTGATTTGTTTTAGGGGCTCATTGATTAAGTATAAACGGGCGAACGGTAACTGATCCGTCTTAATTTAGATAAAGGTGTTTCTCATGCAGAATTATCCGATTTGGTTCAAATTTGTTACATTTGTTTATTCTGATAAGGCGTTGCCCTGATTATATTTGGAGGTTCATTGGTTAAATATAAAGGGGGGAAATGGGGGGGGGTAATCCCCATTAATTTATTATCCAATGGGCATTATTCTTTGAAATAAAAGGAAAATATACAATTAGTATGAAAATTCTGTGAGCTCAATGCCATAAGTTTAGCTCGGCACATATCTTTTTAATTCACTCGAATTGCCAGAGATGTCAGAGCATGTACTGAAATCGGCCTGCCAATTAAGATGTTGAGAAATATTCACAAGCCAAATCCTTGCGACAGCACGCGGCTTGCAGTAAAAAAAATAATGAGTAACTTCGTAGAAGCAACAATATTGACCGGACCTTTCAAAGTTGAAGATGTCCTCATTCCTCGCATTCCTTTGATTTCAATGGAAGCGCTATTTCAATTTAAGAGATTGCAATTACCTATTTGAATGGCGTTTGTAATCTCCATCAACCAAGCTTAAGGCCAAGCTTTAAAATTCTGCAGTTAGATCTAGATATGTATTGCTTCTCATACGGGCAATTACCTGCTTCGAAATCTAGAATCGTCAAAGCAGACAAACTCTATATCCGCACACACAGTGTAACATAAAAAAATATTGTATACTCACAAGTATTGTGAAATTAAGCATATTAGAAACGTGCACTTTCTCTTTTCTTTCTTTTCCATTGAGCTAGACTGAGCCACAGCAACGCGCGGCCGGGTACAACTAGTTAAAAAATAAATTATGATATACATTGAAATCATAAGATAAACTTCGTAAGACCTATTTTTTTATTGATAAATAAATTGTAAATGAATTAATAATAAAATTGGAAATAATTGATTGTAATAATTCATCGTACTTGTTAATAATTAATTGTAAATAATTAATTAAAAATTTAATCAGAGGATTAAATTTATTAGAGGATTAAACCAAATTTAATCCACGGATATCAAAGTGAAGAATAACACAAATCAAAGTTGATACCGACGCTGTTCTTGGGCGGTAAGATTTCATTTATCTCTGATTTTATGTGAAATGAAAGTTTCTTGCAGGATAAAGGATAACTTTTATTTAAAAATGTAACTCTAACATGACAATAATTTCAAGAGAATGTAGATAAATTCTTTTCCATCTTGCCCATATAATTCATAGAATTATTTCCATTTAAAAAAATGCTCCTTAATTCTTTATTTTTTTCGCAATACATACTTTTCCTAAGAATACAAGTTTTTATATATATATATAAACAATATATTCTATATAGAGAGAAATAAAATATTGTTTCCGGACGTAAAAAAACAACAAATGCGACGATAAATCATTTCGAAATGCTTTTTGTAATCTCATAATTATTTCTTGCTTTTAAAGACCACAGTTTAAAAAAAAAAAAAAAAACATATATATATTTATTTTACAGTATACTACTGGAAACTGGGGCGCCAGTTTTAAGTCGTAAAATTAAAAATGATAAACAGTAAAATAAACAACAATATACCGTTAAGTAGTAATATATGGTGTAGTACAGTATTTTCATTAATTAGACTGCATATAACTGTTTATTTACGGTTTATTATTGTTAGTGTTACAACATAATAATGGCGCCGCGGCTGCCAGTATTATACTTTAAAACCAATAATTCTGTTTTACATGGCACGCGCACGATAAATATGTATTCCATTAAATCCTGGTAAAATATCACTAATTCATGAATATAGAAAAATTTTTTTAAATTTTGATACATATATATGTATGTATGTACACTGGTATGTACAGTGTATGTAAATATATACACTGCTCAAAACAATTAAAGGATATTTGAAGTTTTATATAAAATAAAGATATAAACGAAATTTTTTTTGCCGAAAATAGAAGAAGAGAATCACAAATGCAAGTTTTTCTGGTTTTCAAACTATAGAGTATGCAAATTTTGAGTTCGACGTCAAAAACGTCGCTTCAGCGGCAGCGAATGAAATTTGACTTTCAACTGGATAAAAGAGAATGAAGACAAGGATGATCGGCATTCAGTCCCCACTAAAAATAATCTTAAGATTATCTTAATTAATCTCCACTTTCTCCAGAAATTCTACAGAAATCTGAAGAAATTTTGCAGATTTAGCTTTACCTTAAAATATCTGCAGAATTTCTTAAGATATTTTTTAAAATATCTGCAGAATGGGCCAATTACCTACAAATTTTCTACAGATTTTTGGGCCAATTACCTACAGATTTTCTACAGATTTTTTTCAGTGGGGGTGATTGCTTTGTTTGGATGAGTACGATGTCTCAGCGAAGTCATTTGACAGATTCAGAAGTTTTGAGAATTGTTGGTAGGTTAGAAGGGGACCAAACTCAAGCCGAAGTAGCGAAAGCCATTGGAGTGTCACAAAGTGTCATTTCCAGGATCTGGAACCGTTTTTTGGAGAGTGGATGTGCAGGCCGAAGACCAGGGCAAGGTCGTAGACGGGCAACAACGCCCAATGAAGATCGGTATTTAGCGTTAACAGCTCGGAGACACCGAACCATGAACGCTACTCTTCTCCAACAACACCTTCGCTCAGCTACAGGCACCACGATTTCAACTCAGACTGTCCGAAACCGGCTCCATGCTGTAGGTCTGTATGCTCGCATGGTATGTGCTAGATTAACATCAAGGCATCGTCGCGACGGCAGGGAGTGGGCAACCGAGCATGTCAACTGGAGGAGAAATGAATGGCGCATTATTCTGTTTTCTGACGAGTCCCGTTTTTCTGTGCATCCGGATAATAGGCGTATTTTTATCTGGAGGGACCGTGGCAGTAGGAATAATCCTGCGTTCGTGCACGAAAGTGTCAGATTTGGCGGTGGAGGAGTGTTGGTGTATGGTGGCATCTCCATTGACGGGCGCACTGACCTCTACATCATTCGAGATGGAGCTCTGACTGGTCGCCGATATAGGGATGAGATCCTCAGACCTATTGTAGTTCCTTACGCTGCAGCAATCGGAGATAACTTCATTTTAATTGACGATAACTGCAGGCCACATCGTGCAAACCTGGTGGAAGATTTCCTTTTCGAGGAAGGAATCGTTCGAATGGAATAGCCAGCGTGTTCTCCAGACATGAATCCAATCGAGCACGTTTGGGACGCTCTTGGAAGACGAGTTTCTGGCCGCCAACAACCCCCACAAACTCTCCAAGAACTGGAAAGAGCTCTTCTGGAAGAGTGGGGCAGAATACCCCAACTCGTCATTAATAGCCTCATTGAGTCCATGCCTTAAAGGTGTTCAATATTGCTGGCCGCCCATGGAAACCATACCCCCTACTGAAAATTATTTTCTTTGAAGAAAACACCTTTTCTTATTTTTTTTTTCTCATATGCACAAATTGTGTTTTTTTCCTTTAGTACACAAATGCGCAATAAAATGCATTTTTTTCTGCCAAACATGTGTAATTTATTCTCATATAACCTACTATGCCTGTCGACCATGTATCAATCAGCTAAACAGTTTACCAGATACAAAATCCACCTAAAACTGCAATATCCTTTACTTGTTTTGAGCAGTGTATATATATATATATATAATACTTTTAGATCTGTCTTCATGTCGTTCTGATCGCTTCCGCAAGCAGGAACATTCAGACTGCCGGGAATTAAGGGCCGTGATTTGTTTTGTGAATTCATGGTAAAATAAGGGGGAAAGGAGTCCAAATTTCTTCACGCTGGCCAAGCGGGTTGAAAAACCCATCCGCGTTCGTACACACCGCGTATATCCACTAGGCAAGGATACTAACAGTCTGCACTGGTGGAATGTGTTTATTGGACTTTAAGTCTCTGCTCCCAGTCGATTCTTTTAAGTTCTCCTCGAAGACAATTAAAGGGTATTATTCTGGTTAATAAGTAGAGGCTTTTAAACAACTAAGGCGTTGTGCAAATGGCTCAACAAGTGAAATAGACTACATCTTGACAAACAAAAAGCCCCTTATTCAGGAATGCAACGTTCTCGATAACTTCAATACAGGAAGCGATCTCAGGTTGGTTAGATGCAGATTGCTGTTAAATACTAAAGTGGAAAGAAGGAAGCTTTTGCAACACTCAAAGAAATCAATCGGTATTATAAATCTCCAGAAATATAAAGAACAATTTCACCCGGAATTTAAAACCGTTTCCAAGTACTTCAATTAACTTTAAAAAATAGCAAGCTGTTACAGTAGTGAACAAGAAACTAACCAATACTCTAGAAGAAATTGTAAATAAGATAGCCGGCGATGTACAAGTAAAGCAGACAAAGAACATAATAGAAGAAACAAGAAGCTTGATAAAGAAACACAGAAAATTTAAAATGAATAAAAGCGACCCTTAATCAAGAGTTGAATATACTAAATTATATAAAACGGTAAGAAAATGTGTTACAGAAGATATCAGAAAATTGAACTGCGATCTTGTCAAGAAAGATCTAGAAGATAACAAAATTTAAAATAAGCTAAGCGCAAACCATGTATTGGAAGAAAAGATGTTTTTGCACAAAGGAGGGTAGATGGAATTACAATTGACTCATCAAAGAAGGAGGAGAAGAATTTGCAAAATTGCTGTCCTTACTGTTTTCAAAATGTCTCGAGAAGTCAGATGTACCAGCAGATCAGAATAATGCTGTGATGGTGCTACTTTACAAGAAAGGGGAGAAAGAAAATATTAACAACTACCGTCTGATCATCTTACTATCAGTGATTTATAAAATTTTCACCAGTTTTAACGCCAATACTTGAAACAGCTCTGAAGTCAGATTAACCTAGAGAACAATCAGGATTCCGATGTAGATTCAGCACAATGGATCATATCCAAACTTTAAGAGAACTCATAGAAAAGCACAAGGAATATAAATTACCTCTCTGCCTTGTCTTTATTCATTATGGAAAAGCGTTTGATTCGGTCTACACAACAGCAGTAGTAGAATCTCTGGAAGACAAACCTTACATAAATATCATTAAAAATATTTACAAGAAAGGAACAGCAACCATCCGTTTGGACAAAGGAAAACCGAAGATCAAACTTGGGAGAGGAGTAAGACAAGGAGACACCATTTTGCCTATGATTTTTACTGCTGTCTTAGAAAATATTTTCAAGAAGCTGGATTGGGAAAACAAAGGGACAAAATAAATGGGGAATATTTAAGTCATCTACGGTTCGCTGACGACAATTTAATTTTCAGTAACAGCCTTGAAGAATTGGAAAATATGCTAAAAGATTTGGTAGAAGCTATCATTAATGTGGGATTAAAAATAAATCTGGAAAAGACTAAGGTGATGTTCAATTCATTTGCATCAAAAACGAAAATCCTCTACAACAACACTGAAATTAAAGAAGGGCAAAGTTATGTATACCTTGGGCAGGTAATGTCATCGGATAATAGTATCATGAATGAAATCAATAGAAGAATAAGAAATGGATGGAGTCCTTTTGAGAAGAAGAACATTATTCTGAAGAGTAACATGCTTCTTTGTTTGAAAAAAAAAGCTGTTTAACCAATGAGTTTTGCCTGCACTAACTTATGGAGCAGAAACATGGACGCTAACAAAACGGATGCTACAAAGATTACAAATAACACAGAGGAGTATGGAAAGATGTATGCTAGGCATAACTAGAAGAGACAGAGGGAGAATAACTTGGATAAGAAGTCAGACGAACGTTTTGGACATCATTGAAAGAATTAACCGGCTGAAATGGACATTGGCTGGGCACTAGGGTGTGTCGAAAAAAAAAATTGATTTTCGTAACGCTTTAGTGCGGAAAAGTTGCCTATTGTAATAAGAAGAAAAACGGCATAAAAATTTTTAGAATCGGTTAACATCTTCCATTCGCGCATTTTACTTAAAGTTGATGAAAAATTGCAAAAATCGCGACTTTTTTCTAATTTTTTTAATTTAATTAAAACTTTAAAAATAAACACACTTTAGCTTTTTATGCTTGTTTCATGGTTTACATAACCTAAATAAATTAAATTCCGATCAATAATCCATTTTTTTTTTTGTTCGCGCAAGAACTTAGAAGAAACATAAATTTACTAATTTTTCGCAATTTTCATCGTGCAACTCTTAGTTCATTTTGCTAAAACAGAACTAAGCAGAACCCTCCACGTGGCGGTGATTGCACGTTGAGTTCCACCCACATCCTACCCAACCAACCGTCCAATTGTTGAGTTTTGTATTTATATAATGTTTAAAAGACCACATGCATGTCAGCGTGCAATTCTAATTAAATGCTTATGTAAAAAGAAAAAAAAAAGAAAATTCGTGTCTTTGAGTTGAGGTTCATGATTCTTCAAAGGAATTACAATTTGGAGGAAAATCGGAAGTATTTACAAAACTGTTACAAAAAAAGTTAAATGTGAAGGCCGAACGGGAAGCTCGTCATCTTCAGCAAGCACTGGGTGGTTCCTCAAATAGTTTTAAAGTTCCTAAAGTGGCAGTGTACTATGAAATTGATGAACTCAAACACACTTCTTTTGAAGACTCAGAGTACGAGGAAGATAAATACAAACAGAGTACATCGACTAAAAGCCCAAATGGCAGATGAGAATTAAAATTAACGCAACAACGCTAAACAGCGATTGTTTCGGAGTTTCTGATCGGCTAAAAGCTGTCATAGCGTCATAGTGTTCTGGATAACCGGCACAGACCCTTCTGATGTGGTTGATAAGCATAAAATAAAAAGAGACAAGAATCGTTGAAGGACGGATTTGAAAATGCCGACTCACATCCCCTGAGGAAAGTTCGGGTATTTTTTTGACGGACAAAAATGAGATACTTTGTTCGGCGAAAAATTTAATGCCAAGCAATTTCACACGAATGTGATATAAGAACACTACTCTCTTATCCAGGAATCTGGATCAACTTATATTTGACTTCTATCTCCTTCCTCGTGTTCATCAAATGATGTAAGTCAAAACATTATTTCTTGTTTGTCTGAACTATCAATATCAGTAGAAAAACTAGAAGTAGTACGGGTGTGATGGTAGTGTAACAAACACTGGATAGAATAACGGTGCTTTCCACGGGCTAGAAAATAATAAAATGTGGATCATATCCATCCGGCATTTGAATGAGCTTTCTTATCACCAAATTTTCCAACATATTCACGGTAAAACTGAAGGGTCTAGACCTTTTAGTGCTTCAATCGGGTAGAAGCTAACTTGCTGTGATAAAGCTCCTATGATCGATTGTGAATCCACAGATTGTTCAATTCCTGATATAGGCAGGACTTTTTTGACCTAATAACAACAGTATTTTTGTGACATTTTAAATGCAATCACCTTGGGACATTGTTCAGAAGACTTGGCGAATTAGGAGCATGGTACTTTGTCAGATTCTAGATGACTAACTGACCGAAAACTTATAAGAAATAGTGTGCTTCATCATAAAATCATACATACCTGTGTAATTTGCTATAAAATAAGCAAATATTTTACTGACTTGACCAAAACATGTATTTCAAGAAATCTAAACATCACGCTATTTATCCGACGAATTACTAGAAGTTGTCGATCCAGTAATAGAACGAAAAGCGTTTTTTGCGCACACAGAGAATGTCGTGTTGCCAATGATTGTCGATTAAAGAAAACGTATTCGGGATATTAGTTACAGAAGGATCGTAAAAGCAAAATAAACCGTCACAAAGTGGACAACTGTTAGAAATGTAATACCACCGAATGGAAAATTTCAAACTTCCAATTAAATAGAAATTATTAATTGGAATTCTTGTGCGGTGTATCATTCCCCAGTGCCGCGGTCCTGAGTGAAGATGATGTTAAATCGTTCATAACTTTTGACACTACTCTCATCAGAGAAATACAAATGTTTCCCTGCCACACCGAGACTGTTAAGATGTGTGTCAAACTTGTGACAGAGACCTCGAATAAAGTATATGGACATGAAGCTAGAGATGGCTATATCCGAACAACACTGATATAAAAAAGAAAACGTAAAAAACAAAGTAAGCCAAAGAATGCTACTCTATAGAAAACCTTTGTAAATAGATGCAAATATAATGTAAATGCCACACACAACAATTGGATGGTTGGTTGGGTAGGGAGGAGGTGGAACTCTACGTGCAACCACCTCTACGTGGTGATTTTGGATCGTTTTGTTCTAGCAAAACTAGCGAAGAGTTGCACTGTCAAAATTGCGAAAAATTGCTAAATTTATGTTTTTTTCTACGATGTTGCGCGAACGGAAAAATTAGATTATTGATTAGAATTTAATTTATTTAGGTTATCTAAACTATGAAACAAGCATAAAAAGTTAAAGCGTGTTTATTTTTAAAGTTTTAATTAACTTAAAAAAAATTAGAGAAAATGCGCGATTTTTGCAATTTTTCATCAACTTTAAGTACAATGCGCGAATGGAAGATGTTAACCTATTTTAAAAAAATTTATGCCGTTTTTCTTCTTATTACAATAGGCAACTTTTCCGCACTAAAGAGTTACGGAAATCAAAAATTTACTTTTTTCGACCCACCCTACTGGGCACATCGCAAGAAGATAAGACAATAGATGAAGCACGAACACCCTACAATGGTATCCCAGAGATGTTAAACGACCAAGAAGACGACCTCAAGTAAGATGGTCAGATGAGATCAAAAAAGAGGCCGGTGTTAATTGGATGACTAAAGCACTAGGTAGGAAACATTGGAAGAATCTGGGGGAGACCTACATCCAGCAGTGGAATGAAAACGGTTCTTGCTGTTGCTGCTGATGATGATATAATACTTTTAGTCGTTTTTTTGTTCGTGCAGTTATATTTGTTATTCATAGTGTGCACAATTGTTATCATAATCAGTTCAAATTCCTCTGTGAAAATAAGTATTTATTTCATTCTCTGTGTTGTAGGCTCTAATTGAATTTTAAGACTATAAGCTATTTATAAAATTTTCTAATAAGCGCTACTTTTCATAAGCTATTAATATTAGACCGGGGGGGGGGGGGGCGGCAGCACAGACAACCACCTCGTGGAATTCGCGGCTGAAATTCCATAATTATAGTTAAACGCGATTCGCATATTAATGCTCAATCGGTCCGCCAAGTCATAACTTGGTGGAAAAAACCTGAAAACCCAATTTTAGTGGTTGACTCTTAGGTTTACCATTGTCTTTTCCTGTTCCCAGTCCTCATTGTCATTTTCATACCTTTCGCTGGAGGAAAACACAGTGGTAAACCTACAAGCCAATCGCTGAAATCGGGTTTTCACACTGTTAAAAATATCGTGAAAAATTACCTCTGTTTTTAAAGGCTATCTATTTTCTGACAATTGAGAACGCGACATAAACACCTATCGAGTGTTCTCATTGGTCAGAAAATAGATAGCCTTTAAAAACAGAGGTAATTTTTCACAATATTTTCAACAGTGCAGGTGTTTTCCACCAAGATATGACTTAGCAGACCGATTGCGTTTTAATATGCGAATTGAGATTTAACTAATCCTAGAATTTCATCCGTGAACTCGATGAGGTGATTGTCTGTGCTGCCATCTCTCGTTCTATATATTAATTTACACACATTTTATTTTCATTATTATTATGAATATTTGTTTGGTATCGTTTCAAATAAGAACAAGTTGTCTAAAATAGATTTTTTTTTAAATTGTGTTAACTGAAAATCGCATAAAAACGTAGTTGTTGTATTGAAGATTTTTAAAATCACAATGTTTTGTAACTTATTGAAAATACTAATAAACATTTTCTTTTGCTTCAAATGATTAACTAAGTTATTTTTCTAGACATGTTATTTTTCTAGAAATGGGACTAACTTCGAAAGTAATTTTAATTTCAAATGTTTAAAATAACAGTTTAACATGTAAAATGGACATTTAAATTTGTAACTTGAATAAACATTATACACATTTTTATCATTTTAAGATGACTGAACTCATTTTACGTTCCAATTACGCTCTTCTTAATGTTAAAAAATGGAGTTTATTTTGCAAAAAAAAAAAAAAATCGATAATAATGCAAAATTCGAAAACTTTTTAAATCGAAGATTTTAGATGCAATTAGTATTATATATTTACTTCCCCTTTTTTGAAAATTGTATATTTTCTGTTTTTTTTTTTTTTGTTGTTTTTTAAGTATTACAAAAAAGGAATGCTGTCGAAAAGTAATAAAATAACAATTCGGAATATAATCATGTATAAAATTGTGAAAAGGAACATGTTGCAATATTAAAATTTTAAATAAAAATGCATTTGGATAATAATGATTTTGAATTTTATAGCATTTATGAAGTCTGTCAATGGAAAGACTCTTATTTAAAAGCAATTTTTTATTTAAATAAAACGGTGAAGGAATTAAAAAAATATCAAAATAATATAACTATAATTATAATTAGAGATTATTTTTTGATTCTTGACGGTATTTACAATTGTAAATGGTATAATACTATACAATGCGAAACGACTACTATTACTACTTTGATAAAAGGCTACTATATACGCTAAACGATTACATGCATTTAAATTAAATTTTTAAAAAACTCAATGACAAATTCCTAATTTTATTTGAGACTAGCTCAATCGCCCGGCGTTGCTCGGGCCCGTGATAATAACATTAAACAAAACCTAAATTTGCATGAGTTATTTTCAACTATTTTAGGTACGTTCATAATTATATAAATACATAGTACCTAATGTCGTCGTTCGGTCCGTCTGTCTGCCTGTCTGTACATCTGAGTGTCTGTCCATCCGTCCGCATATAACAGAGCAAAATCTACCCAACCGAACGGTTTGAAATTTTAAATGTATAATTTTTGCAAAAGTTTGTTGAATCATTTCAAATGTTATGAAAATAGGATGTATATTAATTACGGGGACAGTCACATTTTTTCCGTTACATTACGGCCAATGGGAAAAAATTATTTCAAGTGCATTTTATTAATGTTACAACCTTTCGAACGGACTGAAATTGATATGCACTTATGAAGTGCACTAAAATATACATTCAGTACTATATGTGGTTCAAAAAGTACTTATAAAACTAATTATAGTACAAATGCAACTCATTTGCTACGTTTGATGTGCAATTTCCAACTTGTCTGTATTGGCGTCTTCCCCGACTGTGCTAATAACCTTAAACAAACCTCAAGTTTGTAGGAAAAGAAGATTTTGTAACAATTTACATTTTAAAATGAAAATCTCTCGAAAACATATTGATATTTACTGGTAAAAGCGCTCGTAAGAAGACGTGCTCATGTTTTTCACGTAGGCTCGTCTTATACTTTTAAAAAATATAGTTCCTGTTGTCGGAACTCTTTGAATTTTTTATAGATTAAAATCATAAGGTGTTAAGAACGTGCATTTTTTTTAAATATTATTATTTAGTTCAAAAAGAAATATAGTTACTTTTCTCATTTTTAGTGTTAACTACTTAAAAAGGAAAATCCCTGCCGCCCCGGCCTACAGGCGGAGGTAGATTTCGAAGTAAAAGTATACTAATTTTACAAACAAAACCCAAATCATGATTAGAGATAAACCCACTTTAACAATTTTATCTGGCCGCTTTTGACGAGTTTTTATTCCATTTTTATATAATAACTGGTTTTATCACAATCATGTTAGGGCGGTATTAAAAAAAATACTTTTCCATGATCAACAACTCGAAATTTTCTGGCATAACTCCAGATTCATTTTTAATAGGAAAAACATGAAACTTGTTGACGTGATTTTTGAAGAGATTTATATGCGACCTGTGTTTTTAATTTTCGTTGAATTAATTAAAACTTGATATACAAACAATTATTTTCTCAGTAAGACAATATTTTTCGTTTCTAACACAATCTCTTCGAGAAATTCCGTTCAAAATGCCCACTTTGACATCATTTTTTGAAATATATTCTGTCTCTGTTAAAAAATCGATCATTACGGTACATTATACAGTTTTTGAATAAGCGAATCTACCAATTGGATGCGTTTGAGAGCAAAAATGAATTTAACAAGTTAGAAATTGCTCGTCAAACATGGCAAATGAGGTGCGTTCGTACTATAACTAGTTTTATAATTATTTGTTGCACCCCATATTGTACTGAATGTGTATTTATTTGCAATTCATAAGTGCATAGTCTGTAACATCATTAAAATGTACTTGCAATAATTTTTTCCCATTCCCCTTAATGTAACGGAAAATTTTTGACTGTCCCTGTAATTAAGCTATACATCCGATTTTCATGAAATTTGAAATGGCTCGACAAAATTTTGTAGCAATTATATATTTAAAATTTCAGCCCATTCAGAAAGCTGTAACATCATTAAAATGCACTTGCAATAATTTTTCCCATTGGCTTTAATGTAAAGAAAAACTTTTGACTGTCCCTGTAATTAAACTATACATCCGATTTTCCTAAAATTTGAAATGGCTCGACAAAATGTCGCAATAATTATATGTTTAAAATTTGAGACCATTCGGAAAGCTTTAACATCATTAAAATGCACGTGCAATAATTTTTCCCATTGGCCGTAATGTAAAGAAAAACTTTTGACTGTCCCTGTAATTTAACTTTACATCTGATTTTCATAAAATTTGAAATGGCTCGACAAAATTTTACAACAATCATATATTTAAAATTTCAGACCATTCGGTTGGGTAGTTTTTGCTCTATTATATGCGGACGGACGGACAGACAGACGGACTGAACGACGACTATAGGTGCTACGTATTTATATAATTACGAACGCACCTAAAAATGAGTCAGAAAATAAGCAGTTTGGATTTGAATACTCCCTTAATACGATGATTTTTCCAACACAATTCGCTTCGGGAAATTCGGTTCAAAAGGCCCAATTTGACAGCATGTTTTAAAATATATTCTGCCTCTATCAAAAAATTGACCATTACAGTACATTATATAGTTTCTGAGTAAGAAAGGGTACCAATTGGAAGCCTTTGAGAGTAAAAATGGATTGTAAAATGAGTCAGAAAATAAGCAGTTTGGATTTGAATACACCCTTACGATGATTTTTTTCATCAACTGCTATGTATTTTCAATTTGTTTTTGCTGTAAGAATTGGTCCTATCCAAAACTTGTCTATATAGTTGTTGTAGATAATATTAAGAAGATATATGATGGGGGATGATGATCATGGGGATTTTATATCTTTTGAATTGACGAAGTTATGAATTTTTTCTTCTTCAAACGCCTTTTTTGTTTTCGTTTTTTAATTTTTTTTTACGGTACGAATTGGTCCTATCAAAAACTTGTGAACATAAAAGTTGTAGATAATGTTAAGGAGATTCATGATAAAATTAATTGGATTTGATATCTTGAGAATTGACGAAGTTATGAATTTTTTTTCCGAAAAACCCTTTTTTTTGCGCCCCTTGTGCACAATTTTAACTTTATCAAAAATCTGTGATACATAAATTTTTGGCCCTACTTTTAGAAGTAATAAAAACTTTAAACTGATTCGATATGTACAAAATTTGGTGAGGTACCTTTTTCGCAACTGAAAGGGAAGAAAATATGGGGAATCTTAGGGAAAATCTTTAAGATACTGATAACAAACTTTGAGAGGCACCCATTTTGATGCTATAGAGTAGAACTCTTTCCTGCTCCTTGAGATCGGTTATCGGTTTATCTGTAGTAGAGCGTGGAGCATTTTACAACACAACTAATTGGTATCTGAGATCAGTTTACGATAAGGATCTGGGGGAGTGAAGGGGAAGTGATAGACAGGGGAGCAATAGGGAGTGAAGTGGGGTTGAAATATAGCGATTAATGCTCATAATGTTTTTTTTTTTTCATTTTTCTTTTAAATCTTTTTACAAATTTAGGGTTTTTCTAACAGTTTTTCTATTTAGACGTTTTTTAATTAAACTTGTCGGGTGAGAGAAATGTTTGTTTCTTTTGTTTAATAAAGTGTCAGAAAGTTTCGTGTTCTTGAGCGGAGAAAAATACATTTCTCAGGACAGCCTTAAAGGACTTTTCACCTTAAAACCTTATTTAGCTGTGAATAAATATATTTATTATGAAGGACTTTGCTAAAATTGTGTAAACAAGACAACTGGATATAACAATATAAGCTCAATTCCTTTTAAAAATTGAAATAAATAAATGAAAAAAAGTAATAACACATCTTACAATGCATGTTAAAAATGTACCAATCTAAACGTTAAACTGTGTTATTTTACAGGGGCGCGCCAATCCAGTGTTATAATATGTGCAGCGAACACAGGCGTCAGGATAGAGGTCTGAAGAGGTCGGAAATTCCGCGCCCGGGCCGGACTCGACTCATTGAAAAAAGTTCAGTCCGGCCCAGTATAAAAGTTAAAAGTTGGGACGAACTTTTAACTGTTATAAGCCTAGACCGGTTTAAAAGGTTTTTTTAAAGCCCGGACCAGTATAAAAGTTAAAAGTCGGGACGAACTTTTAACTGTTATAAGCCTAGACCGGTTTAAAAGGTTTTTTTAAAGCCCGGCCCAGTATAAAAGTTAAAGACTCGACCAGAGCCGAACCCGACAAGTACAAAAAAATATTAATGGCACGGACTGATAAAAAAAGCTAAAAGCCGGTAAGCCAATTACTTTGTGCGAGTTTTAAATATATAAGCTTTTATTTTCCTCTTTTTACAATGTTCAAACGCACAAATACGTTTCAACGTTGTAAAAAAAAAAAAAAAAAAAAAAAAAAAAAAAAAAAAAAATCTAGCTTATATCTAAAACTTCGGCCCGAATCCTGCCCGGCAGGAAAAACGTTAAAATCTCGGCCCGAACCCGGCCCGACTGAATTTCTACAACAAATCTGGATTTTTCCGTCCATATGGTTAAAAATTGTTTCGTACGAGACTTTCACAACAAAAATATTTATTTTAGCTCGTTTAGTGTGGTTTAAAAAAAAGTAATTGATTTTTGCAAATTTTCCTTCAAAAATAGCATTTTCCCTTGAATAGATCATTTTTTCTTTCTAAAACCATTTAATAATATGTCAGTGAGATTTTATAAAATAAATTTTAAAAATGTTCAAAGAATATACAGTCCTTAAACGCTAATACTTGAAAAATTATACAATATTATGTCGAAATGAAACGGTGCTAGTCATTTAAAAGATGACAAAAATTATCCAAGACAAGAAATTAATTGTTTTTTATAGATTTGGAATAAATGGTGGATTTCACTTATGATTTATTAATGTAAACTTTGACACTATGATTTCTGTATGGGAAATAAGCCAATATTAATTCCTTTTCATAACCACCACCACATTTTGCTTCTTATTTTTTTATGCTCTTCAATTATATTTCTTAATACTAAGATATATTAATGTACTTATAAAGATTTAGATTTTGGCTTTAAAGGTGTTCCCAAATCCAAAAGGGCAACTTTCTGAGATAAGTTTTAATTTATTTTTGTTCAGAAATGCATGAAACTAGCTGGTGTTGTTGTTCAGAAACTGTGTAATTGAGGTATTCCACCCCCCACCCCCCCCCACCTTTTTTTTTTTTTTTTTTTTTTTTTTTTTTTGTAAACGCAATACATTTTTTAGAAAATAGTGTCAAGGTGGGCGTTTTGAACCGAGTTTCCGCGTGAAGGAAGAGAGAGCACTCAAGAGCGGGCGAACAACGTGTTTGTCACGTGATCAAAATTGCTTATAACTCAATAGGTAATTGATTGATCAAAAAATGAAAAAACTGTTCCATTCCAAATCGCTTCCATGGCCAGGCTTTCTAATTTTATACCTTTCCGTTAAAAAATGAGTTTGTAAATGTGTCAAAACGTTTTGCGCTTGTTGAGCAGAGCAGTTAAGAACAGCCTTAAGGAAAAATTTTGAAGCAAAGAATGATTTGTGTTCTATGGTAAATAAGCGTGTTATTTGTTAAAACATAATGTATGAAAAATGAGATATCGTATTATTTTGAAAAAAAAAACTTAATTTATTTAAATTTTACAAAAAAATAATAATCTGATTTATTTTATGCTATCTCTAGCGTTTAAAACAAATCCATCCTAGATGATGCAATTGTCTTGGTGCCACTGTATGTTCAAATTCAAATTAGCATTTGCTGAGACCTATTCATGAAATTCTGAAGAGCTTGCAACTCTAGTCTATGTTTACATTCAACTTTTATTAAAGTGTATGGAATACTCAGAGATTTAAAAAAAAAAAAAAAAAAAATATATATATTTTTTTTTTTTTTTTTTTTTTTTTTTTTTTTTTGTAACTGGGCATAAAACAGCCAAGTTCAACGCATTATTAATAGACTCATAATGATACCAATGTAAATAAATGAATTTTAACTAAACTTTAAGATATTCATTCTTTATATATATGTTACTGTGAAAGACCGAAATTGGAGAATGTCGACTTTCGCCGGTGAATGTCAACGCAGCGCATACCAAAAACGTTGGTGAAAGACCGAATATGTTATTATATTCTTGTATATTCGGACCATCACCGGTGAATGTCGACAAACACAGATATGTTCTGTAGGAGGTCGAAAAGAGAAGTGGTGTTTAAGAGCTGCTACAGTCTGTCGTCAAATTCTTTGTTCTACTGCGAGTCACTTAGCTTTGTCAGTTTTATGCAAGGTTTGATGATGCGCTCAACGTTTTCTTAAATTTTATTTTTTTATTCGATACCCAAATTTATATTGAATAAATACTGCAGAAAATCGTGATTTTTTTTTTTTTTTTTGAAAAATTAATTAGATTAATTGAGAGGAAACGAGAAAACACTTGTTTTTTTTTTTTCATGAACAGTACTCTAAGATACTTTCTGAAGTGTTTTCTGCTAAAACTAAGTGCAAGCACACATATTCACAATACCTACTCTTTTCAGATTCGACACTGGTATTTCTCACTATATTTTTCTGGTATGAAATGTTGAATATTCTAAATCACTTAAGTTTTGTTACTATTTTCGTATATTAATAAAAGTACTCTAATCCTAATAATATTATAAATGTGTAAGTGTGAATATGTTTGGCTAAAGTCAAAATCAAAAACGTTAACTATGTTTTCATGTATTTATTGTCCGTTATATTGATTTTTTTTCTAATGTTTAAAATTTCCCTTAACTTACTAAAATTTAAATATTTTATTTGCTTGTAATACATAAAATAAAAGTTATAAAAATAAAACCTACTTTCAATCAAATGTAGGAATAGAATATTCTGTTGGGTTTGTAATATTGAGACATTTCAAAGAAACAAATATGAAAATTGATTTGACATTAAAGTAATAATAGGTACAGCAATGTTAACCTTATTAAAAAATGCACCTGATGCTAAAATGCACTAGTGATTGTGTTTCTGGATTTTTTATAATCACTATTTCATTCCAATAGTAATATTCTCCTTACAAATTACGAGATTAAAGAATGCGACAAGTACTATTTGGAAATAGCGATTAAAAAAAATTTAAAAACCCAATTTCCCTGAAAACCAGTATTAGTTATGTTGGCTATATTGTGCTAATATTTTCATTCATCGCTATCAGTGTTTTCAATTTAGCGGAATTCTGAATTCGAAATCTCTACCAGTCATTTTACATAGTATTTTCTCTTTATATGACCGGCGAAAGTCTACCATTAAAAAAAAGCGAAAAGTACTATTAAAAATTTCTGATATATATTTTCAATACAAAAATACGTTTAATTTTAAACACTTATCCCTGTCACTGATACTTGAACTATAATATCAATATTGGCAAAATATTGGATTTACATTGGAAATATCTTTAATAAAATGTCAATATGTTAAATTGTAACTATCTGCTGCTAAATGTATATTGTGAAAATATTTACTTTATGTTGGAACCAAAACATTTGTTGCCAATTTTCATTTTGCACATATTTGAGCAATATTGAAAAAATACATTTTGCAATTTTACTATTAATATTTCCTTTATAAAGTAAATATTTTTGCAGTTTGGTTGTAACTTTCATTTTCAAACAAATAAAATGAGTAAATTTTATTAAATTAAGTGAAAATTTTAGACACTGGAATAAAATTAATGTAAATGAACACAAAGGTATTTAATTATTCATTTTGACGCTGGCTTCAGCCAAATATTTGCACACGTTTACATTTATAATATTAGAAGAACTAGCATACTATCATTATTACATAGAGATAATAACAAAACTAAGTGTTTCAAAATATTCAAAATTTCACACCAGAAAAATATACTGAGAAGTACCAGTGTCGAATCTGAACAGAGTAGGTTTATCTAATATACATGCAGCACACCTTTGGATTATAGGCGATTGAAACGTTTTATGATTTAAAAATTAATGATCGAACTTGAAACACGAAGAAATAAATGCAAATTTCCGACATATTCAACATTCACCATTAGTGCATGGTGAATGTCGATATTTGCCGGTGTAAGTCAGAAATAAGGATATTTAACAAATATTTCGAACATACACCAAGCAACTATGTGAATGTTGACATTCACCAGTGAAAGTCGACGTTCTCCAGATTTCGGTCTTTCACGGTAACATATACATTTGACATTATACATCATTAGGCCTTCCTTAATGCGAACTTTCATAATTCGAAATGTTAGTTCATTTGAACTTGAGTTTATTCTTTTGAAAATTTAAAACAATATTAAAAACTCATGTAATTAGAGTTTTCGAAAACATTGAGTTCCTATAGCTCTCATGCATTTATTATACGACTTTACGATACGAAGCTAAATTTTGTAGAGACAGACGTCAGAAGTGTGTAGTTTCATGATATTTATTTTCAGTTGTTTTCGAGAAAATTACGTCTATACATAGAATTTTATTAGGTTCGTAACTATTAATAACAACAAAGGGGAGGAATGGATGGAAGAAGAAGGACAGGAAAATTTAAGAATGAAATAAATTAATTATTTTCTTATGTAAAAGCACACAAAATATATTTTTTAACCGTATAAAAGACTCTACTCTTTAACCCTTTAAGGGCAAAGTACGGATGTTTCTAAAATGTTGAAATGATTGAATGACAGCAAGAAATTACGAAGACATTTATTTGAAAATAAGTAAAAGCTTTCCTTCTCGTACATTATAAATGAAAAATTTTATTTAAAAATGCTTGTGCTATTTTGGCATTTGGGAATAGGCATAAAAATGTACCACCGCCCTTCAAGACAGACGTATATAGACTTATCATTTTTGAGATGGCTGAGATATAGAAAATGTTTCTGGAATCGCAAAAAAAGGGGAAAATTTCGTTTTAAACGGGTTTTTACCATAACAGGTAACGCATCTATCATACAATGAAACCTGCTAAGATGGAATCGCATGAGACCGGGAACTGTCGTTTTAGGCAAGTTTTTATCTTAACAAGTATAATTCCATGATTACACCGCATTTTTTAAAACGGAATTTTGAAAATTATGTTCTAAAATGTATCTCAATAAATAGTAAATGAAATCGACGTAAACAATAAATTTAAAATTATTTAAGGCTGTTCTCAAATCCATATGGTCAACTTTCTGACATAAGTTTTAATAAATTTTTGTTCGGAAACGCATGAAACTAGAAGGTATTGTTATTCAGAAACTATGTCATCGAACTGTTTTTTCCGTTTTCTTGTAAACGCAATAGATCTTTCAGGAAATACTGTCAAAATTGGCATTTTGAACCGAATTTCCGAACGAAAGAAGAAAATCTAGTCAGTAAGGGGAGCAAAATGCCGTGTCACGTGATCAAAATCGCTTCTAACCCAATAGGTAATGGGTTGATCAAAAAATGGAAAATACAGTTCGATTCCAAATCGCTTCCGTGGTCAGGTTTTCCAATTTTCTATCTTTCCGTCAAAAAATGAATATGTAAATGTGTCAAAACGTTCTCACTATAAGCCTCCCTCCCCACACCTCATTCGCGGGCTTATTTTGGAGCATACGTGCATGGCATTTA
Source organism: Maratus speciosus (assembly GCA_963932465.1). Lineage (NCBI taxonomy): Eukaryota > Metazoa > Arthropoda > Arachnida > Araneae > Salticidae > Maratus > Maratus speciosus. Next base: position 257,408,182 of record OZ010800.1, on the reverse strand, counting down.
CAATACTTAGAGTATTGAACAGCGTTTTACATTTTCTCATAAATTGGATACATTTGGAATTGCAGTTCCATGTTGATGACTTTTCTGAGAATGCCACGTGCCAAAAATTTGGTTAAACTGCCCAATATGACAGAATTTTTTTTATTTATTTTTAATCGGAAATTGTGGTTGATAAGAAACTTTTTGTATATTGGGGATTCGGAATCACTCAATTAGATTTATGTTGTATTTTAAATGTAAATAAAACTTATTTCTGAGGAAAAAGTTACACAACCTTTTTAATATTTTGTAATGCTGTCGAAATAAAATACACATCACACTGCTGTAACGATCTAAGTAAGAAATCTATAACGTACCAAGTATTTAAGTAAATTTTTAAAAAAGGTTCAAGGCTTTGCAGTTCATATACTGACAAGAAATCTCAATCAATACATTACCTTAAATCACAGAGTTTCAAGTGATAAATTCATGTTGTTTTTAAAATAATTAAAATTAATAATGCCTTTTTAGTCACCACATATCATATTTTACACAATAAAACGCGGTACAAAGAGAGTCTGTGTATAACGGAAACTTGACTTAAATGGTAAATTTCGTGGTCTCTGCAAAATAACATAAATTACGTATAAAACGGAATATTTTCCAGCTTCCTTTTGAATTTCAACTTAGCCGGTTTCTTATATTTCGCTAAACTTTTGTAATTAAAAATTTTAATGCTATTATTGCATAACAAATTTCGGAGGTGATGGCTGCAGCCCCATCAATCCACTCTCTGGATACGCCACTGTATCAAGACAAATACATTGTTTTCTTTTGTCTCGATATTATTAGTTTGAAATATGCGTTATATTTTCACGATTTTCTTTACAATGCAAGTTATCAATAATTCTGATTTTGGATAACTATAACATTTTACGCGACTCCATGGAATTCAAATTAAAATTTATTTTCTAAAGTTGTATGAAAAAATTAAACTTCACTTCAAAATATCTAGACAAATTAATTTATATTTTTCTTAATATTTCTTCATTTTTTTGTAATATCTTAAATTCAATCATAAATTTTATCTAAGACAATAAATTGTGTAAAAAAATTTCATTGTAATTTGTTTTTACTTTAAAATCTGCTAAAACAATTATATAATTTCAGTTATGTCTCTATCTGTCAAGCTTTCCCGCGCGTTCTTATTGATATGCTTCAACTGCAATGAATTTTGTATATTTTTTTAAAGATTTAGTATAATATAGTTTCAATTGAAAATAACTGAAATACACAAAAGAATTCGTATACATTACAATCTACGTTTGGTAATTGTTTGAAGCACATCTTTATTTTCCTTTTTTTACTTTTTTAGAGTACTACTGAAAATGGCATGCATCACATTTACAGTCCATTTGCAGGGACACAAGAAATGCAAAATGTTTGGATTATAAGCCATACAATTTTTGAATTTTTTTAATTATTTTTTTCCACTATCAAGCAGGACGGTCATTCTGCCAAGCCAAGCTGAAAAAACTGCTAATCCCGCCAAACAAACAAAAGCCAAGAATAAAACGGCAAGATACGTAACTGCTTATTCTACTGAAGTCAACTTCTCCATGTTAAATCGACCAAACATGCCAGCGTAAAATTTCCCACATCAAAGGAATTAATCATCGCAGAAAAATAAAACCATAACCAGAAGGAGCTAATGAAAAAGATCTTCAATTTGAGACCAAACGCATCTTCGTAAATTAATTATAAACAGGGATATAGATTTTTTTTAAAATATCGTCGAGATACTGAAATTTACCGATTTTTTTTTCTTCGTCACACCTTATGTTTAAATAGAGGTAGAGACTTAAACAATGGACAGAAAAAAGTAAGGATTGCATTTTTGGACAGATATTTACTCAATCTACGTGCTTTTATAAAATTCAGCTTTAAAAACACAAATTTTCTATTCTTAATTAGCGAAAAACTGTTAATTAATTCTAAAGTTTACAAATTATGCCAAACAGCGATAAACCCGCCAAAACTTTTTAAAAATCTTATACTATTCTTTTATATTATCCTTTCCATTGATTTCATCGAAGAAAACTACGGCCGAGATCCAGATAGACTTTTCGCTGTTAGCGAAATGAGTTTGACCAATCAGAAGCCAGCATGTTTGAGAATTTTTGCTGTTTCTGGATCCCAGCCTATGTCATAAAAGTTTTGAGTCATTTTCTTAGTGCCATGGATGAAGTACAATGTTTGTAGAAATGTACGCTGGGATCCAGATAGATTTTTCGCTGTTAGCGAAACGAGATTCACCCATCAATAGCCTGCATTTCTCCAAACAGCGAAAAGTTCGCAAAAATGCAGGCTTCTGATTGATGAATCTCGTTTCGCTAACAGCGAAAAATCTATTTAGATTGCGGCTATAGCGAATAGAATATATAGTGTGGAAATCAGCTATCTCTGTAATACTTAAAAAAGCGCTAAAATATTGTATCCCTTAAATATGCAACGATGCTGCTACAATATACAGATCACAGCGACATCTGCAGGATATTTTCTACAACTGCAAGGTATTGCTAGTCTATACAATGTAATACAGTAATACGAAAATCCCGCAGATGTCGCTGCGATCAACACTTGGAATTTTAGCAGTATTGTCGCACATTTAAGGGATAAAATTCTTTAGCACTGTTTGGATAGCATAATTCCATACTAGGTATTCTAGATGCTGTACCTTTGCTATACAGTTCAATATTAATGAAGTTGTTGTTTCCGTAGTAACAGTACTTTTCTCTATTGCTCACTCTAAAACACAAATATCGAAATTTAACCAACAGCGCTCAGAAACAACAACATAACAGAGAGCCTTTATACATAAGTGTGGTGATATATGCACAGGAGGCATGCTCATTTCAAGTTTTTGTCGAAAGTACGGCAATCCACTTTCTTGAATAGAGGATATTCTATCTACGTTATGAACACGTGGTCAAGGCAAGAACGTCTAGCGTAAAGAAGGGAAGGCTCCGTCTACGTAATGTAAATCCCCGCTAGCCAATGCAACAGTTCATGGGAGAAAGCAGTAGTAGTTTCCTGTTTCCCTTCTTATCAGTTGGAAGTTCTTTGGGAAAATTACCGGTCCACGTGACTTTTTCAGCCTCGAACCCATATTTGGAATATCCTCCATTAGACGATATGCGCATGGACGATCTCTATTAGTCTAGGGAAATAATTCAACATGCATTAGCCTGACGATAATGACACGCTCGCAAAGACCTTTAACGATTTGTTTTTATCACTTTTACCAATAAACTTTTATTGGCCGTATGTCGCTACTTCGTTATAGAGACATACTTGTTCCTAATTAGATCCCGGCTTTAATGTATCAAAATAAGGAGTTTGCTTTCTGTACTATTCCTGAGCTCAGTTATAGTACAGCGTCTAGAATACCTAGTGTGGAAATATTCTATCCAAAGAGTGCTAAAAAAATTTATCCCTTAAATGTGCGACGATACTGCTAAAATGCCAAGTGTTGATCGCAGCGACATCTGCGGGATTTTCTTATTACTAGTATTACATTGTATAGAGTAGCAATACCTTGCAGTTTTAGAAAACATCCTGCAGATGTCGCTGCGATCTGTATATTGCAGCAGCATCGTTGCATATTTAAGGGATACAATATTTTAGCGCTTTTTTAAGTATTACAGAGATAGCTGATTTCCGCACTATGTATGCTAGTCGCTATAGTTATAGTGTCTAGAAATATAGGCCGGGATCCAGGTACATTTTTGCAAACAGGGAAAAGTTAGAAAAAATTCTGGCTTACTGATTAGTCAATCTCGTTACGATAACAGAGGAAAATCTACCTAGATCACGGTCATAGTGCGGAAACCGGCTATTCCAGTAATGCTTTAAAAAGTGCTAAAAATTGAATCCCATAAATATTGAAAAATACTGAATGACAAATATCGATAGCAGCAACATTTTCTAGATCTTCTCTGAGCGAAAACGTTTTCTAAATTGATTTCTTTTGAAATAGTTGCATTGGAATTATCATATGTCGCTGCAATCGACATTCGTCGTTCAGCCTCGTTCAACATTTATGGGATACAATTTTTAGCACCTTTTAATAAGCCGATTTTTAAACTATATCTTCTAGAAGCTATAGCTCCGTTATAGCATCTAGATTATATGTTGTAGAAACCGACTATCCCAGCAATACTTAAAAAAGCGCGGAAATATTGAATCACTTAAATGTACAATGATGTTGAATTCCAAACAGCTATTTGCATCGACATCAGCAGGATATTTTTTAAAGAAGAAAGAGACACGTGTAATGCACCGCTACAGCGTCTAGAATACATAATGTGGAAATTTGCTATCCAAGAACCACTAAAAAGATGTATCCCTTAAATGTGCACTGACGCTGAAATCCAGGGAGCTGATCGCAGCGACATCTGCGATATATTTTGAAATTTCAAAGTAAACATCGTATTATTACAGCGGGTTTGACGCCAAGCACACAGGTCAGATGTATGTCAATAAAATGTAAAAAAAAATGTTACAGCGTCCAGACCAAATCGTCTTGGAGTTTTGGGAAATATCATGCAGATATCGCTGTGATCGACTCATTGGATTTCGGCATCGTTTGAAATTTAAGAGATCCAATATTTTAGCACTTTTTTAAGTATTACTGGGATAGCCGATTTCCACACTATATATTCTAGACGCTATAGCACCGCAGTATAGCGACTAGAATACATAGTATGGAAATCACCTATATCTGTAATTCTTAAAGCGCTAAAATATTGTATCCCTTAAATGTGCAACGATGCTGCTGCAATATACAGATCGCAGCAAAATCTGCAGGATATTTTCTACAACTGCAAGGTATTGCTAGCCTATACAATGAAATACTAGTAATACGAAAATCCCGCAGATGCCGCTGCGATCTACACTTGGAATTTTAGCAGTATCGTCGCACATTTAAGGGATAAAATTTTTTAGCACTGTTTGGATAGCATATTTCCACACTAGGTATTCTAGACGCTGTAACCGCAGTAGCCTGTCTTTTTCGTTTGCCTCGGAGTAGATACGAGGCTAACAAGAAAGACAGGCTACCGCGGTGGGTCCGATTCTTCGTTTTTTACAGACCGCTGGAGTCACGTGATGCTCTTTTCGCACACCTTCATTGGTGCATTCGAGAATCACGTCACTCCAGTGGCCTGTAAAAAATGAAGAATCGGACCCACCGTGGTAGCATGTCTTTTTCGTTAGCCTCCGAGTAGATATAGATGATGTCATTTGAAGCTGTTCCTAAACTGTGGACAGCTCATCACGTCACACGGAGTTGATTATCAGTACACGGCAATGAACACAAAAAAATCGGCGCGCCGCTTTGTACTAATCATCGTGTAAAGATGATCCAACTCCGTGTGACTTTTAAACGTCATGAACTGGCCTATAATGTCATTGGTCACGCTAACACCCTCCCTCCTGCATTCGCCATATATAGCGGCATCTTGCACTGGAGACTGCAAAATGGGCTGCTATCGGTCAAAATCAAGAGAGAAAAGGGCAGAAGAGCGGGAAAGAACTCGTTTTTTTTGGTATCTAGTTTTTCACACGGGAAGATTGACATGTCTGCACCTCTCCTTTCATGGCTTCATGGTGGTGAAATAAGCCAACGCCCCCTAGATATTTGAGAATGTCTAGACGCGCGTCACAAAAACATCATACAAAGCAAGCAAAGCAAAGAAACAAAATCATTCATTGGCTCGTGGATATGAAGGAGCCAATGAATGATTTTCTTCTTTGTTTTGCCTACTTTGTGTGACGTTTTCCTGACGCGTGTCAAGGCTTTCTCGAATATTTAAAGGGCGTTGAATAGGCCGGGATCAGATAGATTTTTCGCTATTAGCGAGATGAGATTGATCAACCAGAAGCCTGCATTTTTGCGAACTTTTTGATGTTTCCAGTAAACACCGAAAAGCCTGCAAGGATGGAGGCTACTGATTGGTCAATCTAATTTTACTAACAGAGAAAAATTTATCTGGATCCCGGACATTAACTTTGGTTGGTTAAGACGATTTTGAATAAAATAGCCAATGTTTGTTAACTTTTCTGGTTAGTTTAATCGAAATCCTCCACGTCTATTACTGAAAACTGAGTTACTGTACTTTGTACAAAAACTTCAATATGAGTACACGACTTGTGCATATGTCACCACTCGTACATATAAATGTTCTCTGTTATGAGCATGATTCTAAGCTCAGCTGGTTAAATTTGAGTATCTGATTATTAGAGAAAGCAATAGTGGCCCACCGTGGCTGAGTGGATAAGACACCACGCCGCTAATCGCTTGAAAGCGTAGGTGGGGGCGGGTTCGAATCCCGCCGTGATCCCCACGTGATCTGATATATGTGTTCAATAAAACAAACAAGCAATAGTGAAAGGTACAGTTGCCATGGAAACAACGACTTCCTTAATTGGTATAGAAAATTAATGAATAGTTGTAAATGACTCAAGTTTAAAATGTAGGCAACTGCCCTGGAAATATCAATGGCTCCTATCTAGTATTTTACAAAAGTAATTTAATAGATTCACATGATGTATAAGTTGATGCAACTCTTAGCTAATGAAAATTCTGCAACAAGACTTATGTAGGTAGATCTTTTCAATGATTAATTCAGAATTCTAAGAACAAAACGAAGTTCTTAAGCGCTCTCCCCCCCCCCCCACCCTCAAAAAAGGAAATACGATAGAAAGATATAAGTATTTGGATAACTTCAGTGTGTCTGTGATCTTTTGTCAGAGTTTAGAAAAGGTGTCTGGCTATTAAAAAAAAATAAATAAAACATAAAACAAATTTGACGAACGATAAGACTATAGATTTGAGGCAATTTTTAACTAGAAAAAATTTAATTCTAATGTATATACGGCTTTAATAATAGACTATTAAAGATAATCCATTTAGGGGAATTTTTATACGAAATTATATTCTCACATTTATGCAAATAAGTATGGATAAACAGACTTGAGTAAAATAACATATTTATTGTTTCTTCTCTATAACACGATCTAAATGAAGATGAAGTTATATGTACAGTTTATATCTTTAAATTTTTAGATTTTTTTTTTATCAAAAATGTTTCATAATCATGTCTAGAATTGCTAGATTTACAGATCTTGGAATAGATCTTCGATTTTTTAGATGCCTACGGGGTTTAATTCTCGGTTTATCCGTAGGTATTTGTAAAGGTAAATTTATTTTACAAAACCGTCAGCAAGAAAAAGTTAGAACAAACAATTAACTGACAGACTAACTGTATATATATATATATATATATATATATATATTATTTCGACTCTATCTGTTTTTTACTAAATTTTCATCCTTCATAGAAAATTTTAAGGAGATATAAATTGAGAAAGACTGATACTTTGAAAGAAGAAATTGACTTTCCTTACTTTTAAATTATTAAATACTCTAAAAAATGAATGATAAGTAAACAAAATGTATACTATTGTGTTTGTTTCCTGTTTATAAAGGCTATACAAGGACTAATTTTAGCGAGTAGAATTATTTTAATTATATATAATATGTTTAAAAAAAAAGAACTGATATCTACTAAAAAACAACTTTTCAAAAGTAAAAAAAAAAAAAAAAAGAAAGAAAGAAAAGAAAAGAAAAGAAAAAAGGTGAAAGTTGTGGCTAAAAAATAGTGTGATATCAAATTTCCAAGCTTATATTATGGTACTTATTTAACATTTTTTATTTAAAATTTACCATATGTAAGTCGAGTACCTAAGTATGCGTTGATAGAAAGCCTTTTCTCCTTTACTAAATACATCATAACGTGTTTCTGAAAATTAAATTTTTTTAAATTATGCATGATGGGCTTGGCGGCCATCTTTCCATATTTTACACAAATATCTAAGCAGACAAGCTCGTAATATGTTTGCATTATTAAGAATTTTGAACTTCTAGTTTTAGCTACAGACAGATAAATTAAGAAAGTCTTTTATATTGAAAAAACAAATTGATTTTTACTGCTTTAACTAATTAACCCCTCCGAAAAAAAGAATCATAAGATGAAACCTGAAGTTACTTCAGCTTTATTTTAAGACACAAATTCCTAGGCACTCATTTCCATAAATTAAAAGCATAAAATGTTTGCTTTAGCAACAATTTCGAACTTCCGATCTTAACAACGCACTTGTGTGCTTAGAAATTTGTGTAAAATATGGAAAGATGGCCGCCAAGCCCATCATGCATAATTTAAAAAAATTTAATTTTCAGAAACACGTTATGATGTATTTAGTAAAGCAGAAAAGGCTTTCTATCAACGCATACTTAGGTACTCGACTTACATATGGTAAATTTTTAATAAAAAAATGTTAAATAAGTACAGTAATATAAGCTTGGAAATTTGATATCACACTATTTTTTAGCCACAACTTTCACGTTTTTTTTCTTTTTTTTTTTTTTTCTTTTTTCTTTTTTTTTTTTTTTTACTTTTGAAAAGTTGTTTTTTAGTAGATTATAATAGACTATTGGCATCGATTTTGTAAGTAGAATTTTATGATATCTACAATTTTGTCTTATCAATAATAAATAAATGTAATTCTGGTACACTTTATCACATTATCTGTTAAGCTTTTATAAAGAAACACATAGACCAGAAATTGGTACGGATATATTGAATTAGGAAAATATGTTGGGCAACTAAAGGTCGATAGGAACTTTCACAATTATTTGTGATTTGACACTTTTGTTGTCAAATACTTATTTTGAAAGTGGCAATTTATTTTCTTTTTTACGATCCATATGAGTCGAATCATTCCAAATTATTGCTGATAATGTTACTGCTAATTGTTGTTGTTCAACAAATTTATTATTTAAACAATTCTGATTTCATTTATATCCAATGACTTGTATAAAGTAATTTTTTGGAGAAGTAAGGAGGTACAATAAAGAGCTAAACGACTTTTGCACAAAAGCTCTCAACATTGCTACCGCGCCTGTACACACAAGGATGATTTAAACATTGAATGCATAAATTAAAAAAAGATTTAACCCTTAAAGTTGTAAATGGAATTTGTCGTCATTTTTCTAAATATATTTATGCATCTACTTGGGAACATTTAAATATATGTAAGATTTATGTAGAAGAATGAAAATATAGATGCAATATGCATAGCTGCCAACGTCCCTGTTTCTTACCAAATTAAATAAACATATTTTCTACCAGAAAATTTAAGGAATAAAAAAGATTTTTATTTTTAATTACAGATTCTTGTTTGATTTCAATTATTACCGAAATTTTTTTGTCGAAAGTAGGTTATTTGATTTTTTAATTATCGAAAGGATGGACAGTTATGCATGTACAATAGAAAACCTCTTTTACGTTATTCATTTAAATCGTGTTTTAGCTTCTCTTGATGTGACTATCTAATTCAGATACATTGCATAGTATGCGGGTGATAATGATTTTATGTATATTTTAATAGTATCATACAACATCTAACATAATGAAATTGGTATGCGTTATTGGGATGAACCATAACTTATTTTAGAATAGAAAATGATGCTCATAAAGTTTATCTACTTATTTAAAAGACTTTATGAATCATGGTCAGTAATTGGATAAAATGTTTTAAAGGTTGTTCTGAAATTCAGTCTAACCACTTTATAATACATTCCTCTTTTTCTTTTTATTCTGTAACGCATTAATTTGAATTAGTGTATTTAAGTCCAAAAAGAATGAAATTGAAAATTAATTTCGATTTTGCGAGAGTGGTAAATAATCTTTCCGAAAATGTCGTTTCAAACTGAAATTCTGGATGCTACAGCCCAATAAACGTCGTCATAAGACAGCGATAATTTGTAACTGATGCTATAATATATTTACTAAAAACAAAAGTGCTATTACATTCTAAATCAATTCAATTGTCATGTCTATTAATTACATGATTTTACGCATAAAAATGAGTCCGTAAATGTATCAGAAAATTTTGCATCGTTGAACAGAGAAAATAGTACGCAGCGCTTATACATTAAAAAGTAATAATACCGATTTACAATTTTCTGACGTAAAGATATAATTTACTTCTAACAGGAAATTTTTTATAATTTTTTCAAAATTAACAGAGATGAATAAATAAAAGCACGTACGAAATACCTTTGAAATGCCTTGGCAACTCGCAAAGAGTCTATCATTAGTTTTCTATTTAAAAAAAAAAAATAGATTTATCTATATCGTTTAAATTGGATCAATAAATAAATAACATATATTTTCTTGAAAAATATTTATTTGTTTATTTATTTTCAAAATCAACAAATCGGTGATAAAAATGTCAAATGTAAATTTGCAATTTCCATCTCGACCTACAGTTCGAGACATTTCTTTAGTCTTGATTGGATTCTAGTAGTTGTTATTTTATATCATTTTAAAATGAAAGCTAAAATTTTGTTCTTGGCTCTATACATAAAGTAAGTATTAAATGTTTTAAAGAATCTATACTTATTACTTATTTTTGACCTTAATAGTTTATCACGTAACTACTCCTTATCGATTACATGAAAAGAAAGTTTCCTGAATTTTTTATCCACCATTCTCATTCCACTTGTAAATAAAATAACAGAATATTATAAAGAGTATTAGAAATTCAGAAGCAATACAGCCAAAATCAGGAGTGTGCTAACTCAAGTAAAAATCAGGCATCCCCCATTAAAAAGAAAAAAAAAATCTTGGCAAGTCTGCACATAAATATATTATATATATATAAACTGTTTTTCATTAATATAAATAATGAACCTAATATCATTTAAAGATAGTTTGAAGTAGTTGAAATTTTAGTCAGTTTTTTAAACTTTTCTTTTACATAATTTTTACTTTCCTCTGTCTTCAATAGAAGAAAGTATTCAAATCGAAATTTTTTTCGATTTCCGGTTTTCGACGAATTTACTCGTTTTATGGGTCAGAGATCCCCCAAAAACACGTTTATAGAAAATGTCTGTCTGTCCGTATGTCGCCATTGTACCATCAAAAAATGTATGAAGTTATGCATAGAATTGAACCAAAATTTTTTGTGTACGTTTTTGGCCATGGCAAGAAGATACACCTGAATTTGGAAATATTCCGCCAAAAGGGGGCATTATAACAGCGATTTTTGTCTAATTTTCTTGATTTTTTGTAGTTGACACCGGTGGCTCGTGAATCGACGGAAACTTCCCATCCTGATAAACCTACTATTCGCAAACAGCTGATATACAACAGAATAACGAAAAACTATTGCTTTTAATAAATATCATGATCGGAATTAACTCGTTTTCCTCCGATTAATTGACTGACGCAGAAATTTAAGATGAAAGTCAAAGTTGATATAGTATTGAACTAATAAAAATGAAATATTGGTATTTGTAGCAACATTTTGAAATATCAAAATATCTGAGATAGAAGAAAGTTTTGGGATTGTCACATCCGACTAGTACTACATTATTATTTGTTAATCAAATATCTACTATCTTATATCTATCATAGATTCGTGGACAAGAATAACTGAATAAATGGATTGCGACTTGGTTTTACAAAAATTGTTAATTGTAGCGTACTCTGCCACTTCTTTAAGTTTGTCACTTTTTTTAAACAACCTGTATATGCCTCTATTTAAAATCAACATTATAATTGAAAAAGCATGCATACTTTATTTTGTAAAGTTTTACGGTATATTTATGAATATTTTTATTTCTGTTAGTGATACCTCTGATATATATCATAATAAAAAAATTGTTTTGTTTTTCTAGAAGATTTATTACATTTATAACTAGCAGGCTTCGCCCGCTACGTTGATCGATTTCTCGAAACGAACCTTGAATACACCGAAATATATCGGTGAATTTCATCTTGTGCTTTAACGCAACATGTGCCTTTATCTGGAATGTCCTTCCACTTTGCTGAAACCGATACGAACTGCATTGCGCTATTATATTTTCTAATGTATAATGTATACCTGAGAAAGTTTGGGCAGTTAAGAACCGATTCTTTTAGTTGATCATTTACAGCAGGATTGGTAAAAAAAAAAAAAAAAAAAAAGATAGAACGATATGAAATGTGCTAAAACGCATCCCTGAAAAAAAAAGTCTTTTTACCGGTACGAGGCCGAACGAAATCTGTTCATTAGAACCTTTTGAAAAGACTAATCTTTCATAATCGGGTTCACCGGATTATAGAACTTTCCTTCATAAATCATAACTAAGAAGCGTTGAATATTATGCAATATATTAAAGCCTTCTCTGAAAAAATATTTAACTAACAATGCAAGTCTCATCGAAATCGCCCACTTTCCATATAGGCGAATCTTTAATAATCGGTTTCATCTGATTAAAGAATTTTCCCCCATAATTGTATAACTAAGCAACGTAGAACGACTAAAACCTTCCTTGAAAAATTATGTAACTATGCAAATCCCATCAAAATACATTCAGCGGAACTCAAGTTATAAGCAGACGTAACGAAATTACAGTTTGCACATTTAAAATATAGCACTAAACCTGTGCGAGACTTTCACATTTCGCAGTGCAATTTTTGAAAAAAAATTCCTGATTCTTTTTTCATTAATTTTTAATTAAGAGCTTGTTTTTTTTTTTTTAATCAAGTAACGTATTTTAACGAAATTTGAGTGTATTATGTCAAAAAAGTGTTAAGAAACTTGTCGTATGATACCTCATTCATCGTTGTGTGTTTTGTATGTGCGTAGAAAAAGGGAAGTTGACATCAGAAGTAAAATATATTTCAGTGATCCCAATTCACACTTTATTCTAATATTTTTTTAGCAATATCTAATATTTTTTAGGTGCAGGTTTAAACTTTTAAAAGAAAATTAATGATAAAAATATATGCAAGAAACATTAGGCAAACCAGAATATCATCTCATTTATTCAATCAAAGTTATACAGTAAAAAATAATCGAAGATGGCAAAAGGTACGCGGGATAAAAAAAATAACAATCATATTTTAACTGCATTAAAACATGATGTCATCGCTTCGTGAAAAACCCGGGACAAAGAGAAATAAATTTAATACATATAAAATACAATTTAATCTGATACAACAAAGCACAGTTTTAAAGCTAACACGTGAAATACCACTGCTTCGGTCGATCGATGGTATCTATTCTTCTAAACATTTCACTTTCAAATTTGCTTTTTAATCATAAATATAAAATAAACCCGTACGGAGACGTCACACTTTTTCTTTTTTGTACTATTTATTATTTTCTTTTAGAATCATTGCTGAGTATGAAATAATGCGGTATTTTATTTTTGTGGCAACATTGATTTGATAAAAACCTCTCATTTCATTTGTGAAAGCAATGCTGATTTAAGTTTTAATTAACTGCAATTTTAATTAAAAACATGTTTTAATGAAATGTGACTGAACTATGCAGAAGTCGGTTCAAAATCCTTTCGAATGATACCTTATTCATCGTCCTGCGTTATGTAAATGCTTAGAAAAACGGATGTCGACAACAGAAATAATTAGCGTGTATAAATTTGAGAAAATGTTGAATAATAATAATAAACAAAAATCTAAAAGTATGTTTCAACTCAAAGAACGGCTTGTAATTTTTTGTCATTAAGTCTTTGTAAATTTACCCCCAATATTTAAAATTTGCATGCGTAAAATTGTAATGAAAATATTTCACATAATTTTCTTTGAATGTCATTTCTGCAATTTCAATCTCATAGAGCAGTTGGAATAAAAGTAAATGTCCGACAAGTGCCGAGGCCTCCGCAAAGTAATTTTACAAAGAGAATTTCACTAAGTTTCTTATAACCGACTTTCTTTAAAAGTTAAAGTGTGTAATAAAAAGATACGTAATACTGAATTACGTAATCAACTTTGTCAAATAGTGATTCATTAAAACACTGAAAACGAAATCCAAAGGAACCGGGAAAAAAAATCCGCTTTATACAGGTTTCTGTCTTAGCAGGTATAATTGATGATATTCTTTCTGTTGGGAACATGTAATTTTTTCATCTAAGACAGGATTCTGTTATATAGATTTCACAGATTTTACGGTAGTTGTAAAATTACAAATGAGGCGGTTAAAGTGACAGTGACACATTGATAGATAGCCACAATGTCTTAAGAGACTACGCTAGTAAGGTGAAGAAACTCGCTAGCTAATGTTAAACCTATGTGAGCGTCCTTTCCAAATTTCTATTTCTCGCTTGCATTTTAATATTTTCAAATGATTTTTTCTGTTTGGGATAGCTGAGGTATATCTCTAATCGGGTAATCTTTACTTTTTCAAATTTTGTAGCAGCTTTTTTTTTTTTTATAAAGTTACTTTCACTTTCGGAACCGGTTCCGAAATTAAAAGTAGCCTCATTAAAAAAACTGCAACCAAAATCGAAAATGTATACAAACTAACAACTTTTAAAATCAACCTCATCTATCCTAAGAAAAAAAAAATAATAAAAATATTAAAATGCAAGCGATAAATTTGAAAAGGACGCTTCAGTACATTTAATATTAGGCTAGTGTTGGTTCTTAAGAACTCAAAACCCAATTTTCATTTGGCGCCTCGTATGTTTTTCGTTCTGGCGCCCGGGGCACATGCTCCCTCTGCCCCCTCTAGTTTCGATCCTGCTACAAGTATTAGACAATATGTATTTACCTTGCTAAATCTCATATGAAAGTCATCCTCCCCTTTATTTGGGTTGCAAACTGTCAAAAATGATGATTTTTCAATTTTTTCAAAATTAATATTGTTATAATTGAGAAGGGAAAGAGATAACAGCTTGTCTTTTTTTATTTTGACTGACATGCTGGGAAGTATACGTAAATGCCTATAAAAATGCATAGTTTCCTCATGAGATATAAATTTCCAAAAACTGACATTTTGACTGAGGGGTTTTAATCCCGAACTCTTCCACCCCCCCCCCTCCTTCGCTGCACCAGTGTGTTTTGAAACACATTTGTAAATTTACTTTTAGCTTCATTCTGAATTAGAAACCTTCCATGTATTGAATATACATTTTTTAAAGTTTGAAAATAAAAACAGACAATCCTATTGTTTTATTGAACTCAACTTGATTTGTGAGTGTGATTCAAAATTTTAATAGTTTTTTAAATCATATCCAGATATGCTAGAATTAAATATATATATATATATATATATATATATATATATATGTGTGTGTGTGTGTGTGTGTGTGTGTGTGTGTGTACAAAGGTGTGCTTCCGATGGCAGTTCAATGTTATAATTTTTTAATGACGTGATTTTTTTTTTTTTTTTTGCATATAATGTTATTCTCACATTAAAATATAATTATTCTAAAGTAGTCTTTCTGTTTCAATACTCGTGTGTAAATATCCTTGTTTATGGAAAGGAAATATTATTATTAGTGCTTTTTAAATTTACGGAAAAATTGGTAACTAATTTACTTTTTTGAATTATGAAGTAAAATGAATTAAGATTTAAAATAATTTTGAAACTAAAATTGAAAATATAAACTTAAAAAATGCGCCTGAAAAAGGTTGTTAAAATGCCAGTTTTTAATACTACAAAACTTTTTAATAGAACTATTTTACCTTTTTCAACATTAAAGAGCATTTCTTCGCATTAAAATCTGTTTCCTTCAGCGAACTTATTGTACATTTTACTATAAAATTTCCAGTTTTCATATTTTTATATGCAATATTTTTCTTATTATAAGTCAACAAAGAACCCCGGATACAATTAATTTAATTACTGAAGCGACAGTGATCACAATCCTGAATTGGCAGCATCTTTAAATAATGCCCTGTAAAACACGCATTCCATTTCTTGAAAGAGGTTCGAAATGATTAATTACACTTTTGCTTTTGACATCTGCAGAAGTTCCAGTCGAACAATCAACCGACCGCCTGTTACCCCCAACAGCGCAACCGCGGGGACGTAGATATGGGATAAGTGGTTTCCTTGTTCGATGGTTTTAAGAGATAAATTTCAACAAAATGGAGTATTTTGGGGTTTGACTTTTCAAATCACCCGTAGCCGGAGTCTGGAAGTAGGGATTTTGTTGCGTTTTTACGCCCAAACCCAAAATTTAAGAAGTTATGGGTTTTTTTTTCAGTTTTCACAAAACCCCTCCCTATTTCCACCCCCTTGGTCCGATTTTGCCCATTAACGAACTTGACTGAGATTTTATGGCCCTTGATTTTATGTATCAGTTTGGAAGAGATTGATGCAGAATTGTGGAAGTTATCGTGTCTAGAAGAAAGTGATATATATAGATACATACATAGATAGATAGATAGATAGATAGATAGATAAAGTATTTTACTGAGGGTGGTTTTGGGCTCTAGTGGTCATGATCGGTGTAGATCTGCAAAATTTTTTCGGAAATTCCAACATAGGAGCGACGCTAATAGGTAGTATTTCATACGAAATCTACCTAATATTTCATACGAAATCTACCTAAAAACGGAAAAATTATAAGAACACTCCTGTGCCTGCCTGTCTGTTTGTCACGGCCATTTTACTCGCAAACTTTGGAACATGGAAATTTCAAATTGTGGGAAGTAATAAATACTATTGACCCGCATATTTGCAGATTATTGAACATTTACAAATATATCTAGAAAAAATGAAGAAGGACTAATTAAGTTACTTAAAAGACATTTTCTTTATATATCGTGTGCAGTATCTTGTGAAAGATTTCCCAATGCTGAACTCACAAATACATTTCATTTAATTTTAGGTATTATATTTGCACAGATATCTTCGAAAATGTAGCTCAAAAATAAGTTCACCCCATACATTTTCCGAATCTTCTTAACCTAAAATTATAAAAAAAATAGAGGTAGTAGACGTTAATTTAAACCGTGCAGAAGAAAAGCGCATTCCCGTTACGCACCAATTTCGATTTGTAGTCATTGAGCAAAGGTATTCAGGAACTCTGAAGGAACCTATCGTAGCAGAAATATAACAGCATTGTTGATATTTTCGAAAACAATCGCCGGTAATTAGCCGAGATAGTAATCATTAAGGACGCAGACGGTTTAGACACGCATAATGACTAGGGCGGCGTACTCTATATATCATCGGCTATTAAAGCCTAGATAACAACTTTTAATTATGTATTTGTGTAATGCAATGGCCAGTAGAATTATAAAAGCAATAAATGTCAAATTGTTAAAAAAGACTAATTTAATTAGAATCAAGCACATAAATACTATGGGATTCGCGACTAGTTTGCATTGAGTGGATCTCTCAATACGCCTCCCGAATCTTTCAAACTTAATTAAAAACATATCCTGAAAAACGCGGCACGGACCAAGGCAGAGTTGCAACTTTGCGACCTCCTTTCGAAGCGTGCTAAGCACAGTTCCGAGTTTAAACTTTAAAAAAGGCTTTTGTTTTAGCTATATTTAATAAAAAGATTATTACTACGCTGAATTTAGTTTTAGGAAATGACAAATGAAGTTTAAATATGCATTTATTTTATTGTCAGTACTGAATTAAGTTCATCATAAACAGATTGGGAAACGATAAAAAAAAAGTTATACTGAATAGCAATATTTGATATTATTTAGGCTTCATATGCCTTTGTGTTTTTATGGTCTACCCATTCATTCTTTTCTAGTATATACAGCTATACCCACCCCTACCTTGCATAGTTTTTTACAAAGTCTTATATTTCCTTCAACAACGATTGTTTTAATAATATAGTTAATAATTTAAGTATTTATTTTTATACGGAGCTCTCTGAGAGCGAGTAATACTCGCACTTGACCTTTTATTTTGTTTGTTTTCGCGTCGGCTCCTTTAGCATAAATGAATAGTTCTTTGGATCCCCACTTCCTACAGTAGCGTATAACGGCATGTCCCCGTAAGTGCGGATGGATCTTTCCAGATGAACGCAGTTTCCAGGCCCCACTAACTACGGCAGTTTAACGTGTTCCAAACAAACAACTTTCCGAACATACCTCGCGGTAAGGATCCCAGCTTTCTACAGCTTCGTATAGAGGTCGTGCTGCGCACATGCCGGGAAACCTGAACAGCAATATATGCTGAGAGAGTCACATTTTGTTAAAACTGTGTCCATAAAACCCTCGATAACAATGCGACATTGTTGTTCGAAAACGGTTATAACTGATGTATAAGATAAACTTTCATAATGCACAAAATAATTTAATTGTAAGGTAAGTTGAATGAACCAATTCCAGTTTAAATCGCGCCCACAGAACCCGAAAAAAAGAGTGCGCTTTTAATGTTTGAACATTGTGTCTGCTATAGTCCTAGATATATTTTCATAATGGAGAAACTAGCTGAAGGAACCAGGGGGTGGGACATTGTGGATAAACTCATCTCCTTTGATAGCATTTTTACTGAGTAAGGGTAAGTTGAAGCCGAAAAAGAAGATTAATATTAAAAAAAGTTGATAGATGGGCATCTAAGGATATTTTTATTAGTTTATAAAATAGCCAGGGGACACTAGAACTATGTTAAAAAAATAAGCTGCACTGAGGCTCCGAGAAAATATTAATATTAAGAAATGGTGGCAGCTGACATCTAAGAAATTTTTTTGTAGTTCATGCAGTAGATGGTGTACGTAAGAAATTGTTACGAAAGAAGACAGTAAATCGGATCTTTTTTAAGGGATATGTAGTAGCGGGGTCTAAAGGACCAACTAATAGTTTTAGAGCAGGACCGTAAGATAAAACTTGTTAAATAGCCCCAGTAATTAGAAGTTTATGTTTTCAAGATAATTGCGTAATATTGTTGATAAATAAACGTATGTTGGAGCCTATAAAGAAGATTAATATTCTAAAATGTCGGTAGCTGGGGACTAAAGAAATTCTTATTAGTATTTAAAGTAGCCTGGGGACCCTATAACTGTCTTAATAAAATTGTTAGAGAATCGGATAGCTTTTTGAAGTAGCTACACCAAGGGGCACAAGAAAGAGACAAATATTCAAAAATATTAGTAGATGAGGTCTAAGAATTTTTATTGTAGTTCATGTAGTAGATGGAAGACATCAGATGTTGATAGAAAAAATTATGGATGGGGCATTTTTTAAGGGAGCTATAGTAGAGGGCCAACTGATTGTCCACAAATGGGTCCTAAGAAGAAAACATGTTAAAGGAACCTAGTACTTAGCACTTAAGGAAAAAACTAAAAAGTAATATTTTAAGTAAATG
The DNA here is from genome assembly GCA_963932465.1 of Maratus speciosus. Taxonomy (NCBI): domain Eukaryota; kingdom Metazoa; phylum Arthropoda; class Arachnida; order Araneae; family Salticidae; genus Maratus; species Maratus speciosus. Next base: position 257,389,003 of record OZ010800.1, on the reverse strand, counting down.
CATCGAAAACTGTGAGAAATGCTTTAAAAAATGCCCTAGGTCACCATTAAATTATGAGGGTAACGGCTTTGGGTACAGGCCCACCCACGTAGAGTTTTTCATGAGACGGAGGAAGGAGGTGGTGGTGAAGATGTATGCGTGTAAATGTTTCCCCAGCGAATTTCTTCTGTAATTCCTAATTTTGTGAATATGGACATCATGTAAATAGAAATGAATCGCGTAGTACAGAAGTTTCATTAAACATTCTTTTCTACTAAATTCTAGAGTGGCGTCACTACTTGAAGCCATGTCTCAATTATTTAAAGTTGTGGCGCCTACTTAGAGAAAGTGGTTGTTATAAATAAGCAATTAATATTTATTTAAACTTGTTATACTAGAAAGGAAGAAATGAAATGGAATGTGTATACACACACATATTTATGCGTAATTTATATTTATATACATGCATTTGATAAGAAACTATTGTACATGATTGAAAATGAAACTTAGATATTTATTGCAAAAAATGACAAAATTAAAATATACAATGCAATACAATATACGTAAAATATAAAAGGAATATATACCTTGCTCACCAGAAATGACACAACCTTTTTCTTTAAAGGAATTTTTTATTTACACTCAATAACGACAAGTAAAATTCATGGAGATTTTAGATAAAAACAAATCAAATATCAATTTAATAAGTAAATCTGAATATGTGTTATTTGAACTGTCTACCGTGTATCTCCGGTGTTAATTATACAGTTTAGAATTAAAAGTATTAGTATAAAGCGTTAATTCAGACTTTTATTTTAGCTATTTTCATTTAGTAACTTAGCATATAGTTTTCAAATTAAATTTATCTCAAAGTTTCTAATTAAAATTGAACAATTCTTACATTTAAATTGTTAAAGTAATAGTAAAAACGATGAAACTAATCGTGAAACAGCTTTTAAAGTTAGGAAATAAAAACTGCATTAGATTTTTTTTTTCAAATAATGACGCGAAATAAAAAAAGAATAGATAAAATTCTTTTTTATGTGGATTTTAGATTCAGAAGAATTGTTGTGTAACAAAAATTAAAGATTTTTCTCACCAAAAAATCATTTTCATTCTTTCAAACATTTCGGAGTATTAACCCCTTAACGGTCGCACTATATTACGGTTTAAAAATTCAAAATTCTAATTGCCACCACTTTTTCGAAAAAGAAATATTCACCTTACTTAATGGCAGGTAAAATGACACCATAATATAGCCAATTACAGAATTTTATAAAACTTTTGAGAATCAAAGAATCTGAATACAAGACACAGCCCATGAACATCACGGGAGTAATAATTAGGGGGTTAATAGGACATGTCTTTGCACTGATTAATAATTATTGGCTTTAAAGTTATTTTTGTTATTACCTGCATCTAATAAAAATTGTATATGTGGATACATCCGTAATTATGACTTAATTTCTACTTTAGCATTTAATAATATTAATAATAGTAATAACAATAATAATAAAAGTTTGTCTAGTTGTTTAATTCTCTTTACACCGTTGCCGACTCTTTTATTTTTAACATGTGTTTCACTCTTTAAAATTAAATTAGGGGGTACTTTTCAGAACCAATCATTTATAATGAAACTATAAAAAAATGTTAGGTTTTAAGTGTGACGCCAATTCAATCCTGTTGTAACACGACTTTATACATGCGTTCTCGAAAATATTCCCTAGCCGAATGGAATAGGAATCGTACGCACAATTACTTCGTTATAAATATCACAAAATGATTTATTCGCCAAACTTTTAGTAAACCTTAACTTTTGTGATTTCAATAGCTGCTTTCAATTTTATTTATGTAGAAGTGATTTTTTCCGCATAATTGCAATAAAAATTCGAAACTGAAAGATTAAGTTAGTGAGTTGAATATAGTTTTAAAAGAATGTGAATCATCATGTGATTTATTATAGAAGCGTCCTGATCATGGAAAAATGTAGGAGTGGTGTAGGAGATAATAATGCTTAATTATTTTTGTATGGTTTTTAAACTCATAAGCAATAAACATGACCATTTGTTTAATGAGCAAAATATTTTTTGTGGCATTAATTGAATCAAATTTTTGTAAGCACTTCATTATTATTTTTTATAGCCATTTAGGAAATAAATATCTTGTTATTTTCATCGTAACTACACTGTAATCAAAACGACATTTTTACAGTACAAAGTACTGTTCATCTCCTCCTTAATCTCAATCACAGTCAAATGTGCTGTAGTTTTCTTTAGTTTCTTGACTATATAAACAAGTAAAATAACAGTAGTTGCGTAAAATTAACAGCACAATGTGCTAGCAATTCGGACGCCAGCTGTTTGTGCTGGTAAATCTATAGTTTTTTTGTTGTTGTTGTTGTTGTTTTTTACAGTGTATTTAAAGTTTTTCCATGCATGTCTATATTTGAAACTATGTAAATAGAAAATTTTTCATATAATTATATAAATAACGTGTGTTTGTGACTTATGGTAATAAATCATATTATTTGAAAAACTTACTAGATAGTCTTATCAAATCTGGAAGTTAACAAACTTCATCAAAAAATGGTTAATAAGATATTCCAAGATTTTTTTAAACAATGGTTCAATGAATATAAAACCGCTCTTTTTATCACTGTGCTAGAGTCCGTTGCCATATTAACTGCGTTTATCTAAAAAGAGACAACAGAGAAGTTTCCAGAGAAACTACAATTTACTCAGCTTTCGGTTTGAAAAGTGAAAGGTGAAAGGTGAAACAAAATTCGCACTCGAAAAGGTTTAGTTACAGAGTTGAATATTGTTTTAAAAGAAAAAGAAGCATTGTGCCATCTATGATAGAAGCGCCCCGAGAATGGTGAGAATTTTTATCGTTTCGTGTGGTGTGGAAGGCTTAATACTGCTGTATTATTTTTTCATGTTTTTAAATTCATGAAAAGTAAATATTCCCATTTTTCTATCAGTAAAACAATTTTATATTATTAATTGAATCGAGTTTGTGTAGTCTCATCATTATTCCCTTCTATTTCCATTTTCAGAATAAATGCCTTATTATTTCTATCTAAAGTTGTTGCATGTAAGTATCCATATTATTGAAACTATATCTGAGGTATAAGAGATAAAATTTAAATCAAGTTGGAAATTGCACGTCAAAAGTGGCAAATGATGTGCGTTCGTACTATAATTAGTTTTATAAATATTTGTTGCATCGCATATTGTACTGAATGTATATTTTAGTGCACTTCATAACTGAATATCAATTTCATTCTGTTAGAAAGGCTGTAACATCATTAAAATGCACTTGAAATAATTTTTCCCGTTGACCTTAATTTAACGGAAAAATTTTGACTCTCTGTAATTGAACTATACATTCGATTTTCATGAAATTTGAAATGACTCGACAAACATTGTGCAGCAATTATACATTTAAAATTTCAAACCATTCGGTTGCGTAGTTTTTACTCTTTTATATGCGGACAGACAGACAGACGGACCGAACGACGAATATAGTTGCTATGTATATTTATAATTACGAAAGCACCTAAAAACCTAAAAGCTAAATGCAGAGGATACGTGGAAAAAGGCTATTTGTTTGGAAGGTAAGAAATATAAGTGATTTTCTTATTACGTGCTGCGTTCTAGACGTCAACAACTTAAGCCCATTAAACTACTTAACAGCTTAACTTTTCAATCTCTAGTTAAATTAAAATATACATATATTGCACTCCATTTTTCTTTAACTTTTATTGAAATAAGAGTTCAAAGACCGCTGTGAAATAAGCAACAGTATCATATTTTAATTCAGTCAATTACTATTGATGTTCCCACTTTGAACTCAATTTACTCCAAATCTAAATTTTTCAGTTGAACTCATTGGCTTCTGGGGTACCAAAATATTGATGCATATAAATATTGAAATAACGCGTGTTGTCTGACGTGTGGTAATATATCATATTATTTTAAAAAGTTACACGATAGTATTTGTCAAATCTGGAAGGTAAAAACTTTATATTTTGATCGAAAGGAGGTGAATAACATACTCACAGATTTGTTTTATTAATAGTTCAAAGTAGCTAAAACCTCTCGTTTTATAAAACGTGCTAGGGTCCGGCTTAATATTAATACTTCCTTTACACAATATTAATACTTCCTTTTACGGCTTAATACTTCCTTTACACAAATATAGAAATCAGAGTAATTTAGAGAGAAACTACGATTTAATCCGTTTTCGGATTGAACAGATAAATTATAAGTTTTCTTTCCTAAAAATTTTACAAGTAAAGATATTTTTTAAGTTATAAAATTACCAGATTTTTGCACTCAAAATTCTTTAACATGATTAAAATTCAAATAGATATCACAATCGCTTGCTATGCTGATCAGTCCATTTTTTAAAAACAATATCTTGCAGTTTACATATACAGTAAATTAATTTCTTTACATCAATTCATTGACCAGAGAAATTATAATTTTATCAATTTTCAGCTCCAAAGTGAACAATTCCAGTGTTTTGTTTTTCACGAAACTTTTTATAAATTTTGTTAGCGATTTATTGGTTTTTGGATATATATGCATTTAACTAAAGTTTAACATCAATAGAAGGCACTACTAATTTAATATAAATATTTTTCTCTTTTTTTCAACTAATTTCATTTTTTTTCTTTTATGGCAAATTATCACCTAGTTTTCTTAATATACATGTTCCTTCCTACTATATGCCGTCTTGAATATTATTATAAAATGAATACGAGAAACTGTACGTTAATTCAATTTAATTAATCGATAATTACATGTCAAACAGTTTTAGTAAAATATTTTTATTACAAAGTAATTAATATGAAGTAATTGGAGTGGGTAATTTAACTTAATAATCACAAAATTTTTTTTTTATAATTTTCCCTTCTGAAATAATATATCTTAATCGGATTGTTCAAGTAACTTATTCAGATTATTCAAGTAACATTGCTAATATACGATAAAGATTTTACGTAAGGAGAGGCGTATGAAACCACACTGAGTTTCAAGAGCTTAAATTTGTCTTTCTGAGCTTTAGGCTAATTGGCCATTAGTACTTCTCCTATAAACTTTCCTCTGAAACAAAAACACTTAAAAAAACTGGCATCGCGCATGTGCACAGCTGTCGATTATTTGTATTTATAAAGTGACAAGAGAAACATTTTTTCAAGATATAACAAATTAAATATTTGGACCATCACAGGAAACCCAACCATATATATTCAAACCAAACTCCACAATACCAAAAATTTTGTTACAGGAAATAAAACAAGCAATCTATGCCTTCTGCAAAAACAAAGTTCCTGGTCCAGATGAAATAGACCACGCAACACTCAGAAATCTATTCAAGACGCAGCCAGAATTAATACAAGAAATGTACAACTCATTATTAACTCTGAATTATTTTCCTGAATATTGGAAAGTCGGTGAAGCTGTTTTCTTTCTAAAACCAGGCAAATCAGCAAATGAAACGCCATCTTATAGACCGATAACCCTACTTTCAGTATTTGGAAAGGTCTACGCAAAAATACTTCTAAAAAGAATAAATTACCATCTGCATACAACAAATCAAACCTTTACTTCCCAGCATGGTTTCCAGGAAAATAGATAAACGGAAACAGCAATAAGAGACCTTTTCTCACAAATAGATTTACTTAAGCAAGACGATGTATATATTTCCCTCCTGTCAATAGATTTTAAGAATGCATTCGACAACTTGCCGTGGGATATTACAATACAACAATTAGAAGAGTTACAAATAGAAGAAGCATATGTCAACACCATAAGGTCCTGTTTATCTAAGAGAGGCATTTATCCAAATGGCTAATAGAAATCCTGCATTGGCTCTCTAAGGGTTGCCCACAGGGTTCCTGTTTAGGACCTTTCCTGTGGAGAGTTTTTATACAAAAGTTAATAAATATACTAAGAAGTAGAGGATTTCGAGTGATAGCGTTTGCAGACGATATATTGTTGGTGGTGTATGGAAGAACAAGAAAAATACTAAAAGATATGGCCAGGGAGGCTTTGTGACTGGGCAGACTTAAACCAAATGAATATCTCATATGGAAAACGCAAGGCATTAAATTTCAGAAAACCTAAATATCTAAAAAGAGCCCCAATCTTTAAAATAAATAATTACAGATTGAAATCTGAAAATACGCCCCTATACCTTGGTTTAATCCCAGATAAAACACTGTCATTTTTGCCTCACCTAAGAAATAAAAGAACAGAGCTGAATTCAGTAATCCAGAATCTACTAAAATTTACATAAAAAAGGGGGAATAAATAAAAATATCTTTAAAATCTGGTATATAATAATCTTAGAAAAAAGATAACGTTTGGTACGACCACCTGCAGAAATCACATGGGCTTCGCTTACGGTCCTTAATACAGGCCCAGTGCATTTTTCTTGTGTCGGGCGCATATAAAAAACGGCCACCTTTGCGCATTTTGCCTTAACAGGAATCCATCCATTGCATCTCAGATTAGTTCAGATTGCTACATCGCGAAACCTACTAAGATTGAGGACACCAGTAGAAGAATATAGACCAGAATTCTATCAAGGTAAATCCCCAAAATCATCAGTATGTCCTTACAAAAATTACCTACACAAGGCAAATGAAAACCTCCAAATGGAAATACATATCTAGACAGACGGCTCCAAAATGGAAAAAGGGACGGGGTTAGCGTTCTGTGCATAAAAAAACTCAAACTTGTGCCACACTTTTCAAACAAAATTAAGGATAGAAAACACCGTATTCCAGGCGCAAATGCTAGCGGTACTTCGAGCAGGGGAATGGATGGAAAAAAGCAAGTACGGAAGTGCAATAATATACTCAGATAGCCTCTCGAGCATACAAGCCATTGAAGACAGCACATCAAAAATAGCACTGGTTCAGAACATAATTCAATTACTACAGAATACAAATAAAATGATAATACTAAAATGGATAAAAGGACACTCCGGAATAGCAGAAAACGAGGTAGCGGGTTAAAAGGCAAAATAATCAATCATAAATCCTAACTTACCAGAAACATTTCTACCTTTCCCACCATCTCATCTCAAACGACAACTAAAATTACAAATACAACAAGAATGGTAGAGAATTTGGGACTCTGATCATAGAGGAAGGTTTACATATTCACTTCAACCTATTGTCTCAGAGGAGACATTACTATCACACTGAAACCTCTTCTTGTTTACAACAAAACATGTGCCTTTTCCAGATTATCTGGTAAAGTTCGGAAAAGCTGAATCGGGCTACTGCACGTGTGGAAAACGAGGAACCTCGCTGCACTATCTAACTGAATGCACACTAACATCCATATACCACCACAAAATCTCCAGAACGATAAGTCTCTCTTCATGATTCAAGATAATAAGAAAACAAACAGCACTATTACAAAAAACTATAAACTGCATAACTCTTATTGAAAACAATCAAGGACTTTTCCAAATGCCTCCACAAGACCTATTATATGATAATGATGATCAGCTATAGAACCAAACAAACTTTTACTTTAAAAAAGTTATAGAATTAGTGTTATTGTGTTTAAGAAACATTATGTGTTATACGTCTGTAAAGCGTTCAGCTCGTTTATTTTACTATTGTTACCTAGACTTATTACATTATCTCAATTACTTGTTATTAACTACCATTATTTTATTACTCTAGTATTGTTCTGTATTTTTTTTTAATAAACATTACTGGGTGGGGCTAGTTGAGCTCAAACCAATTGGTAGGCCTCCCCATCTGGCTGCATCTGAAACTGTCTTTATAAAGCAGCCTTCTGTATTACTATTGTAATTTGAATAATTCTTAATTCGTATATAAAAATAATCAAGACAGGGGATATAATAAGTGAATATATATTGAATAATTTTTTATAACATAACATGAAAAATCAGCATTTTTCATTAAAAGAATAACAAAATAAACGTATAATATTTATAAGGATTACTTAAAAAAGGCAGAATGTGTTCGACTCGGTTTTTTGGTCGATCGGATAATCAAATAACACCGAATAGCGTAAAAGAAACATTCTTATAACTCCAAAAAAGATAATCATATTAACCAACAATTTGCTGCGTCGGATTAAGCGTCTCATTCACAATCAAAATACATCTTTGAATTGAAATTTGAATAAAATGCAGGGTGATGATAAATTGAAGAGTGTGAAAAATATAATTACAAATATCTCGGCAACTAATTATCCGATCGAAACCATACTTTATGAAAAATTTATGTTTTTTTATTGTCTTTATGTCCACTCCTTAAAATAAGCAATTTAAAAAATTTTATATACCTTTTTTCAGAACAATATTTCGAGAGTCCGAAAAAAAGAGTTCCGTGTAATCGAGGTTACTCATATGCAATAGGCGTCTTTCCATCATTACATAATAACTATACACCAAATTTCAAGTCCCTATCTCAATTTGTTCGTGAGATAGAGCGTTTACAGACACACAGACACACGCACACATACACACACAGACGGATGGCAAATTTGTTTTAGAAAATTATGCTTTTCGGAATCTACAGTGTCTGAAGCGTGTAAATCGGTAAAAAATTTATTTTCTCTATTTTTAAAACGATTGCAAGAGTTACCCGCTACTACGTATGATGGATAAGTAAAATGATAAAGACTGATGATAAAATAAATAAATAAATATTAAATAATTTTTTATAACATAACACAAAAAATCAGCACTTTTCATTCAAAAGATAACACAATAAACATATAATTGCCGAAACGTCAGTGAAGGCTTACTGTGGAGACACGAAAAGTTTTGATTTCCGTTTGTCTGTCTGTCTGTCTGTCTGTCTGTCTGTCCGTCTGTTCCGCGATAACTGCCGCAAAAAGCATCCGATCGGCTTGAAATTAATGTGGCATGTTGATGAGGTACTCGGACTTAGCTGTATGGTTTTTGGTTAAATTTGGTTCATTCGTTCGGGAAATATAGGACATTTTATTTTGCTCTGTAATGCTTTTCAATGGCAAGTCAGACGATTTTCAAATTTTCATTTGTTGAAAGAAATGGCTCATATAAATAATGGATTTAAATGGTAAATTTTTGATGCTGAAATTTTTAAATAAGAGTAGTAAATTATTCCTATTAGTTTGCAATTTTGTCAAAACATTTGTCAGAGCTTTTAAATTAGGTGTATAACTTATGATGGAATTTTATACATGTGTTCGAATAATATAAAACATTTTATTTTATGAATTTACTTATATTTCATTTTTTTTTCTTTTAACCGTTGCGTAGCAACTATATCTCATCTAAAAATATCATAAATGTGAAAGTATGTATGGTTTTTAAAGTCAAATCAAAGTTAAAAGGAATGAATTAATGAATGCCTTTGTATAGATATTTGCATATAGATTGATTTAAACGCAGAAATGAAAATAGTATTTATATACTATATAGAATAATATCTTTATTTATGTATTCAACTATTTTGATTATAAAGGAAAAAGTTCGTTATTTTCATACAGAATAAACTGACATTATTCTATTAAACTTTATAAACTTTATTGTTGCCAAAAAAAAAAAAAAAAAAAAAAAAAGGAATAACAATTTCTCCCAAAGAGTTCATTTTAATTTGTAAGATTTTCACGTGCAAAGGGAAAATGCAGCAAATTACAAATAATAAAAAAGATAAATAGGACAGGAATGAATACATATAAACATTTCACACCAAATACCACCTAAATTAATTTTTGTAGTGGTATTTTCCCACACTACGAAGAAAGATTCCTCGATTTACACGATTTTACTTGGCCTTCCTTTTTTCATTGGTTGCGATTTCATTTTCGCAATTGCGTATATTAATTGGCACAAAATTTTGCATTTTTATGACTGAGGAATATGTAAGGCCATACAAATAAGAAATTCCGTATTGTTTCCTATAAAATGTGATAAAGTGTTGGTTAACTATATATGTTTCTATTAAGAGGAGCAGGGCTGCCAAGCCTCCGGCGTTCTGGATACCAGTTTTTTAATACAAAAAATGTTACTTTATTTAATTGAAACATTTGCGCGATTTAAAAGAACAACATTTTCTGTAAGGTAATAGTGTTGTGCAAAAAGCCTGAGACTTGCCATGTCTGGTGGTGAGTGAAATGTTTTATTTAATGCATTTATCTCTATTTTAATGCTACGTGAACAACGTCCCGTGTAACAGCTTGTAGAGTGTAAAATAAATTATTAAAATAATCCCTATTACGAAAAATGAAACAAAATGCCCGGCTAAGGGAAATAAAAGGTTAGTTAACCTTTCGTAATTTGACCTGAACACAGGTGTGCATCAAATTTCAACGGTGTTTGTAACATCACGATTTTAAATTAAATGTGGATACTATTAAAAGGCTATCACCAAAAATACTTAACGGCACCATATCACGTTTATCTATTTAGTCAATTGGAAGTGGACACGATGATGAATTATTAACCGTTAGGTTTAGAACTCCCCCTACTTTAGGGTGATTTTAGTAAGTTAATGCTATCGAGTACATTTTTAGATATTTAGATTAGATCTTAGATATAAATATTGCAGAATGGTAATCAAAATTATTATTAGATTTCTAAATTAGATGTCTCAGTTTACATTTCCAAAAGTTCTTTATCCATTATATACAGATGTTTGTAATTAGCAGGCAAGTAAATACTTCTGTATGGATATTAGGATAACGTAAAATGCTTGACCAAATTGTTGCTTATCCTTATAAATCGCAGTGTAAAAATGAATCTAAGATATAGGATAATCATTAACTCAATCAATAGAAAATTACAAATGCAAAATAAATTACACAACGGGGGGTTCAGGGGGGGGGCACCCCCTGAAGAAATTTGCTTTCTTATATAAAAATTACTAGAATAAGTAGCTCGTGAGAATTTCAGAATATCATTACATAACAACGTGTTTAATTTAACGCTTCTAATGTCTGAAACCATCGAAATATTTTTTTTTTTCCTTCTATAAATGTTTGTGTAATTTATAAGTTTAAATTTTGTTTTTGTAGAAAGATTAATATTAAGCAAAATTTGCTAAAAACAATAAGTTGCAGAGATGACGTTGAGGCTCTTGATCTGCAGATTTACTAGTAAATATAAGGATTATTAAGACTAAAGAATGCAGAATGTATTCGCCTCAGCAAAAAAAAAAAAAAAAAAAAATCTGAGCATTTTATTAAGCATTTATATTTCATTATTTATCTCATATATCTTTCTTTACATGAAACTCATCATTACTATTAATTAAAATGTGTTTCTAATCTCCGTAGAAGTAATTTCGGCTGGTTATAGACAAGCGACTTAATCTTTTCTCATCTCCTTCGTGTTTTATATTTTTTTTTTTTAATCGCTTTATGTATTTTTTATGTTAATAAATGAAACACCTTTCAACGTAGATTAGTTTCATTTTTTTATCTTATGCATTTTCTTTGAAAAAATGAAAGAAAATGTTTCTTGTTTTCTTTAAGTAAGGAAACATACATGTATACTCGTAAGAATCATAAGTAATACTTTTTATTTAAATATTTATTTTTTTAAACACATTCATTATAACGTATTAAAAATTCTCTCTGATTTTTTAGAGCTAAAGATATACTAAAAACAAAACAATTGTTTTTTAAAATTACGTTTGTGTATATGTTTTATTATTAATAGTTTCTTCGCGATATTTCCTTTTTACATGCTAAATTACTGGCATATTCACTAATTTCTTATTCTTTTATAATGTCTATCATTAATCTTATTAAATTCTACTTAAATTAATTATTATCTCATTCAATTTTTTACTTAAATATAAAGCTTTTATTAGTCCCCGGTACGGTATGCTATTTCTTTCTCCCAGCTTATTTTGTGTCCAAAAAATAACGTTACCTTACAGAAGCTAGCCGTAAAACAAAGCATTACGATTAAATACTCTTTAGCAATTTTTTAAACTTCTAAGCATCGCACATTTTCACTTTTTATGCCGTTGTATTGGTAAAAAAAACTTCTTTTAAATGCATTTTGTTTGAAAGCTGTATCACCATTTATTTTTTAAACATTAATTAATTTATTTTTTGTAGTTTTTGGAACCATTTTCTTAATACTGGCAACGGAAGTACTCCATTTCTGTAGAAAGTAAAGGAAAAATAGTTTTAAAATAGTAATTATATATTTTTGTTGCCATTTCTCGTAACAACCGAAAGAAAATGTAATTAAAATACGCGCTATTTTGAAAAAAAAAAAATATAAACGAATGATTTCTGTTAAAACAATGGAGCTATTATATACTATGTTTAATTGTAAGTATCTATGAATCTTTATATAGCCTTTTTTTCGATTTTTTTGAATGACGGAATCTTTTTGATGCATTTGTGCATTATTTCGCGATAGTGATGTGCTATGCATGCTTTACTGTAGATGTTTAAGTGTAGATCGTAATGTTGAATTCTTAAGTGGATGCGAATGACGTCATTTTACATAAAATAAAACGTATGCTTTAAGTCTTAAAATTGAAATATGTTTTGTATTGCAGTAGAGTCCTGCTTAACCGAGTTATTTTCTTCTGATGGACCGGTGTCTTCCATTATTATGAAACAGCCATTATAAATGAAGTGTTGGGTGAAGATGAAAGGGCAGCCGTAAAAAAATCTATAACAGCTCTGTTAACAGCTTCCTGATAGGTAGTTTTCTTGAACTATTGTTTTCATTATAGTAATTTTACTTCACGATCATACGATGAAGTTAGTTACCTCTTAGATCGGAACGTATCATGGAAATGTGATGAATCGTTTTTGATGTTGTTTTGTTAATAAAAGCATGAAGGTCTAATTTGACTCATTATTTCATAATTGAGAAACTGCCATATATTTCACCACATTGCCTATATCAATTCATTCCACTACTCGCACCAATGCCTGCAACTCTACAGGAATTATTTCATAATGAAGACTCTTCCATAAATTTCCTTCCACGACTCCAATCAATTTCAAAATGCAGCATATACACGGAAAAAAAAACTATTTTGTTGAAACAACTAAATCTTGGCTAATATAGCTCCAACCAAATATTTTGGTTCGTATGACCAAATTTTGGTTGGACTAGCGAAATGATTTTTTAAATTAACAAAATTATTTGGTTAGTCTAACCAAAATTTGATCATTCCAACCAAAATATTTGGTTGGAGCTGTATTAACCAAAATTTAGTTGTTTCAACAAAACAGTTTTTTCCGTGTATATGTATCTTCTGTATTAATTATATACTAAATCATCCTTAATATGGTTAATATGATATCGTAAAATTCTTGAGAATGTCCTTTTTTGAAATACTATAGATGTCCAGTGTAGGTGTCCAATCTATTCTAATAAAAGAAAGTTTAGCTCTGTCTGTGTGCGATGACTAGCAAAATTTACTCGACGTATGCGACTGCAAGACCAGAGTGTCTCCTTATGCGCATGAGACTCAGAATTTTAAAAGTCTAATAATTAGGTAAGTTATTACATAAACACCGCAACTCACTCTCATCTCAAAATTTATCCATTTGATACAGAGTCAAGGAAACGCTTACGCACGCGATCAAATCCATTTACCTATTAAATTCTCTCAAAGCTACCGAAAAACCAACTTTTGGTTTTATTTATGCTTATTAATACTTTTGTTTTAAGCATAAAACTCAATAATAAGAAAATTCAGAGACAGAATATTTGTAACTGAATATTTAAACTAAATAAACTAAATAGATAAATAGCTAAAGCACAATTTATCTTCTTTACAAATTCTGAACTGACTCACATATGACTCCAAGGACACTAAATGCAAATTTGAAGAACGATAATTTAGTGAAAAGTTACGTCAAAATGATTAGAGAACTTCTTTTTCGTGTATCATGGACTTAAATGTAAGGTCATAATACTATTTTTTCTGTAATATGTATGTCTTTATATCCAGAAAATAAGAGCCGAAGAGGGTAGATAGATACATTTTATAGTACAAAAATATATGCTTGACGACATTGAAATGGTGAAAGTAATTTCTAAAATGCTGTAACCACCAGAACAGTTAATAATATGAAAAAGAAATGATTTCATAAATCTTTTTTCGCAAGATCATTTGGTATTTTATTAAAAGTAAATAGATATATTACTTAATAAATATCAAAAGTTATCATATAACAAGTGTGTTGGATTTTGTTTGAAAACAAAAAATAATTTTAAACATTTGCATTCGCAATATTTATGCTCATGTCTTCTGCTATAAAATATGACTTTCATGATTAGATGCTTCTTTCGACACTGGTTACTAATAATAATGTGTCACCTTCAAGCGTCGATTCGGAAAAAGGTGTTTCTAATTTGTCAAATTTCATAGAAATCGCTTTAGCTCTTGTGTGCAAAACCGTGATGATTTGGGACCAATCATCCAACCAGTATAATCTGTAACAATATGTAAAAAGCTCTTACGGAGAAGATTCCAACATCGAAATATAATAAACTGTTTCAAATACCGTAATTCAATAATCAATGTTTGTAATCAAACTTAAGTTATAAATCGCTAGAAATATTGAAGAATCATCTCTCCTATTTCGAAACATAATAACAGAATTTAGGTCTAAATACTTTAACAATTTTTCAGCTAATACATTCCATTCCATTTCAACATTATGATAAAAAATATCGATAAATTAAATTTCAAATGAAAATTGCATCTCAAAGTACTCAGTACCGCTCTTTAAGATTATGTTTGTTTAAATTATCTAATAATGCCAAAATGCCTTTCAAAAAATTAAAATAAAAGGAAACTATCAATGATAATTAAATTTGCATTATGTGACATTATATATGTTTTCAACCTTTTCATATAATTCTAAAATTTTGTCATTTTTGGCTTGAAAGCGTTTGTTTTGGAAACTTTGACAGTCCTTGAGTATTCATATCTATATTTTTCATAATTTATATATTATGAAATACGTATATGAAAAAAAATGTGTTGTAACTTATCACATTTTCAACAGAAATTTATTTCTAGTCGTTTCAAATGTGCGCATCTAAAATTTCTGGTCATTGTCGAATACAGTTTGTGAGTTAGTATGTTTTGAAAACTACAGGCATTGAAGCTTATATTGAATTTGATAAATGTTACTTTAACATTAAGAGATCAAAATTGTACTTCTGCGTAACTTCTAAACTTCATCACCGAATAACGTAACATTTTGTGAACACATGGAAACATTTTTTTCAGAGTCTAAATACGGTGTCAATTTTAGATGTTTATAAATAAAATATTAATGTTTATAACAATTTCAATTGGAAGTCTAAGGTTTCTAACATACACAGTAAAACGACATAATTAAAAACTGAATATCTATCTATCTTTTTAGGTGCGTTCGTAATTTCATAAATACGTAGCACCTATAGTCGTCGTTCGGTCCGTCATTCTGTTTCTCTGCCAGTCCGTCCGTCTGTACGTCTGCATATAACAGAGCAAAAACTACCCAACCGAATGGTATGAAATTTTAAATATATGATTGTTGTAAAATTTTGTCGAGTCATTTTAAATTTTATGAAAATCGGATGTATAGTTTAATTACAGGGGCAGTCAAATCTTTTTCGTCACGTTACGGCCAATCGGAAAAATATTTCAAGTGCATTTTAATGATGTTAAGGCCTTTAGAACAGAATGAAATCGATATGCAATTATGAAGTGCACTAAAATATACATTCAGTACAATATGCGGTGCAGAAAATATTAATAAAGTTAGTTACAGTACGAACGTACCTTATTTGCCATGTTTGATGTGCAATTTCCAACTTGTTTTCTGCGTCTATTTGACGATAAAATGATATAATAAAACGATAGAGTTAATAAACCAATGCTACGCGTGCGCCAGTTGGAACGTACAAAATTTTGCTGGGACAAAAACATTTTAATTTTTATAACCATTATAGAGGTAAAATACATTTACCATCATCATTTCTTTCAGTCGATAAATTTTTGTTTAACATAAACAGGCTATTAAAATTAATGCAATTATTTTTGCGTGGACTAAGACTTGATTATTTATATATTTTTTTCTCTGATACTGTGTGACATATTCGACATCCGTGTATATAGATATGATATATCCTATACATTTTATTACCCAAACTGTCGCAAATAAAAGCGAAAATAGGCAGTCGATTATGAAATATGTCGTCTGCAGTTTTCGTTAAACATTTAGGAGACGTCTTTATAAAGAAACAGTATCAACATTTAAGTATTTCGATGCAAATATCTTATTTTGATTTGATACTTGTGCATTTCGGTAAATGTTACCTTAATATATACCAAAGGGGAAATCGATCAGCGAAATAGTTTACCAATTATGTCGATAAGCAGCTTTAATCTCCTAGCGTTTCATTTCCTTTTAATAGTCACTAAGCAAGATGCAACGCCGGAAGCCTTTGAAGAAGAACTCAAAACTATTTCCGTTGTAATTTACGATTCGCATATTTGAAAATTCTCGGGATTGATTTCAATTTTTAAAAAATAATAGGTTTCATTTCATGTTTTTTTTCTAATATTAATTTTTAAATATATGTATTTTAAAATTAATTATCGAACGAAATACAAAATGTAATTATCACAATAGTATTTAAATGTATCTCAGAGTTTATCTTTATTTGAAAATATTTTTAAATGTATATTGATGACTTTATGGTAAAGCTTTAGTTTTCACCGTGACATGATATTATTCATTGTTATCGTATAAACGATAGAGGAATTTATGCTATATATATACCGGGTGTTCCCAAAATGAACGATGATTTTAAAATTCAATAACTTCCAAACGGTGACAGCTATTTAAAAAATTCTTGCAAGAGGTTTACGTATGATGTCAGGAGTTTTTTTTTTATTGTGATTCTTGATTTTACTTGGAATTTAAAAAAATAGATGGTGCTGTGAGAAATAGGTGCTAATTCCAGATGCCGATTTTTGGTATTTCGGGATCCATTCAAAACATTTTAATCTCATTTTTTCGCATGAGAGAAGAGAAAGGCCAAAATATCCAGACAGGATTTAGCGCCTATTGCTTGCAGCGTCATCTATCGCTGCTTTTTGTAACTAAAACTGACAATCGCAGCATAAAAACTCCAGACATCTTACATAGCCCTCTTGCAATGATTTTTTTTTTAATTCCTGTCACCGTTTACAAGTTATTGAATTTTAAATCATTGGTCTTTTTTGAGACACCCGGTATTATATTTTTAAGGTAATATTTTATTTTTTTTAAAGTGTAATTCTCTAGAAAATTATTTTGCGTTATTATATATTTTTCTTACATCATTTCAATAGATTGATTGTGTCTATTCGTTATCAAGTAAAAAATAATTAATTCATTATAAAAACCTTGCTTAAAATTATAAACTATAATAATGAACATTATAACAAAGAAACAGTAAACATATTCCATTCCAATTACATGCACACTAACTTTTTATGGGGAATTTTTCAATCCACGGAATGTTCTGGAAGTGCATGGTACTTCGGGCAACAACAGACAGACATACATACAACAAACGTGCATATTGTCCTAAAGTTCGAATTAAAATTTCTGCAGCATATAGAGCAGAGATGTTTAGATGTGGATTAGAGTAATTCTCAAGCTTCTCGTAATTCCATCCGATATCAAATAATGAGAATTAACTATTCTGGGAAATAGTGTAAGAATGTCTTTGTTATTGCTAAAATTATGAAAGAAAATCCGTATTTGGCTTGTTTTTCCGATTGAATGATTCTTTTACGAGGCTACTTTTTCATGCAAAAATTGTCTTGTCGGGTAGTACCACGTATGTGTCATTCTAAATACTATCAATTTCTAATTTTAATCGATTAAAATTCTTGTGTTAGTGTGTGCCTTTATATGGTTTTCTTGTAATCATATAAGTCCAGTAGCGTAGTTGTCAGCACGCCTGTCTGCCACGCTACAAATCGCGAGTTCTGCTCCCTGCTGGGCAAGGTTCACTCAACCTTTCATCCCTTCGGGGTCGATAAAATGTGTACCAAGCTTGCTTGCGAACTAAACACCGAGGGTCTCGCGTGGGGTTGGCCACCTGACCGTGGCATATGCTGATAGCACCTCGTTACCCTTGGTCAAGTAAACAGAGTTGGTCACTGTAGGGCCTGATCTTTCATGGATCGTACAGCCACAGGTTTAATTTTTATTCTAAATACATAAAAAGGTATTTTTAATTACATTTTTTGTATAAAATAATTATCAATAATTAAACTATTTTAACAGTAACAAAAATAAACCATCCGAAACGTAGTTATAAAGTTTTGTTTAAGTTTATTATTTTTATCTCGAAATGTATAATGCTTCATTCATAAATTTAGTGTCGGCTGACAAGCCCGGCGCTGCTCGGTCCCCTGATAATAACCGTATGTATACTTAAAATCAATGTTGAATTATTTTATGTTTATAAATTAAAATGTTTATAAACGAGACTAATGATTGGCAGTTTACTTCCTTTGTCATAGTGCAACCTCGAATTTCTATGACTTAATATTTCAATATGAAAATACAAGCGGGGATGACTGAGCTAATCTCGGTCAAAATGAGCCTTATGTTCAATTCGATATTTTATTCTTGCGGTATCATTCTTGCTGTTTAGATACAATTAGTATGATCCTGAGCCATAGTGACCCAAAATGACCCACTAATCATGTGGCCTAACCAATGTTCTTCTCGAACACGAAAACGATAGAATACAAAATTTAGTCAAATTAGTCGTTTTATAGATAAAATTAGCTTGACCCACGGTAACCCAAAAAGGATCCACTAATCTAAATTTATCGAACATGTGACCTATCTCAATGGTCCTCTCATTTTGGGAAATGGTGTAATAACAATTTTTGTCAAGATCGTTTGAGCAATTAGATACAATTAGCTTGATATTGATCCATTGTGACCCAAAATGTCCCATTAATCGAATTTTCTTGAGCATGCGACCTAGCCCAATGGTCTTCTTGAACCCGAAAACGATATATTACAAAATTTAATAAAAATCATTAAAGCCTTTTTCGAGATAAAATTAGCTTGACCCACAGTGGCCCAAAAAGATCCACTAATCGAATTTTGTCGATCATGTTACTTAACCAAATGACCTTCTCGTGCCCGGAAACAGTATAACACCAAATTTTGTCAAGATCGTTTGAGCCTTTTTTAGATATAATTATCTTGACCCATAGTAACCTAAAAATGACCCACTAATCGAATTTTCTCGATCATGTGACTTAGCCCAATGGTCCTCTCACTCTCAGAAGCGGTATAATACAAAATTTTGTGAAAATGTTTCAGCCTTTTTTAGATACACTTAGCTTGACCCGCAGTGACCCAAAAAGACACTCTAATGGATTTGCCTCGAACCTGTGACTTAGCCCAATGGTCTTCCCATGCCCAGAAACGGTATAATACAGACTTTTTCAAAGTCGTTTGAGTAGCTTTCTAGATACAATTAGCTTGGCCCATAGTGACCCAAAAATGACCCACTAATCGGATTTTCTCGAACATGTGACTTAGCCCAATGGTCTTCGCATTCTCAGAAACAGTATAATACAAAATTTTTCAAAATATTTTGAGATTTTTTTTAGATACATTTAGCTTGACCCTCAGTGACATGAAAAGGAGCCATTAATCAATTTGTTTCGAACATGTGACTTAGCCCACTGGTCTTCCCATGCCCAGAAACGGTATAATACAAACTTTTGTCAGAATCGTTTGGGTCGTTTTGTAGATAAATTAGCTTGGCCCCCAGTGACCCAAAAATGACCCACTAATCGATTTGTCTCGAACATGTGTTACATGATATGTTCTGGGCATATCATGCCCAGAAATGGAATATTAAAAAATTTCATCAAAATGTTTTGAGACTTTTTTAGATTCAATTAGCTTGATTCTGATTCGTTGTGACCCAAAATGACCCACTATCGAATTTTCTTAAACACGCGACCTATCCCAATGGTATTCTCGTGCCTGAAAACGATAGAATGCAAAATTTCGTCAAAAACGTTAAAGCCGCTTTATAGATAAAATTAGCTTGACCCTCGAAGACCCAAAAAGAATTCACTAATCAAAATTTATCGAACATGTGACCTATTCTAATTATCTTCTCGTGCTGGGAAGCGATGAATAAAAAAATTGTACAAATCGTCTGAGCCGTTTTTTAGATACTATTACCTTCACTTTGATCAATTGTGACCCAAAATGACCCATTAAACGAATTTTCTTGAGCATGCGACCTAACACAGTGGTCTTTTCGAACCCGAAAACGATAGTATACAAAATTTAATAAAAATCATTAAAGCCTTTTTCTAGATAAAATTAGCTTGACCCAATGTGACCAAAAAATGATCCACTAATGGAATTTTCTCGAACATATGACCTAGCCCAATGGTCATCCTATGCCCAGAAACGATATCTTACAAAAAAATGTCAAAATGTTTTGAGCCCTTTTTTTTAGATTCAGTTAGTTTGACCCTGACCCATTGTGAGCCGAAATGACTCACTAATCGAATTTTCTTGAACATGCAGCCTATCTTAATGGTATTCTCGTGAATGAAAAAGATAGAATACAAAATTTTGTGAAAATCGTTATAGCCGTTTTCTAGATAAAATTAGCTTGACCTACAGTGACCCAAAAACGACCCAATAATAGAATTTTCTCTAATATGTGACTTAACCTATTGGTCTTCTCATAATCCAAAACAGTAGATTACAAAATTTCGTCAAAATCGTTCGAGCCGTTTTTTAGATAAAATTAATTTGACCCGAAATGACCCAAAAAAGGCCTACTAATCGAAATTTCTCGTAGATCTGACCTACCCCAATAGTTTCCTCGTGTCCCAAAACGGTTGGATATAAAATTTAGTCAAAATCGATAGAGCTGCTTTTTATATATAATTAGCTTACCCTGACCCATTATGACCCAAAATGACCCACTAATCAAGTTTTCCCGAACATGTGACATAGCTAAATGGTCTTCTCGTACCCAAAAATGGCAAATTACAAAATTTTGACAAAATCGCTAGAGCCGTTTTTAAGATAAAATTTACATACACACGGACACGCACACATATACACACACATACGCACACACGCACACAATTTTTGATCGTATTATAATATAAGATATACAACCAAACGTTCGGGCTAACTCACCTGGATTTGGCAGAATACACCGGGAGTGCTACGTACGTTTCGAACATTTTTCATTCTATATTTTTTAAACGAGAATCTTTCCAGTGAAACCAATTTTTTTTTTGGAATGACTGTCTTAGGTAGAGTACACAACACGTGCACCGTGTATGCTACGCACGCACCGCTCTGTTTTCATTTTACATTTTAAACAAAAATATTTCTAAACGAATCTAATAATAATGTTCCCACAGTCTTTTTGCAGCATACACATTGGACATCCTACGAACACTCGTATATGATTGCATTTTATACTTTTAAAGGAAAAATCAATGTAGCCAATGCCTTTAACTATATCTAAAATCAGTGTTGAAATAAATCTTATTTTGTAACGAAAATTTTTTCAAACAAATCAAACTTTCCGAGCCCCCCTCCTGCTTGCGGCTGTGTTCACCCTCGAATTTTTATGGTTTTATATTTTCAATTGAACATCTTTCCAAACACAGTAACGGGCCCTCGAACGAGTGATGTTCCATATAAGTTGTGACAGATACATTAAATATATTAAATATATCAGATATATTAAACTTTTAATTCTTAATAATATACCCAACGCAATTCAAAATAATACAACATCTACACCCTTCATTTCAAAAACACATATCCCTTAGTTCTTATTTCAGACCTGAGATCATACGAATTGCAAACTGGAAAAAAGTATTTTCACAGAGAAAGAACTAGCGAAATTGCGAAGTCACAGAAAGAAATTTTTTGAAATGGTTAATATTAATATTTTTTGTAACCGAAGACGTCGTTATAAAAGATAATATACGGTAATTAAATGGTGATATTTTTTCTTTTTTAGTATAGTGATTTACAAAGTGTATGAAGATTTTAAACATTGCAATGAAAACAAAAATCGCGAATTAGATTTTTTGGTTTTCATAATGGTTAATATTAATATATTTTTTGACGGATCGCACTGCAAGATGGGAAAATGAACGTAGATGGAGTTTTCTAATTATCTCTTTCTTTAGTTTTGTATTTCGATATCCAGAGTTGGTGCATATATTTGAATACATAAGAAAATTAAAAAAAAAAATAAAAAAGTTGTTTTAAAAAATTGAAAGAGTTTTTATTAATATTTTCACCGGATTTCACCCTTAAAAAGAGAAATGTGCGTCGATATAGTTTGGTATTTTTTTTTAAATCTAATATTTCAGTATTTCCGGTCTACTTACAGGAGGGAAAAAAAATCACAAATAAAACATTCCGAAAATACTTTTTTTTTTAAAGGGAAAATACTAATTTTGTAACGAATCGCATCGTTGGAAAGCAAAATTACGTAGATAAAGTTTGTAATTTTTAGTTCTTTGTGATTTCAAATCTGTACGTCGATGCGTGCTTGAAACTAAAAAAAGGAAAATTATGTGCTTTCAAACCTGCCAAATATCCTCATCCAAATTTTCAGAAGTAGTGACTTACATTGAAATCAATCATAATTCATTAAAGCTAAAAAAAAGAAAAATATTTCAACATCATAAAAAAGCTATTGAAGTTATAAATTGAAATTTATTTTACACTCCTATCTTCTAGTTTTATTGCGATTCGAGTATTTACGAAAAAAATGAATGTTATTTTTGAATTATATCTTTTTTAATGTTATAGCATTGAATTTCGTTTTATGAAATACGTTAATCATGCATGTTTGAAAAAAAAAACGTAGTTGAAGAACAGCCAATTAGTACTACATATAGTACTTTTTATTTCATAAAAAATCTTTTTTACATTATTATGATGGAGAGTATTCCCTTAAATATTTTAAAAGTTGAAAGCTGTCAAACAAATATAAGATAATAATTGGAAATATAATGATCAGAAAATATTTAAACAGGCACGCGATATTTTAAAACCTAAATGAAATGGGAGAAGCAAAATTCGTTAATAATGATACTGTATTTTAAAGATTTTATGAAATATCCAGAAGAAATTACGTCATTAATTAAAAATTGATTTTGAATTTTTAAAAATGTTATAAAGTATTATTTTACTCTACGGGTATGGATTTTTATTTCTACCTAAAACATAAATTACTTCTATCTTCCTTCGACTAGGTTTAATTTGGAGTATTAACAAGTATGAGATAAAAGAAAGATTTGAGACTGGCGCATACGACAATTTATTTTTCAGCAAAACATATATAAATTCATTCTTTCGTATTGAAATACTCTCTCCCGATCAGAGTTTGAAAAATCTGCATGTCCTAGATGCATACTAGCCATGATTCATGTATAAAACTCATGATTGATATCAGCAAATTCCTTCATGCATGTTTCTCTATTTCTATATACGATTCCATGTAGTATTTTCTCTTAGTTTGAAAATTAAGAGTTGATGCACTTTTATGCTGCTGCTAGACGCACTCGACGCAGAGAGGAATCAGAGCGTTCGAATCCACCGCAGTAGTCCGACATATCCAATGTTCCACCCAACCACCAGCCGCTGTTTATAACTTAACGAAAATTGCTTTTCTTTTTTATTTCCTGTGGGATTTTCCGAGCTTGGGGGCTACCGACTTCCCAAAAATCTCACTGCCGAAGGAGATCGTGGTTCTGCCTTTTCCGAGAGTAGCGGCGTCGCTTGTTCGATAAAAAGTAGTTTTATGGAATCAACATTTCTTACTTTGAAAATTGAGAGCACTTTTATATTGCTGTTAGACACGTACCCTCTAGTCACTGTCTATAACTTAAGCCAAGAGTGGTCGCGTCTTTTTTCAGAAAATTATTAGTCGCTCTCGGTGTTTTTGGCACCGCCCCCTCCCGGTTGCAGACTATATAAAATAAGAAACATTTTTCACTTAATATTCGAATATTACATTTCAATGAATTTATAAATTTGAAGTTTACATAAATAATGCATTTTATTCATGGGATTTGGAATGATCGGGAAAAGAAAAAATGAACTGACATTAGTGATCTTTGAGCAGACATTTCCGCCAATATCAGTTTTACTTGTAAAGATGTACATAAACGAAAATTTTTATGTCTTTTTACTTCACTATGGGGGTGGGCAAACATTTAAAGTCAGCTACATGGTAGTTCTCCATTATATGTGCAAAGGGATATGAATTAGGATAAGATAATTTATATGCGCGGCAAAAAGACCCACACGCGACTACTGATGAGCTAACGAACATCGCTTTTATTTTTGTGGGATCTTCCGTGCTCGGAAGCTACTTCCTGCACAACAATCGCATTGCCGAAGGAGGTCATGGTTCCGCCTGTTCCACGTGTAGCGGCGGTCAGTTATTTATAAAAATTGGCTTTACGGAATCAACGTGAAATTTTGTTTTTTAATGGTAAAAAATATACCATTAAATAATTATAGCTTTTACATAATGTAATCACCATGTGTATATATCCATAGTCGAAACTTATTTCAAGGTTTTACAAATTGAATAATTCTCTTTACACACTTCCGCAATTGAAATTAAATTTTCAATTGTTTTGTATTTGTATATAAAAAGCGCAATCGATTAATAATTGATTTCTCTCTTAAAAACAAAATGTGGAAAACATATAAAGTATAGCATCCATAAAAAACTGTCGCGAGAGGGGCATTTATGAAGAAACTTATCTCAATTATTAATGGGATTCATTGATGTACAAACGAAACATTATCTTTTTTAATGACACAGTATTAGACTGAATAATGGAAATCCATTCTATTATGACTACCTCATTTATAAATGATTTTCGAAGCAAGTATTCTGCCTTGAAGATTATTTATGCAACATTAAAAAAATATGATATGACCGCTAGAAATTAAGATGAGGTGCTCGAAACTTGTATTTAGCTATGAATTCAGGTGCGATTCATCCTAATAATGAAGAAAAAAACATTACTTTTACATGTTGTACTGATAACAATTCTTTGTCGTCATCATTCATTCGATCATTACCATTAAATTATTCACTTGTAAAATTTACAATTCCAAATGTTAAATTCTCCTTTAATCTTTGAAAACAAACTGCAATTGGTTAGTTGATTCAAAAACTGCTTGTCAGGATGAGCTGTAATTTTAATTTCCACCGTCCAGATATAGATTTATTCTAAACTGTTTGTAAGTTACGACATGTATATGCTACCGGCTGTGATGTCTGGGAACGTCTAGATTAATTTCTCTTTCGATTCGGTTGACGCCAACGTCACGTGGTATGGACGCGCGCGCGGAGAGAGGAGTGGAATTTTTTTTTTTT
Source organism: Maratus speciosus (assembly GCA_963932465.1). Lineage (NCBI taxonomy): Eukaryota > Metazoa > Arthropoda > Arachnida > Araneae > Salticidae > Maratus > Maratus speciosus. Next base: position 257,363,563 of record OZ010800.1, on the reverse strand, counting down.
TTTTTTTTTTTTTTTTTCAGAGAAAAAGTGATTTTGGAGAAGTGTAAACGAGCCGTACATGGTTGGCCGGCGTGTTTTTTTGATTTGTGAAAACGGAAGTTTATGATTTTAATAATATAGTGAAGTGTACCTTTTGGGAGTGAAATATAAAGAAAGTTTACATTGTATCTATGTAAAACATGTATATGCTGTGTATAGCGAGGTGTCATCTGTGTCGTATTTATGTATCCCCATAAATAAACTATAATTTAGTGTTGTGAAGAAAACTAGTGGTCATTTTAACGAGGAATACACCACGTTGGGAAGGTCAGCGGAGCTCGGCGCCGATATTACACGCTCTCCAATTTCGAGAACGACAGCTCTTCTTAAAAGTAAGCTGCATGTTTATTTATTTTTAATTGAAGACAGTGTTTGAAGATATTTTAAGCAGATAAGGGAAATGTAATTTATTGTGATGAGATTGTGCATTTATATAACCGATTTAAATAGATAAAGAGAAAAGTATATGATTTATTTTTATGATTGATTTAAGCATGTCAGAAGAAAGTTGCTATTTGTAGTATGACATTTATTGCTTGATTTATTTAATTAATAGGAGAGTATCTGTTATCTGTAGAGTTTATTATAAAAGTGGTTGAATTGAAAAAGTAAAATGTTTAGCATAAAAGAGCTGAAAAAAGAAGATTTAGTTGTGGTCGCAACCGAATTAGGTTTAAAAGTAGAGGTTGAGCATAGAATTGTAGATTTGAAAACGCTCATTGAAGGAAGCGACCAATTTGGTAAGGATGCTGAATTTGTAAAAAATTTTTAATTACCACGGTATCAGATAGAATATAAAAAGAAAAACGGGAAGCCGAGCTACTAAAAATTGAGAAAGAAAATGTGAAATCGGAACAGAACACTGCTCTAGAATTAGAGAGAACAAAATTAGAAGTCATTAAAGTCCAATTAGAAATGGCGATGATAACAGATGATAAGAATTTGGATTCGGGGGGTGGGGATGGACAAAAATCCCATACTAATTCATTAGAATCTTTAATTAAAAGTGTTAAAACTCTGAGTATGCCAGTCCCGACTAAACCGGAAGCGTGGAATTTATTTTTTAGTTCGCTCGAAAAGGCATTCGAAATGAAAAATGTTTCGGAGGAGTTAAAAGTTGAAATTTTACTAAATTTAGTGGGTGAACGGGCGGCACATTTATTAGTTTATGTAAATACAAATGAAATGAAGAGTTATCCGAAGGTTAAGGCTTTAATTTTAAAAGAATTTCAACCTACCCCGGAAACTTGTCTAGAAAATTTCCTTACGGCAAAAAGAATGAAAAATGAAAACCCTTTACAATTTGCAAGCAGAATCCGAGCTAATTGGGAATTTTATTGTTAGCTTAGAAAAGTAAATGATTTCGATAGGCTTAATGAATTAATTGTTACCGATAGATTATTGAGTTCATTAGATTCAGAAACGCGGAGTTATGTTAAATTAAAGCAAATGGATGACTGGTTAAAACCACGAGAAATCGCGGAATTATGCGATAATTGGTTTACTTCAAAAGGTAGAACTTTTTCGGAATTATATGATAGACCGATAAAATCCTTTCTCAACTATGATGAAACCGGAAGTGTGAATCATGGGAAATATATACCACCTCATATAAGAAATAATGTTCTTTCTCGGGATAGGAAAACTAATGACATTTGTAGGCTATGGAAACAAACAATTCTTTTACGTTTCTGTCCGATTAATAAAGATAAAAATAAAATGGGGAATTTTCGAAATCAAACGAAAAAGGAATCGGGTATTGAGAAAAATAAACATGATGAAAAGTTAGTTGCTAAAGTGGCAGCGTTAGGTTCTGGGAATGAGGTAATAAATACGCAAGCCTTGTAATATCAGGATGTCTGGTTAGGGGGCGGAAAGTGAATACATTAATCGATAATGCGGCCGAAATTCCAGTCGTTAATTCAAATCAAATACCGGATTCATTTAGAAATAATGAAAATTCAAAAATTCAGTTGATATCTGCTTTTGGAGAAAAAATAACCGCTGACCTTATAACTTTACCCATAGCTTTAGATTCTGGAGAGTCGAATAGTGTAGTTAATAGCGTCCCAGCAAACACAGAGCTATCGGTAAACAATCGGCCGACAGCCGCTTTGCCGTTACTGACGGTATCGGCACGATACCGGCTGCCGTACCGGTTCCGTATCTTTTTCGACACGCCGGGCGAGTGACGCCCGACAGATAGGCGCACAGCCGGTCCAGTATCAGCAAAATACTATGCCGGCAGCACACCGATAGCTATCCATATGAATGCCGGTCGCAGCCCGACACCAGCATCAATTGAAAAAAAAAATCTGTTTTGATGGCGCCATCTATTGGCCATCGCGGAATGCATCTTTGAAAAGAACATGTTTCGGTGCTGGCTGGGGTTGGGTTTGATCCTGGGAACCCAAGGACAGGAAGTAGACTCCTTAACCACTTGACCACTCAGACTTGGTCAGGGGAGGATTGTATGAGGTAATAAGGGGAAGTCTTATCGATACGTAATGGTTTTCCATTAAAGATAGATGGGAAAATTAGAATTTTGAACTGTTGTTATTTTATTTTTTATTTATTTATTTATTTATAATTGTCTTACGCGCGTTTATTTAAAAGTTAAATTAATATTTAAATGAATGAAATAAATATCTTAGAGAATTTGTTAAAGCAAAGGAATTTAAGAATAATTTTAAGTTCAATTAAGATATAGATATAATTAAGAATAATTAAGAATAGATATAAATTTAAGAATAATTAAGTATTAAAAAATATTTTTAGAGGTCTTGTTCAGTTAATCAAATTTTCTTATTGGGATTATAATGTAATTACATGCGTTGCGTTCATTTATAAAATATATATTTTTAACAAGGAAAAATGTATTTTAATAAATAAAAAGTTAGTAATTATTAACTTTTAATTAGAATAAGAATTCATTTTATGTCGTTTTGATGATTTAAAGTAGAACATATATTTAATGAGTATGTTGCAATATTAATTTGTTACTTATCAATATTTTTAATTTAAAAATAAAATAAAAATATCAAATTAAATATTTTTTTCTTTTCGAAGATAATTTTTAAATGGGGATATTTCTGAATCTTTCTTATAAATTTAAGAATAATTATTAAATAAAATAAGTGACTTTCAGAGGTTTTTCTCTTAATAAAATTTTCTCCTTAGGAATTATAAATAACTAAATGCATTACTTCAAGAAATATATATTTGTAACATAGAAAAGCTAATTTTAATAAAAAAGAGGTTGGTAATTAACCACTTTTAATTAGAATAAGAGTTCATTTTTTATCATTTGATGATTTAATGTAGAATATATATTTTAGTGATTAAGTATCAAAAATGATTATTTTACTTATCAACATTTTTTAATCATGAAATAAAATAGAAATATTAATTTATCTTTTTTTTTTTTTTTTTTTTTGGTAAATAATTTTTTAGAAGTGGGAGATTACTGAATCTTTCTTTTAAATTTTAATGCTTAAGTTGGGTAGTTTTTTTTATATTTTTATAGCTTGTAAAACAATTTTAAGCACTTTTTTAATAATTTGATTTTTAAATAAAATAAGAAACATAGCTGTTGCTTTTAAAATGAATATATAGTTAGAAAATAATTAAATTATGAAATTTTTTTTTCTACGATTAACTTTATAACGAATAATAATTTTAAGGGGCGATTTAAGAAACTCTTTAGATGATTCAAATAATTGTATACCATTTTAAAATGAATTCAATAACAGCTTTTAAAAATATATTTATATAAAAGCTATTTTTGATTTTGATTTTATTTATTTTATTTTATTTTATTTATTTTTTATCACTGTTAGAATTTCATTTGAAATACACGAAATATACATATCTTATCAAAACTAAAATTTAAACAAAATTAGTAAAAAGAAAAAAAAATGTCGGCTAAGACTAAAAATTCCAAATTCGGACCGATGTTGACAAATCTAATCGGGCCATTATCAGAAATCACATATCGGTCCTGCGTCACTTGCCGGTGTAAATCGCTTGCCGATATATAACCGAAAGGGGACCGATTACGGTAACCGGCAGTCGAAAAAGGAGATTCTTATGTTTCAGTTGCCGACATGCTGCCGACACTTCACCGAAATCACTGTGCCTATGCCGACACTTAACCGACATTGCCGGCTGCGGTCCGATCGTGTGCCGAAAGGTATGTGTTTGCTGGGGTAGATGTTTTGTTCGCAGCAACAGATAAATTATATGGGTCATGTATTATCACGCGAACGATTTATGAGTTATTACGATCAGCTCAGAATGGAGGGGAAGAAAATACGTTATGTGGCGTGTCGGTGCTACGGAGGAGATGCAGTCAGAAAGGGGGGAAGAAATTAAATATCAAAATGCAGGGGGTAGTGAAATGGAGCAACAAAGTATCAATGATGAGAATTTGTGTTTATTAAGTCAAAATGAAACTGCAGAAAAAGAGTTAATAATTAGCTGTATTGAAAAGAAAAATAATAGCGAAGATTAAAATGTGGGTCATCAATCAGATGCGAGTATTTACAGGGCGCAACAGAAAAGTTGCGAATCGTTACAGGGAGCATTCAAAGATGCAGAAAAAGAGAAAAATGGGTTTGTTATGGTAGATAATTTGCTTTATCATAGGGAAAGAGTTTCGGGAAATCAAGTTATGCAATTAGTGGTATCAAATGTGAAGTGGGGGAATTTTAAAAAGTGCGTACGAATCGATTATCGCTAATCATCTCGGCATGAAAAAAACAAAAGAGAGAATTCGTTATTCATTTTTTGGCCAGGTATGTCGAGGGATGTGGAAGAATATTGTGCGTCGTGTAAGGATTTCCAACTACGGAGCAAGGAGAGGGCTAGCGATCAGATACCCATTATCCCAATTGAGAGACCAGAACTTCCGTTCGACGTTGTAAATATTGACATAATTGGAAAAATTGAACCTTCTTAAGCGTGTAGGCATCAACACGTACTTACTTTGGTAGATCAACATTCGCGATGGCCAGAGGCAGTTCCGTTACGGACAATTACGGCTAAAGCTACGTGCGATGCATTGTTAGAGATATTTATGCGGACAGGAATATCCCGCGTAATAGCGAGTGATCAGGGCAGAAATTTTGTATCACAGTTAATACAAGAGTTTCATGCTAGGCTGGGGGCGGCTCCTAGGTTTTCTACGCCGCCGCCGGGGCACCCTCAGAGCTCGGGACTTGTTGAACGATATAATCAGGTATTGAAACGTATGTTGCACCGTATAATTCGTAGCGACCCCGAAAATTGGGATAAACACATCCCCTATCTATTATTTGCGTACAGAGAAATTCCGAATAGCACTACGGGCGTATCGCCATTCAAATTAATGTACGGAAAGGAGGCCAGAGAGCCACTGGCGGTATTAAAATCTACATGGTCAGGCGAAATCCCACTACCTATAAATCTAGGAAAGAGCGCGACCGAATACCTCCAGGAGTTAAAAATTAATTTCGAAAGAGCGGCGGAACAAGCGGCAATAGTGTCGGGGGTTAAGCAAAGCTCGTATGCGAAGTACGCTAATCGAAGAGCGATTTACAAGTAATTTAGACCGGGGCACCAGGTATATATATTAATTCCGGACTCCACGAACAAACTTTACGCGAGGTGGACAGGGCCAGCCGAAATAGTGGCACGTTGTAACCCTGATTCTTACAAAGTGAAATTAATAAACGGGAATGTTAGAAATGTCCACGTAAATAAGATCAGAAAATTTACTACTAGGGTACAGGCGGTGGGGGTGATCTTCGAAAATGAGGAAAATTAGGGGAGGTCCATCCCACACCCAGTACGAAAGATAACTCCGACCTATTCAATATAGATGGAGTTGATCTAAGTCATTTAGGAAAGGTGGAGAGAGCAAAAATGTTAGATTTATTGTATAAATATAAAGAACTATTTTCCAGAAAAGTGCAAATAGCTAAGGTAGGACAGCATAAAATACGAATAAATGACGCAGAAAAGAAAAAGGCCCTACGTTTACAGAATCCCAGAGGCCTTGAAACCTCAAGTAGATAAACAAATTGAGGAGTTATTGGAACTAGGTCTGATTGAAGAAAGTGAGGCAGAGGCGCCACACACAGTAGTGTGTGTAATGAAGAAGGATGGGGCCTTGCGCCTATGCGTAGATTTTCGAATGCTTAATGCTGTTACAGTGACTGATGATTTCCCAATGGAAAATGCCACCGATTTGTTGTTCAGTATTGGCAGAGCCAATGTGATAACTACGATAGACTTACTCTAAGGGCATTGGGCCATACCGCTAGAAGAAGAGAGTCAAAATTTAGCATGCTTTAAAACTCACAGGGCTCAGTATCGCTTAAAAGTAATGGCCTTCGGGCTCAAAAACGCAGCTGCGACATTTCAAAGAGAAATGAACAGAGCACTGTCCGAATACAAGGAGTTCGCCAGAGCATATATAGACGACATGGCAGTTTTCTCAGAAACATTTTCTGAACACCTGATGCATCTAGAAAAGATATTTTCTAAGTTATCAGACTTAAGATTTTCAGTCAACTTGAAAAAATGTGAATTCGCAAAGCCGCAGATTAAATACTTGAGACACATCATACTGTCCGGTAGCCATCGTACCGACCCCGGAAAAGTGGAGGCTATTCGAAGGCTAGCAGTGCCTCAAACGAAGAAACAGTTGAAAAGTGTTCTTGGTCTCTGTAATTATTACAGAGATTACATTCCTAAATATGCTGAAGTAGCATATCCTCTAACTGAACTGACGAAAAAGAAGAGTCCAGAACAGTTGTGTTGGTCAGAAGACCATGATCGGGCGTTTAATCAGTTGAAAAGAGGTCTTATTAAAGCACCTAGTCTACATATTTCCGTTATAGGAGTACCATTTGTCATCGAGTGCGACGCATCTGCAATCGGCATCGGCGCGTATTTATCGCAGCGAAAAGACGGAGTACTGTACCCAGTGAGCTATGCCAGTCAAACGCTCACCAAAACTCAACAGGCTTGGCCGACGATCGAAAGGGAGGCCTATGCGGTCATCTGGAGCCTCAAGTAGTTTGAAACTTGGATTTTTGGATCACCTGTGGAACTTATCACCGATCACAACCCACTAACTTTCATCACCAAAAATGCACCCCAATCTTCCAAACTACAAAGATGGGCATTAGCACTGCAAAAATATGGCATTCAGACCAACCTCGCACCGACCTGGTGCCAAGTTGATAAATGCAGACGCACTATCTAGACTGGAAACTGTTGAATAAGAAAACAAACTGTGAAAAACTTTTTAAACTGTATACACTTAAAAAAAATAAAAAAAAACAACGTGTTTATTCAACAGTAATTTAATTGGTAGCTATAACTTTTATATGTTTTATTTGTTATTGCATTTAATATTGTTATTATTAAGTATTAATTATGTTTTATATTAGTAGATAAGAAGAGTGTTAATAATTTGTGCTATAGGCAGCGTGTCCAGACCATTTCAGTATGTAGTTTGTATATTTTTTATATGTATTTATTAATTTGTAGTTTTATTTGGGTAATTTGTTTAAAAAAAAAGATGAAGTATGAGGACGTCTCCAGACAAAATTTCAGTTAGAAAATTGAGGGACCCACTCCCCCATTTTTCAATCTTGGGTGGGGGGTGTGATATCTGGGAACGTCTAGATTAATTTCTCTTTCGATTCGGTTGAAGCCAACGTCACGTGGTACGCGGGCGCGCGCGGAGAGAGCGGTGGATATTTTTTTTCAAAGAAATAGTGATTTTAGAGAAGTGTAGACGAGCGTGCATGTTTGGCCGGCGTGTTTTTTTTATTTGTGAAAACGGAAGTTTATGATTTTAATAATATAGTGAAGTGTAGCTTTTGGGAGTGAAATATAAAGGTGGTGTATATTGCATCTATGTAAAACCTGTATATACTGTATATAGCGTGGTGTCATCTGTATCATAGTTATGTATTCCCATAAATAAACTATAATTTAGTGTTGTGAAGAAAACTAGTGGTCATTTTAACGAGGAATACACCACGTGGGATGGTCAGATGAGCTCGCCGATATTACACCAGCCAAACCCGATTTTAGGCCAAACTAGATTGGCCTAGGCCAAACTATTTTATCCAAACGCGCATCGGATAAACTAGTTTTTTCCTAGGCCAAACTAGTTTATCCTAACGCCCATAGGATAAACTAGTTTTTCCTAGGCCAAACTAGTTTATCCTAACGCCCATAGGATAAACTAGTTTTTTCCTAGGCCAAACTAGTTTGGCCTAACGCTCATAGGATAAACTATTTTAGCCTGCTATTCATTGGTCTGAACTAGTTTGTCCTAGGCCGATCTAGTTTATCCTAGACCAATTCAATTTGGCGTGCTTTTATTGATCCCAAAAACCGCTTCCGCGCCAACCTTCTATTTTATCCTACGCCAATCTAGTTTATCCTACGCCAATTCAATTTGACATTCTTATATTGATGCCACAAAATGGAAAAAAAAGAACCGAACCGAACTAATTCAAACTCAAATTCAATTTCTCAAAAATGAGTCAAGTTCAAGCTCAAATTCAAAATTGTTCAAACGAATCCACTCAACTCAAACACATCTATGGAAGTCCACTAAAAACTCGTATTTTTAATTATTATTTTTAAATATAACAGAAGCTTAGCGACCAAATTTACAATTTTTTGTAAGCTAGTCATTGTCATTAGATGTAAAGGTCTCTACTGGCTCGCTAAATTTTCCTTCCCGAAACTCGGTCCGGGCTTGGTTTGGGATTACTTTTTTCGAGAGGTTCAGACCGAGATGGACCGAGACTTCCGTGATTTTTTTCCGACTTAAGTAGGGACTGGACTGCATTCTTCTTGATGTCTGCACAGGCAGAAATGTTAAGTCCAATTTCCAACCCAGCTCATATGAAAATCATTTGGACCCATCTCTGGTCTGTTCAGTAAAAATATCAGTAACATTTGGCACGTCCAAATTTTTTTTTATGCACGTTTTTTTAAATCGCTTTTATTCCACAATTAAAATTTATATATATATATATATTTATTTATTTATTTATTTTTTTACTTTCTTCTATCTTTACAAGATTAATTGAGACAAGATATTGGATTCGTGAAAATTTTCGACAGATTTACACGTTTTAGGAATCAGAGATTCCCCAAAACATGTTTTTACAAAATGTCTGTCTGTCTGTATGTATGTGACACAAATTTTGTGGGCGCTCTATCGCAAGAACTAAACCACGTAATTTAATAAAATTTACATTCAGGTAGTCCCTGATATAAATTGGTGCTGATTACTTTTTGCTGTAAATCGCCCAACAGGTGACGCTGCTATGCTGCATTTTTGACGATTTACGCAATAGCTCTATCTTAAGAGCTAAAGCCCGGATTTTCATGAAACTTCAGATTCAGTTAGTCCTTGATATGAATTAGTAATGCGCTGTGTTTTGGTGCATATCGCCCAACAGGTGGTGCTGCTATGCTGCATTTTGCAGGATTTACACGATTTCTGCAATAGCTCTATCTCAAGAACTAATGCACAGATTTTCAACAAAGTTCATATTCAGTTAGTCCTTGATATGAATTGATGCTTATTAGGTGTTGGTGTAAATAGCCTAATAGGTGGGGCGTTGCTGTTCTGTATTATTCACGATTTCCTCAATAGCTCTATTTCAAGAACTACCGAATTTTCTCGTGTATAACGCGCACTTTTTTTCAAAGATTTAGGGCGAAAACCCTAGGTGCGCGTTATACACGGAATAATTTTTTACTGATTCATATAATCACCCGATTTACATATGAATCAAAATATGTATTCAAAGAAGAAATTAAAACTGGAAAAATCTTACTTAATAGAAGTATTGCTGCATCTTTATATCACTCCTTGCACTTTTTTATACAACAGCACTAGTAACATTTTTTAAACGCTAATTAGCAATTCTCATTACCACTACTGCTCTAGTCCTCGTCGTGACTGGCACAGTCAATGTCCTCGTAAATTATATTGTTTTCAGTTCCATCCATCTGATTGGAAATTGCAGTCACTTTGAAGCCCTTTATTATCATCTTGGCTGAGATAGAATCCCAAGCTTCATGTATCCACTCACATACAGTTGGAAGTGACACAAGTTTCATTCTCCCGCTTGGAGTGATGTTGTGATCTGTTGTTATCGTCCACCGATTGTAGGCATGTCGAAATGCAGCCTGAAACGGTCGGTTGAACACAACATCTAAGGACTGCAGCACTTTCATCATCTCACCTGGTATCACAACCACATCACTTGAGTGGCGAATTTTTGCTTTTACTCCAGGCGTCGTGTGTCCACGGAAGCTGTACAGGACCAGCATCGATGGCTGACGTAAAGCACATAGCCGAAGTTCCCATACAACATTAATCCAATCTTTCATGAGCTCATCCGTCATCCTCCCTTTTTCCTGTGCTCTTGCAATTATGCCGATTGGAAAAGATTCTTTTGGAATAGTTTTACGTTTAAAAATCACATATGGTGTCAACTTGCGGTAGTGAGCAGTAATGGGCAGCATAACAGTGCATCGTTGCTTGTCTGTTCCTGTTGTGCGCACTTGAATCCTGCTATCTCCAACGGGATGAACGGTTGTGGCTTCCGGTATATCAAACCACAATGGAGTTTGATCTGCATTGCCGATTTGCGTCATCTGATATCTTTGTTTTCGAAGCATTTTAACGTACTGGAAGAACTTGGTACGCTGTTCTTCGTATTCTTCCGACAGCTTCTGCAAGAGCGTTGTTTTTCTAGATAGATAGACTATTACGTATCATAAAGCACGTAGTCATAACCACCCTTGAAATCTTTTCTTTGAATATTCATTTTCCTGGCTATATCACAGGCCTTAAACATCAACATTTCCGTCGAAATTGAGTACCCCGAACACCGCAAATCAGTTACATGAGTTAAAAGCTGCTGCTCCACTTGCGGACGTTTACACAATTTCCTCCCCAAAACACGCTTTTTAGTTGGTGCTTTTTCAGTTTCTTCCAAATTCTACCACTCTCGCACACTTAACTCAACAACTCCGATTTTTCGACATAAGAACAGTTACCATTTTCTTTTGCTTACTGAAGTATTTACAACTTAAATGTCGCAGTATAGCTACATGAATTCACCATCTTACTCCAACGTTGTCAAAAGACGCTCTCAAGTATTTAGTTTAGCGAATGTCGTCACCACAATACTTCACGCGCTCCTACCCCTTGTCACTTACTCCCTCCCACAATCCCTCCGTAACCCGAAGTCTTAAAATAGATTTTCGCCTTCTTTCCAGGGCTGACGTAGCATTTATTTTGACTTTCTTTACTGAAATTCATTTGGTCATTCATTCACTTGCATGCCAAATTTATGGTGCGCGTTATATACGAGATTAAAAAAATTCGCAATTTTTTCTTGTAAAGTATGGGATGCGCGTTATACGCGAGTAAATACGGTAATACACGGATTTTCATAAAACTTCAGATTCGAGTATACCTTGATTAATATTGTGGCTAATTATGTTTTGATGTAAATCGCTCAACATGTGACGCTGCTGTACTGGATTTTTCACGATTATCGCAGCATCTGTATCTCAAAAACTAATACACGGATTTTCATCAAACTTCAGATTCAATTAGACGTTAATATAAGTTGTTTCTGGTTAGGTTTTGGTGCAAATTACTCCACAGACTGCTATGCTGCACTTTGCTGGATTTACAGGATTTCAGCGATAGTCATATCTCAAGAACTAATGAACGGAATTTCATATCTTTAGAATCCTCAATATGTACATAGATCGCCGTTTAATTTTTCACTGTGATAGCGAATTTTGAAGTATTAACATGTTTGAGATAGAAAAAAGTTTTGGCATTCGTACATCCTACTAGTTTTAACATGAGTAGATGCATTTTTAGGTAATACAATTAAAGTACGGTAAAACCTGAGAAAAAATAACCAGCCTATGAAGGAATCCCGTGTTTAACAAAAAAATATTTTGATCTCTGTAAAATGAGTATATAAGTTACTTGTAAAAAGAATATAATGCATTTACAACAGACGATGAACCTTCTAATAAGGGAGCCTGCCTATAAAGGATTTTCTTCTTCCCTGTGCAATTCCATCTTAGATGATTTTATTGTAAAGGATTTTTAAAATTTTTAAATCTCCAAGCCACAGAATGTGTATTAACGATATTAATGATTCTATTGTAAACTATACTGATTTTTTTAGAATATCTATTTGTATGTAAATATCTGAATACTTACCACTAATTTTTTTACACGGCTTGGAGATTTGAAAATCTAAAAAAAATTATATAGAAAAACTTTCAAAGTCGGAATCACATAGAAAAGTAAAAACTTCGTTATAGTTAAGTTCTTTTTTTTAGCAGGCCCATCGTCTCTAGCAAATGTATTATGTTTTTTTCAAACGGATTATTGTATCCAATTTGCACCGATTAAAAAAATTGTGTTTAATACAGAATTTCGTCATACACAGATTCTTCTAACAGGTTTTACAGTATTGTACCCCATCCGTAGAAACGTATATGTACTATTCTTTAAAGATAATTTTAATTGTGAAATAATGGTAACTTAAAAATATATGTATTTTAGGCCTAACTGGTGCCGGGACTTCGCCCGATTTTTGAAAATTCCAGATTTATGAAAGAATATCAAATGTATTTCTTATATTCTTAATGATGCATTTATTCATAAATAATTCAAAGCCAAGTGATATTTATGTGAAAAAAAATCTGTAAATTCCTCCTATCCTAAATTTTATGATAACCTCTCATCCCATTCTTTGGTACTCCAGCACACGTTTGTTATATGGAACATATTTTGCAACAATGATAACTTTGCAACTTTGCAACTATGAAATGGGAAGATAGGGGGACAGTATCCCACTCCTCATCAAATAGAATTTTATTATACGGGGGGCGGGGGGGTGACGGCAATACTACTTTGCACAGGCACCGGAGCGGTAGTTGGGATCAATAAAAGCACGTCAAATTGCACTGGCCTACGATAAACTAGATCGGCTCAAGATAAACTAGAAAGTTGGCGCCGTTGTGGTCTTTGGGATGATTAAAATCACGCCAAATTGAATTGGCCTAGGATAAACTAGATCGGCCTAGGACAAACTAGTTCAGACCAATGAATAGCAGGCTAAACTAGTTTATCCTATGAGCGTTAGGCCAAACTAGTTTGACCTAGGAAAAACTAGTTTATCCTATGGGAGTTAGGATAAACTAGTTTGGACTAGGAAAAACTAGTTTATCCTATGGGCGTTAGGATAAACTAGTTTGGCCTAAAATCGGGTTTGGCCGGTAACATATATATATAAAGTTCAATGATAATAAAATCGATTTTTATAAAACATTTGTAAAATATACTGAATAGTTTTATATAATTATTATAATCAAAATCTGGCTTAGCCCGCTAAAGTGTCCTATTTACATCGGGGCCTATTTTTTATATGAACTTCGAAATAAACGAATCTCTTCTTCGAGACCAAGCTGATTACGTAGCATATGCCGGGCGTTTTCAGCACGGGTGTGAAAATATTTTACTTCCTCTTTCCACCCCCAGAGAATGGATTCTAATCAAATATCTCTACGAACGAATCTCCGGCTTACTAAATCACCGGAAAGTCTTTTAGTTCCACATTCCAAAACCTGGCCTTGCATTATGTTCTAAACAAGCATCTTTCAGTACGAACCTCCGCCATGGGTCGCCACTGTTTATGGCACCATATAGCAAGAGTGCTGTGCAAGCACCAGAAAATAATTTTGTTGCACATTTCACCTCCATTTTGAAAATATTCATCCAAACGAACCTTTGGTTCGGGTCTCCGCTGACTACGACAGCTTATACCGGGCGTTTTAGCACGAGCCTAGAAATATTTTACTTTTCTCATTCATCGCCAGTGGCGCACTTTAATAAAATCTCTCTTCGAACGAGCCTCCGAGCCTTCGAACGAGCACTTTTTTTTTCGAGCGAACCTCCAGAATTTATATCGAATGACCAAATTCCTGTTGAAATACGGCTCGTAGAACCAAAGAAAGAATTCGACGTTATTGCTGAAAAATAGCGGTAACTGAAATCTATATTTACGAAAACATACATTTACCTGTTTCTCACCTTATGAAGTAAATAAGTTTTTAGACTTTTCACAGATCTCAGAAACCGAAAATAAAACAAGGCATTTGTCTGAACAATTTTTGAAATTTAGATTTTATTCAAAAATGCTCGTTATTTAACATAACCGTAGGGCCACACGGATCGGCCCCATTGAGTTTGACAGCATATAAATCTAAACACCCCCCGTCCTCCCGTAACTTTACCAATAGATTTTAACATTTTTATTTCATCGAATAACATCGCCAGCCGGTCGCGAAATTCAATTTATATTATTTAGATAACGTACTTGTATATAATTACTCTAAAATCTTTAATCGGTTTTCTCTAATAATAACGGTTTTATTAGTTTCTGGCGTTCCCTTCAAACTTATATGACATTGATTTAGAAGAACCTGCTAAAAGAAATTACATTTATATCATGAAACGCACGTATCTTTTAAAGTAAATAATTGCATTTCGTGAAACCCTTTTATCAAAAATTATGTTGATAGACTGTCCTCCGTAACAGATTTTAATGAAAACTCAAGTCGATCCCTGTATTCGACATATTGTACAGTCTCGGTAAATGTTTGGTGAGTTTGTGAGCGACACGTTAAATATTTTTCTTAAAATTCGATGATTATTAAAAATTAAAAATTTCCTTCTTAGGGATTTTCTCATTATATTTCGTTTCCGCTCTGATCAATCAAAGCAGATATTATCGAAACCAGGCTCGCAAATCCTTTGAAGTTTTGCGGAATAAATTCTTTCTTAATTGTTGTTTTTAATGAGTTTTTAATTATTAATGTGTTTGCTAATTGCCGGCTGATCTTTACGACGCATGAGGGTGTGCACTTCCTGATTTTTTTTCCCTTTTTTCTAGCACTTGACGCCCCTCCTCACGCCTTCGGTTAGAAGAGATCTCGCAGTCTCAGACAGACTCAAAAACAAACACATTTACAAAGATTAATAGAAATAATTTTACATAAATAAAATGAAAAAGTGAATTGTTTGTGTGAAAATAGTAGACAAATGGTAATAAAATTTGTAAATTTTTCCTGTGTATAATATTATATGTATGGACTATACAACAAAAAAGTGTATATGATGAATTATTTCTAAAATGTTTGCAATCTCATCGTAAAATAACGTATCTTAACATAAAAACTTAAAAAATACACAACTACCTTTGCGAAATTCTTCAGTTTTCTAAAGATTCAAATTAAAAAAGTTATTTTTATATCTATGGTAAAATAACTATTATAAAATGTAAAATATTATACATCTTTTTTATAAATACTGGGAAATATATTAAAAGCTGTTATTAACGGAAAAATATATTTCGTCTAATGTTTTTCTTCTTCTCTTTCTTTTAAAAATACAGTTTATATAAACGTGTTATTTTTTCATGAGTTCGAATTATGCTCTCGAAAGATCTCTTTCAAGTATTTTTCTTTGACAAGTTTCATTGCACATTATATTTAGAATATTTTTATTATCTAAATTTAAGTTCTTTGATATTCTCTTGCAGACAAGAGTAAATTCTGCGTAGATTTATTTTACTTTTTACTGTTTTTCATACAACAAAAAATTGTGCCCATTTAAATGCAAAAAAGAAAAAAATATTAACTGCATTCTAAAGATATTAGTTTATTTCCTTTTACACTTTTTTTTCTTATTTATACATATCGGAAATGGATGATAGCCAGGTGTCTGTGTAAATACAGACACGCTAATTACATTTTACATACAGGGTGATTTTTTTTAAAGTCGTGAAAGTAAAATCCTATAACAAAAGAACCACTGATCCAAATGACCTGAAATTTCACCAGTATGCTCCCAAAGCAAAGAGAATGTTTTAGCCGTGGTAAAAAAAAAAAAACCTTAAAATCGCACCCACAGATGGCGCTGTATATCCAGTAAAGTCGGGAGACGAGCGTGCGCACGACACACGCACAGTGGCAATAAAATCCTGAAGCACGCACACCTCGTGTTCATTATTCTTATCTCAATCCCTGAGCTTTTTGGCTCTAGGGTACCCAAGAATGCTGTGTATTGTAATGGTGTTACGAACTTAACTGACCTGAAAGCACGCATTGTGCACCAGATCCACAGAATCTAGTCGGATATTCTTTGCTCTGTTGTGGAACATGCGGTTTCAAGTTTCCAACTCGTAGCTGAAAACGGGGGACAGGACACTGAAAATCTCTTGTGTTAGTCATGCAGTTCTGTATAAATGCTTTGTCCCATATTTTTATTTCGTTCTGTTTCTGCGAAGGTGTTCGCAGTATCTTTACCCGTTTACTGCATTCTGTATGTTTTTGACATGCGTAATAAAGTTTTCTTTTTCTTGAAGTACCGTCCACTGTTTTCCTCCCACTGACGATATTCTTTGTTTCTGTTAACTTACAGCGCCATCTGTCGGTGCGACTTTAAGTTTTTTTTAACCACGTCAAAAAAATTCCCATTGCTTTGGGAGCATACTGGTGGAATTTCAGGTCATTTGGATCAGTGGTTCTTTTGTTATAGGGTTTTACTTTTACGACTTAAAAAAAATCACCCTGTATAAAAAACGAAACACGTATTTTAATAAAATCTTAATTAATCATGCGCATTCTGTTTAAAAGGTACACCGTAAAAAAATAAAATAATAAAAAATTAAATCTGTAATTCTACAGATGCAAAGTTACAGAAATCCTTGTGGTTACTAAAATTTTATCTGTACACGGTACATAAAAGATTCAAACCTACAAACTAGTTTTTTCAAGCTACATAAATCTATAGCTTTACAAAAGTATGTACTTAAATTACATCAATGATACTAAAATTTTATCTGTAACCAGTGTTGCAGTTTCATAAAAAGTTCTAGGAATCCCAGTTTCCTAAAAAATTCTTAGTAACCTTACAGATTTTTTGATTTTCAGTGGAAAAGTGTATCTGTTACATGAATTTTTGTTGTTGTCGTTATATAAATATTTCTAGGAATCCCAGTTTCCTAAAAACTTCTTAGTAACTATACAGAGTGTTTGATTTTCAGTGGAAAAGTGTATCTGTTACATGATTTTTTGTTGTTGCCGTTACATAAATAGTTCTAAGAATCCCAGTTTGTTAAAAAATTCTTAGTAACCTTACAGATTTTTTGATTTTCAGTGGAAAAGTGTATATGTTACATGAACTTTTGTTGTTACCGTTACATAAAGAGTTCTAGGAATCCCACTTTCCTAAAAAAATTCTTAGTAACCTTACAGATTTTTTATTTTCAGTGGAAAAGTGTATCGGTTACATGAATTTTTATTGTTGCCGTTACATAAATAGTTCTAGGAATCCCAGTTTCTTAGAAAAAATTTAGTAACATCATCGATTTATTTTACAGTGTACCCGGAATTGATTAATAAAACTCAAAAATTAAATCATTCACAAAATTTATTTTGTTGCCTTCACCCTATATAGTCCAATACAACTACACAGTGATTCATCCAATCCTCCATCATTACTAAGGGATGTCTAAGTCTATGGTCTCCAGCTCCCTCAACAAATTTTCTTGTATGACCTCAATTCACTCAAAACGCGTTCCTCGAAAACGTAATTTTATCTTCAGGAACAGGCAAAAGTCACCCGGGGCAGTATCAGGCGAGTACGATGGTTGGTCGACGTCTTGTCAGAGACGTCGACCTTTTGCGTTTTTGCCAAATATTCTTACACATACTTAATTTTGTGCGATGGTGCATTATCGTGGTGCAAAATTTACTCGAAATTTTGGAGATTTTTATGATGTTCGGCTCACAAAATTTCATTTTAACCGTAAAATTTAAGCAAAGTTTTTATTCGACTAATTTGTTTATTGTCAAAAACCGCAGAAAACTCAAGAGGAAGGACTAAAAAAAGTAGCTTTCAACACACTAAGTCATAAATGGCTCTCAAAATCAGCTTTATAACTCGGTACCCACTTACAAGAAAAAATATCGTGGTATCTTTTACGGGCGTCTTCAGCTTAATTTTGCTTTAAACTTTAAATTCCGTTTAAATTTTGCACAGTATATATGTCTATTTCAATACTATTTGAATCATTGTTAAAAAAATATTAATTGTGATTTCTTATGCGCGTACACTGTAAAAAAAAATAATGCCAGTTTTCCGGTAGGAATCGGAAAAATAGTTGCCCTTATAGTACCGGAATAATTTCCAACCCAGCCCGGAATAAAATCCGTAAAATCGGAATAAAATCCGTAAAATACTGTTTTACTGACTATTTCCTTATTTTTACGGATTTTATTCCGAGCTGGGTCGGAAATTATTCCGGTACGATAAGGGCTACTATTTTTCAGATTCCTACCGGAAAACTGGCAGTATTTTTTTTACAGTGTATAATATGAACTTGTTTATTGAATGATATAAAATAATAGTGGTCAAACTTAAATGATAAATATGTTAAACTCCTTACTTCTTTTTTCAAATTTCTCAGAAATATAAAATAATGTCAGAATGAGCCCACACACTAAAATACCTGACGAAACGACTTATATTCATAATATTTCAACACACTGGCAACACATGAAAAGTTTAATTATAAAGCTTCAGAATTCCTCAATGCTTTAAATCGGCGTAAAAAATGCGACTACGTTTGATACAAAATATGCATCAAGTAATGAAAGAAATTTCCAACCGAATGTTAAGTTTCAGATTAAGATTGTAAAAGATTTCGTATTAGTCACTGTTCCTATATTTTGTCACAAAAAATATTTGGTAAATCTATAGTAAGTATTGAATCTTGATAAAAAAAAAATATGTAAAAAAAAATTATTACTTTTATTTCGGTAATTTAATGTTACACTGTAAAAAAAAAAAAATAAAAAAAAAATAAAAAAAAATAAAAAAAAAAATAATGCCAGTTTTGCGGTAGGAATCGGAAAAAATAGTTGCCCTTATCGTACCGGGATAATTTCCAAACCAACTTGGAATAAAATCCGTAAAATCGGAATAAAATCCGTAAAATACCGTTTTACTGACTATTTCCTTATTTTTACGGATTTTATCCCGAGCTGGATCAGAAATTATTCCGGTACGATAAGGGCAACTATTTTTCCGATTCCTACCGGAAAACAGGCAGTATTTGTTTTATAGTGTAGAGGTTTCAGCACATTGAAGATTTTTAGATTGTTTTGGTTATAAGTTATTACGAAATTGTGATATTTTTTACCCAAATTATACAACTGGTATATGTACTAACGACAATAACAGAATCAGAGCATACAGAAAATAACGGATTTATTAACGCATATCTCAACGGTTGTATACAAAACAAAAAACGTTTTACGGAAAAGTGTAATTTGAAATCTAGGCATTTAAAATAGAAGCTTTGCCAAAGATATAATAAATAAGAATAACTGAAGACGAATAAATTGATTTAATTACTCTATAGCATAAATAAATTTATCACACGGGTGTTTCTCTTTACTTCATAACTTTTATCTAACTAAACATTTCTATATAAATGAAACATTTACAATATGTCTTCTCTTAAATTTCGAATTTATCATTAATAATTTAAAGAAGCGTATTTACAAAATGACATATAAATGGTCAATATAATTAAATCACTACTGCCATCGTGAATCTGTAAAAAATTTCCTTATATTAGTAATTTCATTTTCGATCTACGTATCTTTGTAGATAAGTATGTCATCATTGCATAAATGTTACAGAAGGGCAGCTGATTAAGATTTAAATAAGAACTCATTGTGTGTTAAAATATACTTATATAAGATTTATTCTACTATCTGAGTAATGGATTCTGATGTCTCTAACTAAATAATTAACCCCAGAAAGCTCCTCGTTCCGTACTTACGAATTAGACTCTCGGGTCAAAAAAGACTCATGCTATTTCGCGCTTAAATTCGGCAGTCTAGAAGTAATAAATTTATTATTTTAATAACAGTTGACGTATACTAAAACATAAAATAAATTATGACAGTAAAAAGATGAAATAAAAGTAAAAAGTACTTACAAAATCTTGTTTACAGGTACATCCAAAAAACACAAATGAATCTTTCAAATATTTAAAAGTAATTATCCCTTATAACAGTTACGGCAAACTGTATTACAATGCTTTTTTCATGTAAAGCAGTGGCCTGTTACACATTTAAATGTACATTTATTGTCCGTTTTTTTGCATAGGTGACATCTTCCTCGCTTCTTAAAAATTTTCAATTCAGCTGAACTACTAGTAATTTCTTTGCGGATTTGCTTCACACTTTGAACCATCTGTTTTGATCCTTGTCCTCTAGGAAGATTTTCTCCGTCTCTATATGCTTTTTTACAAGTTTTTTACACAAGTTTTCAAAAAAAAAAAAAAAAAAAAAAAAACGCTTCGTCTATAAGGACAGTCTTTCATCCATGAATTAATTATTTTGCAATAAAGTACAAAAGCGTTATATACAGATATGTCTAAAATATTGCGAAATACAACAAGTGGCCAACGGTTCGTATTCCTTTTTGTAGTGTAAGTAGCTACCATTTTCTCCATTGTATCAACTTCTCCCTTAGTATTATTATAATCAATGATGATCTCTAGTTTTCTTTGAATACTTCGTTTAATTTTCTCATTTTTATGCAATGTGCTTTGAAGAACAACACTTTTATTTTCTTGTGTATGTAAGATACCAGCGTTGTATCTTTAGTAAACGCAAATGCTGAACTGTATATTTCTTTTCCTTTTGTTTCTAAAATTAGATGCTTATCTGCTTATCTTAACTACTTACACTACGTGCTTATAAACTTATCTGCAGGAATAGATGATTTATTTATTCTTATTGTACCAATCATTGTTATATTTCTTTTGAGCAACATTTATCTAAATCATAAGATGTAAAGAAATTGTCACAAGTTATATCCTCAGAAACCATATGATAAATACAAAACTACTCTCAATCCTTGGTTTCTTTCGAGTACATTTCCTGGTTGTTTTTCTAAATATGGCTGGATATTCCACATTGAAAAATGGATTTCAATATAATGCGTAGCAGCGCTTTACTAAATTATTTGCAAAATATCATACAAGAAGGAAGTAGTGTTTAAATTTATTTATACTTTTGTTCGCATTGAATTTTAAAATATATTTATTAAAATAAAAAGTTAGTTTGAGCAGTTGTTTTATTAAAAATAATATATGACGAATTACTTAAATACACTGTAAAAAAGTACGACCAGTTTTCCAGTAGGAATCGGAAAAATAATTGCCCTTAACATAATGGGAAAATTTCCGCCGCAGCTTAGAATAAAATCCGTAAAATACCGTTTTATTGACTTTTTTCTTTTTTTTTTACGGATTTTATTCCAAGCTGGGTCGGAAAATTTTCCGGTAAGGGCAACTATTTTACCGATTCCTACAGGAAAAGTGGTCAGATTTTTTTTTTTTTTTTTTTTTTTTTTTTTTTCAGTGTATAAGTATATATAAATATATATTCAAAGTGAGAACTTTATTTTCCCCACTTAATGAAGACTAGTCAGATGTGGCAATCCCAAAACTTTCTTCTATCTCATACATGTTAAGACTTCCTGAAAAATGCAGCATAGCAGCGCCACCGGTTAGATGATTTACACCAAAATCTGATCAGCAAAAATTTGTCAACATTTAACTGAATCTGAAGTTTCGTGAAAATTCGTGCATTAGTTTTTAAATAGTGCTAGGGCGGAAATCGTAAAATATTCTGCATAGCAACGCTACCTGTTGGATTATATATACAAAAGCCTAATAAGCAACAACTTAAGTCAATTTAGTAACTGAATCTGATGTTTCATTTAAATCCGTGCATTATTTCTTGAGATAAAACTACTTTATAATCCGGAAAAATGAAGCATAGCAGCGCCACCTTTTGGGCGATTTACCCCAAAAGGCAGTCAGCACCAACTCATATAGAGGACTAAGCGAATCTGAAGTTGGATGAAAATTCAGCTGTTAGTTCTTGAGATAGAGTCATTGCGGAAATCGTGAAAAATGCTGTATAGCAGCGCGACCTGTTGAGTGATTTACACCAAAACGTAGTAAATATAGGCTCAAATCAAGGACTAAATAAATCTGAAGTTTTATAAAAATCCGTGCATTAGTTCTTAAGCTAGGGCCATTTCGGAAATCGTAAAAAATGCAGCATAGCAGCGCCAACTGTGGAGCGATTCGCACCAAAAACTAATCAGCACCAATTTATGTCAGAGACTAACTGAATATAATTTTTTATGAAATTCCTTGTATTAGTTCTTGAGATAGAGCGCCCACAAAATTTGTGTCAAACACAGACACACAGACAGACAGACAGAGAGACATACAGTCTCACAGACAGACATTTTGCAAAAACATGTTTTACGGGATTTCTCACCCTAAAACGTGTAAATCCGTCGAAAACCGAAATTCAAAAATTTTCACGAACCCAATACTTTTTTCTCGTAAAGATAGAAGAAATTAAAAAAGCATACACTACGTGCTTTCAAACTACTTTTGTTAAAGACGGTTGATAAATGTACCTGTACCGTGGTAACATTTAATGATTTAGAACAGTTTCATTACATATATCAAGCATCTAAAATTTTGAATTATTACATTCGAGTGGAAAACTTTTTCTGGTGTTAGAAAATCTAATTTAAGTTGTTTTTAAGCTATAATCTGCATATAAAATGAAGGCGATATGGATAATACACTGCTCAAAATAATTAAAGGATATTGCAGTTTTAGGTGGATTTTGTATCTGGTAAACTGTTTAGCTGATTGATACATGGTCGACAGACATAGTAGGTTATATGAGAATAAATTACACGTTTGGCAGAAAAAAATGCATTTTATTGCGCATTTGTGTACTAAAGGAAAAAAACACAATTTGTGCATATGAGAAAAAAAGAATAAGAAAAGGTGTTTTCTTCAAAGAAAATCATTTTCAGTAGGGGGTATGGATCCCACGGGCGGCCAGCAACGTTGAACACCTTTGAGGCATGGACTCAATGAGGGTATTAATGACGAGTTGGGGTATTCTGCCCCACTCTTCTAGAAGAGCTCTTTCCAGTTCTTGGAGAGTTTGTGGGGGTTGTTGGCGGCCAGAAACTCGTCTTCCTAGAGCGTCCCAAACGTGCTCGATTGGATTCATGTCTGGAGAACACGCTGGCCATTCCATTCGAACGATTCCTTCCTCGAAAAGGAAATCCTCCACCAGGTTTGCACGATGTGGCCTGCAGTTATCGTCCATTAAAATGAAGTTATCTCCGATTGCTGCAGCGTAAGGGACTACAATATGTCTGAGGATCTCATCCCTATATCGGCGACCAGTCAGAGCTCCATCTCGAATGATGTAGAGGTCAGTGCGACCGTCAATGGGGATGCCACCATACACCAACACTCCTCCACCGCCAAATCTGACACTTTCGTGCACGAACGCAGGATTATTCCTACTGCCACGGTCCCTCCAGATGAAAATACGCCTATTATCCGGATGCACAGAAAAACGGGACTCGTCAGAAAACAGAATATTGCTCCATTCATTTCTCCTCCAGTTGACATGCTCGGTTGCCCACTCCCTGCGGTCGCGACGATGCCTTGATGTTAATCTAACACATACCATCGGTCGGCGAGCATACAGACCTACAGCATGGAGCCGGTTTCGGACAGTCTGAGTTGAAATCGTGGTGCCTGTAGCCGAGCGAAGGTGTTGTTGGAGAAGAGTAGCGTTCATGGTTCGGTGTCTCCGAGCTGTTAACGCTAAATACCGATCTTCATTGGGCGTTGTTGCCCATCTACGACCTTGCCCTGGTCTTCGGCCTGCACATCCACTCTCCAAAAAACGGTTCCAGATCCTGGAAATGACACTTTGTGACACTCCAATGGCTTGCGCTACTTCGGCTTGAGTTTGGTCCCCTTCTAACCTACCAACAATTCTCAAAGCTTCTGAATCTGTCAAATGACTTCGCTGAGACATTGTACTCAACGAAACAAAGCAATCACTGAATGCCGATCATCCTTGTCTTCATTCTCTTTTATCCAGTTGAAAGTCAAATTTCATTCGCTGCCGCTGAAGCGACGTTTTTGACGTCGAACTCAAAATTTGCATACTCCACAGTTTGAAAACCAGAAAAATTTGCATTTGTTATTCTCTTCTTCTATTTTCGGCAAAAAAAATTTCGTTTATATCTTTATTTTATATAAAACTTCAAATATTCTTTAATTGTTTTGAGCAGTGTAGTAAGAATTAAATTCTTACTTTCTAAGAAGGTATCTGTTTCGATTATCTTACGAACTCAAATTTTAGATCCACATCTGTTATTGTAGTCAAAGGACTTACAAAAACGATATTTTTTACAAGTTTTTATATTTTAAACGTGTACATTTTGGACAAATAATTCTAAAAATTCATTAACGATTCCCTTTAATGTGTAAAATGAATGTAGTGCATTTTAATTAGTGCCAGTAATTGCTTCTTAGCTATAATTATATGACGTGACCGGTGCTAGAACTCTTTGCTACACGGTATACGGCTTTTGATACAGACTGATAAATTCTGTATATTTATCCAAGTGCTATAGCTTTACGCTGGAAACAGCGTTGTTTGACATAAATATAAATGTGGAGACAGGACCTCTGAACTCTGGACCGCAAGCAAAGTAGATTTGTATTTCAGATTCCCGAAGTGAAATACCAGCTCCCAAGATATGTGCAATGTGAGATGTACAATTTCTTTAGTGAGAAAAAAGCGATGGAGTTCAGACATCGATCATCGGAATGGGCCAGAAAAATGAAGCTGCTGATATATTTTGCAGGTCAGTCGAATCGAGTGAGAAATTGTTTTCTTATGCTTAAAAAATTGCCGGACGGCCGATTCATTTATTATATTAATAATTAATACCCTGTAAATATACTTCTATTTTAATTAATCAAGAAAAATTAAACTTCTTTCAATAATTTAGTAAAAAAAGAGACTGAACTTTTATTGAAAACCTAATCACCCACAGTTAATTTTTCATGTTATATACTATGTCCTCTGAATCTGAAAATCAAATCCCGCATAAATTAGGCAAAATTGGCACCAATTACGTCCAATCGGCAGTACTGTTAAGCTAATAATAGTATTTCTTTAATAAACATATAGAAGTATCAAATAAAAAATATATATTTTCTATTCTTATTTTAAAATATTTAAAAAGATACATTTTAAAATTATCTAGTTAATTTATAGGGATTTAGGTTTTAGATAATTTAAAACTTGACCGCTTAATCTTTGATATGATTGCGTTAAACTTGAAACGGTCACAAACTTTAAACAAAACAATAGTAGGCAGATATATTCAGTAATAGATTGCAAAACAAAAAGATAAATGTGCTCAAAAGAGCTACCGGCAAAAATTAAATTTATAATACGTTAAAGATGCACTCCTGTTTCTTCATTCTGTCAACACACAATCAAACAATACCCCCTAAACCTCTTTTAAAATATCTCCTGCAATCTCTGACGTATCACTTTATTGCTTGCTCGCGTTTTAACTTGTTGGCTAGGTTGACGAGTAGATCGCTTTTTGACCTTCATTTATGACTTTATTTTGAGTGCAATGTATTAGGGTCCATAAGGACTGTTTTTTGGCACAAAAGTATTTGATGCTTATATTTATGTATGTGTTAGGATAGGTCGAATAAATTATAAATATAGATTATACAAGGTACAAAGTTTAATAATACCATGATATTGCATGACATAAAGTAGACGTGGAATACGTAGCAGCACCCATAATTCTTTTTGTAAGCAGTGTTGTGTGAGGCTTTTCTTCTGCCGCATGTCTTTGTTATCCGAAATAGCACAAAACGGATGCAATATGTGAACAACAAACCCAGTGTTGAATTCAGATACTTTTCTCCGGGAGGGATTTCTGTGTCTCCGGTGGGGGAGATTATAGAATTCCATGGTGAAATTGCACTTTTTGACCATTTAAAACACAAATTTTCAAATACTCCGGGGGGGACATCTCATTGCTCCGGGGAGGGAATGTCCCCTGGGCCACACCTTGAATTCAACACTGAACAAACCACTACACTAGGTACTACTTTACACTGACAATACTAAGAATTTATCTGCGGCGAATAAGAGTTGTTGTACTGAATACATACGTTATATATCTTCAAAGACGTATGACTCGATTGCAGCTGAATGCGGACAATATTATTACGTTCATTCAGAACAAATAATTTCTTAAGTCCGGAATCGCGGAGGTGTTCCTCAGCATAAGATATTCCTTGCTTTAAATGATACACTCCAAGTGTTAAATTTCGCATTTCATTGATCATCAATCCAGGAAAATCCTTTAATATTTGTGTTTCCATTTTCTGCCAAACTACTCGTCGTTTCATTTAATTTTCAACAAACATTTCTAATTGAGTGGGATCATTTACTATGTTCATCATTCTTTCAGAAAAAATCACATTATCATTATTTTACTAGATTGTTGGTGGTAAAAAAGCATTACAAATGCTACTGATAATACTCACAAAGTAACTCATCAATGGCATTTGTGAATTGGGAATTACTTGGCTAAAGCTTTCGATCTTTTTATTAAACCACTTAATGCTTCAGTGACCCTTCTGACAAACATTATTAATCGCGATTCATGCGCCGCTTCACAAGTGAACTGATTTTTATTTTGCAAAAAAAATGTGGAATCTTTGTAATCGAACACAAATCTTCAAGGAATCCTATACTGTCTCGAAATCCGCGGTCGGCGATCATAACATCATTTTATTTAAGCCAGTTAATACAACTAGAAGATTTAGAAGCCATATACGAATTCCATATAGCCAATTCATAATCTCTTTGATAATAGAGAGCCAGACAATGAACATTGTCTGCTAGAGGCGCTCATGTGTAAATGGTTCTACGCGGTCTGAGACCATTATTATATTTAGCCATACAGTTGCGATTTGATATTAACTCTTTTTAGCATGAAGACCTTCTCCATTCTAATAGCATGCTTATTAGCGATGTTTACGTCCATTTTGACATGTTTAAACACGCCGCTGCTTCCTAAATTCTCTTAGTGACGAGAATGAATGAAGTTACCGGAACTCTCTATTTTTAATACTATGAGCGCAACTTTGCAACAGTTTTATTTTGACATAAGTTGTATATTTTGATGTGCTTTATAATACATGTCAAGAAGTAAGTATTGCACGATTCCGTTCATATAAATTATTGAAATAAAATTAGAAGAAATTGTGTATTTTTCATTAAGCCTACGAATAATAGGAAATTTGAGCTTGTGTAATTCATATAAATCCGAAGAAAACACAAAAACTATTGTTCAAATCATACAGGATAAACCATCTAATATTAAGTGGTGAATTAATTAAGTCAAGTCAGTACAATAGAATTTTTGTCTATTTCATGGGCCAAAAGCACGGCTTATGGACCCTGATCCATTTGATCGATTTTGAATATTATTAAATATGCTGCATTTCTGGCACTTATGTCATAAATGTCAAACTTTCGACTTAAAATTCGATATTTTAATTGTATTTTTCACATTTTTTCAAAGTAACATCAATTTTTTTCTTTTCATAGCATTAATAAAGTCGCTCAACAGTTTTAAAATTTCACAAGAATTGTTCAAGAAATTCACAAGAATGGCCTTTTTTTAGCAGTGGGTATTTTTTGTGCTTGTGTATTTTTTTTCTATATCAAGTTCACTTCTGTATCTATTATCCTTTTTTTCTCCAAAGTCAGCTATTAGATCGATGTTACAAAGAAGCAAATTTTTTTTTTTTACATTTTTTTTTAATTTATAAAAGCTCCACATTTTAAAGAATTACACCGTGCATTGGGAAAAGAATTTTTTATTTATTTATTTATTTTTTTTAAAGCTGTATATCAAAATACTGATTTGTTGTGGTTTTTAAATAACTTACAGTTTCGAATTTTTTTTCGGTTAATATATCATTACGGAATTGTAATTTAATAAATGAATAAGTAAACTTAAAATTGTATAAATAACGGATAAATTTAATAGACACTTAATCAAACTGTTTAACCCGTTCAGGATCATGGGTGCGTACATGCACCCTCAAAAAGAGCATACATAATTTGTTTAAGGCACCAGTAAAAAAGAAATCGTTTAAGTAAGGGTAACTTTTAAAAAAAGTGGTGCCAAACTATAATAAAATTTGTGTAAAAGTCGCCGGCTCCGAAGGGGTTAACCTAGTGAAATTAAAAAAGTAAAAAAAAAAACGGTGCTGTATGTAGGGAAATATTTAGTGAAAGCTTCTGCTATTAACTCCAGGTATGTGGCTATTACGAAAGTATCGCTTTTGATAAATTTCTAAACCAGATTTGAATAATTATTTGATATATTCTGTATAAAAATTCTTTTTGGTACTGTTATTCGGAGATAAAAAATAAATATTTAATGAAAAATATGTATTAGAGTTTCCAATAAAACAATTGTTTCCCTCTATATTATTATTCCTGAAAATACGGTGTTGGACATTTAATATAATTATTACATACTAACCGCCTCTGGCGACCAGTTCTGTCTCCTTTAAATATATTCTAAGCATTCCATACTTTTATTCCTAATTTAATTTACTTGCTAAATATTTCGCCAAATCTGAAGATTCTGATGAAGAAATCTACAACTCTTTGCGATCAGGGTAGCACTTCATACTTCGTTTGTTGTTTTATAGTTCGTACTTTTTCACAAATACCGCTTAATTGATTTAGGCATTAATACTTTATTTAACCCTTTGTGTACTGAATTATGACTTCATGAAAATTTTAGCTTCTAAAGCATTTTTCATGAACTTTTAAAACTACATTAGAAGATTTACACAGTGATTTAATAAATTTTAATAGGATTTTAGGAGGGCTGGAGGATTTAGAAGGATTCATTAAATTTGAATTTCTAGGAATTTTGTGCAATATTTATAACCCCACTCAAATCTTTCATTTTAAATATTTTTCTTAGTATTTTCTAGAATTAGAAAATGTACAAATATAATGTTCTTACAATAGAAATATAGAAATATTTCCAAATTGAAAAAACAATCCCCATCCCCCGCCCCCAACGCCAAGAAAGCGGAAAAGATGCAAAGGCAAAATAAATCATCTTTTTAATAATATTTTTATTTTGTGTAACCAAAAATGCTTTTGGAACAAGATAAATTAATGCATCTATAATTCATTCTAAATTGTATTACTACTAATCTAGACACACGGCAGTGTGTCAGCCAAGTTCGCCTGACATAGCCGTGTGTTATTTACACGAACCATTTCGATCTGTTTTCATCAAATTTCAATGCTCTACAACTGAAAATCTATAAGACCTACGTACTTGTTATACGAAATGGGTAGTAAGGCCACCCTAATTACCTAAAATCCAAAATTTTATAAATAACGCATAATTAGTTTCCGAGATAATGACATTTGAAAATGTCTGATAATCGATAATTTTACCACTGACTGACTGACTGACTGACTCACTCATCAAAAAGATCTCGTATATCTACTGCAGCTACAGACTTCAAATTTGGTGCGAAGTTCGTTTACACTATAAAACTAAGGAAAAAAAATAAAAAATTGTGAAAATCGATGAATTACCCACCTAGGGGTGCCCATTTTTACTTTACCATTGCGTCTATTAGGCGAAATTTTAATTTGCCGTAGGAGGGGACGCTGTTCTGTCGCCAAATACCGCCAAGTTTCTCGCCAACATGGCGATATATCGCCAAATTTGGCGACTAAAATCGGTCGCCAAAAGTGACGCCACCTTGGCGATACCTCTAATATTTCGCCAAATTCCCATTGACTTCCATTGTAAACCTATCTACTTACTGGGGGTTTATCTGGGTTTACTTGCTTACAGAAAAACAACAAATTGAGATATTCTGTCCGTCACAGAGCCCGTTCTCAGAAACTATACATGTTGGAGGCGTGAAATTTTGCATATTTACAGCTGAACACCTCACATCAAATGCCAAATCATAAAATTTTGAAAAAGTTGTAAATTTAACCCTTTGGGGTCTCACATGTGTATTTTAAACAATCCTTTCTAAGTGAGCCCCTAATTAGGTTGGAGGCGTGAAATTGTACATACTTATAGCTGAACACCTCACATCAAACGACAAATCATAAAATTTTGAAAAAGTCGTACATTTAACCCTTTGGGCTCCCCCATGTGTATTTTAAACAATTCTTTCAAAGTGAGCCTCTAATTAGGTTGGAGGCGTGGAATTTTGCATACTTATAGCTGAACACCTCACATCAAACGAGAAATCATAAAATTTTGAAAAAGTCGTACATTTAACCCTTTGGGCTTCCACATGCGTATTTTAAGCAATTCTTTCTAACTGAGCCTCTTATTAAATTGCAGATTTGAAATTTTGCATACTTATAGCAGAACACCTGAGGCCAGGCGACAAATCATAAAATCTTGAAAAAGTCTTATGCTTAACCCTTTGAGCTACCACACATGTATTTTAAGCAATTCTTTCTAAGGGAGTCATTAATTAAGTTGGAGACATGACATTTTGCATACGTATAGCTGAATACCTCATACCACACGGCAATTCATAAAATTTTCAAAAAGTCTTATATTATTTACTCCTCTGGGCTCTAACTTGTGTATTTTAAGCAATTTTTCTAACCTCCGCCCTTTTCACGCGGGGGAGCACTTTTCCAACTTTTGCCGACACCCCTTTGACCATTCTTTCATATTATGCACCATAGTCTTACATATTTTAGTTCCACTTTTTATCGCCAGAGGCGCCTACTTATCTCGGGTGCTATGGGCTCAATCCCCTCGACTAAAATATCTACGGATAGTATGTAAAACGGAGTTTCATTCGGATAGAGGTTTGTTTAGAATAGAGTGCGTCCCTGGTTGCGAAATGTGGAACTAACAGATTTTTCAAAAGGATAAAGTGTTTTGAAAGGAATATTAAACGAAACCCTCTGTGCGATCTGTGATCACACTTACCCACTTGTTATTTTCAAAATCATCAGAGAAATGTTTATTTAGTTAATTAAATTTGAAAATCCAGGAAGGGGCAATGTCCTTCCTCTGCACTGCCTCTTTGCCCGCACCCATGGATGAATGATACATAGTGTGGGATAAGCACATAACTTTATTTTTCACTTTCAGTACAAAAAAGCAGGCCCTGCTATAGGATATTTAATTGGAAAATTGAATAGGAGAATTTAACATAGGAATTTAATAGGAATTGTTGTTTCAGAAACAATAAAAATTTCGAATCAATACATTTCGTTTTAAAACATGCATTCAGTGTAGCAGTATTAAAATATAGATTTCTGCCGCAAATTGACAGCCAAATAGTTTGTTGTAGGAAATTAAAATTAAAATTGAATGTTGCTTGGTGAATAAAATAGTCTCATGTAAACACATTAAAAAGCATTATGTAAAGTGTCTAAATATATTGTAACTGTACAAAAAGTAATGATATCTAACAAAAACATAGCTGTGAAAAAAGGGAGCCAAGTTCTGTAAAGACAATGGCAAGAAAAGAAGTGATATCTAAGTGGGTGCCAAGTTCAAATAAAATTCACCCAAACTTACCTACTGAAGTATTATAGCATTTTTTAAATTGTTTAGAAATAAAAATTATTGATAGCATATTAATAATAAATCTAGAACTTGGCAAGTTTTTGATAAATGTTATGCCTATCAATTTCATGTCTTAATAAAATGATGATGTTAATATTAACAACAATGTCATTATAAAAAAATTAATATAGTTATTATTATAAACAAATGACTCATGTTAAAGATTTGATAAACCAATAAATACACAAATACATTCCCGCTCGTCTTTGGTTATCACTCTAGCACCCACCCTTCGGAAACCTCAATGCAAACAGACTAAAAGGCCTGAGAAAGAGACAGATACCTTTACGCTTGTTCTTGGTCATCCCTCTAGAGACTGCACCTCTTTAACCCTTCAGGGGCAAAGAGCTTTTATTCGTGACATGCTGAAATGATTCAATCATACCAGAATTTAAAAACAAATTTATTTCAAAATGGGTAAAAGCTTCTTTTCACGTATTTAATAAAATTAAACTTTTTAGTCCTGAATTCTAGTGTCAATGTGACATTTTGCAGTTAAATTTAGGTGGGATATATCTTATCCCACCATCCTTCAAGGGGAAGGAGCTCACTCAAATGAAGGCTTCCAAATATGAAATAACAAGTTTAGATATAATAATGTCATTAATAAAAATAAATGACTTGTAGGTAAAAACTTGCCAAGTTCTAGATTTATTATTAATATGCTATCAATAATTTTTATTTCTAAACAATTTAAAAAATGCTATAATACTTCAGTAGGTAAGTTTGGGTGAATTTTATTTGAACTTGGCACCCACTTAGATATCACTTCTTTTCTTGCCATTGTCTTTACAGAACTTGGCTCCCTTTTTTCACAGCTATGTTTTTGTTAGATTGATGTATTAACTGAATTTTATAACAAGTTATTTTAATGGTACTTATAAGTACCGTCAGTAGATAAAGAGTTAAGTGTACTTATCAGTTGCAATACGTTAGCTAAGTCGGAGATTTTTATACCTGTTAAGTAATCTTCCGTACCTGGTACCACTGCCTATTGGCACATTGTAGCCAATACAATTTGGTACAATGGAAGGATTTTGTCCAAAGAGGTTAATGATATGCACATTTACATTTAAAATTATTGTTGCTAATTTCTGTTTGTTTCATCCTAACGTTTAGGTAGACTCGATTACGGAATAGATAAAATATATCATTAATCATCGCCTAATCCTATCATGGATAATGTGACATAATCGGTCAGTTTACTACAACATTTATAACTGCGTAACTGATTGTTTTCTGCATTTATGCTTATTTTCTATTGATTTTTAAGATGCGTACCATGTAAACCCAACGTGCCAGTAATAACGCTTATAATACTAATAGCGGTAACCCTTTTTTTTCTTTCTATATTGTAACTCTACATTTATTATTATGTAGGGTAAATTGCAAAAACATTTTATTTCAGTACCAAAGCATTGTTTCTAATTTACCGGTATAAAATAAAACTACTATGGGCGAGAACTGTGAACTTTTAAGTGTTTAAGGGGACGAGGGTCCTTAAAAAAACCTTAAAAATCAATTCTTTATTTTTTGTAAATTTCACTTAAAATATTATTCAAGGGTACATTATATGCATTATGGTATGCATTTATCACAAAAAAAAAAAAAAAAAAAAAAAAAAAAAAAAAAAAAAAGAGAGAGAGAGAAAAAATGGAGCTTTACAATTAGAGTCTTAGAAATTTTCGAAATGCCCCTTGCGCGTTCCATATCAATGAAAATCCCCAATACTTTTTATAAAAGTTAGGTTTATATATATAAATAAAACTGTGCATCGAATTTTACATATTTTAATATAAAGGTAAAAAAAAAATAAATAATAATTTTTTGAATTGTTACGAAAAAATTTCAAAAAATTTTGATTTTTTTTCATACCTTTATATTTAAATATATAAAAATCGATGCACAGTTTTATTTATGTATATAAACAAAACTTTTATAAAAAATATTGGGGGATTTTCATTGATATGGAATGTGCAGGGGGCATTTCGAAGATCTCTGCGACGACGCGTAAGATGCCATTTTTTTCCCCAAAATAATTTTTTTTAATTTTTTTTTTGTGATAAATGCATGCCATAATGCATATCATGTACCCTTGAGTAATATTTAAAATGAAATTTACAAAAAAGGGAAAAAATTGAAAAATTTTGAAATTTTGAAATTTTTCGAAAAATTTCAATATTTTTTTTTTTTTACTTTTATATTCAAATATATAAAATTCGATACACAGTTTTATTTGTATATATAAACCAAACTTTTATAAAAAATATTGGTGATTTTCATTGATATGGAATGCGCAGAGGGCATTTCGAAGATTTCTACGACGACACGTAAAATGCCATTTTTTTCTCAAAAATATTTTTTTTTGTGATAAATGCATGTCATAATGCATATAATGTACCCGTGAGTAATATTTAAAGTGAAATTTACAAAAAAAGAGAAAATAATTGAAAAAGTTTAAAATTTTGAAATTTTTTCGAAAAATTAAAAAAAAATTCCAATTTTTTTTTTGCCTTTATATTTCAATATATAAAATTCGTTTTATTTATATATATATTAACCAAACTTTTATAACAAATATTGGGGATTTTCATTGATATGGAAAGCGCATGGGGCATTTCGGAGACTTCTAAAACGACGCGTAAAATTCCAGTTTTTTCTCAAAAATAACACTACTTTTTTTTTTTTTTTTTGTAATAAATGCATGCCATAATGCTTATAAGGTACCTTTGAGTAATATTTAAAGTGAAATTTAAAAAAATAAAAAAATAATTTTTAAGGTCCCTCGTCCCCTTAAACTGAGATTTGTTCATAAATTATCTAAATTAAACTTAATTAACTTGAACATGCTCTTACTTCAATGTTATGTTTTAGTGTTAAGAAAAAAAAAATAAAATTTTTAAATCATACAATTATAAGTTTTTTATTATTTAATAATTATATAATGAAAACAAGTATGCTCTTGTTTTCATTAGTTTGATATGTATGCTCATAAAGATGACAATAAATTAATGTAACTAAGAGAAATTGCAAAATAAAACCATTGTGAATGGAAACCGTAAACAAGAGATAGCGCCACCATTTTACCTACTATTACGTCATAAGAATATTGTCTATTGATTGTTGGAGAACTTTCTTTGTGAATGATTACCTCAATGGTTTGATATTTTTTACCGTTGACGATGAATGAATCTCATGTGTTTGTTTAGGCTTATGGAATGAGATATTAAACTGTCAACCTAATTTCATCTGAAGTTATTCTAGGATATATATTTTTAAAATCTAAACTAAAAACAATTCTTTGATCTTGAAATAAAATGTTTTGGTTTATGTTATTTTTTATTTTTATTATTTATTTATTCTGTTACTTTTGCATTATAGTGCATTTTTAAAAAAAGCTTGGCGCTATTCGTGCTTGTGCGTGAGAAATGTTGCCAAAATATATAAACAGCTATGAAAACAAACCTGATGAACTTTTATTTTATTTTATTATATATACTTATTAGTATTAATTGTTTATTTAGGTACTTTTCCACTATAGTGCCCTTTGAATTTTTTTTAAAAAGCTTGGTGGAATTTCGGCTTCAGAAAGTGAAATACGTTGCCAAAATATATAAACAACTATGAAAAGAAACGTGATGCACTTTTATTATATATATAAATATATATATATACTAGGGGGCTCTCCCCCCTGCAAGCTACGCTCGCCAACCCCCGTTGAGACACCGCAGAATCTAAAAGCAGGCTAATGGATCGCTTTTTAAAAAGGTTAGAGAACATTGAATTATAATGAAAAAAACCTATGGCGATCTCCCTGTAAACGGGTTTCCATTTAATTCCCTTTGATTGCAAAAATTCAAGGCTGAATCTGTTGCTGTTAAGACATTCAATGGTTGTTTTCGTGTTTGATTAAAGAAGACCAGTTAAACATTTGAAAAGAAACTAAAATAAAATGAATTAAGTAAACAGAGTCTTTGCCTCCCGGTATCTTTTAACAGCGTTATAAAACGATAGGCGTAATACAATTTACTACAATTGCAACAATTTACCGCTTAAACCCCTTCAAGGGCGGTGTTTCGTTTTTGGACCACTTAATTTTAATTGTTAAATGCCACATTGGCACCAGAATATTGGAGTGAAAATTTTCCTTTTATTAAGTAAGTGTACAAAAGCATTTTCGTATTTCGAAAATTGTTTCTAAATTCTGGTGCCATTCACTGACTTCAACATTTTACGAATAGAAGTACTTAATAGGAAGCTCCTGAAAGGGTTAAACGAATATTAATGTATTTATTATTTTAAAGTTTTCTTTCTCTTTTAATATTCACGTGTAAATGCAATTTTTCAGACATAATTTTTAATATTTTCCTGCTTTTAACACTTACGCATTTAATAGTAATTTTAAAGCTTTTTTTTTGTTTTTAATAGTCACGTTTAAATAAATTTTTAATCGTTAGGAAATATTATTATTTGCGCTGTTTTTAGGATTGAAAACAATATATTAATAGCCTAAGTCATGTGACTATTATCAACGATTCCGCGCGAGTCCCTTCGCTTTTTATATTCCAGGCGGCCATTTTTGTACTTTAATGTTAGCCAGCCACATGCGATAAGTCGCCAAATATTATTCTATCGCCATCATGTCACTTATATTATAATAGTCCATATCATGTAACCGCCATAAGCAATTACAACCCTTCGCTTTTCATAAGAAAGGTTTCCATTTTGATTAAAGAATCAAAGTTATTTTTTCGTATAAATCTACATAAAAGATGACATGATCGCAAAGAATTCGTGGTACTTTTATGTTAGCAAATCTCGCCAATAGCTTTTTTTAACTCGCCAGTTAGAATTTTTTTATTTTTCGAGTGGTAAAGGAAAACTGTACTACTTGGTTATCCCATCGACCAAAAATCTATCGCCAGACTATAAGATTAAATGTCAATAATGGTTGATCATAAATGTCACATTCATTTGACTGTAAGGAAGTGTTTACGCCAACAATTGATTTTTATTTCGACGGTTTATTTTTATTAATGCTATACTAATTTATTTGGGCACAGGTGTTATATAACACATATTTTATATATAATATATCCGCATATTTTATATATATTCATTATTTTATATATCGCGCCATATTGGGGCGATTTTTTTCCGACGCTATTTTGGCGAAAACATCAACAGCATAAACTACAACATCCGGATTACCATATCAAGTAAAATAACAATGCTTTGGCGTCAGTTAAGTACCCGTTGTGTATACGACATTGGTGTCAGAAAAAAATCGCGCCAATATGGGGCGTATATGACACCTGTGCCTTTATTTGTTCTTTCGTTATTAAAAATAAAAATTACGTCAATTTGTATAATTTGGTGAGTGCTTCGGCAATTTATATAATTTGGCGAAATTGGTCGACAGGATAACTAAATAGTACCAATAAAACATTGCTTTGAATTTGAAATTAAATGTCAGGATTTGTTGCAATATTTAATCGGGTTTGGAGTGACTTTTTTTTACGACAATTTGGCGAAAACCTCGTTTTTGAATAGCAGTTACATATGTATTAGGTAGCTTTCATTACAAAAAGCTACCTGTTGCAGCCGTTCGGAGGAAAGCGATTTCAAAAAATTTTGGTATATTTTCATCGATCATGACCCCCAGACCCCGAAACAACCCTCCGTTCAAAAGTTGACATATATATATATATATATATATATATATATATTAGGGTGTCCCAAAAAAATGAAAGTCGTTTTATTTTTTCGCATACCCTCTCATTTTTTCCCTTTATGTCAAAACAATTGTAAATAAAGTTTCATGTAATTTGGACCACGGGAACCCGTGCCGACTTGCCTCTAAATGTTTCAGTCAATACTTGTGTGCTTAGCGAGGGAACGCTGACACATGTCACCCTATCATGTATCTGTAGCGGAGTACTAAGCAGCTACAAATGAAAAAGATAAAACAAAATAAAAAAGAAAGGTTTTGGAATGCTTGTGACAATGTGCAATCTGTGAATAAACAGTGCGAATCCTGTGAAACATGTCAGTACCAGTTTACGCAGGACAGCGCAAGTCTATGTGCCAATGTGCTTATAATTCCAAGTTAGTCTTTGGTAATAAATGTCGGGATGTTTTTTAATCAGTGAGCAGAAGATGACAGTATTATTGCGTAGTTCTAAAAACCGCTTCAACATCCTCAGCATCATACGAACCATTGCAAGAATATTCCTCTTCGAATCCTAATGAAAATATGGATAAAGATTTCCCAACACTGATCGAAAGCTCAGAACCTGAGACAAGTAAATAAGTAATGAGGAAAGATTTTGTTATTAAAGTTAGTTGTTGCATTAGACAGGTGTCAGTTAAGTATGTGAGATTATGTGTTTACTCTTGAAGGTACTATTGGGGGGGAGGGCACTTTATTTAACATTGACAAATTTCAGTTAAGTAAGTCTTAAATTCAAAGAATCCGAACAGAAACACGGAAGGTACGCGTGGAAAATATAAAAATTGAGTTCCAAAATGAGGTACCAGATGTAGAGATCTTATATTGGGATGGCAAACTGTTGCCAGCTTTGTCTTCTCGAAAATCGAAAGAAGAACGCTTGCTTATAGTTATTTCATATAAACTTAAAGAACACCTCATTGCTGCGTCGAGACTTTATAATTATACAGGCAAAGAACAGGCGCAGGCTATTTGTAAGGCTATCTTAGATTGGAATCTCGAAAACAAAGTCCAAATTCTCTGTTGTGATACTATGGCTTCGAATACAGGTCGTTTTAATGGTGCCTGTGCGCTCCTAGAAAAAAACAATTCATAGGGAAATGCTTTTCTTTGCTTGCTGCCATCATGTATATGAACTGGTATTAAAGGCTGTATTCGAAGTGAACATTAAAAAAGTGACAACAAGTCCCGACATTATACTCTTTAAAAAGCACAAAGAGAATTGGAAGAAAATCTATCCTACTAAAACACAGTGCTATACAGAAACAGTGGAATTGTTCTAACCCGAATCTGAACTTGGCAATTTGCTTGAATTTTACTGTTTTGAACTTAAATATGTTATGATCAGAGATGACTATCGAGAGTTGATGAAAATTTCTGTGATATTTTTAGGTGTAGGTGCAGAAAAAAAATTAAATCAGACCTCTGGGTGCTATGTCCCAAGCTAGATGGATGGCCTCTGTATATTTATGCTAGATGGATGGTTTACTCCCTAAAACTCTCGTTATTTAGTTCTCACCTGAAATGAAACACCGCGGATAAGAAATCACTGCTAAACGTATGCTTGTTTATCGTGACAATCTATGTTGAACATGTCTTCAATACGTTTTGGCAGTTAAAGAATGCTACAAAGATTTTTTCTTTTTGAAATCTTTGAAAGTCTGCGAAAATGTGAATATATCTAAAGCTATGCTTTACAGAAACTTCTTCAGCATTCATGGTATTTGACTGATGAAATAGCAGTATTAGCACTTTTTGATCATGATGATGTGGACAAAGAAACAAAATTAAAAATAATGACAAATTTACATAGGAAAATTTCTCGACCCGTGAAAAAACGTACATTTCATCGAAGATTCATCGAGAATGTATGTCGAGTTTCATATATTGATTTTGTAATTGTTTATTTAGTTATACATTTATATCACGCGATTGTTACCTGTTATTTTATTTTTATTTTTACAGAAAAAAGCATCGATGATCTCATATCTGTTAAAAGCCATTCATTGTTTTCTAGACTCAAAATTTATGATAGTTTTGAAGAGTCCCTCTTCATGGGAGAATAATGCTTTGTTTCCCGACGCGAAAAAGACGATCTCAATCATAGACTTCTCATATATCTCTTATCTTTACTCTGTGATCTCAATGTTCAGAGCAATGAACAATACAGCTGAAACACCGGTAAAATTGGTGCAGGACTTTCATGATTTAATAACGGTGACGGAGGAACAAAAACAAGTTTTGTCATGTTGCGTACAAGGACACACGAAGTTCTATCCCGATTGTAAAAAAAAACAAATATTGAAATGAAAATAAGTTCAGTAACGTTTCTTTTCCTGTAATATGTTAATAAATATATCCTTTCAATAAAATAGTGTTTTATGTACTAAAGAAACATACATTTGTCAATCTTTCCATAGTATTCCCAATACAAGATTTCACGTTCAAGTTTGACCTAAAGTCGGAACGGGTTACCGTTATCTTATTGCCATAATATTTTTTATTTATGTTCCTGAGGTGAAAAAAAAAATAGAGGGTATGCGTATTTGAGTTTGCAAAAAAAAATTTTTACCTTGTATCCTGAGACACCCTAATATATATATATATATATATATATATATGGGTATATATATATATATATATATACCCATATATATATATATATGATCTTTGTCACACTGTAACTCTCGTATTTCTGAACCGATTTGGATGAAACTCGGTGTGTACATAGTACATACAAATATCTCGACCGAGTTCGTTGGCCAACTTCATCTGCCATCTTGTTTCAAAATGGCGGCCATTTAAAATTTAAAAAAAAAAATTGAAATTTGAAATGTGGTACCAAAAAATTGAAAATGGAAAAATATTTTTTTCTTATGTATTTGACCTTTATACAAAGATTTCGGAGCAGTTTTTTTTTCGTCTATATCTTAAAAAATGGCTGAGTTATGGCATTTTGAATTTCTAGAGTGGCTGACATTTTGAAACGTCCTGAAATTTGTCACGCGATAAAAGGCGTATTTATGAACCGATTTGAATGTAACTTCATTTATACATAGTACATACCAACGTCTCGACCGAGTTCGTTGGCCAGCTTCATCCGCCATCTTGTTAAAAAATGGCGGCCATTTAAATTTTTAAGAAAAATTTAAATTTGAAATGTGGTACCAAAAAATTGAAAATGGAAAAATATTTTTTTCTTATGTATTTGACCTTTATACTAAGATTCCGGAGCAGTTTTTTTTCGTCTATATCTTAAAAAATGGCTCAGTTATAGCATTTTGAATTTCTAGCGTGGTTGACTTTTTGAAACGTCCTGATTTTTGTCACGTGATAACGGGCGTATTTATGAACCGA
Organism: Maratus speciosus; assembly: GCA_963932465.1. Taxonomy (NCBI): domain Eukaryota; kingdom Metazoa; phylum Arthropoda; class Arachnida; order Araneae; family Salticidae; genus Maratus; species Maratus speciosus. The sequence continues at coordinate 257,322,665 of OZ010800.1, read as the reverse complement.
TTGGGATGTACCTTGGTGTGTACATAGTACATACAAATATCTCCACCGAGTTCGTTGTCCAGCTTCATCCGTCATCTTGTATCAAAATGGCGGCCATTTAAAAAATTAAAAAAATTAAAATTTAAAATGAGATACCAAAAAATTGGAAAATGAAAAAGATTATTTTCGTATGTGTTTGACCTTAATACAAAAATTCCCGAACAGTTTATGTTTCGTCTATATCTAAAAAAATGGCTGAGTTATAGCATTTTGAATTGCTATTGTAGCTGACATTTTAAAACGACCTGATTTTTGTCACGCGATATCAGGCGTATTTATGAACCGATTTGGATGTAACTTGGTCTGTACATAGTACATACCAATGTCTCGACCAAGTTCGTTGGCAAGCTTCATTCGCCATCTTGTTTCAAAAGGGTCGCCATTTAAAAAAATTAAATTTAAAATTAGAAGTGAGGTATTAAAAAATTGGAAAATGAAAAAGATTTTTCTATGTGTTTGGCCTTGATACAAAGATTCCCGAGCAGTTTTTGTTTCTGAAAATTTGTTCTTTTGTTTACATTTTAAAAAATGGTTGAATATTAGCACTTTGAATTTCTAGCATGGCTAACATTTTGAAACGATCTTGTATTTGTCACACGATAACACACGTATTCGCCTATTTCGATGTAAGAAGGCATGTGGATAGTATACATCAATATCTCGACCAAGCTCGCCGCCTGCTTCGTCAGCCATCTTGTTTCAAAATGGCGGCCATTAAATTAAAAAAAAATTATATTTAACGTGAGGTGCCCACAAATTAGAAATTGAAAAAGGTTTCTTTCTTAAGTATTTGACCTTGATATAAGGATTCAGGAGCATTTTTGTTTGTCTTTATCTTAAAAAATGGCCCAGATATAGCAATTTCAATATCTAATGTGGGTGACATTTTGAAAAATCTGATTTTTTGCCTGCGACAGCACTCGTATATATCAATCTATTCCGATGTGAGTGAGCATGTGCACAGCAATTACTAAGGTCTCGACCAAGTTCACTGGTTAGCCCCATCCACCATGTTGTCTTAAAATGGCAGGCACTTTAAGAAATCGCCGAATTTGGCAGCCAAATATAAGTTAATTTAAATAAAAGCAGCTTGGATATAGCTGACTAATTTCGCGAAATTCTCATTCATAATGATTTAGTATTGATAAAAATTAGTATTGAATCTCCTATATTCGGTTTCCACTAAATTGAGCTTCTTGTGTTTGAATAATATAAGTTGACCTTTTTAAAATAAGGAATATGAAAGGTCTTCCTCCCGGCACTGGCCGGAAGGACTTTTTTAAAATTATTTTCTATAATTTTTAAAATGAAATAACAATAAATGAAAATAATAATTAATAACTATAGTACAAAACAATTTATAACATTTTTTTTTTAAATAAAAAGGAAATAATGGTAAATAAACATTTATTGAAAAAATAAGCAACAATAGCAGGGTTACCATGTCAGGCAATGTGACGCCCTTTGGGCGCTATTTAAATACCCCGGTGCAATTAATATTTTTCCTTTTCGTTTCGATAAAAAAAAAGAAAGAAGTGAAAGCCATTGATTTAAATTTTTTCAGTTTTAAATGAAAGTTTTGTATAAAATAAAATGATAATAAAATACAAAAAAAAAAAAAAAAAATATATATATATATATATTGTTCTTAGCATACATTTAAGAGAGGCCAAACTGGTTGCCAAATTAGTTTAAAATAATAACCTTTTCTAAAATATGAAAAAGAATATGTGTTATGATTAAAATTAGCGTTGCCATTATTAGAAAAAAGTATTTAAAATTAGATAAAAATTAATATTTCGAAAACTAATTCGAATTTTAAAATTCTAATACCAGTTTTGACATCTGCGGATCAATACGGAATTTTGGTGTTAATTTCATCGTAAAATAGTCCATATTTTAGACGAAATCGCCGCCAAACGTAATCAGTTGTTTAATCAGTCGTTTCATAGAATCGTTTCATAAATTCGTTATATTTCGGCCGTTTCATATATCTGTTACATAAATTCGTTTCATTAGGGTTATATATATATATATATATATATATATATATATATATATATAGACATAAAATATTTATTTCTAAATACATATAATATTTTTTTTATAGAAATTACTTCTGTTTCTTTATAAAAATGGATAAATAACCTCTTTAAATTAAATAAATTGCGCATATATATCGAAAACATTTCTTGGAGTACAAAACAGTAAATAAGTTGCCAGTAGCAGTTACAGTAACAGTAAATAAAACGGCTGATTTAACATGCATTTGTTCGCACCGGAATGGTTACCGACACTTTCCTACACTTGCATTTTTTTATAAGTAAAAAACTAGATATTATTACATATGCATTTTTACTGTGTATAAGCTAACGTATAAATTTTACTAACATACACATTTGAAATTTTCTCAAATTAGTCTTTTTCTTTCATCCCTTCCCTCATTTAATGTACCTCAACCGATCAATAAAATCTACTGAATTCACTTTAAAAACAGTACTTGAATTACTATTTATACAATATACATAAATGGATTTATAATTCATCCCATAATAAACCATTGTTCTTTGTTAACATGAAGTAAATTCTACTTTATAAAGAATATTATTTCCATTCTTACATAGCAAATATTAAATCGCCAATTAAGCTACAAGAAAGAGCAAGTGATAGAAAACGTAAAAACATGAAATAATTTTTTTAAATATATTTTAAGGGATGAAGTAGGGTAGATATTTTTTTTAATAATCCCTTCTTCTAATATACTTCTTTTTTCGGGAGAAACATTTTAGAAAGATAATTTTCATTCATTGAGTATGAATTAGTTTCAGAAATAATGATTTCGATCAAGAAGATGAATAGAGAAATGATAAATGCACCTCATTAGTCGTTTCTGATATCAGTATGCGCATTAGTTATCATCATCAGTACTATAAAAAAAAAACTGGTATCTTTATAAAAAAAAAAAAATCTATTGATTTAAATAAAGAGCTTTTATGTTGTTCCTATAATAATCAATCGATAACTAAAAATGCAGCACTTACATGTCCAGATAAAATATTTCAGAACTTGATTAGAATTTCAAATGAATGAGATACAACGGATGAACATTTAAACTTTTTCTATGAAACAGAGATAACTTTTCATCGAGTTTTTACATGAAAATTAACAGTTCTTTTTTACTGTTTGAACATCATTAATAAGATGAAATTTATAATCGTTTAAGTTATTTCTTTAAAATGAACTGGTAACTAATACCTATCATTCCTGTCTCCTGAATATATTTTCTATTCGAAGTGAAATATAATTTTATTTAAAGATTTTGACGATATTTTGTAAGCATTTTAACTATGATACAGAAATAAAATGACATTATTTTAAAGTTACATTATTGATGGTTTAAAAACTAAAGAATATTTAAAAGTTAACCTTTGTAATTCAGCACACAATCTATGATTTCTATAAATAACAATAAAAATAATGTTTCTAAGTACAGGCATGTGTAAAATACGGTGGAAACCAATTATTTTTATGATGGAAAAATTTATATATATATTTTAACGCATATATTTGTGTGCATTATTTTTCAGATTTCATTAAGAGGGAGCGCTGCATATATTACTATGCGATTGCTCATAATTGTTTTATTACAGGTAAACATGCCTTTCACAACACAAGCTTTATACGTTGAAATGTTATACGAGTGGTGAACTTATTTTGGATACTTGATATGCGTTTACCTATATTTCTTCGCTTATGAATTCATATTAAAATTTTAGCGGATTAAGCAAACTGAACTAATAGTCAATAATGAAAAAATAGCGATTATGACATTATTAAATAATACAAATATAAAAAAAAGCGATTTATATATATATAACGAATGTAGCTAAACCTGCAACTGTATATATATGTCCGGAAACTAGAGGTAGCATTATAAAACAAATAATAGAAAACTAATATGTAATTACTCCCGGTCTCTAATTCTTACCGTTTGCACTTAATATATATATGTGAAACTTTCAAATTTGTAAAGAAAAATCAACCATACAATTTTCTTAAATAAATAGTCGAATGCATTGAAAGATATATGAAGTTCAAATGAAATAAATTTTTAAATAAGCATTTATTTATTTATTTAATTAGTATAAACATTGTTTTATTTCAAGACACATAATCATAAGAGCGTGGCACTTATCATTTCCAAAAGTTTTATAAAGACACCTTACTTGATTTTTCGAGGTGGAAAAATATCATCTATTGCAACGTGGTATCATTAAAAGGATTCAGTAGTTTGTTTTTTCAGTTTCTGGCTTTTGAATTTTTTACTTTCTTCTATCTTTGCTAAAAGAAAGATTCATTAAAAATTTCGAATTCCGGCTTTTTTGTTTTCCGGTGCCGTCTTATTGCAGCGCCACCTGATTGTGTGTAGTTGTCAGCAAGCTTTGTTAAATATATCATCAAATTTATCATACGCGGACACATTATCTTGAATGAAGTGTTAGAGGTGAATAATATATTCACTTCACAGTAATGTGGGGTAAATTCTGTTGCTCTTACATTGATGATATTTAAACTAGAGATAGATCATGTGACGCGCTTGTTATTTGTGAAAAAAAATGTTCTCTACGAAAATTGGTTGAAAATTAAATCTGTTACATATATGTCTTTTTGAGGTTTGCTGATTTTACTTCGTAATATGCCTTTACAAAAATGTTTCATATGCTTACAATAAATGTTTTGCTTGTCCCTTTCATTTTCCAAAACGCGCTCTAATCAAAGAACCATATATCTTACAAAAAGAGCAGTGAGTCTGCTAAATATCCCAAAAAATGACGAGTACTTTATTCCATATCTTCATAGATAAATTTATCAATTCATTTTTATGCAACGAAATTCTTATTTACCATATTACTGGCGCATACATTTAAACATTTATTATCTATATTTATATCTCTTAACCACTTCAATGTTTGCACCGAGATAAGTCAGGGGTAAGAGCACTGTTTCCCTATATCCGTCACCGATAAAGTGGTTAAAATTGCGAGCAGAAGCACGCCTTCACTGTAAAAAAAAATGGTAACTTTCCATGTAAAATCCAGGAACGTTTCGCCTTTTATCAGGTTTTCAGAATAATTTAGCTCTTTCCTGTGAAATTCTGGTTTTCTTATCTCAAACGTTCCTGAACAAAAGTTGGAAACAGCAAAACGCTGCGGCCGCCATTTATTATTTTTTTTCCTATAATCCGTTGCTCGCGCGCAAGTGTCGAAAACGAATTCCTTAAATGAATGTAAAAAAATCAATATGGAATGCAAATAAATCAATAGACGACATAATCCTTTACGTCTCTATTGTCAAGATAATTCAGATGAAAATACAATACCTCTGTGACATCACTAAGAGATTATATCTCGTACTTGTCTGTGAAATCTTTAACGAGCAGACTGTGTAAAAAAAAATACACCTATTATTTGGATCTGCATTAACCAGGGGACAATCAAATATGATTCTCACCTATTTTGATTAATTTAAAGTATGTTTTAGAGTTCTTATCTCTAATTATTCTTGTGAAAGGATTTCTTCAAATGGGCCTTAGATTTTCAGAAATTAGATGCCAAGTTTTAGCATACGTTTCAAATACCCATTAGTTTGCAGCTCTCAACGTGTCTTTCGTGGTGTGGACGCAGAAAGCTTGCACGCCACCCGTACGGCCCGGGTTCGATGCTACCTCTTGACTTTTTTTTTTTCTTTTTTAATTAATTTTATATTTTAACACTTTATTACAATTTGATTTAAATTTGACATATATTTGACACTTTGAATTGCTGCAAATTTGAATTCACAATTGAATATACAATTACGTTTAGGTTTTTTTTTTCATGAAAATTTATATGTATTTTATCTAACTTGAAAACTAACATAATCACTGACGAAAATCCAAAATATTTTATGTCTAGATTTTTTTTCTAATTATTATTTACATATATTTTTATATTTTAAGCAAAGTTCAGAAACAATATATCACATATATATTTACTTTATTGAATTTTAACTGAAAATTTATTTTTTCGTGTAAATTATAAATAATAATTTTGATGTCAATTTCAAAATATTTTTTCATTCTAACAAATAATGATAATAAAGCGAAAATTGTCAACTGGAAATGTAAAAATCGTCTGCGGATCCCGCATGCTGTGAAATGTCAGTAATGTCATAATGGAGGGAACGAACATCCAGAGTGAATTATGTCAGCCAGGTATCGGTCCGGATAGCCTAACAGGTAAGGCATTGGCACGGCACGCCAAGTATCCAGGTTCGATCCCTGGTCTGGACATTTTTCGCTCTTGTGCTACTCCAGCCTTGAATATGTCAGTAATGTTTTGCTGTCAACAGAAATATTCCTGGTATTTCGCAGGAAACTTACTGGCATTTCTGTAGAAAGTTTTTAACATATACAGTAAAGTACCAGTCATTTTCAAGAAATGTTTCTTGGAAATAATGGGCAACTCAGCTGCCCATTTTTTCCCAGGAACGTTGCGGAATTTTTTTTACAGTGTTCTAGAGATATTAGAAGGGTGTAATTTATTTCTTGCTAAACAATAAAAAAAAAATAATAGCCATCAAAATTATAAGAAATAGACAATATAGTTTTTATAATGTGTGACATTTACAAATATAATGTGTGGCAAAATATAATGTGTCACATTTCCAATAGACAATGTGAATTATGTGACAATTATTCCAGAATCAGTGATGTTTTATGATAGTAATGTTACATCTTATGTACATGGGTTGAACAAAATAATATAAACACGTGTGAAAAATAGCACACGAAGGAAACCTCCCTTAAACAAATGCCCTCTAATGGTGAAGAGTGCGACCCTGCGGATAAGAAAGTACACACATCAGTCAGCTACTAGAAGTGATAGATTTCGGTTTCGAAATATCACATCTGCAGGAAGCAATTTCATTAAAAACTATCCGGCGTGAACTGCATTAATAAAAATTATTATTTTGCATATTAATAAAATAAATTGGGTTATAAATTAAATTATATTTCTCTGCAAAAGGAAAAGTTTGTCTTTTTCGAATAATGTGTGTCATAATTAATTAAAAATCAGGATAAAAAGTATAATTTTTCCAATTATAAAGATTGCTCAAACAGTGATGTAAATTCCACGGTCAAAAACCTATTTATTTAGACAATAAGATTATTGCTTATTTCTTTAAATATCGGAAAAATTACTAATAACTTCATAATATTTCTTTTTAACAAAAGATTATTTTTTAGGAAATAAATTATTTTTATTTCATTAAAAAGAATCCTACTACACAAGTTATTTGTAAAATTGTGCAACATAAATGTAATCGCATTAATATTGGGAGAAAATTCTTCACCATTTTACTGTTAATATTTCCATGTAAGTATATTATTTCTGCAATTTCGAAATGTAAAGCCAAAATTTCACAAATTAGTATTTTATAAGAAAAAGTTCAGTTAATGCAATATTGACAATACATTGTCCTGTATAACCAATTTACGGAACTTTAACTCGTTACTGCTGAATAGTTACTGAATACTAACATTTGCCTTTATTATTTTAATGATAAATTTACAGACCTACCAAAATAATTGCTGGTCTTTACTTATACAGAAGTTGATTCAGAAGTTGCGTGACTGTTTTTTAAAGCCTCAGTAATATTGGAGTTTATACAATCCATTTAACTGTTTATGTCTTTGGAATCAACAAATTTGTTTTCTAGGAATTATTATAACTCGTAAATTGGATTCAGATGTAAGAACACAGATTTGTGTAGTTTTGAAAAGTATTTTTCAAATTCTGTGTTACATAAATCTTTTAAAAATCGAAGAAGGTGTTTTTCCGTTTGATTGTTGTCTGAACTACGAAAACAAAAGAAATAAAGACATATTTCGAAAAAAATTGGCTGAAAAATAGAAAAGAGCAGATGTACTCAGTTTACTCAAAACATCAACAATGAAAATTGAAAAACCTTCTTAATAAATATAAAGATCAGGAAGAATAGAAGTAAAACAAGCTACTATAGGTCTTTACATGAGTATTACATTTTGTGAAATCGTTTGGCATATATTGGCGGAAAGTCCTTTCAATTGCAGTTCATTGCATTGTTGTTTCTTTTACTTGGAGAGAAATTCTCAAGAGTTTCTATGATGTAATTTGTGTGTCAAATTTTAAAATTACCTTTTCACCATTTTCATTTCAGGATGCTATTGTGGTTTTTCGACTTCAACTTGCATTTTTGAAATTTTACATTCTTAAATTCTCGAAATCATTTAAATATGGTTGATATAAAGGATGAGAGGTTGGCAAAGCCTTTGATATTCTTTTAAAACTACTTTTTGTCATTTTAACTAATTTAAAATCCTAAAATAATATTACGCGGAAAGGTTCTAGAGACATCGCATCCTTAGTGAGACTGCGTAAGTGTAATGACTGATTTCAACTAGCCCAACTAACAAAGAGTTGGGGGTTAAAACTTTGACCGACACTTAGTGACAGCTCATATTTAAATAAGACTCTTCTGTTAATAAAATCCCTCGATTGTTCCTGTTCTAAAATCGCTACAGAATATTTTTAATTGTTTTTCTCCAATGGAATACTACAAATTATATTAGACAATAATAATCTTTAATTATAAAACAATTTAGAAACTTTTCCGAAAAAGAGTTAAACAAAACTTTTACATCTCTCTGTAAATAAATTGTTTTCTGCGTTTTCATATTCTGATGTGTGGTATAGAAGTACTATTAAAAAATCTAGAAGAACTGTAGGATAGAAGAGGAACTGGTAATCGAAGATTCCGGCTGGCAATGCTAGAGAATGTTTTGCACTTCTGTTAAAATGTATATTATTTGATGATTTGAGCACAACAGCGTGTACAAAAAAGACTGATAAGTATAGTAAGAAGAAAAAAAATATAAAAAATACAAAAGAATGCGATCCATAAAGTAGTTATTCTAAATTAAATCCTTTTTTTAAAATAGATTGTCTTGATCTTTGTGAAACTTATTCGAGCCAAAAAGTGAACAGTAAATAAGGATTTTGGATATCTGAAAAATGTAATTTTATCATGCAATCGTCTGTCATCTTAGTTCTTAAATAGCATTTGTAAAACTGTGATAAATTTCAAAGAAATCTAAAAGTATCTACAACTGTTATTATTCATGCAAACAAAATATGAGAATGAGAAAATAAAAATGCATAGTCAACAACAAATGTTAAAAATTACTCAATATATTATTTTAAATATTACATTTTATAAAAATGTCCTGTAGTCAAAATAGAAATTGAGTATTAACAATTATAAAAATATAAAATGCATATAATATTTTTCTCATACTTACATGATAAGCCCTAATTTTTTATATATATTATATTTTCTTTTATGCTCTTTCATTACTTATAATCGATGTAACTGTATCAATATTTGTTATTCATTATCCTATTGTACTTTTTTATGACGCTTTTAACTGCTTTCATTCAATAGTTAACAGTATTATAATGAAAATGAACGTTCAATGTCGAATTTGAATTCAGAACACACAATTGGTTAATGGACTTTTTTTTTTCAGAAAGGCAATATTAGCACCCACAAGTGGAAGTAAAAAAAAATAATAATAAAATCAGTGTGAAAACAATACGACGTTGATGTATGTCGATTAATTTAAACGTCAAACATGGAAATCTGTAGCACTTTAGAAGCATAAGTAGAGAATTGAATCAGTATATTTCTGCATAAATTGACGAAGTATCCAAAATAGTCGAAATAAAAAGCACTGTCAACCGAAGTCGGTGAACGGAGTAACCCGGATGCGAATTACAAATAGGCTACCGCAGCTTCCTACGCCTACATCGGAAGGGGAGGCTGTAACAAGCGGGAGAGATTACGGCGAACATCGTGAAAAATCTTGATCCGAAGAATCAGCTGCAACAGTCATATATGACACTTGCCACTGGGATCTAACTCCATAATTATTAAAATAGTGAGATCAATCGGGTAATATCCGGCAGCATAAATTCACAGGAAACACGGGCACTTCAAACAGCAGCCAGGCAAATGGGAAGTTATTTAACAATCCACGATTCGCATAAATAATCAACAGGCATTTCAAAAATACTGGTAGAAAAGACGTTTAAAAATTCACACCTATAATAGGCAAACTAATAAACATGAGGTAGGCTAATAAAAACAGAAAGGCAGGCACCGTCCCATAAAGTTCAAGCAAAATTTTGCGAATGCCCTGTACAGGCCCTGTACCAATATTTATAATACAGTTCATTACTTTGAAATATTTGTAGATTGTAAATGATTACCAGGTTCGGTTTGTTTGCATTAGCTGGAGTTTTATAAAATAGCTGTAGGCTGTGAAAATTATAGAAATAAATGCCTTTAAGTTGCCTTTTTTACGAATCTGTTTATTTGGAGTAAATATATAAAATTAAGGCAATTCATATAGAAATGGATAGGGATGGTGCCTGACAGAACTTCTAAAGACGTTTTTCTACATGACTGAGCTCATGAAGCGAGAGAAAGCAATGGGCAATTATTCTGTAATATACACATTGGCATCAAACAATTGGCGCAAAGAGCACGTGAAAAATGAATGATATCATATGAGTAAAATTTATCTGTTACGCTTTACACAATTAGGAGAATTTTGAATTACGTGGCAGGGCCACCAGCATAGCAGTCCTAAAAATAAGCCAAAAAGAATTTGAATGCCAATTCGTACGTTAGAAGCAAAGTTTTGGGAACCTCGCGTGAAAGACAAAACAGACGGCATGTATTGGAAATGATTATGATTTAACAAGGAAGTCAAACTCAAAAAATAAGCAGCGAGCAAAAAATTATTTCTACTGACAGAAATCAAAGTCGATCGTTATTCTTTTTTTTTATCTAGTTAGCGTGAATAATCCTCCAAATGAATTCTATTTATGTGAGAGCCATTTTAGTGATAAAGGCATATATTCTTTATTTTCTTTTGGAGCGAAAATATAATGGGAACTGAAATAAAAGTTAGGATAAAATGAATAAGTAATGAAAGACTAGTTTTTTAATTGAAATTTAGACCAAAAGGAGTAATTTAAGAAAAATATGTGATTCAACGTCAGAAGCATAATGCACAAAAATAAAATATACTCAATGAACAATATTCTCGTGATATTGCGATAAATAACAACTTTTATTCCTTTATAAAAATAAAGTGCACGTGTATATTTTTTTTTACTGAAAATAATTTGCAAATGAAAAAAATACGACCAAAAAACCTCCTGTCTGAATATTTTTCATTATTTCTCTTTTACATAAAACAAAAGAAATCATCCGATTGACACCATTTCATAGAAATTTCATAAAAAACTTTAAAAATTAAAATTAAAATATGAAATGGGAATATTTTAAAAAATAGCTATTTCGGGCACATCTACAAATGAACAGCTTTAATTAATAATAATGATAATAAATAGTATAACCGATTCAGTAGAAACCCAATGGCAGTTGACTGAAAAAACAGATTTCTGTTTTAAATATGTAGATGGAACGGTTGGTACCGGAATGGTTACCTACATTTTCCTACACATGGATTTTATATAAGTAGATTCATATTCTATAAATGAATAAATTTTATTTCATCGCACAAAAGTAATTATTATTCTGAAATATACTGCTAACAAAGAAATCAATTTTTACTGTAAAACTATATTTATTCTTATTGTTTTATCTGTTAAAAAAACGCTATTCTAAAACTTCAATAACACCGCCAATCCTAAAAAAAAACAAAATAAATATCAGTAAATAAATAAATAGAAATGCTTAATTCATCTTTAAAAGTTAAACTTAAATTTACACTATGTGCAAAACTACTTAAAAGATGACAATATTCAAAAATATGCTAAATTACTTTAATACCTTAGTACTTTCAACCATAAAATCATGGTCTTCTTCAGAGGAATATAAGAAATACTATTGTTATTAAAGTCTAATTTTCAAAATCCACGTAGATGGTGACGAAATGTGTGAAAGTAACATGGATATAGGAAAAGGAGGATTAAACATGGATATAGGAAAGTTTGCAGTATCATAAAACGAGTAATAATTCACTTTCCTATATCCATGTTTTATTTTCCCATTGTTTCCCAGATCTAAAAAATGGACTCCTTTCGTCACCATCTACGTGGATTTTGTAAATTAGACGTTAATAACAATAGTATTTATTCTTATATTCCTCTGGCGAAGTCCATGTTTTTATGGTTGAAAGTACTAAGGCATTAAAGTAATTTAGCATCTTTTTAAATACTGTCATCTTTTAAGTAGTTTTGCCCATAGTGTAAATTTAAGTTTAACAAAATAAATAATTAAACTCTCCTTACCTTTCGGAGTTTTATTGCTATTTTTTCTTAACTAAATCCGACTAATCTAGTTGAACTGATGTAGATTTTCTTTTCACGCCTATGCGTTAAATATAAATCTGTCCAAAGAAATAAAATTAAGATGTTACAGGGCAGATTAGAGCAATGTCTAAAGAAGCTAAATCGAAAGAAAAATGTTCAGTTAGTAAATCTGTTCAATCTATTGAAAAAAAAGATAGAATATACAGATTAAATACCATATACAAAATCTTTTTACGCAACATATTTAACTTGTTTATTTTTTGTTAGACATATTTCAAAGACTAATACCGCATACATTTTATTCGTGATGTTTATTATTTCTCAGTATCGAAATTTCGCATGTGATATTAAAAAACTTGTTTTAATATTTTGAGTGCATCATATTGAACTGTAATCAATTATATATGTCCCTTTTAATTGATATTTATAAGTTATGCATATTTTCAAAAAAAAAAAAAAAAAAAAAAAAAAAAAAGACAGAAATTTGGAAATTCGAGTTTCCTTTAAATAAACTGTGGTGGAATATGAATATCCGAAACTCAAACATTTTTTTATATATCTACCCTATATATATAAAATCCTAATGAAACGAATTTATGAAACGAATTTATGAAACGAATATATGAAACGCCTGAAATGTATCGATTCTTTGAATCGACTGATTAAACAACTCGATTTCTCCTAAAATATGGAATACTTTGCGATGAGATTAACACCAAAAATCCGTGTTGATCCACAGATCTCAAAACTGGTATTAGAATTTTTAAATTCGAATTAGTTTTCGAAATATTATTTTTTTTCTAATTTTAAATACATTTTTTCTAATGATGTCAACTCAAATTTTAATCATAACAGAATTTTTTTTTTCATAATTCAGAAAAGGTTACTATTTTAAATTAATTTGGCGACAGTTGGGCCTCCTTTAAATCTATGCTAAGAACAATGCTTTTTTTGTACTTCGTTATCATTTTATTAAATACAAAACTTTCATTTAAAAATGAAACATTTAAATTGATGGCTTTCACTTCTTAAAAAAAAAAAAAAAAAAAAAAAAAAAAAAAAAAAAATTAGACACAGATGTCATATACGCACCGGGGTACCTAATTGGCGCACAAATGGCATTATTTTGATAGACATGGTAACCCGGCTATTGTTGTTTATTTAATAATAAATGTATATTTACTTTTATTTCTTTTTTAAGTTTATATAAATTATTTTGTTCTATAGTAATTAATTATTTTTTTGCTATTTCCTTTTGAAAATAATAGAAAATAATTAAAAAATACGGTACAATGTAGTAGTTATTTTTTCACCGAATTTCGCAAATTATATAAATCGCCAAACCACTCGCCGAATTGTACAGATTGACAAAATTTTTATTTTAAATAACGAAAGAACAAATAAATTAGTCTAACATTAATAAATATAAAGATAAAACGTCGAAATAAAAATCACTTGATGACGTAAACACGTGTAATTTGCTAAAAGTCAAGTGAATGTGACATTTACGATCAAGCATTATTGACATTTAATCTTATAGTTCGCGATAGATTTTTTGTCGACAGGATAACTAAGTAGTACCAAAAATACATATGTAACTGGTATTCGAAAACGAGGCTTTCGCCAAATTTTCGTAAAAAAGAAAAAAAAATCATGCCAAACATGCGGTGCGTATATGACAACTGGCGAAATATTAAATTATGTAACAAACCATGACATTTAATTTCAACTTCAAATCAATGTTTTAATTTACCACTCGAACAATAAAAAAAAATGGTAACTGGCGAGTTGAAAAAAAGATATTGGCGAGATTTGCACCCGGCTTTTTTTTCTTTCGGCACAGATGTCATATACGGCCCCATATTGGCGCGATTTTTTTCTGACGCCAATGTCATATACGCAACGGGTACTTAACTGGCGCCAAAGTATCGTTATTTTGCTTGATATGGTAAGCCGGATGTTGTTGTTTATGCGTTCCCCAAATTGGCGTTGGAAAAAAATCGCGCCAATATGGGGCGTATATGACATTTGTTCCAAACTTTCATATGAAAGGCGAAGGGATCAGATCGTATTTGTTTATGTCATTTGATGACTTGGACTATTATAATATAGATGAAATGATGGGGTTAGAATAATATTTGGCGACTTATCACCTGTGCCTGGATAACATTAAAGCATCAAAATGGCACATAGAGTATAAAAAGCAAAGTGTTCCGCCCGGATCCGCTGATGATAGTCACATGTTTTAGGCTATTGTTATAGAGATTGTTTTAAAATATCGGTTGACAAAGACTCTGAATGCTTAATTCATTTTATTTTAGCTTCTTTTTAATGTTTAACTGATCCTCTTTAATCAAAAACGAAAACAACCATTGGATGTCTTAACAGCAACTAATTCTCCTTTAATTTTTTGCAATCAAAGAGAATTGAATTGAAACCCGTTTACAGGGAGATCTACACAGCTTTTTCAGTATAATTTAATGTTCTCTAATATTTTTAAAATCCATTAGATTTTTAGATTTTCAGATTCTGCGGTGTCTGATCGGGGGTTGGCGAGCGTAGCTTGCAGAGGGCAGAGCCTCCTATTATATATATATTTTTTTCTACAGGCGACATAAATTTGAAATAGATCCTCTTAAACGCTTACCATATTGAAGGCTTGATTTAAGGTTTTTTCATTTTCATTTCAAACTTTCATGCCGATTTGAATTCTTCTAAAATTTTGTGTTCGCCAATTCTCATTTTATACTCGTTTCTTTTTTTTTTCTTTTTTTTCCTTTTTTTTTATAATCTAAAAGCCCTTTTCGCGTTTTTTAGGAAAAGACGGTTTACTTTATTTTTCTTCCGTGCTTAATAAGTAGAGTCCGCGCTTTAACGTGATTCCATTGGTTGTTGTCCTCTTCACATTGCCGTAAATATCCCTTCGTCATCTGGCATTTATTGACAGAAAGGAGGTATGGGGAAGAGTTGTCAATGGGCTACTTTTTTAAAATTCAGATTTCTTGAGTGGCACCACTTTTGTGAAATGGTAAAATTCCTCTCGTTTCCGCCTTAATTAATATGGCATTGAATAAGGCGAATTTTACTATTTGAAAAAAGTGGTGCCAATCAAGAAATTAGAATTAAAAAAAAATAGCCCCCAAGAAACAGTGGTCTGAAGATAAGATTTTGTGTGTTTGGAATTGCTCGTACGTCACTAGGAAGAGAGCAGGGCTTAATTTGCGCCGGAGCCCGGCTCCGGTACTTCTCTGTTTTTAGTAAATATTTAAGTATTGGTCGGAATTCACCGGAGCTCATAAATACAGGGCTCCGGAGCCCAGTGCAATAGCGCTTCCGAAAAAGTGAAGCCTAAATTATCTTTTCCTTTCGTTCCCATCTTCAAGCTTTTGCATTCTTTTTTACCAAAACACTTATAAAAGACGTAATGTGTCGCACACGTAGGAGATGGAGATAAAACGAACTCAATTTTTATATCAGTTTAGGGGATTGAACTGACTCGAGCTCAATCTGTATTACATTTAAAATTTTATTTGTTCATGTACAGAAAAAAAAAACTTTTCCTCATTTAAATTTACGTATTATATTCTATTTCAAATCATTTTAATGCTATTTCGATTAGAATGAGGGAGAGATAGAAACCGTGTTTTTGTATTTCAAATTATGTGGGCGACGTGTTGATACAGCGCCACTCAGGAGACTGAACAATGAATTTGCTTTCAGTTCGATTTTTTTTGTGTGTGTGAGATTAGGATAATTTTTTATTGGCTGGGTTTTTATTTTATTTTATTTAGATATCTAACTTGAAAAGAATATTTTCTGTTTTAGCCAACGAGCATCAGCTTGAGGTTTTGTTTGTTTGAGGTTTTTTGTCTTCTATTCCATACGGGTATAAAAATCACGTTAGTTATTCTTCTATTTATTTTGCATCATGAACGGTACCCATGCTGAGGCTCTGCTCTGCACATTTACGGAATCACTTTCATTTGTAAGTAAATATAATTGAAATGCATTGTTATTCTGATAGAAAGCAATCGAACAGTGTTTCCCCTTCTTCTATAAAAGCACCGATTCTTTCCGATAACGGTTTCAGATTTTTAATTTAATCTGATTTTCAGGGACTCACCACAATAGATTGTTATGCGGTTATTCGATTATTGTTTAAGATATGCACCTTTTATAGGAAATTGTAAAACATTGTTCCATTCTTAAGCATATAAATATTAATTTCTGTAAATTTCATTCATTTTTTCCTTAAAAATGCATAACTGCGAACTATCCCTTTTTCGTGTTAACACTATTTCTTAATTATAATCCTTACCATACTTAATCGAAGAATTCTGTAATTAATTAACGTTAAAATTAGGCAAAGATTACTATTCAGAAGGAGTTATCACTAAAAAGTTGAATAGTTGACAGCTAATAGCAGCTGATAGATATATTTAAAATTTTTATTTTGCTAAAACAAAAAAATGCTTTAGATTTTGCAAATAATCTACAAAATATAAATATGCAGGTCAGAGTGACAGGGGGGGGGGGTGAGGAGGAGGGACGGTACAGCTGTTGTACCGGTACCGCAGAATATTAGGGCTCCGGTACTTTTTTTGTTAGAAATTAAGCCCTGGAAGAGAGGACAATATAATAAGCAGTAAGAGCTTAATTACCATCGTTTAATAGTATGGTGGAGGGTTACAAAAAGCTGAATCAGTACACGGTGGGTGATTTACCGATTCTAGCTGGCCAAAATTATATTTGGCGTCAACATAGTCGCACCGCCATGAAACTGAAAAATGGCATGGATATTCACTATTCCAAAGTTAGGTATTCCAAAATGTAGCTTGTAGCAGTCATAATTTCTTACAGGGACATTCAAAAGTATTTTATTGCATTACGGCCTATGGGGAAAAATCGTTTGATGTGGCTTTTAATGACGTTTCATAATTTCAAACTCTTCGAAATTTATATACATATCTATGAAGTGCACTATAAGATGATTTGTATAGTATATGGTATGGATAGCATTTATCGATCATTTACAGGGACGCTAAAATAATTATGTTACACTATGGTCTATGGAGAAAATTTGCTTGTGGTGTATTTTGTTCATGTTATACTATTTCAAAAGTATTTAAATTGATTTATATCTCCGAGGTGCTCTATAAAACGCTTACTTTTGAATATTATGTGCTATTCATCTTTCATATACAGGGGCACACAAAATAAATGAGTTATATTTTTCTCTGTATGAAAAGTAATTGATGGAAGTGCGTTTTCAGTTGTGGAACACTTTTTTAAATTATAAAAATTTTATACTATTTAGTGTGTATAAATTCTATAAATTATATACAGGGCTACACAAAACATCTAAAGTACATTTCCGTTTATTAACGGACATTACTAACAAAGAATTTTTAACTGTGCTATGCGTTCTAAATTTTAGCATATTGTGAATTATATGATAAATCTATTGTTCGTATACAGGGATGTGCAAAATTTTCAGCTATTTTTTCGACTTTGTTTGAAATTGTGTTTTCAAACGTGCTACATGTTTTACAAATTATTACTTAGACATCGTTTTTCACGTTATTAAGGTATGAAGCCTTGTTATAGTAGTCTGAATGCGTTCAAAAATGTTTTATAATTTAATTGACGCATGATTTTACGTTCTTCTTGATAATTTTAATGATACTTTCTTAACAGTACGGAAGTTAAAGTCATAAAACTATTTTGTATTATTATAACAAATCCTAAAATTTCTTTTTCTAAAATTTAAGATACGGGGCAAACATTCGACAGCATTGATGAAAATTTCTGCGTTGTATATTTATATTTATCTCTGCACAGAGAAATCTTATGTAAAGAATGGGAATCATTAGATATCAAGAGAAAATGCCTACATTGTGTTTTTCATCGTATCAAATATGAATTTGCAGAGTTTGTCTTGATCAATTCTGTAACCACTCGAAATTTGCAGCCAACTAATATATTTTAAATCATTTTGTCCTGAGATATCTACATACAACTTTGGTCATAAATTTAAACATTTTGCTCTTGCAAAACTTCATGTGCCCTACATTGTAATTTTCCTCTATAAACGAAATATTTTCAACCGAATTCATATTTTCGTTAAATTTTAAATCTTGTTGCCGTTGCATAGTGGTGTAAAAGTTTATTTATGTCATTAACTTAAATTCTGATGTCTTTGATTAAAAGAAAATGGTAATTGTTTTAAAATTTCAATTTTTTTTTTAAAGAATTTATAAGCTAAAAACAGTTCTAAAAAATGAGTAGGCACCTAAGGGCAGGCGCATTAAATTGGAACGAAAAGGTAATAACCTAAACTAGTTTATCATATCAAAAATTGAGCTTAATCGCGCTTTATCATCTAACTTTTCCTAACTGAAAATTGTCAAAAATATACAGAGTTATTTGCGACATTAAATATGAAATAACAGCTAATAAGTGCAACCTTTATGCACAAAGTCTGATAAAATAAAGTTCATATTTTGTTTGGAAGCGTCCATAATCGAGCAGTATATTTT
The DNA here is from genome assembly GCA_963932465.1 of Maratus speciosus. Lineage (NCBI taxonomy): Eukaryota > Metazoa > Arthropoda > Arachnida > Araneae > Salticidae > Maratus > Maratus speciosus. The sequence goes on along the minus strand of OZ010800.1, from coordinate 257,303,659 downwards.
ATTATGCTTCAAGTAACAGTTTAAAGAACTATACTAAAATTGATTGATTCATTCCCAACCAAGAAGCAGCAACTGCGAGTTAGTCTATGGACGATGCAGTTATATTTATATCATAATCAATAGCAGGGTACAATGCCCTAATTATTGAGCTAAAACAGGCAAAAAAATAAATTACGCTAGAATAAACTTTTAAAAATCGATTTTTCGCTAGCTAGAATCAGTAAATCACCCTCCGTGCTGTGAATCGCCGTCTTTATTCTTATTTAATAAGATCAAATGGTAGTTGTGGCAGATGCTTTAATTAGGTACGGTGTTCCATTGATCTAATAAATATGCTTCCACGATGGACAAAGTTCTATTAGTCAACTGATGGGCAAACACAATATGATTCTATACTTTGTAAAATGTAATAATGATATTTGCAGACATTTTACACTAATAAGTTATTACAAGTTGTCCTAGTTAGAGCTTCAGTTAACGGAATGGTACGATCGTCTTGTGTGAAATTATCGCTAATGCATCTAGACTGAGGAATCTGTTATGATTACTCAAGAAATATGCAGTCTTATATCATTGTAGTAAGGTGATGTGTAAAACGTTATTTTTTTAAGTATTCGAATAATAACTGACACCTGAAATAATACGAACTTTTACTGAATTCATTAAAAACAATTTTACAGTGCTGTATAATGAGCTTTTTTAATCAGTCATGTTAACACTTAAATATATAATTTATAAAATATCACTAGAAGAGTCTAATTAGGCTTATTAGCGCAAATTGCATTAATGACGTCTTACATGTGAATGCTTCACGAACGATATAAAAATAAGAGACTGACTCTTTTCCAATTTTCAAAATCTAAAGTCCTTGTGTTCCTGATCCATGAATTTTGCATTTATATCTCACTAGCAGAACTACCCGGCTTCGCCCGTGTCAATTATTTGAGACCTTCCATGTAAAATAATAAATTAAAATGAACTACTATAGTAATCACAATAACTGAGATGTGTGCATTCCCGTCCACAAATCATTAAAATGATAATTAGAAAACATACGTTATTGACTCGCCACCGTAATAAAATGTCTGAGCTTTAATATCACATTGCCCGTTTTCTTCCGCTGGTGTAACAGAAAAATTTGTAATTTTCTGACAATACGAAAAACAAATCCACCAAATGGCATATCATATAGTCAATTTCTCGTTTGTATGGCATATATCTACATTATAAATTAAAAATATGTCAGTGAGTAACTCTGACATCATACTGTTGATGGCAACGACCTAACAGATAAATTATTCCTCTACAGCAATTTTTCTTAACTTCTAAACAGCACACAATTTAATTTTTTAAGCTGTCGAATAGAACAAAAATTCCTTTCAAATATAATTTATTTGAAAATTGTATCTCAGTTTTTTTTTTTTTTTTTTTTAATGGGTTTCAAAGTAATTTTCAAACATGGATATTTTTAAATGTGCGTGCAGCCCAACGAAACCATTTCGAAAGATGAACCCGCTTGCTGTTGATGCAATATTATGAAGAAAAGGCATGTCTATGTGTAATTTTGCCATCATATTATTGGTGACAACAACCTAATCTATCCACAAATTTCGATTTTACTACGATTTAACTTTAAAACATCGCACATTCGATTCTTCCAACGTCTAATAAAAACAAAAAAAAAAAAATCAAGAATACTTGTTTGAAAAGTCTATGTCACGTTATAGATTTTTTATAGATTTTAAAGTCATTCTCAAGCATGAATATTTTTTAAATGTGCGTGCAATTACAAAAGATTATTCAATTGCTAAAAAACGCTGCAAATAAGCCAGTACTTGTTTGTTTTCGTGTAATATTTCATAACTAAATTGGTAAACGAAATTAAAACGCCAAAATAAAATAAAATAAAACACGAATTTAACAGATATCAAATCGAATTACGTAAAATAATCTATTATGTACAGAAAAGGCAATTGGGAATTTCGTTCCGGCTGCTTATAACTTCAGTTCTTTTGAATGGATTTCAATGCAACTATCAGTTTCTCTGGAAAGGTTTTGGTGTATAACATATTTTTTAATGTTGCTTAGTCATAGAATTATAGGGAAAAGTTTTATAATCATGTGAACCTGATTATGAAAGAGTATTATTTTAAAAAAGAAGTAGTATTTTATAAAAGATTTTTATTAATGGACTTCTTTGGAACTTTGACCGTTTCTTGGATAATTTTACATGGATGGTTTTAGTATATTGCAGTTACGTCAGGCAGTTATATACAAAATTATGGAAGAAAGTTCAATAATCAGATGAGGCCTATTATAAAAGATTAGCCTTTTTAAAAAGTTCTACTGGACAGATTTTGATGGAATTTGCGCTGTTACTATGCACACATTTTTCTATAATGGTTTTAGTATATCCCATTTTGCTCTACATGTTTTGTTACAGAGTTAGCTGAAAAGTTACTAATCAGTTGAACCCCATTCTGAATGATTAGCCTTTTAAAATGTTAGATAATTTTTTAGGGATAGTTTTAGTATATTGCATATCGGCCTATCATTCTTAAACCAAGTTCTGCTGTAAATTATCAACTAAAAAATTTGGCCCTTAACAACCGAAGTTTTGTCTTAAACATTAGAAAATAAAATAGCGCAGTGGCGTTTGTAACGTTTTCATTTACGCGGAAGTACTTTGCAGATAAAGACCCATATTGCATTAAAATGACGGATCAAATTCACCGATATATTTCAGTTAATCCAAGATTCGTTTGGAGAAACCGACCAGCACAGCGAGCGAAACGTGCTACTCAGATTATAAGGGAATTATAGTGAAAATATTCACGATTAACTGCTCGCTATAATACGAAAGTACCAAAAATGCTTTTGCATGTAGTTTTTGAGAAATCTAAAAAATACACTAAATATATTGGTGTTTCAAATTAAAAACGATTTTTGTATATGTTCTGTTAATGCGCAGTGTATCAGGTACCTTTAAACACGGGTATCCTAAGATTCATTTCCTTTAATTTTTGCCTTTAAACTCACACTAATCATAAAACCCAAATCCACAGCGATTAACATGAAAATGACGTCAATCTATGAAGCTTTGTTTAAAATGAGAAAGCTAACTCTAAAAAAAAAATAGTTATGTTTTAATTTCAATTTAATATAAATCGTATAAAAGTAGATTTTACATTATGGTATTTGATGTAAATCGTAGAGTGTTATCACTGCATTTAAAATATTAAAACATTTACCTAAATGGTATAATTAAAGAAACAACATTATAACGAAATAGGGAATAAATCATAGCAACCGGTTTTTAGAGCAAGTTTGTGATCATATTTATGAAAATCGACGTCATAATTTATTGAAAGTGGCTCCATATTTAGTGATTTGTGTCTCTGATCATTTTTTTGGAATAGAAGAGCCTCTATTTTAGTGAAATTGTAATTTCAAATATATTAAATGGAGGTTTTAAGTTTTCTGAAAGCCTTGAAGTTTTTATTTAAAATATGAGAAATGCGCATTTTCTGCTTAGAGAGACATCAATTTAAAAAATGTAACAATATATCCAGAGAGACTGAATTTGTATTGGTTTATGAAAAGAAACTACACGTGTTTGCCTTTTCGTTTTAATTATCTGTGCCGTTTTTTAAGGTGTGGCAACACAATAAAATAATTCAGATTCCCTCACCGTATTTTTGCATTTTTGAAATCGACGTCATTCTAAACAGAAAATGCACATTTTTCATATATATATATATGTAAAAACTTCAGAATGAAGCATCATTAGAAAGCAGTGTCAGTTAGTCAGAAATTGACGTCATATCTAGCAAACAATTTTTATTATTATTATCTTTTCCCTAAATTATTTTCTTGATATTGAAACGCCTGTTTTAAAATAGATTTTTTAGCTCCAAAACATTCAAATGAAGATATACTACGTCAATTGAACACGCATTTAGTTAAGGTTTTTATTTTATATGGGAAAAATGTGCATTTCTTGATTAGAATGACAACAATTTCGAAAATAAAAAAATATAGCCTTTGAGTCTGAATTTTTATTAGCTTATAAAAAGAAAGTACGCTTGATATCATTTTTTTAAAAATTATTGCACCGTTTTTAAGTTGTGGCAACGGGAAAGAAATGATTGAATTATAAAACTAAATAAAAGAGATATTTCTATAATGTTAAATTATGAAAGTTAGTAGAAAAAAGGAATAAATATTGGTCTGAGGATTTTTTAAAGTAGACAGTGAGCTTTCCACTGTCCAAAACGTATGTACATGAAGTTTCGTGCAAATCGGCCAAAAATTGAAGATTTGTATAAAGGACATACACACAAAGAACGACTTTTATAAATATAGATGTGTTCAAAACACAGACAGAAGTAATAACGAGTGACTTAGTTGATTTGATCACGTACGTCAAAAGTGAAATAAATGATGATACCTCAATTCAAATCCTACATATATATACCTACCCTTATATAAAATCCTAATGGAACGAATATATCAAACGACAGACTGATTAATTTCATGGCTATTTCCCCAAAAATACGTAAGTTTTGGCAGGGAAATTAAATCTATTATCCGTATTGATGCACAGATGTAAAAAATAATAACAGAATTTTAAAATCCAAATTAGTTTTCGAAATATTATTATTTTTTTAATTTTAATTACATTTCTGTAGTGACAATCTTTAATTGCAACAAAATTACTCCATTGTTTTGAAACAAGTAAAAAGTAAATAAAAAAAAAATCCGACTGATTAAAAAGCGAACTAATTAATTATTTTTCATCAGTATGAGACTATTTTTTATATTATTTACCTTTTTTTATTTACTTGTATTGACTACTTTTAAGTTGTGTTTAATTGTTAGTTCCCATCTATAAACACTGTTTTGATGAGGCCTATAAGATGTCTATGATGGTTAGAGATACTTGCAGGATGTGTAATATTTAAACGGAGCTTCTGACTGTAAAATAGTCTATGAAACATCGTTTTCATTTTGAACGACTTATTCAATGACATGCTACTCAATATGGTACGTAATTATTTGTTTTCGTCTTTACCTCCATTTTGAATTTATAAAATAAAACCTAGCTTATAACCATCGGACGGTTAAGACGAATTGATAGAGGTCTCATTTATTAAAATCGATCTAGCCTTTCGGATTTTTCGAGGGTATAAATAAATCCACATACCCAGATACGGGTGGAACCCTTCTTGGCAGTCGGGTAAAAAGTGGGACAACAGAGAAAAACTATAGGGATTATTAGATTCCTTCTTTCTTCGTCAATTTCTGATTGATAATTGAAAATATTTTTATTTCAATCGTCAGTGAAACAATTTTGTGATTAAATTATGTTTTTTCAGGAAAAAAAAATAAATAAAAATCAGATTCTTTTTTTGTCGCGATAAATGAAATTATGAAAATCAGAAATAAATTTTAAAATGAGAATTAAATGGCCATGTGTCAAAAGCAAAAAGTAAGAAAAATTACGTCAAAATATTTACAAGTAAATGTAAAAAAAGTACAAAAACTTTAAAATAGTGAAATTATTACACGCGAAACGCATTTAAAGGAGATATTTACGTCATATCTAACATTCCCAATTATTAAATACCGCCATAATTAAAGTGAATTTACGACATTCTTCTATTCCGTTCCAGGCTATAAATTTCGCCATTTTACAAATTTTGACTTCACACGAATACTGCTTATTGTACTTACGCATGCAGACAATTACAGAAAATTTCTTTTGACTTAAAACAATATATGTAGTTTAGCATATATTTCCAGTTAATAATCTGTAAAGAAACGAACCCTATTATTATTTTCGGTTCTAGGAAATAAAATGCCATTTTAACAATTGTAAGGTCGCAGGTTATCTGTCCATTATTACTCATGTAAAACTTTTGATTTTGAATAATAGATTAAAAATAAAAAGCTCAAGTAATCATATCTCCAAAGAGTTTTAATTAAATAACATATGTACCCGTGAATCTTAAAAGAGAGTATGTTTAATAAAATAAATTATTAAAAAATAAATTATTAAATGAGGAATGCATTTAATAGTGAAAATTACGTCATATAATGAAACGATACATTTAAAACGATTTTCATTTCGAAGAATTTTAATGTGATGTCACATGACATAAAAGTAATGCGACTAGCAAATTTGGTTATACATTACATAATTTCATGCAGCGTAAATACAGTCACCGATGACTGACGTGGCCTAAATGGAATGTTCAGTGTCAGTCATTGGTGATTGACGTGACACTCAACGAGTTAATAGTGAAAATTACGTCATATATTAAAACGTTACATTTAAAACGATATTCATTCTGGAGAATTTTAATGTGACATCACATTGTATAAAAGTAGCGCGACTGGCAAATTTGTTTACATATTACATCACTTGATGCAGCGTAAATAAAGGTAAACGTATGCACAAAATACTTTCGTTCTTTTTTTTGTACGAATTACTTCTCGATAAATAAATTTTAGAAAATCCGGATATTCTTATTAAATATTATAAATAATATACATTTTGAAATATACATGATGGTGTATTAAAATAAAGAAAGGAATTTATGAATAAGCTATATCTGTTCAAGAAAATATCTAAAACTTGATCAAAACATAAAATATAAACTTAAAATTTTCAAAATAAAATTCTTTTCAATACCATAGTTCTGAAAGCTCTTCTCAAGCAGACGGAGTTTTAACTAAAAAAAGGATATTGTCCATAGCGTCGTTATAAAAGACAGAAAGATGATGCCATTTTAAACTTAACCATTTTAAATAAACTTATTTTCAAATGTGTAATTGATCTCACTTATCAATCCAGAAAACCGACATCAGTTGTTACGACAGCGATGGATAAAGCCATTGTAATCCAAAAATACCCCATTCAAACAGAAAATCATGGCAACCCGATTACAGAAGATAGCCACGCTTTCATGATAATATCATTCAATCTTCCGTAATCTGGTAATACTTTTTAAACAGACCACATTACCGTGTTTTCGGAGTCTGTGAAGCCTGAGCGGGGGGTGGGAGGGGGGTTGTCGGGCATAGCTCGGAGGGGGCAGATCCCCCTAGTATATATATATATATATATATATATATATATATATATATATATATATTTCATTACTTTAAAATGCAAAAACACAATAACTCAGAAAAGAAGGTGTATATCTGCAATATTTAACTATAAAAAACTTTAAAAAAAAAACAAGTAAACGACAGGTAAAAAACAAAAACACAGGCAAAAAATAGTCTGTTCTTCTTCAGTGGGAGGGCAGACAAAACCTAACTCCACCCCCACTGCTAAAAATCTGCAGGTTTCTGAACACACGTCCATCCTGCACCCAATACAGAAAAAACTATTGTCATTTCAGTAACTGAACTAAAAAAAGCTAAAATAAACCAAAATTAAGCAAAAAAATAATGTAAACAAAGCATAATTTAAAAAACAAAAAAAAAATTAATAAAATAATCTTTTAGAAAATTATTTAAAAATTTACAATTTAAATATAAACAAATTAACATGCATGAATGCAGATGAACCCTCCCAAACCTGCAAGATATTTTTTTTTCAAAAACATGAAAAACAGCAATACCTGTATGATGTTCCTCACCTGTTAACAATGAACTATTAATTTTTCTTCCGAATCCATTTTCAAAAACTAGAATTCCAAGTCTGCATGCTTCCTTCGATTCAAGACAGCAACCCACATCTCTTCTTTAAACAAGACTTTAGAATGTAGCTTTCATTTAGAATGTTCTGGAAGGATGCCATCACATTTTGTTCTCGCCGCCATTCGACAATGTTGCCACTCACTTTTTAAAACTAACTTTAAATAATATTTCAAAAACTTTATAGGATAATTATTACTGTAAAAAAGATTAACCAATAACTTAAAAATCTGCTTATAAAAATTACTATCTCTGCCACAAATTTTATTGAAACGAATTAGTTGATTAATTATAATATTTATGTAATTTTTTTTATGTAAATTAGAAAACCAATGAGGCATACTTCTTGTACAAAATTGAAAATTATTTCTTTTATCATACAAATCTAAAACTAATTTATTATCAATAATTTTAAAGGAAATAGCCAAAAATCCTGCATTATAATCATCACAGTTTGCCCTATTCAACTTTAAACAATTTCGATATATATTGCCATATTCGTTAGTAAAATCAAAATTAAAAACCAAAATATTATCAATATACCTAAAGACTTTTAACGATTAATTATATTTCATCGTATACTTAAATTCATAATAAAACTAAAATAAATTAGCTGCTGTACTAAAATAATTTGTCACCATTCCAATTCCACCAATCGGATTAAAGGTATTATTGTTGAAAGTTACATAATTATTATAAAAACAGAAATGACATAAACTTAAAAATAAATCTCTATTAATATTTAATTCTTCATTTAAACAAAATAAATCAAAAATATTCATTAAAACATCATAAAGACAATCAATAGGTATATTGGTGAACAGATTTTCAAAGTCCAATACCTGCATTTTCAGAGGAGTCAAAGGCAGTTTGTCCAAAATTTCAATACTATTATCAATCGGCCAGAAATGACTATACTTCTTAAATTTATACTTTAAAAAAACCATATATCTTTTTCAATAGATTCTGTAAACCAATATTAAAATTTCTATTAACACTTTTTGAAGTACTGCAAATAAACCTAAATTTAGTCGGATCTTTATGAAATTTAGGTGTTAAAAAAATAAATGGCAAACGGTAATGATTAGAAACATAAAAATTGTAAGAAAACATATTTTTAACTTTCTTTTTATATGCAAATTTTTTTTAACAAAAGGATTTTTATCAATATTAACCCTTGCATAAAAATCTACACTACCTAACTCACCTTCTATTTTTTCAATGTAAAATTTCTTACATATTACTGCATAATTGTTGGCGGCTTTGTCCACAGGACAATAACAAAACTATTATGTAAATTTTTAATAAATTCTTCATCTTCATCATTAAAAATTTGATAGTCATACTTATCTGAAATTAAATAATCTTTCAAAAAATTAATGAAATGCCCCCATCTCCATTCAAAGAAATGCCTCCAAAGGCATACTAAATTTATAACTATATTTCTTTATAAAATTATTGACATTATCCTTAAAAATCTTTAGTGCTTTACTGTTACTAATTTTACTATTAATTCTAAATTTTGCACCAAAATTCATTAAATATTTCACATTTTTATTCTTGATTATATCAAGATTACCTGTAATTATATGACCATAATAGTTGTCAACAAAATCTTTATTTTCCACACTATTACAAAAACAATTTAAAGATGTGTTTGCATCTGGAAAAGCTATTTGTCTATAATTAAAAATTTCATTGCTCAATGGTTTAGGGTAATTATATGCAACTGAAATAATACAATTTTTAAGAGGAAAAAGGTCGTAAATATCTTTGTAAATTGTATTCAAATTCAAATTGTCAAATGATTTCTGTTGAAATTTCATATTAAAATAAATTACATCTTTATTAACTTCATCTCTATTCAATAACATAAAATTAATTAAATCATATAATAAATCCTTAAACTGTAAATTCTTAAATTTGAAAGCATCAAAACATTTTAGAATTTTCTTAAGTATATTAATCTTCAATTTAAAAAAACTCAATTTTAACATTTCTGACACTAAAATTTTTATCAAAAATAAATTCTAAATCCTTAATCCATGTATTAGGAATTATATCATTAATATCTTTAGCAAATTTACGAGACCCCCATTTTTCTCTTTTTATAACATCTTTATCATTAAAATTATAAAATAAATCATATACATTAGGAACTTTCATTAAATTAACTTTGTTAACCAATGTATTCAAACCATAGGGATATATTGTTCTAAACTGTAACATATAATCATTTTGTTTATCCAATCTATTACTTTTAACTTCAACATGATCTAAAATGTGAATATTAATATTACTGAAACTATGAATTCTAAAATGTAAATCTCAAAAGTGGGGCATTTCTTATTATCATTGCAAACATCTGATCTATGCTGATTAATTCTAACATGTAATTCACCTGCTGTCTGCCCTACATAACTCTGCTGTCAAGTTAAACAATCTATTTTATATACTATATTATTAAATTTACAAAAAGGAACATAATTGTGCAATAATTTTTCCATTAATTATATATAATATATATATTTATGTATGTGTGTATATATAAATAGATAGACAGTAGAAATAATTTATTTGAAAACAGTCAGGTTTATATTTTCTTCTTACTATTTGATGAAAATCTCCAAAACAGGAAGTAAATGTTTTGGATACAAAAATTAAGCCCTAAAACGCCCTCGCAGTATGCATCGAAGTATTGCAAGTTACTGTCAGTATAGTATAATGCCATTCTGATCAAATTGACCTACGAAATATCTCCCCATGTTTACATTGCATGAGGTTTACATAACGACCTTTGCAAAAAATCTTTATTTTTTTACATATATTTTAACGTCTTGAAAATTTTTTACATGGTTTTAATTCAGTAGCTTTGAAAAAAAAATTAACAAATTACAACGACCATTTGGAAAATGATTTTTTCAAAGACTAAAATTTCAGACATAAAAAATCGCACGGAGTTGATCATACATTGCGTACGCCATGAATTAAACATTAATAGTGTTATTACACGTAAAAATTGAAAGCGACAAAAATCGCCTGCGACTCGTCAGATTTCCCCAAACTTACGTATTATCCACCTGAAACTTACGTATTATCCAAGCATTTCATTGGCTGTTCGGTAAAAGGTTTTTCCATCGTAGAAATCTGAGGACCCATTTTAAATGAAATTTCATTCTTAAACTTCTAAACATCCCACAATATTACTTTTTACACCGTCGTATGGAGAAAAAAATGTACTTTTAAATGCAATTTGTTTGATAGCTGTATCTCAATTTATTTCTGATTTATTAATTTTTTTGTAGTTTTTATTACTTTTTTTTTCATAGTGGCAACAGAAGTATCCACCTCTGTTGAAAGTAAAGGAAAATACCGATTACTATACAGACCAATCAAAATACGAATAAAATGCGGATTCAACCAATAAAACGCCTCAGATATGTTTTTCATTTCTTACCCTGACAGAGAACAATAACCATTTTTCCAAATGGTAAAAAAAAAAAAAAAAAAAAAAAAAAAAAAAAAATCAGTACATTGCGAAAGCTTTATCATAATGGGGAGACGTTGTCTTCGTTAATGAACTTGTATTCGAAAATAGATCTCTATAAAAGGTGGGTAAATGGATGAAATTTTATTTTATGCATTTAACGTTTGCAAATTATGTGTCGAATTTAAGGTACTCTAATTTTGGAGCATTGATTACAACTTACGGAAAGATACTCTACTATATGAATACTCTAGACTGTTCTAGCCTGTGTTAGTAAATAGATATTTCGTAAAGATTTATTAAATGGATAACAATATATTTCATTAATGCAATTTTTGCAATGATATATATAATTTAAGACACTCTAATATTCAAGTTATTCTATATTTCATTATCTATTTCAATACCGCCGAACAATCGTTTTTGCGGAATTAGATAATATATGCAAAAGCAGATGGCACATTGTAATTCAAAGATGGGAAGACCTTCAATACATCGATTTTACTCGGAAACGTCTGTTTTCAATTTCAATTTGCTCCTAAGTGTTTAGTAATATTGGTAAGAAATTAAATTTAACTATTTGAATGAAAACAGTTTCAATCTTATAAGGTTTTCAATTAGTGGAATAAATATTGTATTATTTATTGTTCTATAAAATTTAGGAGATAACCAAAATTTAAATTTAGTTGAAGTAGTACTTTGATTTTGACTTGCTCTTTTAAAAATTCAATTAAGTTTAGTTCATTTTTCCTTTCAACCTACGTGATACTTTTATACAGTTTTTTTTATAATCCTACTGAAATTTATATCAGGTTTTTGAATTTTTCTTAATGTAACTTATGACGTTACACATTACCGTAACCGTTTCAATTGGAGTATTTCAAAAGTCTTAGTTTCAAATGGCCTTGCTTTCTGAGCTAATTGTGTCAGACGTTTGTTGTTATACGTAGCTCAATAGGCACAGCGTTTCCAAAAGGCCTGGTTTTGAATATTTAATGCAAATGTTTTGGGTTCGACTGAAGGCTTGGTCCTCAACACTTTTTTACTCAGTTGAAAAAAATGTCAATTCGTATAAAACTTAAAACACCAAATAAAATAAATTAAGACAGACTTGAGCACAGTTAAAAAATAAAATTTATAAAGAATATACTTAAAAACAATTAAAAATACAATATGTAAACGTTTTGCCAAGCGACACGCAAGGCATCATCAGTACAAAAATAACCATTGCATTTCAAACGACAGAACAAATCAAGAACATTTAAAGTTATTTATTTTAAAAACAAACAATATTCAATAGTTACAGAAAGAGCATCATTCAAAGTCTGCGATCGCAATTCAGTGAACCAAGCCTCAAGGAGCAATCTACCATGAAAGTTGTTGCAACCCGATTTCATAATACTGGCGTTCTCAATGAGCGGAATGTGATTCGTTTGAAGTGAATGCTGGACCATTTTTGAATTCAAATTACCCTTTTTAAAAACACTAGTATGTTCTTTTAGGTAAATTTCCAATGATCTACCAGTTTCACCAATATAAACACTATTGCAATCTTTACATGGAATGGTATAAACAACACCGGGTAGTTTAGACTTATCATATTGAAATTTATGCTTATTGAAAAAGGAGCTCAATTTATTAATAGGTTTAACCCTCCGAGCGTCTTGCAAAAGGGTAAAATTGTAATGTTGTTTTCTTTGCATTTTGTTTTATATGCTATGAAAATATGATTCTTTCAACATTATAAAAAAAAAAAACTCAATTACAAATATGTATGTAATCCTTGAGACTATTAATCATTCTTCAATGTATTTAAAATTCATTAAATCTATAGAATTATATTATCTTAAATATTGCTTGTATTGCTGTGAAACCTGGAGCTTAGTGAACGGAATAATACGCCCCAAACACTTAGAGGGATATAAGAAACCCCAATATTGAATGATTTTAGAATGCTAGAATTTTTTTCAGAAATGTTCTTTTAATAAGGGGTACAGATAAAGGAGCTTGGTTTACTACGTTGAAAAGGGGAGGAAGTAGAATTTACAAAATTTAAAGTATTTTTAAAGATTTTTTTAACAAGACCAATAGGATAGCTATTATTAACCAAATCGCGATAAATTTTACATTTCTCTATTTCAAAATCATTACTGGAACTGAAATATTTTATGGCTTTGACGGCTAAAGTCTTAATAACGGTTATTTTATGGCTGAAAGGGCATATTGAATTGAAATTAGTATATTGATCTGTAGAAGAAGGTTTTCTGTAAAGAGTAGTGGTGACAGATTGAGAGATATCAGTCGTGAGTCTGCGGATTAGAATGCTTGAAACTTGTTTAATATTCTTCAAAGCTAGAAGTTGTGTTGTATATATTGTATACTTGTAATATATTGTATACCTTAAGATAGATACCATTTTGCACTATAAAAACAATTGAAAAGAAAGTTTTCTATTGTATGGTGTTGATTTTTTGAGAATTCCATTAAGGAAAGGAAATTTAAACAAAGTTTATTTTATACACATATATAAATCGTACACCAAAGAGGAAAACGATAAATTAAGTTTCAAGGAGTAGTTTAAAAATGACATTTTATAAGCATTCTTAATTTTTATTTCTAATATTTCGACAAAAAATTAAATAATCTTATAGTTTCAAATTCCAAGATTTCTCCCATTAATCTCTGCACAGTCTATTAAACTCTTACAAATTTAAACGAGAAAATAATTAAAATTTAAACTAAAGACTCTCGATAAGCTTTTACTTTCGAAACGAATAATGAGAAATTAATTTCACAGAAGTAATATCTTTAAATGTAAGATTAGTAATTTCATTTACATTTGCATGACGAAATATTTCATTTAATCACCGAGAGTAAAATTATACTCATGTAATTGAATATTTATTGATTTGCAAATTAAATCTTAAAAATTGAATTTGCTTAATATATTTGATGTAACTACTAAATTAGTTACATAAAATATTATTTAAAACATTCAATAAGTATGCGGTGTTTAAAAAAATCATTAGTAATATTTTGTGATAGAAGTTTATAAACCAAATCAGGAAAATAAATAAATGCATGAAAAAAATGAAAGCACACATTACAAATGGAGCCTGAATAACAGATCACGATCTTAAATGTCAGTTATTTTTAAATTAGAGTAAATTAAATTCATTATTTAAACTTTGTAACTAATTCATATATTACGCGTTTATTTAATTTTAAATTAGAAATATGCAACTTATTAAAGCAACTGAATTTTAGGTAGATTTCGTAAGATATACTACTTATTTCATTCTCCCCTATGTTGGAATTTCTGAAAATAAATTGCAGATCTACGCCGATCATGACCTTAGAATCCAAAACCAACAACAGTTCAATATATATATATCACTTTTTTATGGACACGATAACTTCTATAATTCTGTACAAATTTCTTCCAAACTAATATGTAAAATCAAGGGGTAGAAAATCTCGGTCAAGTTCGTTATTGGGCAAAATCGGGCGAAAGGGGTGGAAATAGGGAGGTTTTTTGCAAAAGCCGAAAAAAATACATAACTTCTTAATTATAATACATATCAAAGGGATTAAAAATTATTATTTCTTCTAGGAAAAAGGCATCACAGTATGCATCACAGTTTTTTGATAAAATTAAAAATAGGATCTTGGATCAAAAAAAGCAGAAAAGAAAGCAGAAAGCGTTTTAGGCAGAAAAAATTCATAACGTCGTAAATTCTCAAGATATAAAATTCACTCATTGCAAGTATTCTTAATACTATCTACAAATTTTATATTGAGAAGTTCTTGATAGGGCCAACTCTTACTCCAAAGAAATTTAAAAACCAAACAAAATGGGTGTGTTGAAGAAGAAAAAAATTCATAACTTTAAGATTCACAAGATATTCAATCCACTTAAATTTATGATACATCTTATCAATATTATCTACAACTTTCATTTTGACTAGTTTTTGATAGCACCAAGTCTTACAGCAAAAACAAATTAAACAAAAATAGGTGTTGACGAAAAAATTATCGTATTAAGGGTGTATTCAAATCCAAACGGCTTTTTTCTGACTTTTTTAAATTAATTTTTGCTTTCAAATGCATTCAATTGGCATGTTTTCTTATTCAGAAACTATATAATGTGCTATATTGGTTGATTTTTTGATAAAGGCAGAATATATTTCAAACAATTCTGTCAAAGTGGGAGATTTGAACCGGATTTCCCGAATCGGTAGTTCTCGAAACGAAAAACAAAATGCTCGTACTGAGAAAATATTTTTTTAAAAATCAATTTCAAGTTACTTGAACGAAAAATAAATGCACTGGTTGTTTATAAATCTCATCAAAAAATCACGCCAGCAAGTTTTTTGTTTTTACTTTTAAAAATAAGTCTGAAAATGTGTCAGAAATTTTCTAGTTGTTGAGCGTGGAAAATTATTTTTTTAATACCGCCTTAATATGATTCTGATAAAACCGGCTTGAATAGAAAAATGAAATTAAAAATTCTTGAAAAGTGGCCAGTTAAAATTGTTAAACTGAGTTTTTCTCTAATCTTCATTTAGTTATTGTTGGTGAAATTGTTTCTCAACTTCGAAATCTATCACCGTGTGTAGTCCGAGCCGGCAGGGATTTTTTTTTTTTTATCATAGAATTGATTTGCAAACGCATAGAATTGAAGCAAACGCATTCGAAAAACAATTAATTTCTAAATTACATTAATATCTACATTTACCATGTGTAATAATCTGCTCGAGTTGTCACAGTTAATTAAGAAATTAAATATGTTGTAATTTGAAACCTGTAAATATACAATAATGGAACAAATATAAGGAATATAATTATTTTTAATATATTATTTATCAAAAGTATACCGATTTTAAGTTTTAAATTGCTTCTGTTGACATCTACATGCTTTGCACATCATATTGGCATATTTTTTTGTTCTTCTACAATGCATAAAAATCATTAACTGGTAAAATTGGGAGCTAATTGCACAAAAATACTTATTTTATGATGAAAACATTCTCCTCCTAATATTTCTTTATCAAAACAAATTTTAGTTCTAAGGTGATACATTTGGGTTACTCTTTCTAGAATGATATCGAAGCCGCAGCGGCCGTCAGACGTATTAAACTCCCCACACCATGCAATAAACTTAATGAATTTTGATTTAAAATTTTTCTTCTTTAACATCTTCCCTAATAAGATATGCCGATAATTTTTTGAGGTACTATTGAACAGTCTGTAAAGAACCTTCGACCAGCACCAGGCTTTTTCCTAAAAGTAGTCACCGCCTAACATTCAAACCTACCCCATGGATGGGGAAGTGTTGTTACATGAAATTTTTGTTTTGTTTTACTTGTTGTACGTGATATCGCATTATACAAGACAAGAAGAACATCTATATATTTAAAACGCTAAGCGTTTTCTTTCGACAGTCCGTGAGAAGAAACTACTGCATCAAATTACAGCAATCTTTTTTTAAATGAAAGATATTTTGCCACAGATTTGTTATCGTCCATTCGTTTGTTCAAATGTTTTATTAATTAGACGTAATTTTAAATTAAAATTCTACAGTTGCGCATGCGCAATACATAAGTACGAGTCTGCCTTTGGAGTGACGCGCTGCACGTTTAAGTTCGTCTGCTATTCGATCTTACTGTAAAAAAGCTTTTCTTTCTTTCACAAAGTTAATATTATTTGGCTCTTTCAGCATTATTAACAATTAAAATATGTATTGTGTCTATACTAAGAGCTAGATACAGTTTATTTCGGGGGTGTCATATTACGCAGAGAAGATAAACACAGTGATTTGAGGTTAAAAGTTATGGACTCTGTGATCCGTTTTATGAATTACCAATAGTTAGACACGAAGGAAACTAGCATATTAAGTTGTAGCTACTTCTTTGAAAAAATAAGATATAAATTATTAAAACGCAAAACTATTTCTGTGAGATCAGAACTCTAATTCGAGACATTCGTATGCGTCAACTGTTTTTCGAACCTCTTCAATTTAGAAGGAAGTTAAACGAGTCCCCGCTAGCGTACCCGGTTTACGCAGCACTTCATAGCTTATTTTTTTGTACAAGACGCAGGTTCGAATCCAAGCATGGCAAAATGTGTAATATTTTTGCCGGTAATTCATTTCAATAATGACATAATTTATTAGGAAGAAAAGCTATAGGATTTTTATTTCATTATAATTATTATTTGAATGCTTTATAATTAAATAAAATTAAAAAAAATAATGATTTTATATTTAAAATATTTAAGCTAAAACATTTTGCATGTAATTATCAATTAAATAAATTGATCTGATCTAAAATTTTCGTTATATTTTCTGACCAAGAATATAAATCAAGAATATATATGTGTGTGTGTCAGAAAGAAAAGTTTGTCATTCATTTGCGTAAAAAAATAAAATGGAAAGAAAAAAAATATATAAAAGAAAATGAGGTATAAAAAGAGGTATAAAAAAAGTGGTATAAAAGAAATTACCTTGATATCCAGGTTTAATATTTAAAAAATGTATAAAAATGTAAAATAAAATTCAAGTAATAAAATATATATTATAAATTGTTTGCTGCATCAAGTTTCAAATTTAGGTTTTCAGAGAGTGAGACAGATGAAAATAAAATTCATGGCAGCTTTTAATGCCCGTGTAGTTTTAATAAATAAATAAATAAATGAAAATAGATATTGTTATTAAAAAATGAGGTCGTAATAAGTAAAAATAAGTTCTCTATCCGGTGTTTTTAGGTAAATTTTTGATAAAAAGCAAGCATAATTAGTTGAAAATTATAAACTTAAAATCCTTTCACTTCATTAAATAGGTTAGGGTGGCAGCAACATCTATCGCCTTAAAGAAATAAGAATCACTTATGCAATGAACCATATTCTCCCCTTCGGTTCGAGGCTACAAAAATTCGTGTACTTGGGAATAACATTCATGACCGCGCCATTGAAAAGCATTGTGTTTAAAAAAATTTATGCTTATATTTTATTTTATACGAGGTTTTAGACCTTTTCAGGGGCAGATATGGGGTATACATGAATTCTTTTCTCCATTTTAAAGCAATGGCGTGTGTATTTTTCATTTTATTCATAAAATAAAAATTTTAAATTTTAATTAATACGTATATATGGGTTTTAATTAATATGTATATAAGTATTGATCGAAAATAATTCGAACAAAATAAATCTGCAGTATTTTACGTATGCATTTACCCGTATTTCTGCTGCATCAAACGACGCAATAAGGTAAAATAACGCGCTAGCCGCTATTTTTACACCACGTGATTCCCACTGTGACGTCACGAGAATACTGTCCATATAGAAATTCGTCACATAATTCGTCATTCAATGATTAATTTAAAAGCAGCTAATTAAAAATTCAAGAAGTTTTCTAATGAAACATTAACGTTATTTACCGTCAAATCTTGACGGGCACTAACTAGTTTGTATTAAAATAGAGCGCTTTTAAGAATCATATGTTGTTTTGAGCTTCCCTAAATATCATTATTACTATTCTAAATTATATTTTGGTCCTTTACGAAGTAAGTAGACGCATAGAATACTCCATCAATAGAAAAATTATAACTGACTGTTTCACTGCAGAAGTCACTTAATTCGGGTGCCATTCCTGTGGCCATGGGTGACATTGAAAATGATTTGTATATTCAATCCCAATACCCCATCTGTATCAAAGTATATATTCAATCTCTGCCATATTAAAATATATATATATATATATATATATATATATATATATATTTCTTCCAGGAGGTCAATTTTTTTTTATTTAATTTATTAACACTTTTTAATGAATGTTTACCTGAAATGTGCTTTTTATAAAAATACTTTTGCGATGAAAACTTTTTGAAAACTTTGAAATTTATCGTGAAGAAAAAAAAAATATTAAACCTATTTAATTTTGCTATCACTTATGAATGACATGCTCGTTTTCATTGATTTTTTTCACTGTTATGTGTAGAAAATATTTCTAATAAATTAGACTGCAGGATTTATATAAATATTACTTACGAACTTTATAATAAATTCATATTTATGTAATTTACTGTTTATATAAGTAATATAAGAGTAAACAATTTATATAAGTAATATAAGAGTAAACAATTTATATAAGTAATATAAGAGTAAACGAAAGACTATTATAGAGAGGGGATTTTTACTTCGAAGATTATATATTTTCAACATTTTCACATGAATATAATTATATTGAAGACAATTTATTACAAACATAATATTAAAACTGACCTCTGCCCACGAGGTGTGAGGTGCGCCTCTCTAAATCTCATATTTCTATGAAAAATCTTTTAATGTTTCTTTTTTCTTTTTACTGTAATGATTCTATTTTTTAAACTTTAACTTTTAAATTTTGCCCTGATGACGGAGCTTTAGAAGCTCCGATACAACTGTATGCACCTTTTTTATGCACATTTTTACATTTGTGCTATTTAACGTTGTTTATTCTTTTGAATAAAAACTCAAGCACAAATATTCCAAGAAAGTGTAAATATATCCTTTAAAGCATGACTAATTATGGAAAAGAACATTCTTAGACATATGAACTGAAAAGTTTTAGTTAAGGACAAGGCAGAAGTGATAGTTTAATACAAAAATTGTTATATCTTCTGAAGTAATCATCCTAGAAATACGCATTTCTTTAATTCATTTAAATTCGTAGTATTTCATCAGCAACAGCAATAATAAATATTATTTTTTTTGAAAAAATTTTCACACTTAATACTCATACTTTGTACAAACGCAATAGGTTCTTAATTGATATATTAATAATGCTACTAACCAAAGAAATGAATGTATGGGTAATTAAAAAATTTAATCAGAATTTTTAAATCGCAATAACTTATGTTTACCATGAAAAAATGTATATAAAGAAATTCTATTGATATTAAAAGTCTTTTTTGTACTCTATCCACCATCGTAATTTTATATTCTTTAAAATAAAGGATTTTCAGAGCTTCATTGACTAAAATGGCGTAACGAATCGTAGAAAAAACAAAACCGAATAATTAAATATTGCACCTAATTTTAATCTAGATTGCCAGACAAACATTTTCTACATTTATGAAAGTGGGCACTTAAAAATAAAAGATTAACATTAATTAATGTGTATATTATAGTCTCATAATTGATCAAAGTACCAGAGATCAAAGTAGATATGCTCAAAGACTTTCGTATTTATATTTTTGCAGTATATACTTCTTCTTCATATTTGTTATTAGGATATTACGTACATTTTAACGTATGAATGGAAGGAATATTTAAACTAAAAATGATACATTAGACAGAATTTAATAAATTTTAAAACATTGCAACTAAATTAAAATATATAAGCTCGTGCTTGTAAAAATTGCAACACTATGAATGAATCACAAGAATTAAATGAAGTTTAGTACTCAAACAACTGGTATAGTTACAAACAAATGATAAAATTTTCAAAGCAAAAAAAACAATATTAAGTGTCCAAAATCAGTTTTTGGTGTAGCCACCACGCTCTGCATTAATTGCTGCTATACGACGTGGTATGGAGTCAAGCAGATTTTGATTGTCTGCTTCGGGAATAGTTGTTATTTTTTATTATTTATACGTACCCAATACGTACCCAATTGTTATTATACGTACCCAAAGTTCCTATGTAGAAGCTGTAAGACGAGGATCACGAGCAACATTTTGACCAGCGAAACTCCACACATGTTCAATTAATTGGTGCCATATCCGGCAAATACGCAGGCCACGAAAGAAACTGTATGTGTTCTGCTAACAAAAAGTTTTGAATATTGCAACTTGTGGGAGGCATTTTTGTGTTGAAAGATAGCTCCAGGAATGCCTTAAAGGAAAGGAATGACTTCGGGTCCCAGAATTTCACTGATGTACCTGTTGCTTCACATTCAAATATTAGAATTGTGTTACCTTTCTTCCTAAATCCAGCTTTCCAACAGCTAAAATTCTTAGGCAATATCATTTCAAAATAATTTATTACCCCTACCAATATATTTACTTTCATAAAGCTGAAAGATCCTATTGCGTTATCCGACTCATGTGATACGTATAGTATTAATAGCCAGTGCTCTTTTTCCTATATAAGACAAACCAAAAGTGTCTTAAAATATCGTGCTAAAGAGCACCAATAATACATTCAAAACAAAGAAACCAATAAATCTTAAGTTGCAAAACATTGCTGGTAGATGAACCACACTTTTGTCTTCAATTCGACTAAAATAATCTCTAAACCTACTTCTATACACGAACTTAACTTTATTGAACCATTTTATATCTATAAAAATTATGCAAACATTGTTAATTGTGAATTCACTATTCCCTCCATTATGAAAATTAACAGTTTTAGCTTTTGATAATTTATTCTCATGTATTCTGTACCACTGAATCTGAAATTGACCTTCATTTTTTTACCATCACGTAAAGATTTTTTGAAAATCGTGAATTTTAAAGTTCAAAAAAGAAAAATAGCGAAGAAAATTTCATACTGTAAAATAGATGACATTGTTGTACTTTTAACTTTTGATAAGTGATTTTTATGTATTTTTTACGGCTGAATGCGTAAAAAACCTTAATTTTGAACGATACCGTCAACATTTTTCACAAATTGTATATTTAAAAGTTAAAAAAAATTCAAAGTTAAAATCAAACCTCTTCCCCCACCTCATCGGACTGCTCGGCTGTTTAGCTGAAAGAATCCCAGCATAAGCCAAAAAATTGAATAAATTATTGAATAAAATAAAATAAAATAAAAAAAAGTTTTACATCTGTTTTATAATATCATATTTTCGCTATATTTTAACTTTGACATTTAGGATTTGCAAAAAAATTCTAAAGTGATTGTTAAAAATGAAGGTCATTTTCTGATTCAATGCTAAAAAGTGCATAAAATCAATTATCAAAAGTTAAAAACTACAGTCATATGCTCTATTTTATAGTATACGATTTTTTTTTTCTAACTTTGACAAATTATGATTTTGCGAAAAATCCTGACATGATGGTTAAAAAATAAGGTAATTTTCGGATTCAGTGCTAAAAGCACTTAAAAGTTAAAAAACACAACCATCACAGTCTTGTGTTATCTAAACTAAAACTTTTTCTTAAACTTCTCGGCGGTAATCTATCCGACTTTTTTTATGTTATCCTGTAAAATAAGTATTAATGGTAATTACCGAAAATCATAATATTAGATTTTCATCGGATTTACATCAGTATGAAAAATTGAATCTCGATCGGATATTTAAAAGTGAGTTAAAATTCGAGTGCAAAATTTGAACTGGAAAAACAGACATACGATCTTTGAAGTTAAATAAAACTTATCAAAATAACATATTTTTTGTTAAAAGAAATCGTGAAAAGAAACAGTCTCAAATACTTACAAAATAAAACATATCATAAAATACAATAATTTTAGCCAATCTGAAACTTAATAAAAGTTAACTCAATCGTAATGTCATCGTCATTCGTCATCGTCAATCGTAACTCAATCGTCATATTTTTTGTTAAAAGAAATCGTGAAAAGAAACAGTCTCAAATCCTTACAAAATAAAACATATCATAAAATACAATAATTTTAGCCAATCTGAAACTTAATAAAAGTTAACTCAATCGTAATGCGTTTACGATTTTTTTCGCATGAAATAAGTTCTTTGAATACCTTAAGCGATTGGTATATGACCTCTCAAAGCATGTCGGATCTCATGTGTGTTCAGATTCAGAAAAATGGTATAAGTCATGTATTTTTAAAGTTTGATAATTTTGTCAATTTTAATGTTATATGAACGGGACTTTTTTTGTCTTACTTGTCAGTGTAATAGGAAAATTTTACTAAATAAGACTTATAGGACTGGGGGAACGTATAAAAATTTTAATTCCGTATTTTTTTTTTTTTTTTGAATTGTTTTTATTGATCCAAATAGCTTTTTAAATATTACTTTACCTCATTTAAAACATTTTTTAATTGGAACTATATGTCTATGACTAATGGTTTAGGAATTAGCCATTGGACACCATTGAGAGTGAACACCCTGTATATTCGAGCAAATTTCCACTATTATTTGTACTGAGAACGGCACGCTTAAAAATACCGGAACTAGTATACTTGAAAATTTAATGTTCTGGTGTAATTAACGTTGTTTTTTCTATTGATATAAATATTATTGTACTTTTATTTATATTATTACAAAAAGTATAAGATATATAAAAGTTAATTTAACAAAATAAAAATCACTACGCTAATATGGAAGAGAGCATTCATAATTTGAAATTAAATAATAACAAATATATTTTTAATAATTTCATAACAAGTTTTAATTAAAAAATAATATATTTCTACTTTTCATGCTTATGAGTAAAATGTACCAATATAGTTTTGACAGCAAATGGAATAGCATATCTTTTCGACATGCGATATATTGTAGAGAGTGTTTTTCTTCGTAAGTGTAAAAGCAGAATAAGAAATATCTTCCACAATTACGATTGTTTTATTTTTACTCGTCTTCTTGAGAGAAAAAAAATTCAACTTCAGTCTATTTTTCATATCCAGTTAATATATAATGAATAAATGTTACTCATTTAGAATAACTTGTCCTCATTTTAATGTTTTTTTTTTTTTTTTTTTTTTTTTTTTTCAAAGAAGGACAGGATTAAGAAGTCGTTATGATAAATTGGAACACTAAAGATGAAGCAGTTACAGTTAGATTTAGAATATAACTAGAGATTTTTAAAAGGTTATGCTTTTAAATCAGACAATACTTCTTTCTAGATTCACAGTTCGGAATATAACGTTCATTAAAATTATCAACATAATATGTTATGAGGAATGCGTGTTTAATTTATTGCCAATAGCATAATAAAGGTAACTATAGTCAAAAGAAACATTTTTAGAACTGAAAAAATATACTTTTCGAAATTACATTATTTTAGTGCTTTTTAAGTTAGTTTTTTTTTTTTTAAACAATTAAAAAATTTTATTTAGTCAAACTTTTTTTGAAAAATTGAACTTTAAAAACAATTGTAAACAAAAGATTGAGAACGAAATATAGTCTAACATCATAATAATTAATCAAAATGAATTTTTCTTGTTTTATAAATTTCCATATGTAGAAGTTTCCCTAAGCAAAATTGAAGTATAGCATTTATTACAAGACGGTATTAAGGGAGACGGGGGCACATTTTCCATAGGGGCAAGTTCTTCAACTCTTTTCGCTTTAGTTTTTAAATGAGCCGCTAGGTGACGCTAGCAAGTGAACTGGCTGAAGTGGCAACATCTTACACACCATCTACAAAAGTTATAGCTTAATAGCTGCTGTCACGACATCAGAAAAGCTGGTTTTTCTTCATTTTTTCAATGGTGAGTACAATTTTAGGTCTTTATTAAAACGTAAAAAAAAGTTAAAAAACGTTAAAAAAAAAAAAAGTACTAGCGTTAAACTTACTGTTTTGACATTGCATGCACTGAAAAAGGGATTCTTTCTTCAGATGACTATGCGTTTGTTTAGCAAATAACTTACACCACTATTCGTCCAGGTAGTCTAAAAGTTCAAATATGGCGACGGGGCAGGTTTTCCAACAACTTACGGGGCATGTTTTCCAACATGTTTCTCGTTTAGAAACTAATCCCTCCTAAATTAGCTAGTCTTATTGTATCAAAAATGTATTTATTGTACAGTATAATAGGTCAAATAACCATATATACTACGAAACCGTTTGATCATTTATTCATTTCAGTAAAACTATCAATATAAAAAACAAGGTAAATTCAAAAATATATTAAAATGTCAATTTTTTCTAAAATGGGTTCATTTAATGAATCCATTTTATGTTAATTATGCCTTTATAGTCATAAGCTACAGAACTGAGATCGCATTGTGTATGGACCCCTCAAAAAGAAAATTAACCATGCTTAGAGCTGCTTCACTAGCGTTAATCCACAGTCAATATTGTGGCGTGTTTTAAACGTTAGAGAATTTTCCCAGTGAATCCTGAAATATTTAGAGACTCTGCTTTTATGCAATCCTACTTTTCTGACAGACCAGCTCCTGCCGCACCAACTATTGAGCACCAAATATTGAACCAACAATCCTGAAAAGATTTCAAACTTTCCTCAGTAATCGATTGCCCCCCCCCCCCCCAAAAAAAAAACAAACAAACACCGAAAGCATCTAATCCTCTTGCACCAACGTAGGCTAGCTCTTCCAAAGAAGCTGTTCCTTAAGTTCTACTCAAAATTTCCCTATTGCTTATGAAAAAGGAGTTCCTTCTACATTCAAACAAACTTTGCCTACACCAGAAGAACTTAGGAATTTTGCGAAGGCTGCACTAAGGAGGAAAACACGGCGTGGAAAGAAAAATAGGAAGTATTGTACAGACTGATTCTCCTGTTAAAAATCAACTGAAAATGGAAAAAAAGATTCATTTAAAAAAAGGGGGAACAGCAAAAGGAATCAGATAAAAGGGGCGAGAAAAAACAAAATCGAATCCCGGCCAGGGAGCTGCTTGGACCTTCGTCTTGAAATGCAAAATGGATTAAAACTGTTTTTTATGTTACTGTGTATTTAATTCACAGTAAAAAATACTTATTAATGAACGAGCAAGATTTATTACCTGTGTTTTACCATTTAAAGTATAGTTGGAAAACTTGCCAATGACCATTTTTAGTCGGCTGGAAAACTTGCCCCGCTTACGGGGCCCCTTTTCCAACTTAACATGATTAGATGTAACCATTTTTTGTCAAAAAGTCTATTTACTTTTTTGAAAAATAATTATGCCTGTTTATACAGAAAGGTCTAGGGAATACAATGACATTCTGTTGCTATCAAAAAAGTTAAAAATGAAAAATACAAAAATAAAATTATAAAAATTTGGAAAACTTGCCCCGGTCTCCCCTACTAAGCAAGTTGTAGCAACTACCTTTTTTTGCTATGTCGTATATGACGGTATTTATAACACGTCTATATATTTATAACATAAAAAATATTTATATTAATAAAGATTCTCAACATGTATATGTAAACAAATTTGGTTTTTAATAATTCAATAGGGTGGTTCTATTTTGTTTTTCATAGACTGTAAAAAAAAAAATTAATAATGCAAGTTTTAAAAAGTTTTCTTTTACTAGATAAAAAATGTTTGATAGGAGATTTTAATCTTATAAAAAGGATTCCTAAAAGAGCAATTAGAAGAAAAAATACTGAAACATGAAGAAAATAGAATGAACTCTGTTTTATATGTGGAAAAATCGATTGTATGCAAAACTTCAGAAAAGAAAAGAATATATTAAAATAATAAGTTCTACTGAGTTATATACATATTTTTTTAGAATGCAGAATATATATTGCCTGCGTAATGAAGTAGTCTGCATACCATTAATATTAAATTAAGCATCTATAAATAATAGATTATAGCATCATGAAGTAAAAGCAGTTTTTTCGACAGATACTTGTTATAAAATGTTTTTCTTATAAGTTTGTGTATTTTTTACTCTAAATTGATAAGAAGAAATGTAAAATTTGTCTGAAAGGTGATTTATTCTGGATTAACTTTTAAAATATTCTTGCTTTCTTAGCACGTGTATAGTCGTTTGTGTTTTGTAAAAAAAAAACCTCAATTTTGTTAAAGACAGTTTAGAATTTTTTTTTCATGCATGCATTTTACATAAAATCATAAAACCATCTTTGATGTAAAAAACTATTATTTTTTTAAATGACACAAATAATATTTTTTGTCAATTTAGGCTTTGATATATTTATATTTTAATTCGCTAGGTATTTTATATAATACGAAAATACTATTTGTAGTAGGATAAGTTGTTGTAAAAGAGTGCAAGCGATAACAGTAAGTATTCATTTCAATTATTTTTATTGCTGTGAAACCCGTTTCTAATGTCACCTGTGATTAGAGTGGAATCTAATTTGGTTAGTGCTCCAAAAAAAAAAAAAAATTGCATTAAAAAAGATACGACAAACGATATGAAAGTTTCCTACTTTTCTACAATTTGAAATTGCTACTGTTTCAAAACTTTGCATACTATTTTAAATGCTCGAAACTTTCATGATCTGTTTCGTTAAGAATGTGGTAAATTGAATATTGCACCAAATGTATGAATTATAATAGGCTCTTGGTTGGTTGAGTATTTGACCTTAGTTCAACTATACGTTAAATACCATTCAAAAATATAATTGTAACAATTGAAATATCAATATTAGAACAAAAGGTAAAAATAAAAAAAGGAAGTTATATATTTTATCATAAACTCTAGTATTCTGATTACGGTCTATGAACTGCGGCTATTTTTATATTCATTAACACCGAAATTTACAGAAAAAATTATTTGTGGTACATCTCTCTTGAAAGTATTCTATCGTAATTATTATAAGTGTGTGGCAGAGATTATTTTTCAAATTAGAGTACGAATAGAATAAAGAAAATTACTTCCTTTAATTTACATACTAACATCAAAATATACAACTTTAGTTTCCTTATAATATAAAAACGTTAATTTTAATTTATCTGAATAACAACTGAAATTAAAATTAGCCGCTGCATTTATAAGTTCTACTAGCAAACCCCGCGGCTTTGCTCGCGGAATATTTGAAATATACCAAGTGATATTTATATGACTAATTTTTATTAAAAGGTACTAATTAAATTTTTATTTTATTAAAAAGAAAAAAAATATTTTATTAAAAAGTTTTTTTATTAAAAGGTACTTATTACTTTTAGGAATAATTCAAAAATTACTACTTAAAACACAGTTTGATTAAACATCATTAATACACTGCATTAGGCAGAAATGAGACTTAAATTAATAAAACGAAATAAATGATAATTTAGAAACTATTTTGAAACTTTTGTGCTCAATTAATACGCTCATTTCTGTATTCATTTGAAGTTTTGAGTTTTTTAGAAACCATCTTCTTACATCTTAAAATTAACTATCATGACAAATTCCAAGTACTACGACCTCTCTCAACATAAAGGGCTATGATGAAATAGGAACTGTTACCATTAATTTGTCAACATTAATTTTGAAATCGGTTTGTTATTTCCGAATATTCCACAGAAACGTAATTTAGAAAGCTTTTAAAGGAATTTTTTAGAACGTTTGTTGTTCCTGTGAACCCCAGGTGGTAGAATCATCGGCACAAAATATAGCCTGTGTAGGGTCAGAGACTGTAACCATTGATTCGCAACTATTACTTTTATAATCGGTTTGTATTCCCTGAAATTGCATAGAAATCGTAATTTAGGACTTTTTTAGAATGCTTTTCGCACCTCCCCTTCGCTTCACCCCTTTTTAATTCGAATTTATTTTCGACAGTCCTTCGATGGCATTTTTATTTTATAAGTAACTACCATGCCATATTTAAAGTTTGTAGCCTTTTCAGTATCACAGAAATCGCAATTTAGAAAGTTTTTAGCTCCTGCAACCGTCTGTTGTAGTGACACAGACATAAAATATAGCTTATGTTTGAGCAGGTTCTATCACCAACAATTTGCATTATTATTTTTTAATCGGTTTCATATTTGATAAGATTGCATAAAAATTGTAATTTATAACGCTTTTCACTCACTTCATATTTTTAAATTTGGAATTTTCTTTCGACTGTTCTTAGAAAGCAGTTGCATCTTGTAAGTAAATACCATGCAATATTTCAAAATGTTAGACCTGTCAGTTGAGCAAAAAATGCAAATTAGAAAATGTTTTGCTCTTGCAACCCCCAGATGGTAGTGACAGAAACATAAAATATAGCCTGTGTTGGAGCAGGGACTGTCACAATCATTTTGCAACCATTCCTTTTGAAAAAGGTTTGGTATTTCCTGAGATTGAGTAGAAATCGCAATTTAGAACGTTTTTAGAAAGCTTTTCTCGCATTTTCACCCCTTTCTAAATTTCCAATTTTTTCAAAACTGTTCTTAAAGATCATTTATATCTAATAAATTTGTACCTTGCCTAATTTTAAGTTGCTAGACCCTACCGATCACAAAAATCAAAATTTAGAACGCTTTTTTGCTCATGCAACATCTAGGTTATAGTGATACCGACATAAGATAGCGTCTGTGTTAGAGAAGAGTCTGTCAGTATCTATTTCCTACCAGTACTTTTGAAATTAGTTTGATTATTCCTGAGATATTGCTGACAAATCGGCATTTAGAAAGTTTTTAGAACGCTTATCGTGCATTTTGCTCCTGTATCTCCTCTGGGGTAGTGGAAACAGATATAAAATATAGCCTATCTTGGAGCAAGATCTGTCACCATCATTTGTACTCCATTATATTTGAAATCGGTTCAGTACTTCCTGAGATTACATAGAAATCGCAATTTAGAACGTTTTTTACAGCGCTTTTTGCGCACTTTGACCCCCCTTTTAAATTTCGTTTTTTTAGGAAATGTCCTTACAGATCATTGATATCTTATAACTAACTGCCATTCCAAATTTCACGATTCTAGGGCCTTCCCTTTTCTCCTGCAACCCCTTTGGGGATAGTAACACCGACATAAAACATAGCCTATGTTAGAGCAGGGGTTGTTACCATCATTTTGACGTCATTACTTTTTAAATCGGTTTGGTATTTCCTGAGATTGTGTAGAAACCACCATGTAGAACGTTTTTTAGAACGCTTTTCGCGCATTTTCACCCGTTTTAAATTTCGAATTGCTTAAGAACTGTTCTTAGAAATCCTTTATATCTAATAAGTAGCTAATATTTCAAATTTCATATTTCTAGGCCCTTCAGTAACGCAAAAATCGCATTTTTAGAAAGTTTTTTGCTTCTGCACCCTTTTCGGGTAGTGGCACAGACATAAAGCATAGCCTATGTTGGAGCAAGGGATCTCACCGTTATTTTGACACCATTATTTTTTAAAACAGTTTGGTATTTCCTGAGATTGTTTAGAAACTACCATTTAGATCGTTTTTAGAACGCTTTTTGTGCATTTTCACCCCTTCTAAATTTCGAATTGTTTAAGAACTGTTCTTAGACATCATTTATATCTTATAAGTAACTGATATTCCAAATTTCATATTTCTAGACTCTTCAGAAACGCAAAAATCGCATTTTTGGAAAGTTTTTTGCTCCTGCACCCCGTTTGGTGTAGTGGCAACGGCATAAAATATAGCATATGTTCTACGTTGGATTAATACCATCATTTTGATACCATTACTTTTGAAATCGGTTCGGTAGCACCAGAGATTACGTCTAACAAACAAACAATTTTTATTTCTTTATAATATTACTAGCAAACCCCGCGGCTTTCCTCGCGTAATAGTTGAAATATGCGAAGTGATATTTGCATGATTATTTTTAGTACAAGAAAACTTTTTTGAATAATTCAAAAATTACAAATTAAGCCACAGTTTGACTACACTTCATTATAAAAGTGCAATAGGCAGAAATGAGATTTTAATTAATAAGAAGAACTAAAACTAATTCCATATAAATGATAATTTACAAAGTATTTTGAGTTTTTTATGCTCATTTCATACGCTCATTTCAGTATTCATTTGAAGTTTTTTTTTCTATAAACCATCTTAGCACATTTACATCTTAAAATTAAATATCATGTCAAATTCCAAAGTTCTTATCTAAAAGTCTACCACCTCTTTGGTGTTAGTGGCACCAACATAAAATGCCGAAACAGAGTTGAAATTAAATGTCTCGAAAAATGTTGAAACAGAGCCTGTCACCATTAATTTGTCAGCATTAACCTTGAAATCGATTGGTACTTCCTAATATTCTATAGAAAACGGAATTCATATTTTTTTAAAGACTTTCTTGTTGTTTCTGCCAACCAGGTGGTAGTGACACTGGCACAAAATATAGTATAGGATTAAGGACTATCACTCTGGATTCGCAACCAATAACTTCTGTAATCGGTTTATTATTTCCTGAAATTCCATAAAAATCGTAATTTAGGACTCTTTTACAATGCTTTTCGCTCCTTCCCTTCGCTTCACCCCTTTTTAATTTCGAATTTGTTTTCGACTGTTCTTAGAGGACATTTATATTTTATAAGTAACTACCGTGCTATATTTAAAGTTTATAGACTCTTCAGTAACGCAAAAATTGCAATTTAGAAAGTTTTTTGCTCCTGCAACCCTCTAGGGGATGTGGCACCGACATAAAATATTGCTTATGTTTGAGCAGATTCTATCACCATCAATTTGAAACCATTATGTTTGAAATCGGTTTCGTATTTCATACGATTGCATAAAAATCGCAATTTAGAACGCTTATAGAACGCTTTTCGATCCTTCATCCTTTTAATTTGAAATTATCTTTCGACAATTCAAGAAAGCATTTGCATCTTTCAAGTAATTACCATTACAAATTTAAATGTCTGACACCCTCAGTAACACAAAAAACGCAATTTAGAACATTCTTTGCTCCTGTTACCCCCAGGTGGTAGTGACAACAACGTAAAATATGGGCTATGTTGGAGCGGAGACTGTAACAATCAATTTAAAACCATTACTTCTGAAATCGGTTTATATTTCCTGAGATTGCGTAGAAATCGCTATTTACAACGTTTTTAGAACGCTTTTCGTTCATTTTTCCCTTTTAAATTTCAAATTTTTAAGGAACTCTTCTCAGAGAGCATTTACATCTTATTAGTTATTACCATGCCAAATTTGAAGTTGCTAGCCCCTTTTGTATCACAAAAAACACAATTTAGAAAGTTTCTTAAAATGCAACCGCAAGGTGGTTGTGACGCCGACATGAAATAAATCCTATATTGGAGAAAGGGCTGACATCATCAATTTCCAACCATTACTTTTGAAATCAGTTGGGTACTTTCTGAGATTGCATAGAAATCGCAATTTAGAACGTTTTTCGTTTATTTTCACACCTTTTAAATTTCGAATTATTTAGGAAATGTTCTTAGAGATAATTTATATATTATAAGTAACTACAATGCCTAGTTTCAAGTTGCTAGTTCATGCTGTATTACAAAATACGCAATTTAGATCGCCTTTTGCTCCTTCATCCTCTTTGGGGTAGTGGCACCGACATGAAATACAGCCTATATTGGAGCGAGGGCTGTCACCTTCGTTTTCACACCATTATTTTTAAAATCGGTTTGGTACTTCCTGAGATTCCGTAGAAATCGCAATTTAGAAAGTTTTTTAGAACGCTATTGGCTCATTTTCACCCCTTTTTAATTTCGATTTTGTAAAGAAATGTCCTTAGAGATCATTAGTATACTATAAGTAACTATCATTCCAAATTTCATGTTTTTAGGCCATTCAGTAACACAAACATCGCAATTTAGAACGTTTTTGGCTTCTGCAACCCCTACTTGGTAGTGATACCGACATGAAATAGAGCCTATGTTGGAGCAAGGGCTGTCATCATCAATTTCCAACCAATACTTTTGAATTATGTTGGGTACTTTCTGAGATTGCGCAGAAATTGCCATTCAAAACGGTTTTTAGAACTCTTTTCGCACATTTTCACCCCTTTTAAATTTCGAATTTTTTAAAAAATGTTCTTAGAGATCATTTATATCTAATAAGTAACTACCATGCCAAATTCTATGTATCTGGGTACTTCAGTAACACAAAAGTCGGAATTTCGAACGTTTTTTTGCTCCTGCAACCCCTTTAAAATTTCCAATTTTTTAAGAAATGTTCATAGAGATCATTTATATCTAATAAGTAACTACCATGCCAAAATCTATGTATCTGGGCCCTTCAGTAACACAAAAATCGCAATTTCGAACGATTTTGTACTCCTGCACCCCCTTTTGGCTAGTGGCACCGACATAAAATGTAGCCTATGTTGGAGCAAGTGTTGTCACCATCATTTTGACACAATTATTTTTGAAATCTGTTTGGTACTTCCTGAAATTGCGTGAAAATCGCCATTTAGAAAGTTTTTAGAATGCTTTTCGCGCATTTTCACCCCTTTTTAATTTCGATTTTTTAAAGAAATGTCCTTAGAGATCATTAGTATCCTATAAATAACTATCATTCAAATTTCATGTTTCTAGGCCATTCAGTAACACAAAAATCGCATTTTTAGAACGTTTTTTGCTCCTGCACCCCTTTTTGGCCAGTGACACGGATATAAGATATAGCCTATGTTCTAAGTTGGACTAACACCATCATTTTGATACCATAACATTTGGAATCGGTTCCATAGTTCCAGAGCTTACCTCCTACAAATAAACAATTTTTACCTCTTTATAATATTACTAGCAAACCCCGCGTCTTTGCTCGCGTAATATTTGAAATATATCGCGATCGTGGTATTTATATGTCTAATTTTTATTAAAAGGTACTAACTAAATTTTTATTTTATTAAAATGTAATATTTTATTTGATTAAAAGGTACTTATTACTTTTAGGAATAATTAAAAAAATTACTATTTAAAACACAGTTTGATTAAACATCATTGTTACACTGCATAAGGCAGAAATGAGACTTAAATTAATAAAACGAAATAAAACTAAATAAATAATAATTTAGAAAATATTTTGAAACTTTTATGCTCAATTAATACGCTCATTTCAGTATTCATTTGAAGATTTGAATTTTTTAGAAACCATCTTCTTACATCATAAAATTAACCATCATGTCAAATTACAAGTCCTACCACCTCTTTCAACATAAAGGGCTATGTTGAAATAGGAACTCTCACCATTAATTTGCCAACATTAATTTTGAAATTGGTTTGTTATTTCCTAATTATCACAGAAACGTAATTTAGAAAGCTTTTAAAGGCCTTTTTTAGAGCGTTTGTTGTTCCTGTGAACCTCAGGTGGTAGAATCATCGGTATAATATATAGCCTGTATAGGATCAGAGACTGTTACCATTGATTCGCAACTATTACTTTTATATTTGGTTTATATTCCCTGAAATTGCGTTGAAATCGTAATTTAGGAATTTTTTAGAATGCTTTTCGCACCTCCCCTTCACTTCACCCCTTTTTAATTCGAATTTATTTTCGACAGTCCTTCGAGGGCATTTATATTTTATAAGTAACTACCATGCCATATTTAAAGTTTCTAGCCTTTTCAGTATCACAGAAATCGCAATTTAGAAAGTTTTTAGCTACTGCTACGCTCTGGTGGTAGTAGCACAGACATAAAATATAGCTTATGTTTGAGCAGGTTCTATCACCAACAATTTGTCATCATTATTTTTTTAATCGGTTTGGTATCTGATAAGATTACATAAAAATTGTAATTTATAACGCTTTTCGCTCACTTCATCTTTTTAAATTTGAAATTTTCTTTCGACAGTTCTTAGAAAGCAGTTGCATCTTGTAAGTAAATACCATGCCATACTTCAAAGTGTTAGACACTTCAGTTATGCAAAAAACGCAAATTAGCACATGTTTTGCTTTTGCAACCCTCAGATGGTAGTGACAGCAACATAAAATATAATCTCTGTTATAGCAGGGACTGTCACCATTGATTTGCAACTATTACTTTTGAAATAGCTTTGGAATTTCCTGAGAGTGAGTAGAAATCGCAATTTAGAACGTTTTTAGAACGCTTTTCGAGCATTTTCACCCCTTTTTAAATTTCCAATTTTTTCGAAACTGTTCTTAAAGATCATTTAAGATGTACCTTGTATCATTTAAGATGTACCCTCAATATGTACCTTGCCTAATTTTAAGTTGCTAGCCCTACCGATTACAAAAATCGAAATTTGGAACGCTTTTTTGCTCCTGCAACGTCTAGGTGATAGTGATACCGACTTAAAATAGCGTCTATGTTAGAGCAGAGGCTATCAGCATCAATTTCTTACCATTACTTTAAATCAGTTTGATTCTTCCTGAGATATTGGTGACAAATCGGCATTTAGAACGTTTTTAGAACGCTTTTCGCTCACTCTGCTCCTGCATCCCCTCAGGGGTAGTGGAAACAGATATAAAATATAGCCTATCTTGGAGCAAGATCTGTCCCCATCATTTTTACACCATTATATTTGAAATCGGTTCAGTATTTCCTGAGATTGCTAGAAATCGCACTTTAGAACGTTTTTTACAACGCTTTTTGCGCATTTTGACACCCCCCCTTTAAATTTCGACTTTTTTAGGAAATGTCCTTAGAGATAACTGATATCTTATAACTAACTACCATTCTACATTTCACGATTCAAGGCCCTTCTGTCACGCAAAAACCGCAATTTAGAACGTTTTTCTCCTGCACCCCCTTTGGGGTAGTGGCACCGACATAGCCTATGTTGGAGCAAGGGTTTTCACCATCATTTTGACGCCAATATTTTTTTAATCGGTTTGGTATTTCCTGAGATTGTGTAGAAATCACCATTTAATCACTATTTAGAACGTTTTTTAGAACGCTTTTCGCTCATTTTCACCCCTTTTAAATTTCGAATTGTTTAAGAACTGTTCTTAGAAATCCTTTATATCTAATAAGTAGCTGATACTTCAAATTTTATATTTTTAGGCCCTTCAGTAACACATAAATCGCATTTTTAGAATGTTTTTTGCTCCTACACCCCCTTTGGAGTAGTGGCACCGACATAAAACATAGCCTATGTTGGAGCAAACGTTGTCACTATCATTTTGACACCAATATTTTTTAAATCGGTTTGGTATTTCCTGAGATTATGTAGAAAGTACCATTTAGAACGTTTTTAGAACGCTTTTTGTGCATTTTCACCCCTTTTAAATTTCGAATTGTTTAAGAACTGTTCTTAGACATCATTTATATCTTATAAGTAACTAATTTTCCAAATTTCATATTTCTAGGCTTTTCAGTAACGCAAAAATCGCACTTTTAGAACGTTTTTTGCTCCTGCACCCCCTTTGGGGTAGTGGCACCGACATAAAATATAGCCTATGTTCTAAGTTGGACTAACACCATCATTTTGATACCATTACTTTTGAAATCGATTTGGTATTTCCTGAGATTATGTAGAAACTACCATTTAGAACGTTTTTTAGAACGCTTTTTGTGCATTTTCACCCCTTTTAAATTTGGAATTGTTTAAGAACTGTTATTAGACATCATTTATATCTTATAAGTAGCTAATGTTCCAAATTTAATATTTCTAAACCCTTCAGTAACGCAAAAATCGCATTTTTAGAACGATTTTTGCTCCTGCAGCCCCTTTGGGGTAGTTGCACCGACATAAGATATAGCCTATGTTCTAAGTTGGACTAATACCATCATTTTGATACCATTACTTTTGAAATCGGTTCGGTAGTTCCTGAGCTTACCTCCGAAAAATAAACAATTTTTTCCTCTTTATAATAGGAGTATAGATTAGTATAGATTAACAATAAAACATCTATATATCTGTAATATATAAGACAGTTTTATTAACAATATTTGTCATCATACATACGTAAATAAATTTCTCCATAATATACATATATATACAGGAATGGGATCTTCTATACAGGGTCTTCCTTCTATTTATCGATCTAAAAATAATTCCTAGATAGTTTTAGAGGTAAACAGTGAAACCTCCCTGTGCGATCACCTCCATTAAGCGACCATGTCCTTGAACGACCATTTTTTCATGGAGAGAAATTTATTCACATAGGCTCAATACTAATTTTACCTCTGTTCAGAGATCACCCCAGTTGCACTCCCTCCATGAGCGACCAATTACTTTGAAGAAAATGAAACAAATTCCGTTTTTCGTGGTCGCTTGAAGAATGGTTTATTAGAATAATAATTCCGGAAAGCGCATTATTCATCAAACTTCTACACTAAGTTTAGAATTTTTATTTATTCCGTTTGCGTTTATATGTTTAAACCCCTTTGTGCTTTTTTACACAATGATTTTAACTCTGATGACAAAGTAAGGACGACGGTCAATAAACTCTCCTGCTTTATTCTATCAGGAAACTCCTCTCAAAGACATAGAAAAAATAATGAAATCGTTTTAACAGGAGCACATAATTCATTTATAAGTATGTAGCAATAAAACACCGTCATCGTTCTCAAGATAATCTTCCCGTGTAACTATTCTACTCACTAGATCATTATTATTATTTATCGATTATTTATCGATTTATTAATAAGTCATTATTTATCGATTATTATCATTTTGAAAATATTCATTTCCGCTCCATTCCGTTCCAACAGAGAACCTAATTGGTTTTGTTAAACCTGACAATATTATAATTTAATTTTCTTTTAGGCCTGTACCGTTTTAAAATAAGATAGTGAGCATTTATTTGCATTGTTTAATAGTATTAACCCGGGCTTTCATCCTTTTAAAATGCAAAATGCAAATAAAACTGATAAGTTTTAGGTAAGAAATGATATACATATCAATAGAGAAAATTAAATGTTAATAATATTTACATACAGAAAAAAAGTCCACTGGTTTAACGATTAATACAATAAGATATGAAATAATGATGTTTAAGGTAAATACCAATTATCATGGATGAAACAGTTTATTTCATAAAATATGTGTAGCAAGATTTAACACTATAACAAGAAACTCTATTATACTAAAAAAGTATCTATCTATCATTTAAAATAAACAGTCAAGTGCAAGTATCACTCGCACTCTGAGGGCCGACGATTTTTTTTAAAAATCATTATCAACAATGCTTTTATACTTCTGTTACGAAAGGTACCATCAGCGCTCCTCAACACTTTTGCTCAATGCCCACAAATCGAAATTTGTGTGTAACGGAAAAATGCGTTTTTCTCAAAAACTATGTGGCCTAGGGTAGTCTCTATAATTTTCTTGCAAGGTTTAAGTTAGCGTCTACTACTTCTGATTTTTTCATAATATTAGTTTAAGTACGTTCGGAAATAGAGGGGGGGGGGGCAACATTTTTGCACTACATTTTCGACGATATCTCTGAAACTATAATACCTAAAATTAAAATAAATGTAATTTTGAGTTCAGCGTTACGAAAGCTTTCAGACGATACCACACACACTATACTCAGAAAGTTTTTTTTTTCAAGTAACATAATTAGACCCTCTACATTTTTCCTAAATAGATTTGTGAATCTTTAATAATCTGTAAATATGTGGGTCAGCAGTATTTATTACTTCCCGCAATTTGACCTTTCCACGTTCCACAGTTTACGAGTAAAATGGCTGTGACAGACGGACAGACAGACACAGGATCTTATAATGGCCCCGTTTTTACTTTTTAAGTACGGAACTCTAAAAAAAAGACACAGTTTCGGTTTTTTTATGTCAGAAAGAACTTTTAGAACTTTTCCATTTTTGATGTGTCCAGCCATTGCTAATGTTTTGTTTGGCATTGCCAAGAAAGCAAACCACATTCATCAGCATTGAATATGTCTTCTTTCTTTTAATTCTCCAGCAAATCAGAAATCAGTCTTTTAAAGGAATATACAGTTTTCATATCAACATCATGAGATTCTCCACACAAAATTTTTTGAGAAATGTTATTTCTTTTCTTGAAAGATTCTAACCAGCCGTTAGAAGCAGTAAAATTTTCTACATTGAGTTTTTTGAAAGCTTTATTGATTCTTGTAGCAAGCGTGCAGAAACTCAAGCATTCATCCCACGCATTTTTTCAAACCATTCAACAGTTGATTGATTTACTTCAAAATAATCTGTTTCTCGAATTTTCCTACACCTAGACTCATTTTTATTTTATTAAAATCTTTGTAGATATTCGGATTTTCTTTTTAAAATTTTAAAATATTGCGCACACAAGTTTTATTAATTTGAAAATTTCCAGCTGTTGCTCTTTGACTATTTTTTTGAAAATTAATAACTTCAATTTTATTTTCTAAACACATTTCTTTATACTTTTTAGATATTTTAGATTTAGATTATTTATTCTCCATACTTTAAGAAGAAAAGATAACTGCATTAAAAATAAAAACTTGAAAAAACTACCAAAGCAATAAGAAAACTCCATAATTTGCTCCTGTAAAAAGAAAAAAAAATCATTTAGTTACTGAACTTCGAAAGGACTTGAAATAAAAGTTATTGAAAATAAAATCGTAAAATCATAGCAAAAGTCAATGTATTAATTTTTTAAACTCTGCACTAATTAACTAATGCAATTAACTTTCGTTTTGATATTTAAATTTTCACATTTTTACCTAATGTGAAAAAATAAATTTAGGAACATTAATTGTTACCATTTTTCAACAATTGAATTCTAGATTTAAGCATGACCTCCATTAAGAGACCACCTCTCGGAGCGACCAATTTTCATTGGAAAGGAACGTGGCCGCTTTAGTGAGGTTTTACTGTTTTTGCAGTTGCAAAAACATTTCATCCTATGAATGATTATTTTAGTCAAAATACCTATATTTTAAACGGTTACAAAAGTTATATTTTTATATTGTCTCTTGTTAATATATATTTTGAAAAACATTCTTCCTGTTCTAAGAAATGAAACAGACATTTGGAACTATGACTGTAAATCTTATGTATAACGGGTTGCGTTTGTGCGTATGTG
Organism: Maratus speciosus; assembly: GCA_963932465.1. Lineage (NCBI taxonomy): Eukaryota > Metazoa > Arthropoda > Arachnida > Araneae > Salticidae > Maratus > Maratus speciosus. The sequence goes on along the minus strand of OZ010800.1, from coordinate 257,264,010 downwards.
TGGCCCCAAAAGTTTCAATACAAACATTGAAAAGAGATAAAGCTCCATGACTAGCACAAATTGCCATAGTTTGCATGATAGTAATTCAAACGTTGAATATTTAGCTTTCTGCTTGTGATAAGCAACCTGTTTAATGAACTATGACTACGATAAATTAGATAATGACATTTAAGTACACTGCTCAAAACAATTAAAGGATATTTGAAGTTTTATATAAAATAAAGATATAAACGAATTTTTTTTTGCCGAAAATAGAAGAAGAGAATCACAAATGCAAATTTTTCTGGTTTTCAAACTGTGGAGTATGCAAATTTTGAGTTCGACGTCAAAAACGTCGCTTCAGCGGCAGCGAATGAAATTTGACTTTCAACTGGATAAAAGAGAATGAAGACAACGATGATCGGCATTCAGTGATTGCTTTGTTTCGATGAGTACGAAGTCTCAGCGAAGTCATTTGACAGATTCAGAAGCTTTGAGAATTGTTGGTAGGTTAGAAGGGGGCCAAACTCAAGGCGAAGTAGCGCAAGCCATTGGAGTGTCACAAAGTGTCATTTCCAGGATCTGGAACCGTTTTTTGAAGAGTGGATGTGCAGGCCGAAGACCAGGGCAAGGTCGTAGATGGGCAACAACGCCCAATGAAGATCGGTATTTAGCGTTAACAGCTCGGAGACACCGAACCATGAACGCTACTCTTCTCCAACAGCACCTTCGCTCGGCTACAGGCACCACGATTTCAACTCAGACTGTCCGAAACCGGCTCCATGCTGTAGGTTTGTATGCTCGCCGACCGATGGTATGTGTTAGATTAACATCAAGGCATCGTCGCGACCGCAGGGAGTGGGCAACCGAGCATGTCAACTGGAGGAGAAATGAATGGAGCAATATTCTGTTTTCTGGCGAGTCCCGTTTTTCTGTGCATCCACATAATAGGCGTATTTTCATCTGGAGGGACCGTGGCAGTAGGAATAATCCTGCGTTCGTGCACGAAAGTGTCAGATTTGGCGGTGGAGGAGTGTTGGTGTATGGTGGCATCTCCATTGACGGGCGCACTGACCTCTACATCATTCGAGATGGAGCTCTGACTGGTCGCCGATATAGGGATGAGATCCTCAGACTTATTGTAGTCCCTTACGCTGCAGAAATCGGAGATAACTTCATTTTAAAGGACGATAACTGCAGGCCACATCGTGCAAACCTGGTGGAGGATTTCCTTTTCGAGGAAGGAATCGTTCGAATGGAATGGCCAGCGTGTTCTCCAGACATGAATCCAATCGAGCACGTTTGGGACGATCTAGGAAGACGAGTTTTTGGCCGCCAACAACCCCCACAAACTCTCCAAGAACTGGAAAGAGCTCTTCTGGAAGAGTGGGGCAGAATACCCCAACTCGTCATTAATAGCTTCATCATTGAGTCCATGCCTCAAAGGTGTTCAACGTTGCTGGCCGCCCGTGGAAACCATACCCCCTATTGAAAATGATTTTCTTTGAAGAAAACACCTTTTCTTATTCTTTTTTTCTCATATGCCCAAATTGTGTTTTTTTCCTTTAGTACACAAATGCGCAATAAAATGCATTTTCTTTCTGCCAAACATGTGTAATTTATTCTCATACAACCTACTATGTCTGTCGACCATGTATCAACCAGCTAAACAGTTTACCAGATACAAAATCCACCTAAAACTGCAATATCCTTTAATTGTTTTGAGCAGTGTATTTTAAGATACTACTGTGACTGTAAACAAGCTAATAGACGCAAATGATGAATAGACACAAAAAGCCATTTTTAACAAAGCAAAATTACCTGCGATTTACTATTTGCCATTGGAACCATTATTAAAGATTATAATATAGCCCGTCAAAATGACTTGTTTGCATTTTCAAAAAAAAAAAAATATATAGCACTGCATTATATAAAGAATTGCGAAGCAATAAATTTTGTCTTATCTGACTAATAGGGTCGGGTGGAGTAAAGTAAAAACAGCCCATTTTTCATTGAAACTTAATTTCCAGAAAATTATTAATTGAATTGGTAAAATACTGACATAAAGTATGCAAATGAACTTCACTCACAAAATTTGAAGAAATATTTCACAAAAACATGCAAATTATAACTAATAATCATATTTTAAAACATATTGTCAATCAACTATTTTACCCCATAGTATGGGGTAAAATAAAAGACAATTCCAACAGAAAGTTTATTTGTTTTTAAAAATAACAATTATATAACTTAAATTTTAAAAAGTTGAACAGAGAATATCCAGATTTTTTTAAACATGCATAAAAGAAACATGTAATAAATTTTGATAATTAAAAATCATCTTTTATCACATAAGTAAATTGCAGCTATTAATAGCATTAACATTTTTTTTCTCAAATTCTATTATTAAATTACATCTTTTCCCCTCTAAAATACAAAATTTTATTTATTATAATAATGCATTGATATATGTAGTACACGGCATTATATATTCGTGATATTCTAATTTCATTTTATAAGAAATATTCATTTTTTTCCCAATGTCTTCACAATTCAAAGAACATTTTAAAAAGAAAATTTCATTTTTATTTTGTAACTACCGTCAGATGGCGCAACAGAGCATATAAACGTTTGTTTTAATATTTTAAACGTTCAAGACGAATTAATCAATTGTTTGTTTACTTTCATTTAGGGATAGATAGAGCTGCCAATCTAATTTTAACTGAAGTTATCGCAGCAGAATTTATAGATAATTGAATGTAAGACCTCTCTTAAATGCTAATTTATTTTGAATTATCTTTCTAAAAATGCAACTTTTGCGAATAGTGAAAAAGAAAGCACGTTTTAAGATTGAAAAAACAAATCAACAGTCACTCGTGATGCCACTTGTGCAACACAAATTCCAAATCCAGAAACAAATGTATGGCTCTTTGAACGAATCGTTAAAAAATACGGTCGACATCCGATTTTGTAAAAGCATAATAAAGCCTTTGAATAATTTGAAATACGTTTATTTTTAGAAAGGAAATGTTAATCCGGTACAAAATAATTCACAGGAATGAGCCACAGAATACAGCTATATTCACTGAACACTATGAAGCGTTCTCATTGGTCAGGAAATAGGTAGTCTCGGAAAAAAAGGGTAATTTTTCGCGATATTTTTTAACAGTGTATACTGAATTCAAATTTTAAATAAATGTAAACAAAAGTGAAAAACGTATTTCAGAATATTAATATGCTTTTACAAAATATTTTAAGAGCATTTAATGAATAGCTGAAAGAGTCATTCATTTGTTTTTGGATTTGTAATTTGTGCCTATGAATGGCAACGGTAATCGATTGCATACATGGGAAGCATCTGGTATCTGGTTATTTTTAAATTAGATCTTAAAGCGTTATAATTGTATACTTTAAGTAGTTTTAGAAAAATTGAAGAAAAATATGTTACACAACGAATAGAGAGAGTGATTAAATAAGGCAGTAACCAAATACGGCATTGGAATGCTTAAGCCTAACATGACCGCGTTTGGCTGATTTTAACGAAAGATTATCAGGAAACGGATGAGTTCAGTCCCGGAAGCGTTGTACACTTTGTGCCATTATATATATAATTAAATTGTGATAAATCGAATAGCATATCGTGGATGGACTACATACACAATATCTAGATTATTAGAGTTTTTGCACGATAGTATTTCCAAACAGGTTGCTAAAATAAATGACAATTAAAATAATAAAATAAATCAATTAAATGCAAAATGGGGATTTTTATATCCCCTGAAAGGAGGATAATTTAATTTCTATCCTAACGGATGTATCATATTGATTTCAAAGATGAATTACTCTGCAATAATGTGCAAGTTCCAGGAAAGACTTTTCGAAAAGAAAATATACTAATGTACTATTTATATATAAGATTCTTCGATTAATGACAGTAATATAAACGTTCATGCTTGAAAATGCTCATGAATAGTGTGTATTTATCATTCAGCGTTTTCTTTAATCATTTTTCAACTTAAGTTTCTACTTGTCTTGATCAACATGTGAGAAGCCAGATAACAAATATAATAGAAATGTAGTATTAAATTTTTAGAAGTATTAAAAAGAATACTGCGAAAACAAATCCTTCAACAGCTCATATACTAATCAACATCATATGTTTTGACATACAAATCATACATTAAGTAAAAATATCAGTATTGAATTTAAACATGCAATAATACTGACAATCTTCATATTTCTGATATGCAGTAATGCAAAATTATCAATAAATGTAATCAAATATTTAGTAGAATGACAAAACGCCTTTTTTATAAGTACAAATTCAATAAAATAATAGGAAGAAAGCTTGAAATAGTGATAGTGTTATACTTTGCTCATCAAGCTCTACTATTATTTCATTCCTCTAATTTCTCAATATTTATAATAACTCGAATTATCTTGAATATGAAATGCACAATAACACATACTAACCAGAAACTCAAAACAAATGTTCTGTAAGCTGACACAATAGTTATTAAAATTTATTTTATATATTAGCAGGCTTACAAATACATATAAAAACTACATTAACACTTCTATTTTCAGCCGCTTAGATAACCCTGAAATGGATTTGTCAAGAACGATTCCTGTTATTTGAGCAAGCGCAATATTAAAATGCTCTTTTGTCTCTAAACGAAGTAGGAAATCAGATTTGAATTTCTTTCATGCAAGGAGAACAGTGAGCGAAGACGATATAAAGGTGTAGTGTAAGATGAAAGAAATGGGGATTATGGTTCTGTAAACGAAGCATGTGCTCGAAACATGCTCCTGCCATTTGATAATTCCAAAATATTGTTTGTGTACTGATAATACAGCTCAATAATATAAATTATACTTCATTTCTTCAGCATAAGTTAATTAATTTATTTTTTGCTAAATTAGTATTAAGAAAAACATACCATCGTCAAAATTATTTCAATTAGTGATTTTTAATTACAATTTCAGATTAAAAGATTTGGCATGTACACTGGCCTCCAAAAGTTAAGGTACAGGGACTGGATGCTTTCGATTGCACACGTTTTGTCGAATATCTACCAAAATTATTAGCGAATTGTTCTTGAACTTCTTGGATAAAAAGAACATGTTTGATTTCATATTTCTTGGCGAAGATTTAGTCGGGAGGACAATTAAGGGAATAATAATAAATTTAATAATAAAATAATATTTGCAATCACCTATGTAACAGAAAATGCTGGAAATGGTTTGTCACTGTGTTAAATGACTATTTGGGTCTTGTTCAACGTTTGTCTGCATTTGTGTAAGCATAGCACTCATATTCGTGAAGATGTTATTGTGTCTGTGAAAAATTCAAAAGTTTTTTGCTTATAGCATACAGAGTTTTCAACGAAATTTAACACGAACTTTACGAAAACTTGCCAAATAATAGTAGCAACAGTATACTGCAATTAAAACATGAATATATTGAATATTTGATGAGATTTGGGTATTTTTATGAAATAAATTTTAACTGCGCATGCGTGGACGATGCTAAAATTTTTATTATATAATTTGGTAGTCAGCTATTTAGGGCAACTTATATAAAAAGTCCAGTCAAATATTGCGAAAATTCACAAAGATAGGGTCGATATAGTGAGTTGCTTCGTAAAAATAGCTTTATTATAAGGGATTTTCCACAACTTTTCAATCAGATCACTATATCTTTCCATGTTTTCAAAACATTTCACTGGGCATTTTATAGAAGTTGTCCAAGAATACTGACTACCAAATTATGAAATAAAAATTCTGAAATCTTCCGCGCATGCGCAGTTAAAAATTATCTCATAAAAATGCCCATATCTCATAAAATATTCAATATATTGATGTTTTAATTGCAGTATACTGTTTCTACTATTCTTTGGCAAGTTGTTGGAAAGCTGTCTTAAATTTGTTTGAAAACTCTGTATGCTATAAGCAAAAAACTTTTGAATTTTTCACAGACACAAAACGTTAACATCTTACGAATATGAGTGCTATGCTTACACAAATGCACACAAACGTTGAACAAGACCCAAATAGTCATTTAACACAGTGACAAACCATTTCCAGCATTTTCTGTTACATAGGTGATCGGAAATATTATTTTATTGTTAAATTTATTATTAGCCCCCTAATTGTCCTCCCGACTAAATCTTCACCAAGAAATATGAAATCAAACATTGTTCTTTTCATCCCAAAAGTTCAAGAACAATTCGCCAATAATTTTTGTAGATATTAGATAATACGTGTGCAATCGAAAGCATCCAGTCTCTGTACCTTAACTTTTGGAGGTCAGTGTAATTACTATGAATTTAAATTGAAATTATCTACAATTTTTGGTTTGTTTCTATAACTAAGCAATAAGGCAAATATAATTACAAATGTAGTAGATTATATTCCGTAAAAAAAGAGATAAAAATAGGAATAAGCTGAAACATTTAAATGAACAAATATGGAGTCATTTAATGTGATTGTAATGCTGTTAAATGTTTACATTTAGGAAAACTAATAAGTTTAATTCGAAAAGAGATTTTGCTACACAGGGTTTGCAATCATAAACAGTGGTCCCCATCCCGACTATAAAAAGAGAGTTTTTTATTTCTCCTAAAAATTTCTAAAAAATATTCTTTGACAATATCTGTCAGTTTATTGATATTATGAAATTTTTTGTGCGGAAACTCCTTTATCTTCAAGTTTTGACAGCAGCTGTCTGATGCAATTTTTTCTTAGTTTATAGAAAATTATGGTTTTACATTCGTCAGATATATCAGTGTCACGTTCTGAAAATGTTACATTGTCATATGTAAAATTCTTTTGTTTTAATATTAACTCATTCTTTATTTAATATCACATTTTAAGTGTTTATTATATTCTGAAACATAAATGTTTTTCATACCCTTTAGAAGTGCTTTTAGAAATTAAAATGACGTTACGTACATATACTTTAAACAGCTTAATTTGTGTTATATATGGGCTTAGTTAATTTTTTTTTAGTATCATATTTTGCATAATCAGCAAGTTGTGATAGAGGAATCGTAGTAGGTATAAAGGTTTGAGTTGATTTTTGACGGCCGATTATCTACTCGAGGGATATAGGCCCGAGGGGGAGTGCCCTCTGTGGGGGGTCTTTCTAAGGGAACCTAACCTGTATTTACGCATGGAAATCCAAGGTTTCGAAGAAAACTACGAAAACTCCGAAACGGTTAGGCCGACGGGCGCGATTGGGTTCGAACCCAGCACCTCCTGCCTACCAGCTTCGAGAGCAGAACCTCTCAGCCACTGGTGGGGAAGTAGGTAAGAAGGAGTTTTAAGGAACTTTCTTAAGAAAAACAGAAATATTTTCAACAAAATTACGCAAAATAATGAAATTCTTCTTTATTTTTTTCTGAATGCTAACAATGAAAACTAAAATACAGGATTTGTATGAAGGATTGGAGTATCATTTATAACATTATATATAAATAATTTTATTGATGGCGTCTATTTTTTTCACGTGTGCAGTCATACAGAGGCAAACATACATATACATTAATTGACTAAATAGTGCGTGATCCTCAATTAGCTCTATCAAATTTGATAATTCTGTAAAAATTCCTACGTATCAGCCACGTTACTAGATTATTAATTTTATTTAACCACGGTAGAACTAATCATGAACAAGTGAAAAAAAATTCTTTTGCGGTTTTTCTCAGCAATTATTGGGAACGTATGAAGTAACTTTTAAAGGGGATATCTAATCCGTGTTTTTTGTTGATATTTAAATTATTTATTGATATAATATTTGTGATAAATACATTTAAATACTTAAGTTGTTTAATACAAAAAAAAAATTCATTTTACATAAAATTATCTACATCGTGAAAAAACGGAGAAATATTTTTAATATAACAAAATGCATTTTAAAATTGCAATGCAATCTTACCACTGTATACCATTACTGAAAAACTTTCCGTACATTCAAAAATCGTCACATAACCAATAGGGTGGTGCAAAAAAAGTCAAGTTGATTTTTCCGAGTTGCTATAGTGCGGAAAAGTTGCGATTGGTAAATACAAGAAAAACAAAAAAAAAATCATTTAAATCGGACTTTATCTTCCGATCCCGCAAACCGCCTAAAAATTTAAAAAAATAGAAATTTTCCGATTTTTCCAGAATTTTTTTATTTTTTTACGTATATATATTTTTTATCGCTATAGTGAAAAATATTTGCAGATTGTAATGTTTAATAATAATAAAAATAAACAGTTGCGTTTAAAGAATAGCTTCCGATCACGCAAGCTCAATAAAAATCGGCAAAAATTCAATTTTCAGTGATTTTGATGAATAAAGAAAATAATCACCTGAGATCAGTTTGCGTTCCAACATTAACATTTGCATATAAATTGTACAATGTACATCTCTTTGCTTGTTTAGATATTTGATAATGATTAAACAAACCAGAACTCACCACGGGAAGGTAGCTGCACTTCGATTTCAAACCACAACCTATCCTCCATCCAACCAATGAGGGTGTTTGCTATTTACATTACTTACATACATAATTTTTTATAATAGAATCAAAACACTGTGTTAAAAAACTAGTGTCGTGACAGTATAACATATACAATTTGTTATGTCATCTGTTTAAGTTTGACTTTTAGACGCAACTTTGTACTGCGATTTGGTGGTAATGTCTGGTATTATGGACATTGATTTCAGTGTGGCCCTGATGCTTTCTTGATTGGGGCCCACATACCTTAAATGATGCTTCCGTTACAGATTTAATGCACCGCTGGACATCTTACGTGTGGTTGTGAAACTTTTTATCATCCCAGACTGAGATATGAACTGATTGAACGAAGAAATGTATTTCTTCATGGCTTAATCTCCGAAAAAGCGGTGGAAATGTTAATTTTGCTACATTGCAATCAATTAATTCTGGATTGTAGGAGTGATAAAGATTCAGATGTCTTTACCCTTTGAAACATTCTGCCTGGCTTTTCACAGCCCTACCTCTCTTATGTGCCTCCTCTTATAAAATACCATTGCCATCCATACCATACCATTGGTTCTCCGGGTGAGCAAAGAACGAGTTTCGTTCAGTTTCAAAGACTACACTTTCTTCAGGTTGTCACGAAAGTATCGAGATGTTTCAATTGCTCTGTACAGATGAAGAGGCCCGTCTGTAATGTACTTACAGCATTTTATTTCAAAACAAACTGGCAAGCAAGATTTTAAAATAAATGTCAATATGGCTTTAAGGCATCCGATGGGTTTTCCACGCTCGCGTAAAGTCGAAGGGCTCTATTTGCACAAGTGAGCAATCTGGCATGTGAAATTGGGCCGGAGTCACACTTTAATAAGTCATTTGGAAAATTGTAACTGTTAATTGCTTGACTTACGCCAAGAAGATATCTTTGGCCCTTGCTCAAAAGTTGCCTGTCCACTTCTGGAATTTCACAATCAGTCAATTAAAAATTTATCACCGAGAGCTTTACACAACAATGATATTGTGTCCAAATGGTGTACTAAATAATCTTGGGTCAGTAGTTTCAACATTCAAATGCTGAAAAAGATGGCGGGAAGGTAATTCAACAAAATGGAATAAACAAACAACCCACTGCATTGGTCGTCAGAGATAAACTTCAAGTTTTCTGATAGCACCACCTTTCTATCCAGTATTGGTATTTGTACCATCACTGCCTACCAAATCTAAGTATTCTAGTGAAACCCCTTGTTCAGTAAGGCATGATACTGTGAAAGCTACAATGTCCTTAGCAGGCCCGGAGTTTGGAGGCACATGACCTAAATAAACTGAGTCACGTTCTTTTATGACAGGAAAGTGTTCCTCTTTAATAGTTTGACGAACCTGTTTAGATGCAAAACTTTCTTTAACTCTGGTATTGTCCTTTCTTCCGTCAAAATAGTATATGCCATGTAGTTCATCTGAATCCAGTTGACTTTTCTGTAAATTTTATGGAGTTAGGTGAGACTAGGTGGGAGCGCGTACGCCGACTTCAGCGCTGTTTTTCAACGTGGCTAACGGCAGTTGGGTGCACTACTAAATTTTTCAGACCTGAAACGAACTCTTCGTGGTAAGTTCTAGGTTGTTTAAAAATAACTTAATATGCTCAATAGTATCAATTAACATTTAAATCTTAACCTGAGACTGCAAACTGACCTCAGTTGATTATATAATTAATGCATGAAAATCACTCAAAATTGAAGTTTTGCCGATTTTTATTGAGCTTGCGCGATCGGAAGATATTCTCTAAACACAATTATTATTATTATTATTATTAAACAGTACAAACTGCAAATATTTTTTCCTATAGCGATAAAAAATATATAAACGTAAAAAAAAAAGAAAAATTCTGAAAAAATCGGAAATTTTCATTTTTTTGGAATTTTTAAGCGGTTTGCGGGATCGGAAGATAAAGTCCGATTTGAAGAATTTTTTTTTTGTTTTTTTTTGTATTTACCAATCGCAACTTTTCCGCACTATAGCGACTCGGAAATATCAACTTGACTTTTTTCGCACCACCCTAATAACCAACTAGAATCGTCTAAAAAATGGAGATTTGTAATTATTTGAAAATATTAAAAAATATATAATGAAAATATTTTCCTACTGTTGTCTCAGACAATTTTAAAAATACATGTTTAGTTATTTTGGAGAACTTTTCTTTTCTGTGGTTTTTAATGTATCGTTTTTTTAAAAGAATTATGTACAGTCGTGGAAAAAAAAAGTAAACACCCCCTACTAAGTCCTCAACAAATTATCGTAGAAGAAAGTTACTGGTAAAAAACGATTGGAAATACAGTCTACTTTTAAATGATGTATATAAGGGACCATCTATATATGAAAACGAACGCAATTTTAATTTTTTTCAATGGCAATAACCAATTTTAACAACATATTTCAAATCTTCGTTTCAAACTATGCCTAGACACCAAATTTCAAGTCATTTGAATGATAAGTTTTTGAATTATAAACATTCAAACTTTAGTGCTTCTAATGTTAAATTACATTTTCGTATATTCATTAATATCTCCTGAAATTATACTCCTAACGTGTTAATTTTTTATGTAGCAATAATACTAAAATACCCAAATATAAATACGTTGAATTTGTAATTTTTATAATTTTATGATATGAATTATGAAATTAATATTCGAAAAAATTATGAATTGCAACCTACAATTTTTTTCATGGATTTAGATTTATTACGTCTTGCTTTATGGAAATCCAAAATTTCACATTTTTCTTCCAAGTAGTTTTCAAATTATGCTTAAAAAACGGCAAAATGATGGTTTAAGGGGCCGTGTATGATAGAAGTAACTAGATATTTTGGAATTTCTTATGCTATCATATAATCTAGCAGTCTTCAATGAGTGGCGCTTAAAATCCCTTGATCAAGAAGGAGGCTCTCTCGGTCAACAATCGAGTGCTGAACTTCAATTTGGATACAGCCCCTGAAATACGCTCGTTTTAAAATAATTAATTTCTCGGAAACTTATCGTACGAATTGCTTAAAAATTTGTTTTTAGCGTAATTGAAAGGTGTAGAGTTCATTTATGCTTTCAGAATTGTTTACTTCTATTGAAAAAGACAAAGTTATGGTTCGTTTTAATACGTAGATGTCCCCCTAAGCAAGTTTTATACACATCATTTAAAAGTAGACTTTATTTCCAATCATGTGGTACCAGTAACGTTTTTCTACGATAATTTTTTACAGAGTTAGTAAGGGGTGTTTACTTTTTTTTCCACGAATGTACATAAGAGTTACCTGAGCGTAATGCATGCAAATACGAGATTATGCGGAATTTTTAAATACATACCTTTCACATCTGAAAAATTAGAACATTTTTTGCAGCGAATGGCATTTTAAAAATAGACTTTCAATTTCATAACAGATATTTGTGTTTTATGACTTTAACTTTCTACGAGTTTACCTTCTGTAATTAGTGGAAAAAACACATTATTTATTATTAGTTAATACGAATCATTTTTTTTAATTTTTCTTGAAATTTGAATTATTTTAAGGATGTAAATGAAATACTTTCAATCTATCGCAAAATAAATTTTCTTTAAAGGAGAATAATGTACACTCTTGAAAAGAGAATTCTGAAATGGAATGTAAACATATATTATATAAAACGTATACAGTAAATACATATTTAAAAAATATTTTTCATTCTGAATCGATTTCGAAAATGTAATATGAAAACAAACCGGTGTATTAAACAATTCACATCAATTTTTTTTCATCCGAATGAATTTAAAATAGGAGTTCAAATCAGTAAGCAGGTCACAAAAGCCAATGGAAAAAGGGGAAACCAAGATACTTACTTAAAAGGCGTGTTTATTTATCTATATAATATACAATCGTCATTTACATTGATGCATTTGTCCTATCTCTTTATGAGTTTTCTAATACCTGCTGCATAAAAGTATTTGAACTGCACTCTCAGTCACCTTTGTACCTCACATTCAACGCCTTTATCAGTCGGCTGTAGGCTAAACCGTGTGAGCACACTGTTGTAGTTGCAGTCTATTGTATGTTATTGTCCTATCAGCTCTAACCATTTGCTCACCATACGCGCTGTGTGTGGGTATTCTGTCTGAATCTGAACAGGTCAACAACTTTCGAACGCCCCTGCTGGTCTTGTACAACTGCTGTCTCATTAATTCAAAATTGACAGACTTACATTTGGACGGTGCTGCCACCTATTGTCATATTTGGAAAGAATTTACTACTAATTTCCAACCTCTCATATTGCTTTGTGACCTACTTACTGACTTTGCCTCTTAAATCTTACGATATATAAGTTTATATTATTAGGATTTATAACATTTCGTAGGATGCATTTCTTCGGGACGTACATGGTTATAAGCAGTTAATGGCTGAAATTTTATTTTATTAATAATACATAGGGACAGCGGATTAAATATTTATATATTTCATTCCTTTATATGAATTTCGCACTATAGTATTGTTTTCTTTTTTTAAATATTTATGGGGTATTTTTTGTCGTTTTTTGGCATACGTTTTCGAAACAGGAACTGAAAGGAATTCCTCACGATTATGTACGTCGAGTCGTGAAAAATGTTTTTTTTTTTTTTTTTTTTTTTTTTTTTTTTTTTTAAGTCGTAGCTTAGTGCAAGATAATATGATAAATTGCGTGATCCTTTCTATTCGATATATATAATTCCACAATACATTTTTTAAAGAATCACTTGATTTATTTGCAGACAATTCTCACTGACTTAAATTTCATCAAGAAAAATTTAACAATTGTTACATTAATTAATGGCAGAGGAAAAGGTGTAAAAACGGGAGTATATGTAAATATAGACACCCCTCTCCAAGTGGCTATAGGATGTGTTAAAGATTGGCGGCCAAGTTCCTGATCTTTGAAATTTATGGTTTAGTGATTCGAGGACAATATAGCAAACAACTTATGTATGCCATTTACTAATTTATTTGATTATACGTAAAACAAAAATTACATTTTACTTTTGTTTATTAAAACCAAGTGAGATTTTAAAAACTTTTAAATGGTTTATTCTAAGAGATTTTGGTAAATCCAGATTACATTACAACTCTTAAAATCTCTTCTCGATACTAAGAAACATATTTAAAAATATATAAATAAACAATGCGAAAAAATGAACTTTGTCTTTATTCTATTATAAATGTTTAACTATGCTTGAATTAAAATTTCATAACGATGCATAATATTAAGCGTTATTTTTTTTAAGGGAATAAAAAATTATTTTTATAACAATTTAAACCATAAAATATTTAACGAATATTTATTTATTCAGTGATGAACTTTAGAACTCTTTGCAAGTATATGATATATATATATATATATATATATATATATATATATATATATATATATATATATATATATGTGTGTGTGTGTGTGTGTGTGTGTGTGTGTAGGTAAATGGTTGAAAAATTAAAATTTTACATAATTAAAATAATCAGCATTATTCATTATCATTATCATCAGCATTCAATGTAGTAATAATTATTCAGCTGGAAGAAGTAAAATGTTTATGTAGATATATGTCAATCTCCTAAAAATATAGATAAAAATGATATATTATCTATTAAATACAAAATCTATTTCTAAACACCATTTTATAAAATAAAAACAAATGTCCTATTAAACAGTGATAGAAAAGCATCAGACCTAATATTTAAAATTTTTCAGTTCAGTAATTTCGCAGAATTTGTTTAGAAAAGTATGTTTTTTTTTTTTTTTTTTTTTTTGATAAAATTTTATAAGTGGATATTTCCGCAGAGGTAAAAAAAAAAAATCTGAAAAGAGACTTTTTATTTTTTTTTTTTTTTCAATAAAAAATCTATTTCTAAGTATTATTTCATAAAACAAAATCTATTAAACAGGGATATAAAAGTGTCAATCCAATATTTTAGATTTTTCAGTTGAAAAAATTCGAAAAAATTGATAAAAAAGTCCTTTACTGATATAATTTTATGAGTGGTTTATTTTGTAGAGGGTAAAAATAAAAGCAGAATTTGTGGATTTGTATATGATTCAAATACCTTATAAGAAAAGCTAATTAAATATATATGAAGATATGATTATGAAGCTATTTCAAAAAATAAAAAAAAAAATAATAAAGTAAAAAGAAAAGCTTAAAAAATAACTGAAATAGTAAAACTAAAAAATACAATTTTTTCTCTGTGACGAAATGATTGAGAACAAGGAAAACTTTTAATCGTTTAAAGAATCTTAATATATAATATTTGTTGAAATAAAGTAATTACTTTCGGTTTTTGCGCACGTTTTATAACCATTTTTCGGTGCCAAAATTCGAGGGTGCAAAAAATGAGCAGATTATTTTTTACAATTATTTATACTTATCAAATGTCCTCGAACAAGAGCTTAGAGAAATTAATTAAACGTATCACTTTAAGATAATTATAACATAAAAGAATATTAATTTTGTAAAAAAACAATTGCAGATACATCAGTTATTTAAGTGGCATTTTTAAAAAGGTTGAGGCGAGTCAATTTTTTTTTTTGGAATATTCCAGCATGATAATAATAAAATATGTAAACTAACAAGGGAACCACTTTTGGTGTTGCTCGCACCTAGTATTGAGACCTGGTGCATTTTAAAGCCCTATATTATGAAGTTTGAGAATCGATAAATTTTTTCTGTTAAAATAATATTTTTTGATTTTACAGCAGCATAACTTTCTGAAAATGCAATTTTCGAGACCACTTATCGAACTATTAACATTGAATTTTTTTAAAGAAAAGCATTTAAAAAAATTAGTTAATAATAAGTATAAAATATTGAAAAAAGTTTGAAAATTCCTTCAAAAACCCACGAATTTGATTTTGAAAATTTTCAACTTTATATTCACATTTTTGGCGGGGAAACAGTTAGAGTTTATTTTCAAAAGTAGTGCTTTCCGGCAACCCTAGCTAAATGTCATAGCTGAATTTATAATAGTTAGAAATTGCAATGTCCGACATATTTCGCCACAGTAATTTATCTAAATTGTGTAAAAATATTAATTTACTTTATGATTACTTTTACCGAAGGACCATTTAATACAGCAACATTTCATTTTAAACATTCGAAACTTTATTTTATTCGATTTCAAAAGAAAATAGTTTGCTTATTTTGTATTTCACTAAAAAATAGTTTTCAATGATCTTCGAAGTTTTTATAGAATTATATTTATTACTTATATATTTATCATCTGCATAGAAAAAAAAATTAAAACCGAATATTTGTTTCTTATGCTACCAATTATTAAAAAAAAATCGCAATCTCATATAATTCTAGTAATATGTTCTGTACATTTTCTCTTTGGATAAAGCGAGCGGAAAAATTGTAGCGCCATATTTGGTGACTTAACTCACTTTTGGCGTGAAATAAACAAATAAATATGCAGTAATAAAAAATTAAAAGTATAAAAAAGTATATAAAATATTATTTTAACTGAGAAATTTTTTCGGTTCTCTAACTTTTATGTATATGGCTACAAAACGCAGCAGGTCTTGATGCTAGGTGCGAGCAACACCAAAAGTGGTTCCCTTGAAATTCAGAGAGAGCTTATTGGTACAATTTAAATATTCAATTGCTATGCTGTTCCGTAAAGTGCATGTTCTGCATGTAAAGTCTACGTAAAAGATTTTAAAGTCATTATACTTTTAATGCACGAACTTAGTCAGATTAATTAAAATTCGTATAATGCACAATCTAAACGTACAAAATTGCTTTTAGGTGCCTATATATATATATATATATATATATATATATATATATATAATATAAATTATTTAAAATACATTAAAATACTTTAAAAATATATTAAAAATCAAATTAAAATTCCAAAACGTTTTCGGCCAACTTCACACGGTCATTAAATAAAGCACTGGCTATGATCGTGTGAAATTAGCCGAAAACGTTTTGGGATTTTGATTTTTAATGTATTTTAAAAGTATTTTAATGCGTTTTAATTCATTTTAAATAATTTTATATTATATATGTGCATCTAGAAGCAATTTTATTCTGTTTTATTTGCGCTTTATAGAATTTTAACTATTTAAAAAACGAGAATTTAGCACTAGTATTTTAACATTTCAGTATTTGACAGATTAATTTTTGAAAGTAAGTACTAATGTATCAAAAATCTGTTGATTCAGCATTCTTGGTCAAAATATCTCCTACACTCTTGGACTGTGTGAAAATAGAAAATCGCAGAATACAAACGCCAAGAACAGAGTACACTCCTTTGAATACATAGAAACAAACTCAAAACTGTGTTAAATCTGATTATAAGATAATAATTACTAAGACATTGGTGGTTAGAGTAATTTGAAATCTTGCTTATATATTTCAGACATTCTTATAGATGTTCCAGAAAAAATCTCACGTTTTTAACACTTTCCAACAAAGTTGAAAAGTGTTTAATCATTCAGTTTGTCTGTGAATCTGTGCGTCTGGCCGTCTGTCAACGCTCTAACACCTGTAAATATACTAGGATTTTCATGCAATTGATAAAGGTTATTTAGGGTCACCAAAGCCTGTTTGGTATTGTATAGGAAGTATGTAGGATTAATAGTTCATTTATATGGGAACTCGAAGGAATTCCATTACGTTATGGTATACAGGAAAACATCATTTGCAGAGTATTTAAATGTTATTATGATATTTCAAATGTATTGAAACTGATATAAATCACTGAATTTCACTACGATCAAGTTAGAACAGAGTATTCACAGCATTTGTCGTTCATTTACAGGAACACACAAAATAAATCGATACGTTTGAGTAATAATTGCAGTAGTGTACGGTTTTAAATTCAGTATGCGCTTTTGAATTTAATTCATTTTTTCCTTGTTACTCATTATATATAAATTCTATACCTCATATACAGGGCTGCACAAAAGCATTCACGTACCATTCTCCTTATTAGAGGAAATTGCTGAAGGGGAACTATCAACTGGAGTATATGTATTTATTAAGTTAACTAAATTTTGGCATGCATGTATTTAATAGATAGAAATATGTATATGATATACTGCTATATATGAGGACTGCTGAAAAAAATTCCCATAATTTTCCGATTGTAGATGAGAACCGCTGAAATTGGATTTTAAAATGTGTTATGCGTTTTCAAATGGTTGAAATAGATGTAATAATTTCCAAATGGTGGAATTAGATGTAACAATTTTATTTTTTAAACGCTGCAGTTTTGTTACACTATTCTGAATATGTTGGAAATTGTTTCATAATCTATGCTTGACGCATGATTTTTTGTTTCTTGTTTTAACCAAAATTTACTTTAAAAAATACGTATGCAAGAATTATCAAAATATATATATTTTAAATTTTCTGTCAAAAGTACAGCATACGGAAATTATTCGGAGGTGGAAATTATACGAATAAATTCGCCTGAATCACAAAATATTTTTTTTCCTTGAAATTTCAGTATATTCAAACAAGTTCATTATGCTGTCGTTAAATTGTTTGTAATTAAGTGCTTTCTACCATATAAACTTATGAGTATCCTCCAAAAGTTTTGCCCTAATTAAAAAAGAACATATAAAACTGCTTAATATATAAAATAATTATTAATATAATTACGTAATAAAAAGTTTAAATCATTTCAGTAGTTTTTGTAGACGCTCAATTTTAAGTTACGTCCACTTTTCACGATTAAAGACACACAAATATATTACATATTACTATCTTGTATTTGTGAAATAAACATTTGTTTTCTGAAAGCAGGGCAATTTTATACGATTTATAATTTTCTAACAGAGTGAAAAGTGTTCACAACAAGATTTGAACCAGGCACTCCTTGGCATAAGCAGCCGATTCTTTGATAACTGAGCTATTGCGGACAAATATAGCCGACATACAATTCACAAAGTAACCTTAGTGAATATGACACCTGGTATGATATTTGAATCGGCTCGACAGAATAATAAGGTAATGGAACTTCAAAAAATGTTGAACAGTAATTACACTTAATTAATTTTAACAAAACTATTCAAATTGGTAAATAAATCTTACGTGTTGTAATTTTCCAACTGAGTGAAAAAGTTTCCTAGCCGAGATTAGAACCAGAAATGCTTTGGCATAAGCTGCCAATGCTCAGTCAACTGAGCTATCGTGGACTAATTTGGCGGGCCTGAATAGGACATATTCTCAGATATCTTAACACTAGAATGACGGACGGGATAAATGTGGCCCCTATCGCTACGTGCGACTTTGTAATTTCTATATTAATGAACTAAGTATTCCGATATTTCATGACACTTATTTATTTGGAAACTGTCACTATATATGAAGAAAAAATCCCAAATTCCTTAGAATCACCGATTTCAAACAATATGCATAGAAAGACGGTAAGGGCTAAATTGGTCCTTATTTAAATCCCCTCCTGTCGCATTTGCATCGGACTGCTTCATTCTTGGAATGACCTTGTATATGACATTCCCAGTTGTTCACATCCATCTCCCCCATTTACATCCTGTTTACATTTCGCCACTTCTAAAATGGGTCTTGCCGGTATATGGACTCGACTGATTGACGCGTGTGAAGATATAACGTAGTGACCAGCAGAATACAAACATATTGTCGGTTCCTGTAGTGGCAAAGAATAGAAGAGAATGTTCTTAAACCTGATCTCACTCACGAAGAGATTTTGAATTTATTACAATGATGAGATGAAATGAAGTCTGGTGACAGTGATGCCATCAGTTTGGATGAAGATAAAGAATACATTCGTCCAAAATAAGACACGAATTTCTGTGCAAAGTTCTCAAGAATGTAGTAATGGGATTAAGATAAAAAATTCTTGTGAAAAACAGAAAAAAGAATCCGTATATCTGATAATTGTGTATCATCTAAATTACAGTCAGCAGAAAGCAGAGTTATTTCTGAAAGTGATTTCGATGGCGATTTCTCAAAAAATATTTCTCAGCCTACGGTGCAGCTCGAGAACGAACGCTTTCTCAAAGGCGTGTTCAAAACCTTCCTCGGAAAGCATATATTGGTCTTCATGGTCCACCTTTAATTGGACACGAAGAAACTGCCGTCGGCGCGACATTTGTAATGTGATTGCACATTCTGCAACTAAAGGACGTTATGTAACAGAATGTTTTGCGGGAATATCAAGGGTCGACCTCATAAGCAAAAGGGAATATAAATGCATATAATTTAACGTAGTGCGTGGCGTCTAATATTCAGTTATAAAATTTTCCGCCATATAAAACAATTTACCGAAGGAGATGCTCGCCGTAAACTTGGAAATGGCACATCGACAGTAACATTAGATGAATTTGTCACTGTGTTTTCGACTGAGTATACAAGAAGAGCATACGGCGGAAAGAATTGTCCATTAAATACATTATGGTCATCAGTTTGTGAAACGCCATTTATTTCCCAAAATATGCCAAGGGATCGCTTCAGAGATATCATTCGATTTTTTCGTTTCGGTTTGGAAACAGAAAGATCAGAGAGATTGAAGACGGATAAGTTCACATTAGCATCGGCATTGTGTGATTCGTTATTTGAAAACTATGCAGCATGCTACAAATCAGGAGAAAATCTGACCGTTGATGAACAATTTTTGAAATAAAAATACAGGTGTCCTTTTACTCAGTACATTCCAAATAAACTGTGCAAGTTTGGTATAAAATTTTGCTATTTATCTTTGTAGATTTGAAATATATCTTCAATGGATTTCCATATATTGATCAGGATACCAATAGACCTGCAGATCAAGCTGTTCATGAACATGTAGTTATGAGACTCACTCAGGGATATTTAGGGAAAGGTAGAAAAGTCACTAATGGTCTGATACAAAATTCACTCCATCACGATGTTACCATTGACAATAATGAGAAAAAGACAACCGAGACAGTCCAGTTTTATAAAAAGACAAATGATGGAATGGATATTGTAGACCATATGGTACACATAGACCAATGGTATTGTAGAGCAAATCTGGAACACGTCGTTGGCATACGCACGTCTTTCATAATATTTTAGATATGTCTGCTCAAAATACTTGGATTCTATATAAAAAGTGACAGGAAAGGAGAAACTTAGGGATAATTTTATTCTGGAACTGAGTAGAGAATCGGTCTTCATATACGACATGTCGAGACGATACAGTATCTATGTGATTCCAACAAATGATATAAAAGACATCAGAGGAATGAAAGTATCCAAATGCAATGTTAAACAAGCTGCAAAAGAAATCATAGAAGGAACCCTTTTCTCGAATGTAAAACACTAGTTTGAGGCAAATGCAGATCTACCAAAGATCGATGAACTGATTGTTTTAAGAAAATATAAAGTGTAAAATTTAAAGAAATTCAGGTCAGTAGAAAATTTATTTGTGTTTTCTATAATCTTCTTCATTTTTGTTCTTATTACTTAGCATTTACCTTAGTCGATGGGTCAAGAAACATTGCAGGCCTTATTGACCTTTCCGTCTTTCTACACTGTAAAAAAAAAAATCTTTAAAGTTACTAAAGTTTTTCTAGGAAACTTGGATTCCTAGAACTTTTTATGTAACGGCAACAACGAAAATTCCTGTAACAGCGTCTTTTACAGGAATTTTTCTTGTTGCCGTTATATAAAATGTTATAGGAATCCCAGTTTCCTAGAAAAACTTTATTAACTTTACAGATTTCTTTTACAGTGTAGATATAAGACACGTTGCCGTCTTTCTAGTGTTAATCAGCTCAACAGAATAAATCACAGGTATTGGAACTGTGCGATATGTGAATTTATATTCCCATTTTTGGAATTCTTTACGTTTCTTGGAGTTCCATTACCTCGAATTCTGGTATGGACACTTTTCATTCAGTTTGAAAATTACAACTCGTATGATTTACTTACAAATTAGAATAATTGTGCTAACATTAATCAAGAACTGTGATCTTATTGCGATTGACTGCAATAAGTAACTCTTTTACTTCAAAAATAAAATAAACTGCATAAATAAAAAAACACCCCAAATAAGTTTCTTGACAAAAAAACGAAAAAGAATGTTTTACGAAAAATTTAATTTAGATAAAAATATTTATATTTAAAGACATAATAATGCAATTTTACTATGTATTTAAAAAAATTTTCTCTAACAAACAATGTATATAATACAGAAGGCATTGTTGTCAAATGTAGAAAACTTAAACTAAAATATTATGAGAGCATTTTTAGCTTCGGTAAACAAAGATCATTTTTTAAAGATTTCTTTCTTTAGAAAACTTCGTAAATGGCATGATTAAAAGAGATAAAACACGTGAATTACTTTTTTGGTAGTTTAAATAGTATGGAATTTATGAGATAGGTGATTTTTAAGGTTAATTAAATGAACTTGATAATATCTTATATATTTCATACTTAAATTTATTTGTCTAAAGGGATAAAAGTCGCAATGATTTGTAACTTATCTACAAAATATCAACAATTACAATTTTATTGATAAAAAGAAATTGGTAAATTATTGAAACAATTGCTCTGATATTTTTGGTAAACTGTAAAAATGTATAACTAAAGCAGATATTATGATTATTATGATGAAATAGTCATGCCATTAGTTTTCAAAAGGTGTCACTTTCTAAAATTTTATTCTGTACCTGAGTCCCGTAAGTTAGATTTGAGAAAAATCCTTTATGTTCTGACGATTAGAGCAGTGAAAATTCTATTCTTTCATTAACAAATTGTGTCTCTATGTATATGTGAGGAAATTCATTCACATCACAAACTGTTGGTGGAAACAGATATCTGTTTCCAAGCGAGCATAAAATAGATTTCATGTATTAAAAGAAATCCTCTGATAAGTAATAGCAGTCATTTTGAATATAGAATTATACCATATGATGAAAACCTTCTAATTCATCAAAATCTACGAAACTCGATGATAAGTAAATCCACGTAACATTTCAATATGCAAAATTTAAAAAATTGAGATTTTTGAAATAATACGGAAGATATGCGCCGGAGAATTATATGATGTCTGCCACAGTTTTCTAGGAGGGTTTTAGAATTAGCGTGCACAAAAACAAAGTGGATCAACGAAATAGTTGATTGAACTGAAATTCCAGCAAATCAGCGAACAAGAGGTCTCTTAATTGCCGTGTATATGAGGAAAACTGTAAATAACGGGAAAACGTTCAGAACACGTGTTAAAAAAACTGCGGCATTGGAAAGAAAAGAAATTTCTCGAAATTGTTGATTTTAATACTGAAAAATGAAATACAATTAGTAGAATTGAGAAATTTTAAGGTGGCAAATCGAAAAAATTGTAATTATGTGCGAAAAATAGATTATTGGATAAAAAAAAATATCATTTTTTTAATATTTCATTTGAAATAATTTATTGTCATTTTCCATCTTAGTGTTTATTACTTTCTTCTATCTTCAATAGAAGAAAGTATTGTAATCGAAATTTTTTTCGACTTCCGGTTTTCGACGAATTTGCATGTTTTAGGGGTCAGAGATTCCAAAAAACATGTTTATAGAAAATGTCTGTCTGTCTGTGTGTCCGTCTGTCCGTCTGTCTGTCGCCATTATACCATCAAAAAGTGATTGAAGTTATGTATAGAATTAAACCAAAATTTTATTATAAGTTTTTGGATATGACAAGCAGGTCCTCCCTGAATTTGGAAAAAAAATTGCCGGTAGGGGGCGCTGTAAATGTGTTTTTTGTGCTATTTTGAATATTGTACCATCGAAAAGTGCATGAAGTTATGCATAGAATTGAACCAAATTTTTAGTTTAAGTTTTTGGCTATGGCAAGCAGGTCCTCCCTGAATTAGAAAAAAAACGCCGGTAGGGGCTCTGTAATAGCGATTTTTGTGCGATTTTGAATATTGTACCGTCCAAAAGTGTATGAAGTTATGCATAGAATTAAACCAAATTTTTATTTTAAGTTTTTGGCTATGGCAAGCAGGTCCTCCCTGAATTTGGAAAAAATTCGCCTGTAGGGTGCACTGTAATAGCAATTTTTGTGCGATTTTGAATATTGTACCGTCCAAAAATGTATGAAGTTATGCATAGAATTAAACCAAATTTTTATTTTAAGTTTTTGGATATGGCAAGCAGGTCCTCCATGAATTTGCAAAAAATTCGCCTGTAGGGTGCACTGTAATAGCAATTTTTGTGCGATTTTGAATATTGTACCGTCCAAAAATGTATGAAGTTATGCATAGAATTAAACCAAATTTTTATTTTAAGTTTTTGGATATGGCAAGCAGGTCCTCCATGAATTTGCAAAAAATTCGCCGTTAGGGGGCACTGTAATAGCGATTTTTGTGCGATTTTGAATTTCTATTAAACTGACAATAGTTCTCACTCTTTAGTCAATGACTTATCTAGTACTCCAGATTTTCCAAGTATTTGGAAAGCGTTAATTTAATTCCCCCTTTTTTGGTTTCTTTTCTCTACTTCTCCGGTAGATGTCGCTACTTGTCCACCCAGTCGTTTCCACTGCTTCTCTCTCATTGGTTGTTTCGGTGCCTTCGTCACCCGCATAGGGTATAAAAGTTAGCGCGTCTCTGTCTATGATTTTGCTCAGCCTTGCTTTTTCTAGCACGCTGTTCCTTTTGCACTGAAGAAGAATTTCGCTAGTAGATTCGAAACAGCTGTTTGCTGCTTTTCATATATTATTTGTGCATTTTAAACGTTGGTTTTTCTGCTTTTTAACATTCTTCTTTAGTATACCCTTTTATTTGCTAGAAAATCTGAATAATAACACCGACCAATTTAAATCTTTATATATATTGAAATAGAATTCCCCACTATGCATTAAACATACTTAGTTATCCATAATTGTTTTCTTGTGATTTTATATTAAGAAAATTATCGCTCACCGCAACAAAAATGTTATCTCATATAGAATAAAAGCACCAGAAGATCGCAAAGTTATCATGTAGTGATTATTGTGCTGTAGATTATGATTACAGAAGATACTGCATTAGCAACAGTTCTATTAATTTGTTGTAAAAATATTGCATTCTATTCGTAGTGCATTTTCTTACACATAAATATGTATACGTATGTTATAAGATGTATGTAAGTAACAAAATTATTTTCTGTTGAGTAAAATTAATAAAGTTTTTAATAAATCTGAACGTTAGAGTGCATTTCCATTCGAGTAGATTTTTGGTGTCAAAACTGGTTGTTAGTAGTAAAAAGTTCTGTTTCAACACGTATACACTGGTGGACAATACTTAAGGACCACTGTTATTTTCAACGATTACAGTTAGAAATAAATCCGCAGCAGTACTTGTGAATTTGCATGAATGCCGGATGTACTCAGTTCTGTGAAATTTATGCAAATTTTTTATTTTCGCTTTTGTCGGTGACAGCGGATATAAGAGATTTTAGGCAATCGGCGGGTGCTGTGAGTTCTCATTAGATGTAAAAATTGAAGGAGATAGACTGAAGCTTGAACATTGAAATTTAGAACACGTATTCGAGGCATCATGTAGATGACTCGTGGCACTCGTTTCTCCGTTTCTACTAACTGCATTTACATATCCAGAAAAACATTTAAAGCATTGCAAACACGCAGGATCAACTCAATATTAATGTTTGTTTCAATTTCTTGGTTCGTCTTCCCATATTACTGAATAAGTAAATTAAATTTTTTGTTAAGTTTATGTTTTCAGATCATATAAAGGTAGTGTTGAATTTACTTCTCCCATCTCCTAAGAGCAATAGAGCAATATTAATAGTAAAAGCACAAATTTATATAGAAGGAAGAACGTATGGGAGTCAAATATACTTAAATGTATGATCTGCTTCAAAAGTCTTCATATGTTTCGTTAAAGCTAAAGAAATAGCTTCAGATATATTATGTTTTGCTCGACAGCTCTTAATTATGAAAACCTTTCTGCCTTAAAATTATCCAATATCCTAAAGAATAAGTTAGCTGAAACGCTATGACACAACATTTCACTTTTCTTCCTAGCACTTTTCATCCATTCTGCTACCTAAAATTCATATGTACACACACATTTGGTGCGTTGTGGATACGAAGTCGAATTTAATATTGAGATTTTTTGGTCATTTCTTGGTTCTGACAGATATTAGAGAAGTGAAAAGGTAAATTAGTTTTTTGTCGAGTTTACCTTTTCTAATCATATAAAGTAGTGCTGAGTGGAATCCTCCTATCTTCTCATATCCGTCAGGTTCCCGCTACAAAGGGCAAACTGTCAATCAAGCATTTCTGCTTTTCATTTCCTTGTTCATCAGTTACTATTTACTATCTATATTGGATTTTTTGTTGTGTTCACCCTTTTTAGGTGCGTTCGTAATTATATAAATACGTAGCACCTATAGTCGTCGTTCAGTCCGTCCGTCCGTCCGCATATAACAGAAAAACCACAAAACAGAATGGTCTGAAATTTCAAATATATAATTGTTGCAAAATTTTGTCGAGTCATTTTAAATTTCATGAAAATCGGGTGCATATTTTAATTACAGGGACAGGCAAAAGTTTTCCGTTACATTACGGCCAATGGGAAAAAATTTTTGCTAAAGCATTTTAATGATGTTACAGCCTTCCGAATGATCTGAAATTTTAAATGTATAATTGGTGTACAACTTTCTCGAGTCATTTCAAATTTTATGAAAATCGCATTTATAGTTTAATTACAGGGGCTGTCAAATTTTTCCGTTACATTACGGCCAATGGGAAACAATATTGCAAGTGCATTTTAATGATGTTACAGCCTTCCGAATAGTCTGACATTTCAAATATATAATTATTGCGAAATTTTAAATATATAATTATTGCAAAATTTTGTCAAGTCTTTTAAAATTTTATGAAAATCGGATGTATAGTTTAATTACAGTGACAGACAAAATTTTTCCGTTACATTAAGGCCAATATGAAAAAAAAAATTCAAGTGCATTTTAATGATGTTATAGCTTTTCGAACAGAATGAAATTGATATGCACCTATGAAGTGCACTAAAATATACATTCAGTACAATATGCAGCTAAAAAAGTAGTTATAAAGCTAGTTACAGTAGGAACGCACCTCATTTGCCACGTTTGATGAGCAACTTCTAGATTTTTAATCATATAAAAGAAGTGCTCAGTGTAGCGCTCTTATCTTCTATGAGCAGGAGAGATTAGGATACGAAGGGTGAATTTAAGAGTGAACCACTTTTTTCATTGCTTGGTGCAGGATATATTAGTAAGTAGGTAGATTAGTTTTTTTATGTTTATTCTTTTTAATCATACAAAATTAGTGCTGAAGGTCGCACTCCTATCTTTTATAAGCGCTATAACTCCGGGAATTAAGGAATGAAGAGAGAACCACTCTTGTACTCTGACATCTGACATTTCTTTCCACGTGACATGGGTAATGCATTTTTTTTAATTTTTTGCAATACAAATCGCGTTTTCCCTATCTTATCCCTGACATTTATTTGTTTAGTTAAGAATGATTGTTATAGATTACATTTAACACAAAAATTTAGTTATCCTAAAACAAAAACAGCCAAAATGCCAATTATATTGCTTTCGTCCTAGTGCAAATAATTCAAAAGCACTTTCCTCGATATCAACATTTGTCGAGTTCGTCCTTCAAACAGCAACGCCTCATTTTAAGCTTGCTATTTAAAGTCTCAAAGTAGTAATTACGTACCTTATGCATTCACCTTATTGATTGGCATTCAAAAAACAGTTGCGACAGAGTAAAATTAAGTTTTTATAAAAGAAGCTGTCTGTTACAGATAAACTTAATTTCTGAATCCTTTTTTTCGTCACTGAATAGTAATTTAAAAATTATAAAGACCTTTGTAAATAAAATGAAAAATGATTCTTTATGACCCGGTATATCAGACCAGCCATAAAAAATCCTAAAACATCGTTTTTCTGAAACAAAAACATTTTAATTATAAACAGAGTACGCGAAGTAGGCTGAAAACGAAATAACTATGACAGAATGGCAGAGTGTTAAATAAATGACAGTGAAACGTAGTTAAAATGAAAATGACCAACGTTTATTTTCAAAAAGCATAATGTAAAAAATAAATGAACTTAAATGAAAAATAAACTTAAAGGAAAAATAAACATTAAGATATTTAATGAAAAATAACTTAAAATTAATTTAAATTGCGTAGATCAGTACAAGCAATTCTATTGTAAACTAGGCGTATTTTAACTTCGACGTTCTTTAACATTGCGTAGCTTAAGTTTTATCGCCAATACATTAAAAATGTAATTCTTAACATAACAGCGTAAAAATATTTAAAGAAGAACTTCGTTGAAAACATTTGTAACTTATATTATATGAACAGCTAAAATTAAAATAGGCTGGGTTTGATTATCCTGAAAACCTTTCTAAAAATAATGCATCTTGCTTTTAAAACGCAGATGGTTTCTCATTAAATAACATGATTCAGGGCCAGCCACTCTAAACTTCCCAAACAACATCCATCGGATAAACATCAAAGAAAAACGTAAATTGTATAAGAAAAACGTCAAAGCTAAAATGATTAACTGCAGGTTGCGTTACGTCATTCACTCATTTTACATGTTACAGAAAAAGTCACCTGGTGTTCGGAAATTGTTATCTGCCGAACCCACAGAGGTTTCAATCCTATCGTCACTCGAAGTTTCATTACTCCGTCGAAGTGACGTAATGAAAACGGAATGACGTCTTAGCGAGCGAGCTTTTTAAAGAAGTTTGTAAATAAACTCGAGTTATATGGAGTGATATTCAAAGGGATGAATGAAATAAAAAATAGCTGCTTTGAATTGAAGTTGAAAAAGAAAGTTTAGATTAAAAATATGAATAATAAAGTAATTAAATAGTGTATAAGTGAACAAGAAATGTTTATTTGGGAATGAATTCATGAATGAATCCTAAAATAAGAGAAAAACCAAAGTTGTTTCTACGAAAAAAATTAACCTTTCTTGTTCATACATGCAAAATCCACATCAGTTTAAACTGGTGACAAATTTGTTACCCATGTCAACATGTTTTTGCTACGAGATACGCATATTCACAGGCTTCCAAAGGTTAAGGTACAGTGACAGGCTGCGTTCGATTGCACACGTTTTGTCAAATATCTACTAACATTATTGGCGAATTGTTCTTGAGTAGGATGTAAAGACCATGTTTGATTTTATATTTATCGGTGAAGATTTATCGGGGGTACAATTAGGGACTAATAATAAATTTAATAATAAAATAATATTTACGATCACCTATGTAACAGAAAATGCTGGTAATGGTTTATCACTGTGGTAAATGACTATTTGGGTCCATTTCAACGTTTGTATGCATTTGTGTAAGCATAGCACTCGTATTCGTGAAGATGTTAACGTTTTTGTGAAAAATTCAAAAGTTTTTTTGTTTATAGCATACAGAGTTTTCAACCAAATTTAACACGACTTTCCAAAAACCTGACAAAGAACAGTAGCAACAGTACACTGCAATTAAAACATGAGTATATTGAATAGTTGATGAGAAATGGGCATGAAATAATTTTTAACTGCGCATGCGTGTAAGATTCTAAAATTTTTATTATATAATTTGTTAGTCAGCTATTTAGGGCAACTTATATAAAACGTCCAGTCAAAGATCGCGAAAATTCACAAATATAGGGTCGATATAGGGATTTGTTTCCTAAAAATAGCTTTATTATAAGGGATTTTCCACAAATTTTCAATCAGCACACTATATCTTTCTAAATTTTTAAAACATTTGACAGGATTTTTAATAGAAGTTGTCCCAAAATACTGACTACCAAATTATGAAATAAAAATTTTGAAATCTTCCACGCATGCGCAGTTAAAAATTATCTCATAAAAATGCCCATATCTCATCAAATATTCAATATATTCATGTTTTAATTGCAGTATACTGTTGCTACTATTATTTTGCAAGTTTTCGAAAAGTTGTGTTAAATTTGCTTGAAAACTCTGTATATACTGTAAAAAAAACCTTTTGAATTTTTCACAAAAACGTTAACATCTTCACGAATACGAGTGCTATGCTTACACAAATGCATACAAACGTTGAACAGGACCCAAATAGTCATTTACCACAGTGACAAACCATTTCCAGCCTTTTCTGTTACATAGGTCATCGCAAATATTATTTTATTATTAAATTTATCATTAGCCCCTAATTGTATCCCCCGAAAAATTTTCGCCGAAAAATATAAAATCAAACATGTTCTTTTCATCCTAGAAGTTCAAAAACAATTCGCCAATAATGTTGGTGGATATTCGACAAAACGTGTGCAATCGAAAGCATCCAGTCCCTGTACCTTAACTTTTCGAGGCCAGTGTATATACTCATTATGAAAAAAAAAATCTGCAAATAGATGAAAAGATTTTCTAAAATAAATAATTAAAATTGAGAAAACACAACATTGTTTTAAAATTAGTACCATTCTTTTTCAGATGCAAAAAACGACAGACACATAACTTTCGGAAAAAGGCCAAAAGTGAAAGGAAATAGGACCGACATAAGCAAAACGAGATATCCGGTACCGAATAAAGGTTAAAAAAAAAACAGGATTTTTGTAAATTTTGGAGATGGAGATGTTTCTTAATTTCGACATTTTAAGGTAACGAATTAGTCGAATATTGTAAAAATCCATTATGTTTTAGTTTCTTGAAAAACTTTTCATTAGATACAGTTTTTACTCTGACTTTTGGTTTAGGGTTCGTCTCAGGATGAGAATTTAATAGACAGGAAAAAAAAAATTACAGCCAGGCATCGTATTGCATCTATTAGATGATTGGATTAAATCTAGTGTCCTTTTTTAATTATATTTAGCCAACAGAGAAAATATGAAATGTTTAAAAGGATAAAGATTCGTATTGAAATATATTATTAGGATTCATAGTGAACACAGCAACAAATAATGGTATATATTTCTATTAGGTTTGTATTTGTGAATGCTAAGATTTTCAGAACAATTCCGTTTTATAATAAACAAAATTCCGAAAAATTACAATATTTTGCTCTCCGTGTATACTCGCCAAAGGTAACAATTGACAGCAATATTAAAAGCAAATACGTTGCTTCAGATTCTAAAATAAAACCTTAAACTATAAAATTTATTTAGATTAGAAATCTAAACCAAATTATTTGTACAATTAAAGGAAAAATCCCATTAAAATAAACCAACATAAATAATAATCACAAACAGAAAAAAACAACGTTATTTTTAAATTTTATCTGGATATAAGTATGATATAGATAAATATATTTTCTATCTTAAATTATCTTAATTTTAAATAGTCTTCAAAATATTGCCTTGTTGTTGCTACAAATGCTCCACAGACTACAGAAAATGGGACACAGATGCAGAAGACACAAGGCGAAAAAATTGCAGCTTTTACTTGACGAGCACTTTAGAGGTAGAAGTCTAGTGTGACTCCCCGACTTTGATCTTAACATGAAGTATCAAAAATATCTCCGGTGGGTATTACCCAGTATTATAGAGAGGGGTGTAATACCACTCTCTGAACTGCTGATCTCCCACGAATACATTCTCCACACCACTTATTTTTTGTGCTGTTCTGTAGAATCGAAACGATCCAACAGCAGCGTAGCATCCCCATTTGCATCCTACAAACAAGTAAGAAAGCCATGCTGCTTACTTCGATTTTCTAATGGGTACACGGAGAAACTAGTCGTTGGGGGAAACCGTAATACTTATCCATCATGGATATACATAACATAAAATATGAAGAAAAAACATGTGATACATGCTAAGCATTGTATCATGTTACTTTATCCATAATTTAATTTATTTGGACTCCCTGAAATAAATAAATATAATCCCTTAAGCTAATATTACTTTTTGTTGCATTAAAATATCTCAATTTGTTGATTTTCTGTAAGCAAATAAACACTATTATTAGTTTACAATGGAAGTCTAAGGGAATTTGGCGAAATATTAGAGATACCGCGAATTTGGCGTCACTTTTGGCGACCAATTTTGGTCGCCAAGTTGGCGACATTGTCCCTCCTATGGTAAACCCCCTTATTGGTATGGAGATGCATTAAATGCTTCACTTTTACGATAAACCTTTTTTGACATTTATTCTTATAGTTTGGCGATAGTTTTTTGGTCGGCGGGATAATCGAGTAGTACCGAATTACGTAAAAGACACATCCTTATAACTCGAAAAATTATAATCATATTAACTAACAGTTTACTGCGCTGGATTAAGCGTCTCCTTTCCAATTAAAATATATCTTTGAATTGAAATTTGAATGAAATACAGGGTCATGAAAAATCGAAGATTGTGAAAAATATGATTACAAATGTCTATGCAATTAATTATCCGAACGACTTCACTCTTTATGCAAAATTTATGTTTTTTTATTGTCTTTTATAGTCACTCCTTCAAATAAACAATTTCGAAAATTTTTGTATATCTTTTATCAGAACGAATATTTCGAGAGCCAGAAAAAAATAGTTCCGGATAATATAGGCTACTGATATTCAAAAAGTTTTTTGCATTATTACTTCCTAAGTACACACCAAATTTCAAGTGTCTATCTCAATTTGTTCGGGAACTAGAGCGTTTACAGACACACACACCCAGACGGACGGCAATTTTTTTTTCTAAAAATATGTTTTTCGGAATCTCCAGTGTCTGAAATGTGTAAATCCGTAAAAAAAAAAAAAAAAAAAAAAAAAAAAAAAAAAAAAAAAAAAAAAAAAAAAATCGATTTTTAAAACGATTACAAGACTTACTCTATACTACGTATGATGGGTAAGCAAAATGACACTTTCAAATCTGAGTAAATCTATGTTTTCATTTTGTTATGAAACTTTTTGTTTCAAATATGACGACCCAATGCTTTCAATTCTGAAACTCCAGAAATACACTGTTTCAAACATAATTACTTTTCATTCGTTAAACGTAGTCAGTTTTACCAGGGTAGTTGAAATTTTTCATATTACATAATTTGTTATGATATTTATGATTTGTTCGAACGAAACGCTCCTTTCAGTAATAATTTACAACGTGAAATATGGCGAACTACATTTTCATCGTGTTCGCGGAAGAACACTTAAAAGTCATCGTAATATAATTGCGAAAGCGTAAATTTGATTCTTCAACCTTCGAAATCGAAGAATGGCTGAATTCGTAAAGGAAAGACTTCACAGGTAGGATTTGACAAACATCTACTATATATAAATACAAACATCATGTATAATCGTGAATAAACATCATGCATAAAGCGTTATGTGCTCATATGTGAGTATTTCCATGCTTTCAGAAATGAGTATATACAGGTTTCAAACTTAAGTAAATTTGTTTTGAAACCATTTTGACTATGCGATATACTCGGATTTGAGTATTTTTTACTCAGTTTTGAAAATGTTGTTTTTAGAGTGTACCACCGCACTATAGGATCGTAGGATACCGCTCTGAAATCGTACATGCCTGGATATCTACGTCCTTTTTTCAAGATACACTGTAAAAAAAAATCTGTAAAGTTACTAAAGTTTTTCTAGAAAACTGGGATTCCTAGAACTTTTTATGTAACGGCAATAACAAAAATTCCTATAACAGCGTCTGTTACAGGATTTTTTCTTGTTGCCGTTACATAAAAATTTGTAGGAATCCCAGTTTCCTAGAAAAACTTTTGTAACTTTTCATATTTTGTTTTTACAGTGTACCAATCCTTCAAATATAATTATTCTAGAACCGATGGTAAAGGCTGGGCTGTCACGCGTAGCTCATGGTCAAATTAACAATTGTATGATTTTTTTCCGATTTCATTGAAAAAATATATTGCTATAATTTTGCTACAAAGCATCCTATTAATATATTCAACATACTTATCCTTCTTTGTAAAATGACCTAAGTAAAACAAAATAATCTATGAAATTCGTTCAGTAGAAGTTATTGTAAAATTATTTTCTTATAAATAAATTCTTTAATATACCTTTTTACATAATCAATCTGCAATATATGCTATAGATATAACGACACTTTTCCCAACAAAAAAAGTAACAGTCACAAAGAAAGGAATATTTCAGAAACCTTATTCATAAAGCAACATTTATTGCAAGAAGTATTCAGTGTATAATTGGTATACGTTTATCATAAATGAAGTGACATTTTGTTTCGGAGTCTAAAGCAGTAAATATTTACTTGGCATTGTTAAGGGGTCTCGGGACTCTTAAAATTGAAAAAAAAGACCATCTTCAACATTTGGAAAGCTTAGAAACTTTTTTTAATTTATCATTCCAGACCCAAAAGGCTTGAATCCTTTTAAGATTTGAATCAGTCACAAATGAAGTGTTTTAATTTCAATTTAACTAATTGGATAACTAAATTGGAAAAAAATATAGAATAACCTTATAACGATTATCCTGTTATATATGTTTTCAGTCTAGTCCCCACCCCCTCTTCAGTTTCACTTCAAAATTCAATTTAATACTTTATTTGTACTATTTTTATGTACTATTTTCTCCCAGTGCGGTTCCTAAATTAAATTTAATATTTTAAAAAGTATATTTGCGGGTACTAATAGTCTCTCACATTTAAATTAAATTTACTTTTATTACTCATTTACTTTAATAAAATAAAACTAGTAATTCAGTCTTCCCATTCTACTTTGAGATATTTTTTCATACATATTTAGCCTTTAGAAAAACGTTACGGCTGTCAGTTAATACAAAACATTTTAATTTCTCAGCTATCCTTATTTGGTAATGTGCCTGGCGCATCATAGAAGTACTTAACTTGCATTCTATTTGTTACATTTATTCTCGCACTGCACTCTAAAGTCCAGACTGCTAAGTTCATATGTATTAGAATGCTGCATATTTCTGTTACAGCTGCAATCTGCACTTCAGAATGAACTTCGTATTCACATCCGTCTCACCAATCACATTCACACGCCTTTCGCCTAACGATTCTTTAATTTCTACAGCCTTTGTCTTTAATCGAAAAAATTTCCGTTATTACTTAAAACGCATTATGTCCGAAGTGCAATGTTTTTTTTTTCATTTCCCATACCACAAGAATCTGGTAACCTCAAAATATGGTACCCCTACCCAATTCAAATACGGATAAGGTCACCGCTTGTGTTTGGCTAATCCTTTGCCAGCCAATGTTTTGTTTTTCCCTTGTGCATGGTGCAAAATACTTGTATATTGGTGATATTGTATCACGCCAAGCACGTGAATTTTAGCTGCGTAGTCACGTCACATCTGCTCCGACTCTCGCCTCTGTACGTTGTGCTAAAAATAGGCTGGTGTTGTCGTCCCCTGTTTGTACTTCTACCCCGGTGTTAGTTAAGACACAATAAATTCATCTTTTTATATCATATTGGAGTTTTTTGACGTTTGCACCGATCTGGTTATTGAGTGTTTATTTTTACGATCAGCCACGGCTTGGAGGACAATCTCCTTCATAAACCTTGTAAAAATATATTAATGTAAAATGTTTTTGTTTTTTTTTTTCATATGAGCTCTTCTTCCAATAATCAATTTCAGATTAAATTTTATAAAATGATTTAATTGAAATATTTTAATGCGTACCTTAGGATTCATCCGATAAATTCCTAAAATATTTTTTTCTAGATGCGAGCATAGATAATTAATCCTGTATAAAAAATGTATAAAACATTAAAATTAAAAGAATTTTTCCATAATCTCATTAATTGCTGCGTATAAAATACATCGAAATATGGATTATTATTTTTCAAGCGTATTAATATGACAAAACTATTTTACATTTAATTAAGGGCAATTAATTGAGGTATCATTTGACCATTCAGAGAACTGAATTAGTCGCATTGATATCGGCTTTTCGAAAACACTATTAACAAACAAAAAAGTGCTTTATCACATAAATGTTAAAGATGCTGCTAACAAGGATAATCATTTATTCATAAGATCATTATGTAAAATCATAAAATCACAAAATAAAAATGCAGAATTGATTATAATCTAATTAATTGTATTTCACGAACAATACTTTTGAAATGTTTGAATTTTTTTTTTCTTTAACCTATAAAGTACTTTTGGATAACAAAACTATTTCATGCTTAATTAAGTGTAATTAATTGTTGTCGTTGGAATACTCGATCATTTTAGAGGTGGATAGGTAGTGGTTTTTTATAACATCATTAACAAAATA
Organism: Maratus speciosus; assembly: GCA_963932465.1. Lineage (NCBI taxonomy): Eukaryota > Metazoa > Arthropoda > Arachnida > Araneae > Salticidae > Maratus > Maratus speciosus. The sequence goes on along the minus strand of OZ010800.1, from coordinate 257,228,357 downwards.
GAATCAATTATTTACATAAATATGAAAGAAAAAGTTTCCAACGAACAAAATAAAAATTTATTGCCTTTTAGAATTCATTATTAATCTAACTGTTAAAATTTATCAACATGAAATGAACCAAATTTTTAGCAAATATATGATTTTTTATTTTTAAGTCTATTTCCTGAGAAAAAATTCTTTTGAACCTTTAATAGAGCTATAAAATGTATGCTGAAATTTAAGTGTTATTATTTCTTAAATTTTCAACTGACAAACTTTAATAACCGCAAATGTTCATTTTTAATAAAAAAGACACAATTTAAAAAAAAAAGTATAATACACAAACTTGTAGTGTTTTCTCGTTTTATAATAAGTTTTGAAATCTTATTTCCGAAAACTATGCCCTCATTTTTAAGGCTCCGTACTTAAAAAGTAACAAGTTGGAAATTGCTCGTCAAACGTGGCAAATGAGGTGCGCTCGTACTATAACTAGTTTTATAATTATTTTTTGCACCCGATATTGTACTGAATGTGTATTTGTTTGCACCTCATAAGTGCATAGTCTGTAACATCATTAAAATGCACTTGCAATAATTTTTTCCCATTCCCCTTAATGTAACGGGAAACTTTTGACTGTCCCTGTAATTAAACTATACATTCGATTTTCATAAAATTTGAAATGGCTCGACAAAATTTTGCAGCAATTATATATTTAAAATTTCAGCCCATTCGGAAGGCTGTAACATCACTAAAATGCACTTGCAATAATTTTTCCCATTGGCCGTAATGTAAAGAAAAACTTTTGACTGTCCCTGTAATTAAACTATACATCTGATTTCCATAAAATTTGAAATGGCTCGACAAAATGTCGCAATAATTATATGTTTAAAATTTCAAACCATTTGGAAAGCTTTAACATCATTAAAATGCACTTGCAATAATTTTTCCCATTGGTCGTAATGTAAAGAAAAACTTTTGACTGTCCCTGTAATTAAACTATACATCCGATTTTCATAACATTTGAAATGGCTCGACAAAATTTTGCAACAATCATATATTTAAAATTTCAGCCCATTCGGTTGGGTAGTTTTTGCTCTGTTACATGCGGACGGACAGACGGACAGACGGACAGACGGACTGAACGACGACTATAGGTGCTACGTATTTATATAATTACGAACGCACCTAAAAACGGAACCATTATAAGATCACTCCTGTGCCTGTCTGTCACAGCCATTTTACTCATAAACTACGGAACGTGGAAAGTTCAAATTGGGGAAAGAAATAATGACTATTGACCCACATATTTACAGATTATTAAACATTCACAAACGTATTTTAAAAATGTAGAGGGGCTAATTAAATTAAATTACTTGAGATAAAATCTCTTCGTTGTACATTGTGTGGGGTATCGCGTGAAAGCTTTCATAACGCTGAACTCAAAAATAGATTTTTTTATTTTTTTTATTTTAGGCATTATATTTTCTTAAATATCGCCAAAAATGTAGTACAAAAATATGTCCTCCCCCCCCCCCTATCTATTTCTGAATCTAATAAAACTAAAATTTAAAAATAATAGAGATAGTAGACGTTAATTTAAACCATGTAGGAAAATTATAGCGATTACCGTCGGTCACAAAAGAAAAGGGCATTTTTTAGTTACACACAAATTTCGATTTGGCGGCATTCAGCAAAGATATTGAGGAGCATTTGATGTACCTATCGTAGCAAAAGTATAAAAGCGTTGTTGATAATGATTTTCGGGAAAAAATCGTCGGTAATTAGCCGAGATATTAATCTTTAAAGTCTCGGACGGTTTAGACATACATAATGACAGTGGTGGCGTACTCTATATACCATCGGCTTTTAAAGCCCAGATTACATCTTTTAATGATGTATTTGTGTATTGTTATGCCCAGTAGCAGTATAAATGCAATAAACGTCAAATTGTTAAAAACTGAGTAATTTAATTAGAATGGGATTCAAGACTAGTTTGCATTAAGTGGGTCTCCAATACGCCTCCTGTGTCTTTAAAAGGTAATTAAAAACTTATATGGAAAAACTCGGCACGGACCTCGCCGGCGTTGCAATTTTTGTGCCCTCCTTCCGAAGCGCGCTTAGCACAATGCCAAGTTTAAACTTTGGACAAAGTTTCTGTTTTAGCTACACTGTAAAAAGAAAAGATTGTTACTACGCTAAATTTAGTTTTATGAAATGCCAAATAATATTTAACCTCTTGCGCTCTTTGCCGTACGTAGCGTACGTCATGTTATTTTGGTTATTTCCGACAATTACGTACGTCATGATATATGGCTGATTTTTTAATTATACATTCCCAATTCTTACCAAAGAGTTTTATCTCTTATTTTTGCTTTACATGATGAATAATTTTCCATAAATAAAGTAAAAGAAAATTACCTATTGATTTTTTGTTGCGTAAATTCAAAATTTCTTAAAAAAAAAAAATAAATAAAAAATCTGCCAGATGCGGCAACATTGGTGGCTAGTGACATACATCCGCTAACAACGCCAGAGCGCAAGGTTTTAAATATGAAGTACTTTTATTGTCAGTGCCGAAGTAAGTCCATCATAAACAGATTAGTATAAGATAAAAATATTTGTAGCAATATTTGATATTATTTAGGCTTCATATGTCATTGAACTTTTACCGTATATCCCTTTATATTTTTCAAGTATATACAGCTATACCCAAACGTACGTTGTATTGTTTTTACAAAGCCTTATAATTATTTTAGCAACGATTTTTTAACCCTCCGACTGTCTTGGAAAAGGGCAAAACTGTAATGTTGTTTTCTCTGAATTTTCTTTTAAATGCTAAAAAAAATGATTCTTTGAACATTTTATAAAAAAAAACTTAATAACGAATATGAATGCAATCCTTGGAAGTATTAATCATTGTTCAATGTAGTAAAAATAGATTAAATCAATAGAATTATATTACTTTAAATATTGCTTGTATTGCGGTGAAACCTGGAGCTTAGTGAACGTATTAACACGGGCTTGTCAAATACAGTTAATAGTTCATATATTTATTGAACGGAACACTCTGAGCGCGAGCAATACTCGCACTCGACCGTTTATTTTAGTATAGATATCCCTTTATTAAATTCAGCTTTTATATAATATTGCTTTACTGATTGCGTACACAAAAAATCACTTAGAAAAAAAGTAAATAAAATGTGACACATTTGCCTATACTTGGATTGGATAAGTGTACCATAAATACAAGTTATGAACTTTAAAGTATGAAACTTTTATTATTAGATTTAAAAGGGGTCTCAGGACTCTTAAAAATGAAACAAATGACCAATTTCCAACATTTAATATCATGTAAATGATTTTAAAACACAATTTTTAAAGAGTTGAAAGATATAAGTATGCTCTTTCATTTTATATATTAAAAAAATTATGACACAGAATTATCATTTGGGAGGCTTCAAATTGTCAGACGTTTGTACAGCAGAAAATTGGCATTACAGCTTACTCGCAGGTTTACAAAATACATTTTGCATCTAGAATAACCATTTTGGTGCGTAATTATACTTCAGTTTCCAATAATTACCATTAATCTAAATGAATTTATATTTGAAATATTATTATATTTTTAATACAAAGTTGTATTTTTTTTTATTGAAATTTTAAATAGCATAACTATCTGCAAAAATATTTTTTTTGAACAGTAAAACGAAAATATAGGTTTAGTTAATGCAAACAATCATGAAAAATATCTTTTTAAATTTTCATGAACATATATTGAGATGTTTTTGAGATATCCTGCTCGTTACGTCCAAAAATATCATTTTGAGAAGAGCGACTTCAAAGTTTTCAAAACGCCAAGTCAGCTCTGAATTTGTATACTTCTAAAACCCATAACTTCTGTCCTAATAAAAATTTCAAGGAAACAACTACATCAAAATGTTCAGAAAAGATAAGAGCTTAACATATATATATATACTTTTGAAGATTTAAGTGTCTTGAGACATGTTAAATGGGGAAAATATTTCTAACTTGTACAAGTATATTGTTATTGAAAATTTCCCCTTGACAAATATACAATAAAAAATTATTATACTTATTTGCAATGGCATTTATAGTTTTTTATAACTGAACATTTATCAAGTTAGAAAGTTATATTTTAAATAAAATATTTTTGCTTAAAAATTATGTACTTATTTAAATATAAAATGTCTTTTACGTTTTGAGCTTTTCATAGGAGTTTATGTCGTAAAACAAAAGCCAGTCAATGTTTTAACATATTCTACTATATTATGTGCTAAAAAATTACTATTCGCAATCAGGTGAAACAATACAATTATTTTACAGCATCAAATTTTCAAAGCGTTTGCAGCCTCAAGAAATTACACATTGTAATTCAGGATATGTTTATTTAAAGCAAGGATCATATTTGGATGAATGGAAGAAATTTGTTAATGAATAGTATTTTTTTCGTGGTGGATGCATGTAGCATCTGGTTTTAAAATGCGTTTGAATTTTATCTGGAAACAAATGAACATTGCCTTTACGTTGAATTATCTAAATGTAATTAAATTTTATTTTGTACTGAAAAAACGCTGCCTCTTCTATACCAGTTTTCCTGTAGCAATTATAGTAATTCCTTTCATTTTTATAATGTTTTTTTAATGAGTTAAAATTTAATGGAGTTTAAATAGTTTTTTTTCGAATATTCATAAAATATTCGAAATAAAACTTTTAATATGTTCACATCGTGGAGTCTGGATCGAGAACATATCTGAGTTTATGCAAATCTAAAGAGTTTAAATTCTGAACATTGAATCATTCTCGCCCTAAACCACTCCCGAAAAATAATCGAAATTTTCTTTCGGTATTAGAAAATTCCATAAGTATGTTATTAGTGTATAATGATTTTTTATTAACAACTTGTTTTTCTGTTAAATGATTTACATAAATTTGTAAACATTAGTTAAAATATTAAAATCTAAGCTAAATTAAATATTTCGCCATGTAGTAAAACAGGACGAAATGGAAAATTTCATACTTCTTAGAAAATCAGTTTAATTTCTAAATGTAATTAATTTCGGAAAATTATTTATTTAATTTGAGGAATTCTTAGCCTTCTAAGATGTTCATTAATTTTAAAATACTGTTACCGAAACTGTTCTATACTGTTTCTCAAGACTGTATAATATTTTAGTATACACAGTGCAACAGTAAAAATATTTAAGAAAGCATTTTTATTTTTTTTTCTAAATATTTAAGTAATTTTTCCTTGAAACACTGAATTAACAAAATTATAAACATTACTTTCTGTAATTTCAAAATTTAAAATACTATTTCTCCTATAAAGTAAAAGGATAACAAGGTCTTGAACTTTGTAAGAGTCTAGATATTTAAGAATTAATGAATATGCGACATTCAGTCATGTCTGTTTTCGTCCTCACAACATTTTAATACATCGTAGTTACAGAAGTGTGGTCTATTCATACTAAAATGATCATGCATAAGTCGATTTACATAATCACAGCGTCTCCAAGGGCAATGTCATAATTAGTATGCTGATGTCGAATTCTATACGCAACACAATAGGAAACAGTCAGGTACAAGGCTGTATAGTAGCTTCTATTTAGTACAAAAATATATCTTTCATATATGAATTATTAGGACTCATTTATGTTATTGCTAATATTTGTGAATGGAGCAAATCTCTAAATTATAGATATAACAATAACGTAGATTTTAGGAATGTGATATATGACACAACGGAAAATTGAAGTTTGTCGTGAAAATTCAAACGTTTGATTCAAAATCCTTTAGGCAATTTTTGTTGTTATTTTGTAGAACTTAATAGCTTAGAAATAAAATTGATGAGTTTTAGAGGATATTAAAAGTATATAACTCATAGAATGAATTTTTCCAGGGACCAGAATAAAGATAATTTTAAAACGATACGTGTTTTGTTATATTAAATTATTTTAATCTAGCATAACTCGCGATTTAAATATGTAAACACATTAAAGAGAACTAAGAATTTAAACTTACCGAATGTTTCGTAGAGAATTACGGCGCATTTGACTTGATTAAATAAACATTTAATTTAATAAGACACATATTAAGAAAAATATGTGATTTTTAATGAATGCAGTCGATTAAGAAAATCAAAGCAATGCTTAAAACTTACAGTGGGTAACACCTTGAATGGCTTGGTATTATTCCTAATTACTACGAAAAACAGCGACGCTCGTACGAGGTTGAAATCGGTGAAATTAACGTCGGTTTCGACGGCGAAGTCATCAAAGGAATTAACATATACATTTCCATTATAAATAGAACAATTAAGAACTATAGAACAATCCAGAATAAAAGAATTATAGTTTAATAAATGTCACTGAACTAGTAGTGGGATTTCTCACACTTTTCTACATACATTAGCATACATACTTAAAATGTTTAAAGAACCTTGAAAGTAAATGTTTTAATATTAAACCAACATTTATTTACCTTAAAACGCTGCTATAAATTTTCTTAAACATAATTACCACACCTACGATGTGTTGGAAAAATTGTTGGTTTATTTGAAAATTTACGTTACTGTATTTCTGTTATTTTCATATTAAATTCATATTACTTAAATATCATGATGTTTCTCAAAATTTGTAGTTTTCCCAAATACATCGCAGCAAATGCTGCATTTGTATCACTTTGCCTACATCAGAAAATAATGTTCTATAAAAATCGCGAAGCTTTCTTAAGTTAAAATCATGTCGAAAAGTATAAGAATATTTATAAAAAATTTTGGTGTGTAATCTTTTTTTTAGAACAAAGCAATGATACATTCAAAAGTGTCAGATACGCCCATATATCCATATGCATTAAACAATGTGTCGTTTAACCCGTAACTGGAGACATGAATTTCCTTACGTTGTCAGAGACACAGAGTCAAAATGACTCCAATGTTTGTTTTTATTTTTATCTTTTGTAAACAGCATTGGAATTTATTTTGGAAACACAGTATAGTCTGGAAATCATGTAATTACCAAAATATTAAAAATAATTATATTAAAACTGTTAAATGTTATAATATTAATTGATGGAAATATAATACAAGAAAAACCTGAACAACCTTATAACGAGTACTCACTTCGTTTAGATATCATGGGATGACACTAATATTAATAACTGTTATAATTAAACAAACAAAAAGGAATAATACAATATTTTAAAATATTACCTTAAGAATATTTCTTAAGTCTTTTTGCTTTTTACATCATTAAAATGCAGCTGGGACATACGGCTACGGAACATTGTCCACATACTGGGTGTTTACAAGAATGGCAAAGAGTAGATATTTTCCTTTTAACCTTTTTTGGGCAAATGATCTCGTTCTATCGTCTCGTGTGGCGTGGTAAATAATAATTGCGTTAACTGCACTTATATGCATAAGGCAAAAAAAAAATATAGCTATTGGCCACCTTCTGGTTGCCAACCAGTACAATATATGACACATTTTGCATCCAAGGCATCAACAACAGATTTGGTATTATTATAAAAAGCGATAAGTTCCGGCTTATTGATGTCTGTATCTTGAGATATTGATGAGTGCATAGACGACACTAGCAATACAGCTTTGCCTTTTTTAGGAAAATACACTATGACGCAAAAGTTTAGACAATGAAGAAATTCTTACATACTTTGAAAAATATTTATTCAATTTTCAAATCACTGCTTGAAATTAATGTGCTGTACATATAAACAATATTTATAACAAAGAAAAGTGGAATTGTGCATATTGCAATAAATTAAATGGTAACAAAAATAAACTGCTGTCTCAAAAGTTTAGACACAAATTAAATAAAATCGAAATAAACAATTTTTAAAACCTGGTTGCGCATCCATGCTTATGTATTACGTCATATACACGAGAGTGCATGGAAGAAACTAAATCTTGCATAGTTTGTGGATCGATATCTTTTTAACTTATGATATGGTTTCAGAGCTGGTTTCTTCTGCATTTTGTTATAAACGATTGTTCCTTTTTCCAAAATTCGTCTACGAATCGTATCCTTTGATACAGAGAGTCCCGATGAGCTTTGAACTCCACGTACGCTCATTTGTTGAGTACTCGCTAGTCTTTGTATCAGGCGATCCTCTCGTACATTTGTCACACGTGGCCTCCCAGACCGACATTTTGCTTTATATTCGGAACCACTCGATAAAACTCGATAAATAGATTTTTTTGACCTATTAATAATAGCAGAAATTTCAGAAACGCTCTTCCCTTCACCTTTCAACTGCCAAATCCTTGGAACCTCATTCACTTGAATTTCTTTAGCTCTCGGCATGTCGACTGTGAAGCGCAATCGTTTGCAGAACTTAAGTACTCCAAATTTGTGACATCATCGATTCTAAATTTGCATATGCCAGCGAATATTCAAAGAAATTTAGAATAGTGTTTAAACTTTTGCGACAAGCACATTTGAATTTTTATGAAAAAAATTAGTATTATAGCAAATAAAACGACTGTCTTTTGTACATAGCATTTTAAATCAGTTTTTGAATATATTTACAGGTTTTTGTAATTCTGACGTCATAATTCTACATTTTAAAGCTGAATTACGTCATTGTCTAAACTTTTGCGTCATAGTGTATGATACCAAGGTTAAATCCTTCGAAAAGCCATAAATTGAACTCTCAACTATTCTGCTTCTGTTTGGAAGGAATTCTGTAGATATTTCTGTTTTATTATTTATTTATTTATTTATTTTAATGTTCCAACATAAGTTGATTTTTTTTTCTTCAAAACTTTTACAAGCTCAACTGATGAAAACTAATTGTCTGCTATTATATTCCTGTTTCTTCCTGCAATACAAGCAGACAAGCGCACAACTGCCTGCATTGGTTTTTGCAACATTTTATCTTCTTCTGAAAGTGTTATAAAATAATAAATAATTATATGTCTAATATGAGATTCATCTTCCGTAACTTCGCATTCTTCAAACCATTGCATTACAGTTTTTCAAAATCTGGATCGCATGGCCGATTTTTTTTTCCTGGAAGGTCCTGGTTGAGTATTATTCATTTTCTTTTAAACAACAATATATTATTCTAGACAAAGAAAGCGGATTGCAATGCTAAATACGTAGAAATTAACTGGTGCGTTATATATTTTTTCAGTCACAGTTTCAGAGACGTGGAGTCAATCTGAATCCATAAATAGTAACGAAAACTTTGAAAAAGAATAACTCGGATATAGGCGCGTGCTCAAACTTGGACTTCTGCCAACATACTGATAAAAGATCAACTTGAAGGTACTGAGGAGATGATTGCATTCAAGGACAAAAAACCACGTGATAATTAGAACCAATGAACAACGCGGAGTCACCTTGACTCCCGTCTCCAGTTACGGGTTAACACTAGAAGCATAGGAAATTTTACTAAAATTTTATAAAATGTATTTCACACCAGAATTTTTATTTTAAACTATTGGATTATTTTATTAGACTATATTTGTTCTGCATATATTTAATGTATCTTATAAAGGAATTTCTGATACGAATCGACTATTATTAATTCGATAGGGATCAAAATGGCCTCTCATCGTGGTTCTAGTGTTAATGAAGTAATTTCTTTATCTTCATGTTTCTATTCCGTTTCATATTATAAAATAATTATTGAAATTTTGCGAGATATAGATATTGCAATATTTGTGATTATTTACTTATATGTTTTCCATGATCTTTTTACTAAATGAAATTTTTAATACAACAACATGTTTTAACGTAAACTTAGTATATTATATCGACAATATATTAAAATAAACATTTCGTATGATACATCACTGAATGTTGTCAGTTTTGTATGAGCAGTGGAAAACGGGGAAAGGGGATCCTGACATCCTAAATAATAGGTATGCATAATTTTTACGAAAAAAATATTTATTATAATGAAACTCTGTGTCCAGATAGTTCTTTCCCCTTCATCAGATATTTACACGTACAAGTACAGAAAGGTAATTACCAATTCGAAATCTCTATTCATATTTATTTACTAGCATCACCGATTCTATAGAACATTATTTTCATATTTTAACACTTCTCACTCCGTTGGCTCCGCTGAGGAGACATCCTAAGTCTTTGCAAAATTTGTTTTTCGTACCAGTAATAAAGGAAAATATAATTCACTTTATTTAATCAGAGCATTTTTGAAATTGTGTACTTGAATGAAACTGCTTTTTAAAAAGTTGTGTCGATCGAATAAAATTTGTGCAAGAGGCTCCGGGGCTTTAAGGGTTAAAACATTGTATATTTGTTCCGGGTGAGACATAATTGCCACTCTGGCAACGCCCAATCAAAAATAATACAAAAAATTCGATATAATAATTATGTTTTAGAATACTGATAACGCTGCATTAAGTTAGATAAATGTTGATTTAGTATTAAAACATTTACTTTATACGGATTGGTTTTAAACATTTTAAGTACAAAAATAATGTATGTCGAAAAGTGAAAGAAATGACCCCATTGCTTCAGCGCCATATATTACACTACAATATCTCTTTGTTAAAATATATAACGGCAAACTGTATGTGAATACTTTTGACTACATCGCTGTCGAAACCAACGTTAGTTTAAATGGTTTCAATCTTGTAAGAACAACATACTTTTCCTAGTCAAGATGTTATCCACGCTATTTTTAAGAGCCACTGTCATTTTCTGAATTGACAGCTCTGAGTATGACTTATTGGTTTGATCAGAAATTCGTGTCGTGTTGAGAAAATCAATTCGTACCGGAAAATTCTACCCAATAATTATTAGTATTAGATATCGAAATCAATGTCTACTAATTAAATGATTGAATTTTTCGGAACGAATTGATTTTCCCAACACGACACGACTTTCCGATCGACCCAATATTTCTTTTTAATAAATGTCTTATCAAATTAAATAGATATTTAATCAAAATTAATGTCCCAGAATTTTTTATGAACATTTGTGTGTGTTTGTATCCTTAGATTATTTTAGTACGTTTGTATTTTTAAATCATGAGTTATGCTAGATTAAAATATTGTAATACAATAAGAAGTGTTCCTTTTTAATGTGATATTAACACTCCAGTCGCGGACGACTTTTTCAGTAGGTTACTTTTTCAAAATTAATATTGTTTGACTCCTACCACTTTTATGAAGTAGAAACAGTCACTTTATTTAGTTATAGATTAAATAATGCGAGAATAAGCCGAATTATACGCTTTTAAAAAAGTGGTAGGAATCAAGTAATCATAATTTTTAAAAAGTAGCCCACCGGAAAGCCAAAATAGCTTTTCCCGAAGCTGGAAGGTTAATTAAGAAATAGTACAGCGTTATTAATTTTTTTTAGTTTTTTTTTATCAATATATTCTTTAAAAATAAGAAAAACAAAGTTTTATTGTTGACAAAATATGCACAAAGGCTTTTTCAAATTTGGTAAAATTTGAATCTCAATGGAACAATGTGCGTTAATCGAATGTTTTAGCATACAGGTCTCTTTTATACTTCATGTCTTTTAAAATACTTAAATATAAAGCTGGCATGATATTTGTTAATCATAGACCAGTATAGGACACATTGCTAGGAAAAGGAAGCCTTCAAGGAAGACTTTAGAAGTGAACGTTGCCGGAATTATAGTTCTCGCACCTGGAAAACTACGAAAATCTTGCATAGTCTCCCCATCCAAACCTCGCTGGTATGATAGCCAATTGTTAGAGTGGGTCCGAGACCCATTCAGAAAAAAAAGTAAGATTATTAGCAGTTTGATTTGCCTCTTAAGTTGATTTTAAAACTGAATCATTTGAGTAATTTAAGAAATGTTAAAATACTGCTCACAAACTCCCTAAATTGCGGAATGTCGAATTGATTTTCTTCTTTACGTACGTCGTTTTTATTATGTATTGTAAGAATTTCTGAATTTTTAAAGAAATCTTTTTGAATATTTTGTTGAGTGATTCTCTGCCTTTTTAAAAATATAATTCAAATTTTCTTAAACCCTTTTTCTTTTCTTAGGTATCGTCTAAGCAATTTTATCAAAGATTAAAAATAATAAAAAACTATATATTACACGCAATAAATAACAAGGCTGCCAGAAAAAAGTATCGGAAAAAATCAGTATCTTGTGATCAAATATTTATGACACATGCATGAACTTCAACTTGTTCGTACGACATAAAAATATTTTAGCAAAAAATATCGATATTTTTTCATTACAGATAAAGTCAGCAATTTACGTGATTTTCAAATGAATAAGCTTGTAAATTAAACACTTCTTCAGACTTGATATTTGTTTTATTTTTATTCATATCGAATGACAAAAAAAATACACACTCTTTAACTTCAAATAATAAAAAAAAATGCCATTTTTATACCGCTGATGGAAATAAAGAAATGCATTAAAAACAATTTAGATTTTTTGGTAATTTAAGCCGCAATACAAGTTTGGCGGCAATCTCGCCAATAAAACCATTTCCCTCATCAATAGCGGATTCTTTATTTCGCGTGTGTAAATTAGAAAAAGGTACGCTTTAAAAGAAGATGGATGTTTCTTAAGCTACAAAAATGCACTACAATAAAGAACGAAAATATACATGAACATCTTTTGGGTCACCGAAGATTGTGAAAAGCGTTCCTTTACCTTTAAAAACCACAGAAAATTATTTATTTAAAAAATTCAAAGAAGAATTTATAAAAATAAATTTTTATTAGCTGTCCGTCTTTTTGGGAAACGTATCTGAGTAGCATTTACAGTGCAATAATGAGTTTTCTCAAATCGAAATATCACTTTTTCGGATGCTTTTAATTCTCAGGTAAATATTTTTATATTCATAAAACGTATTAATCTGACAAACATACTAAATTAACAGCATTAACACTGATGTGAAAATTAATCTTATTTTGTTACAATTGTATGCACAAATTACTGTAAAAGCAAAAAATAAGCGTTCCTTTACCTTTAAAAACCACAGAAAAATATTTATTCAAAAAATTCAAAGACGAATTTATAAAAATAAATTTTTATTAGTTATCCGTCATTTTTGGAAACGTATCTGAGTAGCATTTACAATGCAATAATGAGTTTTCTCAAATCGAAATATCACTTTTTCGGATGCTTTTAATTCTCAGGTAAATATTTTTATATTCATAAAACGTATTAATCTGACAAACATACTAAATTAACAGCATTAACACTGATGTGAAAATTAATCTTATTTTGTTACAATTGTATGCACAAATTACACTGTTAAAAATTTTGTAGCATTCTGGCAGGTCATTCGACCGTTTTTTGAAAAAATGGTTTCATAACCATAATTTAACTATATTCTGACCATAAAATGGCCAATAATACGGTCAGAATAGTGTTAAATTACGGTTGTGCAACTGTTCTCGGAAAAAACGGTCAAATGACCTGCCAGAATGCTGCAAATTTTTAACAGTGTACTGTAAAAGTACTTATTTTCGCAAGGCTAATTTTCGCGATTTTCGCGAGCCCGTCGTAATCGCGAAAATTTAAGCCTCGTGAAATATTTCTTTTTTCGCCTCAAATAATAATAAAAAATCCGAAAATTTTCACTTATTCAAAATTTAATGATTACGGTTAAGCAACTGTAAATAAGTACAAAATTTTCCTCAATACTTACAGCTATTTTTTGAATACTATACAACTATTTCTTGAATAAAAATATAATACAGATAATAGAATGCAGCTCATTCACTTACAACATTTATACCAGCTTCTTTGAAGCCATTCAAAATTATCTCATGTTTGGCTTTAACACCGTTAAATGTTCGCACAAGGCAAGAAGCGTGAATCGGTTTTAGTCTTGATATTCGCATGTCCACAGATTCTTTTTCCTCTAGAAATTTAAGCAAAAGGAGTTCTATTTAGGTAGTTTCGCGATTTTTCAACTTTCGGTTCTGTTCATATAAAATTCGCGAAATTTTCAGCTGGCGAAATCACCGATATCTTCATTTTCGCGAAAATTACGGCTCGCGAAAATAAGTGCTTTTACAGTAAGTTATGCAACTGAAAATGTTTACTTGAGAATTGATAGAATCCGAAAAACCGATTTTCCGTGTACAGAGAACTTATTAATTCATTGTAACAGATACTAGAAAACGTTTCCAAAAATAACGGGCAGCTAATAAAAATTTATTTTTATAAATTATTCTATAAATTTCGAAAATAAATTGTTTTCTGGAGTTCCAAAGTGTAAAGGAACAAGTTTTGGAATCTTAGCGGGCTCGGAAGAGGTTATTAGTCATTTGAGTTCTTGATTATTATACAATTGCGTCGATTAGTAAACATTTGCCCTTTTTTGCAGTGTACTTTGATGTAGATAAAATGCTTTTATTTATGATATAATTTATTATTAGTATTACTACTATTTTTAGGTGCGTTCGTAATTATATAAATACGTAGCACCTATAGTCGTCGTTCAGTCCGTCTGTCTGTCCGTCCGCATATAACAGAGCAAAAACTACCGGACCGAATGATCTGAAATTTTTAATATATAATTGCTGCAAAATTTTGTCGAGCCATTTCCAATTTTATGAAAATCGGATGTATAGTTTAATTACAGGGACAGTCAAAAGTTTTTCTTTACATTACGGCCAATGGGAAAAATTATTGCAAGTGAATTTTAATGATGTTACAGACTTCCGAATGGTCTGAAATTTTTAATATATAATTGCTGCAAAATTTTGTCGAGCCATTTCCAATTTTGTAAAAATCGGATGTATAGTTTAATTACAGGGACACCCAAAAATTTTCCGTTACATTACGGCCAAAGGGAAAAAATTATAGCAAATGCATTTTAATGATTTTACAGCCTTCCGAATGGTCTGAAATTTTTAATATATAATTGCTGCAAAATTTTGTTGAGCCATTTCCAATTTTATGAAAATCGGATGTATAGTTTAATTACAGGGACACCCAAAAGTTTTCCGTTACATTATGGCCAATGGGAAAAAATTATTGAAAATGCATTTTAATGATTTTACAGACTTCCGAATGGTCTGAAATTCTAAATATATAAATGCTGCAAACTTTTGTCGAGCCATTTCAAATTTTATGAAAATCGAATGTATAGTTTAATTACAGGGACAGTCAAAAGTTTTCCGTTACATTACGGGGAATGGGGAAAATATTATTGTAAGTGCATTTTAATGATGTTACAGACTATGCACTTATGAAGCGCAAAAAAATATACATTCAGTACAATATGGGGTGCAAAAAATAATTATAAAACTAGTTATAGTACGAACGCACCTCATTTGCCACGTTTGACGAGCAATTTCCAACTTGTTTATTTCATTCTCCCCCTCCCCCATTCTGAATTTTCAATTAAATGAGTGATAGACATGTATTTCACAAGTATGTAGTATATGTGTTTTGAACAGAACTAGTGAAATATTCATATTTTATATAAACTGAATATAATACCATGGGGATTGAAATGATAAATCGCAACCGCTTAACCCTTTAGCGGGCGATAACCACAAAAAATGACACTTAATTGTAATTCCAAAACTGACAAACCCGACCAAGAATAGAAATTTATTTTCCTTTATCAATTAAAATTTTCCTTTTATAAAGCACAAGAATAAAGGCAAGTTTTTATTTTCTATTAAATTCATTTGTGAATTCTCGTGTCCGTCATTTCATCATTTTATAAACAGACTTACTCCGCGCCGGTAAGGGTTAAATAAAAGTATTGTATTTTGTAATACTTTACTTTTTTAAATGATTTGTTATCAGAACACGTTGTACGAAGTATTTCCGAGCATGGTATCAGAAAACAAACTTTAGTATAATATGGAAGCACTTAAAATGTTAAATGATTATAAGATTTAATTTATTCTAGTTAAAATTAGTTATTATGTGGATACCAGTAGTATATGGCGATAACAATGCATTGTTATAGATTCTATAGCGCAAAATAATTGAAAGAAATGGACTTAAAATAATTGAATGAATGTCTTGATTAGTAGCAAAGTGGAATTTTGACACTAAGAGATAATTAAATTTTACACTGTTACAATAACTACATAAAGTTAAAAAAGAAACTAATGGATTATGTTCAGGGTCTCACGTATTTAAAGTGCGATTGTATCACAAATTCCATATATTTAATTGAACAAAAATATATCACAAAATTATTTTAAATACAATATTAGCACGCAAGTTCTCAAATTTATTTTAAGTATAGTTTTAGTATAAATGACCGCATCACATACTAAATGTAAATAACAATACTTAATGAAATACACCCGAGTGTATAACATGATTAAACATAAGTAAAGATACGTACTGAAAAATATCTTCCACGATCGATAAATATAAATATAAAATGTCCCAAAACTATTTAATTTTTAATCAGATATGTTGTTAATGTCAATCGCAAAAATTGTTGAAAGCATTGTAAGTAATAATATTGTGTTGTTCGTCCGTTGATTGATAAAATATTCGCTTTTTAAATTTTTAATTATGAATAACGAGTATTTTTGGGTGTGCAAAATAAAAGAAATAAACACCTGCCTACCCAGACCTTTTATGTTAATCTTATAATGAAGAAAAGAAGCTGATTAGTTCCTTTTTTTTTTCATGACATTCAAAATAGTATTTTTTCAGTGAAAACAGGTATGCATAAATTGACGACTGTATCCTAGATAAACAATATTTTTAAATCTATAATGAGAGCTGTGATAAATATTTATCTAAATAAAGTATTATACATGCATAGATCATATCAACAATAAAAAATATTAAATCCTAAAAATAAATACAAAAATTCAAATTATAAAATTTTCTTACAACTCTTCGACATCTAATCAACAAGACTTCCTCTTTCAGACAATATTTCACAAATGTCACTTTTTGATTTAGTATGTGTGATTTATAATGTTTAGTTTTTCATTACAAGTACAACTAAATCAGTTTCAAAGACACAAGCTTGGAACTTATTTCTGATGATCAAGAGTCAGAAAAAAGAAATAAATTTAATTGAAATATTTAAATATTTAAATCATATAAAATTTTAAAATTGTGACGTTTTGAAAATTGCAGAACTTCCGCAATGTAATTCTATTTCGTATATAAATTTGAACTTTGTTCCACTTTACATTGTCTTCTTAACTCTAAAAGATTGCAATTTAAAATGCCTCTCATTGTACTTATTTTAATTTCTAAAATGTGTAAAACAGAAAATTTAAAACCAGTAAAAAGTTTTGGCTCCATTGTAGCCATGACACGAAACGTGAACCGAAGAATGTATACAGTCTAATAAAATGTTATCACTGTATATTTAAGTATCTATTTTACAGTGTTATCTATTAAAAGCAGTATAACGTTACATAATGTTGCAATTTGTTATACGCTTCATAATTGTTTTTATCATATACTATAATTTTGTATTAGATTATTTCAAGTTTTAAATACTTCATTACTAATTGTTTCGGAAATACGCCATGATGTTGAATA
Source organism: Maratus speciosus (assembly GCA_963932465.1). NCBI lineage: Eukaryota > Metazoa > Arthropoda > Arachnida > Araneae > Salticidae > Maratus > Maratus speciosus. The sequence continues at coordinate 257,210,874 of OZ010800.1, read as the reverse complement.
AAATTTACGCACTTTTAACATATCGAAATATACCTTATGTTGGATACATTGAATCCGTATGTAATTACCGTAATTTACGGTGTATAATCCGCGGATCAAACAATCATTTTTCAACCCGGAAAATTATAAAATAAAATGCAACTTTTTAATGCGCGGCAAATATTTGGCTTCGATTACTAAATAAAATTTCTGGGTCTAAACTGAATTGTTTGAACCGCGGATTATACGCTGGAAATTACGTTATATGTTCTATTTACATTTCTTATAAAGAAATACTTTATCTTTGAAGCATATGTCAGAACGAAGTTCTATAAAACTGAAGTCTATAATCGAAGTGTCTCCTACAAAAGAGAAACTAGTAAAGGATTAATTTTGAATCCTTATTCCTATGTTTAAATATATCATAACAATTTGCATAATTGAAATGAAAAATTATGTATACGTTGAAGTGTCTTTTCGGTAATGAGAATTGTTATGAACGTTGTAATTTAGTCAAAAACACCCATTAAATATTAAACAAAAAATTTTCATGAATAGTTTAAGAATTTCAATGTTACCAATTGTAAGAATTTTTCAAATTGCAAAATCGGAGAAGTGCTTATGAATCTACATATTATTTTAATAATTTAAACATGCCGAATATTTAAAGCTATATATATAATTTAATATGAGATTCTGATGTTTAAATATAATCTCACTGTTCGTTAAGTTATATTTCGTACGCCCTCAACTACGGAGACTTTACATTACAGCAGAGTATATAAATTGAAAAGTTAAATAATATGTTGTTATAATTATTGTGATAATTTAAATATATTGTAATAATATATAGCTTTTGTTCCTTTGCGACCACTGAATTACAAAGCCTCTTACCTACTTAATACTGTTATTTCTTCTTTCCATTGCAACTATTGATTTTTTGGTGGTAGACTGGAGATGTAAATTGCATAATAGTAAATCTTCTTTATCACTTTACTTCATACTAAAGCACCATAGGTTTAGTAATCTCTATGTGCAAAATTCGTCTAATATTCATTAATAAGATTTACCGTCCAGAGTCACTTTCAAACATAACTTTTAAATAAACTTCTAGCAATATAGTGAATACACCAATTGGTGAGTGACCCGGTTACAAAAGATTAGTCCAATATATTCTTATGTTATTCCTAAAAGAAGGGTAGTTACGCAGAAAAGTAAAAGAAATGACGAATTAAAATGAATATCGTAAATTTATTTTAGCAAGCATTTTTTTACCACAAAATTTTTTATAGATAGTAAAAACACAAAATTGCATTAATCTCCTTAGCAGTAATCTTTAGTTTCTAACTTTTGAAGCAATGAATGTTTCTATAAGTAAAATTAGCGATATATTAAGAAAATGACAAAAGGGAAAAAATGTATGAATGGATAATGTTTGCTGATTTTTAAAATTTTCTTTGTATACTGTTACTCTTTTAAAATAGAGAAAATAATAAATATCAATTTTTTTTACTGCAAAAAAATATTTATACAAAAGTATTTAATAGATTTAAAATATTCAGTTTATCAGTGTTTGTACTACGATTATGAAGTATTCAAAATGCTTCTAATGTTATAATTTCAAAAAAAAAAAAAAAAATCCATACGTAATTTTTAATAATTATTCTAACAAGGGAACCATTTTTGGTGTTGCTCGCATCTAACATTGAGACCTGGTGCATTTTAAAGCCCTATAGTACGAAGTGTGAAAATCGATTTTTCTGTTAAAATAATATTTGTTGATTTTACACCAGCATAATTTTCTGAAAATGCGGTTTTCGAGACCACTTATCGGATTATTAACATTGAAGGTTTTTTTTTTTTTTTTTTTTTTTTTTTTTTTAAGAAAAGCATTACAAAATAAAAATTAGTTAATAATAAGTAAAAAAAAAAAAAAAAAACACAGAAAAAAGATAAAAAATCACAAATTTTATTTTTAAAAATTTCGACTTTATAATCACATTTTTGACAGGAAAACAGTTGGCGGTTTTTTTTTTTCAAAATGTAGAGCTTTCCGGCAACACTAGCTAAATGTCATAGCTGTTTAGCTTGTGTGAGTAGTGGTCCTGACTGCAGTAGAAATTGTAATGTCTGACCTAATTAACCACAATAATTTTTCTAAATTGTATAAAAATATTAATTTAATTTATACTGTATTTATGTACTGTACATTTACTCTTTGGATAAAGCGGGCGAATAACTGTTGTGCCATGTTTACGACATAACTCACTTTTGGCATGAAATAAACAAATAAAAATGTAATAATAAAAAATTAAAATTATAAAAAATAATATAAAATATGATTTTAACAGAGTCATTTTATTGGTTGTCTGACTTTTATGTATAGGGCTACAAAATGCACCAGGTCTCGTTGCTAGGTGCGAGCAACACCAAAAGTGGTTCCCTTGTAAGTCTCATGAATTTTCCAACCATGGAAATCGACATATATAAAAATAAACAAGACGAATTTTGAAAAGATAAGTTTTAAAAATAATTTTATTTCTTGAACTAAATGAATTAAAAATTTTATGAACTCCTTAGACAACCACATACTCTACAATATAAAAATAATTTATATCGAATTATTGTAGTTATGTATGGTTTGTTTCGTTTTATACGAAAAGTATGAAACTACTATTTCGCTAAAAAAAAAAAAAAAAAAAAATAATAATAATAAACATAAAAATCAGATATTTTCAAAATATTTTGCCAAAGAACACTCAGACTTTAGCTCAATCGTTGTAAAAATTATATTTTTTTACGCAATAATAAATAAAGCGCATTTGCACATTAAAGTAGCTCTTTGAACAATTACATTTACTTCATTCTTTTCTAATAAATTTTTTTTCATATTAATAAGTGGTTTTATACAGAAAATCTGTTTACGGTAGAAAAAAAAGAATTTCCTTTATTGAAAATTGAAAAATTTGGTCGTTTAAAACATTTTTTAAAATATTTAAAAGCACATCTTTCATTACAATTTTTTACTTGAAGCAAAATTTCTGAAAAAAAAGTATTATCCGCATAACATGTTTATTTTTAAAAATATCATTTAAAATTTTATTCTTAAATATATAAAATTTACCATAAGGATCTTCCGTTCAAAACTTAAAATAAACTTAAACGTATATATTGAAGTTTTAACTCTTTGACCATACGGATATATTGAATTAACACAATATGAAATAGGTTGGTTTAAAATACAGTCAAAACGATTATTAGCCTAACATTTAAAAAATATATACATGTATTAGTGAAATTCCGATTTTAACTTTTTGAAATGTGCCACAAGCATCTTCATTCTAAAATTCAGGTAAACTGAAAATATATATTAATGTTTCAGCATTTAGATTATGCCGATATATTTAGGAAGCACTGAGAAAAAAATACAGCAAAAAATATTATTCGCATAACATTTAAAATGTACCACAAGGATCTTTATACCATACCATTCCGACTGTAAGTCAGCTTAAAAATATATATTTATGTTTTAGTATTCTGATCATACTGATATATTAAAATAGCAATTAACGTGCTAAACGAATAAGCGTGCTCTTAGATTTCGTTTAAAAGAGCATGAAGATTATGTTAAAAATCAGGAGCTCAAACGTTCTTCTATTGCTCAACATTCTTGGTCTTCTCAACATAGGTGCGATTTTTCCTCAGCAACCATTATCCAAAAATTTTCTTCTAACCTTGATCTTGATTTGTCGGAAGCTTACCACATCATTAAAAATTCTCACTCTTTAGACAATGACTTATCTAGTACTCATGATTTTCCAAGTATTTGGAAAGCAATAATTTAATTTCCCCCCCCTTTTTGGTTTCTTTTTCTCTCCTCCTCCGGTATATGTCGCTACTTGTCCACCCAGTCGTTTCCACTGCTTCTCTGTCGTTGGTTGTTTCTGGCGCCTTCGCTACCAGCATAGGGTATATAAGCCAGCGCGTCTCTGTCTATCATTTTGCTCAGCCTCGCTTTTTCTAGCAAGCTGTTCCTTTTTCCCTATTTTGCACTGAAGAAGAATCTCGCTGTAGATTCGAAACAGCTGTTTTCTGGTTTTCACGCATTATTTGTGCACTTTAAACGTTGGTTTACTGCTTTTTAACATACTGATGTGTTAAAGAAACACAACATGAAAGAAAATGAATTTAAAAATTAAAATTGTAAATTATTTAAACGCAAATTTTGTGGCATACCCATCAAGTCCCCCACACTGTAACTGAGACCTAGCCAGATTTTTAATTTAAAAGACTATTTATTTAAGCAATATATTGAAGTACTGCAGTGGAGCTTCTTAATTTAGTTTATAATACGCTGCAATTAAAAGTAATATAGTCATAAGATGGACACTCAATAATATATTAAATACAATATTACTAATTCTAAAACTAGCTTACATATAGAGGACTTGCTGCGCAAACGACAACCACAAATAGCTTCGTGATGGAACATGACTTTCACACCAAAGAAAGTTTACCCCAAAATTTCAGTAACTATGTAAATGTCACCAAAGCTAGCATCCCGTGGTTATCGATCATTTTTATTCAATGATAACTAAATTTCACTCTTATCAAATCTGAGAACTTCTATCACATTCAATTCTATACTTCCGATGTCATCGAGCAAGATGGAACACATTCCTTAAAAGTCGTTGGCTGATCTTGTAATCATTTAGAAAGCAAATCTCGACACAAGATCCGCCGATACAAATTTTGAATACACTTTTTAATTCAGCAGATTAATCAGCGTATCCTAATTTGCATAAAGCTACAGCGAAAACCACTAACTGCAGATTCCGAGAGCCGGAAACAAACTTCGGAAAAGTAAAGTAAAACGGATGATAGATGTCGTTTTTACATACACCGATATACAGCTTAATATTAACAGCTTTTTTTCATTGACAAATATAAATTCCCTTTATATAAGAGTTGCTAGTGATCTACAAGAGGTAATAACCCTATAAATTCGAGTAATAACATATTTAATTGATGTTTTGATAATTTTTGCACGATTATTTTGAAGAATTGAACGAAACTTCGTTAGTCTATAATGCAGATGTACAACTTCATTTTAAGGAAAAAAAAAACTAATTATACACGTTATACATGTTAAAAAAACAAAAAATAAAAAAATGCAATTTAACAAATTACAACGACCATTTAGAAAATGATTTTTTCAAAGACTAAAATTTAAGACATAAAAAATAGCGCGGAGTTGCTCATACATTACGTACGCCATGAAGTAAACATTAATAGTGTTATTACACGTAAAAATTGCAAGCGACAGAAATCACCTGCGACTCGTACGTATTATCCACCTGAAACTTAAGGATTATCCAAGCATTTCATTGGCTGTTCGGGAAAAGGCTTTTCCATCGTCAGATTTCCAAGTAATCTGACGGCCAATTTTAAATGAAATTTATTTTTTAAACTTCTAAACATCCCATAATATTACTTTTTATATCGTCGTATAGAGAAAAAAATTTACTTTTAAATGCAATTTGTTTGAAAGCTATATCTCAATTTGTTTCTGAGTTATTAATTTTTTTTTTGTAGATTTTATTACTTTTTGTCATAGTAGCAATACTCTGTTGTCCACCTCTGTTGAAAGTAAAGGAAATACAGAGTACTGTATAGACCAATCAGAAAACGAATAAAATGATGATTAAACCAATAAAAACCTTCAGATATGCTTTTGATTTCCTGCCCTGACGAGGACAATAACCATTTTTCAAAATGGTTTATAAATAAACACAAAAAACGGAAAAAAATATAAATTAAAAAATGCAAAACAGAAAAAAAGTAGTAATACATTTTATCATGTATGTTTTTTACATTATTTTTGCATTAATGGAAATTAGCTTCTATTACAGTAGCAAACTTTATTAAGCAAGTAAACATCATAATACTACCTTATATTAAAGTTTAATTATTCTATTCCAAACAACTACATCCAAACACTTCTACTGTTACAGCTAATTTAAATCAATTATGGCTCATTTACTCCGAAAATAATTAACGTCTGATATGCAACAAACAATTGTCAATGATCGCAAATTATTTCCAATTGAGACCGATAATAAATTATCCTCTGTAATTTCCGGCTACACAGGTGTTGCAGACAAAGTCTAATTAGATATCTATTTCGCCGAAAATATATTTCATTTGTGCCATTTGTTCCCTGGAGACACGATCCCCTTGAACAAAAATTAATGTGTATTGAATCTCTCGAGTCTGACATCGACTGCATTTAGTTATCTGATAAATATTTATTCACTAGATAATAAGGTATCGATAGATAGCAGAAGAAGTATATTATACATGATGATATGTATTTTTTTATCACTGAGAAAAGTAAAATGAAAATTCCTTAAAAATAGAGATGATTAACAATATTAATTTTAATTTTTGTCAGATTAATGGTATATTGATAACTATCGATTTAACCAATATGTTTATGAAAGAGTTAAATGTTACCCTATTTAAATAGGATAAATTTAAATACTGTGCGTGCTTTGATAAATTAGCACTAATATAAATAGCTATGTATAAATAATATTTTTAATTAATAGCAATAAACTTAACTGTGACTTTAGGCTTGTACCTCTCGTTCCTTCCAGTTTAAACAACCCGGATAGCGGTTCTGCGTTTAAATAAAAATAAATATTTTTCATGAGAAAAATTATCAGTATGATGCTTTTAATTTAAATCTCGAAAAAAAATAGGGAAATATCGTATCACATAAAAATTCTGTTAAAATGATGTATTCTTATATTTTTGGATAAAAGAAATTTCAACTCTGAAATTCTGTATAAAATATTACAAGATGTTTTATAGGTATTTAAAAAGTAACCTGAAATCGAAACAGATTTCTGTTATTTGATCGCTGTGACGTCATATATGATGTCATACTCATTTGTCGCTAAAAAGGAAAAAAAATATATAAAATGCAACTAAATATTGAAAAAAAAAAATTATTATTATTGTGATAGCGTTTGATATTATATAGTTTTGTTTTGATGGGTAGTTAATTAATAATAGTTGAAGGGCGGTGATTACGCGGCATGATCACCTAATTTTAATTCCAAATTTGACAAGAAATTCGTTCGTAAAATCTGGTGTCAGTAATTTATTTCAACATTTTGTGAACAGAATTTCTCTGCCCTTCAAAGGGTTAATAAGTTAAAAATTAATATTAAATTATTTCTAAAATAATGTATCTCTTTTTTCCAATTGAATACTAAATTGTTACATTAATCTATGAGAGCTGTTCATTAAATAATGGTTATATTTTTATTATTGGCACACTTTATGCTCACAAATTTAAGTTCCATTGTTATCTTAATGTGTAATGAATACCTGATAATTGTTTTGTTCATTTATTCCCAGTAGTAAGTCTATAATATTATCTCTGCCTATTCAAATATAATATTGCTATTTTTAAGTATTAACATTCCCTGCTGAAATCGTATGGCAACGAAGATGTCACATTTACCTTTAAGTAAAAAGTTTTCTTCATAAAAAGTTTAAAATTGATTTTACTCAGCAGCATTTAGTCAAAATAGATTAATTTTCTAAATCCCTAAACAAGAAAATTATAGAGCAAAATCTATTTTGAACTTGATATATTTTTTTATAAAAACAATTATAGATAATAACGTAGAAGATGTTCGAAGTAAAATATTGATATGCATGATTTTGAATGAAAAATACTGTTTATTTTTGTGAGCATTTAGTCAAAATAGATTAATATTCTAAATCCCTAAACAAGAAAATTATAGAGCAAAATCTAGTTTGAACTTGATACATTTTTTTTTTTTTTTTATAAAAACAATTATAGATAATAACGTAGAAGATGAAAGTTCTAAGTAAAATATTGATATGCATGATTTTGAATGAAAAATAGTGTTTATTTTTGTGATTTACATTTTTAATTGAGATAATTAGTTATTTCTTTAATTAACAATATGTATAAAAACGATGCTTCTTTATTTAACATAAAAATGAATTTTGCATTACATTCAACTCTCAAACATAAAAACATAAACATACTTCACTGTTAAAAATTTTACAGCATTCTGGCAGGTCATTCGACCGTTTTTTGAAAAAACGGTTTCATAACCATGATTTAACTATGTTCTGACCATAAAATGGCCAATAATATGGTCAGAATAGTGTTAAAATTACGGGTGTGTAACCGTTTTCGGAAGAAACGGTCAAATGACCTGCCAGAATGCTGTAAATTTGTAAAAGAGAATTCTTAAAAAAAAATGGATTGCATTGAATGCAATTGAATGCATTGTATGTTCACACACAAGAAGTCTTCCGCTCTTAAATAATAACTTATTGAGTATACGATACAATCTATTTATAATCAATACATATTACACAATCATACAAATCATGCAATCACTTATAATACAATCTATTTTGAGGCAGAATTAAAAGGCGTGATTCCTTTTTTTGCAGTGTACAGTTGGCTAAAAATGGAAGAGAACACTTGATACCCTATTCGATTGATAATTGAAGAGTTGAGTTGATGAACAATTTATGTGATAAGGCTAAGATGCTTTACCCACACGCACCGTTTTATCGGTTAAAAAAAGGGGGAAAAATCGCGAAATTTTAGGAATATTCGGGAATGGTAACCTGGCTATCATGCTTGAATTAAATTATTGCTCTTGAAATTTGATTTTGAAACCCTCGTTTGCGTGGTTTTGGAAAGACGATGAGGAAAATTATTGTGAATGCATTTATTGCGTCAATGATAATAAAATATCGAAAATTACAGAATTGCAAAGCTTATCACGAAGTAAGCTAATTTCAACGCATCAATTCGATCTTATATACTGTTAAAATTTTTCAGCTTTTGCTGCAGACTAACTCCACCTTTAGAGAAAGCGGTTAATTGACTATATTATGCAGCATTCTCATTGGCCACACTGTTAAAAATATCGTGAAAAATTACCTCTGTTTTTAAAGGCTGTCAATTTTCTGACCAATGACAATGCTCCATATGTGTTTAAGTAGCATTCTCATTGGTCAGAAAATAGATACCCTTTAAAAACTGACGTAATTTTCACGATATTTTTAACAGTGCAGAATAGAAGTTTTCTATAAAAGCGACGGAGTGCCTATACAGATACGATGATTAGTATAATACAATGTTTACATTGAAATTAGAAAATATACCGCAGAATTTTAAAAATTAAATTCTAAAAAAGATCCTCAAAATCTTAACACTTTTTGGATAGCAGATTTCCACACTGTTTATTCTACACGCTGTAACTTGGGTATTCAAAAAAGTGAAATACTCGGAACTCCATTGTGGATTTAACAATGTTTACGCTAATGTAGCAGGTCGCTTTAACTCACTAAAAAGGCGTGATTATTTAATTTTGAAGCTTGCGAGAAATTAGACCTTGAACAACCTGACGTCTACTCTGTTGTACAAAGCAATTTAAAAGGATGAAATGACGCAACTAGCAAATTTCCTATAACCTTTATATTGTAAAATATGTGTCATTTGCTTTATTTTGATTTTTTAGTAAAAATACATCGTTTTTCTGCATTTTAATCCGTCGTTATTTATAAGTAGTGTATTTATTTCCCATTATTCAAACTTGTTGAGACCACCGTTGCTGAGTGGATAAGACACCACACCGCTAATCGCTTGAGAGCGTAGGTGGGGGCGGGTTCGAATCCCGCCGGTTCCGTTGCACACTCTTTGTGGAGACCCCAGGATGTAATTCTCTAGTCTTGTAAATTTGTTCCTTGTGCTATCTCGTAACTGTATCTCGACGATGACTTATAAGTGGGTCCTGGTGTCAAGCACACAAGTCTGATGTATGTATTCAATAAAACAAACAAACAAACATTCAAAGTTTTTGACGGATTAGAAAAAAATACTTTGGCGTGGACTAGAAAAGCGTGACAATGAAAAAGTCGCCAAACACCCGTGCATTGTCGAAGCACATCTCTTCCGTATCACTTAACATGTTCATCTACTCAGCTCTTCAGTTATATTCTCTTTTAATTTATGTTGAAAAAATATTTTATATAATAAGACATTTGTAACCTATAAAATATTTAAGGAAATAAGTTAAAACAGGTGTGAATGAATAAGAACAAAAAATCTTCTTAAAACACCATCAAAAATTTATCTTATTTTCTTTATTCTTATTTTCTAAATTAATCTTATTTTCTTTATTCTTATTTTCTAAATTAATCTTATTTTCTTTGATTGTGCTTCTTCTGGCATTTCAACAATTTATGTTTTTCCACCCGTTCCCTTTTTGTATATAAGTACTTCTTTGTCTTAATTTTACATTGATTTTGTTCTTTATTTATCTTATTGATTAATTTATTTGTTTATTTATTTGCTAAATTTTTTTTGTCTTCTTTATAGTTTAGTATTTTACATTTGTATTTTGCTTATTTTTGTATTGCTATTATGTTTACTGCTCAATTTAACAGATTTACTATCTCAGACGAAAGCGTGTGAAATTTCTTAACCACTTGAATTTTCTTCAAAATAGCAAGAAAAGTAATATTATACCCAAATTTCTTATTATTTTAAGAGCTTGTATTCAAGATGTTCGGCATACTCTCTCCAAAATTGAAGAAGAACTTTATGACCGTCATTTGTTCCTTATTAAAAATGTTGACAATTTCTGTGATATTGAAAATAAATGTTGCCCTTATCTGCTTACTTTCAAAACTGTTCATCAAAAGAAGCTTAATAAAAGGTTTTCTCCGTTGTGCAATAAGCAAAATAAGTCTCAATTTTCAAATAAGAATCTATCAAATGAGAACTACATCGTTAATCTCTCCTCTTATATGTTAACTCCTGATCAAAAAAGCATTGTAGATCTTGGTTTAAATTTTTCTCAGTCTTCCAAACCTTCCCTCACCAAATTGATTGCTCCTATTGAGTCTTCCTTTAAACATAGTAAAGTCACTCCTTTTCAAAAACAAACTCTTCGTCACATCCTTGCTGATACTATTTCTTCTAATAATTAAAAATATAAACCTAATCTTTCACGTTCTCAAAATATCGCTCTGAATGATCTTAAGTCCAATGATAATCTTATTATTACTAAAGCTGATAAAGGTAGTCAAATTGTTGTTATGGATAAAAAAGATTATTCTGATAATGTCTATGCTCTCTTATCTGTAGGACCTTATGTTGAAGTTAAAAAAGATTTCTACTAATTCGCATCTTTCCACTCTCAAGAAAGCTGTTCAGAATTCTGTTATTTTAAATGACAACACTAAACGTAAACATGGTGTTATTCCTTCTTCAGCCATTTGTGCTCTCTTGATGTCAAATCTTTATTTATGAATTTCCCGATTAAAGGTGTTCATTCTTGCTTGGAAAAAAGATTACATGAATTTCATTTCTCTGATGTGGAAGCCCAAGATTTTGTTAATTTAACTAAAATTTGCATCACACAAACTAGTTTTTAATTTCATAATAATTTTTTCAAACAGTCAGAAGGCTTAAGTATGGGTAATCATTTATCTCCAATTCTTTGTGATATTTACATCCATTATTTTGAGGGAAAATTATTAAATCTGGTTAAATTTAAATGTTGGATGCGTTATGTCGACGATACTTTTGTTTTAGTTGATAATCCTTTTGATATTTACATCATTCTTCAACTGTAAATTCTATCGACCCACATATTCAGTTTACTTTTGAATTAGAAAATTGTAACAAACTTCCTTTCCTTGATGTTTTAGTTACCAAATGTGATTCTACTTTTAAAACTTGTGTTTATAGAAAATCTTTTTCTGTTTTTAACCCACCTCATGCTCTCTCAAATCATCCTGTCAACCAAAAAAATCGATGTTTTTTACACGCATGTAAAGCGTGCTCTCAAAATTTGTTCCGACTCTGCATCCCTTAAGGATGAAATCCATTACTTAAAAACCTTTGCTGTCAAATGAGATTTTAATAATTTTGTTATCAATAATGCTGTGAAGAAATTCAATAGACCATCTAATAAATCTACTCTTTCCGAATCCGTCAAAAGCAAACCTGATAATTTAGTTGTCCTCCCCTTTTGACCTCCTTTATGTTTCATTTAGCTAAAGTTTTACGTCGTTTCAATTTTAACATTATCTTTAAACCTGACAATAAAATCAAAATCCACTCCACTAAATCTCCTGTTCCTGATCTTCGTAAATGGGGAATTTATAAAGTTCCCTGTAATGGTTGTGATTTATCTTATATTGGTCAAACTAAAAGAAATCTCGAAATCCGCTTAAAAGAACACTCTCGTTACGTAATCAATCAAGAATTTTCTAAATCTTCCATTGCCAAGCACTCTTGGCGCTCCGGCCATAGTTTTAATTTTCGAAATGCTAAAATTATCTTTAATGCCAATAGTATCTCTGATTTGAACTTTCTTAAAAATCTAGCTATTTATCTTAATCGTGATATTATTGTAAATGATAAATCTGATTCCACAATACTCTCTACAGCTTGGAAAATCCTTTTCAGAACTACCATATAATTTATTTTTGTATTAATTAATCTTAGTCTGATTTTTATATTTTATTCATTTTTTTTTTTAATTTCATGTGTTCCCATATTTAAATATATGTATTTTTTTCATCCTAATTTTTGTCCCTTCTACTCTGTGTTCTTTTGTTTAGATTATACTCTTCTGTGATTGGCTGTTGTCTTCTACTTTCCTATTGGCTGTTGATTTCTAATTACCTATTGGCTCTTTCTTCAGCTTCTTTCCTTTCCCTTATCTCTCATTTCAGTCTTACTGCTGCTTTCATAGTAGAAGCACGTTTTCTTTGCGCCTGACGAAGAAAGACTGAGATCTTTCGAAAGGGCTAGCGCATTTAAAAAATTTTTAAAGGTGTTTTAAGAAGATTTTTTGTTCTTATAAAATATTTATAGGCAACAGGGTTTAAGAATCCTTAAATGTGCGATTTCAAAATTTCAGCCTATTTCCGATAAGTAATTCAAGAGTTATGATTAAAAATCTCCACGCATTTTAGTTTATGTCGCAACTATAATACGAAGGAAAAATCATGCAGTTGAAAAAGATTTTAGAACCCTTTCAACGCAGACAGAATACTGTTAAAATATTTTTAGTACAATTTTAGTGCAGTTTAGTGAAATGAGATTTCTAAATATACAATTTAAAAAAAATAAAGAAAGAAACGCGTGATGTAGTAATGAAGCATTTTTTTCAACTGTTGTCCATATCTCGCAATGTGTTAAAATTTTTTCGCGGAGCCCTGATTGTAATCTATACAAATTACACTTAAAATTATTTAACAAACCACATACCACAGCTAAAAATGCACTCCCAGCAACTACCGGTTATAGTATTTTTATGTGAATGTCTGTAAATTAAAATAATTTTTAAGCAGTTTATAAACTCTAGAAAACGTGTTACAGGACACTTGAGTGATCGATTAAAATTTTTTATGTTTGAAATGCAGTAACATAATTAAAATGCGTCGCAAAAGCATTTACCCTTTAGATCACAATGCAAAAGAAATTTCTTGTGCGCCAGTGTAAACGAACTATAAATGCTATTTTTCTATATTCTATATAGTATTAGTTGTATATAAATAACTAATGATAGAGTATTGATTTGATTCATGTATGATTGGAATAGAGGGCGAAATAATTAGTTCATTCAGGATATCGATGTGCGGGAAAAAATAGTTACCCGTATACGAGTTATTGTGAAAGCTTTAAATACCAATTTTTAGAGCGGAATTTACGCAGTGATTGGAAATATATCACCCCCGCCCCCTCCGTTTCCCTTTGCAGTTAATTCGAACCATTTTACACGCAAATATCTATTTCTTTACGTTTTTTCACACAGTCAGTGAGCACGTATTTCAGACAAAATCGAGATAAAGATTTAAATTTAACATTCAAATTTAACATTCTATTAAGAGTATTATCACAAGCCTGGGCAACGCGTGAAGTGTCAGCTAGTTTATAAATATTCAAAACTTTATTTTTTCTAAATAATCCAATGTAAATACATTTTTTTTCATTAAAAAATTATTTCTGCGTAAGAGAAAATGGAAACCAATGTCAGTTCGATATGCATAATTTATTAATTACATTACAATATATCTATATAGGTTTTACAGAGGTAAATACTTAATATCTTTCAATATATTCAACTCATCTTCATGGATAAGTGTTAGATAGTAATGCGTGTTTGCATTAACATTCTATTCGTATGAATTCAGCTGACAGTAAAGTCCATATTTATGCGGTAGCATTATTCTTTGAAATTGACATTCATAATCGAAATGAATGAATTCATAGTTAATTAACAAATTTTGAGGACAAGTCATTGTGAATCATTAATCACTACACATAACTCATATAGGAAAATAGATATAATTATGATTTGAATTTGTTACACGTTCAATCACAGTAATAACACATGCTGATTTATTTAATTTATGTAAGCTAAATAAAATACTTAAAAGTTTAATGTTTTCAAAATATACAATATGAACTTTAAAAAGCTCAGAATTTTACTTAAAATGCGACAAAATGATAATAATAATATAGTTATTACAAGTTAAAAAGATACAATTTATATAATATTTCTTAGTACTTTCGTCCTGCACTTCGTACGACCATCGTCAGGGAATATTTTAATTGATAATTCATGTTCAATTCATACAATTAAGTCATATTTTTTTTTATGGCAGAGTCTATAATTATATTTTTCAAAGTTCATATTGTGATCGGATCAAGGTGAAATACTGCATTTCGACTTATGGTTAATATTTGTTTTATAATACCAGCTTTTATTCTTTGCAGTTAAATAACTTTTATGTATGATTTAAACCTTGTAAGCATTTAATGGTTAAATTTGTTTACAAATATTCATATATGAATATATCTATATATTTATTTACTTCTTTTTTTGTGTGTAATGTTTTGTATTCCATTCAGTTATGCACTTGAAAAAAAAATGTACTGCAATAATGGAAAAAAAATCGCATTGAAATAAAATTGAAACAAAACGAACAAATTGAAATCACAGTTTATATTCCACAGAAAACCGACACAGCGACATTTAGAATTCTTCATTGTATGTTATTAATATCTTCTCCCTCGCTCCGGTTGACTCACATTGGGAAGTCACGTACGAACTGCGGTCTTTAATCCTTCCTTTTTAATGGAATTTATGCAATAAAATTAACTCCTTCTGGGCTAGTCGTTGAAACAAATACACTGGATTTCGGGAATTAGCATGAATATCTAATATTTTACAAACAAGCAATATTTAAATATAATTCAAATTTATTAAAAGGGTTTGTCCTACATCTTATGTCGCTTTTATTTTACTTATGCCAGATCAGTTGGTGTTTTAATACAAGGTTAGTTTGCCGCAACAGAGCATTTGTGTAGCAAATTTTTATTTTTAAACACATTCATTTTATATCGACATTCATTATTCCTACTCTTGGCAATGTCGCTTATTTTCACGCGTGTTAGGCAACCATGTATTAACACTAGAATTACCAAGGCGGGTCATCTTACAGTTTATATGTTCACAGTTACTATGTACACAGGTATTATTATGTAAATATATCTACGTAACATATTATTCAGAATCCGGGGTGGAAACTATTTTAGTTACTAAATAAAAGTTGATAGCTTTTCATCAACTAATAAATTTAATATTTACAACGTATTTACATGTTATTATTTACAAAAATAACTCAGTTAATTTAAAATATCGGCTTAGATCAGGTGCTTTTTTTTTGTTTGTTTGTTTGTTTACACAATAATATCAATCAATTCTTCATATAATAATTAAAATAATGCCCAGCACTCATTTATAATAATAACTTCAATAATAAAATAGCTCAGTGCAACTATATAAATGTATAAAATAAAGCAAACGATTTTTATTTTTCAATAATAATTATTAAATATCTTTCTCTTATGATTATCTTCATTTAATTCAGATACTAAAATACTTGAAGCTGCAGACGGTTTTTTCGTATTTCAATTCCAAGGAAAATATCATTCAAGTTGAATAGAATAATTCCAAAATATTTCGATTCTGGACGAATCAAAGACAATTTTCAAAAATCCTCAGATTCCGGATGAATCAAAAGTACTTTTGTATAAATTTTTGTACTCTAGTATCTAAATTTTCTTATTAAAACAGTTTAACACAATTTAAAAATAATACTTATCTTCATATCTTGCTTCTATTCGGGTCCGACGTTGGGGAGCCACTTCTGTAACACATTATTCAGAATCTGGGGTGGAAACTATTTTAGTTACAAAATAAAACTTGATAACTTTTCATCTACTAATAAATTTAATATTTACAATGTATTTACATGTTATTATTTACAAAAATAACTCAGTTAATTAAAAATATCCCCTTAGCTGAGGTAGATGCCTTGTCGGCAACAACTTTATAAACGTTCTTCTCATCTAGTAAAGTCTAATTTACTCAGCTTGTCAGTTCTTTTGAAAGAAAGGGAAAAAAAAGTAAAGGAGAGAAAATATGATGGAGTGCGTATTGTTCGAGCGTTACATTTATATATTTATTTACTCCTTTTTTGTGTGTAATATTTTTCATTCCAATCTGTTATGCATTTGACAAGGCAAAATGTACTGCGATAATGGAAAAAAAATCACATTGAAATCAAATTGAAACAAAAAAAATTGAAATCACAGTTTATATTCGATAAAAAATCAACGATGCGACATTTAGGATTCTAGTCGTTATGTGTCTAATTTCTTCTCCCTCAATCTGGTGGACTCAGTTTGGGAAATAAAGTACAAACTGGGCTCTTCAATCCTTTCTTTTTAATGGAATTTCTGTCATAAAATTAATTATTTCGGGGTTACTTGTTGAAAAAATTACACTGGATAGAATTTCGGGAATTAAACAGCATGAATAGCTAATATTTTACAAACAACGACTATTTAAATATAATTCAAACTTATTAAAAGGGATTGTTCCTCATCTTATGGCACTTTTATTTTGCTTATTGTAGATCAGTTGCGTTTTAATACAAGGGTAGTTTGCCGCAACAGATATTTGTGTAGCAAATTTTTATTGTTAACCACATTCATTTAAAATCCACATTCATTATTCCTACTCTTGACAATGTCGCTTATTTTCACGCGTTTTAGGCATTCATATTAACACTAAAATTACCAAGGCGGGTCATCTAACAGTTTAAAAGTTCAAAATTATTATGTTTACAGGTATTCTTATGTGAATATATCGATATATTTATTTAATCCTTTTTTGTGTGTAATGTTTTGCATTTTAATCTGTTATGCATTTTACAAAGAAACATGTACTGCGAAAATGGAAAAAAATCACATTGAAATCAAATTGAAACAAACAAAAATTGAAATCACAGTTTATATTCAATAAAAAACCGGCAATGCGACATTTAGGATTCTAGTTCTTATGTGTTTAATATCTTCTCCCTCGCTCTGGTGGACTCAGGTCGGAAAATCGAGTACAAACTGGGATCTTCAATCCTTTCTTTTTAATGGAATTTCGGTCATAAAAATAACTATTTCGGGGTTACTTGTTGAAAAAAACACACTGGATAGAATTTCGGGAATTAAACAGCGTGAATAGCTAATATTTTACAAACAAGCAATATTTAAATATAATTCAAACTATTTAAAATTGGTTGTTCTTCATCTTATGGTACTTTTATTTTGCTTATTGCAGATCAGTTGGCGTTTAATACAAGGGTAATTTGCCGCAACAGACATTTGTGTAGAAAATTTTTATTGTTAAACACATTCATTTTATATCCACATTTATAATGCCTACTCTTGATAATGTCTCTTATTTTCACGTGTGTTATGCAATCATGTACTAAAATAAGAATTACCAATGCGGGTTATCTTACTGTTTACATGTTCACAATCACTGTGTTTATAGGTATTCTTATGTGAATATATCTATATATTTATTTACTCCTTTTTTGTGTGTAATGTTTTGCATTTCAATCTGTTACGCATTTGACAAAGAAAAGTGTACTGCGATAATGGAAACAAATCACATTGAAATCAAATTGAAACAAAAAAAAAATTGAAATCACAGTTTATATTCGATAAAAAAATCGACGATGCGACATTTAGGATTCTAGTTCTTACGTGTTTAATATTTCTACCTTGCTCTGGTGGACTCAGGTCGGGAAATCGAGTACAAATTGGGCTCTTCAATCCTCTCTTTTTAATGGAATTTCGGTCATAAATTTAACTATTTCCGAGCGAGCTGTTGAAAATAATGCACTGGATAGAATTTTAGGGAATTAAATAGCATGAATATTTAATATTTTACAAACCAGTATTGTTTAAATATAATTCACACTTATTTAAAGCTATTGGTCCTCATCTTATTGCACTTTTATGGCATTTTAATACAAGAGTATTTTGCCGCAATAGACATTTGTGTTGTAAATTTTTAGTGTTAACCACATTCATTATTGCTACACGTGGCAATATCGCTAATTTTCAGCCGCGTTAGGCAATCATGCATTAAAACATTTTCGTGTCCTTGCAAAAATAAATAAATAAATAAAATAAAACTACACAAACTTCAACAAATATTTTGGAAACAAAACTATGTGTTTTAAAACATATAATAAACATATAATAAACATTTAATATTTTACAAACAAGTAATTAAAAATATATATATATGAAGCCTATTTCAAGGGATTGTTCCTTGTCTTATTGCAGACCAGTTGGCGTTTTAATGTGCGAGTTGTTTTGTCAGAATAGATATTGTGTGGCAATGATTTACTGTTAACTCCTTGAGGGGAGGTGGAATATATTATACCTAAATTAATTTTAATCAATTGTTAGTCCAGAATCTTTTAATTAAATTTTATTTTTATAACCAAGGTCTAAAAAATGTAAAATCACACTATCTTGTTTTCAAACATTTTTTTTTTTAATATCCCGGTGTGAATTCAACATTACAGAAACAACCATACAGAAACAACATTACAGAAATTACCTGCCCCGTAAAGGGTTAACGACACTCATTTTAAATCAAATTTATCATGCATTAAATAATTATATGTTCCTGTAAACATACACACACACGCTGCAACAACTATATAAAAATCATAAAGCAAATATTGTGTGTATTAAGAATTATTTCAATTTCCTGACGTTAGGGACATTTTTACAAAAGATAGAGCTTAAAAGTTCAAAAGATAGCAAAACCATCAATTTGTGAATGGTCAGTCAATGTGTGAACCACACTGATACAGAAATATGTATCTTTATAAAAGAATCTACTAAAATTAAAGTAATCTTCCTAAAATGTTATTTGTATCCCGAATTGCAGTTACATAAAAAGTTCTAGACATCCCAGTTTCCTAAATCATTCTTAGTAACCTTACATATTTATTGATTTACGGTGCAAAAATGTATCTGTTACATTAATTTTTGATGTTGCCGTTACATAAAATGTTCTAGGAAACCCAGTTTCGTAGAAAAATTTGTAACTTTAGAGATTTTTTAAAAAGTGCATTATGATATTGAAAGGATCCGCAACAAGTAGTATCTCTTGCAAACAAAAAAAGAATTCTGAAATTAATATCTCTGCTGAAAAGGTACTAGTGGACTTAGGCAAAATATTAGGTACAATTGAATTTTATAACCTGCTTTATTGGACGTCGTTTAAAACAACTCCTTCTCAAGCTACGAAACATACGTACGTCAAAGCTTTTTAAGTCTACAAAGGCTTGAAAGGACCCAAAATGTACCTTTTATTATCTACTTATAATAAAATCTGAGTGCAGGAAACTGTCGGTAACCATGCCGGTGCGAAACACTCTGGTCTGCGAATCAACCGTAGCTAAACGCCATTTTAGGCTTAATGAAAAACATATCCTAACATATCACAGCTAAATGATATTTTTTCTACTTGAAATTATGTCTGTTCAGCATATTTTCACATAAAACATGTGTATCATATCCATTTATAATGTATTAAGTTCTAAATTAAAGTTAAACTATTACAAACATAGAAATCGGATCTAAACAAACGATACTGTTGCCATTCAGATTCAAATTCCAGCAAATCTACAAACAAATGAATGACTCTTTGAACGCTTCATTAAAAAAATACAGGTTAACGCCGATGCTGGTCTTAACATATTTGAAAAAGTATATTAAAATCTTATAATATTTTAACTTTGTTTAAATCCTTCAAAAACTATCCAATTAAGTTCTAAATATAAGGGCCAAATCAACAACAACAACAACAAATTCTAAATTAAAAATAACGGATAACTATCGCCATCTGGTGGAGAAAAGATATAACTTTCGCTCTAGGAAGGTCGTACAAGCACATTGCATTGCATGTTTTTTTTTTTTTTAAATTTAGAATGATTATTCTTTTGCAAGATTTAAGATTTCATGTGACATTTGTTTTCTGTCTTATATGACAAAGTAAAAATTATCCAAATTTGAATATCTAAAACTTTCAAATGCATTTACAATAAAGAATTATTTCAATGGCACTTTAGCATTATTTAAAGGGAAATTAAAGGGACATTTTTTATGTACGGAAGGCTGCGGGCAGCGCTTCTGTGGACTGTTTTAATTCCCAATAACTTAAGAGCTTATGCAGATTTGAAGGCATTGCAAATAAAATGAATATTTCTTATTGGTAATAAAATTATGAATTTTAAGATAGTTTGTAGCGAAAAAAATTTCACGCTAAACAACAAATTTTTAAAGTAGAGGGAACCTAAACAAGCATTTTGTCATAGAATGAGTAGCTGGAAATGGCTTTTCTAAGCGCTGATGACTAAATTGTAGTTTACATAATTTTTTGTTCTAATCATAAAAAAATGAAAAGACAATAATTTTTGATTAACAAAATGCATAAGGCATCTTTTTTTTAAGTCAGAAAAATATTTTTTAAACTATTGTTTTGAAGATTTATCATTCACTTTCCGTCATTTTTGACGGGGATTATATACTAGTATTATTTTATAATTTTTTTAAATATATTATACTATTCTGTGCTAAGAAACATTTGTATTTTCTTTTTCATAGTATATAACAGATCAAATATAATGTCGTTATTCTAAAGTAAGAATTAATACTGACAGCTTAATATACACATTAAAAATGTCCAGAGGAATTTCTAATATAATAAAATATCAAGAAATAGAATGCTTCCGTACTAAAATTTTGAAATATAAGTAGGTAATAGTGGAAAAGTTTCTAAAATTGTCTTTCTAAATTTCTGAAGAAAGGTTTTATACCAATCGCTTAAATATACTTTCTTTGAATTGAAGATTGAATACAAATGAATGTTAAAAGGAATATGCATAATTTTCTATACATATATAAAACGATTTAAATGTTTTGAAAACGCACACTTAAAACGAAACGACATTTTTCTTTTGCGAATATCTTTCATAAACATTATTCTTCTTTTTTCGAGGTTCAAAGAATATGTTTTATTAGAACGCGATTAAGGCAGTGTATTTTTTTGCATCGCGATTTTCGAAAACATTTCGCTTTAATCTGGAACTAAATTCAGTATCAAGTAGCATTTAGGTTTCAATCTGTCAACGGAAAGTGTCGAGTTTTGTAAAATATTTAAATTATCTAAAGCTATTGTCGGCTGAATATATTTAAGATTGTACTCATTTTACTGAATATATATTGCATATTTTCTAAACAGACTAAAAAAACTTTTTGTTGAAATTTTTCTTTATCTTATACATTAATAATTTTATTTTGAAGGATTATGTGCATAGATTCTATTTTCTAAAATATAATAATAATATTTTACAATGAAACTCTTCGACAAGTCTAAAGAAGGACTATTAGTGCATAAAGCATCTTACTCAAAGTAGAATTTTAGATATTTACAGGTGCATAAAAAGCCCAATACCAAATAACTACCAATATTTTAAAGAAAAACCTTCTCCAGTGATTGATAATACATTCCCGTGTTATTCCTTTTTTTATTTTATAATTTTCAAGGGGAAATTATAAACCGTATCTATATAATTTTCAAGGGAAAATTATAAACTGAAGAACTACTTTATGGTGCTATAAAATAGAGGATTCAATGTATGTAACAACTAGCTAAAAATATCGCACTATAAGCATAACACTAAACTACTAAACTATCAACTGGTTTTTCTCGAAAGTGCATTTATCGAATCGATGATCGCGAATACGCAAAAACTACTCCACAAATCCTTTCTATAATTTTTAGCTTTTACATTTTATACTAAATATGCAATTTTTTAATGGAGGATCACTGTAAAGAAAACGGTCTAAAAAACGGAAATGCTACTGGCAATCTAGACGCAGTACTATTTCCGTTTTTTTTTTACGGGAATTTTTACCCATAAATTACAGAAAATTTTCCGTTTTTCTGATTAAAAACGGAAATTTTTCTGTAATTTATGGGTAAAAATTCCCGTAAAAAAAACGGAAATAGTACTGGCGTCTAGATTGCCAGTAGTATTTCCGTCTTTTTTTTTTTTACAGTGATTTTTATTTCTATTTTTTTATTTTCTTTTTTATAATTAGAAAACAGCTGTTTATTTAACATAAAAAGAATTCTTTCGACAGTGCCATTATATAAAATCAGTATTTCATGCATTCTTTCTTCCAGTCATTAGAACAAACCGTATCTAACAAAAACTTGCTAATTATTTAATTTTAAGATAAGTCAAATTCTAATAACAATATCCACCGTAAATCACAAAAAAATTCCCATCAGAAGAGTAGAAATAACATTAAATATTTGTATTTTTTCAAAGTAAAATATATCAAAAATATATTTAAGCATTACATTATGATGTAAAAAAAAGTAATCGTTTGATAACAAAATATATATGAAAAGCACCAGTCTTCCTACCACATGACTAGATACAAGCCCTTAATGCCACACCAATGCCACCTTCTTGCAGATTTCTAGGTTATGAAAGCATTTGTTTTGTTTACGAATCGATTAATCGATAAATGTCTACGGTATTAAAGTTTTAATAATTTACATAAACATTACTACTTGTGTAAAATCCTTTTCCTCAAGATAAAAATTAATAATTAATGATATGCATTTTTCTCAAGGAAAAAAAACATTTCTTCTGCTCATATTTAATATTCATATGAAATTGATATTAAATGAAATAATGAAAAATATATTTGGATATTTCTTTATCTATTATGAATATTTGTAGTTTAGAAATGTATATTTATAAGAACATGACACTTTTCGTTTCATTCTTTTGCATGTATTTCACTTGACTTTTTGAGATCATTTAATGAATTCTGTGAATTATTCATATTCTGGCATATTAGAAAATTTCGTTTCAATTTCAAAGCAAATTAGAGTGTCAGCTTTAGATTTAAAACTATAAACGTGATGTTTAATTTGTTATGTAAAATTTATAAATAAACATTTGAATTCTTAATTGGGGTTTCTTTGAGAAAACATTTTCATTAGTGAATATACAATATATTCCTTCACTTCGCTGCACATTACTTAATTCTTAATCGCCAACGTCTATAAGTAAACGTATAAATATCGCTTTCAAATTCATAGATTGTATTAATTTTACTATAAAAGAGTAATAAAATACATTTCTTTAATAGGTACAATTTATCAAATAAGTAACGCAGAAATTCAAGAAAGCACCACATTAACAATTCTTTTCAAAATTCGGAAAACTGCAAATTTCAGTAAACATTTACTTAACATATAAGTATATAGCTAACTTTGTTCAATTAATATTCAGCAGGGAAATTACGCCCAAAATTATTGAATATTAAATTCATGAATTTTTTCACATTGTTAACTAAGCGTAAACCAGTATAATGAAAAATATTTGAAGCCTGAATCAAACCCGGATCTTCGAAATAACTTTCCAATGGTCTACCATAAAGCAACTAGGACGATGCCTAACCTTTCATCTCCCTCTCTGAAATGTTGGAGAAGCTACAACCGCAACACAAGATAGATCCATGAACACACACTCTGCTCAAGCATGAGACGAAATAAATCCCAGCATAGTTGATCACTTATAAGGATTCTTATGAGCGCTCCTGTAAATGAACCGTAAATGTTACACATTCGATTTTCAATACTAAATTACTATAGTGATACCCAGTAACATCTATTAATTTCATGGTAATCAGACTATATTTGCACGAGTTTGAGCACGGTAGACAAACGACAGATTGACAAAACCGAAGTCATAAACACTTTTAAACTACATTGAAAAGCATTAATAAAAATTGGGTAAATTTTAATTCAATTTTCAAACAAATTGCGTTACAGTTTTGAAATACATTGCTTGTGAATGTGCATTTTCCCTTTGTGAAGTTCTAAAAATTTTAAATATTTGCTATTTAGAAGTTAAAAAAAAAATTCAGAAAAAGTTAAATTTAATCTTTTGGTGTTACCAACACCAAAATAACATCAGTGTTACGCACGGTTGTTATTGTTTATGACGGCCGATTACATACACGAGGGATATAGGCCCAAGTGGTGTACGTCCTCCGTAGGCGTCTTTCTAAGGGTAAATAACACATATTTACGTAAAGATATCCAAGGTTTGAAGAAAACAACAGAAAACTCCGTGCGTTTCTCCGACAGGCGCCATTACCTTACTCAAGGGACGTTTTTCTTTTATAATATAGATAGATATTTCGTGAATAAAATAAATGAAATTAGTATAAAAAAAATTCTGATGGAACTCGAAATTTCTGAAAATCCGACCGGTTATGGCTCCACTGTTTGTGGCATGAATTGTGATAACCACTATTTTTATAGGTATAATTCCTATTCCAAAAGTGTTTTAAATGCATTTCTCAGTCCCAATGACATTCATTCATGTCGTCATTTTTCCATGTAAACTTATTAAATTTAACTTTTATATTGTCCCTCGTACTATAATTTACATTTAGAAAAGCATTGTCTGTGGTGTAATAAAAAATAAGATATAAAAATTTCTTCTTTGCCGCAAAAAGAAATCGAGTTAACTATACATTTCATTTTATGAATTGTCATCGTTTTCGGGTACGCTATAAAAAAAACCACTGTAGATTTGCCAGAACAAACACGATCACAGTGAATTTGTTGTATCTTTCTTTGGTTTCTTGACTATATTAACATGGAAAATACAGTAGTTGCGTAAAATTAACACCACAATGTGCTGGCAATTTGGACGCATTTTTTTACAGCAAAAACTGCTGGCGTCCAAATTGCCAGCACATTGTGTTGTTAATTTTATGCAACTACTGTATTTTCCATGTTAATATAGTCAGGAAACCAAAGAAAGATACAGCACATTCACTGTGTTCACTGTGATCGAGTTTGCGCGCGAGATGAACAGTGCTTTGTGCTGTAAAAATGTCGTTTTTTTTTTTTTTTTTTTTTTTTTTTTTTTTTTTTTTTTTTTTTTTTTACAGTGTGGAGAAATTCGTACATATATTTCATACTCTGTCACTAATATATATTTTAAAGTATAAAATAAAAAATAATAATTAACAGGTTAGATAACTTTGTTATTAAAAAAAAAATGCATAATGTTGATCATTTATTTTCGAACAAAAATCGGTCAAAAATACATACAAAAATTGGTCATTTACACGATTTAGAAAAAAAGTAAAAAATTTAGAACACGTAAATGTCAGTTTGTATTTCGTTTCCCGAAAAAGAAATTCATTTATTCACAAATTAAAATGATGTGCAGTCGGACAAGGTACAAACATTCACAGTTAATATAGGATTCCGCTTAATACGTGGATTGTTTCAAGTCTCTTGAACATTGTCCATAATACTAATTAAAAAATATTATGTTTAATACGCAAACGGTTGTTATGTGATTCCGCTTAATACGTGATAAAGTTTCGCTTCGGTCAGGCAAGAAATCTTGCTTAAGAAGTGACTGCATAGTTCAATATACGTTTTCTTCTCTCTTCTCCATAGTCGCGAATTTAGCGGATACTTTTCTTCGTATATCTACCATTATTTCTGAATATTAATAACAGCCTTATATAACTATAGATTAAATTAAGGGGAATATAATTATTTGGAGATAGCAGCATATATTTGAAGAAAAAAGCCCCTACGTAAGCGCTGTTGATTAGGCGAATATTACTAATCAGAAATGGTGTAGACATTTGAATAAAAAAAACATCTAAATTAGCAACACTGAAATTCTTCTTTGAGCACGAGTCCGAATATTCTTTGCCACTCCCTTCGTGTATGTTTTTTACTAAAGTATACAGATATAGGCGAACGTTTATACTTTTTGTTGCTTCTTTTTTTGCCAGGTATATACTGTTGATTCGGATTTTTGTTCTTGTACAATGTAAAAAATAAAGCCTCCATAGTATTCTGTGGTTTTAAACGCAGTTGAAGATAAAGGGAAATGGTCTTTCATTTCAAATTATTTTTCTTCGTTACTCTGTTCTAATGCTAATATGCCCCTGTTTTATCTATAGCAACTAAGTTACATTTACCATGAGTTTCGTGTTAATATCTGATTGTTCTGTCAAGTTTCAGAAAATTTTCTGTAAATATGAAGAATTGGCATATAATTAAAAGGGAAGGTCATTTATCGGCGTCAGATAAATTGGACATTATACAAAAACATGTCTTTGGATGCCATCAGGAAAATTAAAAAAATGCATTCGCAAAATAAATAAATATTTCGGAATCAATTATACATATCCTGCTAAAACATCCGAACATTTTCGAGAAAACTGCATTTGCTTATTTATCTATGAGAATTAACGTAAAAAAAAAGAAATACGATGGCGTATGAAGTTTATTTTTGTCATGTATACTCGAGCTCAAGCCTTTAATATAAAGGGCAGTAGTAAAAAAGACTTCAGAACTAACAGAGATTTTGAACAGGACACTTGAATCTTCAAGTGGATGGTTGGACAATTTAAAAGTGGACGTGGGATCGGTTACAATCCTTTTAGTTTCCAAGCGTCAGCAGTAACACCGAAGACGTATAGTCTTCTGCAAATTAATAAAGTTTATAGCGGTTCTGGCGTTTTTAATATTGTCGAATTTGGACTGCTATTAAAGGTAATTTATTACCATCTTGTAAACCATTCACTGCGAAAAGAAGTAAAGATACTAGAAGGAAGAGCAATAACGATTAGAGTGATTCTCGGAAGAAATGCTGACAACTCGGGAAAAATTAAACTTTTTGTAACTGCTAAATCACGAAATCCCAACTGTTTCAAAGAAAAAAAAGATTTGCTGTGGGACTATGTAAACCAGAAGCAGAATTGGATGACTGGATAAATATTTATGTGTCATAGATACACAAAGTCAACCTATAAATGAGTAAAATATGCGGAAATTTATTATTTATAGAGAGCAGTCAGCCTATTGGGAAAACATTCTGTGTTTTAAAAATGTCCACGTCGAGTTTCAATCACCAGATTGGAGGGTCGTGCCCCATCATATGAAACAGGCTGTTATTAATGCTCTAAAGCATACCTACCAAAATTGTGCAGTCTATCTGTTTTTTGTGGAATTACATAAAAATAAACAATTGGCATCTGCCAGTTTTTTAGAGAGAATGCAGCCGCGCGGAATTGGATGACTATCTACTGTCTCAATATAGAATTACTCAGTAACAGCGCATTGAAAAAAAAAAAAAAAAAAAAAAAAAAAAAACAGATCTTCTTCAAACATTTACTGACATCGACAAAGATATCAGTAGAAGGGATTTTAGAACTTTAGTAGATATTGCCAAAGGGATGAAAAGATATATCCTTATATTCTTGACTTCCAGAATGAAGCTGGTAAAGACAAGGTCGAATCCGAACATATAAATATTCTCACATTATCTTCGGCTGCAAATGTCTTCAATGTCTTGCTAAAAGAATTAAAAAAAATTGTACTACGATTAAAGCAGATTATGTTAATTGTTAGTTATTTTGATTCATGTATGCTATATGAGTGCTATGTTTTATAACGCATGTTTGTCGATAACAATGTTTGTTGATCACAATAGAGATTCAAGTTAGCTCCAAGTCAGATGTTGAACAAAGACAGGGCGAAAAAAGACTGAAACATGTGAAGACTGAACAATTGTGACTGCGGTTGACTATTGCCTTTATGTTTCCTATGTTTTTTTTAATTTTTAAAATGCTTTTTTTGACACGAATAGTTTTTGTGTTATATAGAAAAATAAAGATTGATTGTAATGGTACTCATTATTACAATTACTAAACAAGATTTTAATAACTTTTTTTTTCCAAAGGTTTAATATATTTGTTAAAAAAATATGCTAGAGGAAAATTATTTTTATTATTTTTATTTGGTTGTAACTAATTAATTGACAATAAAGCCATATTTGGACAATTTTTTTTTTCACAAAGATTGACACGAATAGTTTCTTTTTGTGTTATATAGAAAAATAAAGATTGATTGTAATGGTACTCATTATTACAATTACTAAACAAGATTTTAATAACTGTTTTTTTCCCAAAGGTTTAATATATACATATATTTGTTAAAAAAATATGCTAGAGAAAAATTATTTTTATTATTTTTATTTGGTTGAAACTAATTAATCGACAATAAAGCCATATTTGGACAAATATTTATTTTCATTTATTATTCCAGTCGGCCCCATAAAAACGAACGATGAGTTAAACTTTAATACAGTTAAATTTTAATCTAAATATGAGTCAACGATACAATTTTGGATCTTAAACATATAAAGAAAAGCTCTAACGTTATTTTAAACAATTAAATGCGCAAGTAATCTCAGTTACAGCAACATTGAAGTCTAGTGGCAAAGTGGTCAGAGCGTCTGGCTACCCTGCAACAGGGTCAGATTTGGGTTCCGAGGTGGGTAAGGTTCTACCACCCTACTATCCCTTGGGGATCCATAAATTGAAAACCAAGCTTGCTTGGGAACCAAACACCGGGGATCTCGTGTTAGACTGATCCCGTATTAGACTAACCACATGACCAGGAGAGTTATAGTAGTGTTATTTAGCACATTAGGTCCCATAATCAAGAAAACAAGGTTGGACATTATAGGTCCTGATACTTAACGGATCGTAACGTCGCAGGTATTTTTTTAGTTTTTTTAGAACAGCGTTACACAATACCGTATACTACGTTTATGATACGCGACATTTGAAAAGTCTTTTCAGAGAAATCTTAACTGTGTTCCACTATATGTACTTTTTTTTTAATTAAAGGGATTTTTTTGTGTAATAATAGAAAGAAAAAAAATACAATAATAGTACCTAAGTTAATAAATATTTATCAATCTAACTGTTATAAAGTTTACATTTTATAAAAAAAATAATAAATTATTCTTTTAGTATTATGGACTTTTTTTATTAAAAAAGTTTTAATGTAGTAGAAATGACACGATATTTAAATGAAGTGAATTTATGGAAGTTTCATCGCCTGTAAATTACTACAATACAATAGATGAAAATAAGAAATTAAAACATTTTTTTGTAATAGTTCTGCTTTAAAGAATAATAAAATTAGCATAGTTTTGTGAAATTTTTATTGTAGTTTTCTTTCGTTAAAAAAAAAAAAAAAAAAAAAAAAAAAAAAAAAAAAAAAAAATTAGTTAAATTTCATTATAAAATATTTAATGAAAAATTCTATTTTAATTTTTTGAAAGCTTCTCTGACTTTGAATAAAAAACACATTTAGATTGCTTTTATTTGAATCAATTTATATTTAAATTCAAACTAATATAAAATTAATTTAAATTCTGGAAAAATATTTCTCTTTTTCACAAAAAGTTTAGTTGTATATTAAATAATTGATCCTTGGCAAATAAAATGCTTTTTTAAAAGCACATGTCATAATTAATTCTAACTCTGGAAACATAATTAATTTCTCAATTAACATGATTATTTATTGAAAAAGTTTTGAAAAACTGTCTTTCTAGACAATAACATTTTTTTTTAATTTAACAATGAAACAATTACTTGAAATATATTGATATTCCGTTTTGTATAAACACTATCTCTAGGATGATTTTATTATTTTTTTTTTAGTAAAAACAATCCGAATGCTGATTTTATTGAAAAAAATAAATTTAATACGATTGTATTAATGTTGGCTTGAATAGTATCTCATTATTAATGAATAAATGTCTGTTCTTATACTAATAACAAAATTTCCAGTATTGTAATTTTAATGCAACTATTAATACTATATTGGAAATATATTGACCAACGAAAGAAAAGAACATTAGTTATAGGTAAAATTAATTATTGGCCGTTTTTTCTCAATTAAGTTCATAGTAAACATTGGGAACTTTCAAAATATCAGTTGGTCAATTTAATGATCAGCATTATTTTCTTAATAGATTATACACGCATATCTCAGGGTAATAAATACTTTCTGTCTAAATGAATATTTTCCAACAAACAAAAAAGCAAATATTAAACATTCGTAAATCTAGAATTAACGTATTACAATTTCTCAATAAAATAATGTTTTATCTTATATTCCAAAGAAACTAGTTTCTGAAACCTTAACAATGTCATTAATCTTTAAAGACGGCTTACGAGAAAGCCATTGTATTATCTTAAGGCATTTTATTATGTTTTTACAGTAATCCTCAAATAAATTCGTCTAATCTAGTTGACACGACGTTCATCTTCTTTACACGTTTAATGCGTTAAGTATAAATCTGCACAAAAAATAAAATCGATTTTATACTGAGGGAAAAAGAGATGGGGCAATATACAAGCGAGATAAATCGAAAAATACTTTTTAGTGAACAATGTGCGCAAAAAAGGTATAAAATTAATACGCGCATTATATAAAATCTACTTTTCCTTACTGAAACTTTCTCTACTTGTTTCAAAGAACAATTTAGATTTAAAGAATTTTACAGGAAAAAAAAAGTACAATTTTTGGTACAATTTACACTACGCACAGCCTTCTAAAATTAGTTGTAATCGAAAAACGAGAAAACAATCAATAACTTTTCAATGCTATCTTGAATAAGCGTGCAAAATTTCAATAAGATCGGTACATTAGTTTTTGAGAAATCATGTCCAATGACTTTCAAAATAGTGTTTTTAATAAAACATGATTATAGTTTTAAGTAGGAATAAAACGGATTTTTTTAAACTTCTGTAGAATCCTCGATTTTAGCTCCATAATGCAAAGACCATGTTTCAGCTGCAATGTCCAGGACATTCCTTTTGCTCTTGCCTGAGACGAATTCTTGCTTCTCGAGTACCAGTCTCATTTTTTTCAGCTCTGACAAGAAAGGTCTCCATACGGGCATATTCAGAAAGACCTGGAAAAATTACAGAGTGGATACATGTGGATACATATGTTTATAAAAAAAATTTTGTCGGTTTTATATAATTTATCATCGGTTGGCGATGAAATGAAATTTCGAAAAATAATTTTTTTATGTCGAATACTCTTTAAGATAAAAATATTTCATATTGAAATTGTTTAAACTAGTATCCGTCAGGCCGAAATGTCGGAGCATGGAGGCGCGTAAACTTAAAAGATATTATTTAAAAAATGTTTTATTTTCTAGATTACTGTTTAATAGTATAAAAGTAAGTTTGAAATAACAATCGTGGATACTTCATTTAAAAGTGTTTAATTCAGTCGTCAGTTGCCTCGGGTAATGCACAAATGCTTATCTGTCAGCAAGTGCTTCCATACTTCTAATATGGATAACGCCTGTCCTTGGCGAAAATTGCTTCCATTAGAACTTTCTCTAAATGACAAACTACAGTAAAAATGACATAAGTTGTTTTATTTGACAACACCTTTAAATGAATATCCACAGCAGTTTTTGACAATGTTATACTCGGGGATCTATGTATGGTGCTAAAGTATTGCAACATTTAAAGGTAACTAACTTCGTGAGTATGAGGCTTTTTCTTCTTTCCAGTATTTACAAATAGGTTTAATAATAAAAAAAAAATTACAGTTAGAAATGGCTCATGATACTCAACAGAATGAACTATTATGGCCTGTGGCAAGCCTCGTGGCTGGAAATCATGGGCCATAGGTAATATCTGTTATCGTACTTACGTTTACCAATCCTCACTGCGTTCAGATATTGGTATGTAGAATAATGCATAACCCTGCATCCAGCAGCTGAGGAAAGTCCAGCCTGAAGTCCATGTGCGTGATCATCACCCCATCTTGCTATTTAAACATTGTGATCTGCTAAAATTGTTGTCATTGGCCCCGCTTTGATTTAAGAAGTGCTTCTTGGTTATATTCTTTAGCTTGCTTGGTTTTGAGAAAAAGACATATGGACCCTTCAAATCATTCAAGTTAGTCGAAAGTAGGATATCTTTGCGTCGTTGCATAAGGGATGATAGGTAGTCAAAAACTTGACTCACGCAAAGTGAGTTCAGAGTCTTTCGGAACTGTGTCTGCTGATCGTCGTTTTGTCTCAATGAGTATGTTAATGTGAAACATTTTTTAAAAGCTGTAAGCATTTTTTGTTCGCGAAGAATCAAAATGACTTTTAAAGAATGTCTCTTATATAGAGGGATGTCGTTTACGCGATGCAACTACCTAATACCTCCAAGGATTTAAACAAATAAGCTTCTAAAAGGATAAATGTTATCTATTTTACATTCGCGATATCTTTGTTCAAGGTCAGCCATAAGACGACATCCTATCATTGAAAACTCGTCAATAATGAAAAATAACACTATATCCACTCTGAGCTGTAAATTTATTAATTAGCCAACTATTTAAAACACGTTGGTTCTTTAAGCACTAAGTGAGTTACCTTGTCTCTGACATTAAATGCAGCAGTACCTGTTAGTGCCAAAAGAATTATAGCTTCTGATCCTAACTGCTCTATGATTGTTCTACTAATTTCTTTGATTTTTGTACATTTTACAGCTTTTCATTTTCCAATAATAAAAGTTGACTTAGGGAATTCTGCAACCTTTGTTTGCAAAGACAAAAGCTGTTCAGAGCATACCTGAAGTATCTTTTGCTGTTCAGGGCATACCTGAAGTATCTTCTGCTGTTCATCTGTAAATCCGATGTCAGAATTATCAAAATTTTCATGCAGCATAATTTGTTGTTTTTTAGAATAATTCAGAAATGTTAAAAGTAAAGAGAAGCCATTTTTATAAGAGAATCTACGTTCAAGATAAAGAAGTACCCCCGGATGTATTTGAGAGATTTTGATTTTTTCCCGATCTTTGAGAACTTGATCCATCGAGTTAGCGGCAAAAAACTTCAAAGCTCCTTCAAAGACTTGCTTGTCTGGCACAGCCCACACTTATTTAATATGGTAACAGGTAAAGGTTTGTAACACATATGTAACACACACTCGTAGATAGCCTGCTATACTCCTCTATCAAACTTCATACCTTTATACATCTGAGTTGTTGTTATATCGTTATTCTGAAAATAATCGGAATCATTAAGCTGAATAACTCTATACATTTGAATTACTTTCTTTTAACCCTCATTTTCGAAACTTCTGTGTATAACGTTGCACATATAAAATATGTATATTGCTTAAAATGTACACTAAATCTTGACAACAGATTAAAAAAATCAGGATTGATTTATGACTTTTAGTGAATATGATTTCTCACGAATTATCTTTCATTGTGGTATCCATTTCTCCGATCATAAGCATAAGCGATCACAGTCATATACATTAACGTCGCATTTATCACTAAGCTTCGCGACATTTGGACGAAATATCGCCAAATTTGGCGACCAAAAATATGTCGTCACAAATTAAGCCGATTTGGCTGTATCTGACTAATTAGGCGAAATTTCCATTGAAATTCAGTACTGATTATTCTTCTCTAACCAGGTTCTTAGCATTTTAGCTTCGTGTTCTCCAGTAAAATTAACTAAAATCTTGAAACCAAGAAATATGGAAACAACCTTTTCCAACCCGTACAGGAATTTTTTTTTTTTTTTTTTTTTTTTTTTTTTTTTTTTGTAATCTACGTATTTCTGTTTTCTAGTGTACATCTTCACAAAAAAAAGCTTATCTCATTTACTTCAGAATGCTCACTTGCATTTCAGTTGAAATATATTCAATTACGATGAATTAAAAAAAAATGAGTAATCTTCAGTAATTGCGACCGCTACCAAATTGTTAAATTTGCGCATCAAACAATGCTCAGTAAATTATGAAATTGTCACAAACCCGATTACGAAAATTTCCCAATAGAAACATACTTTCGTCTGAATACAAACATACATACATAAGAATACGTACATATAAGTAATGCATACATGACATTATATTTTTCTCGATTTCTTTGAGTATCACTAGTAGCCATTCGACTAATGCCCAAAATCGTATTTTCCGTATTCGATTTTCTTTTCGTTTCTCTTAATTCAAAATGAATTGCATCGATTTGGAAGCTTACAAAGAATGAAAAGTTTGAAAAAAATATAGTAGTTGTTACATACGTAGAATGTAAATCTTCTGAAAGGGAGGGGGGGGGGGTCAATCTATATCTCAGGTCACCAATGTATGAACATCGACTTCAACATTCGACTCCATAATGATCCGTATGAGGTTAGAATGCATAATTTGCAGCAATGGAGCTAATGTTTTAACAAATAACGGGATGAATCTCGTCGAATTTCGACGAAAGAAATTGTTTTAAAATGAACTCATACATAGGTTACTACTTAGTCTCTTAAAACAAGTATTATTTTTAACTTAAAGTTACCAAAATACTAATTCCATGCATTTCTACTGTTCAAAATATTAAAAAAATTGCACAGATGTCATATATTGGCGCGACATTTTTCCCACGCCAATTCGGCGAAAACAACAGCACAAACAATAACATCCGGGTTACCATATCAAGCAAAATAACGAAACTTTGGCACCAGTTAAGTACCCGTTGCGTATATGGCATTGGCGTCAGAAAAAAATCGCGCCAATATGGGGCATGACATGTATGCCGTTTAAAATTTCCTATTGAAAATATAAAATAAATGATTTCAACTTAAGTCAATCATGGAATTATTTTTCGCGTAAAATCTAAACTTAATGTTATTTTCACCGTCTCATAATTTGCATACGCATCTCTTGTAGACCGGGAGCTGGCAGCACAGACAATCACCTCATCGAGTTCACATATGAAATTCTAGGATTAGTTAAATTTTGATTCGCTTATTAAAACGCAATCGGTCTGCCAAGTCATATCTTGGTGGAAAACATCAGAAAACCCGATTTTTGCGGCTGACTCATCGTAGGTTTACCATTGCATTTTCCTGCACCAAAAGGTATGAAAACATGGTGGACTGAAAGCAGAAAAACACAATGGTAAACCTACGAGTCAGCCTCTAAAATCGGGTTTTCATGTGTTTTCCACCAAGATATGACTTGGCAGAACAATTGCGTTTTAATATACGAATCAAGATTTAACTAATCCTAGAATTTCATCCGTGAACCCGATGAGGTGATTGTCTGTGTTGCCGGCTCCCGGTCTATGGTATTTACATTTACCATTTCAAAAATATTACAATGCCCAATATGTGATTAATACATATATTTCTAAACTTGAAATCATGTTTGTCAACAACGACTTTGCATGTGAACATTCGCACTCTTGACTTGTGATTCTAATCTCTGTATCAGCGAGTAAAATTCCGGAAATTTATATCGTTTAGAGGCGTTCGTAGTAAAATATTTACTTTTATCAGAGAAAATGATCGTTTTCATTTAAATATGCTTCATTGCCTCATTTTACCTCATTGAAACATTTCACCAAGCATCTCAAACTCAATGAATGAAAAATAATTGAATTATAACAGCTTTTTGCGGAAAACATGACGTCATTTTCTATTCAATTTTTTTCAGAAAGTTTATTTTGTATTTTATGAGAAAATGGCATCAATAAAGATAAGCAAGTCTTATTATTTTTCCTTTCTTTACAACAATGGAAGTAATCCAATTTCTACCATTTTGAAACAAATTCATAGAATTTTTTTTAATTTTAAATTTAGTATAAAAATGGAACATTTAAAAAAAAAAATAGCTAGTGCGGGCAAATCTACAAAGAAACAGCTTTCATTAATAAAAAGAATTATTAAAATTAGTGAAAAAAAAAAAAAAAAAAAAAGCTCAAGGCAGATGACTAAAAAAAGAAAGCCTTATCTTTCAAATATATAGAATTAAACTCGCAATGTTATCTCTATGAGAAAATTTTGAGCCGACATTTCAGGCTGTTAGGTTTGACGAATATTTATGATTTTCAATACGCGCCGAGATTTTGGCACTACCAACGCCCAGCTCATTTTTTGTGTCGATGCGTCAAATATTTTGGACGCTATCGTGTTAACAATAAGTGTAATTTTTTCAAAGAAGACGGAGCTGTGCTCCGACAATAAATTTAATGTAAATAACTTTAGTTTGTCAATTTTAGTTTGATTTAACTATAGTTTTGTCATATATAGATATATTTATAATGAAAGTTATATATCAAATTTTATGAATTAAAACAAAATTAAAATAATTTAAAATTGTTTCAATATCTCAAAATTAAATACAATTGAGCACTGCTGATTCAATTTTGTTGCTATGAAAACGACGAATTCTTTGATATTGAAATGAGCAACTGGTAAATGAATTTTGCCTTTATTTTGGAGTACGCTTAAATATATGAAAGTATTTTTTATATATAAAATTGTTTTTAAAGTAGTAAATATAAATAAATAGCAACACGAAAACATGCATTAAACTGTCTCATTGTTTATGTTTAAATTCATTAAATTCTTCTTACACACATTCTAAAAATCAATTAACAAACAATTTTCAGGTGCATTAAAATCGTTTGCTTTTGGCGAGGAAAAGTACTTCTCGCCAAATCGCGTGACGCTTTCGTCTTTCGCGCCAAATACTCGAAAGTGTTTTATTTTTTTAGAGACTTTCTACTCTAATTCCGCCGCTAAATTTGACTGATCCTTTATTGCACACATAAGTAGTCTAATTGGTATTTTTTCAAAATATTCTGAATATGCCCAGTAAGGAGACCTTGTGAGTATACAGTGGTGGTCAAAATTATAAGGACAAGGCAAAAATCGCCAAATCTTGGCTACATTTGGCCGGAAACTTATGCAAATTTAATGGCTGGAAACCAATGAAACACGAAGATTATTTTTATAAGTTTTTATGGAAATATGTGAAAAATTCATATTCATAAAATGTATTATGGATTTATACAGACATCTGATATGGACTAAATTGTAAGAACAACTGTATTTTTGTGTTCGCAAAAGTAAAATTTGCATGTTTTTTGCTCTGAACACGGAACTTCCGGACGATATAAATCCGTAGTAAGCGTTTGGGATCGTCATATTCTGTTTTTCAGTTATGCCGCTTAGGTACAAAGCTTTCGGAGTTTGAGAAAGGGGAAGTGGGTGTATTTAAAAGTTCAGGATTTTCCGTACGCCAAATTGCGACAAAGCTTAATAGATCAAGAACGGTTATTTACAATTATCTTAAAAATCCCGGTAAATATGGACGGCAAAGGCATACAGATGGGCCATCTTCTGTTTCTGTACTTGAGAAAAGAATGATAATAAGGCGAGGCTGCTCAAAAAAAAAGAAAATGTCAACAGAAATAAAACGTGAATTGAACTTAGAATGCAGTGCTCGAATTGCTCGACGTCTTTTACAAAAAGAAAAAAAAAAGATTCGCTATGGTAAACATATGTCACGACCGCCTCTTACAAAAGTTAATAAAAGACTGAGGATAGAGTTTGCCAGAAAATGCATTACTATGGGAAAAAAGTGGGATGATGTTGTCTTTTTCGAGGAGAAAACGTTTAATTTGGATGAACCAGATAGTTTTCGCTACGTCTGGTATGATCTCCGTAGAGAAAAAGAAATTTTCTCAAAGCGTGCATTTGGAGGTTGCTCAGTTACAGTCTGGTGAGGTTTCGCAACTGGTTCCATACTCCAATAGCTTTTTTTTTTTTTTTTTTTTTTTTTTTTTTTTTTTTTTTTTTGCAGGGTAGAATGAATTCTGAGAGTTATGTTGATGTATTGGGCGATAATCTTTTACCGGAAGCACAATAACGAGTGGACACTATTTTTTCCAACAGGACAATGCCTCAGTACATGTTTCCCAACCTTCAAAATCGTAGTTTGATGCTAATTTCGTGAAACTATTTGATTGGCCGGCCAGAAGCCCTGATCTGAATCCAATGGAAAATCTGTGAAGTATTCTGGCACACGAAGTATACAAAAATAGTATATAATATGAAAACAAACAAGAGCTCGTGTCCTCCATCGAAAAAGCCTGGTCAAAAATTTCCAAGATTGTTCTTAAGGAACTGTCAAACTCCATGACGTCAAGGACTGATAAAAGTTATTGAGAAGAAGTGGGATATTATTAATTATTAGTGTGTTTCAGGCCAAAAACATTCATTGTCCTTATAATTTTGTCCAATTTTTACAATGGCATATTGTGTTAATTATGGCAAAACATTCATAGTTTGC
Source organism: Maratus speciosus (assembly GCA_963932465.1). Classification (NCBI taxonomy): domain Eukaryota; kingdom Metazoa; phylum Arthropoda; class Arachnida; order Araneae; family Salticidae; genus Maratus; species Maratus speciosus. Next base: position 257,172,342 of record OZ010800.1, on the reverse strand, counting down.
ATTTTCCGATGTTTTCCATTCTACAATGATTTCTATCGTAAAAAAGTATTTTACGTATAAATTTCACATTATTTAGTTCAGAAATAAAAATTTTCTGTGCAATTTTCAATTGTTCTTATAATTCTGACCACCACTGTACGATGTTCATTTTCTTTCCGCGTGTACTTGTGGCTATTTTGGCCAAGCTTCGTATTCATTCCGGACTCAGGAGCAATTCCTGATTTCGCATCTTACGGAGTATTCAGAGCTTTCTTTGGGTTTCGCATGGGCAAATTAAATCCGTTCCAAACGAAATATTTTATTCAAACAAATCTGTACCCAAGAAGTTAAATTAAAATATTTTAAATAGGTGAACCTTAGAATGTGACAGAAGAGAGCAAGAGAGATAGACAAACCATAGCTAAGCAGCTGCCTCAATATGCTTGCGTCACTCCCGGCCAGTCTAGCTTAATGAGGGGAATTTCCAAAGGCTCTCTCTCCTACACGTTTACAACGATTTACAACGAACTTGAAACTTTGAAAAATTTTTCTAGACATTTTGTACTATTAGAAAAAAAAGGATTTTATAAAATTTTCAAACCAATGAAACCCATTAAATGAACTTTCAACGAACAAAAATTAAAACCATTAGCAAAAAATGTATGTTAAATTAGCAAAAAATGTATTTAATAAATAACGTCCATCACCACAACAGATTAGTTTCTATAAGTTTCATGCTATGACAGATGTTAAAAATACAAAAAAATGAACAGGTGATAAATGTTTTTCATATATTCAAATGAAGCCTAAATATATTATAATGATTGCATAAGATAGCTATAAACAACTGTTCGACTTTTCAAAACAGATTTTCTAACAAAAAATTTACCATGTATGCTTTTCAAAATTGTGTGCAGTTACAAGTGCAATAAATTTTCCTTTTTAAAAAAATAGAGTTTGAACATTTAAAGAACGCTTCAAATGCATTACAGAAGTGCTTTTGAGAGTACAGTGTTTGTAAAATGCGAATGTTTTGCATGACTACGGACGTCTTCGAAAACTATATATGTTTCCTTAAAAGAAACTTTGTCCTATTATGGTACTTTTATTTTCAAATATATTGCGACTAGCACAAAGAAATTTTCTTAAAATGATGAGATATACCTATCCAAATTTAATTAGCGGTGCTCAAATATATATTTAATTACAGTGGAATTCGAATTTGATATAGTTAGTATATTTAGGATATGCATCATTTTTTTATAAAATTCAGGACAGAGTCAACTTCTCAAATTATGTAAGTTATCAGTTTGGCTATATTTGTTTTAAATTCATTCTATAGATATTTTTATATGAAAGTTATGACGTTTTGATTTGACAATAACCGATTTTGTAAAACCTTTTAAACTTGTTTAATGAATGATTTTAAAAAATTAGATGCTTTTTTATGCTATTAAAGATGGGTAAAACACAGTACATATATTTTTTCACCAGAATAAAATATACGTCAGTTCTACTCTACGTGGTCTCGATTTGGCTTTTCTTTTAGATGAATGTAGAAAAAATGTTAAAACGTTTAAATTATAGGTAATTAAAAATTATACTGTAAAGAAAGCAACGCCAAATTAAACCGGTTTAAGGAGTGTTTTAAATGTGAAAATGTATAAACAATCACCCCTTTTAGGTAGATTTCATATGAAATACTACCTATTGGGATCGTTCCCATGTTAGAATTTCTGAAAAATTTTTGCAGATCTACACCGATCATGACCCCTAGAACCCAAAACCACCCTCAGTAGAAAACTTTATATATATATATCTGTCTATCTATCTATGTATGTATCTATCTATCTATATATATCACTTTCTTCTGGACACGATAACTTTCGTAATTCTGCACCAATCTCTTCCAAACTAATACATAAAATCAATGGGCATAAAATCTCGGTCAAGTTCGTTAATGGGCAAAATCAGACCAAGAGGATGGAAATAGGGAGGGGTTTTGCGAAAACCGAAAAACCCCCATAACTTCTTAATTTTTATACATATCAAATCAGTTTAAAGTTTTTATTACTTCTAAAAATAGGGCCAAAATTTTATGTATCACAGATTTTTGATAAAGTTAAAAATGGGCTCAAGGGGCGCAAAAAATAGGGTTTTTGGGAGAAAAAAAATTCATAACTTCGTCAATTCTTAAGATATCAATTCCAATTAATTTTATTATAAATTTCCTTAATATTATCTACAACTTTTATATTCACAAGTTTTTGATAGGACCAATTCGTACCGAAAAAAAAATTAAAAACGAAAACAAAAAGGGGGTTTGAAGAAGTAAAAAATCCATAACTCCGTCAATTCAAAAGATATAAAATCCCCATGAATTTATCATATATCTTCTTAATATTGTCTACAACATCTGTATAGACAAGTTTTGGATAGGATCAATTCTTACAGCAAAAAAAAAAAAATTAAAAATACATAGCGGTTGAAGAAAAAAATCATCTAAGTAAGGGTGTATTCAAATCCAAACTGCTTATTTTCTGACTCATTTTACAATTCATTTTTGCCCTCAAAGGATTCCAATTGTTACGTTTTCTTACTCAGAAACAATATAATGTACCGAAATGGTCGAAATTTTGATAGAGGCAGAATATATTTTAAAAAGTGCTGTTAAAGTGGGCATTTTGAACCGAATTTCCCGAAGCGGATTGTGTTGGAAAAATCATTGCATTAAGGATGCACTCAAATCCAAACTGTTTATTTTGTTACTCATTTTTAAATTCATTTTTGCTCTCAAACGCATCCAATTGCTAGATTATCTTATTCAGAAACTATATAATGTAAAGTAATGATCAATTTTTTGATAAAGGCAAAATATATTTCAAAAAATGATGTCAAAATTGGCATTTTGAAAGGAATTTCCCGAAGCAATTGTGTTATCACTTTCTTCTGGACACGATAACTTCCCCAATTCTGCACAAATCTCTTTCAAACTGATACATAAAATCAAGGGACATAAAATCTCGCTCAAGTTCGTTAATGGGCAAAAGCGGACAAAGGGGATGGAAATAGGGAGGGGTTTTGTGAAAATAGAAAAAACCCCATAACTTCTTAATTTTTGTACATATCAAATCAGTTTAAAGTTTTTATTACTTCTAAAAATAGCGCCAAAAATTCGTGCATCACAGATTTTTGATAAAATTTAAAATAGGCTCAAGGAGCGCAAAAATAGGGTTTTTGGGAGAAAAAAAAATCCTTACTTCATCAATTCTCAAGATCCAATAATCCAATAATTTTATTATACATCTCCTTAATATTACCTACAACTTTTATATTCAGAAGTTTTTAATAGGACCAATTCGTACCGAAAAAAAAAATTAAAAACGAAAACATAAAAGGGGGGTTGAAGATGAAAAAAATTAATAACTCCGTCAATTCACAAGATATAAAATCTCCATGAATTTATCATGTATCTTCTTAATATTGTCTTCAATATTTATATAGAGAAGTTTTTGATAGAGAAGTTTTTGAAAGGCCAATTCTTACAGCAAAAACAAATTAAAATTACATAGCGATTGAAGAAAAAAATCATTTTATTAAGGGTGCATTCAAATCCAAACTGTCTATTTTCTTACTCATTTTTAAATTCATTTTTGCTCTCAAACGCATCCAATTGCTAGATTCTCTTATTCAGAAACTATATAATGTAAAGCAATGATCGATTTTTTGATAGAGGCAGAATATATTTCAAAAAAGGATGTCAAAGTGGGCATTTTGAACAGAATTTCCTGAAGCGATTGTTAGGAACGAAAAATATTGCCGTACTGAGAAAATAATTGTTTATTAATTAAGTTTTAATTAATTGAAAGAAAAATAAAAACACAGGTCGCTTATAAATCTTTTCAAAAATCACGTCAGCATGTTTCATATTTTTTTTTTTTTTTTTTTTTTTAATTAAAAATGAATCTGAAAATGTGCCAGAAAATTTCGAGTTGTTGAGTATGGAAAAATGTTTTTTTTTAATATCGCCTTAACATGATTCTGATAAAACCAGCTATTTTATAAAAAGGAAATAAAAACTCGTCAAAAGCAGACAGATGTTAAAGTGGATTTATATCTAATAATGATTTTGTTTTTGTTGGTGAAATTAGTATACTTAACTTCGAAATCTACCTCTGCCTGTAGGTCGGGCCGGCAGGGATTTTTTAAATATGATATTATTTATTCTTCACCATTAGTTAACTATTCTCAATGTTACCCATTAAACGTTCATTAAAAGTTAGGTTGCATAGTCTCTTATTGTTTCAAACTGGGAGATAACTGAAATTTCATGTGTAAATATTTTTTTTATTAGTTTTACGTTCATTGGAAACTTAAAAGTTTTGACATAAGCTCTAAATTAAATAATGAAAATATATTAATAACATTACATATACAAGTATTACGTGTTGTTTATAATACTAACATTAATCGACTTTTTAGTTAGAAGTCTAAAAAACAATGCAAAAAATGAATAAATGCATATAAGATAGATGTTTATTGTTATAATTACAATCAAGAATTTTTTCCTTTATGTTTTAACTACGAATGTAACGAAATTCAATATATACCATAGCGTTTCTTGTGTTGTGAGTTTGTATTATGGTGAATTTCTAATCAGTGATCTTAACTTTAATTTATATAAAAAATAGTTCTTAACATGCATTTTATGTTTTGAACATCGATCCCGCAAGTAGGCCATATCCTCCACACAAGGATTTAAAAATTGCTGGCCTGTTAATAACTTTATCTGTGAGTATAATTTTAGAATGGTGGACATTTTTATGTGATGTTCGGTAAAATAGTTAAAATTATATTCTGACTAATTTCATTGTAAAATTATACAACTGATATATCAACAGCTAGAGATGATATAATTATAATTAACAAGTTTTTAATCACTATCCCTAAAATCATCAAATTTATAAAGTAGGTACCGTTTTTAACCCTCTACACCAATATGGCCAGTCTGACTGGACATCATCTTTCTTTGAAAAAAAAATGTTTTTGGCACCAGTAATAAAGGAAAATAAAATTTCCCTTATTTAATTAGAGAATTTTGGGAATTGTGTACTTGAGGGAAATTTATTTTTAAAAAGTGGTGTCAACGGAATAAAATTTGTGTAAGAGAATCCCGAGTCGAAAATGATGATGTTGATTTCCGAACATATGAGGGTTTTTCTTTAAAAAAAAATCAATGTTAAAGCAATTAAAAAATAATAATAAAATTCTTTACTCAATGTAGTGTTCTTTTAAATCTATTACTTTTGTAGAAATATTGGATATATTAAAATTGTTACTACATATAATATATGGTAAATAATAATAAAAAACATTTATAATTTAATATTTTCTTCACTTAAACATAATGAATTACATAAATTAAATTTTTTCTTATATAAATTAAGGAATAAAAGAGTTTTTCAATATACCATTAAATGAAATTTTCATCAAACTACACCGGTTTTTAAACAATTGAAATTGATGCTCAACAGTGAATTCTTATTAGTTTATCACATTTTTATTAGTTTGTTATTATTTATGATTCCGTTAAGAAATGAAGTAGCAATAAAAGAAAAATATGAGTATTTATATTTTGAGGCACATACACGTTTATTTAATTTTATCACTGTATAAATTTACATTTACTGAATACACTATGATAATACGTCGACCTACAATAAATGTAAATAAATCGATGCAATATGTAGACATTCGAATTATCCATTGTAGTCATCCAAACATTCCTAAGGAGTACTTTATATGTTATGGGGGTATTTGCTTTGTTTTAACTTAAGGTATAATACATAATAATAATAATATTGTAGCAATGTTTTAAAAAATCACTTTTAACAATAGCAATTTATTACAAGTTTAATGTCGAATACGTTTAAATTCCTAGAAATACAAATTTTGAAGCAATATGAGTTGATAAGATATTGGAAAATAAACCGCAGAATGTCAATGCAGAATAAAATCGTTTTTTTAAACAGATATTGAAAAATAATTTATATATTTCATAACTTTTTTTATTATTTTTCATATTTTTTAAATGCCCTAACATAACTAGGAAGGTGATTTTGTTTTATAAACATTTTGAAATATTTATTATTATATGATAATGCGAAACGTATCCTGACTGTTAAATAGAGTATGACTTTAAGTTTCCGATAAAAAATTCATTAGGATAGATTTACTTCATCATGCAAGAAAATCTTTTGATCGTGTTCGTTGAATGAAAAAAGACAAAATATTCCGCTTATTATAAAATGATTTTAAACAAATACATACAGCATACAACATAAATGGCTTGCTAATGTTCCAATGTAAAATATTCACATTTATCATAAAACAGTTGAATTTTTACATTTTGCAAAGTAAAGTCTGATTACTCTTAAATAACATGCTAAGTACTTCCCATGCATACCATTAATGTTGGATACTATAAGCATACGTAACTTCATTTTCTTATTACAAAAACTATATGTAGCTTAAATGTGTTATTGTTTTTACTGTTCATCTAAAATAAGCAATTGCCAATCTGCATTAAAATGAAACAATTGTACAAGCGAATAGTGATTAGATACACGGTTGCCAGTTTGGAATCAATCTTCATTCAAAAACCCAAATTCGTGAAAGAAAATAGTATTTTAGCTATTTATTTAACTGGCAACCCCGATTAGATATAGAAAAATGTACATTTTTATGTTTCTGATAAAGTTACTTCTACATGTAAGAAATAATTTCTTTCAAGTCGAATGGCTTTTATAGTTTTGGAATTGTCTGTTTTCGCTACCTTTCGTTTCTGAGATCAGAAGATTAACTTCAAATTTTCGCAACTAAAGTCATCGCTGTCACTCTCATATGATAGCACATAATCGATGTACCAGAGATAGGAGTTTATTACACAATTAATTTTTATCCGTTCATAAGTTAATTGAACGTATCCTAATTTTTTGTTGCACGCTATATGCACCTAGACTACATTAGAACGAGTTTTGTATGGGATTAGTCTGACATAGTTCCTCATAGATATATATTGTTGTAAAATATGTATTATGTATAAATTACTAGTGTGTATAAAGACGTTATAAATGTCCAGAATCTTACCTTTTGCACAGTAGTTACAATTGTGATTAATATCTATACTAAAAAACACAAGATTTTTTAGGTTAGTGAGATTGAAGAAAACGTGACTATATTAGGTAAAATTTCGGTAAAAGCCACAATTTTTATTTTTACGTACCAACTGTAGAAAAAAAAATCTTCATGACAGAAAGAGACATACACTGTAAAAAAAAAAAAAAAAAAAAAAAAAAAAAAAAAAAAAAAAAAAATTATATATATATATATATATATATATATATAAAGTTACTAAAGTTTTTCTAGGAAACTGGGATTCCTAGAGCTTTTTATGTAACGGCAACAACAAAAAGTCATGAAACAGACACACTTTTTGGCTGAAAATCGAAAAATCTGTAACGTTACTAAGAATTTTTTAAGAAACTGGGATGCCTAGAACTTTTCATGTAACTGCAGCCAGGGTTACAGATAAAATTTTAGTAAGATTACTGTAATTTTAGCAGATCCGTTTGTAAAGTTATAGAATTCTGTAGCTTTACAGAAATTAGTTTTGTAGATTTGCAGCTTTTTTGGACAGTTACAGATGAAAGATTTGTAAGCATGTAACTTTACATCTGTATAACTACAGATTTTTTTTTACAGTGTAGAACAGTTATGAAGAACTAAATATTATCAGAGTACTACATAATGATATTTTTATCATAGTGTAGCGAATTTTTTGAATCATGTTTTTTTTTTTTTCTCTCCTTTCCAGTGCTGAAAATATTTGAAAATCATTTTGAAAACATTTTCTTTTACACATTTTTTTATTTTATGCGATTTAAAAAGAAAAAAATTGAAAAACCATTACAGTTTTGTTGTACTAAATAATCAATTTTGTCATTAAAGTGAATTTATACGTATATATTAACAGTATCTATCGTGAAAATCAAAGGAAAAAAAGAATGACATGACATGACATCGCGGCGTGAAACGCCACCGCCCGTTACCTGCATCTAAATTGAAAAGGAACATAAAGATGAAGTCTGAAGCAAAGTAAGGTCTAAAAAAGCATAATTTGGAAATTCTGGTGGAATCCCGTGGGCCATTCCAGAGTTGCAAGCACGAGTCCAGAAATAAGGCGCATAGGTCATCCAAAATAAATGTGGGTGCCCTACACTTCGATGTAATTTCAACGACTGGCGTAGGTAAAAAACGAAGAATGTAAAGGTAGTGTGGTACTAACAAGCACAGAAAAATCAAAGTATAAGTTAGTCAAGCCTAACTAACACTAATCTAAGGACAATAAAAAAATGGCTTGGACACATAGCTCACTAATTTTGAGTGTCAGTTACCTAGTACCCGTCTAACGTCCAGGTTTCACCGGTGCTCGCTGACCTTAGTCTTGAAAAAGACTCTTTGAACACCAAAGTCGACATCGGCCAAAAAACATGTATTTCGGCTTTTACCGAGATCTATAATGGAGAAAAGTTAAAATTTAAAAGCTTAAATAAAAACTTCGAAATACAACTGGGGTGATAATTTAGAAAACGAGAGGCAACAGCTCACACCAGTAGTCGAGGGTTTAATGAGCCAAACTGGGATAAATGGTCTTATAAAGCCAAGATGCAGTGAGCGAGCACCTCAGAGCCAATTGGAAATGAGGTAGGCGGGGCTTGACCTCAAGGGATGGAAGTAACGTAGAAAGTGCAAAATTTTAAAATTTTGAAAAATGTATAGAGCACCCATTTACAATTAAATAACCACCGACACAGGAAGTAAAGGAAAGTATGAATAATTAATAAATAAATTATTACAATTAAAATACAAAGATGTTTAGGAAAGTTGAAAAACGCATCTGTTTGCAATGAACAGTATGCTGCATGACATCAGAGGAGAAAGCCAATTCTAGATGAACATTTATTTCTATCTAGGCAAAAGATACAAATTTTTCGGGTAATTCTGCGTTTAAGTAACCGCGAAGCATTTCTTCTAGAAGTTTTAGAACATGAGACGAAATTGTCTTCTCGAGTGAGAATTCCAAGAGGCTGTTTCCGGTTCCTCCCCACTCTAGCGTCATAACAACATATGGCGTTTATCGTAGAATTCCGCATGGCTTGGGTTGACTGTGAAACTTCATCGCAAGTTTTTTAACTTCAGCAAAAATAGGTTTAATTTTAATCTCACGATGAATGACGTCATTACGGACGTACCGAGTCGCTTTCGTAAAAAGAACGAAAAATGTCTTTTTATTGATCGTATTGTTTTAGACACATCGAAAATATAAATAAAAGCACTTGGTCATAATTTTGATTCAAAATTTAATAAGTGTTACGTAGAAATATTTAATAATTCGATTCCAAAACTACAATATTTTGAATACGATAATCATTTTCAGAAAGATTTTCTTGTCATTATGCAATATCACCTCTAACGAGCTGGCTAAGACAAAATTAATACCAATTGGATCGTTTCAATGATTTAATGAATGAAAAATCTATGTAGAGAACGGAACGCTTAATTATGTGTGGGATATGTGTAATTGAAATCATTTCTTATCGAATAAATCTCTATTAAATAAATAAAAATATTTATAATGAAATTTCCACGACGCATTATTAAATCGTTATTCTTATTTTTTCACTAAAATGATTAAACTGAGATTTACAATATCATCCAATAATTATACGTGTTGTAATACTTTATAATAAATTTCTCAAAAAGTTTAAATATAATATTTATTTTAAGAGGATGGAAAAACAAGTAAATAACAATTTTACAATTTTATGCTAAATATGAATTTAGTTACCCCTAACGAAATCTGAAGACGTACCATAAAGATCCTGCAATTTAAAATATATATAAATTGTAGGACAATTATGTCTTGAAACTAAAACCACCAAAATAATTAAAAAGATTTACTAAAAGACGAATATTACATATAAAAGTTGGCAGTCTTAAAACGTTAAATAAAAGTTTAAAAGTTTAAAACCAACAAGTTTCAGTTACCCTGTTGCCATCACCAGGGCCTTATTTTAGTCTAGGAGAGAAAGATATTTATAAGTTCGTAAAAGTCAAAGAATAAGCATACTGTGTTGAACACGCCTCCAAAACAGCGCCATCTTTACAGCTTCAGTCCAATCATCCAACAACAAAATAGAAAAAAAAAACTTGAAGAAACCTGATTATTAATGTCAATAATAACGTCAGACATCTTTAACTTTGAGTTAAATTCGGTTTCAAATATTCAACCATAACTTATGAATGCTGGAAGAAACACCTTCATTACAGACATCATTCTCAATTCAATTTCTATGGATTCTCCAATTGTACTTTTTGTGCGGATAAGTGAACGGTCAAATGATTTTTGCTTTGTCATAATCTATAGATTTAATCTGACTTCTAGAACAGAATCTTGCAAGGGCTGTGGATTTTCTATTATATTTTATGTCTGCTTTATGTTCTTTCAATCTTATTTCAAATTTTCTTTTTGTCATACCTATATAATATACTTTCTCACTGTTATCTAAAATAATTGGGATTTCATAAACACCAGATAAACTCAGAGGGGGGGGGGGGTAGGTAGATCAATTTTACTTGAAATTAAATTAATAACATTAGGTCTGGGAATTGCTATAAGATGAATATTAAATGGTCTGAAGTACTTTTTCAATCTTTCGTAAATACCAGTGACATAACCAAATTTGGTTATGTCACTATGTAGCATATGAGCCATAACATATACAGGAGAGTGGGGCACATGTGAACAGTTCACATTAATATAGTTTTTCCCCATAATTGAGTTCTTTTCTATGTACAAATCCACACAGCATAGTAATCAGAACTTTTTTTTATGTATGGTATTTTTTTTAAACCCACCTTTAGAGTACTACTAACTTTTTTAATGGTTTTATAAACTTTAAAAAAAATTGTCCATCACCGGCGGGGTAGTGTGAACACACATGGGACACATATGAACACGGAAAAAATGTTCTGTGACATGTTTTGTTTTCTTCTGGTATTAATTTGTCATCATAATCATTAGTTATATTATCTGTTAAATTCACTCTAAAGAAATGTATATAATTCTCCTGTTTCTGGAGGATTTGTATAAGCAAAAGATTACAAAAGGAAAATAAGTAGATACAAAGCTGTTCTGATCTCATACTTACGAATCATGTGGTTATTAATTTGAAAATTACACATTTTTTAAATGTTACTGATATATATCCCCATTCAAAACATACATATTCATAGCTGTTGTTTCAGAGATCGATGTAAGCCGTCATTGTAGGTTTGAAACGAACGAATTAGAAAAAAAATTGCAAATTTGTTTAACATAATATTTTTGTATATTACAAACATATGTGTAATGTACAAACATATTCTTGTAAACCGTTTTCTAAAAATAAAATATTTAAATTATAATTGAACGAAAATGAGCTTGCTGCTCTTTGAGTACTTTCTGACAGCTGTGATTGTGAGGTTTCAACAGAACATCACTTTTTTGCACGACGTAATGTATTTCATGAAAATTATAGGTATTGGATGTGGTATTCTTTCTCATGCATTTAAGTTGTCTGGAACCTTTTAAACGCTACGAAAGAAAATTTAACGTTTGAATTAGTGTATCTTCAAAACTTTATTATGTATAAACATGAAATTTTGACTATTAATTAAAGAGATTCTACTTTTTAACATACAAGATTAGAAAGTTAATAGCTTACAGAATTTGTATACTGTTGAATTTTTTTTTCATTCCATAAGCCGTTTCGCGCATATCTTGATAACATATTCATGGTTTTCTACGAAATTTGATATAGATAATAAACACATAAGTATTTTTAAAATGATCTACTTTTAATTATTTACAGTGATACTTTTTTTTAGTTATGACTATTTTTATTCATTAAAAAATGTAAAAGTGTGATCGTGTTTTCTTTGAAAAATAATTTCTTTATATGGTTAATGAAAAAATTTTGGCCTTAGAGTACATCATTTTAAAAACACATATGTGCTTATTATATGTATCAAATTTCATAACAATACATGCATATATATTCAAGATATCGCGTGTGTACCGCGGAGATAACCGCAGAGTAAAAAAAAAAGAGCTATTTTAATTTCAACAATACACACATTTTGTAATTCACTACTCAAATTCTAACGGTAGTATATTACAAAGCAAAATCTGTTTACTTAATTGTCAAAATTCCATGTTTGTACATAAAAAATCTTTGGAGATACACTAATTCAAATTTTGAATATTTTTTTTTTATTTCCATCGTGTTTAAAAATTACAAGACCCCTTAAACTAATAACAGAATGAATACTGAAGCACTGTTCACATCTGCGACAACTAGCCTGTTCATAACTGCCCTACAAGGGTGCTAGAGTTAAACTGATAAACCATTAATATTTCTCAATTTTAGAAAGGGAAAAATCTTTTTTATCAGAAACATTTATTGGTATTCATAGTATATGATAAAACATTAAAATTCAAATAAATAATTAATTAATTAAAGTTTATCACTTTCCGAAGTTGGCACTGAGATTTTATTTTTGAGATCTTCAAAATTTGCTGTGGCTACTCAGGACAAACAAATGGCAAAGAGCTTCGAAAATTTATCATCATACGTCTGCATGTGTGATCATGTTTTGTAAATACTTAAAAATATATATATAATATAACTATTGAAATACTGTGACGTTTACATCTGCCCCATGATCACACGTGCCCCACTGTTCCATATTTCATTAAGTTTGAATTGCTTGCATATATTTAAGAAAAAATTCTTTCAAACTAGGCATTTAAGTTTATTGAACATTCTCTTTTAAAAGCTATAGCATGTAAAAGAGAATAACGCATGGCTACATTTTTATTTCTTGAAAAATTTATTTTAAACAATTTATCATTATTTAAATATGAAAATATCATACATTTTTAATTATACAATGGAATTTGAAAACAAATATATTCATATATGGTTTATATTTTTTTTTACATTCGCAAACACCAAGGAATGTAAGATAAATATTTTTTATTCAAACATTTAAGGATACATTTTCTTAGTGCTTCACTTATCAAACAAACTTTAAGGACATTACAGAAATAATTTCAATTCTTTATCATACTATTTCTAAGCTTAAAAGCAATTAAACTGGAATATCTAACATGTTTCGCGTCTTTATTGGTTCGCATAAAAGAGCACTAAATGCTCCTATTTCGTAAGAATCTATTAAACATAAACCGAACTAAAATTGAACATTGGATACTTCGTTTAGGATGAAAATATAATATTTTACAGAACTTCTACAAAAAATATAATTTTTATTACTTGTCTAATTGAAATACTTTTCTACCGATATAAACTCAAATATCCAATGGATTGCTGTAAAAATGTGTGTCAATTAATCATTCTAAATTCGTTAAACATCCTATGCAAAATATGTGGAATATTGATGATATATTTGGCATGTTCTTCAAAATATTTTTTATAGATGCATTATTTTTCTTTAAATTTTAGTTGTATCAAAAAATAGCATGTGAGCGAAAACATACATTTCATTCAGTTTAAATTTCGTGCATTTATTTTTAAAACTAGTCGGGAAAAAATATGAAAATTAGGCATTTACGATTATTGAATCATTTTATTTTGAAAACTATAGCAGGTAAAGTAACTCTTGACTAAATACTTGTTTCTTGAGAAAGTTATTTTTAATAACTTAAAATTATTTTTAACTGAAAATACCATGAATTTGTTAATTATGATTATTTATACTTTTTTTTTTCCTTTTTTAAAATATCCATAAGTAATTTTTTTAAATGATGTTCTTTAATATCCATATAATCCATATATGGCTTTTAATTTTTCCTGTTACAAACTTTAATAAATGTAGGATAAATAATTTTGTTTATTGGACAATCAAATATAAATTGTCTTTGTATTTCGCTTCTCAAGGAAATTCTAACAACATTGCAGAAATAATTTTCATTATTTAGCATACTATTTCGAAGCTTAAAAGCAGAATCATAAACTAGAAGATCCAACATGTTTCGCATCTTTATTAGTTCTCATAAATAGGCACTAATAGTTTCCATTTCGTGAGGATCTATTAAACCTAAACCGAACTAAAATTGATCATTGGTTACCTCGTTCATAATTATAACATAATATTTAAAGCACTTCACTGAAAACAGAAGAAAAATTAAATGCGACTAAACGGCTTATGTATTTATTTTCAAATTTACTTTGGAAGAATTGGAAGAAACTATTATTCCTGTTTTTAGTTCACATTAAGATGTAATGATAGAAACAATAATTTTATTTTGAAAAACTTGACGCATTCAGAACGTTTTAGAAATTATATTCTATGTACTGGTAACCTGGGATATCTGTTCAATTATAAAGATTAAGAGTGTAATACTGATCTCTAGTAACCAATATTGGGAGGATATAGGATGTTTATTCAGACGCAACTATGCATATGGAGTATTAGAAAGCCAGCTACGATATTGGATATAAGTAGGAGTTATCGTCATGGAAATAGGCGATTTTGATGAGTTACTATAATGCATACAAGGGAAATTAAAGCAATTAAAGCGAAGGTCTCAATTTACGTAGAAGCATTTCTAATTAAAATCTAAATTCCTAATAGAAACTTATGCAATAATCTTAAGTGTACGTATTTCCTTTACATTAACAGTACAACAACCATAATGTTTATTATAAATATAGAAAATTTCTATATGTAAAGTTGAAACGTCAAATTCAACTTAGTATATTATTTTTCTCGCTCATCAACTTGATGATGACTACGTTCTGGTTGAAAGCACTCGGAAACTCCGGAAAACTTTTATATTAATTTTTTAAAACTTTTTAAGTTGTTTTACATGTATTTTAGTAATGAATAAATTATTAATGATTTTAAGTATTACTTGTTTTTCTCATAATAATGCTTTCACCTTTCATTTATTCATTTATTTAATTTTTTCACATACAAATATCGCATGTTTGATTAATCAATAGAATAGAAGTTGAAAAAGATTTTCCTTATACGCACATTCTATAAAAACATATTTTAAAAGTACGAGTAATTATAAAAGGAAAGAGTACATGAGACACCATTTTCTCTAAATTTTAACAAAAAATTCTTTCTATTTTTAAGTGCTTTGCAAGATTGAGTTTAACAAAAAATACGATATTAAAAAAATTCCAAATTATTATATCGGATTTTGTACAGGTACCCTTGTTTTTAAGAACAAATATCAGTATATTTTCATAGAAAAGTAAATGTAGTTTAAACGCGCGAAATTTAAAATGTGTTTTTTTATATGAAAATACCTGTACCGATGATTCCTTAGTCTGAAAATTCAATGACCCATACGAACCGTGGATTTTCTGGTGAATTCAGAAATTATACCTAAACTAAAGACTGTTACTAGGTTGAGCAAAAAGTGCTGGGAAATTTGTGAAAGTTGCGTTGTTATGCGCAAATTAACAACAAAAGCAACAAGTACTATTCTTCAAAGTAGAGACCATCATAGTCCACGACTTTCTGCCGTCGTTCTACTAGATTCCAGGTTTGTTGGAAGTGCCATAGCGGCTTCGTGGAGTCGAAAATCTCTTGACATACTTCTTCAACTTCATTAAAGGTTTCAAATCGACGGCCCTTGAAAAAAGTGCTGCATTGATCGAAAGAGGCCATAATCGATGGAATCACGTCCTGAACTTCTATAGATATAGCATTAATACTTCTATATACGATACAAATTTTGGTTATAGATCTGGTTATATATGACTATTTGATTAAACATTTCCCAGAACATTTTGCTCAAGCTCATATTTTGTCTCGTGGCAGAGCATATTATTTGAAAGTGCTAAAATTTCATTGAATTAGTAATATATTTGTAATATTCCTATATATGCTTACTTAAAGAAAATGATCGAAATTCGTTCTAATTTATTAACAATATATCGACAACCTATATACATAATTCTGAACATTTAGCGTGAAATTTAAAAGTAGGTTTTTGTATATTAAAAATTGATTTGTGATTTCGCCAGTACTTTGCAAAAATGTAAGCAATTTAACGGGAAATTATACTAGCTCAATATAGTAGCAAGACTTTGCCAAAACGTTACCAATATATTTGCAGTAATATGGCATTAAAAAAGATAAGCACGTAAAAACTTGAGGTCACAATCTACATAAACTTTCAAAAATACAGAATGGTGCACTCCATCCCAAATCTATTTTCCGATAATAACTTTGAAATAATTATATCTATTTTAATGAAAATTTCAAATAAGTGAACTTACTTTGTTTTAAATGTGTTAATATCACGAAAAGTGATGGAAAGCATAGCGGTGTATAAAATGGGTTCGGATAGCAACTGTCACGATTTAACATATATTTTAGAATAAAGTCAAAAGTTTAATAAATGGACTTACCTTGATATTATCACATTTCGCACAAAGAAATATCAATCTTGTCAGTTTTTCAATGCAATAACTCGAAATTTCACAAAGCTTTAAATTGAATCCCAAATTGCATTAGCATGAAACCTCCTCTATTTTTGAGTAAATAAGTAAATTCCGATTGCATATTCCACGTGATCGGTTGCATGTTGTTACTACTTAAATGCATGTTCAGGACAACAAGCAAATTATCACACAGTTTTTCAGAATGACACTGTATCGATGTATATTAAAATTTATAGGCTTTATAAAGAAATATTTCGTTATAATGATCAGTAAAATCAATATCACGTGAAAATATGAAACAATAACAGATTAAAATGAGTGTTCGAACTTATTGGTACATAGGATATTCAAATGAAAAACAGATCTTTTTTAATCATATGTTTTCTAAGTATTAAATATTGATTCTCAATTCACATAAGATAAATATATTGTTTAATTGTTTAAATATATACATTCGATTGTTTAAAAATTAAACACGCTAAAAAATGACACCTACTTTTGGCGACGCTTCTATTTGGATCTATAAACAGTATTTATCTTCTTATGCATGGGCCCGTGATAATAATCTTAGATAAACTTCATGTCTGTTTCATTTTATTCCTTCAACGTGATTTTGCATGACTTTATATTTTTAAATGAAAAATTTGTGAAAAATATTAATATTTAACGGTAAAAATTTCGGAAGAAGATATTTTTTTTGTTTTTTCACATACAATGTTAAATATTTGCAGCAAACAGACCACACATTCGACGTCTATATAGAAAACTGTTTCATAACCGTAATTTAACTTTATTCTGACCATAATATGGTCAATAATATGGTCAGATACGCTTCATAATATGGTCATGTAACTATTATATTTAAAAACTGTCAAATGTCTGAAGAGTTCGTTGTAGTTTTTAAAAAGTATAGTATCATTTAATGGTTAAAAAACATAGTTATTTTATAAGAACTCAGAGAACTTCCTATTGATTATAAATATAACGATTTTCAGCCTTTGACAAAATACGTGAAAAATATATATCCGTGATATCTAGTTATGAAAGAAATATGTTTCCTTCTCGTTGTTTTTATGTTATATTTTTTTGTCGGGAGCTTTAACTTAACAAAAAAAATAGCTGTTATCGTCTGAACTCGTTTAAATTTTATGCAATTATAAATATAACTGTATACAAGCACTCATAAATATTTCGTGAAAGAAATATGCATATATGTCAATAAAAACATCATAGAAAGCCGCGCACAAACAGCATTTTTGTAATTTTTATTGAAAATGTCTCAGATTTCATTTTATTTTTAAATACTTCTTTTGTTGAGAATGTTTAGAAATTTTTATAAGTTATGTAAATCTGATCTGAAGAGAGGCTCTAAAAATATTGTGTGGAAAGACAGACGTTTAAATACGTTTAGCGTAGAAAGAAGATCGACTTGGGTGGGGCGAAATAAGCTGTAGTCGCGAATTTTCGGCTAATTTCGCTTGATTTTACTCTCAGATCGGTTCCAAAGCGAACTTTTTCTTTTATTCTACTTATCCAACTGTTTCTTTTTATATCGTGTTAATACCAATAAAAACAGAAATTAAGAAATAAAGAAACATAATACAGTCATTTAGGGTAACGTTGAACCATGGGGGTGTAACTTTGCACCCCCTCCTAATTTTCAACATTTTTGACTCCAAAAGACTAAATAAACTTCAGAAATATGCTCTGTTGGCAAGGCTCTAAACTGGGATTTCTACTCTTTATTTTAGAAAATGAATTAGCAACATTATGCGCAATTAATTGCATAATCTAACTATTTTTGTGAAGTACTGTTTTCAAGTTAATTTTGAATGCTGTTTTGAAGTTGTAATTCAATTAAATTTTCATAGTAAGTAACAATGTACTCATTTATCGGACATATTATTATTATCTAAATGTTATAATTGTGTTAATATTTTGTGATTATATATTTATTAATAGTTAATAAAATGTAAAATAAGAAGGCACTAACATTTTACCACATTTTCAGGGTAACTTTGAGACGGCTCAAAGTTATACTGATGTTTATAATTTACTGATTATAGATGCTACTGTCAAAAATTTCCCATATTTGCAAGTATATTTTATATAAATGCCGAAAGTGTGCATTAGATATAACATGTAAATATTTTCGCAAATATGTGTAAAATACATAAAATTCATTAAAAGGCGTTACTACTACTTACGGAGCTACTCAAATTCCACATTTCATACATTCGGAATTTTTTATTCTTGTTTGTATAATATTGTACTTGTATGTATTACTGTAACTATGGATATATTATCGAGTTAAAACATCGAAAATTGTTTTTCACAGCATTTTTATGTTTTATATTAACAATAAACTGTTTTTTTTTTTTTTTTTTAATTCTAAATATTCATGGTTCTCTTCTTCCACTTTTCTTATGCGTAATATTTGTTGTAATATCATAAATTATACAAATCTTGTGATGTTGGGAAATGTAAATTCGGAGTCTTTACATATCTGAAAACATTTTTGCGGGTTCAAACTTGTCCTAACTATAATACTTTTTTTATAATGAATTATTTTAGATAATATTTATCATATGGTGCAAAGTTACGCTAAATGGCTGTGTAACTTTGAACCAGGTTAAAAGTTCATTTTTTATTGCTTTTATCATTATTATTCCTTAGTTTTTGATAGTTATGCAATAATTTAGGATCATTTCTTCTCTTTTATGCCCCTAGTTGCAACAATATTCTTAAAATAAGAGTGTGACATATGAAAATAGAGAAAATGAGGATTAAAGTTACCCTGAATGACTGTATATATATTTAAAACATTTTCAATAAAATATTATGCGAAAAGACTGTTCTACAATTATTTCCCTCCAAACGGGCTACAACTGCTTTGCTTTTAGGATATCATCATTATTATTTATTATCTGTAATTTTTGAAAATAATTATTTTAGCTCTAAACTATTGCCCATGTATAACAAAAAAATCTTATTTATTCCTAATTTTGTTTGATTTTAAATCACTATTCTTATATGGAAAATCTTCTCATACTTCTGTTTTTATTCTGGCGGCAAAGTGAAATTTGCCGGATATTGAAAACAAAATCTGATACACGTTGCTATATTTAGTTTTTTGCATCAAAAGTAATAAAGTGTTTAATCTCACGCATAAAAAAACTGTTCGAAAATCTTTAACTAATGAGGCTTTCATAAACTGTTATAACATTAATATTTATTACATGCGTTAAAACGCCAAATAATTTTATAAGATATAAAATTTAAATGCTCGCATATGCATCCATTAATTTCCACAGTGAATGGAATTTTTTTAATATAACTTTTTTTAAGGTGAAGAATGCAACAAGCTGTGTTAAATAAAGTGTCGTTTTTATCTGTTTAATGATAAATGATAGAAAAGAAATCCCGCACGCACACGCTGTCTCTCACATATATATGAAAACATAATAGTTAGAAACTCAATTTTATAAGGGTAATGTTTATTATTTTTAAAGTTATGAGTCATATTTTTTACCCTTCAATTGCCTCAGCAGAGTGTTATTCTGGATGATTTTTCATAACAGCTGTTTATTTTTAAATTTTTATCTCGTAATGAATAAATATTTGAGTTTTTTGCGTTTATAGTTTTTTTCATGTTATTTCCGTGTGTTTTTCATATTTGTAATTTTATGTTATTGCATAGATAATGTTCGATTCGGTGATCATTCACTAAGAAAACAGGGTCATTAGATTCTTTTTAGAATTTTTTTGAGTATCTTTCAGAAGCTTATATGCATATACATATATACATATATATTTGTGTAACTGTTTTTGTGCATAGGATGTGTCAAAATTATAAGCACAAGAGCACAAATCACGATAAAGTGCAAATGATAACAGAAATAGCACATTTATAAATAATTAAAAAAATATTACTTCAAGGAATGTGTAAGTAATTAAAATTGTTGTGTTTAAATCTCGTTAAAAGATTGTATAATAATTTTGAGGTACAAAATGTATTATGTAATTTTCTCATTTTAACCAAAATATTCAATTTGGTTTCTTCTTCTCAGCATATTTACTAGATTTTAGAATGACTAACGATAGATGTAATAACGACAAACTGAGGTGGATAGCAATAAACTGAGAGTTATAATAAATCTATATTAAATTAATAGCATTAAACACAATTTTCACGAGTTTTAAATATGAACAATTAGACTGTAATTTTTTTCAATTATCTTATGTAAATTAATAATTATTTTACAAAACGTTTAGAGCCATTATAAACTACAATTCTATTTAAACTTATGAGAAACCATAATTCTATGTTAACTAACAATACATAGCTATATTTCTTTTCTAAATTATAATGACGAATTTGTATATAAAATTTTCCACTTGGTAACCAATTGTTATGAAATGATAACTATATCATATGCAAATGTATTAAAATTTATTCTCGAAGCTAGCTTACTCTTAATTTAATTTTCGTATTTTACTTATGTAACGTATTTTGAAAGTTAAATATTTTGTTCCTCAGAATAATAAAAGAATTTCCATGCATATTCTTTGCTCAACTTTGTTTATGTTATTTTTGACATATGCATTTTCCTAAGTAACACATTTCGCATAATGACAATGTTGTAAAAACGGTATATTTCCGTCTGACAAAGACGATTAGGAAAACAGTTGCCGGTTTTAAAAAAAATTCCACTTAAATATGGAAATTATGGAGTTATTTTTTCTATTCGTTGAAAATTAACAGTGTAAATGGAAATATGGAACAAGTATGATGTAGGAAGAAACCGCTATTTTAAAATGGACAGAAAAAAGAAAATCGCAGCATCTGACTATTTTTTGATAACGCTGATAAACTGTAATATACATATATATGTAATAATATAAGGTAATAAAAGCTGTAAAAAAAAACCCATCAACTTAGGAATGAAAAAAAAAAACTGACAACAAATCAGAAATTACTCAATAACTTTCTCAGATTTTATGGTTTATTTTAAAGAAAAACAATGATCATCTTATTCACAATTATCGGAAATACGCAAGAAGATTCCATAGGGGAAATCGATACATTACCTAAATCAGACACACTGTAAAAAAAATTCTGTAGCTCTACAGATGTAAAGTTACATGCTTACTAAACTGTCATCTGTAACTGTACAAAAAAAGCTGCAAATCTACAAAACTAGTTTTTGTAAAGCTACAGAAATCTGTAACTTTACAAATGAATCTATTAAAATTGCAGTAATCTTACTAAAATTTTATCTGTAAACCTAGCTGTAGTTACATGAAAAGTTCTAGGCATCCCAGTTTCCTAAAAAAATTCTTAGTAACGTTACAGATTTTTTGATTTTCGGCGCAAAAGTGTGTCTGTTACATGAATATTTGTTGTTGCCGTTACATAAAAAGTTCTAGGAATCCCAGTTTCCAAGAAAAACTTTAGTAAATTTACAGATTTTTTTTTACAGTGCACGACTAGTTTCCCGGTTCATCGGCCACAGTGTATGTTTGCACTCATACTCGAAAGTCTGCACCCCCACCCCCTAAGTAGATTTAATATTTTTTGAATGGCTGTACACTGTAAAAAAAAATTTTGTAAAGTTACAAAAGTTTTTCTAGGAAACTGGGATTCCAAGAAAATTTTATGTAACGGCAACAAGAAAAATTCCTGTAACAGACGCTGTTACAGGAATTTTTCTTGTTGCCGTTACATAAAAAGTTCTTGGAATCCCAGTTTCCTAGAAAAACTTTTGTAAATTTACAGATTTTTTTTTACAGTGTAAAAATACATACCTATATTTTTACTAAATTTCGAATATTTGTTTATGGATCGTAATTAATAAATAGACAGATAATACAAGAGGTATTGTTTTCTTATAACAAATACGGTCCCAACTCAAAAATTAGAATTGTTCATTTCATTTGTATTTGAAATTGCATTTAGCATTATTTCAGCGTAGTACAATTGAAAAAGAACAGCGGCTGATGTTTTAATAAATTTGTATGTTATTGAAGAAAATTAAAACTGTAAAAGATTAAATTTTGAGTTAAATTACAAAGCATAATGTTACTGATTTGCATAAAGATGGTCATAATCAGCAATATATCGTCCGTATGTTCTCAACGAAGTTTTAATAGATCAATAAAGCAGATTTTTAACGACGGACATTTTGAAAACAAGCATCTGAATAGCGGCCAAAAGCCTAACATTACTCAGAGGAATTATAAAAAGCCAAAGAATATTGCTAAAAAAGACGCCTTAGAAGTGTAGGATATTTGCATTGAAAGGAGAAATAACACGGTGTTGATGTGAATAGATCTACAACCCTAAGACGTCTCCATATACATGGATTTAAATCTTGTGTACCAAAGATAAAGCCCCTCATGACTATACTGTAAAAAAAATCTGTAAAATTACTAAATTTTTTCTAGGAAACAGGGATTCTTAGAACTTTTTATGTAACAGAAACAACAAAAATCCGTGTAACTGCACAGGAATTTTTGTTGTTGCCGTTACATAAAAAGTTCAAGGAATCGCAGTTTCCTAGAAAAACTTTAGTAACTTTACAGATTTTTTTACAGTGTATTAAATACAAAAGGGAGAGAGTGGGGAAGTGCAAAAAATAGATTTTATGTGATCTGGATGATTGGAAAAACATATTGTTCCGTGATGAGATTGTGTTATGAGTAACATATATTGATCAAGGTGTTCGTGCATGACGAATGAAGAAAGAAGCATATGACAAGGACTGCATGAAACGATCAGTGAAATTTGCAGCCAATATAATGGTATTGGCTTTGCATGACTGCAGATGATCCAGGAATGTTAGGCATCGTTAACAAAAGGATTAATTTTAAGATATATCAAGGTATCCTTGAACATTTCATGGTACCATCGTTGTAAGATCTGCGTGGTGACAATTTTATTTTCCAACATGATTTAGAACCTTCTCATATGTCAGTGTCCACCAAGAACTGATTTAGCTAAACCAAATTTCCAAAACACAGAATTTCCTAGCCGGCTAATTCGCCGGATTTTAATCCAATAAAGAATTTGTGGTGAATAAGGAGGAAAATATTGCAAGATATTGCGACAAAAAACAAAATTTAGCTTCTTTCCAGCATAAAGTCGACATTTTCATGGTCATATCTGGGCAGGAAACATTCATTTATTCTAATATTTTGATTTTTTCCGAGTGTGAATAAATATTTTAATTTTTGTATTATTTCCTTTAACCATTTCACCAGCGACAAGTATGGGGAAACAGTGCTTTTACTCCCGACTTATCTCGGGGCAAACGGTGAAGTGGTTAAATTTTATGCTAAAAGATTCTAAGAACTATATATATTCGTACAACATCAAGTTTTATCCTGTATTACTTTTTGTATAAGCGATACATAAAAGAACCTTTTTTCACAATTTCTTTTTTTTTCTATTATTCTAAATTTTTTTTACTTGAAGATGTATATGGAGTTACCTACACTGTAAAAAAAAATATGTGAAGTTACTAAAGTTTTTCTAGGAAACTTGGATTCCTAGAACTTTTCATGTAACGGCAACAACAAAATTTCATGTAGCAGACACACTTTTGCGCCGAAAATCAAAAAATCTGTAAGGTTACTAAGAATTTTTTTGGAAACTGGGATTCCGAGAACTTTTCATGTAACTGCAGCCAGGGTTACAAATAAAAGTTTAGTAAGATTACTGAAATTTTAGCAGATTCATTTGTAAAGTTACAGATTTTTGTAGCTTTACAAAAACTAGTTTTGTAGATTTGCAGCTTTTTTCGTACAGTTACAGGTGAAAGTTTAGTAAGCATGTAACTTTACATCTGTAGAACTACAGATTTTTTTTTACAGTGTAGATGGAATCAGCAGGATTGGAAACCGTAGCAGAAACCGTTTCAAAATAACAGATAGAAAACTATTGAAACCATTTTCTTTTTAGGAAAACAACTTGAAAAATTAATGAAGCAAATAATGGAATGCAAAATACTTTTGAGTGGATTTTGTTTGTGGATTGGACCGTATTCTTGCTTTTTGATTTAAAAAAAAAAAAAAAAAAAAAAAAAAAAATCCTGAAATGAAAACATCTACAGCCTTGATGAAACAGCTCTCAATTATGTAAAATTAAATATTTATCTACCTCTTTAATATCACGTGCTTAGTGGAAGAACACCTTTTCTGAAAAATTGCTTCCTGTATGGATGAAAGCGTTATGAGGTATTATATCATATGGTAATACTAAAATACTAAAATTCTACTTAGGATTGAAGATATGAGACAATATCTTTTAGCATTTAATAATTTAAATGGTTAAATTAACCGTTCACTGCACGATGTTTTCAATTAAAAAAATATTTGAAAAAAAAAAAATTATTTGATGCATAGGTCTGGGAAAAAAAGAGTAAAAAAAAAAAAAAAATTCAAATTTTCAGCTAAAATTTGATATTTTATGGCATGTACCCTATGTACACAATTAGGGTTTTAAACTATTGTATTGCTATATTTTACAACTAAATAAGCTTAAATTAATTCATTTTATCTGCTTGACATTCTTCAACTTTTTTTATATTAATATTTTTAAGTATTCCGTAAAAATAATGAAACTATATTTTACCTTAATATCTTGATCGATTTTTTTGCTGTTGTTGTTTAAGAAGAACAAATTCTACTTTTTTGTCAAATGCAGTCATCTGACATTGACAAAATAAGTGCTATTCTATTCTTTGGATTTTTCTTGATCAGGTATAGAGATCATATTGGCCAAATTTATGGCACATGATAAGAATGACAGTGTTTTTAGGTATGTGCCACATGTGGCACGTGGTGCAGTGAAGGATTAATTTCCAATATTTAATAATTGAATATTAATATTATTTTCTAGGAGTATTTAGTATCAATTATTAACATTCAAAGATATGCTACTATGAAGGAGTTAAATAAATAACTAAATTACAATAGAAAACTTTCACTTCAATATTCTCAAATTCTAAGTTTTGTTACATAACATCTTTTTCCACTGTTGTCTTCAAATATGTTAAATAGTTTACAAGTTATATGAGAGTGTGTTCAGAAGAGAAAATACACTCAATTATTTTATTGATTTTATGCTACTAAAGCGGCTGTCTTCCTTCTAAATTTTTCTATTCAAATATTTGAAATAATGCAATTTAAAATGCAAAATTTCAGAATGTATTAAGTCACTTTTAATAAGACATAATAGACGTACAAGTTCTCTTAACTCTCTTTAGCCAAAATGTTCCAAGTGACATAAGTATCATTTTTAGAAGGAACAGTTCTTGTAGCTTCAACATTCCCCTATTATTATTATTTTCCTACTATTATTCACCTACTAATCATTCACACATACCCTTATGATATATGGTACTTTGCAAAAGACCAACACAAGCATCACCTACAATTTTCAAAATTTCTATTTCCATGCGAACAATATATTTTCGTTTTGAATGATTTATTTATTATACTTCTATATTGTATATTCTGTGTGTGTTCTGAGCGTTAAAGTTGCAGATACCACACTTAAATATTATATTTACTGAAAAATATTGTCGCAAATGAATAGCATTTACTTGTCTGATTAAAAAAAAAAAAAAAAAAAAAAAAAAAAAAAAAAAAAAAAAAAAAAACACTTCATTTAGCAGATATATAACTCGCAGAATAACTAATCCGTATTAAGTTAAAAAAACATTTTAAAAAAAGAGATTGAAACTCTTAACACTTATACTCGTCGATCTTACTAGTAATAAAAGTAAAATTAATTTCCATAATAGTTTTAAAGATCTTTTTTAAAATCCATGGAATAAATAGCGAATCAGTTTTTAAATTAAAGAGCGCAAATTATATGCAGTTTTAATCAGCAATTTTGGAAGCATCATCCAACATGCCAGTTTAATATTCAAATAGAAATTTTATAAAACATTAAAAAGACTTATTATTATTAATCGAGAGTTTTAATTTTAGGGTCGATCGTAAGTGTTGAGCACACAGATTATCAAAGCCTGAGAGCTAATGTAGCCACAGGTTCTGTATGTACGTAACACGATACTTCATTTTTACGTCATATTTTTTCTAGGTTTATTCTCAGTCTAGCTACGATGATTAGTTTTGGAGTTTCATTTGTTAAGTATAAGGGGGAAGGGACTAATCCCCCCTCTTTAATTTCGATAAATGAGTTTTTCATGCAGAATTATCCGATTTGTTTCAAATTTAGTATACAGGATTTTTCTGATAAGGAGCTTCTCTGATCAGATTTGGATGTTCATTGGTTCACTGGAAGTAAAGTATAAAGGGGGAAAACCTGGGGATAATCCTCTCATAATTTGTTTTTCGAGAGGTATTATTCTTTCAAATAAAAGTATAATATACAATTAGTGAAAATAGCCATTAAGCACAATGGAACCAGTTTAACTGGACACTTTTCTTTTTATTATCTTTAGTCCAACGATCAGCCAGTCATATGGTTCAAACACAATGGTATCCGGTTGTTATACCAACGTAGGCGTGATGACTAACGTCAATCTTTTGCCAGAAATATTAGATCACAATGGACGAATAATATTCCAACAACTGTGCGTTGCTTAGCAATCTGCTTTTAAATATATATATATATAATTGTATACAAAAGGTAAGAATCAATCAAGTCATTCTTCACAGCAATTTAGAGGTTAAAAAAACAAATATTCTCTAGATTCAAACACAGGCTGAAATTGCCAACAAAGTAAAGCTTAAAATTTTTTTAGAGCTAACCCTAGAAAGCTCCTCGGGTCTTTTTAGACCCATACACATGTTTAAGCTTGTGTTACTCAAAAACTACTCATAAGAATTTTCTGAAATACAATGACTTTTCCTGATTTATTTTTAACTAACACATAATAAAATTTTAAATTAATGCGACTTTTACTTTTAACACAACAAAAAAACACATTAATCTGTCCCTCGGTTCTTTTTTGTTCAAGCATACAAATACATTCACATAGTTTTTTGAAAACGCCAATATTGTTTTATTTCTGCTGTACAGCTGCAAAAAAGGTAAGTGGAGAGGGGTAGAATTATCGGGGAGGGAAGGAAGTTATGGGACATCTGCAACTGGACAAATCAAAGCGGAAATTCATTTTGTTTGTTGTTTTTCTCTCAGCTAGAAGTAAAAAGTTCACCTTTTAGAATCAGTTCGAATATTTATTTGAGAAGAACGTTAGTGCATTTTTTGTTCGTTATATGAAAGCTTTATTTCGGTTTCATGGAAGACTATACAGATGATGAAAATTTGTCTGATGTGGAGGAAGCTGTTTCGGAAGAAGAGGATCATACATCTATAGATAATTATTCTTCATCCGATGAAGAAATAGGTACTATACATAAAGTAGCTGAGGTAATGAAGTCCAGAGATGAAAAAATAATGTGGCATGCAAAGTGCTGGTCGATTAGAAAGCAGTAATATTTTGAAACTAACCCCTGGCCCAACTCGATTTTCCACAGCACGAATAGAAGACGACTATAGCGCTTTTGAACTGCTTTTTCCCCATAATTTGAAAACCATGATCATAAATTATACGAATTTAGAGGGAAAACGTGTATATGGAGAAAATTGGACTGATCTAAATATCGTAGATTTGGATGCATATATAGGCCTTTTAGTGCTCGCGGGTGTGTACAAATCAAGCAACGAATCAACAACAAGTCTATGGGATGAATTCAAGAGAAGACATTTGTTTAGAGCTACAATGTCTCTAAAGAAATCGAACAACTTATTGCTTTTTGAGAGTAGTTTTGGACTTGTCATGTGGTTTACGAGGACATAATATAACTTGTGGCAATTTCTTTACATCTTATGATTTGGGTCAAAAGTTGCTAAAAAGAAATGTAACAATGATTGGTACAATAAAAAAAAAATAAATCATCTATTCCTGTAGAAATTTTAGAAACAAAAGGAAGAGAAAGATACAGTTCAACATTCGTGTTTACTAAAGATACAACGCTTGTGTCTTACATTTAAAAAAAAATGTGTTGTTCTTCAAAGCACATTGCATAAGAATGAAAAAATTGAAAGAAGTATTCAAAGAAAACCAGAGATCATCATTGATTATAATAAAACTAAGGGAGCAGTTGATACGCTGGACAAAACGGTAGGTACTTACACTACAAAAAGGAAGACAAACCGTTGGCCATTTGTTGTATTTTGTAATATTTTAGGCATCTGCATATAACGCTTTTGTACCTTATTGCAAAGTAAATAAATCATGGAAGAAAGACTGTCCTTATAGATGAAGAATTTTTTTGGAAAACTTGGGTGAAAAACTCGTAAAAAAGCATATGGAGACCAGAAAAAATCTTCCAAGAGGGCAAGGAGCCAAACAGGTGGTTCAAAGTGCGAAGCGAATCCACAAAGAAATTGATAGTAATTCAGCTGAATTGGAAATTGCTAAGAAGCGAGGAAGGTGTCACCTATGCGAAAAAACGGACAATAAATGTACATTTAAGTGTGTAATATGCCACTGCTTTACATGCAAAAAGCATTTGAATACAGTTTGCCTCAACTGTTATACGGGATAATTACATTTAAATATTTGAAAGAGTCAATTGTGTTTTTTGGATGTACCTGTAAACAAGATTTTGTAAGTACTTTTTACTTTTATTTCATCTTTGTACTATCATAATTTATTTTTTGTTTTAGTATTCATCAACTTTTATTAAAATAATAAATTTATTACTTGTAGATTGTCGGATTTAAGCGCGAAACATTCATGGGTCTTTTTAGACCCGAGGGACTAATTCGTAGGTACAGAACGAGGAGCGTTCTAGGGTTAATGGACACAATCATATATGTAGATACTGAAGCCACAACACTCATTAAAACAAACACTTTAGAAGACAATTGAATATTATATGTATTGTACACTATTTACATGTTACTACATTATTTACATTAGAAAGCGTGTCGGCTTAAAAGCTTCAACTGATAATGACTATTTCACCATTTTAACCAGATATTCAGGACCATCTCATAAAACATTATTCTTCCAATATCTTCCTATCACTTTCCTGCAAAAACATATCACATCTTTCCACAAGCCGTCATTTCCCGCTCACAAACGAACATTTGCAGTTCCAACGACTCTACCTCTTACGCGTGCGCTGCGTGCTCGGATCCCATGAGACGGCCGTGGCGGCGCTGCGAACATCAAGCTTTAACAGCGTCTCAAAGCTTTGTGAAAGGAAAAACTAATGCTTTCCAACCACATGATTGGTAATAAATTCTACTTTTAATTGATGTCTATGAAATTTGCCTAAAACGCCATATACATATTAAAACGAACCATAACTTTGTTTTTTTCAATAGTAGTACACAATTCTGACAGCATAAATGAACTCTACCCCCTCAATTAGCATAAAAACAAATCTTTATGCAATTCGTACAATAAGTTTCCGGGAAATTAATTATTTTAAAACGAGATTATTATAGGGGCTGTATCCAAATTGAAGTTCGGTATTCGACAGTTGACCAAGAGTGCCTCCCTCCCTTCTTGATCAAGTCATCTTAAAAGATCAAGTCATCTCAAGCAGTCATTCTAAATTGCTAGATTACACGATAGCATAAGAAATTTCAAAATATCTAGTCCTTTATACCACAGACGGCTCCTTAAACCGTCGTTTTGCCGTTTTTTAAGCATAATTTGAAAACTATTTGGAAGAAAAATGTGAAATTTTGGATTTTCATAATGCAGGACTCAATAAATCTAAATCCACCAAAAAAAATTGTAGGTTGCAATTCATAATTTTTTCGAATAATAATTTCATAACTCATAATTCATATCATAAAATTGTAAAAATTGCAAATTCAACGTATTTATGTTTGGGTATTTTAGTATTATTGCTACACAAAAAAATAGCACATTAGGAGAATAATTTCAGGAGATATTAATGAAAATATGAAAATGTAATTTATCAGTAGAAGTACTAAATTTTGAAAGTTTATAATTCAAAAACTTATTATTCAAATGACTTGAAATTTTGTGTATGGGCATAGTTTGAAGTGAAGATTCGAAATATCATGTTAAAATGGGGGTATTGCCACTGATAAAAATGAAGTTTGGGTTTGGTTTAATATGTAGACGACCCCTTAAGCAAATTTCATATACATCATTTAAAAGTAAACTTTATTTCCATTCGTTCGTTTCCAGTAACTTTCTTCTACGACAATTTGTTGAGGAGTTAGTAGGGGGTGTTTACTTTTTATTTCCACGATTGTGCATATAATTTTAAGACCGATATGTTAATGGACTTCGATACCTACTGAAACAAAGTAAGTAAAATAGGTAGTTTTAGCGTTGGTATCTGTCTAGTAACTAAAAGATATTCTCTGTTAAACTGCAATTCATATCTGGAGTGTTTAAATACCACATCACTTTTTATAGAAAAATGCGTTTGAAATGTATTTGATGGAGTTTCAAACATGCGTGGAATATATAGTAGAGTCTCTTATGAAATATCAGAGATAAAATACCAAGCTATTTTCAGACTTTGTAAAATGCATATATTTTAAATCTTGTAAAATCTGATATAACATTACACAAGCAGGTGAAATGTTACAAGCAGGACTGGAACTCATTAAAATTTTTACGCCCTCTGAAAATTTTACGTCTGTGACTTTTCCGCTGGCAAAGTCCTATCGGTATCAAAATAATGTCAGAAGTTTTTCTACAAACTAGCATCATATTGTACATCTATTTAATGTAAACACAGTGTAGAATGGTAGTGATAGGTGTAATTAGCAATAACAACCGTATTTTTAGTACCAGAATAATTTGCAGGACTCGTATACTGGTTTCCTACTGATTTGCATACTGGTTTCAATATCGTGAATAACTACCATCGGCAGTGGAATGTATTTACTTACTTTCTTTCGTTTATTTCAACGATAGTTATTAACGTTGTTGAAACCACACACATGCAAACTATTTAGAGGCAAAAATTCACTAATATGTGTTACCATAAGACTTCAAACAAATTTTACCATTCTCCATTAATAAATAAATTGTTTAAATATAGTATTTCAGTATTACAAATATCTAAAAAGGTGTCTGATTTTACATAAAATTGTCTACTGTAAAATTTTGAAAAAAAAATATTTTTGTTCAAAAAAAGAATAAAAATTCAATTTTTATTTTTCCATAATCCCTGAAACTATTTCCATACTTTTAAATATCATTTGGAGAAGAACCAATCAGCATCCTAATAAACAGAAAGTCTCACTTGTTTTTAACAACGTTTGCTAAATAAAAGGAACTTTTACTAACGTTTCTGGTAGTTCTAGAACTTATTTGTTTTGCGAGGTTTCAGGTTGGATCGTTTTTTAAGAATTCTTAGAATAATAGAAAGCTTTCTAAAATAGTGTGTAATTACGCGATTATATTTAAATTTCTTAATCATTATTTTAACATCAGAAAACGTTTTTGAAATTTTTTAGACTATTCGAATGTCAGCAGAAGCAAAGTTACAGCACTTGAAATCTCAGTTTTTTACATTTGCATAATAAAATCCTTAATTTAGATTTTATTCTTTCTATAGTTGTGCTGTATATAAATTGTGCGAAATGCGGAAATATAAATTTTTTAACCAAATATTTTATTATATAAATTCTGTATCGGACAGCTGGTGTGATTTTCAAATCATTCATTAAAAACAATTATAATAAGGGTATAACAGTAAAAATATCAAATCAATCATGTCTTTCAATATTTGAAGCAAATAAACTAAATTTCTCATCATAATTTTCTCCAATATCACAAAACGTCAAGAGTTTTATTTATAAATGAGAATAATTTCTTCGCTTTTATATTTGCTTCTGCAATTGAATTTAAAAATACATTGCATGAAGTTTATTCTGTAAATATTAAATAAAATTGTAATTTTCATTGTGAATCAATTTCCATAAGCTAACTTACGAAAACATGATATTAAAACATACTGAGTTATTTTATTTTATAGCTAAAGAACAGAGTGAAATTTAAATACATTTAACAATTCATAAAATTACTTTCATGGAAAAATATTAGATAAATAATTTAAATTGTTAAATCTAAAGCACTAAATCACTTGATTTAATTCATTCTATTAAAAAAATAATTATTTATTCTATCTAGCTTTTGGCAAAATATATTTATCTTATTTTTGTCGTCTTAATTACATTTGTAGAAAGACATTAGAAAAAAGGATAAGTTCAACCTAGAATTCTGAAAAGCTATAATTTGTATTTCAATAACTATCCCTACTTTTATTAAAAATTACTATTCTGGAAAATTTTGAATAAGAGTAATTTTTTTTTTAAATTCGTTTTTCAAAATTTAGCTACGGAATTTTTTTAAATCTGACTTTTGGTGACCCTTATTGGCATAATACTTTTCTTTTCTATAAATATCTCATACTATTGCTCTTTAGAAGATTTCGTCTGGATTTAAGTTTGGACATTATGATACCCAGACCAGCCACGAAACGTGGTTTATTATAATCTATGATTTTTGTGATGACCATATGCGGATAAATTCATTATTCCAATAAAAATTTCCTTATTCAGGTACACTCTCAGATTCATTCAGATATTTAGTCAATGGTCTTCAAAATATGAAGTCTTGATATTCCATAGAATTAATTTTATGATTTAAAAATACTGCTGCACTGTAGAAAATTGGTGTAACTTTATTTCATAAAATTTGTGGCAAGTTTATGGAGTAATTTAACTGGTGTAACTGGTATAAATTTCGCTGATATAACTGGCGTAATATAACACCATACTC
Source organism: Maratus speciosus (assembly GCA_963932465.1). Classification (NCBI taxonomy): domain Eukaryota; kingdom Metazoa; phylum Arthropoda; class Arachnida; order Araneae; family Salticidae; genus Maratus; species Maratus speciosus. Next base: position 257,138,945 of record OZ010800.1, on the reverse strand, counting down.
ATCTAAAAATATCAGAATTCACAATATTATGGTTTTACGTAACACCAGTTATATTGGCTAAATTACTATATAAAATGAAGGCAGTAATGTCCACTAATGTTATTGAGTAACATTACACTAAATCGTGTACAGTGTGAAGTTGCGTGGCTACAGATATAACAACTCTCAACTAAAACATCCTCTAATTTACAGATCTACCTCTAGATTACTACCTCTAATTTTTGATAACAGAGCTTAAGCATGCCAAAGATGATACGAGTAATAACAGAAACCATCCGATACATCTAAATTGTAATTTTTATTGCCTTATTAAATGTACCTTCCCATATTTTTATATTACATAAGTTGGATGGTTTGGGGTGATTTTGTTTCAACACTGATAAAAGTCTGCAGCAAATTGTCCTGTCGTTTAAACTTTTTTATGGAAAATGTTTACATAACAGTTGTTTATCTCTATTCTGACATATCAGATTGCTTCAAACTGTAGTCCGATAACTGTTACTTAATAAAACTGGACATTTTGCTGCGGATTTTAAACAGTGTAGCCAAGGAAGTTTTATACTATTTTAAAATAATAAAACAAATTAAAAAATATAAACTTTTATAGTTGTTTTTTTTTAATTTTGTAGGGTTTCGTTCATCTCACGGAACCATTATAGTCTCACTTCGTTTTCTGTCCGTCACAGCACTCGTACACGGAAACTAGTTAAGTTATAGTTTTGATTTGATATATACACACACACACACACACACACATATATATATACCGGGTGTCCGAAAAAGGACTGACTGATTTTAAGATTCAATAACTTCCAAACGGTGACAGATATTAAAAAAATTCTTGCAGGAGGGTTATGCATAAAGTCAAATGCTTTTTTACAGTGATTTTCGATTTTAGTTCGAATTACAAACAATAGACGGCGCTGCGATCAATAGAGGCTAAATTCAGGCTCGATTTTTGGTACTTCGTGGCCCGGATAATACATTTCCATCTCCTTTTTCTGCATGGAACAACAGAAAGGACCAAAAATCGAGCCTGTATTTAGAGACTATTGCTTACAGCGCCATCTATTGCTTGTAATTCAAACTCAATTCGAAAATCACTGTAATAAAACTTTAGACTTTATGCATAACCCTCCTGCAAGATTTTTTTTAAATATCTGTCACCGTTTGGAAGTTATTGAATTTTAAAATCAGTCAGTCCTTTTTGGGACACCCGGTATATATTACAAAGAGCTCAATTTTGTGCCCTTGTCAGTCATAACCAAAATCATAAAATTTTGAAATTTTGTTATATTATTTTAATTAAATTAATCCATTCTTTTTCGATTTCAAAACATAATCTTAATATCAGTATATTTTGGAAACTGTCTGTAGCACAGTAGTAAGGCGTTTGTCTTCCATGCGGAAGATTGTGGTTTCGGACCTGTCAGGCGAAAATTTTAAATTTTTATTTTATTATTATTACACTTCATTTTCAGATGGATTTAATTAAAGGCCGTTTTAAAAGCTTATTTTTTGCGCAGCGGTAATTTTTTTAAAATATCTTCTTTTTTCAGAGAAAGATAAACTGTGATTTTTGGAAATTCAGTTTTAGAAAATCCGGAAAATTATTCGCTTATATATTTTTTAAAATGCACATTTATTAACAATTACTGTTTAATGTTTTAGCTGCTATAATGGATTTCACATTTAATATAAAAATATTTCCCCATTTTTAATGATTAGTAAGATACTATCATTAAATAATAATAAAAAAAAAAATTGTATCTGCCATCTACTGTGAATTTTTTGAAATAATAAATTTCTATGGACTTTTTTTAAGTTGTCATTATAAGCCGTAGAATTATTTAGTAATTGAAAGGTGTATTTTTTTTTTTTTTTTTTTTTTTTTTTGTAATTTTATATAAGTGTTAACATCTGTTTTGGTACCATCTAGTGCGCGTTTGTAAAGTGGAAGTACTAATATGGATTTTTTATAATTATTAGAGCATTTAAAATATTTTTTAAACAATTTTTTGCTTTTAAAATATTTATATTTTATTTATACCGGGGCTAATTTTTTAAACTTCTGAATTAAAAAAAATACTCGGATTTTTTTCCATTTTACTTAAATGTTTTTTATTGTATATTTTTAATTTGATTTAAAAATACTTTTGTAATCGTTTTAAAATGAAATGTATTGGTGCTGCCATTTATGTAAGGATTTAATAATGATACATTGACAATTCTGATTTATTAATTTAAGGATAAAGTGTTTAAAAAGATATATTAAACGAAACCCTATGTGCAATCTGTGATCAGACTTTCCCACTTGTTTTTAAAGTATATATCGTTTATTATATCTGATTACTATATTTATTTATTTACTAGGGGGCTCTGCCCCCTGCAAGCAACGCTCGCCAACCCCCGTTCAGACACTGTAGAATCTAAAAGCACGCTAATCTGATCGGTTTTAAAAAGATTAGAGAAGATTGAATTATACTGAAAAAACATGTAGCGATCTCTCTGTAAACGGGTTTCCATTCAATTCCCTTTGATTGCAAAAAATTAAGGTAGAATCAGTTGCTGTTAAGACATCCAATGGTTGTTTTCGTGTTTGGTTAAAAAAGATCAGTTAAACATTTGAAAAGAATCTAAAATAAAATGAATTAAGTAGACAGAGTCTTTGTCTCTCGGTATTTTTTAACAGCGTTATAAAACGATTGACATAATACAATTACTAAAATTTAAACCCTTCAAGGGCGGTGGTTTATTTTTGGACCACTTAATTTTAATTCTTAAATCCCACATTAGCATCAGAACATTGGGATGAAAATTTCCCTTTTATTAAGTAAGTGAACAAAAGCATTTTTTTATTTCGAAATTTGTTTGTAAATTCTGGTGCCATTCACTGATTTCAAGATTTTACGAATAGAAGTGCCTTGTCCGTGAAAGGGTTAAACGCATATTAATGTATTTGTTATTTTAAAGTTTCCTTTCCCTTTTAATATTCACGTGTAAATACAATTTTCAGGACATAATTTTCAATATTTTCCTGCCTTTAACACGTACTCATTTAATAGTAATTTTAAAGTTTTTTTTCTGTTTTTAATAGTCACGTGGAAATAAATTTTTAATCGCTGGGAAATATTATTCTTTGCGCTGCTTTTAAAATGGAAAACAATCTCTATAATAATACCCTAAGTCATGTGACTATCATCAACAGCTCCAGGCGGATCCCTTCGCTTTTTATATTCCAGGCGGCCATTTTGGTACTTTAATATTAGCCAACCACAGGTGTGATAAGTCGCCGAATATTATTCTATCCCCATTATTTTGTTTATATTATAATAGTCCAAGTCATGTAACTGTCATAAACAACGGGGTGATTCCTTCGCTTTTCATAAGAAAAGTTTCCATTTTGATTAGAGAATCAAAATTATTTTTTCGAATAAAACTACATAAAAGTTACCATGATCACAAAGAATTCCTGGTACTTTTATATTAGCCAGGTGAAAATCTCGCCGATAGCTTTTTTTTTTAACTCGCCAGTTAGCATTTTTTATTTTTCGAGTGGTAAATTAAAACGGTGCTACTTGGTTATCCCATCGACCAAAAATCTGTCGCCAAACTATAAGATTAAATGCCAATAATGGTTGATCGTAAATGTCACATTCACTTGACTTTAAGGAAGTTACACATGTTTACGCCATCAAATGATTTTTATTTCGACGTTTTATTTATATTTTTATTAATGTTATACTAATTTATTTGTTCTTTTGTTATTTAAAATAAAAAAATATGTCAATTTGTATAATTTGGCGAAATTGGTCGACGGGAGAAGTAATAACATTAAAACGTTGCTTTGAAGTGGAAATTAAATCTCGGGATTTGTTGCATTGTCACATACGCACCAATTTGGCGTAATTTTTTTTTTTTTTTTTTTTTTTTTTTTTTTTTTTTTTTTTTACGGCAATTTGGCGAAAACCTCGTTTTCAAATACCTGTAAATATGTATTTTTAAATTATTTTCTGTTATTTTTAAAATGAAATAACAATAAATTAAAAAAAACATTAATTAATAACTATAGAACAAAACAATTTATGACATTTTTTGTAAATAAAAAGAAAATAAATTCAAATAAACATTTATTAATAAATAAGCAACAATAGCCGGGTTACCATGTCAGGCAAAATAACGCCATTTTGGCGCCAATTAGGTACGCCGTTGCGTATATGACATCTGTGTCTAATATTTTTCTTTTCGTTTCGTTTAAAAAAAAGAATGAAGTAAAAGTCATTTATTTTAAAGGTTTCAATTTTAAATGAAAGTTTTGTATTAAATAAAATGATAATGAAATACAAATTGAATTCTGAATAAAAGTAACATGATGCATTTCTTAGCATACATTTAAGGGAGGCCAAACTCGTCGCCAAATTAATTTAAAATAACCTTTTCTAAAATATGAAAAAAAATATCTGTTATGATTAAAGTTTGATTTGCCATCATTAGAAAAAAAGTATTTAAAATTAGAAAAAAATTAATATTTCGAAAACTAATTCTAATTTTAAAATTCTAATACCAGTTTTGAGATCTGTGGATCAATACGGATTTTTGGTGTTAATTTCATCGCAAAGTATTCCATATTTTAGGAGAAATCACCGTGAAACGTAATCAGTTGTTTAATCATTCGTTTCATAGAATCGTTACATAAATTCGTTTCAATTCGATTCGTTAGGATTATATATATATAGGGTACATTTATTTAGCTGGGTAATGATGCAATCCTGATTTCTTCATATACTGTAAAGTTTCTTCAGAAAACAATCCAGACATTTGACGTTTTTATAGATATAATTTATTTAACCATAATTTTAATCAATTCAGATAAGTTAGGAGGCTTTCGCAATTTGGCCAAATAATCGTTATTACAAAAATTTTTAAATAACTGAACAGCTGACTGCAGATATTCAAAACTTTGCTTCGAAATAAAAGATGTTTCACTGCAAAAAATTCGAATACACAAAACTCCCGGAGAAACATTTTAAAACCAAATTTATAAACTTTCTCATATTTAAAATGTCCAGAATTGTAAAACTGAATGAAAATAGTGACATATTTTTATATTACTACCCTCAAATTGGATGAATTTTCCCTTGCTAATTTCTCAATTTCTTTGCTGTACAAATGACATTAATTCTTCGTAAAAACAAAAATAAATATTTTTATTCAATTTATTAGTAGAGTAAAGTTTTGAAAGTGTATTCCAAATGTTTCTTTCGCAAAATAAATAAATAAATAAATAAATAAAAATAAAAAATAAATATTTAAAATAATAATAAGATAAATTAAACTAAATCTACTTTACTAGAATAAATTAAAGATTATGGCCTGCAGTGCCCATGAAATTTCAGTATAATAATAAATTTCACTCTAATAAAAATCTGCAAATAATACACTGCACAAAAAAAAAAAAAATAGGGGAGCAAGCAAAAAAGTGAAGAGAACAGTGCAAAACATCCATGTATGGGCATAAAAGGGATAGTACATGTGTATCAATGCGCAGTACAAAAAAAAAATTGTAAGGGAGCTTTTATTCTTTGAAAAGATGGAAAGAACATAAAAAGATGGTTTAGGGCAACAATTTTTTACATGTAAATGATAAAATAATGTATTGTTTAGAAATGATGAAAGCATTTTAATATGGCGTGTGGTCTCTTCGAACAGCTAAGACAGCTGCACACCTGTTTTTCATGAATACGATGAGGTTATCGATAAGATTTTAAGGAATACTCTTCCACTGCTCAAGAATTGCAATCTCCAAGTCCTGGACAGAAAAAGGAGGCCTTGGTCTTGCAGCAACGCGTCGTCTGCGAATTTCCCAAACATGTTCGATAGGATTTAGGCCGGGAGAGCTTGCTGGTCATTCCATACGCTGTATTGTTTTAGCTTCAAGCATGTTTTCCACAAGACGATCTGTATGAGGTCTGGCATTATTATGCATGGAAAAAAAGAAATCACTAATTGCTGCAACATAAAATACGACATGAGGTCTGAATAACTTCGGACCCTCAAAGTGCCATTCCGAATAATATGCAGGCCCGTACGTCCAGCTATGCTTATTCCAGCCCATCGCATCAACCCGCCTCGTCTGTAATGTTCTCTTTCACGAACGAATGGGGGATAACATTGAGTGCCTCTTTCTCTCCATGCCAAAGCACATCAGATGTCACATCCAAACTGAATCGGACTCGTCTGTAAACAAAATTTGACTCCAACAACGTTGCCTGCAAACTCAATGTTCAGTTGCCCAACTTCTTTAGGCCGCACAGTTGCTTGAGATCAATGGAATACAGAACATTGGCTTATATGCATAGAGACTACCCTGATGAAGTCTATTTTGGTCTGTTTGGCTGGACTACCTTCGTTCTGTGGCCAAGAACAACTGTGTTTGCAGCAGAGTAGCATTGCCCGTTCCGTCTCGACGAGTTGTTAACAGGATATATCGGTCATCAGTTTTCTGTGGTAGCACATGCCCGACCTTGCCCTTATCAAAGTCTACCATTCCAAGTGTCTTGGAATCGATTCCACAACCTTGCATTGACACTGCTTGAGACTCCAACAGCGTCCGCTACACTTCGTTGTGTTTTTCCAGATTTAACTGTCCCGATAACACGCCAAGCATCGATTCCGGTAAATCACATTGTTGCGATATTTTCAAGTCACCTTTTCTCAAAACACAAGCTGAGCAATTGAATTTTACAACTGAGACAGTGAAGCAGGCGTTTCTGTAAAATCCAGATTTCTGTACTTAACTCTTTTTTTCTAGTTTTTAACATCATAAACTTTAATTTGCATGTGTAGTTTTATTTATTTGTTTTCTACTACGTTTTAAATTATGGATGTTTTATTTTACGTCATTTTTTGGTGTAAATATTTGCGTAATTCCGTTAAAACCATATGCTCCCCTAATTGTTTTGAGCAGTGTATATAGGTTTGTACAGAATTAAACGAGTGCTTTTCCGTCTATTGGCGGAAATTGTTCACAAGATAATATGGATACTTTTCTGGACATGGACGTTAATTGCTGAAATCTGGTTTTCATATGTTTTGTGTGTTACTTATATATATTATTTCAGATTGTAAAATGCGAAATTCCAGTATAATATTCTGGTGGTTTTGGAAAGTGATTTAAAATCTACCTGATGCATGATTTTTCTTTTTTTACTATAGATTGTGACGTTGGTTAACATTAAAATATATTTTTTAAACAGAATACGTTATTAATAAAGTGGAATGCATCAACATACAAATGAAAAGGTGCATTTCTGTTTTTTGTTGGGGTTTTTTTTTTTGTTGTTGTTTTTTTTTTTACTTAAAAAGTACAGAGAAATTAGGTAAAGATTTTTCTCTCAAACAAACCATGTATGAACTTATGAACAGATGTTCTGAACTTATAAACAGATAAAAAACTTTTGAAGCTTGGAATGGTTGTCGAAATTTATTTAGGGTTATTTAAATGGTATGAAATTCGTGGAATATGGGTAATGAAAGGACATAGCGAGAGATCTATTTTATACTGTAATGTATATATCTAAATGGGTAAAAAAAATGGAATAATTGTTTTAGAGAGACTGTGTACAAAAAAAAAAAAAAATATTTTGTAACTAAAATCTACATTATATTTTTAATTTGATTTTTGAATAAAACATAGTCATGATAGATCATAAAAAGTGTTAAATTCTTAATATAGCAATAATTTTTTTTTAAATCACTTTTTTAAATGAACAATTTATTTTTTTTTTTCATTTTTCATACTTGGAAATAGATTATTTTATCCAATATTCAGAATACTGTTTTCTATACGAACTAGGAAAATCTAAGTATCGAATTTTTTATTAGTCCAGTAGATCGTCAGGAAAAATATTAGTAAAAGTATATGAAAAAAATAATAAAAACTTGGGAAATAGGATGTTTTTGAGTTCATAAATGTTTCTGGAAAAAAGTTTCAAACATATCAAAAGTCCGATACTTAGTTATCCCACACATGGTATAAAGATACTTTTTAAAAAATTTCAGACATATTGCTTAATTATTGTTGAAGCCTTAGGATTTCAATTGAAATGAAAATATAAAAAAATGTGAATTGAGAAAGCTCAGTTTAAACATTGACATTTAAAAGCACGTTGAAAGGGAGTTTAGGGGAATTAAGTATATATTTTTTATTATTTTTCAATCCGTTCCGGAATTTGGAGGGAATGTTCTAAGTTTCAAATTTTTATCTTAAAACGACTAAGGCACATTTTAAAATAAAAATATGAAATCAGACATTTTGTTTTTATTTTCTTATCATAATGACAGGAATTTGAAATAAAAATCTGAAATTCAACATTTTTGTCTTTTTTTACAAAAATGAGAAGTACGGAGTCGCCTTAATCTGGTAAATATACTAAAAACTAAATTTTTATTTATAAATGCAAGTCCGTATATTAGAAAAACATTTTCTCTATGATTTTCTGAAAAATTCCAAAATTTTAATACAAGTAACAGGCAGCAATTTTGGAAATATTTATAAAGAAATAATAATAAGAAAATCCATCGATTTATTAACATAACAATATTATACATATTTCTAATTTAAATACCAAATTCATATCACATTATTGAAAAAAAAATCCACAATATTTCGAATACGAACATATTCAAAAAACTTAGCGTGGATTTCATCACACCTCATTAAATTAATTTTCCAAAGGATTTTGTCGGAGATTTTTCATTAAATTAAATCTTATGTTGACAGGATGGTGGCAGTTTAAAGTCTTGATAAAAGATCTGTGTGTCTTTAGCCTAAATATATCTATTTTATTTTTGCTTTCAGCACGACAGTTCTGGGTACTCATTCAAAAAAAAAAAAAAAAAAACACTCAAAGTTTTAATAAATGAATATTTACAAATTATTAATTAAATTTTCTTACAATAATATTTTATAAATTGGATGGCATTGTTATAAAGTAATTAAAGTACTGATTTCAAATTGAGCAGGAGTATACATCAATAAACACGCTTATTAGTTTTTGTTTATTAATTCATTTTTCTAGTAATTTGTGTACATAACATAGCTAAGAATTTTATTTTTCAAAAAAGTCATCTTAAAATTAAAATCAAAATTATAATCTTATCATTTTGTTATGAAAATGAAAGTTTTGCTGGCTTTCTACATTATTTATTTAATACCTTTCTTCTTAGTTTCGAAATCATCGTTTAAAAAAAAAAAATATTGCTCAGCAATGAGAATAAAGTCTGCAATTCATTTAGAGATTCTGAACTTATTTTATATTAAACTATGTTATTTTTGAAGAATTTGTGCTTCGATGTTTTTCGGATCTAATGCTGATTTCATTTTGAAAATAAATTGCCACCGCTGTCTTAAACCTAAAAATATTATGTTAATTTAACAGGTATTGCAATATCAAATAAATTTGGGATTTTTCCTAAACGTCATATTATTTATGTTATATTTTTTCAAGCACCGATACCATGGAAGCGAATTCAAGCAACAAGGCATGTAAAAATCGAATCATTTCTGTCACGTGCATCAAGCCGCCAATAACAACGCGAATTTCGCCAGACTTGAGAAATTTACAGCAATCTGAAAGATAGCAGCATTAAATTTTACAGCAACCATGTTGGCAGCCGGAGTGCCAGCACCTTTTGTTGTAACATACAGTGATTTTTACTGCAATTTATGTTGTAATTTTACTAGCACCGATTCTGTGAAATGAAATTCAAGCACCGATGCTGTGAAATAAAATTCAAGCGCCGATGCTGTGAAATCGAATTCAAGCTACAAGTGAAGTAAAAATATAATCCTTTCTGTCATGTAAATAACTTGTTCAATAGCAACGCGTCTTTCCTCATACTTGAGAAAGTTTAAAGCACACTTGTTGTAAAAGACAGAATTTTTTTTTTTTACAATGTGCATCCCGCAGATTGTAATGCCCTTAAATATGCATTTTGAACTTTAAAATAAAACAGAAATATACAAATTTAAAGTATTATGACACATCGTTAAAATATATTAGGCATTTATTTGAAACTTCGATTATACTAATTAGAATCCTAAAGATTGTAACTTGTTCTTACTGTGTCATTTAAAATGAATAGTATTAATTAAAAATACAATCCTCCAATTAATACTCCCGCGCCTTGTTTGACACAGGCTTATTAAAATCATAAAAGAGCTTAAAATTACTTGCGATCCCAGAGGAAGTAACTAATATAGGTAACTATTAATCTTTCAAACAGCGACTCGTTCATTATATTTTATTGTGAATACATGAATTATGCTTTAAAATATACAAAGTTAGATAGTTTCCTTTGGTTTTTCCCTTTAGTAAAGATTAGTAATTATAACGGTCATTGTTAAGTTAAAAATGGCGAGGTTTCATTTTTTCTATTTTAATACACTTCTTGATGTATCTTACAATTAATTTTAAGTTGCATTTTTTAAAGCTAAGGACTCGAGTATCTTAGAATCACAGGGAAAATGTCTCGGTCATTTGGAATAAAAGAAGCCAAATCGTAGAAAACATGCCGTGGCAATTATTATTTTGTAAATTGCGATTACGGAAGATATTTGATTAGTTATTATAACACTTTTTTTTCAAAAAAAAAATTTCTTACTTATCCTATGGATTCAAGATCCGACATGCAATGTAGGTACAAGTGGCCAAATAATTTATATCGACACACATTTCATTTATGAAATTATTACAGAACTAAAATAACTATTTAAATATAAATTCCATATCATTTCAATTTATGTTAAATAAATAAGTTTTGAAAATAGTCTTCATTCCGAAATTATACCAATCTCTAAAAATCTCAATGCAATACAGAGTTGAATGCAGGGTATGGCCTGGGGGGGGGGGGAAATTCACCCCGGAACTCTATAAACCATACATAAAACCATTAAAAACATATTCATATATAAAAAATACTTTCATATATTTAAGCGTATTCCAAAATAAAGGCAAGATTCATTTACCAGTTATTCATTTTAAAGAATTCGTCGTTTCCATAGCAACAGAATTAAATCTACAGTGATCAATTGGACTTAATTTTGAGACATTGAAACAATTTAATTTATTTTAATTTTGTTTTAATTCATAAAATTTGATATTTAACTTTCATTATAAATATATATATGACAAAACAATAGTTAAATCAATCTAAAACTGACAAAACTAAATTCACTTACATTAAATTTATTTAGACAAGTTCAACATGAAACATCTTTATCTTAAAGAGTAATCGGCATAAAAAAGTACTTTTCGAAATTTCATTTCATCGCCAACCGATGATAAAGCGCCAAATAAACGAAATTTTCATTATTTTTTTACGAACGTTCTATCGCGGTTCCGCCAAAATTTTTTTATATATACACATGAGAAGAACACTCTGTAATTTTTTCAGATTTTTCTGAATATGCCCATATGGAGACGTTCCTTGTTAGCCTTAACTTACTAACTAAGGACTAAGAGACAGACGGACAGATGGACAGGCAAACCGAATTCAAAAACACTTTTCAAATACGTTGGAAAGTGTTAAAAACGCATAATAGGTTTAAATTTCACTTTCAGCAATTTATACCAATAGACGGAAGTATACTTGGATATTTCCGTATAGCACTGTATTTTACCTACTATCTTTATATACACTCCACTATTTAGCTAAAATTTAATTAAGGCTAAAACACGTTAAAAACAACTGAAATCACATTTCCAGACATAATCATCCACAGACGGCCATGTATCCAGTTCTTTCTGAGTCCCTGTATATCATTTTATCTGTATTCTACAAACATATCTTAGTATACTAAATGCAGTTCAGCGTAAAACTCATTTAAAAGACTCATTTTAACAACTCATTTAAAAACCACCTTCACCCCTTTATCTATTATCCCTTTATATATTATTATACGTACCATTAAAGTAACTTGTTTTAAAATTCATATAATACATCTATTAGTTGTAATACAGTTTAGAATGAGTTATTGATACTTTATTTTATCTTGTTCCAAATGCATTATTGGTGGCACAAAACAAAAATATTTTTAACCCTTCGGCCCTGGCGTCCTACTATTAGAACACATCTTTACATTGCTCTAAATTATTCGTTTTTAAGAGTTTTAAGTTGAAAACCCAGTGTCCTACTAATAATATATTGCAGATTAACAATTTAATCTTATTTGTGATCACACATGGCAGCACATGCCTCAGTAAGAAGTAAATTAGAGGCTTCTACCAGTTTAAGGGCAAAACGTAAGTACACTTTTTTAACCTTTTCAATAAAAATACTAATAATAATTTAGTGACTTTTTGTTAATTGTATTTTATAAATTAAGGCATTTTCTACCTAAATTAGTCATCTAATAATAAATAATGATAAATCACATTATAACTATTGATCAAACATTTGTTCTAGTATTAGGACATGAGGCCTTAGTACTAACAAACTGTGTGTAAAAAGTACCCAGAATTGCTATATAAAAAACACATTTTTTTTTTTTTTTTTTTTTTTTTTATCAAAATTTATTTTGCCATCTTCAAAGTAGACCGTACTGAGTTCAATGCAACTATGCCAGCACAGGTCCCAATCTTCCATACTTTTTAGATAGGTAAATTGGGGTATGGCCTTTAGTTCCTTCAGAAAATTTTCTCTTATGGCTTCAATTTACTCAAAACATTTTCCTGGAAGTGATAACTTTAGCTTCGTGAACAGAAAAATGTCACTCGAGCCCATACCAGGCGTGTTCGGTCCTTGGTTGATGGCATTAGTTGCGTTTTTGGTCAAAAACTCTTGCAGAACAATAAGAGAAAATTGAGCTCTTTTGAAATCAGTCGTGTGGCGATGCGTTTCAAATGCAAAATATTGGTCATATCTTTATGAACGGAATTAAAAGATATGTGAGATATCTTGAGACAGCTCTCTTTAAGGCACATACGATGCTTTTCAAGCTCCAGCGTCTTGATTTTATTGCTGCCAGCTTTGTGCGCAGAAATAGGCTGACAACCTGTCCATTAAACAGTGATGACGAATTAAAAAAAAAAAAATATGGACGCGGTACTTGTGACACTTATGCCAGCAAATATGGTAAAATCGTTGTTGTAAAGTGGTATGACAATAAAGTTGTGACACTACCATCTACATTTCAGTCATATAATGCGAAGGATATTGTTAAAAGATGGAGCAAAAAAGATTCCACTTATATTTATGTATAGGCCACAAGTTGTAAAGTTCTAAAAAAAAAACGTCGGGGAGTCGATAAACATGATTTCTTACCGTCATTGTATCGAACTCCCACAAAGTGTAAAAAATCGACACTTCGAGAAATATCTCATTATTTTAGTATGGCCATTATAAATTTTTGTTAGAGTATAAAAATAATGCAAAATGCTTGGAGGTTCTTTTGCAAGATCAAATGGATTTATTGGATTTCACATTTGAAATAGCAAAAGCTCTATCACTCAAACACCAGTCGCTAATCCGTATCAAACATGGAAGTCAATCATTAAGAAGCTCTGTTTTTCCAAAGGACAAAATGAATACTGCTGTTCATAAGACATTGGATTTGATGGAATGAACTATATGATTGAAAGGAATGAAAAGCAACAGAGATGCAAAATGAAAGGTTGTAGATATAAAAGTACCTGTTTTTGTGAAAAATATCAAGTATTTTTATGTTTTCACGCGCAGAGACATTGTTTTACAGGATTTCACATGAAATACACTCATTTTATTCATTCTCATGTCCTTTATATCTTACATAATTGTAAATGTGCACAGAAAATAAAGTTGCTCATTTTGCGTAATTTAAGCCCTAGTGTCCTATTATTAGAACACTTTTTAATTAGTTTACTAATTATCGAAATGATATAATACTTCATATTATAGTTATTTATGTCTATTCAAGCTTATTTAACCTTCAATTTATTTTTAGGCTTTTTCCAAATTAAATCAGGGCCGAAGGGGTTAAAAGGATGATTTCTTTTGCCTTTGCATCTTTTCAGCTTTCCTGGCGTTGGGGCGGAGATTTTTCAATTCGGAATTGTAAGAGCATTATATTTTTGTACATTTCCAAATTCTACAAACTAAGAAAAATATTTAAAATAGAAGATTTGAGCGGGGTTATTAATATTGCACAAAATCCCTATAAATTCAAATTTAATTAATATTCCAATCCCTCTAAAATTCTTCTAAAATTTAATAAATGATTACGTTATAAATGATTACTTCTAATGTAGTTTAAACAGTTCACGAAAAACGCTTTAGAAGATAAAATTCTCATGAATTCGTAATTCAGTACATAAAAGGGTTAAGCTATTTCTTTTCGTACTCAGTGACTCTTATGAATTCTTTTATGTAGCCCTGTATATTATCTACAGAATTTATACATACAACGTCATATGCAAAAATTTAGTTAAACTTAAAAATATGAGAACTAAAAATGTACATCAAGTAATCATCGCTAATGTACTGTACATCGGATACAGTATAGTATCCGAAACCTTTTGTGCGTTCCTTTAAATGCTATGCACATTATATTATATAGGAGCTAACTTGTAGCAAATCTAAGCAACTTATATAAATTTCATTATATGTCAAATAGTTTAACGTAATTAAAATACGACGCAATCAATGCCCCCCCCCCCCCCCCCCGCCTCTTATACAATTATGTAAAGGAATATTTTTGTGTGGCCCTGTAAATGAACAATAAATATTTTTGCACCGCATATTCTACAGAATTTGCATTTTAGTGCACTTCATAAGTGCATATCAATTGCATTATGTTCGAAATGGTTTAACATCATTTAACACTAGAAAGACGGAAATCTTACTCAAGATCTATAAAATATTTAACACCGGGATTTCCATTTAAAACTGTTTAAATTATTTATTTAATATTTTTATTATTTGAGTCTTTTAAATTTATTGTATAAAGAAATTTCTGGTTCGGATTTCTAGAGAAAGGGACTATATTCGTTTAATACGGGGCAAAAAGGCCCCTCACCGTCATTCTAGCGTTAAAATCTTTTGCACGTCAAACGTGGCAAATAAGCGTACTATAACTACTTTTATTAGTATTTTTACACCGCATATTGTACTGAATGCATATTTTAGCGCACTTCAGAAATGCATATCAATTTTATTCTGTTCGAAAGGCTGTAACATTATTAAAATGCACTTGAGATATTTTTTTTCCATTGGTTGTAACGGAAAACTTTTAACTGTCCCTGTAATTGAATTATAAATGCGATTTTCATAATATTTGAAATGACTCGACAAAAGTCTAGAATGATTATGTATTTTAACTTTCAAAGAATACGGTTTGGGTTCTTTTACGCCTTTAGATATTGACAGACGGACAGACAAACATACCGATGGATGGATAGACATACAGACAGACGGACAGACAAGATGACATTTACAGGTGTTACGTAGCTATATAATTACGAACGCACCTGAAAAGATTATTAGAAAATATATCATTTTATTGTTAAACAATATTATACTTTATTTTAATGTACATTATGTATGCACATAATTATTGAACATTTGAAGAATGGGTACAATGCTGGTAAATAAATAAGATAACCTGATTTATCCATGTTCTCTGCAGACTGTAAATACATGTTCACTCTTACTAAAAAGTTTAATATTAAAGTGTTCTTTCGCTTGTTGTTGAGTATAAACATAGTATTGAAAACGTTTTTCTGATAATTCGGTGTATTTCAAATTGATGGATTATTGTTGATGATTGGAAGAATGTTGGAGACAGCTAATTAGAAATTGGTGTTCGAAAGAAGGCTTCAAAAGAAAGGGAAAAAATGTCTTTACTTTAAATGATAGGATAAAATGATTTCATCAGACATGAGAAGAGAAATTATCCAGGCAATTTTAAGTACCTATCAAAAGTTTAGACTAACTTTAAAGTCAGCTTAATTTGCTTTATCTTACGAAAAAAAACCTTTCAAAACATTTTATAATAATTCAAGCTAAGCATCAAGTTATCTTAAAATGGTTCATAGTGTAATAAAAATTAATGTGTTAGTTCAAAACGAATCAAATGTTAAACAATTTTATAGTAAAGAAATATTTTAGTGAAAATGAAATTGAAAATTATAGTATATGGGGCATTCTCACAATCTTTTGACTTTTGGGAAAAAAAAAAAAATCTGACAAAATTAAATTTGCTAAAATAACATTTTAATCTGATTTACGAATGCCTTAATGATTCAAAATAAGGAAAAAAATTGTCAGCTGCGAATTTTTTTAATTTTTATTTAACTGAGGTTTGGGTTAAAATTGCGAGTTTAATTTTCCTTACCGTTTTACCCCTATAACTTTTTATTTTCTTCTAAATTTTTACATATAATGAATTTGCATAGTACCCACAGGACATTCAAATAAGAAATAATAACAATGTAGTACTTTTAATACAGAATTTTTGTATAACATTGTCTTAAAGGGGTGTTAAAGAAGGGACGGTAAGGTAAAAAAAGGGATGGTAATGGTAAACTAGTCGGATGTACCAATCCCAAAACTTTCTTCTATCTTATACATGTTAATACTTCAAAATTCACCATCACACTGCCAAAATTAAACGGCAATCTATGCACCTCATGAAGATTCTAAAGATATGAAATTCCGTGCATTAGTTCTTGAGATATGACTATTCCTGAAATCGTCTAAATCCAGCAAAAAGCTGCCTAGCAGCGCCACCTATTGGATGATTTATATCAAATCCTAATCAGCAAAAATTTATGTCAACGTCTGACTGAATCTGAAGTTTGGAGAAAATCCATGCATTACTTCTTGAGATAGAGCTATTGCGAAAATCGTGAAAATTCCTGCATATCAGCGCCACCTATTGGGTGATTAACACGAAAACCTAATTAACAAAAACTTGTGTCAACATATAACTAAATGTGAAGTTAGATGAAAATTCGTCCATTAGTTCTATAGATAGAGCTATTGAGGCAAACGTGAAAAAGGCAGCACAGAAGCGCCACCTGTTGGACGACTTACACCAACAGATAATCAGTAGCAAGTAATATCAAGGACTAACTGAATCTGAAGTTTGATGAAAATCCGTGCGTTAGTTCTTAAGATAGACCTATTGGGGAAATCGTGTAAACCCTGCAAAATTCCTCATAACAGCGCCACCTGTTGGGCGATTTACACCAAAACATAATCAACATCAATTCATATCAAGGACTAACTAAATCTGAAGTTTCATCAAAATCCGTGCATTAGTTCTTGAGATAGAGCTATTGCGAAAATCGTGAAAATGCAGCATAGCAGCGCCACCTTTTGAGTGATTTACACCAAAAACTAATCAGCATCAATATTTATTAGGGACTAACTGAATATAAATTTTTACTAAATTCCGTGCAATAGTTCTTGAGATAGAGAGCACACAAAATGTGTGTCACATACACACAGACAGACAGACAGACTCACAGACTCACAGACAGACATTTTGTAAAAACATGTTTTTCGGAATCTCTGACACCTAAAACGTGTAAATCCGTCGAAAACCGGAATTCGAAAATTTTCATGAATCCAGTACTTTCTTCTTGTAAAGATAGAAGAAAGTATAAAGGGACGGTAAGGATGGAACGTTAAGGAAAAACCACCTATTTTTACGAAAATCATGTTAAGACTAAGTGATAGCCACAATTTTCATTTATTTTTAGAAACAATTGTTAACATTGGATTAAATTATATTTTTATTTTTTATTTACCTCGAAAAGTGCAGGAATAAACCTTGAGGACGGTGAGACTACCAATAAAGCCACAATGCTTGAAATTGATATTTAAATGGTGATTTAAATCCTACGGTAAATTTCCTGCCAAAGAATTTTAGACTATTTCTCTAGAATACTTCTGCATGAGAAAAAACTTAAAAAAAATTCTGTGGCTGCACCTGAAATGATTTTCTGTATAATTTTAGAAGAGGGAGGGTAAGGAATCTAAAACCCGGGGACAGAGTTTAAAAAATAATAACAACCCTAAAAATGTGCGCAGGTTAATTTTTAGCTACATATTTATATAAAACATTAGTTCCAGTTTCAGAAAAAAATTACATTGAATTATTTTTATTGAAACAATTTTATCCAGAGTGCACCAAACGTAAAAATCAACATCATGGACACGGGACGGTATATGAGTTTTCCAGGTGTTTGGACCCCCAGCATCGTCTAAAACTTATTTATCTCGTTAATATTGTTGTGCAATAATGCAATGGTATGTTCCCCAGTATATGAAATTAAAAATAAAATACAAAAAAGTGTATTAAAATAAAAATAATTATTCAGGGACATGAAAGTCAAAAGATTGTGAGAATGCCCCATGTATGTTTTTTGTGTGAATTGGTTTGTGTAATAAATTTGTATAAACTTAAGAGAGAAATGTGTTTTGTTTCATAATAACCAAATATCTGAAAAGATGTATTTTTTCTGACTGCACACAATTTAAACGTAAAAATTGTATGGGATAGTAAAAATAAATGTTTTTTTTCAGTACTCCTAAAATGTAAATAAAAATAAAATATTAAGTTTGAAGTAAAAAAAAAAAAAGTTTCCTTTTTAAATTATATTAGAAATCAAATTTAAAAATAATTCTTGTCCGATTTAAAATATAAAATAAGTAAAATAATACTAGCAAAATGTCTGAAATGGGATTTCTCTATGCACACTGTTTAAACTTAAAAATTGTATGCGATAATAAAAGTAAATACAATGACAGAATTTTTAAAATGAAACTAAAACTAAAATAATAAATTTGAAATATAAAAGAATTTGCTTTTTAAAATAAATTCTATGAAACCGATTCCAAAATGAATTTATTCAGAGGGGAAAAATGAAAGGAGTAAGAAAATCAAACCGCAATAAATAAGGAATTTAAATGAAACTGTTGCATTTATGCACCAGCATAATTAAGATTTTCTTTTAATTATCCTTATTTAATTTTTTTTTTCTATCCATACATATGTTACAAAATCTGTCAGTCCTCCAAATTTTATTTGAGACTGGACTTTAATATGATTTCTTCCGTCAGTTGTTCAAAAACCATTTCTACGATTCTGTTCTGGATTGCCTGAAAATTATCACAATACTTTTACAAAAAAATACTTGGTAAAGATTTACAATAATCTAAAATTTTCCTGGAAAATGTATTTAAAAATGTGTTGATATCGCATTTTGTAGAATTAGTTTCATATTCTTTTTCCATGATCGAGATTCCTGACATTCGATAAATAAAATGTCCTCCAAGTAATGTCTAAAAGGAACCTTTTCTTCTAGATGTTATAAACGTCCGGGTAGTAGAGGCACTTTTTACTTAACCATTATATAGAAGCACAAGCTGGTTTTCAATGGTGTAATTAATCTTACATAATCAATCATAAATACAACCATCAGCTGTTGCATACGAGGTGGAAGCGTCTTTAAAAACCGAAAACTACTTCAGCCACAGGAAAATAACTGGCAACTTCACTGTAAAAACATAATCTGTAATTCTACAGACGTAAAGTTACTGAAACCTGTATGCTTACTAAAATTTTATCCGTACATTATACAAAAAAGAAGCAAATCTACAAAACTAGTTTTTCTAAAGCTACAGAAATCTGTAGTTTTATAAAAGAATCTACTAAAATTACAGTAATCTTACTAAAATTTAACATAAAATATTTTTAAATTAATAATTTTAAATTAATAATTTTAAAAATATTTTGTTTATCATTATTATCTCATTATGTTTTATTAACCTTCCTACCTTGAATGGGTCTAATCGACCCATTTCTATAATTCATCTCATTCGATTCGAACCAGAATTTTTTTCGTAAAGGAAGATATATAAAAGGCACCGAAAACTAATATAAATAAATACATTAAAAAAATTTTAAGAAAATTCTGGTGTGAAATGTTTTTATTAATGTTGAGTAAAATTTCAACAGGGTAGGAAGGTTAATACGTTACGAAACGAGTGATATTTCGCTAAATAATAAATTTTCAGTATTTCATATTTAACGAAATATGGAAATGCCGCTCATTTTCTTTATATGTAATTTTATATAAGCGCAGCAGTAGCATTTTTTTGCCACTTTTACAGAACGTCTATGCTAAAGAATAAAAAAAAATTAAAGTAAGTTATTTTTAATTTTACAGTAATGTAAGGCATTTTTTACCAGAAAAAAACAGGAAGAAAATAAAATTTTGATTGTATTTTCAGAGTCCTATTCTGAAAAAAAAAAAAAAAAAAAAAAAAAAAAAACCTTCTAAAATTTGTTCAGTTTTTATTTAGAATGTTTACAAAGTTTAGAAAAAATTATTATTTTACTTGGTATTGTATCATTATTAATTGCATTTTGTTGCCCAATCTTACTCTTTTGTTGACTTTTGTAATACAAAGAGACAAAATTGTTGAAATTATTAATACACAACAAAATATGTGAAACGTCTTTATATTTTAATCAATCACTTACTACTCTATCACTTATGTCAGCCAGCTATCGTCCGGATAGCTTAACAGATAAAGCATTGGCAACGCACGCAAAGTATGTAGGTTCGATTCCTTGTCTGGACATTTTTCGCTCAGT
Source organism: Maratus speciosus (assembly GCA_963932465.1). NCBI lineage: Eukaryota > Metazoa > Arthropoda > Arachnida > Araneae > Salticidae > Maratus > Maratus speciosus. The sequence goes on along the minus strand of OZ010800.1, from coordinate 257,118,298 downwards.
TAAAATAAATTTCAACTGTGCTACTCCAGCCTTGAATATAGTATTACTAACTACTGTATTATTTTTAGTTTAACTATTTACATAACAAAATGTGAAACAGAAAATTCAATTAACATATAAAAAATATTTAGTGAATGTTCACTATTTCAATACAATTTGTAAGTATTATCTTTAACTTCCAATAATGAATCACAACTTACACTTTACTGAATAGTTTAATGATTTAAACAATATTTTATACATGCCTCTCAATAAGGTAGATGTATTCATTATATAAATTAATTAAATTACGATTTCCAATGGGAGCTTAGATTATTAATACTGCATTAAAACGAATTAAACATAATTTTAAAATATTAATTATAAGAAATAACTCCGCTATACACTTAACAATTGTTACCTAACTAGAAAGTATATCGAAACATCGATTTTTCCTTAGTGGATAAGTGTGTGTACGTAAAATAATTTTGTTATAATAAATTAAGTCCAATCAATCGAGACAAAGATTGAATAATCAGATAAGTGGTTTTTGTTGATATTGGTTATTTTAGAGCACCGTTATGAAAATAAAAATAGCGAAGTTACATAAATAATAACGAAGACATGAAAAATCATGCATTAGGGAAATCATAATTAATTATATAAATCATAATAAATATTAAATTTTATAATAAAACAATTTTTACGATCCAATTAATTATAATTTACTTTAAGTATCTAGTGATACATCGATTACTTTATTCCTCATAACGTATTTTTATCTGAAAAGCTATTTTTTTCAGTTAAGTAAATGTAATTAATTGAGGTTTCGTTGGAATATTTGGTAATTGAAGTGGTACGTTATAATGTTTTATTTTCAGCATCAATAATAAAATACAGTCTGCTAATTTACGAAAATATTAAAGTGAAAAATGGCAACGAATATAACTAGTATGTTGCACAATTACAAAACATTCCTATGTATAATACGTCTCCAACCAAAATTCCATGTCAATGTATCCATTTTGAGACATAGCTATCTAAAAAAATCCATAAAAAACGGAACATTTCAGTGACAGACATGCACACATAAAAACGTTTTGTAAATGCAGTCAAATCTTCTTCAGGAACCACTAAAACGTATAAATTTGTCAGAAACAAGGACAAAAATTTTCACGAATGCAATACTTTCTTCTTTTAAATATAGAAATATTAAATTATTGTTTCTTCAAGTTTCACTATCAATTAAACTGTTTAATTTTTTTAATGAACACTATATTAATCAAAAAACGAACTGTTAAAGGTATATATAAATATTATACAGACATACAAACAATAAATAAAATAAACCCAACACGAGCGAAAAATTAGCGAGAGCCAGGAATCGAACCCGGGACCGCAGTATACAAGGCTGCTGCTCTAACCACTGAGCTACCCCGGCCGATGCCTGAGTCTGCAATTTCTCACTAATTCTCACGGGCTCGATTCCTGGCTCTGGTTAATTTTTCACTCCAGTTCGGTTAATTGTATTTATTGTTTGTATGTCTGTATAATATTTATATATACCTTTAACTGTTGAATGCAGGCGTTACTTATGTGTGTATGGGTGTTTTAATATATATTGTAGTACGAGTGTTTTATTATAAAAAATGAACTGGTTTAAAATTTTTTATCCTTTACACAAAAGTAAAATCTCTTTTTAAATCTTTCATACAAACACGAAATAATTTGTTTTCAGGATGAATTACTTTCTGTTTTTAATTATTAAATTTAAAATATCTGTAAAAATCGCAAATCACGATTTTAAAAAAGTACTGCACACTTCAAAAAATACGAAATAGTAATGAATGATTTCTTAACTTACAATAGAGCCAAGTAACAAAATTATCGGAAATCACCGACCTCCATGGACATTTCCTTTGTTTTTATCTTTTAGCAACAGGAGGCATGTTGTTTTTGGAACGAACGAAGAATGTTTTGATTTGAGATGCGGTTTTTTTCCCCCATCATAATAATAAATGTTGCATTTGATATTATTCTACAATAATGTACATATGTATATATGGTTTTGTGTAAGTTAAAGAAGATATAAATAATACAAAACTCAAGAAATGCTATCTTCATTTTTGTACATCGTCTTTTAAAATTTACTAGATGCGGGCTTTTGTTCTTAATGTTTTGAAAACTGATTCAAAAGAAGGCGGCCTACCTTGGATCTTTAAGCTTTTTTCACAAAAGAAAATTCCCCAAACCAAATTGATGGGTCCGCTAGGGGAAAAGACTTACCCCCTATTAAGGATTTTTGTTGAAAGTCTCCAATTTAGTAGAACTTATACCTTCATTGATAAATCGGTTACGATTGAAGAAAATTAATGTCATACCAGACATAAAAAAGCCTTTCTACAGATTAGCTTAAATGAAAATGGCAGAACCTTTTATAGATTTTTATGATGGAAAGAGAAGAATTCTGACATCGAAGAGTTATTTTCGAGCTTACCTGCAGTCCCTATTTATTGGGAGCAACTTTTCAACACCACTTAGAAAAGTCACCTCCCTCTATGTAGGAAACAGCTTTTAGATAGGTATCGGAATCCTTTGATATTGACAAATGTGTCACTAGTGTTGACAATGAGGAACAACTCAGTAATTTTATAACAGAGTAAAAATATATTCTTAGCCATGTTAAAGTTGACCTCAGAGGTTGGGAACACAGTTAATCTCATTCCTCAATGAATCTAGCTTTTTCTTTAGAAAACAAAATTGTCCCAGTTTTAGGTCTACGATGGCTATTATCCTCAGATGTTCTTTTCTATAGATGTAAGGAAAATTAATAAAGACGATTAACCCATCACTTAAAGGCAAATATTGTCGGATGCTCACAAAATTTTTGATCCCATTGGTTATACCTGTTCAGTAACTCTTTTCCCTAAAATACCATTAAGAGAATTGTGGGAAAAGAAAATAACTTCGGATTCTAAATTACCAACATCGATTGCCCAAAAATTTCAGAAATGGAAAAATCAACTGAGCTTACTCAAAGATATTGCTATATCGAGAAGTTTAATAGAAGTAAATTACGATTTCCAATGGGAGCTTAGATTATTAATACTGCATTAAAACGAATTAAACATAATTTTAAAATATTAATTATAAGAAATAACTTCGCTATGCACTTAACAATTGTTACCTAACTAGAAAGTATATCGAAACATCGATTTTTCCTTAGTGGATAAGTGTGCGTACGTAAAATAATTTTGTTATAATAAATTAAGTCCAATCAATCGAGACAAAGATTGAATAATCAGATAAGTGGTTTTTGTTGATATTGGTTATTTTAGAGCAGCGTTATGAAAATAAAAATAGCGAAGTTACATAAATAATAACGAAGACATGAAAAATCATGCATTAGGGAAATCATAATTAATTATATACTCGTAAATCATAATAAATATTAAATTTTATAATAAAGCAATTTTTACGATCCAATTAATTGTAATTTACTTTAAGTATCTAGTGATACATCGATTATTTTATTCCTAATAACGTATTTTTATCTGAAAAGCTATATTTTTCAGTTAAGTAAATGTAATTAATTGAGGTTTCGTTGGAATATTTGGTAATTGAAGTGGTACGTGATAATGTTTTTTTTTTTCAGCATCAATAATAAAATACAGTCTGCTAATTTACGAAAATATTAAAGTGAAAAATGGCAACGAATATAACTAGTATGTTGCACAATTACAAAACGTTCCTATGTATAATACGTCTCCAACCAAAATTCAATGTCAATGTATCCATTTTTGAGACATAGCTATCTAAAAAAATCCATAAAAAACGGAACATTTCAGTGACAGACATGCACACATAAAAACGTTTTGTAAATGCAGTCAAATCTTCTTCAGGAACCACTAAAACGTATAAATTTGTCAGAAACAAGGACAAAAATTTTCACGAATGCAATACTTTCTTCTTTTAAATATAGAAATATTAAATTATTGTTTCTTTAAATTTCACTATCAATTAAACTGTTTAATTTTTTTAATGAACATTATATTAATCAAAAAATGAACTGTTAAAGGTATATATAAATATTATACAGACATACAAACAATAAATACAATAAACCCAACTGGAGGGAAAAATTAGCGAGAGCCAGGAATCGATCCCGGGACCGCAGTATACAAGACTGCTGCTCTAACCACTGAGCTACTCCGGCCGATACCTGAGTCTGCAATTTCTCACTAATTCTCACGGGCTCGATTCCTGGCTCTGGCTAATTTTTCACTCCAGTTCAGTTAATTGTATTTATTGTTTGTATGTCTGTATAATATTTATATATACCTTTAACTGTTGAATGCAGGCGTTACTTATGTGTGTATGTGTGTTTTAACATATATTGTAGTATGAGTGTTTTATTATAAAAAATGAACTAGTTTAAAATTTTTTATCCTTTAAACAAAAGTAAAATCTCTTTTTAAATCTTTCATACAAACACGAAATAATTTGTTTTCAGGATGAATTACTTTCTGTTTTTAATTATTAAATTAAAAATATCTGTAAAAATCGCAAATCACGATTTTTAAAAAGTACTGCACACTTCAAAAAATACGAAATATTAATGAATGATTCTTAACTTACAATAGAGCCAAGTAACAAAATTATCGAAAATCCCCGACCTCCATGGACATTTTCTTTGTTTTTGTCTTTTAGCAACAGGAAGCATGCTGTTTTTAGAACGAACAAAGAATGCTTTGATTTGAGATGCGGTTTTTTTCCCCATCATAATAATAAATGTTGCATTTGATATTATTCTACAATAATGTACACATGTATATATGGTTTTGTGTAAGTTAAAGAAGATATAAATAATACAAAACTCAAGAAATGCTATCTTCATTTTTGTATATCGTCTTTTAAAATTTTCCAGATGCGGGCTTCTGTTCTTAATGTTTTGAAAACTGATTCAAAAGAAGGGGGCCTACCTTGGATCTGTAAGCTTTTTTCACAAAAGAAAATTCCCCAAACCAAATTGATGTGTCCGCTAGGGGAAAAGACTTACCCCTATTAAGGATTTTTGTTGAAAGTCTGCAATTTAGTAGAACTTATACCTTCATTGATAAATCGGTTCCGATTGAAGAAAATTAATGTCATACCAGACATAAAAAAGCCTTTCTACAGATTAGCTTAAATGAAAATGACAGAACCTCTTAAAGATTTTTATGACGGAAAGAGAAGAATTCTGACATCGAAGAGTTATTTTCGAGCTTACCTGCAGTCCCTATTTATTGGGAGCAACTTTTCAACACCACTTTGAAAAGTCACCTCCCTCTATGCAGGAAACAGTTTTTAGATAGGTATCGGAATCCTTTGATATTGACAAATGTGTCACTAGTGTTGACAATGAGGAACAACTCAGTAATTTTATAACAGAGTAAAAATATATATTCGTAGCCATGTTAAACTTGACCTCAGAGGTTGGGAACACAGTTAATCTCATTCCTCAATGAATCTAGCTTTTTCTTTAGAAAACAAAATTGTCCCAATTTTAGGTCTACGATGGCTATTATCCTCAGATGTTCTTTCTATAGATGTAAGGAAAATTAATAAAGACGATTAACCCATCACTTAAAGGAAAATATTGTCGGATGCTCACAAAATTTTTGATCCCATTGGTTATACCTGTTCAGTAACTCTTTTCCCTAAAATACCATTAAGAGAATTGTGGAAAAAGAAAATAACTTCGGATTCTAAATTACCAACATCGATTGCCCAAAAATTTCAGAAATAGAAAATCAACTGAGCTTACTCAAAGATATTGCTATATCGAGAAGTTTAATAGAAGATCCAGATAACATCGGATATTTCTGTTTACATGTATTCTGTGACGTGAGCAAGGAAGCCTATGCTACATGCATATATTTACAGAATGAAAACCGAAAATCAACATCATGTCAACTGATCCAAGCAAGATGCAGTATAGCCCCGCTGAAATCATTTACAATCCCTCGACTAGAACTCCTCGCGTGTGCGACTGGTGCACGATTATCTAAAGGGGTTAAGTCCGACTTAAAATTAGAAAACCTTCCAACTTTTTTTTGGATTGACTGTAGTAATGCGTTGTACTGGATAAAATGAAGTGAAAATTGCACTCCATTCCTATACAATCGAGTTTCAGAAATTCGACCACTTAGTAATCCCGAAAATCGGCACTATGTATCCGGAACTCTTAATCCGGCAGATGTACCTTCCTGGGGATGTTCCGCAGAGTACCTTAAACAATACATCCGGTGAGAAGGTCCTAACCGGTTGATAAATCCTCAAGAAATTTCGCCAAAAAGTAGTTTAAACACCGACTTTAAAGTAATTAACTCGGAAAAAAGAAAGACAGTTGTCACCGCAGTAAATATCTCTCAAACCCCAATTGTGTTATATGAAAATGCATCTTCTTATTTGAAAATTATAAAAGTAACTGCCTAGATATATAGATTTTTAGGAAATATCAGAAAATTGCGGGATAAGCGAAACTTAAAGAAAATTTTAACAACTGAGGAAATAAATCACGCAGAACTTGTCGTATTAAAACATTTCAGAGGTCTATATTAGGTAAATCCAAACCACGTTACACCTCTTTACAGATTTATACAGATGAGCAAGGTCTAATTCGAGTTAAAACACGAATTTCTATGCGGAAAGATTTCGATTCTTTCCGATATCCGACAGTTCTGCCTTTCGATCATAATATTACCGATTCGCTCATAAGAGGGAAACATATTGAAATTTATGATGTAGCAATACAAATTGTAATGTCAGTTTTGCGGGAACAATTTTGAGTATTAAAATGTAGGTGTACAGTTAAAAAAATAATAAACATTTGCGTGACATGTAGACGATTCACTGCCTCATCCGTTGAAACACCGAGTGCCCCTCTTCCTGAAGAACGTGTCAAAAACGTTTCAATTTTTGAAATTGTTGTCAAGATTTATGCGGGCCGTTATTTTTAAGGGATGGCTCGAAAGTTTGGGTGGTCCTTTTTACATGCGCCATATGTCACGCAATTCATCTTGAATTAGTATCTTCGCTTTCAACAGAAAATCTTTTATTAGCTAAAAGAATATATATATATCAAGAAGAGGGAGACATTCTACTATTATTTCTGATAACGGAAGAAATCTAGTGAAAGCATCTTCAGAATAAAGTCAATAAATTTTGAAAGATTCCAAAATTTCGCTATTGAACGAAAAATCCAATGGAAATTTAATCCACCTTCAGCTCCCTGGTGGGAGGTTTTTTCAGCGCTTAGTAGGAATGTTTAAAGGCATTTTACGAAGAGTGCCTGGAAAGCCTAAGTAATGAAGAATTATACACCATGTTATGTGAAGCATTAAGTGTAACCAATTTTAGATCGCGGATATATGTTGCAGATGATGATGAACTTGACCCTCTTACACACGCGATGTTCTTGAAGGATATTAAAGATTTGAGGGTTCCCGAATTTGGCATAATTGATTCAACAAAAATGAAAGGAAGATTTGCTTATTAGCAAAAAGGCCGAGGAGATCTTAGAAAACGCTTTAGAGTGGAATACCTGGGGAAACTTTCAGAAAATGCGGAAAGAAAAAGGGAAACTGTATTAAAAAAAAGGGATAATGTTTTGATTGGGGATGATAATTCCAAACGATTTAACTGGCCTTTAGGCAAATAGAAGAATTGTATCCTGGTAAAGATGGAAAATACCGTTTAGCCAAAATTAAAACTAAAACATGTTCTTTTTTGAGACCTCTTAAAAGATTACACTATATTGCCATTAATAACCGGCAACTTTCAATTTTAGACATTTTGTCGAATATTTAGAAATGTACTTGACAGATTCATCTGGAATTTCAGGGTTAAAAAGAACAGGTATGACCTCATATTTAGCAATGTCGATTTGATAAGGAGGGCAATTAGGGGGCCAACATAAAATCAAAGAAAAAAAAATAATACTTGGGATCACCCTGTAAAATAAAATGCACGAAATGATTTACCGCAACCGAATATAAATAAAAAGACATTGTGCAATATGTATATTCTTTTGTGTAAGAATAGCACGTATATAACGAGAATTAATAGAGATATAGCGATTTATTTAAAATAATTAAAAAATTCTTGCATGTTTCTTGCTTGTAACATGCAGGGTTTTCAACCAAATTTAAGTGCGATTTCAGAAAAACTGACAATATATAGTACAAACAATATAGTGCGATAGGAATATAAATATATTAAATATTTTATGAAATATGAGCAGTTGTATGAAATAATTTTTATCTGCGCATGCGCGAACGATAAGAAGGATCATTTTACATAATTTAATAGTCAACTCTATGGAGCAACTTATTAAAAAAAATCAAGTCAAATATCGTAAAAATTCAGAAAGATATCGGCGTTAAAGTGAGCAAATTTTTAGGTGTTCTCTAAAAGCAGCTGAATGATAAGGGATTTTACACAAATTGTCATTTTTTATTAACTGACTTTCAGAAAAAAGTTAGTATTTAGTGAGTATCAACGAGTAGATTTCGAAATAAGTAATATAAAAATTTTGTTTTTAAATTCAATTCCTATTTAGGTCATCAAAGAAAAATTTAATATAATCCCTTAAGCTAATATTAGTTTTTGTTGCATTAAAATATCTCAATTTGTTGATTTTCTATAAGCAAGTAGGTTTAGAATGGAAGTCATAGGAATTTGGCGAAATATTAGAGATGTCGCAAAGTTGGCGACAAACTTGTCGGTATTTGGCGACACATCAGGGTCCCCCCTGTGGTAACCCCTTATTCAAAATACTTTCATTAATCTTCAATAAACAATAGCCCCATTTTGTTTCCCATGCAAAACTAAAATTAATTAATTGAAATTTAATTAATTAATTAATATTTGAAAAAACTGTATTAACATCAATTGTCATCCAGTACAAGCCTTTAAAAAAATATTTCAACTTGATAGGATGAATAATGAGTATTTTATTAACGATTGAAAATTTAAACAAGATACATAAATATATAAATATATATATAAATAAATATAGGGAGAGTGTGAACTAATAGTAGAAATTGAAAAATGCTTCGATTTTGATACTTCTTTTGATCATGGTACAGGCTTGTTCTGGTGGTTATCCGAGAAGAACTAAAGCATCAATAAAAAATTAAAATTAAAATTAAAAATGACAATTTGTGGAAAATCCCTTATCATTCAGCTGCTTTTAGAGAACAACTAAAAATTTGCTCACTCTAACGCCGACATCTTTCTGAATTTTTACGATATTTGACTAGATTTTTTTTAATAAGTTGGTCTATAGTGTTGACTATTAAATTATGTAAAATGATCCTTGTTATCGTTCGCGCATGCGCAGATAAAAATTATTTCATACAACTGCTCATATTTCATAAAATATTTAATATATTTATATTTCAATTGCACTATATTGTTTCTACTATATTTTGTCAATTTTTCTGGAACCGGAGTTCAATTTGGTTGAAATTTGGTTGGTATGTTATAAGCAAAAAACATGCAAGAAGTTTTTACTTTTTTTTAATAAATCGCTATATCTCTATTAATATATATGCTATTCTTACACAAAAGAATACACATATTCATGCACAATGTCTGTTTATTTATATTCGGTAGCGATAGATCATTCCGTACATTTTATTTTACAGGGTGATCCCAAGTATATTTTTTTTCTTTGATTTTTTTTTGGCCCCCTAATTGCCCCCCTTATCAAATCAACTTTACTAAATATGCGATCATACCTGTTCTTTTCAATCCTGAAATTCCACTAGAATCTGTCAAGTATATTTCTAAATATCGGACAAAATGTCTAAAAGTGAAAGTTGCCGGTCATTAATGGCAATATAGTGTATATCCTCTAGAAATAAAAAAAATGAAGTAATGCATCCTTTTTTAGTAGATAGAATGCCTGTTCCTATAGATTACAAGTCAATTCCTCCTCCTGTGCCCTAGTCTTCAGATCCTAGTACTGTAGTTGATCCTCTGGATAGCATGTCTGTTCCTGCTCCTACGCACCAGGTTTCCATACCTGAAGATGACAATCGGCGACCTCGAGCTAGCCGAAGGGTCAGCTAGGTGGGGAGGCCTACCAAATGGCTTAAGCACTCACAAGCCTCACCCAGCTGTTTCCATCTACTACCGCCGTCAATACACACACACACACAAAATAATAATAATAATAATAATAATAATAATAATAATAATAATAATAATAATAATAATAAATAAAAGGCCCGAAGGGACCTACAGGAAAGCCAATTGAGAATATTAAGATTAAATACAGTATAAGTACAATATATACACGATGGAAAGCCCAATTTTTACCGGGCGTTTACGAGAGAAATTTAGATATTTGTAATTAATAAGATCATGAGATAATAGATAATAGGATTTTTAAACTTGTTGGAGCGGCAAAAGCTCAATTACTTTGCAAAGCTGGGCGTTCTGCAAAAATACAATAAAAGCTACGTATATGTATACTAGATTAGAAAGAGATTCATAATTTTGAAAATAATGTAGAATATAAAAAATAGGTAAAATAGTGAATAATTATGATGAATATTATATAATTATATACACACACAAAAGTTCAAAAGTCTATTATTCTTGCAACAGTTCAATTATAGTTCAATCGTGTTGTTTGTGGCTAAGAATTTATTTTGAATTGGTGGTATCTGTCTATTTGTTAAGATACGTTCTCATCATCATCTATAAATGGCAAAACATTTTGATTAACGGAAGCAACCGCAACGACTTGATTTGATAGATTTTGAGCTTCTTTAGTCCTGAACCTCAAAGATGGGAGGATATCGGAAATCCCCGACCTCCATGGACATTTTCTTTACGAATGAGGAGTTTTGTTTTGGCCTTTTGGCAACAGTAGTTATGTTGTTTTAGAACGAACAAAGAATCTTTTGATTTAAGATGCGGTTTTTCCCCCCATCATAATAGTAAATGTCACATTTGATATTATTCAAGACGCGGACTTCAGTTCTTAATGTTTATAATTCTGATTCAAAAGAAGGTGGCCAATCTTGGATAAGTAAGTGTTTTTTACTTACCATTATAGCTTTGCATGACATAATAAATTGTGTATCCGACAAAAGTCTTAAGTTACAAAAACATACGCATTCGCTTTTTTAGTAAATATAATCCTGTTTACGTAATTTCGTTTATCACGTGCCTTTGAACAGCGATGTTCATGATGAATCATTGCGCCAAGAGATGATTAATAATAAAAATAATAATTACATGATTATTAATTATTTCGTAATGATTAATCATTACAAAAATAATTAATAATAATAATAATAATAATACATATTACGGCACGCACGCATTTGATATCTCCACCATAACGTAATATAGTACATAAGATTTAATGTATGCCACTTATATTTTTAAATTATTCATTCATTTATTTACAAATAGTACAATCATAAAAAGCTCTACAGAACACCTAATTTATGTATATTATTGAATACCAGTCATCTTTTGTTAACGATGATATGCGGTGAAGTTAGTATGGGGTTTTCTCTACCTTTTCTGCCAATTTTTCAATTTGACAAATTCTGTCTCAAATCATTCTGAATATTACGATTAGTGCCGATCAATTAGTAATAATTTCTACTAATATTTTTATACTTAAAGTTAACTAATTGGGTCGCAATTGTACGCAATTGTACCAAACCTTTACAGGAAAAAAAACTAACACCAAATTTCTCATCATATTTGAATATATTCTTCATCTTGAATCATTATTTCAGAGACTGTAAGTCTGAAGTAACATGCTGAAAGTCATAGACATTCGGTCAAGTAATTTAGAACTTATTCAATTTTAAAGTTTCGAAATCTTATTGCTAATCTCATTTTTAATCGTTGCAAAATAGATTGCTTTGAGGTTCCGTTGTGCTGCATAGCTCAAAAACTGCTTACGGAAATGAAAATGATTGGAAAATGATTTCTGTTAAAAATTTCATGTTACAATTAATACATTTTGTACAAATTATTCAAAATATACTAAGGCGGAAAATTAATTAAAAAATACATGAACTGTATGGAAACGTAATTAAAAAAATGTTTTCATGATAATAAAAGGTGCATCATAATATATATCTAATAAATAATTAATCTTTCTGAATTTAGAAGAATTGCGAATAATAGAACGGTTGAAACACGCATTTGTTTTTTCGTAATTTCCCACGCTGTGATGCGACAAAACGATCTTAGAAAGAAAAAAAAACCAACTAGTCATAACAATATACCTTTATTTGACTAGTTCAAACTTCTCACCATCAGCTGTATTTCACATTTGGATGCACATTTGTCCGAAAGATAATAATTTTTTCTTCCGTTCAAGTTTCGCGAAGGAATTTCATCATAAGCATCATGTGGACAGCAACAGCGTGTAATAAATAATTTTTAAACCTCCACTTCTTAGATAACTGCTTTTCTAATAGAGAATAAACTGTTTTCATACGTCACGGAAATTTTATATTGTAGCAGAAGAAATGTTTTGTTTTAACACTAAAATTGCCTTGATTCTTGTATACCTAGAAATACGGGCGTGGGTCATTTCTGACCCATGGCTTTCAATGACGTTATTCTTGATTTACATGGGGGATACAGAGACAGAATAAGGTTTGATGAATAATACATGATAAATAAATGATCAATAATAAATGTTTAAAGAATTTAGCTTCTAGACTGTTACATATTATGAAATTTTAGGTAGCTTTCATTACTAAAAACTACCTATTGCAGCCGTTCGGAGGAAAGCGATTTCAAAAAAATTTGGAATATTTTCATCGATCATGACCTCCAGACCCCGAAACCACCCTCCATTCAAAAGTTGATATATATATATCTGATCTTTGTCATACTGTAACTCTCGTATTTATGAACCGATTTGGATAAAATTTCCTGTGTATATAGTACATACCAATGTCTCGACTGAGTTCGTTGGCCAGCTTTAACCGCCATTTTGTTTCAAAATGGAGGCCATTTAAAATTTAAAAAAAAAATTTAATTTAAAATGAGGGACAAAAATATTAGAAATTGAAAAATATTTTTTTCTTATGTGTTTGAACTTGATACAAAGATCGCGGAGCATTTTTTGTTTCGTCTATATCTTAAAAAATGGCTGAGTTATAGCACTTTGAATTTCTAGCATGGCTGACATTTTGAAACGATCTGATTTTTGCCACGCGATAATACGCGTATTTATGAACCGATTTCGATGTGACAAGGCATGTGCATAGTACATAGGAGTGTCTCGACCATAGTACATAGCAATGTCTCGTGGGCCAGCTTCATACGCAATCTTGTTTCAAAATGGCGGCCATTTAAAAATTTTAAAAAATATTAATTTTAAAATGAGGTATAAAAAAAAAAAGAAAAAAACTAGAAGTTGAAAAAGATTTTTTCCGTATGTGTTTGATCTTGATACAAAGATTCCGGAGGATTTTTCGTGTCGTTTATATTTTTAAAAACGGTTGAGTTATAGCACTTTGAAATTATTCTGTGGCTGACATTTTGAAACGATCTGAATTTTGCCACGCGAAAATACACGCGTATTTATGAATGGATTTAGATATAACTTGTTGTGTACATAGTACATACCAATGTCTCGACCGAGTACGTTGACCAACTTCATCCGCCTTCTTGTTTCATAATGGCGGCCATTTAATTTATTTTTTTTTTTAAATGAGGTACAAAAAAATTAGAAATTGAAAAAGATTTTTTTCTTATGTGTTTGACCTCGATACAAAGATTTCGGAGCATTTTTCATTTCGTCTATATCTTAAAAAATGACTGAGTTATAGCACTTTGAATTTCTGCACGCCTGACATTTTGAAGCAATCTGATTTTTGTTAACAAGCGTATTTTTGAACCGATTAGGTTGTGACAAAGCATATGCATAGTACATAGCAATCTCTCGGCCGAGTTCGTTTGCCAGTTTTAGCCGCCATCTTGTTTCAACATGGCGGCCATTTAAAAATTAAAGAAAAATTTGTATTTAAAATGAGGTACAAAAAAATTAGAAATTGAGTTTTTTTTCTTATGTGTTTGAGCTTGATACAAAGATTCCGGAGCATTTTTTGTTTTGTCTTTTTCTTAAAAAATGGCTGAGATATAACAGTTTTAATTTCTAATGTGGGTGACATTTTGAAAAATCTGATTTTTTGCCTGCAACAACACTCATATTTATCAACCGATTTAGATGTGAGTGAGCATGTGTACAGGAATTACTAATGTCTTGACCAAGTTCATTGGTTAGTTTTGTTGCACCCATTATGTTGCTTTAAAATGGCGGGCAATTCAAGATATCGCCGAATTTGGTGACCAAATTTAAATCACTTTAAATAAAACCAGCTTTGATAACGCGACTAATTTCGCAAAATTCTCATTCATATTCAGTAGTGACAAAAATTATTATTTAATCCATACTCCTATTATAAAGAGGAAAAAATTGTTTATTTGTCGGAGGTAAGCTCTGGAACTACCGAGCCGATTCCAAAGGTAATGATATCAAAATGATGGTGTTGGTCCAACTTAGAACATGGGCTATATATTATGTCGATGCCACTACCCCAAAGGGGGTGTAGGAGAAAAAAACGTTCTAAAAATGCGATTTTAGCGTTACTGAAGGGCCTAGAAATATGAAATTTTGAATATCAGTTACTTATAGGATATAAATGATGTCTAAGAAAAGTTCTTAAACAATTCGAAATTTAAAAGGGGTGAAAATGCACAAAAAACGTTCTAAAAAAACGTTCTAAATGGTAATTTCTACACAATCTCGGGAAATACCAAACCGATCTAAAAAATATTGGTGTCAAAATGATGGTGACAACGCTTGCTCCAAGATAGGCTATGTTTATGTCGGTGCCACTACCCCAAAGGTGGTGTAGGAGCAAAAAACGTTCTAAAAATGCAATTTTAGCGTTACTGAAGGGTCTAGAAATATGAAATTTTGAATATTAGCTACTAATAAGATATAAATGATGTCTAAGAACAGTACTTAAACAAATCGAAATTTAAAAGGGGTGAGAATGCGCGAAAAGCGTTCTAAAAAACGTTCTAAATGGTAGTTTCTACACAATCTCAGGAAATACGAAACCGATTTAAAAAATATTGGTGTGAAAATGATGGTGACAACGCTTGTTCCAAGACAGGCTATGTTTCATGTCGGTGCCACTTTTCCAAAGAAGGTGCAGGAGCAAAAAACTTTCTAAAAATGCGATTTTAGCGTTACTGAAGGGCCTAGAAATATGAAATTTGGAATATTAGTTACTTATAAGATATAAATGATGTCTAAGAACAATTCTTAAATAATTCGAAATTTAAAAGGGGTGAAAATGCGCGAAAAGCGTTCTAAAAAAGTTCTAAATGGTAGTTTCTACACAATCTCAGGAAATACCAAACCGATTAAAAAAATATTGGTGTAAAATGATGGTGACAACGCTTGCTCCAAGATAGGCTATGTTTTATGTTGATGTCACTACCCCAAAAGGGGTGCAGGAGCTAAAAACGTTCTAAAAATGCGATTTATGTGTTACTGAAGGGCCTAGAAATATGAAATTTGAAATGTTAGCTACTTATTAGATATAAAGGATTCTAAGAACAGTTCTTAAACAATTCGAAATTTCAAAGGGGTGAAAATGCGCGAAAATCGTTCTAAAAACGTTCTAAATGGTGGTTTCTACACAATCTCAGGAAATACCAAACCGATTTAAAAAATAATGGTGTCAAAATGACGGTGACAACCCTTGCTCAACATAGGCTATGTTTTATGTCGGTGCCACTACCCGAAAGGGGGAGCAGGAGCAAAAAACCTTCTGAAAATGCGATTTTTGCGTTACCAAAGGGCCTAGAAATTTGAAATATTAGCTACTTATTAGATATAAAGGATTTCTAAGAACAGTTCTTAAACAATTCCAAATTTAAAAGGGGTGAAAATGCGCGAAAAGCGTTCTAAAAAATGTTCTAATGGTGGTTTCTATACAATCTCACGAAATACCAAACCGATCTAAAAAATAATGGCGTCAAAAAGATGGTGACAACACTTGCTCCAACATAGGCGATGTTTTATGTCGGTGCCACTACCCGAAAGGGGGTGCAGGAGAAAAACGTTCTAAATTGCGGCTTTTGCGTTACGGAAGGGCCTAGAATCGTGAAATTTGGAATGGTAGTTAGTTATAAGATGTGAATGATCTCTAAGGACATTTCCTAAAAAAAATCGAAATTTATAACGGGGTCAAAATGCACAAAAAGCGTTGTAAAAAACGTTCTAAATTGCGATTTCTATGAAATCTTAGGAAGTACTGAACCGATTTCAAATATGATGGTGACAGATCTTGCTCCAAGATAGGCTATATTTTATATCTGCTTCCACTACACCAGAGGAAGTGCCGGAGCAATATGCGCAAAAAGCGTTCTAAAACGATCTAAATGCCGATTTGTCGGCAATATCTGAGGAAGAATGAACCTGATTTCAAACGAAATGGTAGGAAATTGATGCTGACAGCCCCTGCTCTAACATAGACGCTATTTTATGTCGGTATTACTATCACTAAGACGTTGCAGGAGCAAAAAAGCGTTCTCAGTTTCGATTTTTGTTATCGGTAGGGGCTAGCAACTTAAACTTAGGCAAGGTACATATTTATTAGATACAAATGATCTTTAAGAACAGTTTCGAAAAAAATAGAAATTTAAAAAGTGGTGAAAATGCGCGAAAAGCGTCCTAAAAACGTTCTAAATTTCGATTTCTACTCAATCTAAGGAAATACCAAAGCTATTTCAAAAGTAATGGTTGCAAATCAATGGTGACAGTCCCTGCTATAACATAGGTTATATTTTATGTTGCTGTCACTACCATCTGAGGGTTGCAAAAGCAAAACATGTTCTAATTTTCGTTTTTTGCACAACTGAAGGGTCTAACACTTTGAAAAATGGAATGGTATTTACTTACAAGATGCAACTGCTTTCTAAGAACAGTCGAAAGAAAATTCCAAACTTAAAAAGATGAAGTGAGTGAAAAGCGTTATAAATTACAATTTTTAAGCAAACTTATAAATTACCAAACCGATTAAAAAAATAATGATGACAAATTGTTGGTGATAGAACCTGCTCAAACATAAGCTATATTTTATGTCTGTTCCACTTCCACCAGAGGGTTGCAGGAGCTAGAAACATTCTAAATTGCGATTTATGTGATACTGAAAAGGCTAGAAACTTTAAATATGACATGGTAGTTACTTATAAAATATAAATGCCCCCGAAGGAACGTCGAAAATAAATTCGAATTAAAAAGGGGTGAAGCGAAGGGGAGGTGCGAAAAGCATTCTAAAAAAGTTCTAAATTACGATTCTATGCAATTTCAGGGAATATAAACCGATTATAAAAGTAATAGTTGCGAATCAATGGTAACAGTCTCTGATCCTACACAGTCTATACTTTATGCCGGTGTTTCTACCACCTGGGATTCACAGGAACAATAAACGTTCTAAAAAAGGGCTTTAAAAGCTTTTTAAATTACGTTTCTGTGGAATAATAGGAAATAACAAACCGATTTCAAAAATTAATGCTGGCAAATTAATGGTGACAGTTCCTTTTTCAACATAGCCCTTTATTTTGAGAGAGGTAGTAGGACTTGGAATTTGACATGATGGTTAATTTTAAGATGTAAGAAGATGGTTTCTAAAAAATTCAAAACTTCAAATGAATACTGAAATAAGCGTATTAATTGAGCATAAAAGTTTCAAAATATTTTCTAAATTATCATTTATTTAGTTTTATTTCGTTTTATTAATTTAAGTCTCATTTCTGCCTAATGCAGTGTAATAATGATGTTTAATCAAACTGTGTTTTAAATAGTAATTTTTGAATTATTCCTAAAAGTAATATATACCTTTTAATAAAAATAAAAAAACCTTTTAATAAAATAAAATATTACCTTTTAATAAAATAAAAATTTAGTTAGTACCTTTTAATAAAAATTAGACATATAAATATCACTTGGAAGAGCATCTCAAAGAACATTTCTTATAAAACTCGAAATTTAAAAGGGGGTGAAAATGAGCAAAAAGCGTTCTAAAAAAGGTTCTAATTGACGATTTTTACACAATCTCAGGAAGTACCAAACCGATTTCAAAAATAATGGCATCAAAATGATAGTGATAACACTTTCAAATATTACGCCAGCAAAGCCGCGGGGTTTGCTAGTCTTCTATAAAAGGGTTCCACTAATTTGAGCTCCATGTGTTTGAATAATATAAGCTGGCTTTTAAAAATTAAGGAATATGAAAGCTACCTCTTCCTCCCGACACTGGCCGGCAGGATTTTTGTGAATAGATACCACGAAAGAAAATTTTAATTTATAATTTCAGATTAAATTCTTTGACGGCTATTTAATATAATAAATATGCATTAATTATCAATTTAAATTCTGTAATTATGTTCTTATAGATTAATAAAATACAAAAACGCAATAAATTTAAATATGTATGGTTCCGCGATTTTTTTTCTTGCTTTGAATAATTTTCTATCCAATCAATTTACACAAACTGTTATGGTCTCTGTTTCTTTTTTTCTTCTTTTATTACTTTTTTTCTTCTGTGCGTAATCCACATACAAATTACAAACAGTTTTCACATACAGTGTTAATATTACTGCTTTAGAATTGCTTTATCTTGCAATGTTTTCATTTATTTCAAACTTCTGGGATACTCCGTGGACGGATAACTTCAGGTTCGTTTCCAATATATCTCTGTCTGAACTTCTCTTTAGAATATAGTCTCATCTGTATATATTAAAACCTGTTGTATCTTTAAAAACTATCCAAGTATTTATCACCGCTAGATCTTGAACAGCTAGATTGTGAATAGTTCATCCACCAAAAGATATTGAGCACTTCTGTTCTTTCTTTCATATAGTTCAATCTTTCGCTTCTTCCGAATTACATTGAATGGGGAATTTATTTTTGTATCTTTATCTATTTTTTTTAATTTTCTCCTTTATTTTGTATTTTCTTCAAAACACTTACGATTTTTTGCTGTTTCATGACTTCCTTCACAGCATTTACTTAGCTATTTTCAATCAGTTCATTGTCATTTGAATTGGATTCGGACGATGATATTTTATGGGCATTTTCACCAAAATTTGTTTCGTCATTTATGTCAAAATTTTCAATCATTTTCAGATGTAATTTCGTCGCTAAAATCAATTTCGGAAATTTGGTTTCGGAATTTTAAAATTTCCTCATTCGAAAGACATCCATCACGATACCATCTCTATAAATGTGAGAAGCCGGGATACCACTAACAGACAGTTTTTTTTGGCTCCGCGTAGTTTACAACGTACAAAACATTTTTTTTACTTAGTTTCTAAGGTGTAACTGAGATAACAACATTCTACAACTATCCAACAACAGCTTGAAATCAGATAAAAGCTCACACATTTCCCTTGCCTGTTCATAACAAGTTTGTGATGCCAGAATGATATATTACAAGGAAGGTCTCCATACTGGGCATACTAAAAGAATTTTGAAAAAAAATACTAATTAAACTACTTATGTATGTAATAAAGGATCAGTCAAATTTAGCGGCGGAATTACAGTAGAAAGTCTGTAAAAAATAAAATACTTTCTAGTATTTGGCGCGAAAAGGCGAAAGCGTCACGCTATTTGGCGAGCAATACTTTTCCTCGCCAAAAGCAAACGATTTTAGTGCACCTGAAAATTGATTGTTAATTGATTTTTAGAATGCGTGTAAATAGTACTTAATGAATTTAAACTTAAACAATGAGAGAGTTTTATAAATAAATTTTTTCGTATTACATATTTATGTTGCTTGATATTTAATTTTATTACTTTAAAAACATATTCTTATATAAAAAATACTTTCATATATTTAAGCGTATTCCAAAATAAAGGGAAGATTCATTTACCAGTTATTCATTTTAAAGAATTCGTCGTTTCCATAGCAACAGAATTAAATCTACAGTGCTCAATTGGACTTAATTTTGAGACATTGAAACAATTTTAATTTATTTTAATTTTGTTTTAATTCATAAAATTTGATATTTAACTTTCATTATCAATATATATATGACAAAACTATAGTTAAATCAATCTAAAACTGACAAAACTAAATTCACTTACATTAAATTTATTTAGACAAGTTCAACATGAAACATTTTTATCTTAAAGAGTAATCGGCATAAAAAAATATTTTTCGAAATTTCATTTCATCGCCAACCGATGATACAACGCCAAATAAACGAAATTTTCATTATTTTTTTACGAACGTTCTATCGCGGTTCCGCCAAAAAATTTTTTATAAACATATATATACACGTGAGAAGAACACTCTGTAATTTTTTCAGATTTTTCTGAATATGCCCATATGGAGACGTTCCTTGTTAGCCTTAACTTGGTGTTGCCAAATTTTCTTGGCAGCACCATTCCTCCCCTTTTTGTAAAATGCAAGTGCGATACATCACCTTACATTATTATTCTATTATTGAACAATACAGAGTCGAGAGCCCAGTTAAAATAAAAGAAAAGCCATTATATTGTTCGGGTCAGAAATGATCCAGCACGGTAATTCTAGGTATAGAGACTTGCAGATAAAAAAAATTTCGTTGGATTTCAACTAAATGCATGTTAAAAAATTATAATGAGTATATAGGAAAAGTCATTTTGTTTTGAAAAACAACACTGACACGAGTGAAAAATCACGTCTTGGATTACCGATGATCCGCCTCGGTAATTCTAGTATTAAACGAATCAGTTATTTTTTTTATTTTTTTTTACATAAAAAATTTAATAAAGTCATATTCAGTAACAAAAGAAATCACATTATTTAAAAAATATATACTCAACTTTGAGTCAATTATGCATAATTTTTAAATGCAAGTTAGAGCATGCGTATTGCTCATTATAGTGGCATATTCAACATAATTAACTTGAACTTCGTATTGAAATAAATTATACCTTGCTCACATATGTTAAAATTATTTAAAAGCATGCAATTTATCATAATGAAGGGAACGAATATTTTTTCAACTGGATTATATCATATTCAAAGCTGGAGTAGCACAGTTGAAGTTTATTCCAACAGAGCGAAAAATGTCCAGACCAGGGATCGAACCTGGATACTTGGCGTGCCGTGCCAATGCCTTACCTGTTAGGCTATCCGAGGCATTGGCACGGCACGCCAAGTATCCAGGTTCGATCCCTGGTCTGGACATTTTTCGCTCTGTTGGAATAAACTTCAACTGTGCTACTCCAGCTTTGAATAAGCATGCAATTTAATTTAAACTGACATATCTTTACAAAAGGTTAGAGGCGTATTTAAACAGGTGAATGGCTACAGTAGAAAAATTAACATTTCCGAGAATATTATCAATTTTTTATGCATGAGAGATGTTATTTAATAGTAAATACAGAATGGTGTACACGTTTGTAAATGGCATCCGTTCTTATATGTCATATCTTTCGAGAGACGGACATTTACGCCCAAAGATCAGCAGTAGAAGCACTGCAGCCACTTTCATGTGATAGGACTGGGTCGTTTTTTTATTGGTAGACACTTGTTCTACATTTCTAACTTTTACTTTACTATACGTTACTTTGCATCCTGATATAGTTTCTAATCTCTCACAAAATAGGTTTTTTGAAGTTTGCCTTTATTATCTTAAACAGAAGAGAACTAAAATGGAACAACAATTTTCTTGTCAATTATGTTATTCGCTTTTACATTAGTTTTAACGTTAGTGAAATCAAAAGTATCGTTTTTGAGATACAGTCTTCTGAAAATGAGATTGAATGTATAAATTTATCTTTTGTGTGATTTGAACAATGAATGAATTAATAAACATTTAGGCTGAAGGATACTACTTCAGTAGCTACATGTAATGTGCACCGACAATAAGTTGAAAAATTGGTAAACATTTAAATTAATGCATTTAGAACTTGAAATTTGTTAAAGTACAATATCAATTTATGGCTACACACTGTAAAAAAAATCCGAGGAGTTTTCCTGTAGGAATCGGAAAAATAGTTGCCCTTATCGTACCGGAAAATTTTGCGACCCAGCTCGGAATAAAATCCGTAAAAAAAAGGAAACATTCTTTATAACGGTATTTTTTGGATTTTATTCCGATTTTACTGATTTTATTCCGAGCTGGGTAGGAAAATTTTCCGGTACGATAAGAGCAACTATTTTTCCGATTCCTACAGGAAAGTTAGTCGGTTTTTTTTTTTTACAGTGCAGGTTGTATTGCCTCTGGTAGAGATATTCATTCTATCACTCATCTTTTTTCTTTTGGTCCATTGAATGGATCTTCCGGTATCTTCAGCTTTTGTGACCTTGAAAACCTCCCTTATAGGCTAAAAGTTTTAGCGCGTGTTTCTTCTTTTATTAAGGTTATTTATATGAAAAGGTCCAGGAGAACGTAGTATCCTTAACCTAGGACATTTTTGCCGTGTCGGAGAATGTCGTTGAAACATGGACTGAGAAATATTTTACACCATTCCGATCCGTGCTATGCGTCCGTGCGTAAACGATTCATAATTTTTTAGATGAAGTAGAAAGTGATTGTTCTGATGAAGAGTAGTGTTATGAACAATTATGTAGTGAAAGTTTGCATTCTTCTGGGAGCTGATTTTCTGAATCCAACTTGCAGGAGACTGGTGATTCAAATATTAGGGCTCTCGGAAAAACAGTATATTTACAGATTTGCTTTTAAAAACCTGTGTACCCAATGCACCCGAATGTTATTCCATAAATGTGGTAAGAGTTTTAAAAAATAAGTTCAGTATTCCATCAAACATCTGAATTTTTTAATGCACCAGATGCACGTTGTAGACTTGTAAGATTTGGGTCGATTTTTATGTAATTTATCAAACCTTTAATATTTGGCTATTGATTAATTCATCATATATTAGTGTAACCGGATTACATATAAAAGCAATGTCAAATATGATATTTTTTATTCATTATATACATAGCTCATTTCCGGTGGTTTTTTATCAAAAATTTGTAATATTGAATTTAATTCCACTATACTGCATTTATATTTTTAGAAACGTTATAAATTTAACATGTATTGAAAATACACATTCTCTAAAATATATAGATCGTATTGTATTGTAGATATTTCAATTATAACTTTAAAAAATAAACGGTCAAGGGCCACTATTATTCGCGCACAGAGGGTTTTGTAGAATAAATGTATGAATTATTAATTGTATTTAAAAAAATAAAATACATCGCTAAAAGAATACTAAGACTTTGTAAAAAATTATACAACGTAGTGGTGAGTATAACTGTATGTACTAGAAAAGTGTAAATGAATATACCATAGAAGTTCAAAGAGATATGGAACCTAAATATCAAATATAGCTATTCTGCATAACTCATTTTTCAATATTATCCTAATCAGTTTATGAACTTAATTCGGTACTGACAATAAAAATAGTGCATATTTAAACTTCATTTGACATTTTATGAAACAAAGTTCAGCGTAGTAATAACCATTCTTTCTACAGTGTAGCTAAAACAAAACCTTTGTTCAAAGATTCAATTTGGCATTGCGCTAAGCGCGCTTCGAAAGGAGGTCGCAAAATTGCAATGTCGCCTTGGTCCGTGCCGTGTTTACAGATAGGTTTTTAATTAACTTTTAAAGCCACTCAAGGCGTATTGAGATATCCCCTCAATGCAAACTAGCCGCGAATCCAATAGTATTTATGTGATTCATTCTAATTAAAGTAGTCTGTTTTTAAAAAAATGACGTTTATAGCTTTTATACTGCTACTGGACATTGAATATATCAATAAAAGTTGTTAACTAGGTTTTAAAAGCCGATGGTACATAGACTACTCCGCTCCTTTTGTTATGCATGTACAAACCATCTGTATCTTTAAGGGTTACTATCGCGCCTAATTACTGACAATTTTTTCGAAAATCAGTATCAACAATTCTTTTATACTTCTGATATGATAGGTAACTTGCTTCTCAACACTTTTGCTGAATACCCGTAAGTCGAAATTTGCGTGTAACGGAAAAATGCGATTTTCTCAAAAACCATTTGACCTAGGGTAATCGCTTTAACTTTCCTGCAAGGTTTAAATTAACGTCTACCACCTCTATTTTTTTCATAATTTTAGTAGTTTCAGTTGATTGGGAATTAGATGGGGGGGGGGGAAATATTTTTGCGCATACATTTTCAACGATATCTTTGAAAATATACCTAAAATTGAAAGAAATGTATTTTTGAGTTCAACGTTATGAAAGCTTTCATACGATACCCCACACGATATACAAAGAAAATAGTGTTTTTTTCAAGTAACATAATTAGACCCTCTATATTTTTACTAAATGTATTTATGACTGTTTAATAGCCTGAAAATATGTGAGTCAATAGTCTTTATTACTTCCCACAATTTCAACTTTCCAAGTTCCACAATTTACGAGTAAAATGTCTGTGACAGACAGCGCGAGAGTGATGTAATATGTTCACAGGAGGGATGTAATAATGGTTTCGTTTTTACTTTTTATGTTCGGAACCCTAAAAATGGCAATTCGGTCATGTTTCTGGCAAAAGCAAAATAGTGAACTTTACAGAAGCATTCTAGTGACCAAAGGATACTACTTCTGACTCTGACAGTTTGCAAATATCCATTTTAGAACTTTATGTACATTAAAATTACACGAAGTTCTGTCCTTTGCGATTGCATCAAGCATGGATTGGGTTCATCAGGAACCTTATCCAAATTCATGCCACATGATATGAAATACCCAACGGACGTGTGTTATTGGCTACAATGGTCCATCATTATTTTTTTGGCAACCCATTAGAATATGTCATCAGTTTTTTTTTTCAACTATAATTTTTTATCACCGATTTTTAGTATTACTATAGAACAGTTGCGACCCAAGAAAAAAATGTTTCTAACAAAATTGTTGCCAGAAAGAACTTTGTCTACTCACATGGTGCCCCATAAAATCAAAAGTAAAGAAATCGTGCCTAACTGTTCGGGACACGTGGCAAAATAACGAAAGGACATCGAATACTTGAAAGATGTTCATTCTAAGGGAAATTTAAAGCTTAGACTAACAAAATCGGACTGAGGTGCCTACGTAGAAATCGTTTTTTTCCAAAAATGGACATTATTCTGGTTAAATTTTGAGATTCCTACTTTCGTGATAAGACACGTCAACGAATACGAAGAAGTTTAGTAAGAACAGATGTGATGAAACTTACTTGGTTGTCTGCTCCATAATACACTCAGGAACACTGGAAATAGCAGACCAAGAAAAACGAAAGATACAATCGCAAAATTTTCAAATAAGTACAGTGAGATCTGATATGCAAATGATCCATGTTTGGTGGCAATTGTCATGACCATACACCCTGCAGTAGCGCTGAAATGAAGAAGCGAGCACTATATAAACCGGCGCATAGTTGGGAGATCCATAAACGTCACGATCGCATTCCGACTGTAGGATGAATGTAGTAAGCGATGAATGCCAGGTAGACGCGCGAGAAGACATTTCTCACAGTTTAACGAGATTGAAAGGGGCCTCATCATTTGCATGATAACCGTTGGATGGTCGTCACGTCGGTCGTGCTGCTAGCTAGGTTGATCGTACGACAAAGTGAGATGATATGAGGATCATGCTGTAAGTGCTCGTGAATCCCACAGTCACACGTTCCACAATAAAATCAGATGTAGGGATGCCAGTTGTTCCACAAACTATTTCCAGGCGTCTTGCGAGATCAAATCTTCAAACCAAGCGACCTTTTCGTGTATAGCCTTTAACACCGAAAGAATGGCGACTCCATGTACAGTGGTGCCAAGTCATAGCGACGTTTAATGCCACTAATTGGCAAAACGTGGTCTCTAGGGATGAAACCCGGTTCGTTTTGAGGACAGATGATAACCGCGTCCGGCTGTGGAGTGGAGGCACCCTGGTCAACGGCACACGTTTAACAAAGCTGTCGCGCTACACACAGCCCACATAGCATGCGCAATGATCTGGGGGGGGGGGCTATAGCCTATAATATTCAGTCCCCTCTAAGTATGTTACCGGGAAACTTTACGGGCCAGCCGTTATTTTGATGACATATTTCGACCCTAGTTGGGAACTTTCCTAAATGGTCTTCCATGGGCAATATTCCAGCAAGATAATGCTCGTCCGCATACTGCTCTATTTGCCCAAGAGTACCTTCGTCCTGTTTGGATTCTTCCATGGCCGGCCCGTTCCCCAGATTATTCCCTATAGAGCATGTTTGGCACCATCCCAGACGCCAGATGTCGCCGTGTCACTCTGAAAATGATTTGGAGGTGGCTGTTTAAGATTTGTGTGGCCCTTCTGCCTAAGGACAACACCAGACGTCTGCTAAACACAAAGTGTTGCGGTCTTAAGGAGTTTTTTCAACCGATTAATATGGCGGAAAATCGACACAACCTTACGTCATCTAGTATATGATAGCAATTATCTCATATGATAGGTCTTGACACACATAACATAATTTGTTGCTATGATACCCGTCACTTAGGCATAAATTACGCTTGCGATTGTGCAAATCAGTTGATAATATAAAGGAAGAATTTAAAATGATTATTACTTTAAGTCACAGAAAACTTGAGAGACAGTTGTGGCTTTCCGACCTTGTGTCATCGAGTATGTAATCATAGTTTAGCTCATATGAAAAGTCTTGACACACACAATACAAGTAGTATGATTTACCTTAAACCCATTAAGCGCCATTGCTCCTATTTTGGGAACATTACTTTAGAATTTTTTCTAAAATGAGTATTTTATATATTGTGGAAAAGTTTATGTTATTTGTATTTTAAATATATGAGATGATTTCTTTATTTATTTTAGAAAGTTCCATGTGTATCTTTCATTTTTTAAACGTGTTTAAAAAGTCGAAATTTAGCTTTATGACCGCTTTCGCAAGAAATATTTAAAAAAAAAATAACTTACAAATAAAAATTTTATTTTTATTTAAAATATGCTTATAACTGTCTATTGTCTGATACTACATAAATCCGTAGTTAATAAGTATAATAGACTGATCATAATTCATAAAAGAACGTGTTGCTCCCGTAACGGGAGCAATGGCGCTTTCTTTAGTTCTCAAGGCCAGACGGAACGGCCCAAATTTGAAAGAATCAATACGGTGCTTTTATTATGCGCGCGAAAACAATCTGTATAGAAGTTTTGGGAATGCTTTTTTTTTCATTTCTAGCAAACTTTTCTTGGAAGAGTTACTCTTAAAATCTGCTTCTTACTTTATTAGATATCTTCTTTTTGCTAAAATATATATTTGTAGCAGGCTTTTCTATTTTTCATGACATATATTTCGATTTTACATCAAATATGCACGCAGAAGGCTCGCACGCCACCCGTACGGCCCCGATGCTACCTCATGACTTTTTTTTTCTTATTAATTAATTTTATATTTTGACACTTTACAATTTGATTTAAATTTGATATATATTTGACACTTTGAATTGCTGCAAATTTTAATTTTTTTTCAGAAAAAATATACAATTACGTTTAGGATCTTTTTTTCATGAAAATTTATATGTATTTTATCTAACTTGTAAACTAACATAATTACTGACGAAAATCCAAAATATTTTATGTCTAGATTTTTGTTTTAAATTATTATATACATTTATATATTTTATATTTTAAGCAAAGTTCAGAAACAACATATCATATATATTTACTTTATTGAATTTTAACTGAAAATTTATTTTTTCGTGTAAATTATAAATAATAATTTTGATGTCAATTTCAAAATATTTTTTCATTCTAACAAATAATGATAATAAAGCGAAAATTGTCAACTGGAAATGTAAAAATCGTCTGCGGATCCCGCATGACGTATAACTTATGATATATATTTTTAAAGAAATCGTTAGATAGCGTTTCATAATAATATCAGAATAGATTTTAAAAAAAACATTGATATATTTTGTGTTCTTTTGAATACAAGTACTAGGTAAGAAGTTATGCTCTATTCTAGGAATTTTTTTCGTATAAATATTCCGTTTTGAATATCTCTACAATATATGTCACTCGATTAATTGTATATTTACTAAACTTAAATGTCAAAGTCAGTAATAGGAAACAATTTTGTATTTCGTCATTTGTCACATTTTAATATATTGAACAAACCAAATATTAAAAAGATATTTATTTTGTTTTTGTTTTTCTAATAAAATATTGTGCATTATTTGAGACTTGTATTTAAAATATAAAAAGGTAAATAATAATAATATTATGAAAACAAACTTTCTGCACATACTAATTTGTATTTCCGTCAACGGAAAGGTTCATTTAAAAATTACAGAAAAAATAGAAGTTTTCGTGAAAGATCAAAAACATAAATTGATTTTGAAAATATCAAATTTCGAAGCTGTAAAAATTCACAACTTTGATTAAAATGTGTAAAGTGTCAAAAATATGAAATTAATATAAAAAAAATAAACAGTTATGAGGTAGCATCGAACTCGGTTCCTCTGGCTGGCGGGTGAACACTCTGAGATCACTCCACGTAATACTCGTCGAAAGTTGCAAACTAATTAGTATTTGAAACATATGCTGAACTTCGGCCCCCAATTTCTGGGAATCTAAGGCCCATTTGAAGAAATACTTTCACTAGAATAATTAGGGATAAGAACTCTACAATATAATTTGAATTCATAAAAATTGGTAAGCATCATGTTTGGTGGTACCCTTATAAGACTACATATTAATTCTAAATCTTTAGTCTAAAACTAGGGATTCTATGTGGGCTTGGTTAATTTAAATGAAAAAAGAAATTAATCAATTATATAGAACATCCTTGTTGAACGTAAAAAGTTTTTTTTTTCTCCCATTTAAAGGATTATAAATTAAAAGAAAAAGATAATCGTAAAAGAGTAAGTTGCTATAAATATAATATTCTATCTTGTTCCGTTAATATTTTTTATATGCTATATTATTTTTAGAACAAATTTGTTTTTAACAAATATGCG
This sequence comes from Maratus speciosus, assembly GCA_963932465.1. Lineage (NCBI taxonomy): Eukaryota > Metazoa > Arthropoda > Arachnida > Araneae > Salticidae > Maratus > Maratus speciosus. The sequence goes on along the minus strand of OZ010800.1, from coordinate 257,089,227 downwards.
CCTTAATATTATTTATGTTTTAATGGGTTTGCATTTAAGAATTATATATTTATGTCTAAGATTTAAAATTAGTTAAACCACATATACGCTATTGTTTTCTATTTTTTTTTCATTTTCACTCTTATCTATATAACATGCAGTTGTACAGTTTTATTTATTTTAACTTAGTGAGTTAATCCAGAAGCAATCCAGAAATGTTATTTGAAAATAATGGGCAGTTGGGTTGCCCATTACTTATACGAAGTGTTTCTGGAAAATAACATATACTTTTTGAGCACTTCTGAAACGTTCCGTAGAAAATAAGGTAAGCTTTATGTGAACTGTCAGTAATGTTTTGCTGTCAACAGAAATATTCCTGCTATTTCGCAGGAAACTTACTGGCATTTCTGTGGAAAGTTTTTAACATATACAGTAAAGTTCCAGTCATTTTCCAGAAATGTTTCTTGGAAATAATGGGCAACTCAGCTGCCCATTTTTTCCCAGGAACGTTGCGGAATTTTTTTTTTACAGTGTGAGAAGATATTTGTTTGACAGAAACATTGATTTGATGTACATGAACGAAAGCAAAATAAGTTAGTCTTATTGTAGGTATAAACATCTTTCATATGAGGTAAATTACAATCAAATTCTCGGAAACGTAAAGTCGTAAAGTTGAAATCATGTTTAAAGTCCGTCCCATCAGGTAGGTTTTGTTTAGCTATAACTCTAATTGTGTACTTCTTGAGCGAAGCAAACGTAAATTATTGGAATTGTGCGTGTTATTTTTTTTTTTAGATCAGCTAAGATACGATCCTCTATTCGCGGACATAAATTTACGTCCATTTTTGATTACACTTATCGGTTGACAATCCATTATAAAGACTACATTGGAGCAGCCAACACAGCATGTTTCTTCAATTCTGACCGTCCTCTACTTCTTCATATTATTTTTATGATGCGTATTATGAGGTAAGTAGGTACGAATGAAATTCATCTAGGAGTGGGTCCGTTGTTCTGTTAACCCTTTGAGCTCTGCTGGGTGAATTTTTTCCCACATAATTTTAATCTCCAAATGTTACAATGACACCGGAATATTCGACCCAAATTTATTTGAAAATAAATGAATGCATTTTTTTCGCGTATATAAAACCATTTTTTTTTTTGTTTTTTGTAAAATAATAGTGCCAATGTGATATTTGGGTATTTTTAAGCAATTCACCCTCCAGAGCTCAAAGGGTTAAGAACCACTAATACGCAGACAACCTCGTTTAAGCTTTGACTTTCGCTTACAATAACACTTTCATGTACCAGAAAAAGTTAGGTTTTGCATCACTGTAATCCTGATTATTAGATAAGAGGTGTCAGACCTTTTAGCTCTAATGGATGACAACTGAGACAAAAAAAAACAGTGGCACTCCGGGAGTGCCAATAGAAGTGAAAACTTCGACAATTACGTGTGTGTTTTTTTTATCGTCAGGAAATGATTTATTGTGCAGGAAATACTTTTAAATATAGTGTTTATTTATTCATTATTATAAACTATCACTACCAAAATTATATTACAATTTTCATTTAATGCGCCATTGTACATGAAAAATAATAATAAAAATAATAATTTAAAAAATCCGGAAAATTTGGATAAAAAGTCGAAAAATAAAAAAACCTAGAATTTGGCACAGATGTGATATACGAACCAGGTTTGGCGCGATTTTTTAACGTCAATTTGGCGAAAGCCCGTTTTCCAATACCAGTTACAATATATATTTTTAAATTATTTTCTATTGTTTTAAAAATAAACAACAAGAAATAAACGATAATTTCATTAATAACTATAGAACAAAACAATTGTACAATTAAAAAAAATAAAATAAAAGTAAATGAACAATTTATTAATAAATAAGCAACAGTAGCCGGGTTACCTTGTAAAATAAAGTAACGCCATTTTGGTGACAATTAGGTACCCAAGTGCATATCTGACATCTGTGCCCCGTATTTTATCTTACGTAATCGAAATTCCCGCCAATACTGTTGGTCATTGACCAGACCATCAACACGATAAAATACAGCGTTATCGGTTTTTAGTTACACGAAATAGGTAGGTCACGAATACGGTATAATTCATTTTAACTGACGAAAAACAAAATAATAATTTGTTTTACCAAATGTTATTTTGGTGAATTTAAATATTTCTGCAAGTCAAATAATTCTGCAAGTATGTTAAAATTTCTTGATAAATAATTGCGCTTATGCTTTTGCTATATTTAAAACCACTACCATATTACCGTGTTTACTCGCGTAATAGTTGCACTTTTTTTTGCCAATTTTTCATTGGGAAAGTCTAGGTGCGACTATTATCCAGAGATATGTACTACACAATATTGGACGCTCTAATGCTAAACCATTACTGGGAGAAAAAAACACGTAATAATAAAATTAGAAACTTAACAGTTTTAATGTTTCCAGATTATGTGCTGCTTATTAAATACCACTTTTTCTTTTTATGGTAATATTTTATAGACATAAAATTTACAAGTAATCTTTGTGTAAATTTTGACAAAAAATTCTCATAATAAATCTCTTCGACTGTTACTGACGATTTTTTCTGCTTCTAAACGGGGGTGCGACTATTACGCGAGGGCGACTTTTACGCGAGTAAACATGGTATTAGAAATATCGCTATAGTTTGATGCTATGACATGCACTATAACGCAAAAATAACACGAATTTTAAAAACAAGAGAGTTTTTCTGCTAAACTTACCCGATATTTGATCGAATAGTTCACTTTTGCCGCCAACTATTGACAAATAACAACTGTTGAATAAAGATAATTTTATTTTGCTAGAGCAAGGTAGTTTTATTTTAGCAAGAGTCACGAGACTTGGCTAATTTTTACGAGATGTTTTTGATGAGATTTCCTTTTTCTAACTCTTGTACGTCTATTTCGGGAACCAATAGCGCACAGGCAAGCATGCGGTGCGCTTGCCTGTAAATTGTTGTTATTGATTAAGCAATCAATAACAATTAATTACCCGCCCTCCTCATACCGAACTATGCACAATACATGTACATACTTATATACAGAGGTGTCGGTTACAATAACAGTATCACGAGTTCAATGGTTTTTCCCATCTCAAAAACTGCCAAACGCACCCAAAGAAGCTTTCACTTCAATAATGAAAGTATGAAGTATTTGTCTTTAACAATAAACACAACAGCGTACTGCAACGAAAATGTAAGTTTTGTGTGTGTTCCTGTGTGAACGCCGGGAGAAAAAGTGAGTTTTAGCTTCGTTCTTCTTTTGCGGATTGAGCTGAAGAGGGAAAAGTTCCTGTCATTCACCACTTGGCGCGCTAGTATCTATGTGCCAAAATGCTAGCATGTTGGATACGTAACAGTGTCTCCAAACCAGCGGTTTTTCTCCATCTCAAAAAAAGCTCAACGCGCCTAAAGAAGTTTTCACTTCAAAAATTTAGTTAGTGCTGCATTTTGACAAACACTTTTGTTCGTGTCCAAAAATGTACTAGGACTTCCCTCAGAGGGATTAGTCTGAGCGATATTGCTGAGAACATAGATATAATAATAACATGTGGAAGCAAAGAAAATGAGATATTATCTTTAATTGTCATATACTGCGATAAATTGAAATGATGAAAATAAACGAATCGTAGAATTACAAAATCATACATATAAATTCGTATACACCGTTTAAAAAATGGGAAAGCAAACCTTGCAAGATAGCAATGCGTGGATATAAAATTGAAAGTACGCAATATATTAAAAGTAAAAGAGAAAAGGAAACACTAAATTATCTTATATCGAAATTTTAAATGTATAAAATGATGTCAAGAGCATAATCAGACGCTCCGCACCAATTTGAGTAAATTTAAATGACAAATATATAATGTTTGAAAAGAATGGACTACACTTTATATGGTGTGTGCTCCCCCGGAATAGTTAATATTGTACAATATCTGTTTTCACGGATGCAATGAGGTTGTCGATCAGAGATAAGGAATTCTCTCTTCAAAATCTGATATAGTATCAAAGTACCGAACACGTCAACAGTGGCATGCAATGCGTCGTTAGAGTGTGTTTTAGACATGCTTGATCGGATTTAAATGATAGTGTATGTTGGCCACTGCATATGCTGTATTGTTTTGTTTTCAAACATATTCTGCACAAGTTGAGCTGTATTTAGCATGTATTAAATAAAAGAAATTGGAAATGATTGCAACATAAAGTATGACAAAAGATCTGAATGTATCGTCTGCATAACCTTTGAGCTGTCAAAGTGTCATTTGAAGTAATTTACAATTCCATACATATTTTTTCAGCAAATCATGCAAGCTAAAATACGACAATATGAACCCGATTATGAAATTTCACCCTAATAAGTTAATATACAAAAAATCTACTAATGACAATTGAAAATATGACATTATGATAAAATGTCTAGAAAAATGAATCAGAAAAAATTCATATCACATTTAAAACGACACTTCTCTCTGTTAGTGGCCTTGGCGAAAGAGAAAAAAGCCTAGAGAAGGAACACTTTAAAGTGTACTTTCTGGCAACCTACTTAGTGTTTCATACAAGTCTTTATTCAATATTTAAGCAATTTATTTAATGCTAGGTGGGTATCTATCAGTTTTGCTGCATTTAAATTGCATGTTTTGTGGAGGAAATGCAGCATTATGAAATATTTAAAGTTGCTATACCTAATAATTCCAAATTAATGGTAATTGAGATCGCTTTTCGTTCATTTCATCTTTTTAATTTTAAAATTTTTTAGAAACCATTCATAGAGACAATTTTATATTTTAAAACTAACCCGAAGCAAAATTTCAAGTTTTTGGGCTCAACAGTAACACAGATGTAGAAAATTTTCGAAAGTTTTTTGTTTCTGCAGTGTTTTATATAGCGACATTTTAAGAAATTGTTCTGTTGCCAGAATTTACGTCAAGGTAAATACAGCCATGTCAATTTTCATGTTTATATTCCTAACAATTCCATGTACTTCGTTACTTAGATCTTTAGATCTTTTTCCGCTTTGTTTAGTCTTTCGATTTTTTAGAATTCGTTCTACAGCGACCATTTACATCTTATAAATTACTGCCATGTCAAAGTTCTAGTTTCTAACCCCAACAGCATCTCACAAATTTCAGTATTCCAAATAAATCATAATTTAGAACCTTTCTAGAATTTTTTACTCTTATTTGTCAAATTGAATTTTCGAACGTTCTAGAGAGCGTTCATAACGAGTATTTACATCTTAAATGTAACCACCACACCGAATTTAAAGTTTCTAACGGAATCAATATCACAGGAATCGCTATTTTAGAACTTTTTTGCTCCTGCAGCGAGATTGGTTGTTGAAATTGACATAAAATACAGTCTTTTTTTTTTGGAGCGGAGATGGCCACCAACATTTTTTTTAAGTTGGCTATGTCGTTTCACAGATAACACCTCACAAACGTACAAACATTAATAATATTGTACACTTTATAGTACTATACAGCTATAAATGAACTTATTTCAATTTATAACTGGAGCAATAATGTTAAAATACGCCAGTATTTCCATAATCGGGTTTTTATCATGCTTCAATACGTTTTTTCACACTCATATGACGTTATACTATATTCACCACGTCCTTTATATTTCCAATATAATATTTTCCTCTTTTTCGTGGAAACTTTGAAATAGAAAATTTATGAAGTCACATTCACTTTCATTTAAATTCGTCAAACTATTTATTTCATTTTCATTTTTCATGTGAATAACTTGTAATAGAAAAGTTATGACGTAATATTCACCTTTTTTTTAAATTCGCAAACTATTTATTTCATTTTCATTTTTCACATCAAAATCTTGCAGTAGAAAATTAATTGTTGTAGTAAGAATTTTATTGTGTATTTTAATTGTTGGCAACTGCTATAACGAAAAATGTTTAAATTTGATAAGAAATTGCTATTAAATTGGTGGTTTTTTATTAATGAAAAATTAACTATAAATTATTTCGATTCCGGGTTACTTTAGTTGCCTCGGCCGTGTTTTAGTACATATGTACATATTTTTACAATTTTGGCTTCCAAACTGTTGATTTGTATAGAATTACAAATAGACTGATAGACAAATTTTCATTTTTATATATTATATTATATACAAACATAAATAACTTATCAAATACGTGTTAGCAGATGCATTTTTAAATAGATATATGTAAACCCGTACAACACTTATTGTGTTTTATTTTCATAGTCATTTGACAAAAAATCTCACTTTCTTAACCCCGAATTGCGTGCTTTTTATAAAAGCGCCAAATTCCATATAAAAGCGGAACATCATGAAAAACATTAAATGCATGGTAATAAGGTACTTAGAATGCGACATTTACCATCAACCATTAATGTCATTCAATCTTATAGTTTGGCGATAGATTTTTGGTCGACGGGATAACTAAGTAGTATCAAATACTGTACTGCAATTTAACTTCAATTTTACTTAATCTTCTCTATTCTACTATTTTAAGATTTTTAACTTCTAAGCGTTGCACATTTTCAATTTTTATACCGTCGTATTTGGGAGAAAAAGTACATATAAGTGCAATTTGTTTGAAAACTGCATCTCAATTTCTTTTTGAAAAAATTTTTTTGTAGTTTTTAGCGCATTTGTTTAATTTTGGCAACTCAAGTACTCCATTTCTGTAGAAAGTGGGGGGGGGATAGTTAGAAAATAGTAATTATACCTTTTTGTTGCCTTTTTCCCTTAACAACTTAAAAAATGTAATTAAAATACGTGCTATTTTGAAAAAATATAAATGAATGATTTCTTTTTCAAAATTTATTTTTAAGTATCTATATTAATATTACAAACAAATGGGGGCATATGAATCATGAGATATCCAATTTTCTTTTATTTTATTTATTTATTTATTTATTTATTTTTTTTTTTTGTAGAGTTTCTTAAATGACGACATCTTTTTTTTTTTTTTTTTTTTTTTTTTTTTTTTTTTTTTGATTCGTGTATTATTTAACGATAGTGATGTCCTGTGCGTACTTTACTGTAGAAGTTGTTTAAGACTTTATCGTAAATGAAGAATTCTTCAGTGGATGCGGATGACGTCATTCTGTACAAAATAAAAGCGTGTGTTTTAAGTCTTAAAACTGAAATATGTTTTGTACTATCCATATTTATATATTTTATTTTCATACAGGGTGACACTAATTTCAGAAAAAAAATCAGGCATCCCGTTTCTAGTTTTTTCAATCTTTGTGCAGTTTCTCCTCAAAAAGTCAGATTTGTTGCAAAAAGATATAAATAGCTATGAAAACAATCTGATGAACGTTTATGCTTAATTTTACAAGTAAATATGGCACAGATGTCACATACGCACCGAGGTACGTAATTGGCGCCAAAGTGGCGTTACTTTGCCCGACATGGTAACCAGTGACGGCTCTTGACTGTCATATTTTGGGGCACTAAATGCATAGCGGACATTATTATTCTTTTCTTACCATTATTTTTTGAAAGAAAAATATTACCTTGTTTAATGGTCGAATATTCTGCTAACAAATATGGCAAAGATTTCTTTTAAAGCAAGAAGAGGAGAATAAATTTGGCAGCTATGGATTTAGTGCCCCCCAAAATGCCACTCACGAGCCACCAGTGATGTAACCATATATAACTTCATTATAAAATGTTTTGTTCTATAATTATATCAGTTATTGATTGTTATTTCCTTTTGAAAATAATAGAAAATGTTTTGTTTATCACTTTATTTTGTTTTCATTTTGAAATAAAAAAATAACGTACTATTATAGCATGCTGTATGTAACTGGTATTCGAAAACGACGTTTTCGCCAAATTGGCATAAAAAAATCACGCCAAACCCGGTGCATTTATGGCATCTGCGCCATAAATATAAACATTTATTTATATATATATAATATCATTGCTTTTTATATACAAATTACTTTTTTTGTATATAAAATTAGGTAAGTGACTTATTAACACAAAATAAATTGCGTAAATCTTTAAAAAATTGCTTGAGTATATGAAACAATGAATAAGTTGCACGAAAACACGCATAAAAAGCTTACTTGTCTCGCCAAACCCATTTTCTCTACCTCACCAATCTCCTTATACAGGAAAAGTACCAATTTCATTTTCAAATACTAAAAAGAAATCAATATAAATGGAAATTGTTTTTTTGTAAATCATGCTTTCATTAAAATTCACAAAAATGTTGAAAAAATATATATTTTTTAAATGCACTAAATATTAGAAAAGTCTTGAAAAAAACCTTAAATGAACGGAGTTTAAATTTAAATCGTTGGGTTCAATTATGGAAGATAAAAGGATTTAAATGGGAATTTTTCCAAGTTAGCCAGCTGTCTCTAAGTTGGCTTCATACATAGAAACATTTTTGTCGCCAAATTTGGCGATATTTCGCCACGTTTGCCAAAGTATGGCGATATCGTGGTATCCCTGTCATTAGTATTTTTCAACAAATACTCATTTTTGAAGCTAATACTGATTTATCTATAGAAAATAAAACGTAACCATTAAGTAATTCACCCCTCCCCCACCGTTGCCTCCTTAGGGATCGAATTTTTAAAAATCAATGTCTAATTCTTATATTACCCTCAGGAATACATATATATGCCAAATTTCAAAACTCTGTGTCAACAGGAAGTGGGTGAAAAATGAATCACAAGATTTGAGTGCCACAGACAAATATAATTGAAAGTTAAAAGAAAGCATATATATATATATATATATATATATATATATATAAAGAAGAAATGATGCTATAAAACAAAATATTTTATTACAAATCATATAATTGTTTCTAATTTTCACACGCGAAATATAAAATATGCTTTTGGCGGTTAAAAAATGCTATTGAGATTATCGCAAAATCTCAAATCAAAGTTTTTACGCCTTCTTTTCTTTTAAATGGAAAAACAAACAGATTTATTTTTCTGTTTGATTAAATTTAAATGTTTTATGGCACTTCAATATTACTGCGTGCGTATTTTTTTTTATTTGCTCCATGTGTTCGAACCAATTGTCTACGAAAACATCAACCGGTGAAAGTGACGCACACGAAATTTCTGTGACGTATGCATATAAATTGTGCTTTTTTATCAGTTTTTTAATATAATTTTTAAACGGTTTGGAACTTATTTTTCATAGTAGGTGCATTCAGTAGGCGACTGTCATAGGTACCTTCTGGTGCAATCAGAAACGAAATCTGACAAATATTTTTTTGAGTTATGCTTGACGAAAGGTTTTTATTAGGCTTTTTATTTAGTAGGACATGGCGTTAATATCCATCGTAGCTGTATGTATCACCGAGTATTAGCCTTCGCTTCGCTTAGACAATTATAGTAATAATAACGACGGTTGTAAAGAAAAATAATTTGCAAATATACATTATCAAAATTACTTAAATTGAAAAAAGGACAAACAAATAATGTTTGACTTATTTTCTTTTATAAATAGAGTAAAAATTAATTAGAATATTAGAAAAAACAATAGGTAATATTGTGTCAGTGAAGCATAAATATACAAAACATTTGTAGTTTTCGTGAAACGGAAATTAAGGATCCGTAATAAGTGTCAAAATATACACTGTTCTAAATATAGAAGCATTAGTCACTCAGGCTAAGTTCTTAATTACTGCCCCATTATTCATTTAAGAGGAAAGTATTAATAAATAACAGTTCTTGTTCCTTAAGCAATTAGAGCACATTTGTAACTTAGTATCATCAATTAGTGCCTTTCTAAATGATTGTCGGAGGACAGCTCTGGCTTCCCTGCAAAAATTACACTTATTGTTAACCCGATAGCGTCCAAAATATTTGACACATCGACACAAAAAATGAGCTGGACGTTGGCATGGCCAAACTCTCGGCGCGTATTGAAAATCATAAATTTTCGTCAACCCTAACAGCCTGAAATGTCGGCTCAAAATTTTCACACAGAGGTAACATTGAGAGTTTAATTCTATATATTTCAAAGATAAGGCTTTCTTTTTTTAGTCATGCACCTCGAGGGGTTTTTTTTTCACCAATTTTAATAATTCTCTTTTTTTTATGAAAGCTGTTTCTTAGTAGATTTGCCAGCACTAGCTATTTTTTTTAAATATTACCATTTTTATATTTAAATTTAAAATGTAAAAAAAATTCTATGAATTTGTGTCATAATGGTAGCAATTGGATTACTTCCATTGTTGTAAAGAAAGGAAAAATAATAAGGTTTGCTTATCTTTATTGATGCCATTTTCTCATAAAATTCAAAATAAACTTCCTGAAAAAAATTAAACAGAAAATAACGTCATGCTTTAATAAAATACTCAAGTTTTGCGCAAAAAGCTGTTATAATTCAATTCTTTTTCATGCATTGAGTTTGAGACGCTTGGTAAAATGCTTCAATGAGGCAAAATGACATCATTTAAATGAAAACGATCATTTTCTCTCGTAAAAGTAAATATTTTACTACGAACGTCTCTAAAAGATATACATTTCTGAAATTTTACTGGCCGATACAGAGATTAGAATCACAAGTCAAGAGTGCGAATGTTCACATGCAAAGTCGCAGTTGACAAAATTGATTTCAAGTTTAGAAAACTATGTATTAATCACATATTGCGCATTGTAATATTTTTGAAATGCTGAATGTAAATATAAGAGATGCGTATGCAAATTATGAGACGGTGAAAATAACATAAAGTTTAGATTTTACGCGAAAAATAATTCCATTATTAACTTAAGGTGAAATCATTTTTTTTTAAATGGTACGGCTTAGTTATCCCGTCGACTAATTTCGCCAAATTATATAAATCGCCAAACCACTCGCCAAATTATACACATTGACATAATTTTCATTTTAAATAACGAAAGAAAAAATAAATTAGTAAAACATTAATAAAAATACAAATAAAACGTCGAATTAATGGTTTTATTGGCCATTATTGTCATTTAATCTTACAATTAATCAATGAATGACAACCATTATTGGCATTTAATCTTACAATTTGGCGACAGTAATTTCGCCGACGGGATAACTAAGAAGTACCTTTTAAATTTTCAAAAGGCAATTTTAAACGGCACAGATGTCATATTGGCGCGATTTTTTTCTGACGCCAATGTCATATACGCAACGGGTACTTAACTGGCGCCAAAGTGTCGTTATTTTGCTTGATATGGTAACCCAGATGTTATTGTTTGTGCTGTTGAAGATTTCCCCGAATTGGCGTGGGAAAAAAAATCGCGCCAATATGATGACATCTGTGTCGTTTAAACATAACAGCCTCAATGGGTAATTTCATCAAAATTACATATCTTGATTAGCTATAATAAATAATGCAGTTTAATTTTTTAATATTTTGAACAGTCGAAATGTATGGAATTAGTATTTTGATAACTTTAAGTTAAAAATAATATTTGTTTTAAGAGACTAAGTAGTAACTTATGTATGAGTTCGTTTTTAAACAATTTCTTTCGTCGAAATTCGACGAGATTCATCCCGTTATTAATTAGAACATTAGCTTCATTGCTGTAAATTATGCATTTTAACCTCATACGGATCATTATGGAGTCGAATGTTGAAGTCGATGTTCATACATTGGTGACCTGAGATATAGATTACCCCCCCCCCCCTCTTTCAGAAGTTTTACGTTCTACGTATGTAACAACCGCTATTTATTTTTTTTTTTTTTGGAACTTTTCATTCTTTGCAAGCTTCCAAATCGATGCAATTCATTTTGAATTTTAAATGAAGAGAAACGAAAAGAAAATCGAATACGGAAAATACGATTTTGGGCATTAGTCGAATGGCTACGAGTGATACTCAAAGAAATCGAGAAAAATATAATGTCCTATATGCATTACTTATACGTATGTATTCTTATGTATGCATGTTTGTATTCAGAGGAATGTATGTTTCTATTGGGAAAATTTCGTTATAGGGTTTGTAGGCAAATTCATAATTTACTGAGCATTGTTTGATGCACAAATTTAACAATTTGGTAGCTGTCCCAATTACTGACGATTACTCAATTTTTTTTTTAATTCATCGTAAGTGAATATATTTCAACTGAAATGCAAGTGAACATTCTGAAGTAAATGAGAAAAGGATTTTTTTTTGTCAAAATGTACACTAGAAAACAGAAATATGTAGATTACAAAATAAAAAAATCCTGCATGGTTGGAAAAGGTAGCTTCCCTATTTCTTGGTTTTAAGATTTTAGGTAATTTTACTGGAGAATACGAAGTTAAAATGCGAAGAACCCGGTTAGAGAAGAATCATAAGTACTGAATTTCAATGGAAATTTCGCCAAATTAGTCAGATACAGTCAAATTGTCTTAATTTGTGACGACATGTTTTTGGTCGCCAAATTTGGCTATATTTCGTCCAAATGTCGCGAAGCTTAGTGATAAATGCGACGTTAATGTATATGACTATGATCGCTTATGCTTATGATCGGAAAAATGGATACAACAATGAAAGATAATTCGTGAGAAGTCATGTTCACTAAAAGTCATAAATTAATCCGTGATTTTTTTTTAATCTGCTGCCTAGATTTAGTGTACATTTTAAGAAATATACATATTTTCTATGTGCAACGGGTACTTCTTAGTTATCCCGTCTACCAATTTAGCCAAATTTTATAAATCGCCAATTTATACACATTGACATAATTTTTTTATTTTAAATAATGAAATAAAAAAATAAATTAGTAAAACATTAATAAAAATACAAATAAAACGTCGAATTAATGGTTTTATTGGCCATTATTGGCATTTAATCTTACAATTAATTAATTAATAGCAAACATTATTGGCCATAAAACTTACAATTTGGCAACAGTAATTTGGTCGACGGGGTAACTAAGAAGTACCGTGCAACGTTATACACAGAAGTTTCGAAAATGACTGTTAAAAGAAAGTGATTCAAATGTATAGAGTTATTCAGCTTAATTCTATGTGAAAAAGTCGCATAAAAATAACCCAGATGCTTCCTAATATTTTCAGAATAACGATATAACAACAACTCAGATGAATAAAGGTATCAGGTTTGATAGAGGAGTATAGCAGACTATCTATGAGTGTGTGTTACATACGTGTTACAAAACTTTACATGTTGCCATATTAAATAAGTGTGGGCTGTGCCAGACGAGCAACTCTTTGAAGGAGCTTTGAAGTTTCTTGCCGCTAACTCGATGGATCAAGTTCTCAAAGATCGGAGCTAAATTAAAAAAATCGAAATCTCACAAATACATCCGGGGTAATTCTTTATCTTTACCGTAGATTCTCTTATCCAATGATTTCTCTTTACTTTTAACATTTCTGAATTATTATAAAGAACAACAAATTATGCTGCCTTCAGTTATGCACTGAACAGCTTTTGTCTTTGCAAACAAAGGTTACAAATTTCCCTAAATCAACTTTTATTATTGGAAAAAGGAAGACCTGCAAAATTTACAAAAGTCCTTCCGGCCAGTGCCGGGAGGAAGAGGTAGCTTTCAAATTCCTTATTTTAAAAAAATCAACTTTTATTATTCAAACACACGAAGCTCAGTTATTGGAAACCGAATATAGGAGATTCAATACTAATTTTTATCAACAGTAAATCATTATGAATGAGAATTTCTCGAAATTAGTCAGCTTTATCGAAGCTGCTTTTATTTAAAGTAACTTATATTTGGCTGAGATGTTGATGTATACTATCCACATGCCTTCTTATATGGAAATAGGTGAATACGTGTGTTATCGCGTGACAAATACAAGATCGTTTCAAAATGTTAGCCATACTAGAAATTCAAAGTACTATAATTCAACCATTTTTTAAGATATAAACAAAAGAACAAATTTTCAGAAACAAAATCTGCTCCGGAATCTTTGTATCAAGGACAAACACATAAAAAAATCTTTTTCATTTTCCAATTTTTTAATACCTCATTTTAAATTTTAAATTTAATTTTTTTTAATGGCAACCCTTTTGAAACAAGATAGCGAATGAAGCTGGCCAACGAAGTCGGTCAAAACATTGGTATGTACTATGTACAGACCAAGTAACAACCAAATCGGTTCATAAAAACGCTTGTTATCGCGTGACAAAAATCAGGTCGTTTTAAAGTGTCAGCCACAATAGAAATTCAAAATGCTATAACTCAGCCATTTTTTTAGATATAGACAAAACAAAAACTGTTCCGGAATCATTGTATTAAGGTCAAACACATACAAAAAATATCTTTTTCATTTTCCAATTTTTTGGTATTTCATTTTAAATTTAAATTTTTTTAAATTTTTTAAAATGGCCGCCATTTTGAAACAAGATGGCGGATGAAGCTGGCCAACGACCTCGGTCGAGACATTGGTATGCACTATGCACAAACGAAGTTACATCCAAATCGGTTCATAAATACGCCTTTTATCGCGTGACAAAATTCAGGACGTTTCAAAATGTCAGCCACGCTAGAAATTCAAAATGCTATAACTCAGCCATTTTTTAAGATATAGACGAAACAGAAACTGCTCCGGAATCTTTGTATAAAGGTCAAATACATAAGAAAAAAATATTTTTCCATTTTCAATTCTTTGGTACCAAATTTAAAATTTAAAATTTTTAAATTTTTTTTAAATGGCCGCCATTTTAAAACAAAATAGCGGATGAAGCTGGCCAACGAACTCGGTCGAGACATTGGTATGTACTATGTAAATACCGAATTACATCCAAATCGGTTCATAAATTCGAGAGTTACAGTATGACAAAGGTCCGATATATATATATATATATATATATGGATATATATATATACATATATATATATATATATATCAACTTTTGAACGGAGGGTGGTTTCGGGGTCTGGGGGTCATGATCCATGAAAATATACCAAAATTTTTTGAAATCGCTTTCCTCCGAACGGCTGCAATAGGTAGCTTTTTTGTAATGAAAGCTACCTAAAATTCAAAGAAATTAGTAAAACAATCATAGAGCAGTTAGGATCAGAAGCTATCATTCTTTTGGCTCTAACAGGTACTGCTGCATTTAATGTCAAAGACAAGGCAACTCACTCAGTGCTTAAAGAACCAACGTGTTTTAAATAGTTCGCTAATTTAAAAAGTCAGCAATACATCTACAGCTCAGAATGGATACAGTGTTATTTCTCATTATTGACGAATGTTCAATGATAGGATGTCGTCTTATGGCTGACCTTGAACAAAGATATCCCGAAGGTAAAATAGATAGCATTTAGTCTTTTAGAGGCTTATTTGTTTAAATCCTTGGACGTATTAGGTAGTTAAAGCATAAAAGACATCCCTCTATATAAGAGACACTCTTTTAAAGTCATTCTCATTCTTCGCGGACAAAAAATGCTTAGTTCTTTTAAAAAAATTTTCACATTAACAAACTCATTGAGACAAAACGACGATCAGCAGACACAGTTCCGAAAGACTCTGAACTCACTTTGCGTGAGTCAAGTTTTTGACTACCTCTCACCCCTTATGCAACGAAGCAAAGATATATTGCTTTCGGCTAACTTGAATGATTTGATGGTGCCATATGTCTTTTTCTCAAAACCAAGCAAGCTAAAGAGTAATCAAGAAGTACTTCTTAAATCAAAGCGGGGACCAATAAACAAGAATTTTAGCAGAACACAATGATTAAATAGCAAGATGGAGTGAAGGTGATCACGCGACTGGACTTCAGTCTAGACTTTCCTCAGAAGCTGGATGCAGGGTTATGCATTATGCTACATACCAATATCTGAACGGAGTGAAAATTGACAAACGTAAGTACGATAAAAGATATTGCCTATGGCCCACTTTTTCAACCTCGAGGTTTGCACAGGCCATAATAGTTCATTCCGTTGAGTATCATGAGCCATTTCTAACTGTAATTTTTTTATCAAACCTATTTGTAAATATTGGAAAGAAGAAAAAGCCTCATTCACACGAAGTTAGTTACCTTTAACTGTTGCATACGTTGCCACCATACATAGATCCTCGTGTTTAACATTGTCAAAAACAGCTGTGGATATCCATCTAAAGGTGTTGTCACATAAAAGAACTTCTGTCATTTTTACTGTAGTTTGTCATTTAGAGAAAGTTCTAATGGAAGCAATTTTCGCTAAGGACAGGCTTTACCCAAATTAGAAGTATGGGAGCACTTGCTGACAGATTAGAATTTGTGCATTACCCTAGGCAACTGACGACTGAGTTAAACACTTTAAAATGAGGTATCGACGATTGTTATTTCAAACTTACTTTTATACTATTAAACAGCAATCTAGAAAATAAAACATTTTTTAAAGTAATATCTTTTAAGTTTACGCGCCTCCAGGCTCCGACATTTCGGCCTGACGGATACTAGTATAATTTTCACTGAATGTTACTAATTTAAAAACTGCATTAAAACCGCATTAAAAAAACTGCATTTTTATTACCTTCTGGGCAATATCCCATACTTCATTGGACGGATGATAGACTATAGTCTACTATAGTGTATTACTTTTTAAACAGAAAAAACTTCACAGAAAATTTCAAAAGATTGGTTATTTTGATTTGAGAATAAGATCATCATTTTGTAAGAACGATAAAGAGTCTTTAATACTCGGCAATATATCTGTGAAAATTCCACACGTACTTAAAGGAAAGACAAATAAGAATTCTTTCAAATTCGCATCCTGGTTTAAAAGTTAAAGGATACTTAAATTTCTAAAACCGGTAGTTTATAAAATAGTGTGTAATGTGTGGCAAACTAAGTTTAAGATTCTAAATCACTTAATTTATATTTTATAATCCTCTCCAAAATTTATAACAGTATCTCATTAACTTTAGGTGTTGTAAAATCGAAAGCACTTATTATGAGTTCAATTTATACTTAAAAATTAATTTCCATTTAGAGAGATTTCAAAAATTTCACTATCTACTCAGGATTTATTCTTGAGGAAAACAGACAACGATAAATTGCAATTACTTATTACTATGCTTAACATATTTGATTTCGTTAAATTTTATGAAGTAATTAGAATAAATAAATGTAAGATGTTTAATTATTTCTGAGTAGTATATGTTATTGAAGTTGAAAGATAAAATATAACTGAAGAAATTTCATGATTATTTTCCCAAGCAGCTATAAAAGCTACCAGAAACAAGAAGAAAAGAGTAGAAGAAGAGATATTGCTTAATAAATATAAAAGTGTATGAATTGATTTTAGCGATTGACTTTTTAAATACTATAAAGATATAATTTTTTTTTTTTTTTTTTTTAATGAAATCCTGGGGTATTCACACCCTGCGAGATAAGCTCGTCAAACCTCATCCAGACCCCGCATCCACTAAAAAATCTATAATTTTCTCCCTTTTAAAGGGGTCCGGAGCTCAAAATTCTATTTTTTTATTTTTTATTTGTAGAGATTTTGTTGTGATTTTTTTTTCTGAAATACGTTTTAGTATAATAAGAATATTGCGTATCAAAAAATCTGAAAATTTTAAATATTTTTTTTACTTAAATTTTTTAAATTTTAAGCATATTTAATTTTTTATATAACACTGGAAGTAACTTACTCGATTTACAAAATTTTTACACTTTCATGTATAGAAATGTATCATTTTAATTTGTCCTCAGGATTTCTTAAAATATTGATAATGAATTTTATAAAAATTTTACGTAAAAACGAAGATTTTTTATGAGAGAGTTTTGCATAATTAGTATATTTTCACAATTACCACTCAAAATTAAAAATCCTGAAGACTATTTGTTCGAAATATAGCCTAAAAGCTTTGTTGAAAATTGCAACATATATCTTGCAAGGAACTTAAGATATATTCTTTTAAAGTTGGCAAATTGGGAAAAATTTCATTCAGAGATAAATGAAGTTAAAAGTTTCCGTCAGAGGGCAGATGATGCATCGCTTCTCAATGAAAAAGGTGTTATATCTATGGGTCTAATGACGATAAAAGCATGCGCTTTGCGGTATTTAACCCTAAAAACTTAATATTTTTTATGAGGCAGTAAAAAAAATGCATTTTTTGAGAACTTTTAGCCCCGGACTCCCTTGAAGAGATTACCCGAACAAAATGATACAAGGAATAACGATTTTTTGGTTCCCATATGGCAGCACTCTCCTATGTCGCGACAGCTGATTGCTATTTAACGAATTGATTAAGTAAGAAAAATTACGCATTTGAAATTCTGATTGTATGGAACAGTTAAGTAAAACATGTCGCTGCCACCCGAACTTTTATAGTGACTGTAAAAGAATAATTCTTTTAGACGCTGCAAGAAAAACTTTTTTAAGTATGACGTTTTAAATATAACGTTATTTTAAACGTTAAATGATTTTGCCGGTAATACTTCGATGATTTAAAATATTATTTTCTACTGAATATGCACGAGTAAAATATTTTTCAATGGAAAACTATTTGTAAATATTATCTTTTGCGATTTTTGCATCCGGCAACTGCAGCTAAAAACGGCTATTTCAAACTATGAATTTAATCTCTATGCAAATAATGAAAGTTCGATTAAAAAGTTGAAAAAGACTTAAAAACTTACATAAATTTAAAAAAAATGATTGGACTATTAAAAACTAAATTTTCTATTTTGAAATAGAGATGTATTTATTTATTTATCGATATCATTTTTTTTTTAGATTTATGCCAGAAATGTGTACATTGATTTGTTTGTTAAACTATTTTTTATTTGGTTATGGATCAAGAATGCTTCTGAAGTTCTAGAAAATGAATTTTTTCTAGCAAAATAAAATGAAGCAACTTTTGATGTTGATTTTGACGATATAACAAACGATTTTGTCAAATTAAAAAGTGCAAAGCAACTTAGTTAATAAATTGGGTATTTCATAAGAGATAGCTGTATCCCAATATTCTAAAAAAATAACTAAAGCTGTCACCACAGTAAATGAAATTTCTGCGACCGGAAGTCTTTCTAGGCTACTATTAGAGAAACTGTTTCATATGAATATCTCAAAATTGGTAGTTTTATAAAGCAATTTTCGGTAAATACGTTGAAAAAGAAAGTCTTTAAATGAATGAATTATATTAAGATCTATTTAAGCCGTTCGGGGTGGAGGTACTATTAAAAAAACATGTCTTTCCATTGAGTATTATTCTGACTTAATAATTACTTTTGTTACTATCTACATGACGTAATGATAGCGTATTTCTATGGGTTTATTATTATTATTATTATGACTTCATTTATGTTTTAGCATTTAGTAATCTATCTATCTATCTATATTATAAAAGATAAACATATATGTGCGTAACGCTGATGCCGTTTTGCGAATGGCAACACTTTAAAATTTGAAATGAAATTTTGGTTTTGCAATTTTTGCTACTGCAAATTTTTAAACTTCTAATTGTCGCACATTTGAAATTTGTACGCCGTCTTATAGTGAAAAAAAATTACTTTTAAATGAAATTTGTTTGAAAGCTGTATCACAATTTAATTTTAAGATACTATTTTTTTTTTTTTTTTTTTTTTGTCAATTTGTAAAATGGCATCAACGTTACTCACAGATATATTTACTTTTATAATATAGATAGATAGATTACTAAATGCTGAAACATAAATGAAGTCATAATAAAAACTGCATATACATACGCTATCATTACGACATGTAGATAGTAACAAAAATAATTATTAAGACAGAAGAATACTCAATGTAAATACATGGTTGTTTAAAAGTACGCCAAATTCGAACGGTTTAAATAAATCTTAATATAATTCTTCCATTTAAAGACTTTATTCTTCAACGTATTTACCGAAAATAGCTTTATAAAACTACAATTTTGACTTTTTCATATGAAACAGATTCACAAATAGTAGCCTAGAAAGACTTGGGGTCACAGAAATTTCACTTACTGTGGCGACAGCATTAGTTATTTTTTTAGAAAATTGAAATACAGCTATCTCTATTGAAATACCCAATTTATTAACTAAGTTGCTTTGCGGTTTTTTATTTGACAAATCTTTGTTATATCGTCAAAATCAACATTAAAATTTGCTTCATTTCATTTTGCTAGAAAAAATTAATTTTCTAGAACTTCAGAAGCATTCTTGATCCATAAACAAATAATAATAATAAAAAAAAAAATCAATGTACACATTCCTTGCATAAATTTAAGAGAAAATTAATGATATCGAGAAATAAATAAATATGTCTCTATTTCAAAATAGAAAATTTCATTAGTAATAAAAAAATATTACATATGTATTTATATACACAGTGGTATAATAGTGTAAATTAGGGGTGCGTAACCTTTTTGAGAGATGGGTCACTTTGGGCCATATTTGGGTTGTCGAGGGCCACATCAGTAACACAGACAGGATTCTATATCGGGAGGTCGGGGGAGGGGGGTAATAACTCTTTATTTTTGAAGAAAAATGAATATTTCTGTATAAAAATAAACAAATAGAAATAAGTAATTGTATTCAAGGCTTCTTCATATCTGTATTCATATCCATCTGTAACCATATCTGTAACCATACTACACTTTATGAAGACTAACTGTCCTTCTTGATAAATGAAAAATTTTGACAAAATTCACAATTTTTTTTCCACGAGCGATTGAGAATTTCGCGATATTTTTCTAATCAATTGACAAAAGTTTCCATCAGTTGTCGAAATTCGTGATTTTTTGTTACCGCCACAGAGTGACAAAATTCGCGATTTTTTTCTCTCGGTAAATTGACGAAACTTGCAATTTTTCCGCAGACGATCACCAAAATTTGATATTTTTCCGCTCCTGATTGGCAAATTTCGCGATTTTTTCGCCCCGATCAACGAAATTCCTGATTCTTATCTGACTGACGAAATTTGTAACTTTTCCCCCCAGAAAATTGACGAAATTAACGATTTTTTTTCTTGCGATAAACTGACGAAACTCGCGATTTTTTCTCGGCCGATCAACGAAATTGGCAATTTTTTTCACACATGATAGAGAAAATTCGCGATTTTTCCGATCCCGATCAACGAAATTCGTGATTCTTAACTGACTGACGAAATTTGTAATTTTTTCCCCGTGGAAAATTGCCGAAATTTGCGATTTTTTCTTGTGATAAAATGACGAAACTTGCTATTTTTCCGAATCCGATCAACGAAATTTGGAATTTTTGAGCACCTCATCCAAATTCGCGATTTTTCCACACTTGATCAAGGAAATTCGCGATTTTTTTCGCACCCGGTTAATGAAATTCGCAATTCTTATCTGACTCTGACAAAATTTGTAATTTTTCCCGCGGCCATTTCACGACACTTGCGATAAACTGGCGAAACTCGCGATTTTTCTGGATCCGATAAACGGAATTTGCAATGCTTTCCAGCGAGAAATTGACGAAATTACCGATTTTTTCCAGCAATATATAGACAAAAATTGCGATTTTTCCCCGTTATAAATTTTCGAAATTCGCGGGCCACAAGTCAACACATCGCGGGCCGCTTTCGGCCGCGGGCCACAAGTTGTGCATCCCTAGTGTAAATGAATAATTACATATTCAATACTGTTATTATATAAAAAGCAAAAAAAAAAAAATATCAAAAAGAAAATTCACTTTTTAAAGTTTAATTAGGCATTATTTCTCTTTGAAGAACTATTTATTTTTTTTGTCGTAATTGATGTTTAGACCAATGTTCTTTTCAGATTCCATTATAAAATAGATTAAAAAAAATATATAGCAATGGAATTTTCAAACCGCAAAATCAGCAAACCATTTATAACCAGATAAAATTAAGTACGCAATTAGGTAAAATTAAATAGGAAAATTAAGTTAAAATAATTAAAGCTTACCACAACTAAGTACAAATTAAAACAAATTAAGTACAAAAAAGAAGACAAGAATTTACAGGGTGCATCCGATATTTGCGAACACACGTTATAGGTGAAATATCACACTGTATATCATAGTTACAAAAATTTATCTGCTACATGTAAACATGTCAGAACCTAGGCTAACTGATGAAATGAAGAGGCATGCTGTCATTAGTTCATTGGCTGAAGAACACTTCGATTTACAGATTGCCACATTCTTGAAACTCGCCCGGTCATTCGTCTTTAATGTATCTAGAGAAATGAAATCTACCAGTTTTCATGTGGCCAACGTTTCATGCAGTAAACGACATTGTCAGCAATATGAAGTCATCAAGACACCGGAAATCGTCGGTCAATTCGATGAAAATCATACGAGGACGATGAGGGCTCTCACTAGGGAGCTGCAAGCTGATGAGACCACTATCTGATGTGTGAATCATGAAAACCTTCTTCAGGGGTCTTCGGTAATAAGGAGAGTACAGTTCTTGCCCGAGAGAGCCAGGAATTACCGCCTGACCAGAAACAAGCCCCTCCTTAATGAGCTGAAACATCAAGAGCAAGCAGAAATGCTCTTGTTTCTTTTCAACAAGAAAAACTTGCCCACGTCAAGAAAGTGAACCGCAAAAAGATTGGTGATGGCGTAAAATCTTCGAAGAGGTTTTGACAGACATGTACAGAAAATTACCAACCTCACTGATGGTTCTGGCGCGGGGGGTGGGGGGGGTCTGTGAAGTGAAGACGGTCTGATGCATCCACATTCTTCAAGGTACCAATATCAAAACTGTTGCTTATACAAAATTACTTCTGTAAAACGGGAGAGACCGTACAGTTTCTAACAAGACTCTGCATTATCCCATACAGTCGATACAAACTAAAATGGTTGACCAAAGCATTCTGTGTATGTTGAGGCAAATGTTAAAAACCCTCACCTGATCATTATTTACAGTCAGTTTTGATGGCCTGTAAAAGCAATTATTGCATCTGGCAGTGGTTTCAATGAATGATGTCATCCATCGTGTACATGGTCACCTATACACAACGTTAAAATTTAAAAAATGCTCTATCTCTAGTGTATATTCCTAGTTGAAAGCAGTCGTTGATTTGTTCTCAAATACTGGACGTACCCTGCATAATATTTACGGGAACACATAAAAGAATTAAGCTTTAAAATAGTATATAGAACCCTTCATGGGAATTCCTTTAACTTACAATTATATGAAAAAAAGATTATGTTCCGATTTTCATATTTGAATACTTTTGAAACAATGAAAAACGTAATAAAAGTTCATTATTATGTTAAATAACAAAATAAAGTTTCAATATTAATACTTTTATACTAATTAAGTAAATCAACTCTTTAAATAGTTTAAAATATTAAAATAAATGTTCTAATTTATTAAAGAGTAATAACATTCAATATTCAAATAGAAAGATTTATCTTTGATGTTCGAAATAAAAATTGGTTTTTTAAAAGCACAAAAGAAAGATTAACTTTCCACTATAAAAAGTCTTCCTTGTGGTTTTAGAATATTAAAAGTGTTATGCCTGAATGTTTCAGAGTAAAATTAATTTTGATCTTTTGAATTATACTTAAGGAAAATTGATAAACCAACGCGATTGTTAATTTCAATATATCACATGTTACTTATTAAATTTTAGAAATGTAAATGAAGTTTTTAAAATGCATACTCACCTTCTGAACTTTAATTTTATCTTGAATTGTATAAATCTATGTTACACAAAATAATCTATATTGGACCGCTGAATTTGAAATAACTATTTATCTATGTACATATAAATTTCTGTCATGCTCCCAGTGGATTAATTTGGCCCAGGTTAACCACGTATCGAATGAGAAAATTTTATTGATGAATCTTTATTTATTTAATTTCAGGTTTCTACGCGAAATTTATTTAATTTCATTCTTTAAAAAAATTATGGGTCAAAACGTATTAAACCTAGGTCAAATTAATCAGCATATTATGGAAGATTATTTGGAAGTTGGCATCTATGTACGTACATATATATGAAACTGTATTTATGCTATGTTGACAAAGTTCAACATATATAATTACATTATAAATGCAAAGGGTTTCGAAAACAAAGGGACAAATATTTAATGTCTTGAAACAGTATCATTAGATAGTAGTAATATTAGATAGTATAGTGTGTTTACACATTCTGTCGGTTCCTATTTATTTAACTGACATGAAGCAAAATTTAGGTGCAACCATTTTGCATTAATAGCCGCATTAATAACCGGAATACATAAATTCTGATTTTGTTTGCTAATTTTTGCAAAAATTCTTAGATACTTAATAATAATAACTTATTAATAATTTGAAAGCGTCATCTGGACAATAACTGAAATTTCGGATGTTGGTTTACTTTTATGGAAGCAAGATAAAACTTCCTAAAGGGACAAATTCTTTTTATAAACTTTTTATTTAATAACTCGGGTATATATAAATTAAAGGCTTTTATACTGATTTTTAAATACATTACCTTATTTTTAGAAAACATTAAATTAAATTTGTATATTCATCTATTCTGAAAAATACACTAAAACGTAGTTTTAACGGCACACTATTAATGTTTTCTTCGAATTTACACTTTTTATTACCAGTCATCAAGCATGTAAATAAATCCCGATTTTCACAGGAGCAAACTTACGCCATTGATTTATTATAGATATTTTTGCCTCATAGAAAGTAGATATTCTTTTAATCTTAAATAAGTCCAAATTTGCCTTTTAAGAAATCGATGTAATTTTGATACTACAGCATATAAGGGGGGATCTACAGTTATTTTTGACAAATTACTCTTTTCTGTTACCTCACTTGAAAAGTGTAAAATCTGAGTTCTATTCTATACATTAATATTTGCACACGAGGATTGAAAGAGATGACAGTATCTGTCGTTTATACAGACAGATCTTTGAAATAAAATGCCTACATTTAATTATTACTGATAAAGAAATTTCTTTTTGGGCAATAGCTTCAATCGTAAGAAGGACAATTACAGTGCAGAACAAGTTTATGTGCAGTCGTGAGTTTTGTTAAAACATGCTACGAAATGGCTCCGGCCGTGGGGAGAAATCTAAAAATAGCCCAGATCACGTGGCTCAGTACATGTAAAAAGAGCGCGGAAAACCTGACTGATGCTGGAATTCTTTTTGTAAGTAAAAAACTCGAATTGTGTTTAGTCGAAAAAAAAAAGTTTTCTCGGAATTGTAAATATTTATATGAACAAGTGTGATTTAATGCAGTGAAGTGATGCTTGAATATATTTTCTCGAGATGATCAGAATATATTTATACTTGGCTGAGATGCCTATTTATATGGCATTCCCGGAATTTATTATCTTATTTTGAATGTTAAATTTAAATGTGCAATGTGTCGTCTTGGTGTGCTGTCAAAAATAAAATATAAAAAGGCTTTCAAGATTTATTAATTTTCAAGAATTAGATTCAACGAAATATGTTTTCTTTTTTCTCGAAATAATTTATTTACTACGAATGATATTGCTCGATAGATTTGAATATGAATAAGTTTTAAAACATGCTTTTTTCCAAAGATAAAAAAAAAAAATAAAAATTAAAAATAAAAATAAATAAATAAAAATTAAATTATAAACGCTTTATGTAATACCTAAAGCAAGAACTTTGGAAAGTCACAAAAAATCCGATCACATCTGGGTTAATTTAGCAACATGTGATAATCTTTGGCGACTTCGGAATAAATACAGCTACCATCTATATGATTTCTGTGCAGCATTAGGATGTCACAAGAATAATATAAAGTAATTTGTAGCTTCATTTAAAATATATTTTTGGAAAATACAAAGTATGCATTATTATCTATCATTTTAAATCATTATGTAAATTGATTTGACATAGGAATTAATAGAGGCAAATTCTTAATATCTTTAAAATTTTGAAAATCCTTATACCCAGATGTAACGTACTTCATTATTTTCTGAACGGTGCTATATAAAATGCATAAAAACCGTAAAAAAGAATAATACGCTTCTTTATTTGCTGAAAGGTGTTAAGTAGAAGCCATGAAAACAGCAGAAATATTTTATTTATAAACTGTTTACATGTTAAGCATGACATTTTCATGTAGAATTATAGATACTCCTATATGGTATAAAGCATACTAGATAAACCCTACTTTTATATCAAGGAGACGATAAATTCCAATGAAATCAGAAATGAAATCAGAATAATATTTTCCTCCTATCTATGCTATTCATCCATTAAAAGAAAAAAAATTGAAATTGTAACATGTAAAAATTTAATATTTAACGATATATCATCATTTAACTTACCAAAATTATGGGTTGATATACTCCATGATTATTAGTATGTCAATAAACTTAAAAGTAAAAATATAAGTAAAATAACGTGAATAATCTGAGAGAGAACACAAAAAAGGTTTCATATCATTGCGTAAAAGATTTTGCGACTATAGAAAAATCTCATTTGTCTTTAACAAGGATTTGGTAACGCCAAAACACGTAGAGAGTTTATATTAAATATCTTTTTTCACTGTTTTATTGTTTTTTATTTAACATCTTTTTGCATTTAATGAAATATCATTAACAACATTAAATAGAATGTATGTTTATGTACGTATTGTTTACTTTTTAGCTTACTAGTTATATGTCACTTTGTTGACATGCCGGAATTCGTGAATAATACTGTTGTATTCAAAATTAAACTAAAAGGTTAAAGTTTCAATTTTTGAAAAGATTTTATATAAGAGGAATAAATGCCTTTTAGAACTCAGAATACAATATATCTCATAACCTAATGTATATTCGCCAAATATACTTTACGGAAGTTTTTGATGTATGACCATTATTCAGCTAAAGAACACCAAATAACTTAATCTGTATAAAACAAAATATCAGTTTGATAAGTATAATTCCTTATATGCATTATTATTTCATTAGATAGTCACAGGGCAGATCTTTTATATTGCTATATATATATAGAACTAGTCTTTATGTGTATTGCATTTTAATGAATGTATGCATTTTCATAGAGATGGTAGTCATTCAGCTGGCAGTAAAACGCAAATTTATGCTCAGTCACTGTTCATTGAAATTGGCTTGATAATCGAAATTCACGAATAGCTGCTTGGTTTTAAATTTTATTAACAAGTGCCTCGGAGTCAACTATCACTGCACATAACTTTTCGACCCATGGAAATGGATTTCATTAGTACTCCGAATTCCTCACTGCGCACTGTAAATCATTATATTTATTTAAGCTAAGGAGAAATTTTGAAAGATACAAAACTAGTATAGATATATTTAATAATAAGCTATATTCATATCATTTACAAACATAATATATTCTATTTAAACATGGTAAGCATTTGTTTAAATATTGTAAAGTTTATATACAGTTGTTCTTATATGTAGTTAAATATATTTATATGTTTCATATTCAATAATACATAGTTGTTTCAAAATATAATTTCACATAGACAACTAAAAAATATTCCACCATTTGGGTTGGCTTAAATATCCGCATATAATATTCAGGTTTTTAATTCAGGCCTAATTTTGAAATATATTACATTATTTGTGAGGTACTTTTTATTAGAAGAATTACTACAAGAGAAAATTCTCCGAAACTACCAAAATTTACAATTAAAAGTAAAATTAATTTAATTTGTAACATTAAATTCTTTTATTTAACTTCACATATACACAAGTTTATTTATATTCAGACAAAAAGTTAATGGATATTAAATTATACATTAATAAGAAAAAATTTCTATCCAACTATTAGTGATTTTATAATTTTTCTATATTGACGGAATTTTACTTGTGCAGTTACTATATGAATAAGAAATATTTTAAATTACTTTTATTTACCCTTTACAAATATATTTAAATTATGTTTAGATGTTAAAAAGAGACTTATCACTAAAATCACTTAGGGTAGAGTAGTACACAGTGAGACAGCAGCCACTTTGACATATAGTTGTATCTTTTTCTTTATGCTGGCACACACACATAATCACATCATCTTATACAATGTGTGGATGTAGTTTCGGCACTTCAGTTACAACTTCGTCCAACAAAATAGTAAATAATTCTTTGTTTTATAGTGGTTAAAGTTACATAAACGTCTATTTTAGAGTTTATTGCTTTCAATATCACATATATCTACTTAACCAAAACTAGCTATATCTAATAACAGACTATATCTAATAATCGACAGAACGACAAAAACTTTTTAAAGCGATGAAACTGATATAACATATGTGGCATCCATTTTGTTACAACGTAACGAAAGTGCACAGTGCGACACACAGTTGTGGTACACAGTGAGACCAGCCTCATTGTGTACCTACTATGTGGTTCTGAAGTCAAAAAAATTATTTATTAATAAAAGAATGTTTTTTTCTATATCTCTTTTTCTCTGTGTGTGTGTTTGCGTGCGATGCCTAAGGAAATCTACTAAAAGTAAGAGAGTGAAAATTTGCACGAAGGTAGCCCAAGGTCAGTCATTGTCCACCTGAGACTCATATATGTAATATTTTGAAAATCTAGAAATATTAATTAGAAATCATAAACTGCAGAATATATTTGATAGAGTGTAAAAATGTACGATGTATGAAAGTATATACATTGTCTCACTGTGTACCACTTGTGATACACATTGAGAAATTTTCCGATACTCTGTTATGGTGTTCCGGTGCTTTTATAAATAACTTTTTTAAAACCATTTGTACATTAATGTATTACGTATTTGTGTAGCTTAAAGATGTAGCAAAATGTTTTTTAAAATAATAAAAATCGTCGCCATTCGTTAAGTAATAGTAACTTTCGTCTCACTGTGTACAACCCTCCCCTACATAGTGAATGAATGTTAATTTATTTATTTATATTTATATCAAAATTAGTTCATAGCGGTCTATAACTATATCAAGGAATTCTCGAATAAAAGAATAAAATTTCATTTGAATTATCGAGAAATATAAAAAATAGATATTAAAGATTTAATTAAAATTGACACTTCATTTCCGTTGCTGAAAATTTCTAGAAATAATTCAAAATTTATTTTTTGAATTATTATTAGATTTGAATTATCGAGAAAATAGTACCGAAAATTTTTATAATCTTTTTTATAAAAATAGTTATATAGATTTTTTTTATATAAAAGAAATATAAACAATATAATATATATGTCGTAGGAGAATTGCAAAATCCGGCTCTTTGAAAAGAGCCTAGGCTGTCTGCAAAGAGCCCGACTAATCGAGAATCATCGACGACCGAGAATCAGCTTCCTTTTTCCAATCTGATACATTTCAGGCTTTTTACAAAGAGCTTGTGCAGAGTTAGGCTAATTGAAAATTATCCATTTATTTCTTTTATCAGCTTGATTTATCAGCTTGATTTTTTTTTTGACTCATTGCAAAAGCATATGCACTTTTAGACTAATTAGAAAATGAACACCTGTTTTTTTTCCAAAAGCATAGTTTCGTTCAAGTTTATTCCAATATGTCCAAGTTAGTGAATGTTTATGCATACTTATAATTATAATAGTAGTAGCAGGAATTTAAGAAGCTTATAAATATGTGTAAGAAAACTGACATTGATAGATTTCATGACGCGACTGGGTGTTCAAGGTTAGTGAATTAAATTACGGCGTATAAGCCGCGGCTCAAATAACTTTATTTTCTACCATAAATTTTATTTAATAAAATGTAACTCATTTATAATTAATACTTATTTGATTTCATTTATTAAGTAAAGTTTCTTATTTGGAACAGGACGTCGATATTACGGTACTCCATTTTTATTTTAAGGGTATATTTTTCGTAAACGGCCGGTGCAGAACTATCAACGAAATCTGCAGAAGAGGCAGATTTTTATTTTTTTTCAGCAATACATAGAAGAGGACGGATGCAGAATTATAATAATTATAAAATTTATATAATAAAAACTAATTCATCAATATAATCTGCAGAGGATGCAGATTTTAATGTTCTGCCAACATATTAAATAGAGAAAATAGGTTGCTGAAAAAATGGAGTTGCAACTATGGAACTACTTTCCAATTAAAACTAAACAATCACAATGTTATCTCTATGTTGCAAATAAAAATTTTGGAGCCGTCATTTCGAGGCGTTTAGGTTTAGATTGAGGTTTTTTTTTTTTTTTTTTTTTTTTGTATCTTCTGACATATTTTACCACAATAGGTCCATTTCAGTATTCTGTCACTGTGTGTAACATTTTGGAAGCTACTAAGTTGACAAAAATATAGTTTTTGATGAAAAGCTCGAGCTGTGCTACTACGATTATTTCAATTTGTTAGAAATTAGTTTTTATACCTATCATATGTACAGAAATTCATTATTTTATATTATGTATGTACGTTCGTAGAATAAAGGATAACTTCTGACCTATTCTGAATCTTCTAAATCCTTTAATATCATGTTGAAACAGACTGCTTTATTAGAGGATTGTTCGTTTACGGACACGTGTATGCTTAGCTGATGACGAGCTGTTATGTTTTTAGCTCGAAACGCGTCCTGTGTTTTGTTTTAATTTTATGGTGATTTTTTACAAAGTTTTATTATTTTAATTAACATGTAGTTGTCTTTTTAATTTCCCAGGTGTTTAAAAATATATTCCTTACATCCAAAACTTTATTCAGGCTTATTTTTAATAAATATTTTTAATAAATGAAGTTTCTTTACTAAACGCAAACAAAGATTGTTTCGAACAAAAAAAATATTTTTTCAATATAATACCAGATAAATATACATAATACATATTACCACCTATTTCTAGAAATTTTCAGCAACGGAAATGAAGTGTCAATTTTAATTAAATATTTAATATCTATTTTTTATTTTTCAGCTGTAAAAAAATTGTAAAAATTATCGAAGTAGTATTTTCAAAATAAGGATTTATTTTTTACAATCTTAGGAATTTAAATGACAATTTAACAAGCTTTTAGAGTTAGTATATCTTAAAGGTATTCAGAAAAACATATTAGGTATTTTCTGATATATTCGCGAAATCACTTAAAATATATATATACAGGGTTATTCTAAATGATGGACCCATTTTCAAAAAATTATATTTATTAAAGTACAAATCCAAAATGAACACTCTTTATACCAAAGAAAAGAAAAAGATTCAAAGTTTTCTTTAAAACATTAATGTACCCACCGTTTGCTGCAGGGCAAACATCTACGAGATAGCCAAACTCGTCTCGAAAACCTTGTGCACCACAGGAGCCATTTCACTCACAACTGACAGTGAAACGAAATCCAGGCATATTGCCGCGCGACTTCTACCGGCCGCTTCTGAACCATCGCCGCTTTGAAAGCCGTGCACTCAGTAACAGCAGATACGCTTTCGCTTGTGTGGGACGAGTTTGGCTATAGTGTATATGTTTGCCGTGCAGCAAACGGTGTACACATTGAACATTTATAATGTCTTAAAAAAACTTTGAAACTTCCTCTTTTCATTGGTATAAATATTGTTCACGTTGGATTTCTATTTTAATAAATATAATTTTTTTGAAAGTGGGTCCATCATTTAGAATAACCCTGCATATATAAACGAAAATATCGAGAATATACAAAATGCTTATTTTTAGTAAATCAGTGTTTTTTAGAAGTTTGAAAGAACGAATACTGTTACGCTAAAACCATACCTACTAAAATAATCAACTCCCATACACTACTTGACGTAATAATTATTAGTGCATGTACTATAAAGTAGTTGCAAACCATATTCTGTAAAATCAAGTCTATTTTAAGTAGATTGGAAGAAGGTGTACTTCTCAAGTTCGGGAATTAAATTACCTAAATGTTACTTTAAATAAATATCAGTTAGAATTACCGCAAATTGTCTGCCTAAAAATGTACACCTTAATTTTAGAGATTTAATTTTTGGCGGAAAAGCATGTGCATGTTTATGTACATGAAACTGTACGTGTACGTGTCTGTGAAAGTATATGTCTATACATACACTATGACGCAAAAGTTTAGACAATGACGTCATTCAGCTTTAAAATGTAGAATTATGACGTCAGAATTACAAAAACCTGTAAATATATTCAAAAACTGATTTAAAATACTATGTACAAAAGACAGTCGTTTTATTTGCTATAATACTAATTTTTTTCATAAAAATTCAAATGTGCTTGTCGCAAAAGTCTAGACACTATTCTAAATTTCTTTGAATATTCGCTGGCATATGCAAATTTAGAATCGATGATGTCACAAATTTGGAGTACTTAAGTTCTGCAAACGATTGCGCTTCATAGTCGACATGCCGAGAGCTAAAGAAATTCAAGTGAATGAGGTTTCAAGGATTTGGCAGTTGAAAGGTGAAGGGAAGAGCGTTTCTGAAATTTCTGCTATTATTAATAGGTCAAAAAAATCTATTTATCGAGTTTTATCGAGTGGTTCCGAATATAAAGCAAAATGTCGGTCTGGGAGGCCACGTGTGACAAATGTACGAGAGGATCGCCTGATACAAAGACTAGCGAGTACTCAACAAATGAGCGTACGTGGAGTTCAAAGCTCATCGGGACTCTCTGTATCAAAGGATACGATTTGTAGACGAATTTTGGAAAAAGGAACAATCGTTTATAGCAAAATGCAGAAGAAACCAGCTCTGAAACCATATCATAAGTTACAAAGACTTATGTGGGCTCGAAAGCATATGTCATATGGAGAGAAATGGCAGTCAGTCATATTTAGCGATGAAAAAAAGTGGAATCTGGATGGTCTAGATGGTTGTTTATCGTATTGGCATGACTTGCGGAAGGAACCTCGACGTTTTTTTAGTCGCAGACAAGGAGGGGGCTCGGTGATGGTTTGGGCAGCCTTTTGCTATAATGGACAAGTATCTCTGACCTTCACCAGTGGTCGTCAAACTTCACAGCATTATACACAGACATTAGAAGAAAACCTACTGCCATTTGCTGAGCTTCTAGGGGGTCCTCAGTGGGAATTTCAGCAAGACAATGCTTCAATTCACATTGCAAAACATTCAAAATCTTGGTTTAATTCCCATAATATAAGAGTTCTCGACTGGCCAGCATGTAGCCCAGATCTTAACCCTATAGAAAACCTTTGGAGCATCATGTGTTGCAAAGTTTATAGCAACGCTAGACAATACTCTTCTGAAAAGGAACTTAAGACATCTATTGAGAATGCATGGTACGATATCGATCCACAAACTATGCAAGATTTAGTTTCTTTCATGCAATCTCGTGTATATGACGTAATACATAAGCATGGATGCGCAACCAGGTTTTAAAAATTGTTTATTTCGATTTTATTTAATTTGTGTCTAAACTTTTGAGACAGCAGTTTATTTTTGTTACCATTTAATTTATTGCAATATGCACAATTCCACTTTTCTTTGTTAAAAATATTGTTTATATGTACAGCACATTAATTTCAAGCAGTGATTTGAAAATTGAATAAATATTTTTCAAAGTATGTAAGAATTTCTTCATTGTCTAAACTTTTGCGTCATAGTGTATAAACAAGTACGGTGGAATTTCTACATATGGTTCCACAACGAAATGGAATTATAGAACAGCAAAGCATGTATAACTCCATTGGTGTAAATCTTAATCAATTTTAACCACATTTTTACCAGTGTCGTTTGAACATCAGAGTTACTGACGCATAAGTTTATGCTTCATAAAATAGATTACAATATTAATAATTTATGTTCAGTTACATAATTTAATTTTTATGCTTTTTTCTGCCCGATATAAGCGCGAAAGTTTTCATTCTGCAATTCTAAAATAAAGATTAAATCTCTTTCATAAACTAAAAGTTGAACTGTAGAATAGTACTTTTGAATCACACTTGTAGTATACGTTATATATATATAATAATAGAGACTTTCAACTAGAGAGATGCAGAATAATTCGTATTTATTCCAAAGTTTCAAATATTTTGTAAACATTAATCCAGTATATTTCAGATATCTAACATTTTCAAGTAAACGTGACAAGTAAAATTTTATGAGAATAATATTTATAAAGTTCCAAAAGCCCAATAAAACTTTTCGTAATTCACTGAAACTGATATTATTAATACAAGTACTAAAGTTTTGAGTTCAGCCCCAAAGTTTGGTTGAAATTCAAAATATCATTCTTAATATCAATTTTAAAAATAATACCAAAATATTAACTCAAAGATATATAAATTTATTTAAGAAAATTGCGCAATTCAAACAAAGTTTTAGTGTTATATTTAGATTGATTATACGGTATATTTGTTAAGTGGTTCTATAAGTCATATTTATTTTTTATTTGGTGAATGTTTTTTTTTTACCCGACTGAAAAGAAGGATTCCGTGTTTCACGCGTATCCGTGTACGTGGATTTCTTTATACCCTCGAAACATCCCAAAGGCTGAATGGGTTTTAATGAATGAGGTCTCTATCGATTTGTCTTAACAGTCCTATGGTTATATGCTAGGTTTTGTTTTTATAAATTCAAAATGGCGGCCGTAAAATACAAAATGGCAGTAGAGACTAAAAAAAGAATTTACGCACCCTATTGATTGGCATATCATTGGATAGGTCTTTCAAAATGAAGACGATGTTTCAATGACTATTCTACAGTCAAAAGCTCCGTTAAATACAACCTGGAAGTTGTGTATGTAGGATCTCTAGCTTTACTGCAACTCTAACCATCATAGACATCTATTGACCTAATAAAAAAGTGTTTATAGGTAGGAACTAACAATTAAACACAACTTAAAAGTCATCAATACAAGTAAATAAAAAAAAATAGGTAAGTAATATAAACAAATAATATAAAAAAAAATATTTTAAGTCAATTCCTACTTAGGTCAATAAGATAATTTTTTTCTCCCATTCTTCTTTCCTGTTGAGTGGCGCTTAAAATGCCTTGATAAAGAAGAGGGCTCTCTCGAATATTGAAAATTAATTAATTTAATTTAATTAATGAATTAATATTTGAAAAAAACTGGATTAACATCAAGTGTCATCCACTACAAGTTTAAAAAAAATTATTTGAGCTTGATTGGATGAATAATAAGTATTTTATTAATGATTGAAAATTTGATCAAGATATATATAGCGAGAGTGTGAGCTAATAGTAGGAATTGAAAAAAAAATAGTTTCGCATTGATGAGAAATAATTACTTAGCTCGTTTTTTACGCAGTCGGGCTTTTTGATTTTTTTAAATTTATTTGTTTATTTTCTGATGCGATGAGGAATAGTTATTTATGTTCTACTATTCGAACTAGGTTAGTTTTCTAGTATCGAGTTTGCTCATAATATATTACGTTTATAGGACACAGGACAAAATCGCTGTAAATAGATCGCACGCAAAAAAAAAAAAAAAAAAAAAAAAAAAAAAAAAGATTTAAGAAGTGGCAGAACACAATACAACCTCTTTTGCTTATTAAAACTTAAGACGCAACATGTTTATTCAGACAATAATACCAATTGCCTCACTACAATCCATATTATGGTTTTTGTTCATGTTTAACAATTTTAAAGATATTTTACCGTACATTTCACCAGAGATATTTGGATTTGTGCAAATTTTTGTGACAATTCTCACAAATCTGAAAGCGATAAAACAGTGACGGTCTAAACGCTCAATGCTGTCTGCATACCATCTGTACACTGCATGGCATACTGTTTATTGGCAAAATTACTTTCGAATTCCAGATATTTTGGGTATATTATTGGATTCTATCCAACTGCATTTAAGTTTTAAACTTGCTTGTCTTCGTGTGTTCTGCGATGTCTTAAAATTGTTAACACTGTAATTACACTAAACACACTAAAATTGTTAAGATATTTGTACGGGTCTGGCCTGGGACCAGCACCTGGAAAGACAAGATTTAAAACTGTTGAAATAAATAAAAGGCAGACATAAAGCCGTGGATCGAATTGAGTATATTTGATATTAACAAGAACAATTACACAAACATACTGAAAGAAAACAGAAAATTTACAGGTATTTATAGATTTTGCAAGGCCCATGTTGGGGAATTGGCGGCCGTGAAAGAAAGCTACATTAAACAACAAATCACAAGAAACATAGTTATACAAAAAGAAATTAATAAGAATTTAATGTAATGCTGTGATTATTTTCAACACCCGCCCATAATCCAGCATTACATCAGGAAACAAAGAAATTTCTTGAAATCAATCCTTAATAATAATATGACACAATTTAAACATTACTTGTACAAACAACAAAGAAATAATAGTTCATAAAATTTAACTTTAGGTAATTCCTTTGTAAATAAATCAGCAATTTGCATATTCGTAGGAACATATTCAATTTTGATTGTTTTTTCTTTTATAATACTGCAAACAAATTTCAATTTGATATCGATGTGTTTCATTCTACCATAATTACTCTCATTACTGATACATTTTATACATGATTGATTATCTTCAAAAATTACTAAATCCTTAATATTTACAATTTCACTAGCAATATTTTTAAACCATAACAAGTCTTGCAAACTTCTAGTTAAAGCAATGACTTCAGCTTCAGTTGACGATAAAGCAACTGATTTTTGTTTATTACAACACCACAGAACAGGCATGTTACAAAACATTAAAATATAACCTGTTACTGATTTGCGGTCATTTCTGTTAGCCCCCCCAATCAGCATCAACATACATGGATAATTTAGGATCAGAATTTTTCTTTTTATACACAAGTTTTAAAGACAATGTTTCTTTTAAATATCTTAAGATTTTCTTAAGTGCTTTCCATGCAATTTCAGTAGGATTTTCTTGCAATTGACTTAAACAGTTAATAGCATACAAAATATCAGGTCGAGAAATATAAGCTAAATAATAAACAACCTACAAGTTCACGATATGGGCCATTAAAAGGTTTGCCATTTTTTAAATCAGATGGGGTGGACTTAGAAGAAATAGGAATGTCACTGGGATTACAATCTAGCATATTAAACTTACTTAACAATTTAATTATGTAAGACTCTAGATCCATTATTAAACTATCAGAATTGAATTTCATTTGAATACCTAGAAAATCTGAAACACTTTCCGATTTTGACATATGAAACTCTTTATATGATAGGGAAATAACCACATTAGTTTCATTTACATCTGAACCTGCAATTAACATATCATCTACATACATAGAAATAATTATTTTATGATCATTATTATACCGAATAAAAATACAAGGTTCATTATCACAAGATTTAAAATTTAACTTTGAAATAAATTCATGAAACCTTTCACACCATTGTCGTGGGGCTTGTTTTAGACCATATAAACTTCTTTTAAGTTTACACTTTCGCCCACTTTTATCATCATAGCCTTGCGGCTGATCCATAAAAACAAGTTCATTTAACTTACCATTCATGAACGCTGATTTAACATCTAGCACAAATGCATATAAGTCTTCATTTAAAAGCAAAATAAGAACCAAACGTAAAG
Source organism: Maratus speciosus (assembly GCA_963932465.1). Taxonomy (NCBI): domain Eukaryota; kingdom Metazoa; phylum Arthropoda; class Arachnida; order Araneae; family Salticidae; genus Maratus; species Maratus speciosus. The sequence goes on along the minus strand of OZ010800.1, from coordinate 257,051,919 downwards.
CTGGCATACTTATTAGAGGGGAAAAGGTTTCACTATAGTCTAGCCCTTCTTTTTGCATAAATCCACCAGCTACGAGTCTCGCCTTATATCGACCATCTCTTTTGATGGTAATTACCCATTTGCAGGAAATAGGTCGTTTGTCAGGTGGTAATTTTTCAAGATCCTAGACATCGTTGATTTTCATACTTTCAATCTCCGCGTCCATAGCTTCTTTTTACAAGCGTTGTTCATCACTAGGGGGGGGGGGATTTGATATCATCAAACGTTAATGTTTCTTGTTGGCAAAGTAATGCTTCGTAAACTTCAGGATCTGGATACCGTACAGGTTGCTTTTGAAATCTTTCGGATTTTCTTGTTTTGTCTTCTTTCTCTTCAGGATTATCTAATTCATCACTCGTATTTTCTAGAACATCTGGATCTATTTCATTATCGACTGGTTCTGAATTTTCTAGAATGTATTGTTTCGACTGAACATTTTCCTTTTTCTCTTCATCGAATTTCACATTTCTTGATACAGTTATGCGTTTCGTTTCAGGATCTAGTAATCTATATCCCATTGAAGAATAACCAATGAAGATCATTTGTTTAGACCTATCGTCGAGCTTCTTTCGATGAACGGAAGGAATTAACATGTAAGCACTGCATCCAAAAACACGTATGTGCTTGAAATCGGCTTCTTCTCCATATTTCAGGAAGTACGGAGTTTTGTTCTCAATAGTGCTGCTTGGTATTCGGTTTTTCAAGTAAGCTGCTGAAAGGATAGCTTGACTCCAGAAAGTCTTTGGTAAATTTGATTCAGCAATCAAAGCACGTCCTATATTCAGAAGCGACCTATTGCAGCATTCAGCTACTCTATTCAAAGTTTGCGTGTATGGATGAGCGGGATCGATCACTATACCAAGATTTCTAGTAAAATTCACTAAATCATTAGAAAAATATTCCTTCCCGTTATCACATCTAATTTTCTTCACTGTAGTGTTGAATTTTAAGAACGATTTTAATTCTTCTGAGACTTCACTTTTATGTTTCAGTAAACGTACTTCAGTAAAACGAGAAAAATCATCGATAAGAGTCATAAAATAGCACTCGCCAGAAAAAGTTGTCGGAAAAATAGGTCCACAAATGTCACTATGAATCAAAGCCATTGGCCTGGTTTCTCTTTTTCTTGGTCCTCTTCCCATTGGTGTTGCACTCTGTTTTGCCCGAGCACAAATATCACAAAAAGAATCAGGTACCGGAAGCTTCATATCTTTCTATACTTTGTCACTCGGATGACCAAGTCTGCGATGCCAGATATCACAATGATTTTCCTTTGAAATAAGAACGGTTTCATAAACAGGGACAAAGTCACTTACGTATTGTCCATTCAAATCACGTTCACCAAAGTAAAAACGGTTTCTCCCTTTTTCGATAAATACTTTTTGATTCTTGAAAAGAACTGTGTAACTTGCACTTTCAATTTTCCTAACGGAGATGAGTTGCCCGTTTAAGTCTGGAACATAAAGCACATCCTTTAACGTAATTTCCATTCCATTTGACAGTTTTCCATTAATATTTCCAATACCTTTGATTTCAAGATTCGTTGTTTTCGATGCGCATTTAATTGTTCCTGAAGAAGGTACTAAGGATGCGAAATAATTCTCATTAGAACAGATATGGGAAGTTGCTCCGGAATCTACTATAAATTCATTCTTTTTAATGCTTCCAGCAACGAAAGAAACAGCTGAAGAGGCAAATGTTTCTTCATTTGAATTTGTAACAGCTTTACAGTTAGGTTTTATGAGTCCGGATTTTCCACAAGAATGGCAAGTAATTTTCTTTCTACAATATTTCGCTGTATGCCCTTTAGAGTTGCAAATTTTGCAAAAGAATTCTTTGCGAGTCGACACAAATGCAGTATTATCATGAGCAGCCTTAGTATATACTTTTTCTTTCTTTGAATCCAAAAGAAATACTTCAGCATCTAATAATCTTTGTGTCACGAAATATAATGTCAAAACAGAATTCGGTTGGTTTTCTAAAGGAATCTTAACATTTTGAAATTCCTGAGGCAATGACATCAAAATATAAACAATAGTATCCGTTTCATTAACTTCTGCCCCAGACAGCTTAAAATCCGAAATTAATTTATTTATTTCATCAATGTGATTTCTCATAGAAACTGTACGATCTTTCTTAATCGTTGCCAATCTCTTCCGAATTAAAATTTGATTCACTGCACGCTTTGTATCATAAGTGCGTTCTAATTTATTCCAAATTTTATGAGCTGTATTTTCATCTTGAAGTGACGCAAGAGCATTATCACTTAATAATGATAATAATAAAGCGTAAGACTTTTTTGCTTTCACGACATCGGCGGAATTGTCTGGAGCCGCTTTATTTTCCAGGAATTTTTCCAATTCCTTAGCAGCAAAAATTGCCGTTACTCTTCGTTTCCATACCGAAAAACCTTTTTCATCACCTTCAAAAAGAGGGATGCCGTAAACATCATTTGAAGAATCCATTCTGCTCGATAAAATATATAAAAAGAAAGATAAAATCTTATTTCACTCAAAATCCCAGCAGAAATGAAAAACAAAAAGATAACGGCGTCAGTATGTCTCGCAGCTCATTTCAACACTTGCTAGAACCAACGCTCTGCTGTTGAAATAAATAAAAGGCAGACATAAAGGCGGGGATCGAATTGAGTATATTTGATATTAACAACAACAATTACACAAACATACTGAAAGAAAACAGAAAATTTACAGGTATTTATAGATTTTGCAAGGCCCATGTTGGGGAATTGGCTGCCATGAAAGAAAGCTACATTAAACAACCAATCACAAGAAACATAGTTGTACATAAAGAAATTAATAAGAATTTAATGTAATGCTATGATTATTTTCAACAAAAACAGGCCTATAGAAACATTAAATGTACCAGCCCGACCGATAAAAGAAGTGATTCTTATATAACGAATTCATTAAAGCAGAAATAAGCCAATAAAATATGAACAATATTCTAGGTATCTGCCTGGTCGGGAATTAGTATCAGTGTACTGCACATCCGAACCTGGTTTGACAACAAGAATACATATATCTAAAATGTACAATGTACAAACTTTTTCCTTCGGAATGTACTTCCACTTTTCGTATAAATATATATTTTACATTGCTTCGAGTAATTCGACGTATTGTAAAGTATTTTATTGTTGCTGTTTTGATTTAATATATCTCTAAACCTGAATATTTGTGTTTTTTAGTTTGTAAATAAACAATAAAAATAATATTGCTTCAACTTTCTATTACAGTAATGAAGAAAAATCTAAAACTTTTTATAATTACTTCATTTGCTCACACTTTATTTTCCAATTGATAGAATGCTTGTCTATTGCTGATAAATATTTAAATGAACTAAAATAATTACCTCTTTATAACTACGCTATAAGTCAACAGTGTTTCTGCAGAACATTAAAATCAAATACCACAATTTTCGAATACCTATTGTTGATTTTTAAAAATAAAAATATGCTTAAGTTAAATAAGAAAAACTTTACTATTCTTAAATACTCGTAATTAAATTTCGCGGCAGACAGTTTTGCATTAAGATTGTCTTTACAATAATGGGTCATCGATGTAAAGGGTCACCGATCTCTTCTATACAAAAAATTCTACTGTCAAATAGTAGCTAAAGGACCTCACAGAAATTATATGTAAGTTTGACCCCGGTGGAATTCGCTGAATTTTCATATGCCATATTGAATGACACATTGAATAAATGTCTGAATGAGTAGTATAACACTTACATATAGCCAATTTTCATGTTATAAACGTCAAAAGATCTTAATTCATGTTATTGAGCATCCATCCATCCGGCTTTTTTTTTAAATAAATATTATTTGAGCCTAGGATAATAGTTAACAAACTGTTTCGTGTTCCCTTGTAGTTCATCATCATCTTTTATTACTCAACAAAATTTCCGATTCTATTAAAAAGAAGCATGAAAGATTTTTAAAAAAATGGAAGTTTAGAAGCACTAATATTGTTATGTAAATATGATACATTTGTTAGCTGAATAAATGTAAAGTTTTTATTAAAAAATAAGACGTAATCAAGAACTTTAAGGAAACATTTTGTTAAAAAAAAATTTTTGTCCGAAGTATATACATGTGTCGTTAAAATAACTTAAAGATCGTCTGCTGTGAAAAATTAATTAATGTCTTCCGAAGGTTATAGCATCAAAACTAGCCATTTTTCAGAGTTATAACCATTGAGACGTTAGATTAGCATCACATGCACTACAACATATCCAAATTTCACACAATTCTATCTGAGATACATTAGCATAAAAGTACTGCGTGATTATGCTGTCAGGATCGGGGCAAACACAAAAATGAGTGTTATTGGGCTCCAAAAAGCAACAGATCTCACCAAACATATAATTAATTTATTAAGACAGGGTGAGTCCTCCACTTTTACTTGGAGGCCCCCCTTAGGGAGTTATTTAACCAGAAAGTAATCATAAGGGCCTAGCTAGAATTATGAGTAACTAAGCAAACTCTAGAAAGAAAATTATAGAAGTACCGCATTATGATTCTTCAGGAGACGTATAACACCAAATAGCCCGCGAGTCGGTGTAATAAGTTTAGCAATGTGTAATATACACCGACCCAATTAAACATTAGGTAAACTAATATGTTGTGGTTACTTAGAACCACTGCCATTTTTTTATTTAATTTCATTTAGAAAATATTTTTATTAATCTTGTATTCACTTAATTTTAATATTCGCATTCCAAAATTATTTTAATTCCCTTTTTATTCAACTTTCCCCTGTAAGTTTTTCTTTCTGGCATAGCATTTCCTTCATTTTAAAATCATAAACGTCGTTTTGAAATCTGTACTTCCGGTAAAAGAATTATCTGGAAAGTTCCATATATTTTTATTTGTGAAGTCATATCCTTTTGTAGCTCCTCCCCTTAGCCAATAATATTTAAATCAGTTTAATTCGTAATTTCAAAATTTGTAACTCTTTACTACTGTTTGGCATCTTATCTCAGTGAAATCTATCAAATTTCCTTTTTTAAAGCAGTTTTTTATATACCTTAGCATTGCATTTTATGCCAATGCAGGGCGCCTGTATGTTCGTTCCGCCAAAGTTGGCGTGTTTCAAGGGTTATAGCAAGCCCCTTTACTCCTCTTTTCGGAGAGCTCGTGCGCATTCAGTGCAGTTGAGTTGGGATTTCAATGCAGAATGACTGCCTTTTGCCGTTCTGCGAATAATTATGTCCGCGCCTACATGAGTGTTCTATCAACGAACGCAGAGAATGGGTGGATGCCTCTTCCCCTTCTACAAAAAACTAATAAACGGATTTCGTATCTACAGTAAGAAATATTGAAAGTGCAAGAATATTTCTTTATGATTATGTAATCGGCAGCATAGTTTCGTCTTTTTTTGTGGCGAGATTCTTTGATCAGTTACTTCTTATTCTTCAGTAAGATGTGGATAAAATACTGTTGACGGCATTATTATTATTTTTATTCAAATGGTGCTTTTATTTCAAGTCGTAGAATTATGATGCTAAAAAATTCATCTAAATGCCTGTGCCTCCACACTCCCCAAGGGAAATGATTATTTTATTTTCCTTAGTAAGAACGTAGATTGTATGTGTCCATCATAAAAAAAAGTACATCTAAAAGAATAAGAGATGTACTCAATGATAATGCGCTATGTTCTGCAAGAAAAATTGCTTCATAAATAAAAAAATTTCAAGGAAGATTTGTCATATGTTTAGTTCCTTTCTGCAAATGTCTCCATCATTTTCTGTTCTTTCAGATGAATGCAGGTAATGCTTTTACCTCTTATTTTTTTTGTTCTCGATTTCCAAATGTATGATAAGTAAATTCAGATTTTTTTAAATTAATGGCTGTTATGTCAAAGTGGTCTTTTGTGGCCGCAACAAAATGTTGTAACACTATACGATCGATCCAAAAAAAATGATTTCCAGATTTTTTTAATTGGAATTTCAATATCCAAAATAACTTTACAATGATATTCTTTCACCTCCTATCTCCAAACACAACACTACATGTAAGTCAAGAAGCATTATCAAAGGAAAACAAAGAAATTAAGCAAATGACACCGTTTATTAAACAATATTTATAATATACAGGGAGTTCCAAAATTCGACCGATAAATTCAGAGGGGCGATATTAGGCATGAAAAGGATGAAAAATTACTATAACATGGGGTCACAAACCACGTATTTAATCAAACATACAGGTGTTTCATACTAGCTCAATTTGGGTTGAGGGTCATAACTTTCAGAAAACTGAAGTATATTATAATACAACATTTAACAGACATTCTAACCTTTGTTCTAAATGTGATAACACCAAACAAAAGTGGTAGAAGTTTGCATTATACGCTCCAGAAGTATGCATCCACACTTTGGAATGTGAATATCAGTTCATACGGTATAATGGATTGATTGAGCAAACTTTTCCCCCCATATCTTTTTGTGGTGTTATCACATTTCACACAAAGCAAGGTACATATCGTTGTTTTTTCATTGCAATGATTATATATTTCTTGAAATTATTACCGTCAAACCAAGTTCAGTTTGAATGAAACACCCTGTATTTGGGAATAAGTAAGTGATTTGCGAGCCCATGTTCAATGCCAATTTTTCATCGCCTTGATGCCTATTATCACCCCTCTGAAAATGTCGGTCGAATTTTGGAACACCCTGTATATAATAAAGACACAATAACAAACAAAAAAAAAAAAAAAGAGAGAGAGAGAGAGAGAGAAACGTTAACAATGACATGGCTACAACGTAGCTTAACTTAAGATTTAAAAATCTAAATTAATTTGTAATTATAATTCTCTAATGAGGATTTCAGGTAATGCAGGTAAAATTAGTTTCTTTTTTAAATTTATCCGAAAAACCAGAACACAATTGGGGTAATTTAACTACCAGTTTTACATGCTGTCAATTTCCCATATGGATTATTAAATAAATAACTAGATTTATTTTCGTATAAATAAATACAATATCTACTTTAAATTAAAGACTACACTATACACATAATTATATGAAAAACTGGAATACATAACACTCTAGTTAATTACTATTTTCTTTAAATAGAACCAATTTTCAACAATTAATATTTAATAATTATTACTTTTAATTTTCATATAAATACACAAAACATATTTTAATTAAGCATATAATGAGATTCTTAATAATACAAACGATATTCATATATTTTTTTTTTCATTCTAAATACACATTACAATTAAGTGAAACGAAATAAGTTCCCTCTACACGATACTACGCACTATTCTTTTTACATTTCAATTATTCATTTAATAACATAATGATAAAATGCATATGTTTAAAGGGTTTGTACACCAGGAAATAGTCTCGCAGCATTACAGGATTAGGTGGCCAGGCTTTAATGCAGAAATTTATACATAAATTCATTATGAATTGGCTTATTCAGCCAAACTTTAACGGAGATCACATAGAGCTTACGCACGATCTTTAAAAAACTAACGGCATATTAGAATGCATTTTAGAGCTTTTAGCTTTTCAGCCACCTACTTTGTTTTTTGGTTAACTGAAACTTTACTGTTATAGGGGAGACCGGGGCTAGTTGGCTACAGGGGTAAATAGGTGCAGTCCTTATAAATCGTCTGTTTGTGGATAGATTGCGCACCCAGTCACAGAGTACGTTTCTTCTTGCTTTTTACAATCTTCATTGTAGTTTTGAAGCGTTATCTACGTGCAGTGGACATTTATTACGATTTTTACGTTTTTTGCACTCATAGGTAATTTTTTGTTGCTTCATTATTTTCCTAATTTCTAATACTTATCTTAATAATTGCGATTTAACTTGCGCAGTTTTTCTTAGTGTATGATTAACTGTACCTACCACATATGTGATTTATTAGGATTATTTATGCTTAGATGGTTACGTGTCCCTTTTGTGAAGAAACTCATTATGGGGCTAGTAGACGCATTGAACACGGGGCAAGTTGGCTCGGTGTCTGGTGAGTGCTGGTAGCTTGAAAAACAGAAAACACCAATAAACGTGATCGCAATGCAAGATTTTGAGCACACGAGGCTTGTCCAAACGGAGAAACTCGATTTTGTATTTGTGACAACTTGATGATGATATCGAGTTGGATAGAAGTTACTCATTGTTAATGTTTTATTCATTATTTTTATGTCTGTATGATTTAGAATTTACATTGAACGGCGATAACGCCTTTGTTTAAACTTACTGGTTTTCTCTTAACTGCGTGTTTTATTTAAATTTTTATAATGCGTGTGCCAACTTACCCCATAGGTACAGGCAACATGCCCCGTGACGGGGTAGGTTGGCGCAGAATTTTCCTTTTACTTTAGGCTTCCGCTAAACATAAACTGCAAAAGCTATAAACTCAAAACTCCAGGTATGTATAGCCCAATGCCTGTTCTTTAAAAGTACAGTTAAATTTTCATAAAAACTTAAACAAAAAATTAATAAAAATTAATAACTAAAAACTGCGCCTACTATCCCCGGTCTCCCTTATAAAATACATAAATCAAAAACAAACAGAACTAAAAATTCCAAGTTGTCCTGACTATATCAGTATTACAAGGCTAATACATGCTGATATTTACATGTCCAGAACCTCTGAACGACGACTCTGTTTTTGGGAGAGGAGCCAAATTTGCTCCCCATTCCCTCACATGGCATAGGCCCTCCTATCTTTCTATACAGCCACTCAGAAATTTGCCCACTGTTCAACCATAATGCGAAGGTTTGTCTATTTATTTCCCTCTTGCCTGCAATCGGGCACTGCACACCAACCTCACCTCTGACTTCTCGTAAATCGACCCCCTATAAAAGTGCCACTCTATATTTAATGGTAGCAGACTTGTGACAAAAATTTTCTGCCTTAATATCTATACATTACTTCCTATGTGAACACTTTAAAACATCTTTTTTAAATACTCATTAATAAAGTATTCATATATAATTGATAAATCGTATAAAATTAGTTGAGCATTATATTTTGACATTAATCTCTTATTTTTCTAATACCTCCATCTTGAGATATTTCAGTATACATTTTATATAATACTCTAGTGGTTATTGTCAATAACAGTTTAATAAATCTAGGTTATGTAAGATAATTACAATATGTATACTTTAAAATTAAGGGGTATTCGAGGGAAATAATAGGCAAGAATATTCTCTAAAAACCTGATAGACTTTTCACTACAGTAAAACCCGGTCGATCTAATAAATCTATGATATTTTTATTATAGTATGGTAGTAAAAATCGAAAGAATGTGAATTTTTCTCTGTTTATCATATTTCTTCTTTGTTTAGCACTATTTATTTTCATTAATGTCTATAAACTTCTTCTTCCGAATAATGATTATTATCAATCTTCTGCTTACGAATTCGAAGAATAACAAAGTAAGATGGTTACCCATATCAGAAGTACTTCCATTTCGGAATCATATCTTCTTTTATTTCTCCTCTATACGAAAACAGTACAACAATGAAAAAAGAGCGAATAAGTTGCAAAAAACAATGATATAATTAAAAATAATGTATTCATTTTTTTCTAAAAGCTACTGACGAATTATTAACAAAATAATTGAGAGTATTACATTCACTCAGTTCGATTTTAAAGATATTATACATTGTTGATGGAAATGTTTACTAGTTTATATTAAATAGAACTATATTGAAATAAATGAGAATAATAATTAAAATAATAATTTATTATGCATAATAACTTAAATAGATAATATTTAAAAGTATTTAAAATATAGTTAAAATTTATAATAATAAATAATAATTAAAATTGCAAAAATAGACAGAAATGCGGTCAAACAAACTGTAGTCATAAACACTATTCGGCTATATTCTTAAGTGTTAAAAATATTAGTGAGGAATTTTTTGAAACTAACAATTATATAATTAAAAATTTTTACATTTAATTGCGGAGAGATTTAAAACATACATTTTTATTTTTTTGTTTGTATCATTTTCTCTTTTGTTGTAAATTTGTAGTTAAAAAACAGTTTATTACAAATAACATAGTAAAAAAATAACATTAAAGATAAAATATTTATGCATATGGAAATAATATAGTATTTGTTTTAGAATTACATGATAGTTATTTTATTAACATTTTTATATGAATACAGATGAAACATTACAGGCCTATATATAAAATACATATATTTTGAAACTAAAATTTCTTTTGTTTATCTTTAAATAATACATTCATTAAAGAAACAAAATATCATATGTAGTGCTTTTCAGTTCTTTATATTTTTTGAAGAATAAAACAAATATATATTAGCCGCCAAACTATGCTTAAAGAAAATTTGTTTACATATATATTTAATTCCAGATTATGCACGTTATGTATGATATTCATTATCATAATGAATTGGGAATGAATGTTTTTTAATGAAATGGTTTAAATTTTTTCAGTAAATGTACAAAATGGACCCACGTGTTTTTCAAAATCTTCAGAATAATCAATAGTTCTAGTTTGTATGCTTTTCCTATATTCACGGGCATATAAAAAGTTTTAAACTGTTTGGAAAGAAACTAAAACTTTATCTACTATGAAGTATTTAGCATTTGCATTTGTGTAGAATTCTGAATGACCACTCGATAACCTTGTATAATTTACCCCTTTTTTACAGTAACTACACCACGAATAATCTCGACAGTAAACATAAAGTAACTTGCATTCAGCCCGTTGCAATATAAATAGTCAGTAATGGTAAAATCTTAGGAGTTTTTATTCTTTCTCGTTGAAAGATTCACAAAGATTAGAGGAATAAGTGACTAATTGCTAAGTTTTGTGTGTTGCGTTGTTTGCTAAATGATATAAAAATGTTGTATTGGATTTTTAAGTCATGGATGCACTGACAGCGAAGTACGATACATATTGTATCTAATATTGAAAGTATTTAGCTCCTACTTTGATATATTTATTAAAATAATCAAGCGCACTCCATTCCTAAAGATTAATTAGTCAGCTAACGTTATGACTTATGTTAACACTTATATGTACCTGTACTCTAGTAAAAATGTCGCCAATACTAGTATATATGGAAAATCTAAGACTACTTGTTCAACATTGAGACAAGAAGATGATTTTAGATAACGGTGCTACAAAGTTTTTGGTAAATGGTTGGTTTTTGACGACACTGTTGCATTGAAGTGTTATCATTGTGTTTTGATAAATTTAATTTCTTTAATAATTTTTTCCGTTACTCTTAATCTATTTCTAAACCCCTTTTATTTTTTCTACATTTGAATAATTCATCAAGATATAATGCACTGCCCGTACGAGTGATTTGAAAGTGTTGTAAATGTTATTAATTAGTTTATTTATTGATATTCTTATTTATTTATTTATTTATTTATTTATTTATTTTGAGAATTGCTTTGTTAAACTTTTTCTGATTTCCATTGCGAGAATTTGCGAAAAACGTTTTCAGTTAACTATTTTCTAAACATTTTACTTTTGTTGAAATTTTTTTAGATTAAGAATAGCTAATTTCAAATCACACAATTTAATAAAATAACACAATCATGTGTAATACAAAACACATTTTCAGGTATATGAAAATAGTACAGAATATTTTTTATAACTACGTGATATATATTCCGTTAACATATTTATATGATTACAGAAGACACATTAAGCATCTATATATAAAATATATGTATTATTAAACTAACATTTATTTTCCATATCTTTAAAAAATTCATTTATAAGATCCAGAATAAAATTATAAGGAAAATAAGATCTTATGTATACACATATATTTCTTGAAAGCAAAATCGCATATCTCGATGAATAAAATAAATTTTGGTCTCCATCCAATAATTCAAATACGAATAAACGCATTGAAGAATTCGAGATGTAAGTGTAACCTCTTTCTTGACATAAATTACCATTTTGCAATTCTTCATATTTTTTAAAGAAGTTCTAGAATATATACTAGCCATCAGACTATGCTACAAACAAATTTGTTTACACATTTTCCATTCCCTCATGAAGCACTTGATGTTTGATATTCAAGTTCATTATAAAGGCTGAATAAATGTTTTTTTGACGAAACGTTTTAAACCGATCTACAGAGAAACTGCATAGAATGGACTTAATTCATTCTCAAATCAGAGAATAAATCAGAATAAAGAAAGTTTCGATTTATAGATATTTTTTTTTTATTCATTCGCACATAAAACCGTTCCAAACTGTATCAGTAAAGAATGAATCATTTTCATGTACAATGAAATTTTTAGAGATTGTGATTTTCAACACTTTCCAACATAGTTAAAAAGTGTTTATGAATTCGGTTTGTCTGTCTGTCTGATAGTGCTCTGCCTCGCTTAAATATAGTCAGGTTGTCATGAAATATATATATATATATGTATATATATATATATATATTATTCCTGTTTACCGTGGCACGTTCGGTATTAAAAATGAAGTGCGTAGCATTAACGGTTCATTTTCAGGGACACTCATACTAATTCCGTTACATTACGACTTATGGGGAAAAATCATTTACGGTATATTTTAATGGCATTACACTATTTTAAATATATTGAAATTTGTATACATCACTAACGTGTACAACAAAACGTTTACTGCAGAATCTGGTGTGCATATAATTTGTCGTTCATTTACAGGTACACACTGGCTACAGGAAAAAAAAATTGCCAATGAAAAAAAGATGGAAATGAGTTTTGAGTTGCGATATGCGTTTTAAAATTGCCCTATTTTCTCTCTATTGCTTGGTGTGTATAAATTGGATAGGTCATATACAAGGCTACACAAAATATTTGTTGTGAATATCGTGTATTGACTTAAATTGCTCAATGGGAAATTTCAATTGTGCGATCGTTTAATTGAACTAGCTTTTAGCATACTATGTAGTATACTATTGAATCTATGATCTTATGCAGGTCTGCAAAAAAATCGGATATTTATCATACTATTCATGGTAATTTCATAAATTGGGTTTTCTATAGATTTATTACTTTCTGACTTGTTTATTTAGACATCTTTCGCCTTAATAAATTGTAAAGTTTTCTTACAGTATTCTGAATGTGTTGGAAAGTGTTTTACAATCTATGATGGACGCATAATTTTTCATTCTTATTTTAATATGTACATAGATCATAATGAACGAAAAATAAATTGTACGTAGGTATCCTTTTTTACATTTAATATATCACGAAAAATTTCGGCAGTATGCATAACGTAACTTATAATAACTCCACTGGAATAAAATAGTCTTATATGCTGAAATCTTTCACGTTTTAACCGTTTCTAAAATAGTTAAATCGTAGTTAAGACTTCGGTTTGCCTGCCTATCGAATGGTCCGTGCTCTAGATCTTCTAAATGTATTAATACAGATAGCAAGATAAATGATGTAAAAGAAATCTTTCAATTTAAATGCGCTTTTTTTTTTTATAATTATCTAAAGTCTTTCATACTTAGAACTATATATCTATTAAACAGAACTTTTAAAATTAAAATGACATGTTTGTAATAGGTGTCTAGAAAGACTTGCAATTCCATTGACTTAAATAAATAATTTCAAAATACACAAATAGGAGAAAATATCTGAAATTATGAACTATTTGCTCCAAATGCATTTTAAATTATAAATTAGCCATTTCTGAGTAAATAGCATATATTTTTTTACATTATTTAGGTAAAATTTGGTAATTAAATAAAATGCAACAAAATAACATAATTAAATGAAAGATGATACTTTAAAGACAAATTTTTTAAATTTTTCCACAAATGTTATAATGTAAATTGTAAACACAAGAAGATAGTCTTGCCCCCCAAAATAATGTTAAATTGAAGGTTACGTTTTTTTAAAGTTCAAAAAGGATTGAGCAAAGTATTCATTAAAATAATTAGACATTTAGAACAAGTCGAATGCGGCAATCTTAAATGTTTCTTCTTTCTCATACATGTTAATACTTCCTGAAAAATGCAGCGCCACCGGTTAGGTGATCTAATCAGCAACAGACCAAAATCTAATCAGCAACAACTTACGTCAACTTCTAATTGGATTTGAAATTTGATGAAAATCCGTCGATTAGTTTTTGAGATAGGGCTATTGCGGAAATCGTGAACAGCTCTGTATAGCAGTGACACCTGTCGGGCAATTTACATCAAACATTTGTCAGATTCAATTTATATCAGGGACTAACTGAATCTAAAGTTTGATGAAAATTCATGTAGTACTTCTTGAGATACAGCTATTGCGGAAATTGTGTAAAATGCAGCATAGTAGCGCCACTTGCTGGGCGATTAACACCAAAATGTAAACAACACTAAATTATATCAGGGACTAACTTAAACTGAAATATATGTAAATTCGTGCATTAGTTCTTGAGGTAGAGCTATTGCGATAATAATGAATAATGCAGCACAGCAGCGCCACCTATTGGGCAATTTACACCAACACGTTATCAACACCAAATTATATCATGTACGAACTGAATCTGAAGTTTTCTGAAAATCCATGCATTAGTTCTGGATATATAGCTATTGTGGAAATCATGAATAATGCAGCATAGCAGCGCCACACTGTAAAAAAAACGAACTAAAATACGGAAGTACTACTGGAAATCTAGACGCCAGTACTATTTCCATTTCCGTTTTTCAACGGAACTTTTTCCCGGTAAATAACAGAAAATTTTCCGTTAAATTCCAAAAGAATGGAAAATTTTCTGTAATTTACAGGGAAAAATTTCCGTTAAAATACGGAAATAGTACTGGCGTCTAGATTGCCAGTAGTATTTCCGTATTTTAGTCCGCTTTTTTACAGTGCAATTGCAGAGCGATTTACACAAAAAAGTTATCAGCATCAATTTATATCAAGGACTAACTGAATCTAAAGTTTTATAAAGTTCCGTTCATTAGTTCTTGAGATAGAGCGCCCACAAAATTGGTGTCACACAGAGACAGACTGCAAATATTTTATAATTAATTAAAACAAGCGGGGATAATCGAGCTATGCTCGGTAAAAATCAGCTTTGTGTTCAACTCGATATAATATTCTCACTATATTTTTGCTATAAAACATGTTATTCTATAACCGTTATACTTACAAAAACAATCAACATGAAAGCTATGTAGTACATGCTTTTAAATTTTACATTCTTTACAAATTTACTACGAAAGCACATCAATCCAAATTATATTTTTAAATCAACTCTAATTGGTTTAATCACGTATCTCAAAAACTACTAAGAATATCTAAAGAATTCCTTCACATTCCTTCATAAAGTATCGAGATGCAATGGTCAAGTGATGGTTTGTCGACCGGTCAAACCTTTCACCCGAACTCGGGTGGGGGTCGCCCGAGTGAAAAATATTATTATATATCATTTTAGGAGATTCGGCAAAAAATTATTTGCTGTTTGGGTAGTATATACGGATAATCTAGTTAATATGTCGCCTACATTTGTTTATGAAAATGATTTTAGTTCAAAATTGTGAAGTTAAGATGATTTTGTGCCAAACTTTTATAAATGGTTAATAACGAGTAATAATTTTTTTAAATTCTAATTTAGTAATTTATGTTGTTCGACAAATTTGAGCAGTAATTGTTAATCTGTTATTAAATTCCTTTTAATTTTAACGAATGTGAATGATCCTTAGAGATAGATTTAACGGTCTGCACCTCTGCAAAGTGTTTAATTTTCTGTACATTCCAAGTATTAAATTATTCAAGTTATTGTTATTCAGTTTATACGTATATTGGCGCATGCAGCAACAGTGATCAGGTGTCATGAAACATAGAATAAGATAATTTTAAATTGAGTCTGCAATGAAGTTTTATTTCGAGTTCGACGAACACGTAGTTAGTAGATAGTAAGAGTGCGTAACTGTGCACTTTGAAACCAAGTACAGTCACGATAATCAATGAGCAGTCATGAAAATGAAAATGGGACCAACGAAACAAATATCTAATCTGACATGACTTATATAATTTATCCATTTTGCATTGCACTATTTCATCGCTCACTTATGTTATTACAATTCAACAAATTGCTTCTAACTGTACATATTAAATGATGTAAATATAAAACAAATTGTATGTTCATTTGATATATTGATAGATATTTCATAAAAAGTATAGAAATATGATGACATACATAAAATATCAATTTACGTTCAGAGAGAGTGATTTTAATATTTGTACATTGTAAAAAAAAATACGACCAGTTTTCCTGTAGGGATCGCAAAAATAGTTGCCCTTATCGTACCGGAAAATTTTCCGACCCAGCTCGGAATAAAATCTGTAAAATCGAAATAAATCCGTAGAATACCGTTTTATTGGCTATTTCCTTTTTTTTACGGAATTTATTCCGAGCTCGGTCGAAAAATTTTCCGGTACGATAAGGGCATCTATTTTTCCGATTCCTACAGGAAAACTGGTCATATTTTTTTTACAGTGTACTTTATCGCCAAATTCAATTTCGCTGTTTTCTCTCACGCTCCAAGGGTTCTATAACACAAATTTCAATAATTATTTTATTTGTCGCTTTTGGTTTCAAAAAGTTAATTGTATGAATTTTATCTAGTTCTGGATGTTACATTAATTCTTGTACAATTTTTTATAGAAAATAAAAAGTTACAGAAATGTAAGTTGTTCTCGAAGTTGGAAAAATATTCAAAATTATTTTTTTTGTGGTTGAAACTGTTGAAACTGGAAATTTTGCGGCCTTAATTCAGTCAATCTTTGTTTACAGGAAGTAGTTGCAGTTTAGTATTTAATTTAGAATTCGAAAGAAGGCGGCCTTAACTTAATTTAAATAAAATGTATTTTTGTTTTCTTTATCTACTTTTAATTGAATAATGACAAATAATAACGACATAGATTTCACAAATTTTCTTGATGACACAAAGCACATCTATCATGGGAGAAATTATGCTCATAAGTGAGGTAGTTCTCAGACATAAAATAAACTGCGGAAAAGATCGATCAATGTTTGGTTAAAATTAGCTTTGTGTTAAACTCGATATAACTATAAATTAATCATTATTATTTTTATAAAGCATTTTATTTTATAACAGTATTATTTACAAAAACAACCAATGTTAGAATTATGTACGTATCTCTAAATTTTACAATACTTTCATATTTAGAACGAAACGGCATTTGTGCAGACAATGCCCAGACGTCTGTTGTCTTATTCTACACTTTCTTTTCGTAGCAGGACGTTTATGCATGAATGCCTTTCTTACACATGAGAAAGCGACGTGCAGATTTCGTTAATAAATGCTGAGATATTCTTTCATTTGGCGCAAAGTATTTGTTTTGACATTGGTAATCTTGAAAGTTGTTTCTCTTGTCAAATAAAGCCAAATTTGGTGAGATGTTGACAACATTGCGACGTCATTTACTACCAGATATTCAGCAACTTAATTTATGTTGCAATCTTCAGTACCATTAAAATACATTGACCCATAATTACCTCAAAATGTCACACTAATGGATTTTCTCGTACATGTGACCTATCCTAATTGTCTTCTCGTACACGAAAACGGTAGGACACACAAAAAAGTCAAAATATTTAGAGCGTTTTTTTAGATAAAATCTACATATAGTTACACACACGTACATACAAGATTTTTTCCTATTATAATGTAATGTTACGTTAGTTAACATCAAAATTATCATACATATCTCAAATTAATGTTGTTATCATATAACTATATATGTTTTGTATTAAATTTAAATATTTGGTCCGGATACATGATTATATTGCAAAACTGTCTTTGGAATTACGGATGCATGGGAAGTTTATTTATTTTATTTTATTTGTTTATTTATTTATCTATTTTTGATGTTGTAAATAAAGAAGACAATTTTTTGTGGCAGTCTGTTAAATGTTCTATATAATAATTTAAATAATAATTTAAAAAAATTAAATAACAAACACACTTGTACTTATTTGTACATACAGATTAATCTAACGGAGGATAGCTAATATGACTAATCAAGTCTAAGTGTCTAAAATGAAAGAGAAACACAAATTTAATAATTATTTCGGAAAATTCGTATCTTACAAAACAAAGGTAGTTTAAAAACAATGATATAAATTAATTCATTAATTGTTAGAAAGGTCTAAAAAAAACTAAATAGTATTTGACGATTTTGTAACATTATGGACTATGTCTTACAGTTGCTAATAGAAACAAAAATAAAATATAAACGGCCAACATGAAATAAATTGCTTAAATTTAATTAAAAACATTAAGATATATAAATTACTTGAAAGGAAGCATATAAAAAATTCTGTAATTTAATAAAACTTAATCTTTTCAATTTGAATTTGTATCGATTTATGCAAAGAAACTAAAGATTTTTTTCTCCTTTTAATCGTTGCAATTTTATTCCAAGTAATTAAAACTGGTTCTATTTAATCTCCACATCTACAGTTTTAAATTTGTAAAAATATTTTACGCTTTTGTTCAGCCCTCATTCAATAATTTTTCTTTTACTTTTACTAATTTCAAAAGACTTTTTCAAAATTAATTGTACTTATTTGTATTTTTGCACATACAGATCAAAATAACGGAGAATAGCTAATATGATTAGTCCAGTCTAAGTGCCTAATATGAAAGAAAAACATAAATATGACACTTATTAACGGAAGAGTCGCATCTTACAAAACGAAGGTAGTTTAAAAAATAATGATAAAAATTAATTCATTAATTGTTAGAAAGGTCTAAAATAAAAATAAGAAGTATTCGACGATTCCGTAACATTATGGACTATGTCTTGCAGTTGCTCGTAGAAACAAAAAAAAAAAAAAAAGATAAACGACCAGCCTGAAATAAATTGCTTAAATTTAATTAAAAATTTTAAGGTATATCCATTACGTCAAAGGAAGCATATAAAAAATTCTGTAATTTAATAAAGCTTAATATTTTCAATTTGAACTTGTATCGATTTATGAAAAGAAACTAAAGATTTTTTCCCCTTTTAATAGTTGCAATTTTATTCCAAGTAATTAAAACTGGTTCTATTTAATCTCCACATCTACAGTTTTATTTTTCTAAAACGATTTTACGCTTTTGTTCAGCCCTCATTCAACATTTTTCTTTTTCTTTTACTAATTTTAAAAGACTTTGTTAAAATTAATCCGCAGTTCTCAAAGAACTTAATTACTATAAGTGGGCATTGGTAAATATCTATGTTACCAATTTGAATAATTAATCTTTGGATAAAGAAACTCAGTTTACATAAATTCTTTATTTCTTTTGTATTTTATATCCCGCAATTTTTAAATTTGTATTTTAAATTATACATTTGTTAAATTAATATTTGTGTATCATTCCACTGAGATAAAACTAATTATTAATATGAATGTTTTACAGAATAGCAAAGTAAATTATTTAAATTATATCATAATAGGAAAAATTTAAAAATAAATTTTATTATTTTAACTATTTTTATTATGAGAATATATTTTAAAGATTGAACAGTTTTCTGAATTGATAAATTCAATACTTACAAATGTACGATATTGCGCGTAGATTTAAAATAAATTATTCTTCAGATTTTTTCGCTTATAAATTGAAAATAATACCCAAAATGATAAATTGAAATAAAAAAAAATATATTTTGCAATCAAACTAATATTGGTCATTAAAATAGCAATTAAAGCCTTTGTGCACGAATATTATAAATCAGTAAACCAACGTTTAAAATGCAGAAATAATGCGTGAAAAGCAGCAAACAGCTGTTTCGAATCTACAGCGAGATTCTTCTTCAGTGCAAGATAGGGGAAAAGGAACAGTATGCTAGAAAAAGCAAGGCTGAGCAAAATGATAGACAGAGACGCGCTGGCTTATATACCCTATGCGGGTAGCGAAGGGGTCAGAAACAACCAATGAGAGAAAAGCAGTGGAAACGACTGGGTGGAATGGCTGTTCCTTTTTCCCTATCTTGCAAAGAAGAAGAATCTCGCTGTAGATTCGAAACAGCTGTTTGCTGCTTTTCACGCATTATTTGTGTATTTTAAACGTTGATTTACTGCTTTTTAATATTGGTCAGTTTGTGTCCAAAATCAGAGTAAATATTCCAGTACTCGGAAAACTTTCTAATGAGATCGAATATTTAATTAACATTCTTTTACGTTGGAAAAACTACAGCAAAATTTTGAAATATTTCTTGTCAATATCAGTGAAATATTAACAAAACGTAAACACTTCAATGTTGGGGGAGCATTTTCACAAATATAACAAATTCTGGTTAATAAATAGCCAAATGTAGTTATATGAGAGAAGATATCTATACTAATAAAAGAATGTTCCGCTTTGTTTTTGTGTGTGTCTGTTTGTTTGTCTGTTTTCGATTTCTTTTAAAACTGTGCTGTTCCTCTACGGCACGTATGAGGCTCAAAAATTGTGTGAGGGTAGTCCAAAGCCTCTCCTGATTCCCCTGAGACTCAGAATTTTAGTACAGTAATACCTCGACTTACGCCAGCAATTCATTCCAAGACTAGCAACGTAAGTCGAAAATGACGTAAGTCGAGGTATATTTAAATAAGCAATAAAACTTCTCCAATATCGAATGTTCTTATTCTATTGTATTTAGGGACTATGTTGCATACATTTAATAATAGCAAAAGAATGAATTTAAAATAAATCAATAAATTGTTGACGTAAAATTTATTGTCTTTCCAGCAGGTCTGCCACAGGCGACTATTTTTCTATTCTATTCGCATCACTATTTAAAAAACAGAATTTGTAGTATATTTGTCTTGCAAATGTTCTCGAACAATGTCAAAAATTTTTGTTTTTAGAAAGTGGTGCGAAGTAAAAAATAGTCACCTGTGGCAGCCCTGTTCTAATTGCCCCTTCGAGTCTGTGAGATTGTGAAAAGATCTTGCAATGAAGTTTGAACAGACACATTTTTCTTTTTTTCTCTTATCAGCACAGTAGAACTTTTCTAGTGAGTTTATTCGTTTGTCACTATCATGTGACTGTCAATGAAAATTTCCCTACATATAGGAACAATAGCGTGAAAAGAAATTCAAAGTGCGTGTTAATTAAGGAATTTTTTTTCCAGTCCAGACGACGTAAATGCGGGGTGACGTAACTCGGGGTACCACTGTACATTTTTAATTAAGCAAGATATTTAAAAAAAAAAACGAAAAGGAACTCTTATCAAAAATTCAGCTTTTTCATTGCGATCTCGTAAAAGCTCTCGAGCATGAAATAAACCCATTTACACATTGGAAGCAGGTGAAAAGCCGACTTTTCGATTTTATTTGTGTTTTTGATAGTTCTGTTTAAACCGAAAATGACCAAACAGCTCGTTTCAATTAAAATTAGAGGACATATTCCGAAAGATCATTCTCTTACGTCTTAAATGCCAAAATTAACTCGAAACAAGTTGGTGTGCCAATCCCAAAAATTTCTTCTATCACATATATATTAATATTTCAAAATGTTGTTACAAATGTCAATATTTCATTTTTATTAGTTCAGTACTATATCAACTTTGACATTCATTTTAAATTTCTGTTTCAGCCAATTAATCGGAGTAATAAACAATTAAATTTAAAAAATCAAAAAACCCGACTGCGTAAAAAGCGAACTAATTAATTATTTCTCATCAATGTGAAACTTTTTTTTTTCAATTCCTACTGTTAGCTCACACTCTCGCTATATATATCTTGTTCAAATTTCCAATCGTTAATAAAATACTTATTATTTATCCAATCAGGCTCAAATAATTTTTTTTAAACTTGTAGTGGATGACACTTGAGGTTAATCCAGTTTTTTTTTCAGATATCAATTCATTAATTAAATTAAATTAATTAATTTTCAATAATCGCGAGAGCCCTCTTCTTTATCATGGTATTTTAAGACCGTGAGAGCCCTCTTCTTGATCAAGGCATTTTAAGCGCCACTCAAGAGGAAAGAAGAATGGGAGAAAAAAAAATTCTCTTACTGACCTAAGTAGGAATTGACTTAAAATATTTTTTTATATTACTTGTTTATATTACTTAGCTATTTTTTTTTATTTACTTGTATTGATGGCTTTTAAGTTGTGTTTAATTGTTAATTCCTATCTATAAACAGTGTTCTGATGAGGTCTGTAGATACTTATGATGGTTAGAGTTGCAGTAAAGCTAGAGATCCTACATATACAACTTCTAGGTTGTATAATATTTTAACGGAGCTTCGGACTGTACAATAGTCAATGAAACATCATTTTCATTTTGAAAGACCTATCCAATGATATGCCACTCAATAGGGTGCGTAAATGTTTTTTTCGTCTCTACCGCCATTTAGTATTTTACGGTAGCCATTTTGAATTTATAGAAACAAAACGTAGCCTATAACCATCGAACCGTTAAGACGAATTGATAGAGACCTCATTCATTAAAATCCATCCAGCCGTTGGGATATTTCGAGCGTATAAAGAAATCCACTTACACAGATACGCGTGAAGCACATAACCCTTCTATTCATTCGGGTAAAAACGCGTTAATCTCGAACTCGATATTTATTAAAATCTATATTTTTCCGTTATTTTGTTGTACATCAACTGTTCGCGAATAGTCGGCTTATCAGGATGGGAAGTTCCCGTCGATTCACGTGCCGCCGGTGTATAAAAGAACTACGAAAAATCAAGAAAATTACACAAAAATCGTTATTATAGCGCCCCATTCGGTAGAATATTTAAAAATTCAGGGAGGAAATTCTTACCATGGCCAAAAACATACACACATAATTTGGTTCAATTCTATGCATAATTTCATACATTTTTCGAAGGTACAATATTGGAAGTGGCACAAAAATCGCTATTACAGTGCCATCTTCCGTCGGAAATTTTCCAAATTCAGAGAGGATCTTCCTGCCATGGCCAAAAAGATACACAAAAAATTTGATTAGATTCTATGCATAACTTCATACTCTTTTTTTGATGGTACAATGGCAGCAGACACACTTACATACGGACACACGGACAGACAGACATTTTCTATAAACAGGTTTTTGGGATTCTCTGACCCTTAAAACGTATAATTCCGTCGAAAACTGGAAGTCGAAAACAATTTCGATTCCAATACTTTATTTTATTGAAGATAGAAGAAAGTAAAAATATTGCAGTTAAACCCTTGTCGTTTTGATGAGAAATGTTTTATCCCGCTATGACAACGTCCTGCAGGGCGCAAATTTAGAGGTACCTACAAATAAATAAAATGGTCGTAAAGCTGAAATCATCTTCTAATCGATGGTATAATCTGTTTTTAAAAATATGAATTTTAACCTTTTAAAATACACCGGCGAATGTAGGTCAGTTTACGTTTCAAGAAGACAATATTTTTTCTACGCTGAAAGGAACTAAGCTTCTCTATAATAACGTAATCTTCTTAGAGCATTGTAATAGAACAGATTTATACCCCCTACAAAATTTTGAAGCTTTCAGATGGGTAGAAATATTTTTTTACAAAATAAAACGTGTGAAAACTTCGACAAAAACATTAAATACCGGGTGATTTCCGTGGGGTTTCTCCCGACTTCGGCAAAAGTTTTCTCTAGTAAAGATGCATATTTTTTCGCGAAATTTTATAGAAGGCTTTGGTAAAGTCATATTTATAATTTATTAAAATTTCAGAAAATTTGGACAAAAAGAACAATTTATTTTGTTATGCTAACGGGACCGATGCAAAAACAGCGACATTTCTTTTTCAAATAGCTATCAGTATTTTTTCACAATTTTTTATTATGAGGTTCACAACCGTGATACTCATAACCGATGAAAACTCAAAAAAAAAAAAAAAAAAAAAAAAAAAAAAAAAAAAAAAAAAAATGAACAAAAAGAACTTTCTTTTAACAGCCGAAATAGAACAATTGAAAAAAAATAATTTTACGAACCCTTTTACCACTAAATATCAATATTGTTTACATGAATTTTCGACTCATCTACGAAAATATTTTGATTTAACTACAAAAAAATTTAGAGTTTGAAGGATAACGACATTTTTTTACGCATTTAAAATACAGAAATACCCCCTCCCTTTTGCGACAAATTTCAACTTTAATTGTATACACTAATCTTTTAGCTAATGAGGGAGTGTCGATTCGGTTCAGATATAATCGGCTTTAAGGTGAAAAAATTACTTTGAAAATCAAAATATTTCACTCAGGATTTCGATATGAAAAAAAAAATAATAATAATAAATATGCATGCGTAAAAGAGCTACTTTTAAAGCTATATATCAATATTTTGCACGAAACTTACACAGAGTCGTCCAAAACATATTTATAATTCAGGAATTTTGTTCAGAAAATTTAACATATTGGAGGGAAATAATGAGTTTCAATTTCACAAATTTTGCCATATTTCCCATTCATCAGAATGAAAATAAAATAAAAATAAAAATAACAGAAAAACAAGAAAGAAAAAATATGCGTCAAGCATAGATTATTAAACACTTCCGAACACTTCAAGAAAACTTTAGCAAAACTACTCCGTTGATTAATATAAAGAAAATCCCTAAGTAAATGTTTTCGAAAATGCATAACGCTTTTGAAAAACATATTTCAACAATAGCCGAAAAGATAATCCAATTTTTTTGTGTAACTGTGCATATGGCCTATAGATTTGTATACATTCTGCTTAGTACACTAAAATGTAGTTTAGTAAAAAAAGGCATAACACAATTGAAAATTCGCCTTTAGCGTTTTCTACCAATTCACGGAAACATAATACAATTATTTTGTACAACCCTGCATATAACCTGCAGATTTTTATAAACTCCACTTTTTAAGCTGATTTTTAATTTAGGCAAATACACGCTTAAAACTACTGAAATCATATTTGCAGGAATTACTCTTCATAGGCGGCCACGTATCGAGAATTTTGCGGACCATGCATAAAATTGTATTATTTTTCTACAAACATCTGTTAGTATACAAAATATAGTTGAGTTATAACTAGTTTAAAAGGACCTTTAACCCGTAACTGGAGACGGGAGTCATGATGACTCCGCGTTGTTCATTGGCTCTGATTTTCACGTGGTTTTTTGTCCTTGAATACAATCTTCTCCTCAGTACCTTCAAGTAGATATTTTATTAGTATGTTGGCAGACGTCCAAGTTTGAACGCATGCCTATACCCGAGTTATTCTTTTTCAAAGTTTTCGTTGCTATTTATGGAGTCAGATTGACTAAACGTCTCTGAAACTCTAACTGAAAAATATATAGCGCACCAGTTAATTTCTACGTATTTAGTATTGCAGTCCGCTTCCTTTTTCAAGAATGATATATAGTTGTTTAAAAGGAAATGGATAATACACAACCAGGAAATTCCAGGAAAAAAATTCGGCCCTGTGATACAGATTTTGAAAAAAGTGTAATGCAATGGTTTGAAGAATGCGAAGTGTCGGAAAATGACTCTCATATTAGCGATGCATAGATGATTATAAGCGATCATGAAGAAGAAAGAAGCGAATAAGAAAGTGAAGAAAATTCGGACGTAAATTCAGAAGAGGAAGACGACATGGTTGACAAGGAAAATTATTTCTATGGGAAAGGTAAAAATAGATTCAAGTGGTCCAAGAAGCTGTTAGTGAGTTCGCATTCTCGGACGCCTCAGCACAATATTGTTTTGAAGCTGCCCAGAATTCGTACTAATTTTCAACGGATATCGTTGACTGAAAATGAAGCCTGGACTTACATTTTCTCGACCGACATGTTGCTTATGATTGTGAAATATACAAATCTTAAACTTGCTGCAATTGGGCAAAACTATAAAAATGAAGTGAAGTTAGATTTGCGTGATTTGGATATAGTGGAATTACGAAGCTTTATGGGTCTACTGTTTTACACAGCTGCTTTTAAAATCAAACCGTCAGGATCTCAGTTCACTCTTTGCAACAGATGGCAAGGGTCGAAATATTTTCCGGCATATCATGAATGTGAAACGCTTTGTGGTTCTACTCCAATGCTTCAGGTTGATGACCCAAATACGAGAGAAAATAGATTAATCAGAGAAGAAAGATTAATATGAGAGATTTTCGAAATGTTAATCACAAACTCTCAGTCAGCTTACCGTATAGGCACTTTAGCATGTATCTATGAAATGCTTGTTAGTTTTAGAGGAAGGAGTAAATTCAAGATGTACATGCCTAATAAGCCATGTAAATATGGACTGAAAATAATGGCTTTAACGGATGGCAGAAACAATTGCTTCTTCAATGGCTATATATATTATGGTAAAAATTCTGATTGTACGACACTTTCAGAATAATATAAAATGTTGCAAAACCAACACAGGCAGTTGTGCGCTTGTCTGCTTGTATTGCAGGCACTAACAGGGATATAACAGCAGACAAAAGCAGAATTGTCAGGATTTCAATTTATGGCTTTTCGAAGGATTTAACCTTGGTATCATATGTTCCCAAAAAATCTGTATTGCTAGTGTTGTCTATGCACTCATCGATATCCCAAGATACATACATCAAATAAGCTGGAAATTATCGCTTCTTATAATAATACCAAATCTGTTGTTGATGCCTTGGATGAAAAATGTGTCATATATTGTACTGGTCGGAGAACCAGAAGATGGCCAATGGCTATATTTTTTCGCCTTACGGATATTAGTGCAGTTAATTATTATTATTTCCCTGTGTACGAGACTATAGAAAAGAGCCAAGACTAGATTTTATAAAGAACCTCGCAAAGTAGATTTCCGGTGATGAGTTAAAAAGGAGGTTAACAAATACCCGTCTTCGAAAAAGGAAGTGAAATTTTCAATTGCGAATATACTTGGTAAAGAAGAGGAAAAAGAACAAACAGATAGCGGTGGAAAATTAACTTCTAGAAAATACTGTACCATTTGCCCCCAAAAGTTGAAAAGGAAACCATCTACTCTATGCCATTCTTGTAAACACCCAGAATGTGGACAATGTTCCGTAGCCGTATGCCCCAGTTGCTTTTGAATGATGTAAAAAGAAAGAAGAATAAAGAAATATTCTTAAGATAATATTTTAAAATATTGTATTCTTCATTTTTGTTTGTTTAACTATAACAGTTATTAGCATTAGTGTCATCCCATGATGTCTAAACGAAGTAAGTACTCATTAAAATGTTGTTTAGATTTTTCTTATATTATCTTTCCAACAATTACTATTATAACATTTAACAGTTTTAATATAATTATTTTTTATATTTTGGTAATTACATGATTTCCGGACTATATTGCATTTCCAATATAAATCCCAATGCTGTTTACAAAAGACAAAAAAGAAATATAACATTGGATTCATTTTGACTCTCATTATGTCTCTATTCAAACTCATTATGTCTCTGACCACGTAAGGAAATTCATGTCTCCAGTTACGGGTTAAAGAATTCACGCTCAGTATCCTTAATACTAATATATTATATTTTTTGTAGCCCTGTATATGGTCTACTGACTTTATGCACTCCACTTGGTGTGCAAAAATTTAATTTAACTTAAAACGTATACCATAACAGAAAACGCACATTGAGCATACAATTTTTTAGTTACAGTATTGTATCAGAAATCTTTTACGTGTTCCTGTAAATGAACGATAAATGCGATGCACGTTGTATTCACGTCAAAAGACTATGAATATTTCCACATCTGAATTTAACATGTATAAAAAAAAAAAAAAAAAACAAAAAAAAAACATCATTGAGTTCATGTGATTGTATTTTAAAAATTATATCTCTTGGCCAATTGCAAGCTGTAATTTGTTCAGTAATCAGCAAAAAGTCTTTATAAATTATTCAAAAGATTTTAGCCCCACTAGTGGCCGGGAGTTCCTGCTCTCGAAGCTGGTAGACGGGAAGTGCTAGATTCGAACCCAATCCGGCCCGTCAGCCTAATCGTTCGGAGAGTTCCATGCTTTTATTTGAACCTTGGGTTTCCTTGCGTAAATACGGGTTAGGTTCACTTAGAAAAACAACCACGGAGGTCACCCCCCCCCCCATAGGTCCTATATCTCTCGTGTTAATAATTGGCTGTCTTAAAACAACACAACACAAAAAATGTTTAATATAATAATTTTCATACTTTCTAGTTTACAAAACAAACCTTTTCTCAAAAGAAATTTAAGCACTTTGTTATATAAAGGAGAAAAAATTAAAAAATACCTCGCAAGATATTAACATTTTAAACTTTTAATAAATGGAAGATCAAGTTAATATATCATGAAACTCAAATAATATTAGCTGAAAAATGTACTATCTACTTTTAAGCAAATGAACAGAAAGAGTTAATTTAACTCACTATTTGTTACTAGTTAATAACGCAGCTGTCAGAAATAACTGTTTGTTATTGTGTATCTTGATTTATTATTCAAATTGTACCTGCTCCAGCTATAAACGACATTCGTACAATTATCTGCAGTTATGGTTACATTTAGCGATAAAAATCGTATTGATTAATTTTGTTTTTACTTATCTTGTGTTGATACACAGCAGTTGATTTTTTACACTCTTGATAATAAATCTTATATAAATTCACTTTATTTTTTCTTGTATTAAATAAATTTCACTGTATTTTTAAGAATTCGTGGTGAGTGCCCTTTCTGTGTTAGAATTTTATTAAATAGCCATTTCTGTATAATTGCTTTAGAATGCATAATATATGTTATAAAAATTTGTTTTTTGTACATCGAATACTTCATAACAAATATATACCCAGTTAAAATTATATAAGTTGATTTCTCAGGGATAGGAATTTTTTCGTCCGCCGTTCAAGAATCATATATACGTGGGTAATTAATGCAATATTTCTTTTCAAATATCTAGCTGATAGATAGAGTTTTTACTCTTCAGGAAGTTACTTATAAGGTTGTTCTAATGCCAACTGTACTAAAAATAAAATACATATCATAAATAAAAATATTCCAGACAATTCATGGGATGTTTAACTTGCTTTTTTTTCTTCTCCCCCCCCCCCCCTCACCCTTGAAATACAATGAAGTGCATGGACATCATAGGAAAATTCATAAAAAAATCACAATTAATTTTCTTTTCAGAATATCACAATAACATAAATGACTGTTTACAAATTAGCTGCGAAACAAGGCTAGGGCAACAATATAAAGAAATGAATTTTTATTTAACTTTACAATTGTATTTTATTTTTTTCCTAGTGAACTAATAACTACTTTAAATAATTTTTTTTAATATCTTCAATAAGAAAGCGCATTTATTTACATATCCATTAAATAAAACTAAATTTCCCATTTGAAAGTTTTAACGCCTTCAAGTATTTTTATAAGTAGAATATTATTTTCATTAAAATAACTAAATAAAGATATGACAAAAAGGAATATATTTATAAATTTAATATATTTATTTTCAGCTATTTCTTTTTATACATAATATTCTATAAATGTATAAAGAAATAATTTAAACATTTCCAGAATGTTGTTTGTAAATATGATGTCCTTTTTTACGATTTTGTTTTAAAATATTAACACTATATAGGTGGCAAACAGTGTTGCCATACTTGTCGGTATTTTTTATTCAGAAATTTTGTGTTCGCACAAAATTTTTTTTAATACTAATTTTAGTTTATTTTATTCACGAAATATCTACTATTATAATAATTAAATATAACTATTCAAACTTTCTAGGTATAATTTAGAACTTCTTATTGATAGTTTCATAAATGACGTATAAATGCGTGAAAGGTCTGTATATTTAGTTATATAATTCCAAAATTTTCATGAAATTTACAAAATATTTTTTACTAATAATATATATAGAAATAGAAATATTTACACGTATTCTCTAAAAAATATAGTGTAACAACATCTATGATATCTCATATATCACGGATGGCCCTTTTGATATTTCGACAGCACTAGAGACAAAAAACAACAACATTCAAACTGAATGAAAATTAATTGAGCGATAGAATGACCCTTAGATTGTTAGATTATGCCTTGGTTTCGACAAATCATAGCACGCCCTGTGATGACCGAGATTGTTTTCCATGGAGTATTGTTTTTTTTTTTTTTTTTTTGTCCTCTTTCCGAAGTGATTTGTAAGTAAAACCTTTAATATGCAAAGTTTGTTTTCGTGCGGTTTAGGAAAATTTAAAGCAAGAAAAACGAAGAATGGTGAGTTATAATGACTTCTTAAATGTGTAAGGAAAACGTAAACATAATGTTAATATCAGAATAAGCTTATTAAGCCAGCTTGTGGGGTGGGCCATTACTGGTGCCGCATTTTCATGCTACCAGAAGTGATGACCTACAGTCATTTTTAATACTTTATCCCCATCTGTTGGCATTAATTGAAGTCATTTTATCCTGTACAGCTATTTGTTCGCACATTTTAACTAAATTATTTGAGTATAAAGTCATAATAGTCTTTCCCCGTTGTTAATTTTTACATTACGACGTACTTTGTCTTCTTGCAACATTCTTTTTTTTAAGTGACATATATGGCTACTTTTGTAGCTTACCAAAGCATTTACTCGTATTGAGTAGAATTCCATTCAGGTAGGCAAACAAAATGTTTAATATATCGAATGACTTATGCATTTGCTTATATTTATAACTGAGTCACATAGAATCATATCATTTATTTACATTATAAAAGCGTAAACAGACGTAGCGAATTCGACCATAGTCGGCGACCACTTGCTCCTTTTGTTTGTATTCCAACTTTTCACACGGGCGACAATTTAAAGTCCAAAAAGACTACTTTTCTTCACGTCGGAACTTTTTATGTGATTAGGCTCTCCTTTTCATGTTTTATGATTTTCGTAGGATGTCTAGAGGTCAGAGATCACCAGTGAACGTATTTGACATATCCATCTCCGCCTATTTCTTTCATTGAGACTCTCATTTTTATGTTGCTGACCACAGAACGCTTGGGAAACAAAGGCCAGTTGAAATATGAATGCATTTTCTTCAGGTAAAGTAGATAAATGCTTATGGTGACCATCGGCATGCGATTCTCAGAATTCCTAATGCATAGGAGATAGTGCTGCACAGAGGTCACGTCAAATTCGTTTCCTCTTTACGTCTGATTCAGATTTCCCAACACAAGCAAACGGTCGTGCGCACTACTTGCACTCCAGCTGCCTCTTGTGTGAGATCAGGAATTAAACTTTCAGGAAAAATAAATGGTTTTCGCAGCTACCAGCACGATGTTCTAGACTGTGTCAAGATGTTTCTATGCGAAGTATAAACAAGTTTTATCAAATGTAAAACATTAATCAGTTCTGTTTTTAATATTATTTTTTCTAAAATGTTGATAATGTTAAAAAGACCCCATTTTTAAGTTAGAAATATCGACCGCGCACTGCAATTGTAAGATTATGATGTTTGTAGAGATCTCATCTCTCTTGATTAGTATAAAGTCGAGTTACTCTCTTAGAGTAACTGGATTGGCCTTTTGCTCGGCGCTAAAGTTCTCGCCTCCTGATCATGAGATCCGTGGTTCGTATCCCAGCTGTGCCACTCTCTCACTTGAATGGTCACTCGGATAAACACGCAAACAACAACCTTCAGCAACAATCACTTCCTCTCATAACCAACAGATGGCAGCACTATACAAATCATACCTTCAACCAAAGCCTATGAAAAGCTCACAGCACAAAACTTGTCCTCACATGCATCACATATGCGTAGGACAGCATCATTCACTAGTGCATATCGCTCGTCAGACATCAGCAATCCGTCTTTCTCACTGGGGATGGAGTGTGTAGCCATCACATCTCACTTGATCTGTATAAAGCCGAGTTACTAGCTTAGAGTAACTGGCTTGACCTTTTGCTTGAGGCTAACGTTCTCGCCTTTTGATCATGAGATCCTTCGTTCGTATCTCGGCGGCGCCAATCCAACATTCTCCTCATGTTTACCGTTCTCAAAAAATCTATTTCCTCCAATTTTTTTGTTAGCCCGTGGACTAGGTTAATGATAGCGGCATGATTTTCATCATTTCAACTTGTCTTTTTTTGTGTCGATGCTCTGAGATCGCTTATTGATCATGGGAGTTATTACAACAGTCAGTGGAAACGTCAGTGAAAATGGCATTAGTAAATGGCACCAGGACGTCATTAAATTGCTTAAAAAAGTAAACTTATTCGGAGCCTTACTTGATTCAAAGCTATTCTTCAACGCTGACGATGCAAACAATTCAGTCTTCGATCTAATATATCCAGGATTTTGGCAAAAAAGTATTTCAAGAGTGCCTATTAATTCGACCATGCTGATTGCAAGTTTTCCATAACTGTCAACTTTGCATTTTCGTTTTCTGGAAACTCAGTGGAACCTATTTTCATGTAAAAGTTTGAAAGTATTCGTATAAAAGGGATTCACGGCATTACGCGATCATGGAGGATTTGTTCAACATTTGGATGATTGCAAAATGATAAACGAAAGGAAAGGTTTCGCTTTTATTTCTAGCGAAGAACGATATTCAACTGTCAGCAATTTTGTTTTTGGACAGGCACATAACGCATTTTATTCGAAAAACAAGAAAACATTCGAAACCCTTATTGATAATTTCGAGAATTTCCTACTCAAAGGCAATCCAATTTTTCCAAACCTGTGACGATGTTTATTTTCTTCAGCTAATTGTTTCAAGGCCCTTCTTTGATCGCGCTAAAAACATTCAAATGAAGCTTTAACTAAAGTGTGCATCACTCAGTCCTGAAAATCGAGCTCGAAATGATATGACGATTGCAATAAAAATGGTTTCAATGCAACAGGATTTCATCCATTCAATGCAAAACGCTGTAGACTACTCAAGGTGGAAGGATCACATCATTAGCAATGTTTCGACTGTTACTAGTTTTAATTGGCATTTGAACACTGTGAAATCTACAAAATATGTCGATTGAAAACTTCCATTAAGTCGTCAATGAGAATGTGGTGAAGATAGCCGGAAATACTCAACAACCTTTAAATGATGATTTGA
The DNA here is from genome assembly GCA_963932465.1 of Maratus speciosus. Lineage (NCBI taxonomy): Eukaryota > Metazoa > Arthropoda > Arachnida > Araneae > Salticidae > Maratus > Maratus speciosus. The sequence goes on along the minus strand of OZ010800.1, from coordinate 257,018,920 downwards.
AACATTTACACCGATTTGCAAGAAAAATGCAAACATTCGATATAGGCTTACAGAATCGTCAACGGACTCAGTGAAAGAATATAACCCCTACACAGTGGACACCACGTGTAGGACACCACGACAATATAACTATGTATGAGTTCCAGTACCAAAAACATTGAAAATGTTCTTGTGAATCTGAAATTGTTCGGCACTAGCCGAAAAGTACCAACGACGATAGATAGTTTTTCCACCTGACAGTTTTCACACCTGACGATAGCTCTCATATGTTAAAGAAAATCATTGAATAAGAGCATAGTCCCGTAAGGAAAGGGAATAGGAAGCCCAATAGAACAAAATCAAATGGACGAAATGCCTTTCGTCCTGACATCCCAAATACGGCGCGAGCTGAGCTGAAAAATGCAAACTATCGGATAAAACAAGAAGTCCATAAAAAAGAACAAAAGCAGAAAGTGTAAAATAAACCTAAAAGGCCGACAAAAAACTAAGAAAGCTAATTAAAGACTAGGGATCAAAGGTGGCCAAAAATGATAATAAAAAAATGATTGATTTCAGTGGGCCATAACTGGTGTTGTGACTATCCATTATCCGTGGGTGGTGGGCGATCTTTGAAGTTTTTAGACTTTTTTGTAAAAAAATATTACAAATTCATATATTTTTTTTATTTTATTGACTCTAATGTATTCTTCCACCCTTGCTTCTTATATTTCGACCATCGCCATAATAAATGTTTGTTTGGAATAATATTTATATGCTTTAATACCAAAACAATATCCTTAATGTGGCCATCACTGGTGGTTTTACCATATTATAGTTCATATGTAGTAAATTTGTATATTATGTTATTGTTTTGTAGCCATGGTCCTATAGATAATTAGGTTATAGATATTTTTTATATTAAATATCTAATTCTGATTATTGATATTAGATATCTAAAGCTCTAAAACCGTAAAAAGATATTTAAGTGAAAACTTTTCACGCATCAAACATAATGACTTTTTAAAATATAATTTCAAATGTACGATACAAATATGTATTTTTCAATATATTTGCTGTAGGATTTACATACATGTTAAAATGTAACACTTTTTTGTTTTGAAATTTCTTATATTTGATCTAATTATACATGTTTCTGTTACGTAAAATAATGCTACAGAATAATTCCCGGTATAAAATAAACGCAAATTTAATTTGAATTTTGAATGAAACATCGTCGTAATACTTCAGAGCTATTTGGTTGACTTGAAATCGTTCCTCTTTTTAAAAAATATAATAGAAAAACTAGTACTAAACGTTGGAAACCAATCTGTTTCTGAGTTTTTAGGTAACACTTCTGCAATAAAAGGACACTTATTCGTCTATAATTCACGAAAAAGCTTATATGTATTCTTTAGCATACAATAACATGGAATAGAATTCTTACTGAATAAAAACATTTCAAATCTAAATCGAATCGTGTAAAAACGTTTGCATTTTGCCGCTAATAATAATTTTTTGTATAATACAAAATATAATTATTTAAAAAATTATATTTTTTAAGAGTTCATTATATAAACTATACGGGTGAATATTACAAAATGTGAGATTTTGAAAACAAAATTTTTTGAAAATTGAAATCGTTTCAAAGCTTTTGATGTCTTTAAAAATATTGGTTTAACGACTGAATAAAATAATTTATATGTAAAATTGTTAAAATTTGAAGAGTTTAAGTTCATTTTTATGTAATTATAATTATATTTCATTTTCTTGCCATTTGTATGCCAGGATAATGACAATTTCATTCTAAAACATTTTTCATATTCATGTTTTTTTTTTTTTTTTTTTTTTTTGATCTAATATTTTAATTTCGTTTAAAGGAACATGTTTCCTCTATAGTATCTCAAATTCAGTGTAATGTTCAGTTTTATTTGTAATTTAAACATGTTTCCTCTATAGTATCTCAAATTCAGTGTAATGTTCAGTTTTATTTGTAATTTAAACATGTTTCCTCTATAGTATCTCAAATTCAGTGTAATGTTCAGTTTTATTTGTAATTTATTGAAGCCAGGAAAATGACATAATAAAAGGCCTCTCGATTTTTACAAGGGCTTTAAACACATTATTTTCAGAGAAATATGTTGGTAGCAATGATTTTACTAATTCTGACTTGAACTATGTCAAGAACAAGAACAATTATTCTGCAGCTCCATCTTTATCCCTCATAAAGAACTTAAATGAGCAAGCCAGGAAAATGACCTTAATTTTCAGTGACAATCATATTTTTACTATGGAAAATTTTTTGTAGAATAGAGCACTTATTAGCTTTCCTGATACCTGTGTTATATAAGGTATAAATAATAATTAAAATTTAAAAAACTAGTAAATGATATTTGTACAGTATAGCAGAAAGCCTTTTACTTTGCTCACATGTCAGTGCGCCATGCCAGGAAAGTGACAATCTGAAAGTTAAAATCTTTTAATTGCTTTATTTTTGTAATTATGAATATAATATCTCTTGAAAATACTTATAGGCATATTTTTATTAGAATGTAAAAAAAAAAGACATTATCTAACATTTAATAGACATTTTATTTTGCAGACTGCAGTTTTTGTATTTTGTGATATTGTCCCATATGCATATTGAATATTCTATATCACATCATTTGCAAAAGGTATTCAGACTATCGCAAATAATGTTACTTTCACAAAACATCATTGACTAAGTTGAAGAATTTTTTAGCAAACAATTAATTAGCAACATTTCATCTAATGATGAATAACACCATCAGAATCTAGCAGTTTTATGGTGTACAAGAATTTTAAAAAAATGTAAAAATAAAATTGTGTACTCTGAATACTTTCAAATTAATTACAAATATTTGTAATGCAGAATTGATGTTATGAACTAAACAAATTTTGAAATTTCTTATCGTCAAGAGGACATATATAGAATTTATCACAAATAATATTATACCACTAATGTCATTTATTTTAATTCAGTTATTTTAGTAAACAGTTAGATGACAGCAGTTTGTGAATATATGAATAATGACATGGAAATTATTTAATTAACTGTATGATTAATAGGTCTTTGCTGAATGTAAACGAGAATTACTAATATTTAATTATTTAGGGGAAGTTAAAACTAGCGATTGCCCGTATAATTATCGATATTAATTTAAATATAAAATGTATATTTCCTGTATTTAAATAATTGTTTTAAATATTTGCACTGATAAAGAATTTTATGATATATCAGCTGTGAAGAATGCAATAATTACTGCAATAAATTCTATTTACATGTATCTTATATCGATTGAAGAAAAATAGTTTTTACATATATCATAAATGGGTCGCGTAAAAGGCAGGTTAAAAATAAACATAGACATTATTACAGCGATATCATAATTGTAAATGTTTTTAATTTAGTTAAATTTTCATCCTTTCCAGCTAAACTTTCTTTATTTTTTCCTCACGATCTATAACAGATTTTTTATTTAGTCGGAAATAGAAAGACTTTGCAATTTAAAATTACAGTGAAAAATAAATCTTGTGTGAATATTAAGAAAGGATAACGTGAAAGGATGCTTGGCAAAAGAGGTTTGGCAAACCAATATCAGAAAAAAGAGAGGGGAACTTTAAATTAATGATATCAATTACGCACTCAGCTAAGTGCAAACTTTGCTAACTGCTATTTCGAAAAATGTTCAAAGAAATGTGATTATGTCTAAATAAGCATAAGTACAGTTAAAGGTGTTGGTTAAGAAGATCTTAAATTGTTATATATAATATTATATATGAGAATTTGCGATCTCCTTGGAACTTTTAAACCTCTGAGCGTGAGCGTGGAATGCATATATATATAAACTTAATAATTTCACAGTTTTTGTTGGTGGTCGGTAATGTTTATTTAATTGTTATATATATATATATATATGTATATAGATATATATATATTTATATATATGTGTGTGTGTGTGTGGGGGGGGTGTATATTTCATCTTAAATATTATCTCTTCCTATTTCCTTGTCAAAATAATTCTAAAATGAGTTCTTTATTTTATAGTGTATATGCTTAAAGGTAACAAACTGTGAGTAAGTTTTAACGTGTCAAAAACAATTACGTAGGGGAAGGTGGGGCAAAATCAGGTTCCATAAATCTTTGTTTTTCTCAATTGCGATCAAATGGAAAACCAAACTCTGAATACCGTTTTTAATATTAAATTAATTTCGGCTATAATCAGACCTATTTGTTTCAATAAAAAATATAATTTTATTATATAAAAAATAGATTTCCTCAGACATATGCAAAAATTCGGTTTTACCTCACTAGTTGGGTATTCCGGGGATCCATTTAAAACTCATGGAAACTAATTTCGGTAAAATAAAAATAATGTATTAAAAAAATACATTTCTGTTAATTTTAACAAAACGAAATTGCACATGTGTTCTTCAATGTGTGGCATGACAAATTTTCTACATTGTATATGTATACTTATTTTACACTAGAAGTCTAGAGTTATTTTATCTGAAAAATTCACAAATTAATTTGTTATCATATTTTTCTTCGGTCTACATTTTTCGTATGCCCATTCGTGGCATTTCAAACATTGTACCCGATTTTCTTTGAAATTAGAATTGAAGTAAAGTTCAGGGGGGGGGGGGTGTGCTGAACAACCTTCAGTGTTTTCTTTTTCTGTAGATTCTTAATTTCTTTTTTCGTTTGAAGTAGCTTCCTTTTTCGTTTTCCGGGGTGTTTGGCTTTTTTCTCCTTAATATCTGATTCCAGCTCTATTTTATAGTGAGAAGAAGCCAAAGTAACAGGTTTTGCTTCTTTTTCCTAGTTTTTTCTCAGTGCTAAGGCCTCCGTGGGTAGCCTGTAATAACAATTCATGCGAAATTGGGGAAATAGAGATTGTTGGGCTACGCAATCTGAGATGTCGATAGATGAGGCTGAATGTTGTCAACTGCTGAATATGAGATTTCAACGCTTTTAGATGTGGAAGGATGACCTTCATTATCCTGTGATGCTTCAGAAATATTTATTGCTGCAGCTGTGCTAACCTAAGTCTGCTTAGACCTAGGTGTGTCATCACTGACTTTTATGGGTTTCTCTGTCAATTTGGAAGGAGCGAAAGTACGGTCTGGAAAAACATCGTTGTTGCTGAAAAAAAAATATTTTCTCACACCGTCTTATTTGCGTATTTTAAACTACTGCTCGCTGAAATGTAGCTTTGAATAATTTTCCAATTTACTAAATTGTTACAGATAGCCCAGGATTGCAATACAGCAATTTTACCATCTCTTGTTTGTAGTATGTGTTTAGAGGTCCTATGAATGACACACCCAGGTGTTAAAAGTACTTAGCAGCATTACAATTTAAAGCTTCATATTAAATTATTAACTCTAAAAAAATCAATCCATAGGTGTTGGACAAAACCGGGTGTATCCGGTTTTTACCCACATTTAAGTACCCAGTTTTACCTCAACATGACGTCACTACTCTTAATCCTATACTAAAATATTAGTAAAACTGTTAAAATGCTAGCAGAAAAAGCAAATAATTTGATATACTACTTACCAATATTTAATGTACTGATAAACGGTTGATATATGCGTAAAACCTAGAATCAAACAAAACAATTTTTAAGAGCAATTCAAACGAAATCTTTCACACAAAAATAACCGCACACAGTTGCGTTTCGTTCAGCTACAAATGCCGTAGCGACCTTCAACAAGCAATTTCTCGTGTTGGCCGATAAATAAAAGTTCAAATAAAGAGGAATCTTTCAAATGAAATTCAAATTTCAAATTTTTAAATGCTTAAAAGGCACAAGGGTCAACATAGTATAAAACATTCCTTGCTGGAACTCGAACCCGGGTCATCAGATAGCGCACTGAAGTTCTATCGACTGAACCACACGGAACGACTCCCAACCTGGAACTACTCACTATTACATTTTGGCAAAGCTACAATCTTGTGCTGCGGTTGTACTCTTGCGAACATGTAATAGTGAGAAATTCCAGGCTGGGTGTCGTTCCATGGGTTTAGTCGGTAGAACGTCAGTGCGTTATACTGATGACCCGTGTTCGAGTACCCGCAGGAAAATTTTCCACTATGTTAGCCTTTGAGCCTTTTTAGCAATTAAAAATTTGAAACTTGAATTTCACTTGAAATATTGTATGCAAGGCGAAATTTTCTCTGAAAATTTTCCAAGTATTAATACAAGGACGAATCTTCACTTCCCGGTTTATCCGACCACCCGGTTTTGTACAACTCCCTATATATGTTTTATAAATAGATTCAAAACTGAAAAAAATATGTTTTAAGAAGATTACACTGAAAAAAGAAGTTAAACTTATTAATTAACTGATGAGCTATTTTAATAACAAGAACACATTTGACACCAATATGTTTAACATAGCGAGGTAAATTGATCAAATCCGTTAAAGCAAGTTTCACTATTTGCATCTTCGTCTTGCCATTGTTTTCAAATCAAATGACGATCTGGCACCTAAAATTGAAACAGAGCAATATGAAGAAATCGTTCAATTAAAATAGCTTTATATAATAATTTTAAGATAGAAGTTATGATAGCTTTTAGATAGTTTTAAGAGTTTTTTTTTTTTTTATCTTATTACAGAATCTTAATATGCACTGTAATTTTAATACAAAAAAACTACATTCTATATTTCTACATTCGTATTTTCTGAAAATATAAAATAAAATGCGCAAACAATATTCTTAAAAATTATCCGAAATATAAAGCGTTCAGAATCAAAAGCTACAAAATCAGATCCAAAATGATACTTGTTTCGTATGAATACAATGCATTAGAACATATTCCCATCATCTCTAAAATTGTCAAGCTAATGTTTTATGACCTTAACCTATTATGATTCAGTGAGGCTCAAACACCAGAATCGATAAAGGTTTTTTGAATCCGAGGGGATGATTTCTACATTATTAGAAAAAGGAAATACATATAATTAAACACACACACACTTACCGGCTGTCACAAAAATGACTGATGGATTTTAAAATTCAATAACTTGCAAACGGTGACAGATGTTTAAAAAATTCTTGCAGGAGGGTTATGTATGATGTCAGGAGTTTTTTTACTGTGATTCTTGATTTTAGTTCGAATTTCAAACAATAGATGGCGCTGACAGCGATTGACGCTCAGTCGGGGCCGAAACTGACGTCAATCAACATTGATGCGAAGGAAGGAGATTAAGGCTATGGAGTGGTTCTCATTCGCCAGTATAATCTTGCTCTTAGGGCCCGATTCTGAACTCATTCGATATGATTTCAATGGAGTGCGTTGTTGCCATGGAAACAACAAATTCTTCGATAGTGGAATAAAAGTCGAAAAGTAGTATTCGAGTTTGCAGGCGATTTTACATTGATGAAGTTTTATTCTCCCGTATTAAATTACTTTTTATGGTCTGATTTAAAGAATTTTTTATGCATCGTATTTTAAAACTAAGGTGAAGAGATTTAGTATTTTTTGTTGTTGTTAAAAATTTCATAACTTTTGTTACATTCTAATAAATTTTAGATCTTTTAAGGGGTCTCAGGACTCTTAAAATTGGAAAAAATGAAAAATAAAAGGATCATTTTCAACATCTAATATTTTAAAATGCATATGATTTAAAAACACAATTTTAATTGGGATGAAAGATATAAGTATGTTCTTTCCTTTCATGTATTTAAAAAAAAATTCATGTTGCAGAATTAGTTTTTATAGGGTGCTCCAAACTGTCAGATATTTGTCGAGCAGAAAATTGGTATGACAGCTTACGCGCAGAATTACAAAATAAACTTTGCCACTAGAATGACTTTTGTTGTGCCTAATTATACTTTAGATTACAATAATTACCCTGAACTTAAATAAATTTGTATTTAAAGCATTTTTATATTTTTAATACAAAGTTGTACTTAGCTAATACAAAATTTTGAAAATTTCAACAGTATAATCAGCTAACAAAATATTTTTTTTGAACAATAAAAAGGAAATTTTACGTTCAGTTTATACAAACTGACATGAAATATATATATTTTTTAATTTCATGAAAAAATATTCATAAGTTTTTGAGATATCCTGCGCGTTATGCCCAAAAACGTCATTTGGAGAAAAATGACTTCAAAACTTCGTAAATGCCGGTTCAGCTATTGTGCGGGTATAATTCTAAAAACCATAACTTCCGTTCTAATTGGAATTTCAAGGAAATAGGGGAGACTGGGGGAATGAGGCCACACCGCCTAGTTTAAAAACTAACGGCAGTTTGAGATAGTGAATGCGCCTGTATTATAGCAGCCAACAATAGAAACAGTGCCTAGAGTGAGAGTGATTTTGTTGTACGTCCTTCGTTTTTTCCAGAGAAAATTTTAGTTTTCATCTAGTTGCTTTTTATTTGGAGCTTCAAATGAGTAGAGGTAAATACCTTTTATAGTAACATTAAGTACTTAAGATAATATTATCTTTAATCTACATGCATTCGCCGACATTTTGATGCAATTTGTTGAACAAGTTCGGTTCTTGTTTCGGTTGGTTGTGTTGGGTTTTATGGCGCAAAATTCCTTTAGGGACATGCTGCGCCACAGGTTCTTCTTTCGGCTTTTTTGAGGTATTTCTGCTATATTGTCCTCTCGGGGATATACTGCCACCATGACAAAGTGTGACTTTTGCAATTTGAGTTAAAGTGTAAGCTTAGCACATTAATAAATCTAGCTTAAAGAAAATTGTAATTATTTATTATTAAGCTAAATTACATTGCTTTCTAAATATTTTCAGTAGATTATGTGTCCTAGTATCCATTTTATGTATTTACTAGGTCATTAAAAAGTGGCGTCATTACTCCGATACAGTGGCGGAATTACCCAGTATCCTGGCTAATCCCGCCACTGTACACAGGTTGAAAGATTTTTTTTATGTGTGCTTACTTTACAGTTATGATTACTGCTAAATTTATACAGGTAGTAAAGATCATGATTCAGCTTTAGAATTTATGCTATTAAAAAATAAACATTTTTTAAAGTGAAAAAATTTAAATTCCCTTAAGGTGCCTCCATTCCCCCGGTCTCCCCTAATTATATCAAAATGTTCAGAAAAGATAGTAGTTTAACATCTAAGAAAATTAAAATTTCGAAAATTTGAAGCTTTAAAAGTACTGAGACCACTTAAGGAAGTTCGTCACTAGGTTTTTATGAATGTTGGATAGTAATAGTGAAAATGGTTAATAGTATATTGTTGTTCAAAATAACTACTCAAACAAGGTAACTTCTAATAATTGTTTTTAACCCTTTTCAATAGGGATATTATATCGTTACATTAAAATTAAAAAAATAAAATAAATGCTAGTTAAAATTTTGTTTGACAGTTTGATATTAAAATATTGTACAACATGCAGCTTCATCTTGATGTTTGATAAAATAAAACTAGTAAATATTTTTTATCTACATCCGTTTTAAATTATAAAAATGTGTTAAAAGAATTCTTGGAGTTTGAATTTTTACGCTTTGGAAACTCTTTCTACACACAAACGCTAATATGCATATATTTTTAATAATAAAGATATCAATGATATCTAATGTGATAAACTAAGTTCAACTTAAATTTGACAAGCGTCTAAAACTTAGTAGTACTCAAACTATTGAAGGCCACAAACAAATCTTTATTGAAATTTTTATCTTGATATAAATTAAGGCCGTATTTCTAATAGCACTTTTTGTTGAAATGCAACTGTAATAAAAAAAAAATTAGATTATAAATATTTTAAAAAAATCCCTGAATCGTAATAATCAGGGTTTGGCAAATGCGATCGCCACTTGCAACCAATATTTTTTACTCGACGACCAAGATTTTTCATCTGGCGGTTTTTGTAGTGTTAACGAAAGAACAAAGTGTAAACGGCATTTTCCATATCATGCACAGAAATTGACAGTCTCTGCTGCTCTAACCAGCTAGCATGTCATGTCATGTGATTAGAATATGGAGAGAGGGTGGGCCTTTCTTACGGGTGGATACAACAATCAAAGGATTGATTTAATACAACAATCTAAGGATTGATTTAATGCAACAGCCTAAGGATTGATTTAATACAACAATGAAATAGCTAAGGATAAATACCCCCCCCCCCAAAAAAAAAAAAAAAAAAATGTCCTTCTGATTTTCAGTGGAATTTTTTCCATTTACTATGGATGTTAATTCAAACACTAAACACGTATAATTATAGAATATTCTTCATTAAATAAAGTTATTATTCTAATATTTAAAATTCTCTCCCAATTCCCCCCTCCACCTCCCCCCCCTGGGCCACTACTACAAATTTATCTAAAAAACTGTAAACCGAACCCTCTTGCAAAAAACGTTGGTAAACAACCCGTAAGAACGACCCACCCTCTCCCCATATTTTAATCACATGACATGGCATGCTAGCTGGCTAGAGCAGCAAAGAATGTCGTTTTCTGTGCATGATATGGAAAATGCCGTTTAAACTTTGTTCTTTCGTTAACACTACAAAATCCGCCAGATTAAAAGTCTTGCTCATCGAGTAAAAAATATTGGTTGCAAGTGGCGACCACATTTGCCAAGCCCTGATTATTACGATTCATGAATTTTTATATAATATGTATAAACTAAAAAGTTTTAAAATTACAATTGCATTTCAACAAAAAGTGCTATTAGAAATACGGTCTTAATTTATATCAAGACGAAAATTTCAATAAAAATTTGTTTGTGGCCTTCAATAATTTAAGGACTTCTAAGTTTTATACTCTTGCCAAGTTTAATTTTAACTTAGTTTGTCACATTAGATATCATTGATATCTTTATTATTAAAAAATATATGCATATTGTCATTTTTGTATAGAAAAAGTTGCCAAAGCGTAAAAATTCAAACTCCAAGAATTCTTTTAACACATTTTTACAATTTAAATAGTAGATGTAGATAAAAAATATTTACTAGTTTTATTTTATCAAACACAGAGATGAAGCTGCATGTAATACAATATTCTATTATCAAACAGTCAAACAAAATTTTAATTAACTAGCATTCATTTTTTATTTTTATTTTAATGCAACCTTATAATACTCCTATTCAAAAGGGTTAAACAAGGTAACTTCTAATATTTGTTTTTAAGTAGTTAATTTGAACAACAATATACTATTAACCATTTTCACGATTATTATCCAACATTCATAAAAACCTGCTGACGAACTTCCTTAAAAGATCTAATATTTATTAGAATGTAATATAAGTTATGAAATTTTTAACAACAACAAAAAATACTAAATCTCTTCACCTAGCTTTAAAATACGTTGCATAAAATATTCTTTAAATCAGACCATAAAAATAATTTAATCCGGGAAAATAAAACTTCATCAATGTAAAATCGCCTGCAAACTCGAATACTACTTCTTAAATTCATGCCCAGTTTTTAACGCTGTATTGCACTATAGAAGAATTTGTTGTTTCCATGGCAATAACGCAGTCCATTGAAATCATATCGAATGAGATCAGAATCGGGCCCTAAGAGCAAGATTGTGCTGGCGAATGAGACACACTCCATAGTCATAATCTCCTTCCTTCGCATCAATGCTGAGCGACGTCAGTTTCGGCCTCGACTGAGTGTCAGTGAAATTCAAACTAAAATCAAGAATCACAGCAAAAAAACTCCTGACATCATACATAACCCTCCTGCAAGAATTTTTTAAATATCTGTCACCATTTGCAAGTTATTGAATTTTAAAGTCCATCAGTCATTTTTGGGTTACCCTGTAGATATATATATATATGGTGGTTATAAAGAATGTCCCAGTGTTAATGGTGTATTATAACAGATGAATTTAGACTTTTTACGACAAATCATACATCAAATTCTCAAGGTAAACTAAGAAGGTAAACATCAAGGTACACTAAACTAGTTTTTGTTTACATATATTGAATACGTGCTCCTTTAGTTATACGGTACACAATCAAACTGACATCGAATTCTACCCACACTTCGGTTAAATAGCCCGGAGTAATGGAAGCACTAGCTTCTTCAATTTTGTATTTCTCTCAATATGTCTTTTGTGTCAACTTTGGTAAATCATTAGGTAGCGGCGGAACGTAGACGGTCAGGCAACTGAACTTCAAGACTTGCTTTGCGAACAAATTTCTTAGGACTACGCAGCTAAGATGCTCTGACACGGTCAACGCCCTGTACTGACGCTTTTCGCCGTCCCATGGATGTGTACCGTATATCTAAAGGTGCACATATTGAATGTTTGTATGAAAAACTAGGTTAGTTTTCTTTCAATTTGAAGTATGAGTTTTTTGTAAATAGTCTGAATTAAACTGTTATATGGGTGTTCCAAAAACGACCGTTAACTTTAAAATTCAATAACATGGAAACGGTGACAGATAATAAAAAAATTCCTGCAGGAGGGTTATGTACAATGTCAGGACTTTTTTACAGAGATTCTTTATTTTAGTTCGAATTTCAAACAATAGATGGCGCTGAGAGCAATAGGGACTCATTTCAGACAAAATGCTTGGTACTTCATGATCCATTCAATATATTTTATTCCCTTTTTTCGCATGGAAGAAGAGAGAGCCGAAAATTCGAGCATGGATTTAGCGATTATTGATTTCAGCGCCATCTATCGATGCTATTTGTAACTAAAACTGAGAATCGCATCATACAAACTCCTGACATCTTACATAACACTCCTGCAACAATTCTTTTAATAACTGTCACCCTTTGCAAGATATTGAACTTTAAAATCATCGGTCATTTTCGGGACACCCGGTAATATACCATTGAAACTGGGACATTCTTTTATGGGCATCCTGTATATAATTTGAAAACAGCAGCTGATGAAATTTATAACAACTCCTAATTATTGAATTTAATTTAAAAAGCGAAAAAAAATCATGAAGTGAATGTAAAAAACTTTGAAAAATATTCGAACTCGACATCCAGTTTTTGTTAAGTTTTAAAGCTTGCAGCGCCATCTATCGATGCTATTTGTAACTAAAACTGAGAATCGCAGCATACAAACTCCTGACATCTTACATAACACTCCTGCAACAATTATTTAATAACTGTCACCCTTTGCAAGTTATTGAACTTTAAAATCATCGGTCATTTTCGGGACACCCGGTAATATACCATTGAAACTGGGACATTCTTTTATGGGCATCCTGTATATAATTTGAAAACAGCAGCTGATGAAATTTATAACAACTCCTAATTATTGAATTTAATTTAAAAAGCGAAAAAAAAAATCATGAAGTGAATATAAAAAAGTTTGAAACAAATTCGAACTTGACATCCAGTTTTTGTTGGGTTTTTAAGCTTGCAGCGCCATCTATCGATGCTATTAACTAAAACTGAGAATCGCAGCATGCAAACTCCTGACATCTTACATAACACTCCTGCAACAAATTTTTTAATAACTGTCACCCTTTGCAAGTTATTGAACTTTAAAATCATCGGTCATTTTCGGGACACCCGGTAGTATACCATTGAAACTGGGACATTCTTTTATGGGCATCCTGTATATAATTTGAAAACAGAAGCTGATGAAATTTATAATAACTCCTAATTATTGAATTTAATTTAAAAAGCGAAAAAAAATCATGAAGTGAATATAAAAAAGTTTGAAACAAATTCGAACTTGACATCCAGTTTTTGTTAAGTTTTTAAGCTTGCAGCGCCATCTATCGATGCTATTTGTAACTAGAACGGAGAATCGCATCATACAAACTCCTGACATCTTACATAACATTCCTGCAACAATTTTTTTAATAACTGTCACCCTTTGCAAGTTATTGAACTTTAAAATCATCGGTCATTTTCGGGACACCCGGTAATATACCATTGAAACTGGGACATTCTTTTATGGGCATCCTGTATATAATTTGAAAACAGCAGCTGATGAAATTTGTAACAACTCCTAATTATTGAATTTAATTTAAAAAGCGAAAAAAAAAATCATGAAGTGAATATAAATAAGTCTGAAACAAATTCGAATTTGACTTCCTGTTTTTGTTGGAGATTACATATTACGTTTGTCTTGTAAATAGTAGAACTGTTTCTATCGAGTTTCCTAATAATGTATGTTTAATAATTAGCAACAAATTGAGATTTTCTTATTTGTAAAGTTTATAACGTCAAAAACATTTGGAATCTTGGAATATTCCCTAATTATTTTATTTAGTTTTCATACACTTAAAGAACAATGTACTAAGTAAATATTTGTTTGAAAGAATGTCTAATATAATATTGTTTAATATTTTTGTTCTCACATAAGGTAACATACTTTTTTAGAACAAAGATTTGTTTCGACAAAATATATTTATCTTTTTTATTAATTTTGTCACCATTACATTTTTTTTTATTATCAAGTTCAAAATAGGATATATAATAACTAATGGATTTGAATGAATGATATCAAAGAAATATTAGATAGATGTACATAACATCGAATTGCTGTATAAGTATCTATAATCTATTACATGTTATCTGTTATAATCTATTATTATCAATATTTATTAATATATCCATGGTAAACATTATACATGTTTACAAATTTTTAAAATCAATTCATAAAAAAAAAAAAAAAAAAATATTTTCTCTTCAAAACTCCAATTATTGTCTATTAAAAAAAAAAAAAATCATTATATATGTATAGTATATATATTATTGATATAAAAAAAATAAAGTTGAAATTGTTCCATTATCTTTTTTGTATTTAAAGAGTATAAAGTTTTAGCGTGTATTAAGCACGCATTTCAAAAACTGGTATATAAATGTTTTGGAAAAGTCTTCGGCATAATTTACTTCCTAAAAATAAAATGTTATAGTACATTCAAAATAAAATGTTATTATAAATTCAAAATAAACTTAGTTCTCGCACCATAGTAAAATTGTCCTAGTTATAACCGTATAAAAACTTATTTACATACCTTGAATTTAGAAAAAGAATTATACAGGATTTAAGTAATCTCTGATTAAATTTATTACAACTTGTTTGAATAAAAAAAAGATGTCTATAGACAGATATAAAAATGTTTAAAAAGTGCAAGTGTCAATCTGAAGCGAATGCTATTGATAATGTTTATTTTTATGCTCTCCCTTAAGCAAAATATTTCATCGTACAACAGAATACCATGTTCTATAAAATACTGGAAAATATTTTCATCTTCAAAGTCCTTCGAAAACCTTTAAGACGTATAATATAAGTGCATTGCATTTAAAAATAGTTTCTTTTGGTTATTTTCCATGAAAATCTAAAGTAATGCAGGTTCATTTTTTAAATAGCATATTTATCTGAAGAATATTTTTTTATACTTTATAGAATAATTCTTTAAAACTCATGAAATGAAAATTCGAAATTTCAGTAAAAATACGGAAATTATTAAAATAATAATACGGAAACTGTAATAGTTTAAAATATTTTCATGTTTTTTTTTCTTTTTTTTATAAACGTCTCGAATGCATTATAATATATGATTCATAAAAAATAAATTTCTAAATCTGGAAATACTTCAATAAAATCATAAAATCGAATGGAATATTCCACGTTCATTCAATCACAAAATTCAATATATGTACATTAAAAAGCTCTCCGTTTAATTAAAGGGATACAAAGATAGTAATAATATAGATGTTACAAGTTAAAAATATAAGTAAATATTGTAAAGTATTAAAATGAATGGCACTGCAGTTAAAACTTTTTCTCTGCATAAGTTCATTACAAGGCACTGCTATTACTACTTCCAGCTATCCTAATTATTATAGAATCTCCCATTTCAAACGAAGTGACGTATTTGAAATAATGCAGCAGCAAGTATTAAAAATATTCCCTGATGATCGCAGCAGCATTTCAGGTCGAAAATACTACGAAATTTAAATAAAATGTATATTTTTAATAGTAACATCGATATTATTATTAAATTTGTCGCCTTTTAATTAAAACGGTGATCTTTTTAAAGTTCAGATTGTGAATTCTAGAAGTATATATTTTTTAATATACCCTATAAAATGTGCGCAAAATAAACAGATTATATTTATATATGTGTGTGTAATTAAAAATCTGTTAAATAAATAAAAAGTACAATTTTTTCAACAATAATGAATGTCTAATGCGTAATTAAACAATGTAAAAAAACCCCACAACTCTCAATAAAATTTTCTTGAAAAAAAGAAAGTCATTTGATGGTAAAAATAAGAATAAAGCAGCAATGAATCACTAATTAATGATATAAATACCCTGCTCAAAAAAAAATTGGGGGGCATGCAAAAAAGTGAAGAGAACAGTGCAAGACAGCTATGTATGGGCATAAAATGGATAGTATATGTGTATCAATGCGAAATACAGAAAAAAAGACGCTAAAATTGTAAGGGAGCTTTTATTCTTTGAAAAGATGGAAAGATCATGAAAAGATGGTTTGGAGCAACAATTTGGTTTCATATAAATGATAAAAAAAAGTATTGTTTAGAAATGGTGCAAGAATTTTAATGTGACGTGTGGTCTCCTCGAACAGTTAAAACGGCTGCACACCTATTTTCCATGGATGCGATGAGGTTATCGATAACACTTTGCGGAATACTGTTTCACTGTTCAAGAATTGCAATCTCCAAGACCCGAACAGTAAAAGGGGACCTTGGTCTCGCAACAATGCGTCGTCTGAGTATGTCCCAAACATGTTCGATCGGATTTAGGACAGGAGATCATGCTGGTAATTCCATACACTGTATTGTTTTAGCTTCAAGCATCTTTTCCTCAAGACGAACTGTATGACATCTGGCATTATCATGCATGGAAAATAAGAAATCACTAATTGCTGCAACATAAAATATGACATGAGGTCTCAGTATCTCGTCTGTATAACTTCGGACTGTCAAAGTTCCATTCCTAATTATATCCAGGCCCGTACGTCCATTTATGCTGATTACAGGTCATAGCATCAACTCACCTTGTCTGTAATGTAATCTTTCACGAACGACTGTGGGATTACTCCTTCTTTCCATGCCAAAACAAATCAGATGTCACATCCAGACTGAATCGAAACTCGTCTGTAAACAGAATTTGACTCCAGCAA
The DNA here is from genome assembly GCA_963932465.1 of Maratus speciosus. Lineage (NCBI taxonomy): Eukaryota > Metazoa > Arthropoda > Arachnida > Araneae > Salticidae > Maratus > Maratus speciosus. The sequence goes on along the minus strand of OZ010800.1, from coordinate 257,001,841 downwards.
TGTTGCCTCCAGACCTGAAGTTCAATTGCCCACCTTTTTGGGGCCGCACAGTTGCTCGAGATCAACGAAATACAGACCATTGGCTTACGTGCATAGCTATCACCCTGATGAAGCCTGTTTCGGACTGTTTGGCTGGACACCATTCGTCCTGCGGCCAAAAACAACTATATTTGCAGCAGAGTAGCATTGCCCGTTCCGTCTCAACGAGCTATTACCATGATATATCGGTCATCAGTTTCTGTGGTAGCACATTGCCAACCTTACCCTTGTCGATGTCTACCATTCCATGTGACTTAGAACCGATTCCACAGCCTTGTGTTGACACTTCTTGCGACCGCAACAGCGTCCGCTGCACTTCGTTGTGTTTACCCAGATTCAACTGTCCCGATTACACGCCAAGCCATGGATTTCGTTAAGTCACATTGTTGTGACATTTTCAAGTCACCTTCTATCAAAACACAAGCTGAGCAATTGAATTTCGCAACTGTGTGAAACAGACGTTTTGCAAAATCCCTATTTCTACACTTATCTCCTTTTTTACTTTTATTTGCATGTGAAGTTTTTTATCTGTTTTCTACTATGCTTTAAATTATGAATGTTTTATTTTGCGTTACTTATCGGTGCAAATATTTGCGTAATTTTGTTAAAACCATGTGCTTCCCTAATTGTTTGAGCAGTGCATAAATGGATATAGAATTTTGGTTCAATTTTCTAAAATTTCAGTAAAAAATATAAATTTAAACGTATGTTGTCTGAGCAAACAGATTTGAAATGTTGATGTTATTTATAAATTTCTGTGAAAGTATCCCTTATGATGAGTTTCTTAGTATCTCCAAGTGCTTTCCAATACTTCAGAAAATTTATGAGTGGGTTTGTTTTCGTATTTTTATGAATATAAAATCTTTTTCTTGAAAATAGTGTTAATAATACATTAAAAATTCAAACAACAAGAGTTGTGGATATTTCAAACACTAGTCTCCAAGAGAATAACAAGATGTTAACATCTTGAAACAATTCATGTCTTTAAACTTTCTTTAATGTTTCAAGTATTTGCAATCGTCTCATAGAAATTTATTTGTCGCTAAACATTTTAATAAGTTTAAAAAAATATAACATGTTGCCAGAACACATTTTTGACAACGTAGTACCTAGTCTACATATCTTCAAAATTTATATATTTATCGACTTTCTAGAGGAAAATGATACACATATTCTGCAATTATGATGAAAAAATATATATAAAAAGAAAATATCGATTGTTTCTTTTTACATGCAAGAGAATTCTTCCTTAATATTAGACATTATACGTCAAAACTTTTCCTTTAAATCGTCTGCTATCGAAAGGCAGATGATGTGTTCTTTAAAAAAGAAAAATGGTGTCTATAAATTTATATATATATAACGTTTTATTGTTCTTCTTCATAAGATATATTTCATCTATTCACAGAACAAAATAGGAATTTCTTTTAGATTCTGTATATACTTCTGTCACAGAAAGATAAGAATTGCTGGAAATGCACAACTTTGAATCAAAAAAGATTGAGAAGCTTGCTCTATATTTTTTTGTCACCTAGAGATAGAAAATTTAAACAGATCGAGGATTTTATATTCATTTCTTTTTCTCGAATTGATAACTGGGTATATTTATTTAAAGTACAACATCTCGAATTTTTCATGAGAAAAGTTCAAAAAAAGACTCGAAAATGTATATTTATTCGTAGTACCTTGTAAGGTAGTTGCATATTTTAAATTTCATTTCCACTTACATTTTGTAAATATAATAGATTTAGTTATAAAGGTATTAGGGAAAATATCTTTTTGAGTTTAATACGATGTATTGTATATAATATGTAATAACGAACATTTTTTTAAAAGCATTCAACAATACGTGATGTGTAAATTTGAGTATACAAAATACAAATATGGGTTAATAAATTATCACATGCTTGCTCAGGAACTGTAGTTTACATTACTCTTAAAGTGAATTAGATAAAAATTAACACCGTTCCGTCTAAGAGTAGTAATAAGACACGAAAATGGCTTCAAAAGAAACGTTTTTCAATTTTATTAATCATTTTCACTTTACCATAAAATTGAAATACATTTTTCTGTTTTATGAAATCTAATTGTTTCATTAAAATTTTAAATGATATAATAGGCATAATTCAGTTACAATGCTGTAGTTTTCATCGATTAAACTAAATGTTTAAATTTTTAGAGAAGAAATCGCAGTTGGCTTAGATTAAAAAAAAAAAAAAAAAAAAAAAAAAAAAAAAAAAAAAACTATAATTTTAATGAAATCTTGGACAAAATTCGACTAAAGGCTACCAGATAATATAAATCAAATCAATCAAATCAATCTTCAGTAAATAACTGAGGACATAGGTTTCAAAACTCACCTTATCCAAAAAATGAATTTGTGAGAAATCACGAAAAATATCTAACTGTGCAAACTGGTTTTCATTGTAAATAAAAATTTTAATATCGCAGAAATGCTGGATAAAACTAGTGTTTTGGCATATCGTTGCGTTTTTTTTTTTTTTTTTTTTTTTTTTTTTTTATGCAGGTTTACCAATAGAGTAGATTTATAGAGAAAACACGTTTTTTGTTTTTTTCAATTTATGATAAGTCGAGTTTTGAAACTAATATCCTCAATTCTGATGTGAAATAAGCACTGGTCATCATGATATGTGATATAGATTTCGCATGTATAACATGTATCTTATTTTAATTATTGCAGAGTTTCGACCATTATTCCATCAAGAAGCGTAATATGTGTTCTTTCATATATAAACAATTAAGTGGAAATTAATGTGCTGATTTTTGACAATTTATTTCCGTTTGTGATTGCCACTTTTTTTATTAATTTACCCGGAAATCTCCAATGATTAACGTTGGAAAATCCGGGTTGTACTACAAATACTATTTAAATGTTGTCACAAGATAAAAGTTACAATAAGTTTTCCCTGTTTTATGAAAATGTCTCGTTAAATACTAAAATACGCTATTTTAGAAAGGAATTATAAAACAATTTACAGTCATACATTTAAATATATAAATTCTAATTATTGCAGAGCTGTGATCATTATTACATTTAAAAGATAATGTGTAGTTGTAAGCACACTTTGTATAAAAGCGCAAATTAATTTCCTGATTCTTTGGTTCTGCAAGTATTATTTAATTCTTGTCATAAGTCGTAAATTAAATAATAAATGTTTATATTTTTTAACGAAAATGGGTCGTTGTTAAATAAAACACGCTATCTTGCCAAAAATAAATAAATAAATAAATAAATAAATAAACGGACTGTGTCACTACATTCAAATAAATAATAAACTTTTCAATAACAATAAAATATTCTGATTTGACAACTTTTGGTCGTAGATTTTGACGGGAAAGAACGTTACTAAATTTATCATACATCAATGTTTGGTGTCAAAATCTTAATGATTATTTAAAAATTAGATATTAACAATGTCTTCTTCCCTACGTGAAATGTATGTTTTCTTACTCACCTCAGTTTTGTAGCTCCCGCATGCACTTCCACGCTTGTCATTATATTTATTACATATATGTAAACATATAAAAATTTGATTAACACTACACAGCACGCTGAAGCAATGATTCACCATTTATAAAACTATCGTTAAGAAATTCTAAATTCTCCCCAGAAAGCTTGAATATTTAGTTTTGGTTGTTATAATGATAGATATTTCGGGAATAAAATAAAGTAAACTTAGTATTAGAAATTTTCTTCTCTGAACTCGAAATTTCTGATAAAAAAACCCGTTAAATTTGGCAACACTGTTTCCGGGCTGTGTAGTGTTAACATTAAATAAATGTCATATTTTTTCTTAATTTATTACGCAAAAAATTAAAATGTTAACGACAGGTAGATATTAATTTTTTCTATTATTAAATTATGAAAATGAAAGGAGGGCTCATGAATATTCAGTAATAAAAAACTTTTCTAACCTTTAATAGAAAAAAAAATCATATTATTATTCATGAAGAAGAGGAAAAATCGGGATATGGTAAATAAGACAAAAATAAGTCAAAACCCCAAGAAACAATTTAAGAAATTATATAACTGAAAAATAAAGCTTCGTTATAGTAAAATAAGAATTTTTTGTTTTCAGAGAAACAAATTAACAATTGATAAAAATAAAGCGACGATTATGGGTAGAACTGTTTTAAGTAAGCTTTACATATTTTTTATATATGCAGAATTAAATAAAAATTAAATATGAAATATTTTGTATGAAATTATATGAATGCTTGGTGCTAAGGAAGATACAGATGCTAGGAATCTAAATGCAGATTTCTTCGTTTGTGCGTGAAACGATTTGTGGCAATTGGCGAAAGTTTGATTTCTAAAACTTTCATTTGCAAAACGTGATGGGGATATAGATTATAGTTTCTCATTAAGATAAATCATAATTTCCATAGGTGCTGAAGTTGTTTGTCTGCTAAGGTCAGGAAAGACGCTACGTGATGTAGCATCCATATATGATGTCATCTACTGTAATTTGTCTACGCCCAGAAATGAATGTGATTTGAAATATGTTCAAAGTTATTGTCTTTATTTCAATAAATGTTAGTATCTCACTGTCACGGTATTCAGTGACGATAAGGCAAATACCGAAAATTCGAATATTTATGCAACAAAACGTTGCTCCCATGCAGTTCATTTCGAGAAACTAGCAGGGAATGCAGTTACATGTTTCTATGCATAGAACCACTTTACTACAGGAAGTTCAAAATTCGATCCAGCATTTCATTCTAGATATATTTTCCCCACATAAACAGGTTAACATTTACATCCTCGTGCTCTAATCTGAATTATCTATATAACAAACACCTTACAAATGATTTTACGCAGTCTCAGTGAAATAAGTTTCATAAAGTTCTTAACAGTTGGACGAACTGTTTGAAACAACATGCATTTATTTTTTTCTATGTTTTGTAACACATTTCCTTTTTTTAGAAAAAAATTTTTCAACTAGCAGACCCCTAGTAGCAAATTGTGTCTGGCCCTTGAATGGCCTCTCATCGAAATCCGATTACACGATAAGTGGCCGATTATCGTATTCTCATCGGACGGGGATGATTTTCATCGGCAATTACTCAGAAATGTCTCATTGGCCTTAGATCAATGGATGATCGTAACCTGATGAATTTTAGAAAAAAATATGATGAATCCCCGAGGAGTACGATTTCATGACGATGAATGTCCGATGACTTTTAGATGAGTTATCAAGTAAATTTTGATGAGAAAGCGATGAATTATAGATTGGTTGGTTGGGTGTATAAATGAAAGCGATTTCAGAATATTTATTTTCAGATTTTGCGAAATATACATACATTAAAATTTTAGGAGTTAGAAATTTAAATATGCTCACTTTTAATTTCTATTAGCTTTACTACAATCATTTGAAACAAAATATTTAAACAAAAATATCCAAATTTTGTTTTATTTTTTGAGGGGGGGGAGGGGGGCTGAATTAAAGTTCCATATTTTCTTAGTTTATTTCTGAACAAATACTACTCCTTCATTTAAATAATCCTATTAAATTCTATTATTTATCCTCTTCCTAGAGCCTTTTATTTTAAATAAAGTTTGCTTGCTGAACTAAAACTGATTTATTAAAAAAAAAAAAAAAAAAAAAAAGGCTCTAAAAAAGGGATTTTCCAATATTAATACTTAAAAAAGGGATTTTTTAAGTATTAATATTGGACTAACAATTACCACTGTTATTGTTTATCATTTTGTTTGATAGAAATATTTTAAAAGAATTTTGTTAATTCTAAATTATTGTTCTGCTTTGATAAGTTTTTGCCCTTTAAATTTTTCATTTTAAAATGTGAAAGGTTATTTCTTTCATTTTATTCGACTTTAAGAGATGAAAAATGCATTGGGCCTTTTTTCTACCAAGGTACATATGAATAATTCAGTAAGTTATACTATTGTATAAACACTCATAACTCACAAGAGTGCATATTTTTAAATAAGCATTTTTTGGAGGGGGGGAGGGTTAAGGTGGGATTCAGGTGTCTAATTAGGTACAATTTAGGTCTGTTCAGAGATCCTTGACAAGAGGCATACAAAAGAAAAAGGCCCTCACACCCTCCTCGTTTAAATGAAGACCATTTTTTATCACACAAACTGTCCCAAGCACATACCCATATTTGCCAATAAGCCGTTTTTCCCAAAAATAAATACTTTGAACCAGAAAATTTATTTAATTAAATGTGTCTTGCCTCTATGTGGTAGAGATTTGAAATATACTTTATTTCATTAAATAAAATTTCTGGTTTAAAGTTTTTTTCTTCTTTCATTACGTGGGAAGGTGGTAATAAGTATTTTTATATTTTTTTTTCTTAAATATTTCATAATTCATATCTGTAAAGTATAAGAAATAAAACTCTTGAAGAAGCACACCGTAATAACAGATTATATTTCTAAAACAAATGTATGAATTAGGTTCAGCTTTGCAAGTCCCATTTTTAATTCAAATCCATTTCATTTAACCCCTTGAGAAAGTGATTGTGTTCCTGTAATGTTAAATTCACACCGGATCTTTGAAAATTTTTGTTTCAAAATAAGGAAAAGCAATTTTACAAGTTTTTTCCATCAAAGCTACAAAAATAAAATTTATTTAAAAGTTTCCGGTGCAAATCTTGATTAAACCTAGGTGAGATAAAATATATCCCATCGCCTCTCAAGGGGTTAATATTCACAACTTTCACGTCTACGGTTAATTTCTTTTCTATTAGTACTACCTAGATGTTTAAGGAAAAATCTTATGTCACGCTGATACTTCAAGACTGTATTGTCTGTGAAAACTTCTGTAAAGTAGGTCTTTTCCCCTCTGAAATATTTGTATCTTTAATATGATTTAAGAAAAATAGATAGAAAAACTATTTTAATTAATATTTTAATAATTATTGATCAATCTAATTGTCCAATTTATTTGAAAATAACTTTTTGAGCCTTTCTGATAATTTTTTTCCCAAAACACTGCTGCGATGATTTTTTTCATTCAAAAAATTTACATAAATTTATATTCATTATGGAATTGGGCTTCATTAGCACAGGATCAACATTCTCTGGAAGTGTAGGAAAAAAATTTTCAACACCTAAACTTACGCATCCAGATGCATAGGTCACAATAGTTGAATGCGAACAAATCCACACAACGTGGAATAAGGAAAGGCTTTAATGCTCGTGATATTATTTAAAATGTTTAACTGTTTTTGTTTATTAATCCATAAATTTCATGACTGAAACAAAATTTAAAATACTACAGTAGTAGTTATACAGTCAAACCTCGTTAACATAAATTTCAAGGCAAATTAAAAGTTTTTCCCTCATGTTATCATCAATAGTTTATATTATTAGTAACAAAATCGTTGTATTAATTTTGACAGGCATTAAAGGAACAATTCATATTAAAAGTATACCAGGTTAATTCTGTACATGTTAATGAGGTTTGAATGTACTTTTTTTTGTTTAATAGCAACATCCATCTCCTGTTAGTTTCTGTTTCATAGCTGCCAACTTGTACGTATTTTTCTTACCACTAAAATTTTATAGAATTTTTTTTATTTATTTAAACTTTAAAATTGCTTGAATTGCGGTGATTAAATTAACTAAAATTTTCTGTTACATTTTAGTGGTATGAAAAATCCGTACAAGTTGGCAGCTATGCTGTTTAGATATTAGGGCAGATGACTGAAAAAATACATTATCTTAATTCATTTTTTTTTTCAGTTTTATATCTCTATGCCTACATAAAACATCACATTAATGTTAGCTATTTTATCTTATTGTTTCTAAACTTGAAGTGTTGTTTTAAGAATCTACATATACTATGTGCATTTTTTAATTACTACATTAATAAAATACCCCAATTTCTAGTGCATACTCTGCTGATCAAACAAACATGTTTAGATCCAGAAATGTTAATAAATAAGATTTATCTTATTTCTATTTTCTACATATTATGCAACATATTTAAAGAAACTTTCTTGATGTAAAATTTATTGGATCGGCTGCAAACTATGTACATCTGAAATTAGAGTACACAAAAAGTACTTAAATTCTGTTCAATTAACTTGCTCATTTCATATAAATGTACTATTTGAAAGTTTTATTAAGGTTAAACAATGGCAGAAAAAAAAATTGCTGCTTCTTCCCGTAACTCTTCATAGAAATCTAAACACAAATCTTCTAAGTTAAATAAGTTTCTGAAGCAATTTATTGTCACAGAATGATTCAAACGTGGCTGTGTATATTCACATCCCATAAAAAAGTAGAAGTAATAAAATATTTATTGAATATTCATGCATAAGAATTAAATGAGGACGTCAGTTTCAAAACTTGTCTTATCTAAAAGTTAAAAAATCGAGTTTTCTCTGTCATTCTATTCTACTGGTACTGGTGGACATGAATTGAGAAAACAATACAATCTGCAAAACACTAGCTTTACTGTGTATTTCTGGCACTGTAAAATCTTGGTTTAGAATGAAGACCAACGTGATCAGAGGTTTTTCACGATTTCTGAAAATTTGATTTTCTGGATAAGGCGAATTTTGAAACTCATGTCCTCAAATATAGCTAATAATTTCAAAAGCAAACTTTAATTAACTCTGATATAAATTTAAGATTTATTTATTTTTAAATAACACATAATATAACATACACATCAAAAGAAATTCAAGGTAAGTTTAAATATATAAGTGCATCAATTACACTGTTTATAATTAATGTTCCAACAGGAACAAACAAAAACTAATGCATTTAAAATAACTTCGGAAAAAAAATCGCAAGGGAAGGTTGATCTGTATTATCCATTTGAAGTCTGTCATCTGGGTAATTACATGAAGTATCTTGTTTTAGAAGTGTTCTAGCCAAATTATCAGGACGGAATGCCATCTTTTCTTAACTGTAGCTAACAAAACTGCTGACAATATTTCATTTTCTGCAGTGTAGAGAGAGGATATCATGAATGTCATCAGATGTAAAATGCAGTTCACAAAGCTAGACAAAAAGAGAAAAAAATAGTAAATTTTTGTGCATAATCATGTGTTGTGTATATACATATAAAACTGTGGTTTATTTCAGTAAGCTTTATTTAGTACCCTTGTATTTTATTTCAATGAGAGATATATGGGGTCATTCAAAAAAGTCCATTTTGAAATTTTTAAGAAAGAAAAAATATCTTTTGAAAAGGATTGAATACTTATTCAAAAAAGAAACTGAAGGTGAATTTGGGATTTTGGCCCCAGCTTAGTATTTTTTTTTTAAATCTTGGATTTTTTGGGTCTGCACAATTTGAAATAACAGCAAAATTGTAAAAATTTTAAGCCAAGATAGAATTTGTTAAGGCCAAACCTGAAAATTTTAGTCTGTGCAGACCTTTAATGTCTACTGTTATTTCAGTTAATTTTTCTATATACAAGTTAAAATTAACAAACATAAAACTTTCCAAATAGGAACCGGCAAATTTGCAAAGAAAAAAAAATTAAGACTTCATATACAAAATTACACTTTGTTTCTATAAACAGTTTCAGTGTTTAAATAACCATTTTACAAAGAGCCAATTTTGGAGATTTTCTTCAGATTGAAACCTGGTACTTATCAAGTATACCCTACAGATTTTACCCAAAATCTTATTTCAAACAACAAAAACCAGCTTTTTGCTATGAAGAAAAGGTGGTTTTATGATTTCATGGAATCCTCTATAATTTTCTTTAAAGGCAGGATACCATTCATTGAGCCGAAAAAGTAGGTCAATTTCATCCTCCCTCCCCATAGAAAGAATAAAGTACCACAAAAACTGAATTTAACCAGTTATTATTCATAGTTTGTAGTATAACAGATATTTTTTATTATACAACAACTCCAGTAGCAGAAAATTCTCCATGTGCCTGTGACAGATACTTCAGGGACAAAAAATAATCTGCAGGTAAAATATTTTTACAATTGAAGCGTTAATTAATCAAACAATCACTTACATGTAACGTTTTTAGACATTTTAAAATATTTTATTAATAACAATATTAACTTTTTGTATTAAGTAATAAAGAAAGAGCTAAACATAATACTATGAAGCAAAATAAAGGTCTGACGAAGAAGAATCTGCAAAAGAGAAAAGAAAATCTGCGAAGCTCGTCTCCTGTTTCGAACATTCTGCTACCGGGACAACAACTGTTAAAACTGATGGCAATATTGTCAGTTGCATATACAACATTTTTAGCATGACATGTAAAATACAGTTTAAATGGATCACCCAATCATGTTTTTCTTTTTGGAAATAGCAGAATATTTTGAGGGCCCATCAGCCTTTTACATATGTAATTATAATATATTCTTTGAGCTACACCGAAGTTAAGAGATAAAAGTTTTCAGAAAAAAGATGACACTTTTTTTCTGAAAACAATTTCGCCCCCCCCCCCCCCCAAAAAAAAAAAAAAATAAATTTTAATGAACTGCTGTAAAATTTGTAAAAAGTTTACACCACCATCGTTATTTTATGTCACACAGACCTTTCGATTTGAGACAGACTGCACGCAGATTGAAGAGAAAATTTACTATTTTTGGCTTTATTTTCAGTCACACAGATAATATTACAACATCTGTTTTATTTCAGGTCCAAGGTGCATAAAACCAAGCAAAAAAAAAAAAAAAAAAAAAAAAAAAAAAAAAAAATACAATTTTGTATAATTTTTATTCTTGGAAACCTGAGGAGAAAAAAAAAGCCAAATTTTCACAATTGGGGGGGGGGGAGGAGTTTCCAATTTTGAAATTATTTATGTTTCCACAGACATGAGGGAGAAGAGGGGAAAAAAAGGGAGGGGTGAAAAAAAAATAACAACAATTTAAAAAACAATTCATAAGCATTCAACGTTTATCTTTAAAAATCACACCTTTCAAAACTGCAAGTTTATGTAGTTAAAAAAATTTTTCATTACAACACGTTAATTTGGCATGGGCCCGATTATTGAAAATTCATCCTTTTGATTGACACTTGGATAAAAAACATGAAATGGTCCTTAAAAATAGACTTCTACACGGCTTTCTTGATGTGTAATCATAATTATATTTATTAAACCATTTGAAAATTTTAAATGATAAAAACAGTAGGCATATAAATTTTTAAATACATTATTTTTTTTATCTTTTCTACTTTTTAGTGTTTAAATATTTTGTTGTTGCAGATTCACAGTCAGTTGGCATATTTTCGAAGAAATGATTTGACACATTATCTTCATTGTTTTTGTACTCATAAACAATTATAACTACACTTCTTCTAAACTGTTTACTCAATGTGTAATCATAATTATATTAATATTAAATTATTTGAAAATTTGAAATGATAAAAAAGTAATATTTTTAAATACATTTTTTATTTATTTATATTTTCTACTTTTTAGTGCTTAAAATATTTTGTTACTGCAGATTCACAATCAGTTGGCATATTTTGGCAGAAATCATTTGACACATTATCTTCGTTGTTTTTGTACTCATAAATAATTACAACTGCAAAAATTATTTGGCAATTTATCAACATTTTCAAAATCACTTTGTGGCAACCTTTATTTACATTTTAAAAACATTCACAGATTGAAATATCTTTATAAAATAGTTATCAATGTATCAAACGCACAAACAATTATTTGTTTTATATTGATACCATTTAATATACACATTAAAAAACTATTAGTTTAATTTATGCATAAATAAAACATAACAATTAATACAATATATATATATATATAATAAGAAATAAGCCATATATAGTTAGACATTTTTTATTGGTCGCAATTTCAGTTTCACGACAGTTTATAATATTTGCCAAGAAATCACACTTTCTTAATCTTAACTCAGTCATGACTGAGTTATGTCATAGCCCCTATAATAAAGAAGTATTTGTTACGTTAGTGTATAACTTAACATACTCTTTGAAGTAGCAAGAGACGTCAAGTTACGTCTGGTAACTCAAAAACATTAACGTTTAACATGGATCAGTTTATACCAACCAAAACACGAATTTTCTGCTTAAAATCAATACGAATCCAACAACAAAAAAATTCTACAAACTGAAGAGAAAGGAAAGTAATACATATTTTAATACAATTATGGAAAAAAGTCTATAATTAAATGTTTCATATAAATACTGTTTTTTTTGCTTTGAACAGTTTGAACACATACAAATTTATTAATATTTAAATACAGTAGAACCTCGATCCATCGTTTTTCAAGGTGTGTGTGGAAAAAACGATAAATGCAGGAAAACGATGAATGTGGTTTAACGTCAAAACACGAAAAAAAAAAAAAAAAAAAAAAAAAAAAAAAGTTTAAGCATTACTTACTAATACATGCAATGTATACAGTATATTAATAAATACTAATTTGTTACAGACCAAACTGTAAAATAAATAAATCAAAGTTGTAGAAAATGGATATTTATTCTAAAAATGAGTAATTTTATATTCAGTTTTTCGTTCATTTTTTAAATTAAACAACAAATTTTCAGGATGTACAACATATTTCTGGTCATTTTCTGTAATTTCATGTATATATAAAAAAGTTCGTATAGTTTCAAATGCCGTAATTAAATCAGACAGACTTTGCGCTGGTGTAGGCTTAGCTTCATCGGCATGAACATTATCCTCTGCTTCTTCGCCATTATTTTCATTTTTTGCATCATCACACATTTCTTCTATGCTTAGGACACCACATGTCGCAACATCTCGATCAATAGAAATATATCGTTAAATTTTGTAACAGAGACATCCTCTTTTACACGCAACCACTCTTCATTTGCATTATCGTCAGCATATTCATTATTTTCTTTCCCTTCTGTTGAGCATTCTTCATGAGTTTTTCGCAAAAAAACTGCATTTCACGAAACACTTCTGGATGGAATGAAGAAGTTACTCCATGCCAAGCTGAAAGTACAAAATGAATAGCCTGCAGAAGCTCTATTTTGGGAGTACGTTCTTTTGCTTATTCCATGAAACAAAGATATTTCACTAGCTTTCTCCTGTAAAATTGCTTAAAACAATTGATTATTCTGGCATCAAGAAGATGTACGACCTCTTGATAATCTCTGTCCCCACCACCCCCCCCCTCCCGAAACAGCTCAAATGAGTTATTTTAGGATAAAAGAAGTAATTCCAGTTTGTATGTCATATGTATCCGCTTGACCTTCAATTTCATTTCGGTGGGGAGAAAAATTTTACAACGATGAATGCGGGAAAAAGATTTCTTGACGAACGATGAATACGGGTTTCGTTAACATTATTTAAGTATAATTTGTGCAGGGACCATAGAAGTAAAACGACCAATGTGGGAAAACGATGGATGCTGGAACGATAGATCGGGGGTTTCACTGTATAGTATAGATGCTGCTTAATGTGATTACTTCGGGACCACAAGTTTTTGATAACAATATACAGGGTTTTAAAACACCCAGCACACTGTTCTAAAACTCGGGGTTTTCTTAAAAAAAAAAAGGGTGGGGAGGGGGGGGGGGGAGTTGGGACTTTATTGAGTTTTTTTGCAGAAAACTTTAAACTTCTACATAATACATATACATTTATCAGTGAAACCTGGGTATAATTTTGCATTAATTAAGTATGATTTAGCAAAATATATATATAAAAAATTAAGTTAATTTAAAAAGTACATTTGTATCTCATGGGACTGGTTTGCTGCATTAAGAATATATTGAACCAACTACAACTGAATTTTTTTATATAATTCTTAATATAATTTAAAATATTTTTCACACAAAGCGATGCTTTTAGCATGATGCGTTAGGTCGAGACATGATGATTTTGAAAACACTAACAGGCTGATATTACACATAATCACATTAAGCAGCATCTACTGCAAAAAGTAGTTTCTTTAGCATAAACATAATTATAATTACCGTTAAACAGATTTCTCTAAAAAGTCACCCTGCAAGGGGAACACTGTTTGCATTCTCAGAGTGGACTCTCAGGAATTCTAGGTATATCCTAAGGATTAAAAAAAAAAAAAGTAATTGAAATGTAAAAAAAAAATATTGGATTTCATTAAAGTACTGATACACAAAAACAAGTTGGAAATTGCACGTCAAACGTAGCTAATGAGGTGCGTTCGTACTATAGCTAGTTTTATAAATATTTTTTGCACCGCATATTGTACTCACTGAATGTATATTTTAGTACGGTTCAATAAGTGCATATCCATTTCATTCTGTTGGCTGTAACATCATTAAAATGCACTTGAATTTTTTTTTTCCCATTGGCCGTAATGTAATGGAAAACTTTAGACTATCCCTGTCTTTAAACTATACATCTGATTTTCATAAAATTTGAAATGACTCAACAAAATATTGCAATAATTATATATTTAAAATTTCAGAACATTCGGTTGGGTAGTTTTTCCTCAGTTATGTGCAGAGTGACAGACAGACAGACGTACTGACTGAATGACAACTATAGTTACATATTTATATAATTACGAATGCACCTAAAAAGGAATTTTGGTAATGTAAAAATAGTATTGACTATGGGCTTATTTGTCAGGGCATAAAGCCCGGCGGCCCTACTACTAACTACTTTATGCACCCAGCGGTCCTTACTGCTTTTTTTGATTCACCCTTTTATTTAATTTAATCGAAAAATACATCAATCAGCTGCAAAAAAAAATCTGAATTTCACTAATTGGCCGAAGGAGAAAAAAACCCAGCTAAATTCATCGAATAGGCAAGGGAAATGCAAAATTTGTTAATTGATTGTAAAGAGGGGGGAAAAAATCAAGAAATATGTCAACTCCACACAAGAAAAAAACTGCGAAATCTTTTAATTGTGATCGATTAATGGGAAAAAATATCAAATTGTCTACTCATCTCAGAAAAAAAACATGCAATTTTTCAATTCAACAGAGGAAAAACAGAGTAAATTTTGCCAATCAATCGTAAAATGAAATGGCAGGATTTATGAATCGTCGCAAAAATTTTATAACCGCTGAAGACAGGGCTTGAAATTCAATTTTTAGGGTTTCGTTCATCTGATGAAACCCTATTCGTCTCGCTCCTCTGTCAGTCTGTCACAGAGCCCGTTCTAGTCTTTTCTGCGAACCATTCACAAAATTTGAACTTTTCCGTGCCCTATGATGAAATTTGCACCCCCCCCCCCATGATCCTTCGATGAAATTCACGATTTTTCAGCAGCCATTCGACGAAATTTGAGTTTTCGTGATCCTTCGAAGAAATTGGAGTTTTCGCGATCCTTCGAAGAAATTGGAGTTTTCGCGATCCTTCGAAGAAATTGGAGTTTTCGCGATCCTTCGAAGAAATTGGAGTTTTCGCGACCCATCGAAGAAATTGGAGTTTTCGAGATCCTTCGAAGAAATTGGAGTTTTCGCGATCCTTCGAAGAAATTGGAGTTTTCGCGATCCTTCGAAGAAATTGGAGTTTTCGCGATCCTTCGAAAAAATTGGAGTTTTCGCGAACCTTCGAAGAAATTGAGTTTTCGCATTCCTTCCAAGAAATTGGAGTTTTTGTGATCCTACGAAGAAATTGAGTTTTCGCGATCCTTCAAAGAAATTGAGTTTTCACGATCCTTCGAAGAAATTGGAGTTTTCACGTTCCTTCGAAGAAATTGGAGTTTTCACGATCCTTCGAAGAAATTGGAGTTTTCACGATCCTTCGAAGAAATTGGAGTTTTCACGATCCTTCGAAGAAATGAGAGTTTTCACGATCCTTCGAAGAAATGAGAGTTTTCACGATCTTTCGAAGAAATTGGAGTTTTCACGATCCTTCGAAGAAATAGGAGTTTTCACGATCCTTCGAAGAAATGAGAGTTTTCACGATCCTTCGAAGAAATTGGAGTTTTCATGATCCTTCGAAGAAATGAGAGTTTTCACGATCCTTCGAAGAAATGAGAGTTTTCACAATTCTTCGAAGAAATGCGAGTTTTCACGATCCTTCGAAGAAATGCGAGTTTTCACGATCCTTCGAAGAAATGCGAGTTTTCACGATCCTTCGAAGAAATGAGAGTTTTCACGATCCTTCGAAGAAAAGAGAGTTTTCACGATCCTTAGAAGAAATGCGAGTTTTCACAATTCTTCGAAGAAATGCGAGTTTTCACGATCCTTCGAAGAAATGCGAGTTTTCACGATCCTTCGAAGAAATGCGAGTTTTCACGATCCTTCGAAGAAATTGGAGTTTTCACGATCCTTCGAAGAAATTGGAGTTTTCACGATCCTTCGAAGAAATGAGAGTTTTCACGATCCTTCGAAGAAATGAGAGTTTTCACGATCTTTCGAAGAAATTGGAGTTTTCACGATCCTTCGAAGAAATAGGAGTTTTCACGATCCTTCGAAGAAATGAGAGTTTTCACGATCCTTCGAAGAAATTGGAGTTTTCATGATCCTTCGAAGAAATGCGAGTTTTTACGATCCTTCGAAGAAATGCGAGTTTTCACGATCCTTCGAAGAAATTGGAGTTTTCACGTTCCTTCGAAGAAATTGGAGTTTTCACGATCCTTCGAAGAAATTGGAGTTTTCACGATCCTTCGAAGAAATTGGAGTTTTCACGATCCTTCGAAGAAATTGGAGTTTTCACGATCCTTCGAAGAAATGAGAGTTTTCACGATCCTTCGAAGAAATGAGAGTTTTCACGATCTTTCGAAGAAATTGGAGTTTTCACGATCCTTCGAAGAAATAGGAGTTTTCACGATCCTTCGAAGAAATGAGAGTTTTCACGTTCCTTCGAAGAAATTGGAGTTTTCATGATCCTTCAAAGAAATGAGAGTTTTCACGATCCTTCGAAGAAATGAGAGTTTTCACGATCCTTCGAAGAAATGAGAGTTTTCACAATTCTTCGAAGAAATGCGAGTTTTCACGATCCTTCGAAGAAATGCGAGTTTTCACGATCCTTCGAAGAAATGCGAGTTTTCACGATCCTTCGAAGAAATGCGAGTTTTCACGATCCTTCGAAGAAATGAGAGTTTTCACGATCCTTCGAAGAAAAGAGAGTTTTCACGATCCTTAGAAGAAATGCGAGTTTTCACAATTCTTCGAAGAAATGCGAGTTTTCACGATCCTTCGAAGAAATGCGAGTTTTCACGATCCTTCGAAGAAATGCGAGTTTTCACGATCCTTCGAAGAAATGCGAGTTTTCACGATCCTTCGAAGAAATTGGAGTTTTCACGTTCCTTCGAAGAAATTGGAGTTTTCACGATCCTTCGAAGAAATTGGAGTTTTCACGATCCTTCGAAGAAATTGGAGTTTTCACGATCCTTCGAAGAAATGAGAGTTTTCACGATCCTTCGAAGAAATGAGAGTTTTCACGATCCTTCGAAGAAATGAGAGTTTTCACGATCTTTCGAAGAAATTGGAGTTTTCACGATCCTTCGAAGAAATAGGAGTTTTCACGATCCTTCGAAGAAATGAGAGTTTTCACGATCCTTCGAAGAAATGCGAGTTTTTACGATCCTTCGAAGAAATGCGAGTTTTCACGATCCTTCGAAGAAATGCGAGTTTTCACAATCCTTCGAAGAAATGCGAGTTTTCACGATCCTTCGAAGAAATGCGAGTTTTCACGATCCTTCGAAGAAATGCGAGTTTCCACGATCCTTCGAAGAAATGCGAGTTTTCAAGATCCTTCGAAGAAATGCGAGTTTTCACGATCCTTCGAAGAAATGCGAGTTTTCACGATCCTTCGAAGAAATGAGAGTTTTCACGATCCTTCGAAGAAATTGGAGTTTTCGAGATCCTTCGAAGAAATTGGAGTTTTCGCGATCCTTCGAAGAAATTGGAGTTTTCGCGATCCTTCGAAGAAATTGGAGTTTTCGCGATACTTCGAAAAAATTGGAGTTTTCGCGAACCTTCGAAGAAATTGAGTTTTCGCATTCCTTCCAAGAAATTGGAGTTTTTGTGATCCTACGAAGAAATTGAGTTTTCGCGATCCTTCAAAGAAATTGAGTTTTCACGATCCTTCGAAGAAATTGGAGTTTTCACGTTCCTTCGAAGAAATTGGAGTTTTCACGATCCTTCGAAGAAATTGGAGTTTTCACGATCCTTCGAAGAAATTGGAGTTTTCACGATCCTTCGAAGAAATTGGAGTTTTCACGATCCTTCGAAGAAATGAGAGTTTTCACGATCCTTCGAAGAAATGAGAGTTTTCACGATCTTTCGAAGAAATTGGAGTTTTCACGATCCTTCGAAGAAATAGGAGTTTTCACGATCCTTCGAAGAAATGAGAGTTTTCACGATCCTTCGAAGAAATTGGAGTTTTCATGATCCTTCAAAGAAATGCGAGTTTTCACGATCCTTCGAAGAAATGCGAGTTTTCACGATCCTTCGAAGAAATGCGAGTTTTCACAATCCTTCGAAGAAATGCGAGTTTTCACGATCCTTCGAAGAAATGCGAGTTTTCACGATCCTTCGAAGAAATGCGAGTTTTCACGATCCTTCGAAGAAATGCGAGTTTTCACGATCCTTCGAAGTAATGAGAGTTTTCACGATCCTTCGAAGAAATGAGAGTTTTCACGATCCTTCGAAGAAATGAGAGTTTTCACGATCTTTCGAAGAAATTGGTGTTTTCACGATCCTTCGAAGAAATAGGAGTTTTCACGATCCTTCGAAGAAATGAGAGTTTTCACGATCCTTCGAAGAAATTGGAGTTTTCATGATCCTTCAAAGAAATGAGAGTTTTCACGATCCTTCGAAGAAATGAGTTTTCACAATTCTTCGAAGAAATGCGAGTTTTCACGATCCTTCGAAGAAATGCGAGTTTTCACGATCCTTCGAAGAAATGCGAGTTTTCACGATCCTTCGAAGAAATGCGAGTTTTCACGATCCTTCGAAGAAATGAGAGTTTTCACGATCCTTCGAAGAAAAGAGAGTTTTCACGATCCTTAGAAGAAATGCGAGTTTTCACAATTCTTCGAAGAAATGCGAGTTTTCGCGATCCTTCGAAGGAATGCGAGTTTTCACGATCCTTCGAAGAAATGCGAGTTTTCACGATCCTTCGAAGAAATGCGAGTTTTCACGACCCTTCGAAGAAATGCGAGGTTTCACGATCCTTCGAAGAAATGCGAGTTTTCACAATCCTTCGAAGAAATGCGAGTTTTCACGATCCTTCGAAGAAATGCGAGTTTTCACGATCCTTGGAAGAAATGCGAGTTTTCACGATCCTTCGAAGAAATGCGAGTTTTCACGATCCTTCGAAGAAATGCGAGTTTTCACGATCCTTCGAAGAAATGCAAGTTTTCACGATTCTTCGAAGAAATGAGAGTTTTCACGATCCTTGGAAGAAATGAGAGTTTTCATGATGCTTCGAAGAAATGAGAGTTTTCACAATGCTTCGAAGAAATTGAAGTTTTCGCGAACCTTCGAAGAAATTGAGTTTTCGCAATCCTTCCAAGAAATTGGAGTTTTCGTGATCCTACGAAGAAATTGAGTTTTCACAATCCTTCAAAGAAATTGAGTTTTTGTTATCCTTCGAAGAAATTTGAGTTCTCGCGATCATTCGACGAAATTCGAGTTTTTAGCGATCCTTTGACGAAATTTACGCTTCTTTCGCGATCTCTTGACAAAATTAGTGGCATTTTTCATGATTTTTTGATGAAATTTGAGTTTTTTTTTTTTTTTTTACAAAATCTTGCACCGGTTCCTTCCATATTTTTATTCGCCAGTCTTTCAAGTTTAATCGCCGGGTGGCGAGTGCTTATTTTCATCTTTACGACAAAACCCTTTTGATTTTCATAAAATAAAAATAAAATTATATACAGTCGACTCTGTGAAATCTGCACACTTAGGGACAGAGGGTTTTGCGGATTACACATTTTTGCAGATTATAGATCATCCATTTGTTTACATTTTACTTTTTAGAGTCTGGCAATAAATTAGAAACAACTGCACACAAATTATAATTACAATGTAAAAGAAAAACATAATGCATTATTATTTTACTAATTGTATTAATTTTTTTAAACGTTGACACAACATAATGGTAATTTCAGTTTTGCTTTGTTGTCAATAATTTTTTTCTATAGTCTATGAACAATCATTACTTTTTGCTCTGAGATAAAATTTTGTTGCCCTGGGAAATTTAAACATTTATGTCCAATTTATATTTAAATATTTATTCATTGGAGAATTGATAACTTATGAAAAAAAATACCAAATTTAACTTTATCTAAGAGTTTAACAGTTAATGGAATTTTCATTGTTTACATTCCAACATGTAGTCCGGATAATAGACATTGGCGGATTATACATCAGCGGATTTCACAGAGTTGACTGTATTTAATAGTTCACTTATATATTATATTTAAAAAAAAGAAAAAAAAAAGAAAAAAAAGTCGCCAAACAATGTGATTTAAGACCATAAATTTCATAAGTGTAATATGGTCACATTTGTTACATGTTTATCATTTTTGGACCACAGTCAAATATCTTGTCTGTGCATTCTAATTATAGAAGATTGCTAAGAAAGTATGGCAACAACCAATCAAGACTGCAGTGAAGATAACCAAACTATGGCTGTTTGAATGATTGGTACAAAATTGCATTTTTTTTTTTTTTTTGCTTATTTCTACTATTATATATATATCCCCCAATCTTTATGTTTCGAGCTAAATTTGCTGTGTCAGAACTGATTAATAAAAAGTCACTGGTTTCAAGGACTCAAACATTAGAATTTACTGGTCCACAACATAAAATTCTATTAAGCACCTTTAACCCTTTGAGCCCTCTCCCCTCCCCAGAATATAAACCAAACTCACTTTTCAGTTATCCAAAATTTTCAGCATTAATAAAATGTGAAATTTTAATTTGTTAAAAATAAAATAAAATTGTGATTTGCGATCGGGAGGGCAGAAAAGTTACTGGTTCTGCGGACAACTAAATTTTTCAAATTATGGGCTGCCCACAACTAATGTCATGCTTGGAGTAGGGTTCGTGAAATTGTGACAAGGGGATGGTAGGGGGTAAGAAGAAATGTGACATCACACATTTTGGTTAAAATAAAAGCATTAAAAATCAGCAGATTAAATTTTGAAGTTATTTTGAAATTAAAATCAGGGGTCAATCCATGCAAAATTTGGGGCCTATTTAGGGCCCTTTCACAAAAATCTATTTAATAAAATAGGCCCCTTCACAAAATTCCTTTTAATAAACAGGCCCCTTTCATAACATTCTTTTTCATAAAAACTGTTTTAAAATGTGTAATTTGTAAATAAAACCAGATCACGAAAAACAAAAAATTTAGCAAGGGGATTTAAAGAAGTTTTTGTTTATAAATTCTTGGTTCGAATGAGTAACTGGATTTCCACTTTCGTTACAAAATGCTATTTTTCACAAAAATATTATAAAATTCACAAAAATAACTTACTTTTCACAAAATGGGCCCCAAGAATAAAAACCTGCATCGATCCTTGAAAGTATTTTATACTCATAAAGTAAGGATAGTATTGAGTTGACTCTAAGCCGCTTTTTAGCAGGGCGCAGCGCTAGGCGGCCCTTTTTATTTCTTTTTTGCGCCCGGCAGCTCTTTTAAACCCTCCCGATACGCCCAGCTGCCCTTTTCAACATTTCCTATGTGCCTCGTGGCAATCCAATTGATCCCGAAAAAATATCACAAATTCTAGGCTCTCTAAACAAACCAGTTCAAAATATTTTTGTGAACAAGGTTTAAGTGTCCCTTTTTTGAAAAAAAAATGTGCCTTTTTTTAGAACAATGTTTCCTTTTTGAAGAAATGTACCCTTTTTTAGATAGTGTTCCCTTTTTTTAGAATAGTGTTCCCTTTTTAAAAAATTACCGCCCGGCGGCCCTTTTTTTCTAGAGTCAACACTAAAGGATAAGATTTAAAGCCAAATATATTAAATTCCATTTCAAATTCCAAAATACTACTGTTTTCAAATGCTCTTTCATATTAATATTTTATGACTATTGCATATTAATTTATGTTTTTTGTCGTAAACCTTAATATTATTTCATACAAAATAAATACACAAATCATATTTTATAGTTATGCTTACAAATGTCATGAAAACAAATAGTTAAAGTTAATATGAAAGTTTAATTATAAAGTTAAAATTTTAAATATGATCTATAAAGCAGTGCTTTGTTTCTGAACTGCAAGTATATGTTATGTAATATAGCATGACTCGCGACAAGAGGGGAGGGCAAGAGGTAAGGTGAAGTGTGACAAAGGGGGGGGGGGGAGGGGCCAAAAAGTGTGACATCATTTATGGACTGTCCCTTAGTGGTCAGGTTGAATTTTCAGTGGTCGCGGACCAGCAGAACACCAAGGATTCTGAATGTTGATTTGTAAATGTAGAACGAATATTTATGTGGAGCAATATGAATTTATAAACTGCCTAATTTAGAAGACAATGAGTTACTTATAGTTTCATTAGAAAGAATATTTTCTGGTTTTCATTTAATTTAGTTTAAAAAGGTTAGGCAATAAAAATACAGGCATGCTAACATTTGCATTCAAATTCTTCAGTAAAAAATATATTTTGTTCTGTGTATAAAAATTCCCTTGATAGTGAATGTTTGTTTTTTGTGAAAAGCAAATTGTTTCTGTTTTCAATTAGTTGACTGCCAATTTTGGTGAAAATAGAAAGAAAAAGATTGTGTTCTTTTTAGGTGCAATATATTTTAGTTTCCAATTTATATTAAATCTCAAAATATTTATAATCAGCAATAAGTATTTGACTATTTTGCAGCATTCGAAATCCTTGGTGGTCCGCTAGTCCGAGACCACTAAAAATTCAATTGGACCACTAATTTAAAAAATTTAGTGGTCCGAAGGACCAGTAACTAACAGTAACTTTTTCCCCTTTCTGACAGGTAAACGTAAATTTTCCCATCCCTGAGAAAACTGCAACCAAACATTACAATAAGCATAAAATTTGCATAAAAACTTAGTTAAAATAAATAGACGGAAATAAAAAACATAATAATTTCAGTTTTTGTTTATGTACTATTTAATTTTTAGCAAAATATAATTTTACATTTTATTATGCCGAAAATTTTGGGTAACTGAAAGGAAGTTTAATTTATATTCTCGGAGGAGGAGAGGGGGGGGGGTGTCACTCAAAGGGTTAAGGTACTTATATAATTTTATGTAGCGGGCCAGTGACGATGTCTGCGGACCAGTAAACTCTGATGTTTACTTTTCCTTTTGATCAGTGATTTTTTTTAAAATCAATTCTACCGCTGAAAATAGTCAGGGTTGCAAAATCGCTAAAAAAAATGTCGGTCATAACAAAAAAGATGACAGACGATCAAGGGAGAATATGCAAGGGATATACAAAAACTCATTCAATTTCATTATAAAAATTAACATAAGGTTAACAGATGATAAGATTAAAAATTCAAAACAATATTCTTGTATTTAATAACATTTGTTATAATACTTGTCCCCAAGCAGCATTAGCGATAAATACAAAATATTATTTTGTCTTCAAAAAAATCGGTAAATTAGAAAAATTTTGGTTAAAAAAAAAATAAGATCTATTCAATCTATCTTTTAACATGCTTTTACAAACAAAATATCAAAGTTCTCCAAATGTTATTTATGAAAAAGGAGAGAGAGAGAGATGGGGGGGGGGGGGAGAAATTTGTAAAAAGCAAATAGTATAAAATTTTGAAATGATAATGATTCTGAGATTCATATAAATATTAAAATTGATCTAAGCCCAATAAAAAACAATGATGTTTTCAAAACAAAATACCAAAATTTTCCAAACGTTATTTCTAAAAAAAAAGAGGGGAAAGGGAATTTGTAAAAAGCAAATAGTAATAAAATAAACAAAAAATTTTGTGCATGCATGTGCAGTAAGTAAAAAATACTGCATGTATGAGCACTGCATGCGCATAAAGCAAAAATTCAAAACAATATTCTTGTATTTAATAACATTTGTTAATGCTCGTCCCCACGCAGCATTAGCGATAAATACAAAATATTATTTTGTCTTCAAAAACATTGGTAAATTAGAAAAATTTTGGTTAAAAAAAAAAAAAAAAAATCTATTCAATATGTCTTTTAACATTCCGATGAAGCAAGTAACTTTTTTCCCTCTCTGACAGGTAAACTTAAATTACCCCATCCCTGACAAAAACCGCAACCAAACATTACAATAAGCATAAAAACTTAGTTAAAATAAGTAAACGAAAATAAAATACATAATTAATAATTTCAGTTTTTGTTAATGTACTACTTATTTAACTTTTAGCAAATTATAATTTTACATTTTATTATGCCGAAAATTTTGGGTAACTGAAAGGAAGTTTGGTTTATATTCTCGGAGGAGGAGAGGGGGGGGGTGTCACTCAAAGGGTTAAAAGTACTTAATATAATTTTATGTAGAGGGCCAGTGATGATGTCTGCGGACCAGTAAACTCTGATGTTTACTGGTCCTTGGGACCAGTGACTTTTTTTTAATCATTTCTACCGCTGTTTTGATATTTGTGAACCCTGCAAAAATTTATTTTCTATCATAAGCGATAAAAATAAGAGTATTTTATGAACTTTTTGGTATTTTAATATCACCCCCCCTCCCCCCCCCCCCTCTGCCTGTTTTTTTTTTCTTTTTAAATATCCCAGCAGTAGGGGTTGTTTTGTGTGTTAATAAACGAAAGCGTTAAAAGATGTTTTTTGTTTAGTATCCTTAAATCTTGACTGAATGATACTAAAGCATTTTGGATTTTGGCTGCCAGACTGCTTGATTTCAGAAACAAAATACTACTACATACTAAGGTGTAAAAAAATCATGATTTTTTGGAACAGATGTCATATTCGCCCCATATTGGCGCGATTTTTTTCTGTCGCCAATATCATATAGGCAACAGGTACTTAACTTGCACCAAAGTGCTTGATGTGGTAACCCGGATTATGTTGTTTATGCTGTTGATGTTTTCGCCAAATTGGCAAGCGAAAAAAATCGCGCCAATATGGGGCGAATATGACATCTGTACCGATTTTTTTTTTTTTTTAAATCAGATTTTTTAAATTTAAATCAGATTTTTTTTATTTTTTTCCCTGTGTTAAAATATTAAACATTTACCAAGAATTAAGCATTTCAAAAATGAACAACCCTTCAGTTACTAACATAATCTATGTTTTTTTGCTTTAATTAATAAAATTTTAATTATGGAATTATAGAATTTACAAAAAACTGCAAATTAAAAATTTCTTTAGTAACATACAACATTATGTGCATTAATATTTTGTAATAATTATGTAAACCAATATTAAATACTGGTTACATTTTAAAGTTATTGATAAATTGCATTTAATTTTAAATTGATGATACAGATTAAATTTTGTAATTATTAAACAATTAACTTTTTAAGAACACAATCTACATTTTTGAAAAAGTGATTGAAAAAAGGTGATAAAGAATAGTTTGATAAATACATAAAGCAGCCAGTAATTTTACACAGGTTCTAAAGCGTATGTATATCAAATCGATCAAAAATTGTAGCAATGTATACAGCAAATTCACACATAATTTAAAAATAGATTACAAAAATTGTATTTTTGAAACTTAAATCGGATTTTTTCCCCATAACATTAAAATATTTGAATAGCTACTAAATATTATAATGTTTTGAAGTTATTTAACATTTAGTTAGATTTTTTTTTTTTTATGTATAATACTTCTTTTTACACAGTTTAATATTTTTATAATTAACAATAACAAATATTACATTTTTTACAAGTGATTTAGTGATCATTTTCATTACTGATTATAATGCTTTTTCACACTATTTTAAAAAATCAGAAAATATGTGATTTTATCATCTGATTCAAATCAATTGATTAAAATCATTGACACTCTATTGCTATGTTTATTGTATAGTATAAAAGAATGAATAACTTGATTATTAAAAGGAAATTATGGCATTGTAAATTATATTAGATTGAAATATCATTTTTAAATTAAATGCTTTTTATGTTTGTTAGATAAAAACCATGCTTTTTACAAACTTACTGTACTTAAAATTTCACAATACTCAGGAATTATGCTTAGAAACAATTATTTAAAGCTTTGTTTTGTGTATTCATAAGTCACAATACCTGTAGAAACTTTCCAAATTATGTTCATCTTAGATTTGAATACTTTTTAAGTCATTTTAAACATTTAGAATTTTTTTGATTTTAATCAATGATTTTAAAAAAAAAATCACTTGATTAAAATCATGATTTAAATCGCTGATTTAAATCAACTGATTTAAATCGTTGACACCCTACTACATACAGACTTGCCAAGCTCCGAAATCCAAAAATCAGAAATGAAATCAATTTTTTTTTCAGTTTTAAATTGCGCTTTGTTGTCATATAAGATTAAATATAAACAATTACACAGACTATTAAAAAAGGTGCATTACAATCAAGAGCACGGGAAAACGTGTGTAAATCAGAAGCATTGTCAAATGAAAAAGGTAATAACATCAGAAAGAATGAAATAGGCACTTACATATTTCCGGAAAAAATGTATTTATTCCACGGATAATGCGGTGTAGCAATGGCGACCGCTTCCTTCTTCCTTGCGAACGGCCGTCAACAACAACATCGTCTTCATCCGGGATCTTCGTAGCTCTCGTGTTTCAACCAATCAGATTCACGCTTCCAGAAAAACTGCGTTTTCTAGCATATTTCACAGTGATTTGATATCGGGCCGTTATCTGTTGCACATGACTATGCGATTAGCACATTTTCCTCGGTAATTATGCTCATAATGATACCTTTTAACCGAGGAAATTGTGCCCATCGAAAACCGGTTCTCATGTACTGCTCGCAAGGATATACCTGTGTTATTACTCGAGCACATTTCGAGGAATTGATGAAAGGCCGAGAAAAATACGATCTGTCGATGCTACTAGGGACTGTTCTACGTTCAAAGTACAAATGAGAAGTTATTTCAATTGCCATATCGGCATTTCAAAAGTATTAGCTACATAATATATTACTTACCCATCATACGTAGTATAGAGTAAGTCTTGTAATCGTTTTGAAAAGCGAAAAAAATTTTTGACGGATTTACACGTTTCAGACAATGGAGATTCTGAAAAACATATTTTTAGAAAGCAAAATTTGCCGTCCGTCTGTATGTGTGTGTGTCTGTAAACGCTCTATCTCCCGAACAAATTGAGATAGAGACTTGAAATTCGGTGTGTACTTAGGAAGTAACAATGGAAAGAAGCCTATTTAAAATCAGTAATCTCGATTATCAGGAACTATTTTTTTCGGACTCTCGAAATATTCGTTCTGATAAAAGATATACAAAAATTTTCGAAATTGTTTTATAGAAGGAGTGAATATAAAAGACAATAATAATAATTAAAAAAAAAAACATAAATTTTGCATAATGAATGAAGTCGATCAGATAATTAGTTGCCGAGATATTTGAAGTCCTATTTTTCACACTCTTCTATTTTTTTATGACCCTGTATTTCATTCAAATTTCAATTCAAAGATACATTTTAATTGAAAATGAGACGCTTAATCCGACGCAGTAAACTGTTAGTTAATATGATTATAATTTTTCGACTTATAAGGTTGCTTCTTTTACGCAATTCGATACTACTAGATTATGCTGCCGACCAAAAACTATCGCCAAACTGCAAGATTAAATGCCAATAATAGCTTATCGTAAATGTCAAGCATTTAATGCATCTGCATACCCATAAGGGGGGTTAGCATAGTGGGGATCCTGTGCTTTCGCCAAATGCCGCCAAGTTTGTCGTCAACTTGGCGATATATCGCCAAATTTGGCGACCAAAATTAGTCGCCAATAGTGAAGCCAATTTCGCGGTATCTCTAATATTTCGCCAAATTCCCATAGGCTTCCATTGTAAATCTATAGTGTTGTAAATCTATAGTGTTTACTTGCTTATAGAAAGAAAATCAACAAATTGAGATATTTTAATGCAACAAAAAGTAATATTAGCTTAAGGGATTATATTAATTATATTTAAGGGAAACCAAGTAAATTAAATTATGAATAAAGTAACATGATACAATGCTTAGCATGTATCACATGTTTTATTTTCATATTTTATGTTATGAATATCCATGATGGGTAAATATTACGGTGGCCCCCAACGACTAGTTTTTTTAAATGCAATACAAAAATTTTCTGTATTTTGCCAAGTAGGCTTTAATTTGGAGCTATTGTGATAAACTTGCTATTAGTAATTTTCAACAAATACTCATTGTAGAAACTGATACTGATCTCTCCAAGGAAATCAAGTTACAATTGAATAAAAATTAAGTTTAAGTCGTGTTTTCGAGGTGACTTTCGAAAACAGAGGACGCTTGGCGGCAGGACCAAACTTTGGGTACGAAATTAGAAAAATTCCGAAGAACGTGTTTAATAATTTTAGTTATACTTTATGTGTGTCAAGTTTCAAGATTTTATTTCCATTGGTTTATGACATATGGTGACGTATTTAAATTTTTAATTTGCCTCCTGCTGTTTTGCTTAGGGATCGAATTTTTAAAAATCAGTGTTTAATTCCTGTGTTGTAACCAGGAATATATCTTATATTCCAATTTTCAAAACTCTTTGTCAACAGGAAGGGAATGAAAAATAGGTAAAAGAACTTGACTGTCACATACAAGCATAAAAAAAAGAATATTAAGTTATAGGAAAGCATCTAATTATTAAGAAATTTCGTTTTTCTATAAAGTGAAGTTAGTGACAAATTTCACCAAAATATTTCACTACCGGATACAAGTATGAGATTTGACGCAGGGCTTATATACATACTAAAAAACAAAAAATCACCGGGAGGCAATCGATCTTGTGTCAAGACACCCCACGGTTGGGGGTAGCGCGGTTGAATGTCGTAAGACTGATATTGAGCACATTTTATTTTTAAAAAATACTTATTTTTTTACTAAAGCTTTAAAAAGTTTGTGTATTACATACAGTTTGTCCACTTATAGCCTGACCTACCTTTATTTTCGCAACCGTTGGTCCTAGATGCATACTTCCAATTACAAAAATGGTTTAAATAAGGTAAAGAATTATCATTAAAGCAATTTGGGTCAAGAAAAACTTTTCTTAAAAAATTACGAAATTTAAATTTTTATACGTTCCCCCGGTCCTATAAGTTATATTTAGCAAAATTTTCCTATTACACTGACAAGTAAGACAAAAAATGTCCCGTTCATATAACGCAAAAATCGATGTATGATGTATATCACTTTACTCCATCTGAACACAGATGTGTTCCGCCATGCTTTGAGGGGTCATATACCAAGTGATTAAAGTATGCGAAGAACTTCTTTCACGTGTATCTGCGCTTTGAAAAAAATCGTACACGTATTACTATTGAGTTAACTTTTTAAGTTTCAGATTGACTAAAATAATGGTATTTTAACATATGTTTTATTTTGTAAGGATATGAGACTGTTTCTTTACGTCATTTCTTTTAACAAAAATTATGTTATTTTTATAAGTTTTTATTTAACTTCAACGATCGTATGTATGTTTTACCAGTTCAAAATTTGCCCTTGAACTTTAACTCACTTTCAAATATCCGATCGCGATTAAATTTTGCATACTGACATAAATCCGATGACAATCTAATATTATGATTTTCGGTGGTTACCTTTTATACTTATTTTATAGGATAACACAAAAAAATTTCGGATTGATTACCACCAAGAAATTTAAGAAAAAAGTTTTAGTTTAGATAACACAAGACTATAATGGTTGTGTTTTTTAACTTTTATGTATTTTTTAGCACTGAATCCGAAAATTTCTTTAATTTTTAACCATCATGTCAGGATTTTTCGAGAATCATAAATTGTCAAAGATCAAAAATAACAAAAATCGGATACTATAAAAAAGAGCAGATAATTGTATTTTTTAACTTTTAATAATTGATTTTTATGAACTTTTTAACACTGAACCTGAAAATGACCTTCATTTTTAACCATCACGTTAGAATTTTTTTGCAATTCGAAAATGTCAAAGTTAAAATATTGCGAAAATCTGATACTATAAAACAGATATAAAACTTTTTTATTTAATTTAATTTTATTTAATGCAATAATTTATTCAATTTTTTGGTATATACTGGGATTCTTAAAGCTAAGCAGCTGAGGGGTCCGATGAGGTGGGGGAGGAGGTTAAATTTTAACTTTGGAATTTTTAACTTTGAAATTTAAAATTTGCAAAAAATCCTGACGTGATGGTTAAAAATGAAGGTCATTTACGGATTCAGCGTTAAAAAATACATAAAAATAAACTATCAAAAGTTAAAAACACAACAATGACATCTATTTTATAATATCAAATTGTCGCTATTTTTCTTTTTTTTTATTTAAAATTTACGATTTTCAAAAATTCTTTACGTGATGGTACAAAAAATTAAAGTAAATTTCGGATTCAGCAGTACAGAATACATAAGAATCAATTATCAAAAGTTAAAACTGTTAATTTTCATCATTTTATTTAACAAAATTTCTGGTTTTTTTTCTTCTTACATGTTTATTACAAATTGTATATTTTGCATTAATATGTCAGAATGATCAAAGATTTCAAATTTATATATCAATGTTAATTTCACTCTCATCCATTTTTTTTAATATATCTGACGAAATTATATTTCTACTAAGTTTTTCAATGACCCCTAATTTGCAGGAAAAAATATGCCCAAACGTTAAACAGTTATTAATTGGTCAATTTTAATCGTAGAATAACGGGACTTTTTTTTTGTCTTACTGGTCAGTGTAACAGGAAAATTTTATTAAATACAGTGGACCCTCTCTATTCTGAACACTCATGGGACCGACCAAAAATGTTCAGATTATGGAGTGTTCATTATAGAGGGAGATTCGGAAATGCATTACTACTACCACTATGCATCGAGTTTATAGACTATATAGAATAATAGCCTGGTTAGTCATGCCAGTTACCGAGATGGAGATGCTGAATTTACATTTGGCAGCTTGTGTAATGTCAAACTAAATTCAGCCGGACCTTCTACTATCTCATTTGATTTTTTTTTATTAAAAAAGTTTTACAAAATATAGAATTACATATATACAATACATTACTTGAAAAGATAATCCGTATATTACTTTAAAAAATAAGTAATTTTAGTCTGTTTTTGCATTGTGTATGCTCGTGCAGTATACATGTTATCTATTTGCTTAAGGACAAGGAGTGGAAATGATGTTCTGCCGCATAATTCAACAGGTCTTGAATCTCTTGGCACTTTGCTTGAAGGCAATCGTACTTTTTGTTTCATCCGTCTCTTCTGGTTCTGTTTCTTCTTCATCATCCTCTTCCACTTCAACGATGTTATTGTCGCAAATCGGAAGGCTTTCGTCGGTTTCGAGATAAGCTCCAGGTTCAATTTTAGTGTGAAACTCCTGAAGAACTGACCCGAAGTCACTGACAGCTACTACTTCTTGGTCCTCTATTCTTGATTGCTCATTCTCACACGGGAATCCAATTTTGAAGAAGCATCTTTGGATGGTGCTGGAGGTTACTTCATTCCAAGCCGTTTATATCCAACAGACAGCATCCATGACGTTGAACTTCTTCATTAGTTCGATTGCCGAATTTTGCCTTTTCCATCACCAGAGGCATTTTCTTCAGAAAATTGATTCGGTAGTGAGCTTTAAAGGTCTTGATTACTCCTAGATCAAGTGGATGGATTATAGAAGCACAGTTCGGTGGCAGGAACTTTAAGCTTACGTTGCTCAGATGCGTGTTTGTATGTGATCTGTCATTATCCAAAAAAAAGAAGAATTTTTATCCCTTCTCTCTTCATCATCTCGTTAATGCCCTCCAAACATTGTGAGAAAATTGTGAATGTCATGCAGGCTTTTCGATTTGATTTATTGTACACAAACAATAATATGATATTCACATTTTTTGAAGCATTGTGGTTATTCATTTCCATTCACAAATGGTTTGAGCTTCTCACCTGTAAAACTGGCTCAGAGCATGACGGCAAGTCATTCTTTCGATATTTTCTTGCTCCTTTTTGCTAGGGTTTTATTTTGGAAGATCTCTAAAAAAGAGACCGGTTACGTCGGCATTGAAAATGTCAGTGTCGTTGAAATCCTTATGTCCTGAAATTTTCTTTTCCATTCCTCCACAGTGTTGATATTTATGTCTGCAGCTTCACCATTGATTAACTTGAAATTGATGTTATGCCGACTTTTGAAGCAGATCAACTAT
Source organism: Maratus speciosus (assembly GCA_963932465.1). NCBI lineage: Eukaryota > Metazoa > Arthropoda > Arachnida > Araneae > Salticidae > Maratus > Maratus speciosus. The sequence goes on along the minus strand of OZ010800.1, from coordinate 256,969,608 downwards.
CCTTCCAATGCCTTGAATTGTGTGATTTTCTTTTTCTCTGCAAAACCCAGAGCACTCTGCTTTAGCAGGGGTTCAGTAACAGAAACATTCTGCGTTATCATTTGGGTAAAAAACTTCAAGACGTGATTTTTTATGCTTTCGTTTTCCGTTTTCTTTTTGAAAGTTCTACACTTTGTGGAAGGTTCATTTGCTTCAAAAATAGCTATTATTTTTTTCCTCTTTCTTGCTGTTGGCGTTGACTTGGTCTACTGAAATTACAAACTCAAATGCAATTTTTCCTTTGATTTACTTTTAATTGTAATTTTTGAACAACTTTGTATTTTTTCTGAGGCTTCAGTCCTTTTTTCGTTGTTTTTCTACTTATTTCTAACATATCTGCGTAAGTGCTGTGCTTCTTTCCCTGCAACGATAGCGAAACGGTGAAAACATTTTACCTTTGCCGAGCAATAAAGAAGAGAGGAACAAAAGTGATAATGCGGTCCAACTTGTTTTGCAAAAGGCCAATCATAATCCTTTTTTGACCACTCTTTCAAACATCTGTTGTCTGTTATCTGTCACTGGGGACGGGGCATTTCTGCTGCGTAACCTTTCTATTTTTATCTCAGCTCGGGAGAGGGGGAACCACGTGACATGGTTTTTACATTACTTTTTTTTATCTCTTTGCATAAAAATTTATTGTTTTGTTAATTTTGTTTATTATAATTTACTACTTTTTCTGAAATGGCAAGAGTTTTATATCTCAAATTCTTTGTTTATTAAAAATATAACAATGTTATAGTTAGTTGAGATGTAGAGCACGTACGGAAAAGACGTACCTGTTTGAAAAATATTCTTTCCATGCCATTTTTTCCCCTTACAATAAATTTTTTGTTTCTTTTGTTAGCTGAAGATTTTATCTGAATTATTCAAACAAATTGCAGCATTGTGTAGATGCTGTAAATCTAGCAGTGATTTTGTCCGTTTAAATTTAAATCGAATTCGTTGAACCTTTTTATTCTTCTGCAACATTTTCTCCGAACTTCCATGATGGGGCAATTACCCACATTTCGATTGTAAACATACGTTCAGTTTACAGAGAGGTGGGGTAGAATGGGGATCGAAAGTTGCGTTCATAATAGCGGGGTGTTCAGATTAGAGAGTGTTCAGAATACAGAGAGTTCATCTTTTGTAAAGTCTATGGAGTTTCGCCGGGACCATTGGAATGTGCTCATAATACTGGGGTGTTCACATTAGAGAGTGTTCAGATAGAGAGAGTCCACTGTATAACCTATAGGACCAGGGGACCGTATAAAAATTTATGTTTCGTAATTTTTTAATAAATATTTTTCTTGACCAAAATCGCTTTAAAAATAATTCTTTACCTTATTGAAACCATTTTTGTAACTCGAAGTATGCTGCTAGGACCAACGGTTGCGAAAATAAAGGTCGGTCAGGTTATATGGGGACACACTGTATAATATGTATCCAATGACCTTGTAAGATTTTAGTGCAGAAATATTGATATTTAGGGTATGAATGACGTATTTGAAAAACAAATCTCAAAACTTTTTCTGTATTTTTCGAAAATACTTTTTTTTTTTCAATAACTTGAAAATATATTGAAACTTTGAAATTTTTATATGTTAAGTAAATCATTTTTATATACACAGTGCTAAATTTTGGTGTATTTACAATAATTTCTAGGGTATAAAGGGATCAGTTGAATATTTTCTTTTTTGACAAATTTACACCTGCTTACAATTTACCTACTTCACATGTGTAGCAATAGATAAAAACATCATAAAATTTTACTGAACACTCACTAAACGCTTTTCACGGTACTTCTATTTCTTTGATTCAATATGTATCCGAGAACACAGAAATTTCACAGTCTGTAAAACTAGACTTGAAGAACCATTCCAAGGCAGCACGACTGCCAGAAAACTACACGACATTGCCTCCGACTTTAACACTCAGAAGCGAAGTTCCAATGAGTACAGTGAACATAGAGCTGCAGAATGTAAGATTTGAACTTTCACCTAAACTCGCCGAATGGTTCAACGAGGGTAGAAAATTTGCGGGATGTGAAACTGTAACACCGTGTGCTTCCTACTTTTCTAAAAAAAGAACAGATGAATTCAGCGATAAACAAATGCAGAACAATATTGCTATCAGCGATCAATAAGGACATCAACTCGTCATCGGTTCTCCGACATGCAACACATATTGTGTGCGCTATTCTTCGAAAAGTTATTCCCAACCAAACCCCTGTCATCACAGCTGACCAACTTGTCTACGCCTTGCTGATGTCTCTTCAGTGGGCTATGCCATATAAATATGGGGAAGACAAAATGATAGCCATGTAGGTGGTTTCCATATAGAAAAGTCTGTTTCTTCTGCAATAGTTATATGGCTTGCAGAAAGTAGATAGGCTGATAACCTTGTAGAAGCTAATGTAACAGCATGAGGAAGAGCGGAAGGAATATTAAACGTTTCGTTTGTGAAGTTATGTCGATACGCTCACGAGGTTTCGATTATGACTCTACAAGTCCTGTTGGAGAGAGTCTATCAAAATTGAACAGAAGAAGAAGTAGATGAAACAATTGAAGATTGGATTCAGCGAAAATCAGGAAACTCGGCTTAGTTTAAGTATTGAAATATCACCAAAGCATTAAAATCTTTGCTTTTAGATCTCGTGCGAAGTATCCGTAGGTCAATTTGACAGATTTTATTTCCATGTTGGGAGAAATTTGTCCATGGATGTTTGCTCTTGATCGGACCAACTATACTCGAAGGCTGTCAATATGTTTATACAAATTGAAGCAACTGCCTGAGATGCATCCCGCTGTCTTCTGAGAGTTTAAAAAGAGAAATATGTCTGGCTCCAAAACTAACAGGAAATTCTCCATAATGGCACGGGACCAGTTGCATGAATAAAACAACAAATTATTGAAAAACACTTCATATAATTTATCACGACTAAGTGAAGAGAAGGGACTGATAAATAGATGGCTGCGGGGCTCGAAGTTGCACGAATGATTGAAGAGTTCGAAGAAAATCATAACCTGCAGTCAGACATCACTTCTGAAGAGCATCATGAAGACACTGCATTGCTTTGTAATAGAATTCAGACTCATGTGTCTTCTCTTGTTGAAGTATTTAAAGAACACGGAAATCCCTTCGAAGATCGAGAGTTGACTACCGTCAGCAGTAGTAGGATTGTCTTCCCGGAAGAATGTCCGAGGTATGTTATGTAATCGAATGTAATAGGGAAAAGATAGTTCAAAGAATTTGTCGAAGATCGCTTGTTACAAAGAATGGTATCAGTCCTTAACGTCTTAAAAAAACAACTTAGCCCTGATGAGCGAAAATGAAGTTTCTATTAAGTCCAAAGACAAGCAAAGATTCTTGACCTGAGAAAATACAGTATTTTTTTTTCAAACTATACGTTGCTAGCCAAGCAAGGCAAATGGATGTCAAAGTCTTTTTAGCACATGAAAACAGCTCTTGTCCACCTTCCATATCTGACCTCAGCAAAATTTGAAAACCCAGCAACAAATCGATGCAGTATGTTGTATATTGTGGTCAGGTGGAGTTTCTGAGACGACTGTCATTGAACCTAATATTTCTTGCGTCATTATCGATGGAGATGCTTTGGTTCATATGCTTGTACTTCAATCCAGTCGTACCTTTCAGCAATATTGTAATCGGATTGTTGGACCATTCGTTTTGATGAATCTAAACACTGCAGATAGAGACGATTTGGTTTTCGACCGCTATCTAGATCGAAGCCTTAAAAATGACACAAGAAAGATGAGAGGATCTGGTCCAAGAGTAAATGTGAAATCCTTGTTGGCATATCTAAATACTTCAGAAAGTTTCTTGCTCACAGAAAAACAAAGAAAATATTTTCGGATTTTTAGCAGAAAACCTCGTCTAGATGAATTTGCCCTTTGGGAAACAAGTCATTTGTACCAAAGACACGGTAATTTGTTTGCATAAGGACACTTTTGAAGCCGTTTCTCCCGTCTCTCATGAAGAAGCTGATACCCGTCTTTTACTTCATGTTCGGGATGCTTTTTAATATTCGGGTCATTAAAAGATCATAGTAAACACTGTTTGCAGTGGTGTTGTAGTGATTGCCATTTATGCTTTCTCTAGACTGCTGGACCTAATAGAATTGTGGTTGGAGTATGGAAGTAGAAAGCATCTCAAATACGTTCCCATCCACGAGTTTCACAGGAAAGCTCCCAAGAAATTTCAGATCTTTTACCTTTCTTCCATGCTTTACAGGAGTTGACACGGTGTCTAGTTTTGTATGTGTCAGTAAATCTACTTCCTGGAAAATATGGATGACATTTCGAGACGTGGACAAGGCTTTTTTGGCCTATTCCAAAGGTCCTGACAGCATCACAGAGATGACAAGTATTTCTTACTTATTCAGCGTTTCGTCGTCCTTTCATAGCATGCATTAAGTTCAGTGGATACTGTAAATTAAGCCAGGCAAATTCTATTTACACAGAAGAACAGACCCATTGAAAATATTTCGCCAACCATCAACGTTCCCCTACATCACCTGAAGAGAGCTGTCCTGCAGTGTTCTTTGTGGACAAACTGTCTTCAACGTGTTTTTTCCACATTTGAGCCCGTATCAATGGGAATGGAAAAAGGTGGCCGATTGGTACGAGTCCCTCTGGTTTTCAAACCCAGAAATCACCATGAAGAAGCTACAAAAACTTATTGCATGCAAGTGCAAAAAGATCGGCACACGTTATCGGTGTGTAAAATCAGGTACAAGTTGCACTTTACTTTGTAGCTGTGAGGGACGATGCAGTGAATAAAATGGGTTTATTTTGCAAATTTGAAAACTTTTTATTATAACAATGAATTTGTTTTAAATATGGAATTATTTAAGCTCAAAGTCATGGTTATGCTTTCGCTTTTTACATTTTTACTCCTTCTTATGGGAATTCGATTTACAGGCAACATATTCATATGAATAATTATATAAACATGCTTTCCAAGATATACCTAGGAAAGGATAGGGAGGGAAAAAATTTCACAAGTGGCACCCAGTGCAAAATGAGCACTGGAAAAACAAAGTAACAATGTAAAAGTTGGCTAAGTGTTATGTTGTCGCCGTAAAAACATCTAAACCATTTACCGCAGAACAAATTTTGTGAACATCTTTGTAGCTTATTTCAAGAGCTTTCAAATGATATGTCACAATATCATAATATTATAATTGTGAATAGAGATGTGAGCAGTTTAATGGACCTATGTCTATTGTCGCGGCGGCCATTTTGATGACGTCATTATGGAGAGTTTTGGCCTCTGATCGATTGCCTCCCGGTAGTTTTATATTACTTAACATGTGTATAAGCACTGTTCAACACTTCGTATTGGTATCCGGGGGTGAAATATTTTTACACTAACTCCACTCACTAGGTATGGGCATACGCAATTTAAATAAAACTCACCAGAAATGATTTTTCGCCATAGACAATATAGAAACGGATTCCCCCCCCTCCTCTCAACGGACCTAAAATGTCATACGCTACGTTTTCATTAGCATAAGTTCTATAGTGAACCACATAAGCATATAAAATTGTGCGTCTATTGAAACATATTTACGGACTGACAGGCAGAAATCCGATTTAATAAACACTTTCCAACTATGTTTGAAATTCTCCAACAATAAACACAACATGAAAGGTACCATAATATTTATTTCTAAAAATATTACTTTATATTGATCAACGCTCAACTTTTTAACATTCACAGAGAAATTTTTATTCCGAAAAGCGCAAAAGTTACACATTACTATTGAAGTAATTTATAAAGGAATAGGGATGATTTTTGACTTTTTAAAAAATATAACAAAATGTAAAATGGGTTCTAATAATTTACTCTTTAGTCGATATTTGCAGAACTTTCATGCATCAAATGTTGATTTAAAGAATATTTTATCACCACTTTCTAAATATCGTTAGCTTTTATTAGAAAAAGATGAGTATACTATATTCGTTCGTTTCGAAAATATTAGTTTATTCTGCTTATCAACGCGTAACTTTCTAGTACAGACGCAGAGACATTTTTATTCCGGAAAGCGCAAAAGTTAGTCATTACTATAGAAGTAAATTATAAACGAATAGGGACTATTTTTGACATTTTAAAAAATATAACAAAATGAGTTCTCATCATGTTCTCTCTTTAGACGAGTTTTACAGAATTTTCTTGTCTCTAAATTTTAACACAACTTTCTAAATATCGTTAGCTTTTACTAGATAAAGATGAGTATACTATGTTCGTTCGTTCCGAAAATAAGAGTTTCTCCTGCTTATCAACGCGTAAGTTTCTAACCCAGAGACAGAGATATTTTTATTCCGAAAAGCGCAAGAGACAGACGTTACTATAGAAGTAAATTCTAAACGAATAGGGATGATTTTTTACTTTTTTAAATATATAGCAAAATGAGCTTTAATCATTTTCGCTATTTAGACGAGTTTTGAAGAACTGGATTGCCTCTAAAGTCGTTTAAAAATATTTTGACACCACCTTCTAAATATCGTTAGCTTTTATCGGGAAAGGTGAGTTTCTATTAGACTTTTTAATGCCTGAGCAGTCTAATGTAAATAATAATGTCAAATGCGCTTTAAATATTTTTGCTATTTAGATGAGTTTTGGAGAACTAGATTGCATCTAAAGTTGGTTAAAAAATATTTTGACACCACCTTCTAAACACCGTTAGCTTTTATTGGGAAAAATTGAGTTTCTATTAAACTTTTTAATATCTGAATAACAATACTTCTAATATTTTTATATTTAAGTATAAACATATGCTCGTAAATGTCATAGAACAGCCAGTTTGGATTTGAAAACCGAATTTAAGAACTTTATTATCATTTCGATTTCCAAACTATGGTACATCAGGGTAATTTGGTGGTGGGGTAATTTGGTGTTTCAATTTCTATTATTAATATCATGATCTTATTGTGTGATATTAATCTTTAAAAAAATTACAAGCACTTAGACATGTATACTGTGCTTTACATATATCTGTGTTATATAATTAGCACACTTTCAGAAAAAAAAATGCGTTCTGCAATCTGCCAAAACTGTCGAAAACGGCTACCTTTCGAATTTTCAATAACTCTCTACTTACATGAAGCCACAGGAAAAACGAGCTAATGTAAGCATGTATAAAAAATTCTACTGGCATGTTAAAAGGACATTCTAATATGTAGTGTCTTTCTTCCTTCTGCATCTTTGAAAATGGCCCTTCTCCCCCCAAAAATTCATGCACGTACCAAATTGCACCGTGAAAACAAAAGCAGTGTAATTTGATGCCAACATATTTTACTCATAAAATAATTTATTTTTATTTTAGTTTTATTAAGTTTGCTCATTGTCACTAACATCTTTTGGGAGCATTTGTCAATCACATGACAACTAACATTGGCAATTTGGCAAAGGTATCTCCTTGGAAAAGCACCAGTATCTATGAGTTCAAGGTTTAATGGTTTGGAGGCAGATGACTTTAAAACTACTGAGACTAATGTGAAAATGTAAGAACGTAGGATTTAGGCTACTGAAATGTGTAAGACCTGAGACCTAACTTTGTTTAAAAATATTTACGCTATGGCAAAGCTTCATATTAAGAATTTTTTGGAAAAGTTATTTTTTTTATCGGTCTATTATTCAGAGACTGTGTAAGGTCAAACATATCATTACTTAAAATTCTAAATTGTTTCACTCTAGCCTATGTAATTGAGTAGGGTTCATTTTGCTGCCTTCTGCAATTTTTAGCAAGTGTAGGTACTAGAATGTGGATAGTTATTTCTTAAGAAACTGTTTGAACTTTATTATTATTATTATTATTCACAAGCTATGTTATCTAAAATATCATAATATCCGTTCGAAAATGTATACCTCTATATTACTGAACTGGGTTATTGTTTTAAAACGACATATTATTTATGTTTTCACTCAAACAGAGCGTTCAAAATTCTTCATTTAATTGCTAATTCAAACTGCCATTTTGAAAAGTATACGCACAAAAAGAGGAATTATCAGTGCTCTAAAATATTATCTGATTGAAATATTATCAGTCTTCTGATTAGCACATTGTTAAAGATAAAAGCTGACATGGGTACGAAATGTACGATTGTGCTGTGTCAGTGGTTACAAACATTACAAACAGCAAATTACCCCTTCGGAGATGATTTCGTGTTTCTAGCTCTAACTAAAAAAAAACTAGATCTAATTTACTAATTACTCACCAAAATTACTTCTTTCTTTTATAAATTTGACCCTGAAAAAGACGTCTTCGCCTATAAGAGAACTATTTCATGGAAATTAAATTGCACCATTTTAAAATTAATTTACATCATCTTTAACTTTACATCATCTTTAATATTACATCATTTTAAAACTTAATTACCATGACCAAGTGTTTATTAAAGATGTATATCTGAAACTGCACAATTCTACACTAATTTATCAAATGAAAATTAATTCTTATTTTATATACTTTTCATCTTTTAAATTGTTATGATCCAGAGAACAGGTTTTCTCAGAAAATATTTGTGTTCGGTTTTATTTATATACGATAATAATTAATTATGATTAAAGACAAAATATGAGACATTTATGTACGGAAAAGTATTTTAAAAGGAAAATTCTTATTATCTTTTAAACGGAGCGACAGCGTATATCGTATATTATTTTAAAGAAGATAATAAGTTATGTCATTAATCATATATAATCAGTGTCATTTAGCTAAAGAAATTTTATTAGTGTAGTAAATTAAATAGCTACTGCAGAAAAGAGAAATTTTGATTGGGAATTAACCTTGTTAAATTGAAAAAGTATTAATGTTTTCCTTTTAAAATGTAAGCAATTAATATTACTTTAATTAATAGAAGAATAGAATAATGTATAATTTGAATGTAAAAGGGAACGCAATGAATAAAAAAAAACAAATAAAGTAATGAAAAAGTAGCGAATGTGTTTTGGCCTATAGGTGTAAATATATACAGGGTGTCCGGTCTCAACGGTGTCCAATGGCTAATTTCTAAACACTTAGTCATAGACATATAGTTCCAATTACAAAAATGTTTTAAATCAGGTAAAGAAATATTTTAAAAGCGATTTGGGTCAATGAAAACATTTGTTAAAAAATTGCGAAATTTAAATTTTATACCCCCCCCCCCCCCCCGGTCCTATAAGTTATATTTAGTAAAATTTTCCTTTTACACTGACAAGTAATACAAAAAAAGTCCCGTTTTTCTACGATTAAAATTGACCGAGTAATAGCTGTTTAAAGTTGGAGCATATTTTTTGCTGCAAATTGGGGGTCATTCACAAATTTAGTCGAAATATAATTTCGTCAGATATATTAAAAAATGGTTGAGAGTAAAATGAACATTGCAGTATAAATTTGAAATCTTTAATCATTCTGACATATTAATGCAAAATATACAATTTGTAATAAACATTTAAGAAGAAAGAAAAAAACAGAATTTTTGTTAAATAATGATGCTAAATTAACAGCCTCAATTTTTTACAAAATACGTATTTTAAAATATTATTAGATTGCACTAGCTTGCAAAAGTTGGGTTATGTAATTTTTTTAGCTTTTGATAATTGATTCTTATGTATTCTGTACCGCTGAATTCGAAATTTACCTTCATTTTTAACCATCACATCAGGAGTTTTCGCAAATTGCAAATTTCAAAGTTAAAAAGTTCAAAGTTAAAATTGAACCTCCTCCCTCATCTCATCGGGCCACTCAGCTGTTTATCTGTAAGAATCCCAGGATAAGCAAAAATATCGAATAAATTATTGAATAAAATAAAATAAATAAAAATAAAATAAAATGAAATAAAAAATGCTTTACATATGTTTTATAGTATGAGATTTTCGCTATATTTTAACTTACACATTTACGATTTGCAAAGAAACTCTAACGCGATGGTTAAAAATGAAGGTCATTTCCAGAATCAGTGCTAAAAAGTACGTAAAAATTATTATCATAAGTTAAAAAGCACAACCATCTCTTCTACTTTATAGTATCCGATTTTTGTTATTCTTTAAATTTGGCAATTTATGATTTGCGAAATATCCTTAAAAAGTAAGGTAATTTTCGGATTCAGTGCTAAAAAATACATTAAAGTTAAAAAACCCAGCAATCTCAGTCTTGTATTATCTAATCTAAAACTTTTTCTTAAACTTCTTGGCGGTAATCTATCCGAAATTTTTTGTGTTATCCTGTAAAATAAGTATAAATGGTAACAGCCGAAAATCATAATAATGTTAGATTGTTATCGGACTTGCGACAGTATGGAAAATGTAATCTCAATCGGATATTTGAAAGTGCGTTAAAGTTCCAGTACAAATTTTGAACTGGAAAAACATACATACGGTCTTTGAAGTAGCATAAAATCTTATAAAAATAACATAAAATCTTATAAAAATAGCATACTTTTTTTAGAAGAAATCATAAAAGAAACAGTCGCAAATTCTGACAAAATAAAACATATGTTATTTTAGCCAATCTGAAACTTAATAAATGTTAACTTAATCGTAATATTTGTACATTTTTTCTTTCAAAGCGCAGATATACATGAAATAAGACCTTCGAATAATTTAAGCACTTGGTATGTGATCCCTCAAAGCCAAGCCGAACTGATTTGTTTTCAGAGCAGAAAAGGGGCATAAGTCATGCATTTTTAAAGTTTCATAACTCGCTCAATTTCAGTGTTATATGAATGGGAATTTTCTTTGTCTTATTTGTCAGTGTAATAGGAAAAAATTACTAAATATAAATTATAGGACTGGGGGACCGTATAAAAATTTAAATTTCGTATTTTTTAAAGAAATGTTTTTATTGACCCAAATCGCTTTTAAAATATTCCTTTACCTGATTTAAAACATTTTTGCAATTGGAACTACATGTCTATGACTAATGGTTTAGGAATTAGCCATTGGACACCGTTGAGACCGAAGACCCTGTATGTGTGTGTATTACTTTGTTTTACTGTATTCATTTACATTCCATGGCAGTGGCATAGTTCCTCGTTTTCTTATTTTAAAAAAATTATTCTATTTCCGTATTGTTCTGTTATAAATAATATAATTTTCTTAAACAGAATGAAAATAGCGGATTTTACCGCCACAACTCTCTGAAACAGTTTTTCCTTTGCCGCGTCAACGAATGCTATTTTCTAAAGAAGCTACTGTTGCATTTTATAGTTCAAGAGCCGACAGCATAAAACCTATGTTGTCAAGCACATGAAAAAACCTTTATTTTATGGGAGGGTAGAAGTAGGGGAATCTAATGATCCATGTATGCCGGAAGTGAAGTGGTGCATAAGCCAAAAATTAATACCACCAGCAGTTGACACTTAGGTTTATCATTGAGCTTGTCCTACAACTATCCTCCATGTTTTCATACATTTATTTGTAGAACAAACACGATGATAAACCTAAGAGTCAACCAATGGTGGTATTTTAATTTTTAGTTTAAGCATCACTTCACTTCCGGTAGAGACGGATCATTAGATAACCCTACTTCTAAATTCCATAAAATAAAGGTTTTTATCTTGTGCTTGAAAACATAGGTTTTTGTGTCTTTGACTATTAGTACCTCGCTCAGTTGCTCGACCTCAAACACAAATAGTACGTTCATTCTAATAAAAAAAAGAAAAAATGTACTCAATAATGCATCCGTTTTATTTTTTTTTTTGGTGTGGGGGGGGGGGGCATATTTTCAATAGCCAATTTTGCATATAAAGTAAACGAAACAATTGTTATTTATATCCTTATAAAATGACATTTTTTTTTTTGTATTTGGAAATTCTTTCAAGTAAAAAATAGTAATTCGCAGAATCTTTTTGCTGAGATGATATATTTGCATAGTCTATCAATATTTGATGGAATACACTGAGAAAACATCAGTAAGTATATTTCTGTACCTTGGAATAAAAAGGGCCAAAGTCCATTTTTCTCAAATGGCAGGAAACTCAATTTAAGTTTGAGGAATAGGTGGACGGACAGACGGACTGAACGACGACTATAGGTGCTACGCATTTATATATCTACGAACGCACCTAAAAATCGACTTTTACTTTTTTATAGTTTAAACAGTTTAAATATTTTTTAATTTTTAATTTTTTAAATAGTTTAAACTTTTGTCTTTCCAACGACGTGTTACGCGTGGACATGCATAATGACAGGTGTGTCGTACTCTGTGTAGGCTTTTAAAGCCTAGATAAAATTTTTTAATGATACTAGCTGACCCGCCCGGCGTTGCCCGGGCCCGTAATAATATTCTTAAATGAATCTGAAATTTTTATCGCAGGTCCGTACAGAAAGGGCTGGGTGGAGACAGTGCAAATTACCAGGGCCCGACTCTTGTTCAGTCTCAAAGTGTAAAGTCAAAGGTTAATTTTTTTAATTTTTATATGTCTCATACTTTAAACTTTTTTATTCCAAATTAACTGATGAATTTAATTAAAATGTAATTATATTTTCAATAATTTAATTTTTTATTTAAAATTTTTATATGAAAAATCAATCACAAATACAACATAACATGTAATACTGAAAAAGAAATAATAAAATTGTAAGCAAATATTACTATATAGATTTTTTTTTAAAGTACCATCCAGCAAATTTATTTTTTAATAGAGTAAAGCCTGTTTATAACAAAATTCTGAAATAAACAAAAAAAAAAAAAAAAAAGTTCCAGCTCTCTCTCCCCCCCCCCCCCCAAAAAAAAAATGCTATTATGCTTTGTTCCATTTAAATAACCTGCATAAAACGATATTTATCACTGGTCGTTTTCGTCTAAGCAGTTTTTATTGTATCTTATTTTTGGGGGAGGGGGGGGGGGTAATAATATTCTTAAATGAACCTGAAATTCGTATCGCAGGTCCGTACAGTCAAAACTACTTGTCCTACCTGTCCGTACAAAATCCCATTTTATGTCATGACAACATTTTGTAAACTTCTTGCTGCTGTTTAATTTGCATTTCCAATAATGTGCTTTGCAGAAATTGCACGTTTCACCCACAGTTATGCATGCCCGGAACGTTTAAATCAGCAATTTGGATTTCAGAAACAACGCGTGCATGCTACAGTTATTAAGCCTATTTTGCCGATCGCTTAACGGCGTTCCCTATTTGGATTTCGAATCTATTTCTATTCTACTCGAATTCGGCTTCTTTACTTTCAAGCATTCACCGAGATTTTTTATGGGCATTTCAAATGACATTTTGAAGCTACATAATTGCAGCGAAAGATATCGCACCGAAAACGCGAAAAGTAAACAAACACGATCGCCATAAATCCTGCCAAGGACTCTTACACAATAGCCAATCAGATGCGATTCTAGGGGTTGCCATTAAACAATAACAAATAATCGCGATTTATGTGCCACGTACGTTAGCGTAATATATATATAGATATTTGTGTAATGCAATGCCCAGTAGCTTTATGAAAGCAATAAATGTGAATTTGTTCAAAACAGACTAATTTAATTAGAATTAATCACACAAATACTATGGGAATCGCGACTACAGTAAACTCTGTTTAAAGCGGAATCTAGCGGACCAAGAAAATTTTCCGTAGTAGACAATATTCAGCTTCAGACAAATTTTACTCTATGTCTATGGATTCGCAGAGACTTGAAAATCTCTTTCCGAGTTAGACAGACTTCCGTCTTACACAGAGTCCTCCTTACATAGCGTTTACAGTAGTTTGCATTGAGTGGATCTCTCATTATCTTTAAAAGTTAATTAAAAACCTATCAGGAAAAACGCGGCGCTGTCGAAGCCGGCATTGCATCTTTGCGACCGCCTTTCGAAGCGCGCTTAGCACAATGCCTAGTTTAAACTTTGAACAAGGGTTTTGTTTTAGCTATACTGTGAAAAGAAAGGATTATTACTACGCTGAATTTAGTTTTATGAAATGCCAAATGAAATTTAAATATGCGCTACTTTTATTGGCAGTAACGAATTAAGTTTATCATAAACATATTTGGATAATATAAAAAACAAGTTGGAAATTGTTCGTCAAACGTGGCAAATGAGGTGCGTTCGTACTATAACAAGTTTTATAATTATATTTTGCACCCCATATTGTACTGAATGTGTATTTATTTGCAATTCATAAGTGCATAGTCTGTAACATCATTAAAATGCACTTGCAATATTTTTTTCCCATTCCCCTTAATGTAACGGAAAACTTTTGACTGTCCCTGTAATTAAGCTATACATCCGATTTTCATGAAATTTGAAATGGCTCGACAAAATTTTGCAGCAATTATATATTTAAAATTTCAGCCCATTCGGAAAGCTGTAACATCATTAAAATGCACTTGCAATAATTTTTCCCATTGGCTTTAATGTAAAGAAAAACTTTTGACTGTCCCTGTAATTAAACTATACATCCGATTTTCATAAAATTTGAAATTACTCGACAAAATGTCGCAATAATTATATGTTTAAAATTTGAGACCATTCGGAAAGCTTTAACATCATTAAAATGCACGTGCAATAATTTTTCCCATTGGCCGTAATGTAAAGAAAAACTTTTGACTGTCCCTGTAATTTAACTATACATCCGATTTTCATAAAATTTGAAATGGCTCGACAAAATTTTACAGCACTCATATATTTAAAATTTCAGATCACTCAGTTGGGTAGTTTTTGCTCTATTATATGCGGACGCTCGGACAGACAGACGGACGGACAGACGGACAGACAGACGGACTGAACGACGACTATAGGTGCTACGTATTTATATAATTACGAACGCACCTAAAAAGCGTTACGCAGAATTGCAATTTTTGATATTATTTAGTCTTCATAACTTTTCGGGCTAATATTGTATACCTATTCGTACTTTTTTTAGTATATACAGCTATACCCAACCCTACGTAGTATAATTTTTTTTATAAAGTCTTATTATTCTTTTAACAAGATTTTTTTAATAATACAGTTAATAATTCATATATTTATTGTACGGAACCCTCTGTGCGCGAGTAATACTCGCACTTGACTGTTTATTATTGTGTTTGCACAATTTGTGCAATTTATCCATTCTTAGCTATGAAAATTAACTGTCTATATGAGTAGAGATACAAATTTCAACAGACTACAATTCTAAATATTATGAATAACACAATATTTATCTGTTTTTATTTAATTAACAGTTATAGTAGTTTTATAAATTTGTATCAAGGAATTAAGATACATATTTTGTAACTGCCCATTTTTATATTTACAATTTTACACCAATTTAACATTTGTCCATTGTCCATTAAAATGAAACCTCTGTTACTTTATTTACATTTAGTAGAATAGATAATAATAATTTTTTCCTACAGACGGCGCGACTAATCTGTATAGCTCAAAGAACTTTCTAGAATAGAAGCCAAGTGCCATTTTCACTTTGTCTGCCACATGTTTAGTGTATAGAGCAGTATTGTCAATCTCTAAGATGAGTGTGTTTTCTCTTTTTAACTGCTGTTACTCCAATTTTATATTTAAATAATGTCTTAAAAATAAAATAAAACTTCTTATTAAATCACAAAATAGTAAGTAAAATAAGTTTATATAAATGGCATAGTTATTTTTCAGAATATTATTAAGAAAAAAATTGTTTTTCCCTAAATGTAACCTCTGTTACAACATTTTGGTAACATATGTTACATACAAATAACAGAGGTTACATTTTACCCCAGAATATACATTATTTCGTAGTAATAATATATATATATATATATATTTACCTAGTGCTAAATGTACTTATTATCATTATTATTACTTATTTATATTTATATTTGCAATTGTAAGTATTATTTATTTGTGGTATTTTTCAGATCTAAAAATGTCTCCTAAGAAAACAAAGGTAAAGGTATCGCTGACAGGCGTGTTGCTTTTGGTAAAGATATCACTGATTCACAACTGTTTTATGAATCGATTAAATACGATACAAAGGTAAAAGTATTCTTCATTGAAGAACGAGACATTTTTTTTTTTTTTGAAAAAGCTGTACCTGATGATTTGCCTACTGTAAAGGGTACTATGAATATACATCAGATCGCTGTAGTACAAAATGTAAACCATGTACTGAAAATAAGGCATTAAAATGTCAAGTTTTCTAAAAGCAAAGGCTTACTAAATTTTATTTTTTTTAGAATAACTACTTATGAGTTATAATGCTATAAGTTATGCTAACAAATGTTTCGTAAAATAATTTTAAGTGATATCTATGGATATTGGCAGATGATGTAAATTTGATCTACGACATTCAGCGACTTTCGAAATATTGGCCAATATTGCGTGGGCCATCGGCCGATATCTTTGTGTTACCTGCGGCTATAGCGTATACTCTATAGGCATGACGTCATGAGTTTAGCCCGCACAATCATATTTTCTTATGACTACATCACTGGTTAGCCATTAATTAACATGACAAATTTGGATAATGCATACGTTGATTCACTCACAGTCGTGGATTTCACATGCCGACAAAAAGAGGGATACACGTCACAGCGTTGCGCAAGTGCCAGTCACCAGGTGTGGTGCCACATTGCAACCAATACCTAGTGCACGGCACCTTGATTAGCTTTAATCACCCAGTAAGAGGCTAATTGGCATTCCAACCGCATTTGCAAGACTCTTTGGCACCCCACTGTTCCAAATGACACCGTTTTATGACCTCGGTGTCCAAAACGGCACCATATGGCATCCTAAGGTTCTTAATGGTTCTGCCTTTTCACCCCGGGATACCAAAAGGCACCGGTTGTCACCTTCAGTTTTAACAGCGTATCGTATGTCTATAAGGAGTGATTACTTTCTTTGTGAAATTCATACATCTTATGCAGCAGTGAGACGCATTGAAAATAAGATGATGTAACAATAAATAATTTGTCACAAGGTAACACAATACATTTTTAGCTACAGTGCCGTCTGCGAGACATAATTGAAGGGAAAACTGCATGTGTTTTTTAATATTTATTTTTTATGTTGAAATTCTTTGCAATTTTTCAAGTCTACAACATAGATAAAAGTTTTATTTACCTCGGATCGTCTGTCCATTTAGGCAATCTATGATAGTCCAAGAAATAGATACATACTACTGAGGATTATTACAGCATGATTCCTACTGGGGATGAATTGTGCACTGTAAATACCTCAGGTTCAGAAGTAAGAGCGAAATTAGACAGAAGGGGCGTACAATATGCTCTACGACAGATGATTGTTTGAAGTAAATTTAAATGTGGTTACACTAATTCAAACATTACAAAACTGATATGCATTCTCGATAAGCATAACAACATGTTTCGGAATGAAAATGTTGCGAGAAGTATGTATTGTTTATTTATAAGAAAGCAGAAGGAACTCTATCGTGTGACTATAAGACTAATCTAATAAGACTATCGTGTGACTATATTGACTATAAGTAGTAATTATTTTCATGGTAAAATTGATACATTTTATGCAAGAGTGAGAGGACATATTCCGCGTTGAAAATGAGGGATTAAATATTTTATCACAAGGTAACACAAAACATTTCATTTATTAAACTCCTATTTTTTCTGAACATTTTGATATAATTGTTACATTGAAATTCCTATGAGAACAGAAATTATGGTTTTTAGAAGTATACCCGCTCGATAGCTGAAGTGGCGTTTCCCAAACTTTGAAGTCATTTTACTGCAAATGACGTTTTTCGACATAACGCGCAGGATATTTCAAAAACGTCTTAATATTTTTCATGAAATTTTCATAGCATATATTTCATGTTAGTCTGTATAATCTGAACTTCAAATTTTATTTGTATTGTTCAAATAAATACTTTTTTATGTGATTAATCTGTTGAAATTTTCAAAATTTTGTATTAGCGAAATAGAACTTTGTATTAAAAATATAAAATGCATTAAATACAATTTTATTTAGGTTCATTGTAATTACTGCAATCTGAAGTATAATAAGGCACTAAAAATTTCATTCTAGTTGAAAATTTTTTTTGTAATACTGCACGTAAACTGTTATGCCAATTTTCTTCTTGACAATTGTCTGACAGTTTGGAGCGCCCTAAAAGTACTAATTCTGCATCCTGCAATTTTATAAATACATGAAATGAAAGAAGATATTTATATCTTTCATCCCAATAAAGATTGTGTTTTAAATTCATATAGAGGAGAGTTGTACAAAACCGGGTATGCGGGTAAAACCGGGTCGCGAAGTTTCCTCCTTGATTTCAACTTTTATCTATCGACCAACACGAGAAATTGCTTGTCGAAAGTCCTTATGGTATTTATAGCTGAACGAAATGCTGCTGTGTACGGTTATTTTTTATGTAAAGGATTGCGTTTGAATATTTCATAAAAACTGTTTTGTTTGACTCTAGATTTCACACATATATTAACTGTTAGTCAGCATATTAAATATTGGTAAAAACTATATTTAATTATGTACTTTTCTGCTAGTATTTTAACAGTTTTACTTGTCTTTTACCATAGCATTGAGAGTATTGACGACATGTTTTTAAATCTGCGTCATCTTGGGGTGAAACCGGGTACTTAAGAGTGGGTCAAAACCGAGTATAATTGGCTTTTTCTTGCCTCATGGAATGACATTTTAGGATAGTTAACAATTTAGCATAGAGCTTCAAATTGAAATTCAATGTTGTTAAGTACTATTAACCCCTTGATTCATGGTACCTCTAAACGCATACTACAAACAACAGGTGAGAAAAGGGTTATTTTCCAATCCTGGGCGATCTATAACAATTTTCTACTTTGGACATTTAGTCAAAGCTGCACTTTTTAGAGCACTAGTTGTAAACACTCCAATCAGACGGATTGAGAAAACAACGATGCTTTTTCAGACCATCTATTTGATTTTCGGAAATGACAGAGAAATTTCTAAAAGTCAGTGATAACACACCTAGGTCTACGCAACAATAGTTTTGCATAGCTGAAGCAATAAGAAGGGGAGATGGGAGATTGAAGGGAACATTTTGGCTTTATAAGCCTATAAAATAAATAATGACATTAAAAGTTATGGACCTCATGTTTGCGCGAAATTATCGTCTAAAACCTTTGCTTTAATTCTAGAAAAACCTCTTATCCTCAAGTACAGCAATTTAAAATTTGTACACATTTTTATAAATTGGGAGACATGTCCTTTTAACCCCATTGTGTGGGATGAAAGGGACTCTTTGCGGGGTTGAAAAGGACACAAATAAATAAAACAACTTATGTACATTATTTTCTTTTTATTTGCGATTACATTATTCAAAATAAAAGATAATAATACACAAATAAAAATAAAATATATTGCAACATATGATAAAACAAATACAAGAAAAATAACTTTTTTAGGCCTAATTGACATAAAACAATTTTAAATCCAAAATTTCAAGAAAGATTTAGCTCTACAGGTCTCACCACCAGTTAAGGATTTAGGTAACATCATCCCAATATCATTAATATTCATGTCAATAGTATCAGTACATACAGAGTGGTTTTATTCTTTTTTTTTTTCAAAAAAATGTTCTTCGAATTAATTCGACGTGCTTTTCGGGAGTTTGTGGATAAAGTGCGACAGGAATATCACAGTAACTATTTCATTATATTTCGCCAATTCTATTGTCTTCATATTTAAATTTCTTTCATGATTATCAAATAAGAGAAGCGAAGGAACAGTTTTGGAACAACTAGAATAGTTAATGCTCAAACGCTTTTAAACAAATCTGTGGTCATCTACCACTTTTGATAAGAAATTCCAAACCTTTGGGGTGGGGCATCTCCGAGCTGACCTTTCTAAGTAATTCTTTGTAATTCTTCTTTGGGAAAACGAATACTGTTGAACAGAATTACCGATGCAGAAACAAAAGTGTGACAAGTTTACCAGGTTCAGCGGATGTTACGTGAGAGAACTGCTTTCATCAAGTTTTGGTACTATATTACGTGGGTTGTGCTTTGTCATTAAACCTGTCTCATCACAGTCATATATTATATTCCGAGTAAATTTATAGCGATTCATAACTGACTAAAGTTTATGAAAAATATCAACATTAGCTTTGTTGAAATTTATAATTCTTGTTAATCTAATTTCTGTAGGTTTTCTTATGAGAAAGTAATGAATTTCGTTGATTAAAATCTTGGAACCAATCAATTCCCGCTTGCTTGTTTGTTTGCCAAGACACGGACATATTTGGAGAATTCAAAGAAATGAATGCTCATATGCACAATTGTCAAACCATAGTTCATATTAAATGCTTAAAGCCAATATGAAGCATTTTTATTGCACTTCACTAAAAACTTTTCTATTACCAAATGGGCGTATTGAAATTCATCTGTTTGTGCATTCTTAAATTTCAGAATAATTCTTTCTAAAAAGGACATTTCAATGTCGTAGACTTTAGCTTTTGATTTTACAGACACTCCTTTTTACCCTACTTCAGATACAGCACCCATCATTTCTTCTTCAGTAATTCGATTTTTCTCAATTTTTCTTTAATATTTTCGAAGAATATTGACTTTTTGAGGATTTTTGGAAAAGGAAAAAATACCCAAATTGTGCGTATGCATTATTGTAATATTTACATATTTTTCTTCTACATAATAATGCATTCATTATTTCTACATTTAAAAAAAAAAACATAACTAAAATTTTACGAAACGTAATTAATATTTTGTTTAAATAATTATAAACAACGAGGGGTTTAAAGGGACATGTCTCTTTAAATCCCTCAGTTACTGTCCCTTTCAACCCCATAACCACCTAGCGAAATTAAATATGTATTCATGCATGACAATATTTTAGTTAACAAATTGTACTGATATTGACATAAAGTGCATAGTTTACAGAATAAATAATATAAATATTATAATGCTAGACCCAATATTAATTTTTTAGAGGAAAAAAGAAAAGCAAGATCAAAATTTACTTTTTTATGTCAAAAACAAGTTTTGCTTTCACTACCTACAAGGCTACAATTGCTGATGTCAGTTTTAAGGATTATTAACGCAAAACAAGTATCGCCATCGATTGATTCAAATTTTAAAATTTCTAGATTTTATTTTCTTCCCGAAATTTTGTGTGTACCTTTCATCCCTTGTCCCTTTCATCCCCAGTTTCCCCTACTTCTGAATCATCACAGATTATTGAAGTTAATACTCACACATCTAAAAGTTTTGACATCACGCATCCAGCAGTTCATAATATCCAACAACTTCCATTGAGATCTCTGATTGCATAGAGAGCAATCTGCATTTCCAATTTCGACTAAAATGTTATTACCCTCTTCCCAGGAAGGCTTTAGGATTCAAAAAAAGAGCTAGCAACTGAAAGGGAAACTACTTCACCTTATAAATTGCAGCTGGAAACATATATTAAGGGAAAAAAAAGCCAAACAGAATGCAAAACGAAAAAGGAAGATTTTTAAAAAGGAGCAAGAAATTAAGAATCAACAGGAAAAGAAATCACAAAAGGCTAATGAGACATTCTCAGAAGGTGAAGAAGATAATAAAACCTGAATGTTTTGCAATGAAATTTACTCGAATTCTAAATCCAAACAAGGTTGGATACATTGCTTGAAATGCCACGGATGGGTACACGAAGCACGTAGCATGAAGAAGAATATAATTACAAATTTGTTTATGATTTTTTAAGTTAAAATAACTCTAAGACTTCCAGTGCAAAATAGGCAGGCACTTACAATGTAGAAAATTTGCTACGAAATTATTTTTGACACATGGAAGAACACGCTTGCAATTTCGTTTTTTAAATATAATAAAAACGTATTTTTTTTACTATATTAAACAAAAAAAGTTTTTTTTTTTTTTTTTTTTTTTTTTTTTTTTACAAATTCAGTTCTCCATTAGTTTTAAATGGATACTCGGTTTTACCCAACTAATGGAATAAAACAGGATTTTTGCATATGTCGGAAAAAAGCCATTTTTTAGCTCACAGGCTATCAAAGCCTGAGAGCTTATGTGCCCGCCGGTTCTGTATGTATGTATATATATATGTACGTAACGCGATAACTCTTGATAGAAATATCCAATATGCTTCAATTTTTTTTTCTAGGTTCATTTTGATAAGGCACTTCCCTGATTAGTTTTGGGGGTTCTTTGGTTAAGTATAAAGGAGGGAAAGGGGGCTAATTCCCCCTTAACTTAGATGAATGAGTTTTTCATGCAGAATTATCACATTTTCTTCAAATTTTGGTATGCCGGTTAATTCTGATAACCAGCTTCCCCAATTAGATTTGAAACTTCTTTGTTTAAGTCTAAAGAGGGAGAACGAGAAGTAATAACCCCCGTTAATTTAGATAAATGGTTTTTTTCTGTCCGATTTGCTTGAAATTTGGCATACCGATTTATTCTGATAAGGCGCTTTCCTGATCAGATTTGGAAGTTCATTGGATAAATGTTAAGGGATGGAACGGGGGACTTAATCCACCTTTATTTAGATAAAAGTGTTTTTTCTATCCGATTTGCTTCAAATTTGGTATACAAGTTTATTTTGATAATGCGCTTCCCTGATGACATTTGAAGGCTCATTGGTTAAGTATAAAGAGGGGGAACGGGGGGTACACTCCTTTATTTATTTTTTTCTAGGGGCATTATTCTTCGAAATAAGAGCATAATATACAATTAGTGTGAATAGCCTGTGAGCTCAATGTCATCAGTTTAACTGGGTACTTTTCTTTTTTATTTATATGATCAATTATATTTTTTATCGAAACGAATATGTTTTATTATAGCCAAAGATTAATTTAATATTAAAAACTGTCTTCAGAGTTTGATTTTTCAATTGAATGCATTTGAGAACAACAATCATTTATGGTACCCGATTCTGCCCAACCTTCCCCTACATTTTAAGATATTAAATGTAGAAAATACACTTTTTTTCCTTTTTTACAATTTTAAAAGTCCTGAGACCCCTTAATAATGTCGGAATAAACTATTACGTATTATTTCAAAATACAGGCCTTTGGAAAAATTATTGGGCATCCTTGTATTTTTATGTATCTGGTTTTAAAATATTCACATGTCAGTGCTAGGTCTCTTGAACAAATTACAATTTTTTTTCTGCATTTTTCATTGTTGTGTCACGCCATTTAATCTATACCGAGTCAAAATCCGTCGAATTTCACCAATAAAAATATTTAAAAGAGAACTGATTGACTAAATTTTTAAAAAGAATAACAAAAATAATTACAATAATTAATCAATGTTACATTGACTAGCCCTAATTTTTAAAGCAAATAGGGGAGACCGGGGCTAGTAGGCGCAGTTTTCAGTTATTCATTTTTATGAATTTTTTGTTTAAGTTTTTTATGAAACTTTAACAGTACTTTTAAGGAACAGGATTGGGCTATAAATACACGGAGTTTTGAGTTTTTAGCTTTTGTAGTTTATGTTTAGCGGCAGCCTAAAGTAAAATGAGATTTGTGCGCCAACCTACTCCGTCACGGGACAAGTTGCCTATACCTATGGGGTAAGTTTGCACACGCTTTATAAAAATTTAAATGAAACCCAAATAACAAACTCAGTTAAGAGAAATCAATTTCATTATTGCCAGTAAGTTTAAACAAAGGCGCTATCGCCGTACAATGTAAAGTCTAAATTATACAGACATAAAAATAATGAATAAAACATTAACGTTGAGTAAGATCTGTCCTACTCAATAACATCATCAGAGTTACAGTTGTCACAAATAAAAATCGAGTGTCTCCGTTTGGGGAAGCCTCGTGCGCCCAAAACCTTGCATTGCAACCACTTTTCACTGTGTTTGTTGTATTTCAAACTACCAGCACACACCAAACACCGAGCCAACCTGAGCCAACCGTGTTCAATGCGCCTACTAGCCCATAATAAATTCCTTCATAAAAGGGACACGTAACCATCTAAGCACAAATAATCCAAGTAAATCTCATATGGGGTAGGTACAGTTAATCATAGTCTAAGAAAAACTGCACAAGTTTAATCGCAATTATTAAGATAAGTATTAGAAATTAGAAAAAGAATGAAGCAACAAAAAATTACTTATGAGTGCAAAAGACAGAAATATCGTAATAAATATCCACTGCACGTAGGTAACGCTGCAAAATTACAATGAGGATTGTAAAACGCAAGAAGAAAAGTACTCTGTGACTGGTTGCGCAATCTATCCACAAACACGTGATTTTTGAGGACTGCGCCTACTTACCCCTGTAGCCAACTAGCCCCGGTCTCCCCTATTATTTTAAACTAAAGTTTATTTTCAACTTTTCAAATTACTGAAAAATTTCATTTTATTCATATAATGTAACCAGTAACATTCAATTAAGATAATGAAGTTATGAAGTTTTTATTGAGCCTTTGATCTTTGGTATTACGTAAGGAAAAATCAACGAAAACTGCGCCACTGTGACACAATTATAACTTTTGTTTTCAACTAAATCTAAAAAAAATGCATCATTTGCGCCATCGAAAATTTTAAAACAGACTTTTAATATTCATATTCCCTATTTAAAAAAAATATTTTAACGTGCAATAGATTATTAATGAATATATTCCCATACTTAATGTCACGTTTGCCAATTACAACTTTTCATGTGAATAATTGCACTTTTTTCTTGAGGTTCTAATTTGAGTTGCCAGCGAAATCGAGAAATTTACTTTCAGGCAAATTCATAGTAAAATATTTAAACTAACATAATATTTGCTAAATGTGATCAATATACATTTAAAAGCAAATAAATACATTTATTTTTTCGGATCGAAATGTTTCAATGCTCTGACAACAACATTCTCCAGTTCTATATTCTCCAGATACAAATATTTTCGTAAAAAAATTTAAATTGAAAACTGGTAAACAAAAGTTACGCAAACTGAAATATATGCATAATGGAATAATAATAATATGCATAATATATGCATAAATGAATGCATAATGAAATAAACTGCAATGTTAAAAATGGATATTAGTGAACGTGAATTATTTTATACAACTGTTTCATTATTCTGCAGAGCATCTCGTTCGAAATTTTAGGAAGCTTCACAGAGACAGAATTATTGCATACATTCTAACAGCGTAAAAAGGTCACTATTTATTCTCGGACAATGGATGGAACAAGAAACCTAATAGCCCAGTAGTAGAGGAGGGGAAAAAAGGCCGAATTCGCAATTAATTAGAGGAAAGCTGGAAATTGTTTTATTCATTTTGTTTAGGTCTAAAATGCATATACTAAGATTTTCCCCTCGTAGTAGGGGAGCGTTAGAATATATGTACATATTTATAGTAAAAAACTGTTTTTTTTTTTTTTAATCCCATAACAATATCTTAAAATTACTTACTCAATTAAAAACATTGTCACTACAAATGTGGTAGAGCATAAAATTCTGAATAAAATGAGTACTCACACTTAATATTTTAGTTGAACATTAAGCCCACAATTCTACTTCAGAATTTAATCTAAATCGTTAATCAAGAAATTGTGCCAGAGTAGATCGGGTTATCACTCCACCCTGCTTCTAATTTTTATATACATTTTTTCTTTTTTTTTTTTTTTGTGGCATTTACGATGTCTTTGCAATTTGTTTAGGTCTTTATTTCGATATTTTCCGAATTATTTAAATAACTCATTTTTGGACAGATATTTCGATGAAAAGTTATTTTTTACTCCAACTTTAATAAAAACATTTTAAATATTATTTCAGAATAAAAGTATCACTATTTTAAAAATCAAAATATATATTTATTCACCAACATTAATATCTCACTTTTTACTTCCAAAATTTACATTTTTAAAAAGATAAATATATGATTCCATCTATTACATATTTAAAGTGTTTGATATGTGTTTCCATATTCTAATATGCGTTGCCATAAATTCTTCGTATTTTTTATCACAATAATTTCGTATGTGAAAATATTTGGCAATTATACAATATAATAATTTTGTGTGTGTGTTGAAGTGCCCTTTTTTTCAGGTTACTTACCGTATTTCTGGTTTTGAACTATTTCGCAAAAAAATACTACATTTCCCATCTTTTTCTATGAAATCGTCTGATTTCTTTCCAGCTCTATGAATGATACTTTCCAGTGTATGACAATAACATAGTTATTAATATTGTTCATATATTAAAATGAAACTTAAGTACAGTAATACCGCAGACAATTGCTGTAAGGCCGCTGTGACGTCACAAATAGCTACACGTGTCAGAAGCACAAAGCTGACAAAAAGGTGAGATTTCATTATGATACTAGGATGGTTGTCATATTATGATTTCACTGTGAAATGATAGTGACCGGCTTTTGATTCATGCGTCTCCAAAATAGTACCACTTTCTATTTGTCACAAAATGATGGATATGAACGTCACAAGGACGTTAAGTTGAATCCTTTTCCACGTCACAGAATGGTGCATAGTAAGAAATGTATTTTAGCCACCGTAATTTCACATTATATTCGCAATCGGATCAACATTTTATTGTGGCATGAATATTCAAATTGTAGTGAAAGAAAGGCACAGAATGAAAATAAAAATAAAGACGCAGAATACAGATAAGTTCTAAATAAAAATGAAGATGAATAAAAAAGAAAACTCCTGATTCTTTGAAACTCAGGTTGCATAGGAGATATAGGTCATTGGATTGAAAACCGAATAAGCAAAGTGTACCAGAAATTGAAACTACATTGACTAAAACTTTCATTATTTAAACACTGTAAATCGTTGTTGTATTTGATTACCATAGAGATTTGTTTACATAGACTTTACAATAATGTGAGACGTGTTTAAAGATGGTAAGCAACATAGTGTTCTACGCAAACATTCATATGTGTTAGATAAACGGATTTGCCTATTCTGTGTGTATTTCTACTTTTTAGTCACTGTTCAGTACTTTTAGTTGAATAAGTAGGCAGGAACATTTTTTTTGTGACCATTTTTTTTTCTGTATACTATGACTTCTAATTTTCTGGAAGACTTCGTGCATATATATATATATATATATATATATATATATATATGCAGGTATTTATCACAAGATAGATCTTTTCTTTTTACACTACCGAAAGACATTTGTATCGAATCATTTCATTCCTTTTTTAAATACTAAATTTCTTATCTTGAAGGATTTGACAAAAAATAAACAAATAAATGTAACCTGAGGCATGGAAAGTTACTTGAAATTGGGAAACGTTATTTTAAAGTACTAGGTTTCATAAAATGAGCATAAGAGTAAAAACAGTTTTCTTAAATCACTCTTTTATAAATACACAATGTTCATCTTGAAAATTCCGTTTAATGTTTTGACTGCAATTAATTTTTTTCTCAAAATTTCCATTAGAATTCATTCATTTGGCTTTGGCTCTATTAAAAACTAAATTGAAAATTTCACTGCCTCTTTATACTTCGTAGCAAACGCAAGCAACTGAATTAATTAAGAAATATAAATTATTTCCTTTGATTGTATTTTTAGACAGGGCAACGAGGAAAAAAGTAAAAAATAGTGATCAAACTTTCTTTTTAGATTTATAAATTGATTTATCTACACATAATTCTAAATTAATTAATATTAAACTTTTAATTCATAAAAGCGCATAAAAAAATTTATTGCACTCTTCATATCTTTTATTTATAATTTATTTTCAGCGTTTAACCTTTAAAATGTTTCATCGTTACAGTTTATGTCAGCCAGTTAGCTCGTTTACTGGCGCAGGATTAAAGCCATTGTTATTTCTAATCCATAGAATTATACTCGTTACAGAGAGCATTCGGCGATTTATAGCTTTTGTCACGCTAACGGAAAAAAAACCTTAAAATGAGTGTATAAATTTATAATTATATTAAAAAATATGTTAAAATGTTATATCTTCATGGAGTTCCTGTAAAACTATTTTTTTTTTATTCTGGCATGTCATGAAGTCGTTTAAAAATCAATTATAAAATTCGAACTTTACATACAAAAACAAGGTCGAGTTAAAAAAAAAATAAATAAATAAATAAATAAATAAAAAAAAGGCTGAGATTTTTACTATGTTTTGATAAAAAATATTCATTAAAATTAATTATTTTCAACACAAGTATTATGCGTCGTATATTCCTAAATTATAATTTATGCAAGAAACTTTCGTTTTAGCCTGACATTTTTATAATGCACGCAATTTTTTTTTTAATGACTTCATTCTCCAAGATATTTTTTTATGAAAATGCAGAACCTATTAGATTACTTTAATTGAAAACCTGTATACCCTTTTCATTTATGAACTTTTCTAATCTATATGGAAATGAATTTTGCTAATATAAACCGGACGTAATCCAATTCAGATTTTATCGTCATTGATGATGTTGTAACATGACTTACAGAACTTATTTAATAACAAGACATGTAATCAATCTAAGTGACTTTTTATATCACTATCTAAATTTACTTTTCCTGTTGCATCTAAAGGTCATTTAATAATTGAAGATAACAGTAGAAGAATGTATTATGAAAATTAAAACTAAAAAACATAACAACTTTTGGAAAAATTAAAGTGAAAGCTTTTTGTTGAATTATTTTTATTTATTTTTTATTTATTTATTTTTTTTTTTTTGCTCTAGAAAACATGTATTTATAAATTAATATGCTGGAAACAAATACTGAGCTATTTATATAAATTTAAGTACAAACGGATTTGTCTATCGTAATCCTCTGCCCGTGATAGAGATTGATTTAAAAGAAATTATAGCTTCGAAATTATTTAAAAACGATAATAATAAAATAATGAAAAATAATGAGAAAATTGCGATACAATTTTCAAATATATTTCACTTGCAAATACAATTATTGTGCTATTCGACGGTATAACGATTCTAATTGTGCGATATTTGGAAATTTAAAAAACTTCAGTATATTCTAAATTTAATTATCTGCTGTTGCCACCGTTAAAATGAAGTCAGTGTTAACCCATTTGTGACTGAATTTTTATTTTCTCAAATTTTTTGGTAAAATCACTTTAAAATGTTGCAAAATGAACTGGAAAAATACTAATAAATTAAGCTTTTTTTTTTTTTTTTTGTATTTATTTGATAAAATGCAAAAGAACTAAATATGAGTATTTCTAGTAGAATACTATGCATAATTATATTGTTTGCCTGTATTCATATTTAAAATGCTTTTAAATTGTATATTATGTACTATAATTAGTATTTTAATGAACTACAAAAAATATATTTATTTCTTTGCAGAGACTAATAACGTTATAACTATTATTAATAATAAAATAAGAATAATCGTATTGCAGACTTAATAACAATTTATTTCATAAATATCTTCGAAAGGAGATTGCATAAATAACTGTCTCCTAAATTTCTAACAAAAATATGTGTCCATTTGTGCCTAGAACCCTATATTTTGTACATTACAAAAATGCATAAAAAATAGGCTGAACATTTAATTTCGCAATTTAAAAAAATACGTATTTCAAAAAAGTCCACAAGCTAAGATTATAACTTGCGATTTTAGGTCCATGATAGAAAAAATACAAATAAACTTACTTTTTACACTTCGCCCTCTTGAAAAATTAAAAATCTATAAACACCGAAAAAAGCCTTAATTTAAGCAAATAAATATCCACCTTGTGCTGTCATCTCTCGGTTATAGATAAAGAAAT
The DNA here is from genome assembly GCA_963932465.1 of Maratus speciosus. NCBI lineage: Eukaryota > Metazoa > Arthropoda > Arachnida > Araneae > Salticidae > Maratus > Maratus speciosus. Next base: position 256,939,954 of record OZ010800.1, on the reverse strand, counting down.
TTTTAAATAATGATTTCATGCAATTTTCATGTTATAAAGAAGAAGAAATTATACAAATGCATTAAAATTTGAAACGTTCCAAAAATGGGACGCTAGGCAAAGTTGGCTGGGTTAAGCACATGCACTTTTGTCCTCTATAATATAGATATGGAGCTGTTGAAATATTTCCTACTAATAATGATGAAATGTGTACAATGCAAACCTAATTTTATCTTGTTGATATTCTACCTCAGTGTTGTTAAAACTTTTCAATATGGTGACAAAATATAGTGAACTAGCCACCCTTGGCGACCAGTTTGGTCGATTCCATCTCTAGAAAAAATTTCGTCATCAAATCACATAACTCGATTGAATTTAGCTGCTTTGTAGCATTATATACAGGGTGTTATCGACACACTCAGTCTAACGTTACGCTGGCGCGCAGCAGTTTTTATGCAAGCGAATCAAACATACTATCAGTACAGGTTCAATTGCGCCTGAATAAGCAGAACTACATTCCAGAAACACTCGAAACACGCACACTCAGCTATTTACAAGTGCCAGATCACTTGCCACACCGAGCAAGGTGTAATACTTTTATTCTTAATTTAATTTACTTGGACCCCCCTTAAATGTAATATGTAATATAATCTCTTAAGCTAATATTAGTTTTTGTTAAAATATCTGAATTCGTTGGTTTTTTGTAAGCAAATAAACCCTATTTGTTTACAATGGAAGCCTATGGTAATTTGGTAAATGTTACAGATATCGCCAGGTTGGCCGAGCGTTTGGCGACTAATTTTGCCAAATTTGGCGATATATCGCCATGTTGGCGACAAACTTGGCGGAATTTTGCAACAGAAGAGGGTCCTGATATGGTAACCCCCTTATAGGTATGAGATGCGTTAAATGCTGTTCAATAACCATGCATTTCATTCGGGCATGGTAACAAACAACAAATTAAACAATCAACAAATAATCGTGATTTCTGTGTCATGTACGATAGCGTAATATAGTTTTAACATTGATTTAATAATGTTCCGACTTGGAATCTTATAAAATGTAAAAAATATGATTTTTCAATTAGATGAAGAATAATACATCATTGTTGCCTTAGTATATTAGACTTGTCACTTACAATATTGTGAAAGGAAAAATAACCCCCCAAAAAAATCAATATTAGTCATTCTATTCCTTATTTCTTAAATATGGCAGGACCTGTCCTGCGATTTTCATAGCAAGTGCCTGATAAATGTGTATTCATAAAAATGTCACAAAGTCAGGATCATTTCCAAATATTCTCCTTTTTACAAAGCATTGCATCGATGTTTCTTATAAAGATAAATGGTGATATATGGTTATTAGTTTAGGTAAGAGAAGAAACAAAAAATTTTCTTTTTGTGTCAGTTGCACACTTCTAAAAATATATAAGAAGACGCGCCTTGTCAGATTCGTAGATTGAGTATTCTACTTTTATCTATTATGAAAAAAGTATATTGTTATATAAAAGTGAAATAAGGATTCCACTTTTGGATACAATAAAAATTCTTAATTTGGTTTAAAAAAGTTTTTAATTTGGTTTATCTTTTTTTATGTATATATGTTTTTAAAAGATTATATATCTAAAGATTGTTTTTTTTTTAAATATTATTTTATTAAATTTAGATATAGTAGAATGATTCTAAAACAAAAAATATTGCCTTTAAAAAAATGACAGTACTGTTAATTTCGTATACATTTTTTTTTTAATATTAAATATTTATTTGCAGATATCCAGCGTATTAAAATGGTCATATAACAAAAATGACCACATATAAAATTTTCAAAAGAAAAAATCCTCAATAGAAATCATAAATAATTAAATTCGAAATTATTACATTTCTATTTTTAAATTTGAATATTTCTACTGTAAAGGCACATAAAAAAAAATAATTTCGGTTGTTCGGCAGGTCACAACGATTTTCTAAAAATCAGGAAATATAACTCAGTAGATGTATGGATCTGCGGGACATTCTCACTTGAGTCCCCTATAGAGACATGTTACGTTAAAAAAGAATTAACGTTCTTAATAACGAAATAAATATATATATATTCACGTTCGTCACCCAGCGTGATTCGGCTGAGTTTCACACCGGACCAAATCCGACCGCCGGGTACCAAACGTAAACAGAGCTAACTCGATATATAGGTTCGATAACGAACCTCAATATAGAGTTCTCTCGGGGGGATTCGATAGCATCGACGGTTCGTTAATGAACCTGTATTTAGTTCCAAAATAAGGAGTGCGATAAAAATTTTCAACTGAAAAATCCAAATGAAATTCCTATTTACTTGAACAAGAAGAGCGTCACCTATATTTGGATGACGGCATCCACGCGGAAGTATACCCGTCACCCAGATATGGTTGGCTTGGCGACGAACGTGTTCGATGAAAGTGGCAACGAACGCGTTCGATGAATGTGGCGACGAACGCGTTCGATGAATGTGGCGACGAACAAAAGGAGTACTAAAAGATATAAATAATATCTAAGTCTTAAACATGGATGATAAAGAAATAAAAATAAAAGTGTCCAGCATTGATGACATTGAGCTCACGGGCTATTCACACTAATTGTATATTATACTCTTATTTCAAAGAATAAGCCCATTCGAAATTTAAAGAAACCGACAAAAAAATAGCTAAATTACGGGGAGATTCCCCCCCCCCTGTATATACTTAACCAATGAACCTCCAAATCTAATTAGGAAAGCGTCTTCTATCTATTATATATATAAAATCCAAACGGAAATTTCGTTCCGAACGCCGAGATTTCGAGTTCTAGCGCATGGATTTTTACGGAACTTATACCGTTAGATAGGTATCGTTCCAGGGAAGGTTTTAAGCTATAACACATCATTCTACCTAGATTAGTTATAGAATTCTTACGGAAAATTCTTTTATTTTGGACTTTGTTACTTCATATTTCCTTAAATATCTGGGCTCCTATTGGTCGTAGAGCTTAGATCTCGCGCCAAAAGTAGCTCCGAAGCACCCAAGCAAACTTTTCCCCGCGATTATTTTGCCGTCTTCCGATTTCCTCTAACTCTATTAGGGGCCCGCGTAAAGTCCCTTTAAAATATTTTTCGTAGTAATTTCAGCAATTATCTTAAATTATTGGTTAAGACCGCCACCCTCCCGATTCATGTATCTACGGAAAGGTTGCATGAAGGAGTTTCGTTCAGATACGCTTTCGTTAAGAATAGAGTGCGCTCCCTGGTGGTGGAATGTGGAACTAACATAACGCGATAATGTTAAAATTAGGAAATCTAACAATGCGATCTGTTTTGAACTTTGAGATAGTTCATAACACATAATCTATTATCTATTCTATTATATATATATAAAATCTATTATCTATTCTATTATCTATTATATATATAAAATCCAAACGGAAATTTCGTTCCGAACGCCTAGATTTCGAGTTCTACTGCATGGATTTTTACGGAACCTGTACCGTTAGATAGGTATTGTTTCAGGGAAGATTTTAAGCTATAACACATTATTCTACCTATATTAGTTTTAGAATTATGACGGAAAATTCTGTTATTTTGGGCGATAAGGTTCTATTTCTTGGCGAAATTCATCGTTGATAAAAAAATTGAAACGGCTATTAAACCTCGAAAAATAAAAGAAAAACTGTTACTAATTTTATTTAAATGAAGAAAAAAAGAAGAAGAAAATCCGTTTTAATGAGTGATAATATTAAAAAACGGAAACATTTAATCAAAACCTGAAAGAAATATTTGTAATGCTTAAAAATTAATTTAATAAGAAATATTACACTTGATACGCAATATTTGGCTCTTTATCGCTTGCGTTAGATATGGAAACGAATCTGAAAATTTGATTAGATGAAATTTTAACGACATTTTCTGTCTGTTCTGTTCTTTTTTTTTATATCTAATTGTCCCATCACGTGACTTATAGAAGAAACAAGCAGATGTAATTGTGAGTCACATGTGTAATTACTATTTGTTTCTTTACAATTTTTTATTTTTCTTTTGTCGCCAAACAATGTGATTTTAAGCCAAAAATGCATAAGCGTGACATTAACTTGAGGATGTTCTCACAAATGGTGTTTTTTTAGGTGAAAGAGATCATTTTTTGAGTACATTTTCATATTCAATTGTAACTTATATAGATATCAGTTAATATTTTAAAAATGGAATCGAATACTTAAATTTCAGTGTGAATTTCTGCCACACATACATATTGTAAAATAATTTCATACTTTTTAAAATGTTTTTCGCCGTAATTCCGAAAGCATGTGATATTTATAAACTCGAACTCAGATCAACGAATATTACCCATTTTATTTAAGCAAATATTATCTATTTTCTCAAGTCATATCGCCAATTTCATTTATAGGAAAATTCACAGATTCGAAATCTAGGAAATAAAGATAATTTTTAAGGAAATTTATGTTTTAATACGTTATTACTATGGAAAAAATCAACATTTTGAAAAAAAAAAAATTACAAGTCTTTTGTAATTCGTCCTTTCTTCTTCGTCTTTCTTCGTACTTTCTCCTCTGTTATGTAATATTTCAAATGATTTTGGACTAATTTTCGATCATCGATTCACCGCAAAATCGCATATCTAATATAGTATGTAAAAAAAATTCTGGATTAGGGGACTGATTAACGCACAGCGCAAACTACTGAACCTAAAATCTTGAAAATCGTGGTAAAAATACTTCTTATGACATAAACTTCTGCTAAGAAAGGATTTTCTAAAGTGTCACCCCTAATGGTTTTTGCACGGGGAGGGGAAAAAAATCGAATATCAAAATTATGCGTCAAGTGATAGCCTATTTTAATGTAGTTTTGTATGCTGAATCGAATGCTACCAAATAAATTTTTATAAGTTCAACAGTTTATGACACATTTCATATTTTTCTAATTTGGCGGTGTCTTTGGCATCTAAACCTCAAAATATCTATCATTACATCCGTTACTCTAGCAACGGAAAAAATTCAAATCAGCCATTTTGGCTAAAAAATAAAAACGGCTCTATGAGTTTGAAATAAAAATGTAAGCATCTTAATTAAAAAAAAAAAAATAGTGATTTTATGTAAAATAAAAGGGAAAAAATTACTGAGAATTTAGCGTTATAAAACAAAAATGGAAAAGGTACTACTTAGATATTCCGTCGACCAAAAATCTATCGTCAAACTATTAGATTAAATGCCAATAATGGTTGATCGAAATATCAAATTCACTTGAATTTAAACAAACTACACGTGTTTACGTCATCAAGTGATTTTAATTTCGACATTTTATTTGTATTTTTATTAAAGTTATACTAATTTATTTGTTATTTCGTTATTTAAAATAAAGATTATGTCAATTTATATAATTTGGCGAAATTGGTCGACGGGATAACAAATAGTACCAATGAAAATATTTAAGTATGAAAGCAATGTTTGTAACGACTTAAAAATTATTTTCATATATATGAACTCGGTTTATGGCGTCAGATGCCGTCATCCGCAGAATCTACAAGAGTCTTTTTCCATTTTTTCCGGTCATAGGTTCCTCAATATAAGAAATTGGAATTGGAATAATATTGTGCGATTTATAAATTGCTCCTCGATAAGAAGAAAAAATGGGTACATTTATAACAACCGTGCGCACATCTCGCTGATAGCATTTTTAAAATTCCCAGTAGCAGTAGTTACATTTTGCGTATGTAAATTAAAAATATTTTTTTGCTTTTAATTATGGCATTATTTCCTGTTATCGTTTATCTTTTCAGCTTTTTAAATGAAATTAGTATAAGGCATGCATTTTAAATTAAATGAGTGAAAGTTTTGTGTTTTAAATGAAAATAATAGAATAAGAATATGCTATGAAAACAATCTTTATTGATTTATTACCTGCGCCCGGCTGACATAAAAGTATCACAAAAGCAACATATTCACTTTTCTTTGAGTAGTTGCTCATGAGAATTCAAGTTAACCTTCCGTAATCGGATACTTCACATATTGGTGTATTAGCTTTAATGTTGAAAGCATCGTCTTTGTTTGAAGCGAAAACTTTACTATGATTTCTATTACACAAAATCGCATCATCATCATCTACTATATATTTACAACGGAAATTTGTATTTCATTCCGATTGTTTATAATACTTTCGTAGGATATACCACAATTAGTTAGGTAATAATTTCGGAAAGGTTTTAGTGTATACATATTGTTTAAGGGTACTTAGTTATAGAACAACAGTAAAAGTTCAAAAATTAAGTGAACCTGATTATGAAAGTTTAGCCTTTTTAAAAAAATCTACAGAACATATTTTGTTACAAGTGGCCCTGTTGCATGACTTTTAGGAATGGTGTTAGTATATACGATTTCATTATATGTTGATTAGTTACAGAGGTATTAATTCCTGTTGTCATAACGGTCTCATTACCCGACCATAAGTGCGCTGTTTATAATCAACTAAAACAATTACTTCTTAATTGCTAAATTTTGTCCAACGCTTAAGATAACATTATATCGCAATGGCGTTCGCATCGTTTTCAGTAATGTGCAAGGTCATGCTGAAGATCCATATTGTTTAAAATACAAGTTCAAATTCACCATTTAGTTTAATCCAAGGTTCATTTGGAAATATTGACCAGCGCAGCGGGCATAGCCTGCTAGTTATATATATAAAATCCAAACGAAAATTTCGTTCCGAACGCCTAGATTTCGAATTCTACTGCATGGATTTTGAGGAAACTTACACTGTTAGATAGGTATGGTTTGAGGGAAGGTTTTAAGCTATAACACATCGTTCTACGTAGGTTAGTTATAGAATTATGACGGAAAGTTCTGTTATTTTGGGCGAAAGGGTTACCATTATTTTATTGGCGATGAATTTTTTGATAAATGAATTGAAATGGCTGTACATCGCGGAAAAAAACTGTTACTAATTTTATTTAAAAGGAAAAAAAAAGAAAAGAAGAGAGAAAATGAAAAAAAAATTGACGAGTGGTAATATTGGAAAACGAAAATATCGAATTTAAACATGAAAGAGAATGTTCGTAATGCTTAAAAATTTATTCAATATGAAATATTGCAGTTTTAAACTATATTTGGCAATTTATCTCTTGCGTCCGGTTAAATAAAATGCATCAGAAAATTTTATAAAATAATATCTGAGTGACAATTTTGTTTTTGTTTTTGATTTCTTTTAAATTTACTTTTTATTTTTATTTAACTCGACCATCATGTGACATACAGAAGAAACTAGCATATGTAATTATAAAAATGACGATACTTGTGAGTTACATATTGTATGTTTTTTGCGATTTCATTTTATCGCCAAACGATTTAATTTTAAGCCAAAAATGCATGAGCGTGCCATCGGTTTGAGCGACGTTCACAATATTGGATTGGTTATTTCTCAATAAACGACAGCATTTTCTGGAAATACCCAATTCTACTTATATATATATATATATATTTCAAATGGAAATTTCATTCCCGCTGCTTATAACTCGAGTTCTGCTGAACGTACACTGTTAGATAGGTAATTTTTCGGGGAATTTTTTAGTACATAACACGTCGTTTTACATTTCTTTGTATTGAATTATGGTTTAAAGATCTTTAATGAGATGAACCTGGTAATGGAAAATTAGCCCCTTTAAATGATTCTGCCCAATGTATTTCGAGGGATCTTGGACTGTTAATTAGATAACTTTCCAGGGGCGTTTTCAGTATACAACATGCCTTTCTATATTGTTCTGCCATACCGTTTTTGGGAAAATTCTGTAGTCTGGTGTACGCAATTATCACAATAGCCTTTTTAAAAATTAAAATAAACGTTTTTTGATAAATTGTCAAACTAATAATGCAAATTCTTTCAGAGATAGTTTTAGTATATAATATACTGTTCGACACTGTTTAGTCATAGAGCAATGGGTTAAATTCTGTAATTTTCCAATATAGCTGCGAGTTAGAAAAAATGGGGTTGGCGAGACAGGGAAACTTTTCATCCATATTTTCTGTTCAGTAATTAGATAATTTATTTACTATAAAGAATACATTTATCTCTTTTTTATATAAAAACAGAAGTAAATTGTATATAAATAACAAAAATATTAATATTCATAAATAAAAATTTATATAGGAATATATATATATGAATACATATTTTAAAAAGCTTAAAGTTCATTTTATTTGTTTTTATAGCTGTTCATATCATTTGGCCACAAATCTCACTTTCTTAAGCCCGAATTCCGCCAAGTTTTTTAACATCTAACAGTACCCACTGATCTTAAAATCAGGAAAATTGGAAAGTAGATGTAGTTTGTAAAGTATGCATATATTAAGGAGATAAATTACCTTATCGAATTCATAGACAATTGGCATATTTGGTACAGATAAGTTACATAAATGAGTCTACTGACAATTGGCGTATGTTACCTGGCGTGGTTTGGCGCATAATTAACTTAGGAAAAGGTTTAAACTGATTCTGTGTTTTTAAAGCGGAGCTATTCTATAACCGAATTAACACAGAATTGGCGTGATTTGAAAGAAAACTTTTTGGCGACCTTTTCCTATTTTTACGTTATACCAACACCATACCAAATTGTATGCTATTGCGCCATTTATTTCAATCCTAAATGTGCAAAATTTTTTGGTAATTTACAGTATAGGGATCTTGGCGAAACAGAGAAAATAGCCTTGGCGGAGAGAAAATTTGGAAACATATTTTCTGGCAACCTATTCACTGTTTCATTTCACATAAACAAGCATTTTTTTTCTGGTTATACAATTTATTTAACATAAAGATGCAATTTATCTAATTTTAATTAGAAACAGAAGTAATTTGTATATAAAAAACATTTATAATGTAACATATATAAACAAACAAAAAATTTCATCAAGTTTGTTTTCTTAACTGTTGATATCAACTGGCAATAAATCTCACTTTCTGACGCCCGAATAGCTACGAACTTTTAAAAAAACGCCAAGGCGCCTGTAGTGAAAAAGAAAAGTACCAAATTTTATTGCAAACGATGCCAAACTTTGGGGCTTGATATTTATTGAACGCGAATTTCTTTTGGCTTTAATTAGTATTTATTCGTAACACTGCAAAAAAATTTAATTTACTATTTTTTGAAGGTGGAAGTATTTTTTATTATCAAGTAAAATTAAGTCATAACTTCATTTTTCGCTGAATAAAACATGGAAATGTTTACTGCAGTGTCAAGAGACACTTAAAATGTCATGCGCGTAGTTGGCGATTTTGAAAAAAAAATATTTTATAATATCGGAACCCACAGCAAATTGGCTCATTTTAACGAAAATGTTTTGGTACAAAATGAAATACATTTGTTGTAGACATAATAGTAAATCTCAATACTCGCCGATTGAAAAGTCTTTAAAATTATTCAGCAGAGACAACGAGAAATAACTTGCAGTTTCATAAATTTTAATAATCAATATTCTTATCTATCTATCTATCTACTTCTGCTTCTACTATATATACTAGAGTAAAATGGAAATGGGAAATTCGTCCGGGTTGCATATAACTTGAGCTCACCTGCATGGATTTTGATCATAATGATAGTTAGATAATTTTCCAGGGAAGATTTTAGTATATAAAATATCGTTCTACGTTGCTTATACATACAATTATGTTTTAAAGTTATATAATCAGACGAACCCGATCATGAAAGATTAACCTTTTTTAAAAGATTCAGCCGAATTGATTACGATTGAATTTTCACTGTCAGTTAAATAATTTTTCAGGCAGATTTTTAGTATATACTATACCCTTCTGCATTGCTTAAAAATAGAGGTGTGGTGGAAAGTTCTATAATCAGTTGAACCCGATTATGAAAGTTCAACATTTTTTAAAGTTCTACAGAACAGATTTTGATAGGAATTTCATTTTAGTTAGATATCTATTCAGACATGGTTTTAGTATTTTGCATATTGTTCTACATTGCTTAGTCATAAAGTAATGGCGGAAAGTTCCATAATCATATGACACCGATTATGAAATATTAGACTTTTCAAAAAGTTCTAGATGGCGGATATTGATAATACTTTCTTTGTTGATAAGACAATGTTTGCAGAGGTTTTAGTTTATTGCGTATCATTCTACGTTGCTTAGTTACAGAATTATTGGGGAAAGTCCTATAATAAGATGGACCCCTTATGAAAGATCAACCTTTAAAAAAAGTTTTACTGCATGGATTTTGTACGTTTGTTTGTTTGCATTATTACAAGTAGTTATATAATTTTTCAGGATTTGTTTTATTGTATTGCGTATTGTACTATCTTTCTTTACCAATCCTACTGTTATTGATCAACTAAAAGGGTTAAGACCTTAATAGCTGAAAATTTTTCTACACATTAGAAAATATAATAGCACATTGTAGTTCTTATCGTTTACAGCAGTGCGAAAGGGCATTCCAGGTAAGATTCCATATTGCTTTAAATCACAATGTCAAATTCAATGATACATTTTGTTTAATTCAAGGTTCATTTGGATAAGCAGACCAGCGTAGCGGGCATAGCCTGCTAGTATCATAATAAATCCGCATACCAAATTTGAAGCAAATTGGATAATTCTACATGAATAACTCATTTATCTAAATTAAGGGAATTCATCCCCCGTCCACCCGCTTATACTTAACCAATGAACCTCCAAATCTAATCACAGAAGCGCCTTATCAGACTAAACCAGTTACCAAATTTGAAGCAAATCGGATAATTCTGCATGAAAAACCTATTTATCTAAATAAAGGGGGCAATATTAGCCTCAGTTCGCCCTTTTACACGTAAATAATGAACCCCCAAAACTAATCAAAGAAGCGTCTTATCAGAATGCACCTATATCCAAAATTTGAAGGAAATCGGATATTTCTGTCATGAGTTATGGCGTTACGTACAAACATATGTATATACAGACTGTGAGCACACTAGCTCTCAGGCTTTGATAGCCCTTCGACTAAAAAGCGTAGATGGAAGGCATGGAGTTTCCAATCCATAAATATTCATAGAAATATGAATGAAAATCAACTATGAGAAAATGATGCTTTAGAAACATGCCTATGCATTAAACATTAATTAAAAAAACTAAATCTCGTAAAAAAGTCCTAAAAATTGCAGAACAAGACAACAATAATTAAAACGAGAAAGAGAAATCATATGTCAATCATAGATTATGAAATAATTTCCAACAAATGCCGAATAAAACTTCTAATAAAGCTAGTAATAAAACTTCAGCTTTAAAAAAGTGAATGTAATAAAGTATATTTAAAAAAATATCGTAAATATATGTGTTAAATATATAAACTTACATGAGGTTTAAAAACGTATAACATATTTAAAAAACCGTTATAGCATTTACTGTCCATACTCGGAAGAGTATTCGAATACTTTTTGTACTGTAATACAGGTGAAAATATCAATTTGGTAAATTGCACTAATAGAAGGAAATGCAGTCAAGTTTATTTGTACAGTCCCGTATATTATGTAAAGATATGTATACATACCATTTTTTTAATTAAAGTCTAGAAACAACACATATAACACAACTAAAAAATACTTCGCGCAATTAAAATCCAAAGTACTTTTGTATTCAGTTCTTTGCGTATCCCCATATATGATTTTATCTATATTCTACAAGCATCTCTAAGTTTACAAATGACTGTTCAGCAGGGATGTGCACTATTAAAAAGCACCCTTAATTAATTCACGCATATACACAGTCATACTTATATGAATTTATACAGCTATGTATATGATCTATAGAATTTATGCATGCCACGAATTATGAAATTACACTTATTACCGCTCAGATGACTACTACCGCTAATAAAAAAAGCGCTTTAACCGAAATTTTTAGTGCGGTCTTAAAATTTACGGATAAAATACATACACAAAATATTATACACTAAGCTTCTTCTAATACACCGCTTAATATACCGCTTTTGTTTATATTAAATTTGTTATGTTTTATATATTGCAGCATCATTAAAACACTGACAACTATTTTTTCTCGTATGACCTTATAAAGAGTGATAAACGCTTTGCAACCCAAATTTTATAGAATGCGTGTTTTCGTGTGCCTCAGAAATGCATATAAATTTTGTTTCAAAAAGTGCAGCATCATTAAAATAAACTGAATACATTTTTTTCACAGATGCCATAATGTAACGGTTTTCTTTTGAGTGTCTCTGTAAATGAACTACAAAATATACACACTTTATTTTCAATAGTGATTATACTATAGTAATTCTCTATAACATATATCAATCATGTGGCAATCGGGCCATATTTAAGGGGTCATGTACCTCTTAAACGCGACGAAATTTAACTAAAAAATTTAAAGTTTGAATTAGTCTATCTTCAAACCTTTTTATATATAAACATGAAATTTTGGATATTGATTAAACAGATTGTGCTTTGTAATATGCTGTCATTAGAAATTTATTAACCTTTTACAGAATTTGTGTATTGTTGAAATCGAAATAGTTCTTTTTATTGCTCCATAAGACTTTGCGCGCATGATACCTTGAGAAAGTTTGTATGGATTGTCATGAAATTTGGGAAATATACTAAACAAATATGTGTGTTTAAAATGAACTACCCTTAGGAAAAATTATTTCTTTAACTATATAAAAAAATATTTTTGTAAAAAAAAAATTATATTTATATTTTTAATGAATAAAAATAGTTATAACTAAAAATTTTACCATTGTAAATACTTAAAAGCAGTTCATTTTAAACACACGTATATATTTCATATCTTTACAAAATTTCATAACAGTCCATACATACTTCACCAAGATTTCATACTTTACCAAGATATCATGCGCGCAATGACTTATGGAGTAAAAAAAAAGAGCTATTTTGATTTCAACAATACACAAATTCTGTAAAAGGCTAATAAATTTCTAATAGTAACATATTACAACATATGTTTGTATCACTTCTTTCATATACGAGTGCAATGGTATTATAATGAAATACACGGTCAAGTGCGAGTATTATTCGCGTTCAGAGGGTTCCGTACAATAAATATATGCATTATTAAAATAACTGTAATAACTGAATTATTAAAAAAAATCGTTGCTAAATGAATAATAAAATTTCTAAAAAAAAATAATTACAATGTAGATTGAATATAGACTATAGGTGGATATACTAGGAAAGGGGCCGTGCAAATATAATGTTAACACTTTAAGGGGGGGGGGTAGGGGATCTGGCACTTGTTTTCGAAAGATATCTGTAAGGAGAGGGGGAGCTTTTTGATATCGTAATCATTATAGATCACACAAAACTTTCCTTTTTTTGGAAACTTTTTCTTTACATCCAAATAGTCTGGTTACTGTTAATAATATTATTTTTTATATGTTTTTATGAAAATAAAAAGCTATTATTAAAGTGATTAAATATTTATAAAATCATTTCAGTCCAAAATTTGGAATACGCCAACATTTGGCATTCCTTTTCTTCTGTCATATGCGCATATAATTCGTTGTTAGAGAAATCAGGAACATAATATATAGGAAATGATACTTGCGTTTACCAGTAAACAATGACAAATATTGTTGTCCACAGTTTTATTGGCAGGGCTGCCACAGACGAATATTTTTGTATATTATTTGCACCACTATTAAAAAAACAGATTTTGATTAGTATATTTCTCTTGCAAATGTTCTCGAACTATAATGTTCTCGTCTATAATTTTAGTCTATAATAAGCTCTATATAATATATTCTATATAATATATTCGTCTATAATAATTTCACGAGTAAAATGGCTGCGACAGACAGACAAAGTAGTGATCTTATAATGGTTCCGTTTTCACTTTTTAAGTACGGAACCCTAAAAATATCTATATTTTGCATCTGCCACCCAAATGTTTTATATGTTAGTAAAACAATTACAGTGCCAATATTTCATTAATAATAAAAAAAAAAAGAACGGTAACAATTTGTGAAATTTGATTTAATTCAAAATAGCATCCCTGTAACTATTGAAATACATTAGCTGAATTTTGAGTCATATATATTTTTTAATAGGTTTAAAATAAGTTCTGTCATTTAAATTCTATTCGGTGGAATTCGGTTACGTATAGATTATTCGTAAAATACCAATGGGTTAATAAATATGAACCACATGTATTAAGAATATTCAAAATATGTTTTCAAAAGACAAAATACAATTTCATTTAAATGCATTATAATATAAAGCAATAACCATAAATTATTCATTCCTTTTAATTTACATAGAATTCTCTTTAATTATACTCTTCTAAGATAGGAATAAAGAACCAAAAATGTGATTAATATATCAGAGTAATAACAAAGTCACAATTAATTAAAAGATAAGGCGAAAAAAAGGTAAAATCAAAATATAGAATGACATTTCAATTAAATGAAATGAAAGTGGTTTTAATATTAAAAACCACGATTCAGTGAAAATAAATTAATTACTGGCTGCTTTAATTCGCAATAATAAATTGTTAATCAGAATTTAGTAAAAAAAATACCTTTTTGAGAAATTAATTAATATATTTTACATTGATGAGTGTTGATGTTATATAACGGTTCAGGAAATACTTATTCGAAAACTTTCATTATTTTTCATTATATAAAAAGCACTGCTAAAAATGTGTTTAGATTACAAAAAAAAAATACATTTTTTATAATCAATTATTATATTTACACATTTTTAAACAATGAACTATTCGAATGTTATAACAAAATTATTTTAAAAATTGCCCCAGTGCTATAGTTTTTCACTTTTCAGAGTGTTTAATAATCATAAATACAGTTTACATTTTATTTGAAATTACTTTTATGCCTAATAATGCATACTTAATGTATTATTATGGTAATTATATTCATCTTTACGTACACTCATGCTTACTTCTATACATAAATATTTATACCCGTCTCAAAATACTCATACTCATGTTACATATAGATACACAGAGATTTAAAATGCTAAATGTTTCAATTCATTTTTATGCATGCAACGCGTATGTGGTTACGAAACGATTTGAAAAATTCCCTTGTCGGCTCAGCCTACAGGCGCAGGAGATTTCGAAGATACGTACTAATTTCACCATCAAAAAGGAAATCGTGAATAGAGATAAATCAACTTAACAATTTTATCTGGCCGCTTTTAACGAGGTTGTAATTTCATTTTTATTTAAAGAGCTGTTTTTATCAGAATCGTGTTACGGCAGTATTAAAAAAAATAGTTTTCCATGTTCAACAACTCGAAATTTTCTGACACATTTTCAGATTGATTTTTAGAAGGAAAACATGAAACTTAATGATGTGATTTTTTAAGAGATTAATTAGTGACCTGGATTTTTATTTTTCATTCAATTACTTAGAACTTGATTTATAAGAACTTGATTATTAATTACAACTTTATTTATATTATTATTTTCTTAGTAGGGACATATTTTTCGTTTCCAACACAACTGCTTCGAGAAATTCGGTTCAAAATGCCCAGTTTGATATCGTTTTTTCAAAATATATTCTGCTTCTATAAAAACATTTACCATTGCGGCACGTTATAAAGTTTCTGAATAAGACAAAGTACCCATGGGATGAGTTTGAAAGCAAAAATGAATTTAAAAATGAGCCCGAAAGTAAGCACATTAGATTCGAGTACATCCTTACAAAATTTTTTTCTTCAACCTCTATGTATTTTTAATTTGTTTTTGAAGTAAGAATTGGTCCTATTAAAAACTTGTCAATATAAAAGTTTTAGACATTGTTAAGAATATATATATAAATTCATGCGGATTTAATACCTTGTAAATTGACTTAGTTATGGATTGTTTTCTTCTTCAATCCCCTGTATTTGTTTAAGAATTGGTCCTATCCCAAACTTCCCGTAAGGCATGGTGACGTCACGGCGACGTCGTTGTGAAGTCACACTGTGATTTTGTGACCGTCGATGTGACGTCACGTGACGTCGATGTGACGTCACAGTGACTAGAATGCGAGGTCGTTATGGCCGTTTTAGAGGTCGTTTGTGACGTCACATTGTGACCACTCTGTGAAGTCACGGTGTGACAAATTTGTGAAAAGTGTGTCATTTGTGACTATTTTGGCATTAATTTTGTGACGAACCTGTGACGAAAGCGACAATGCTTTGACGTCACACTGTGACCAATTTGTGAAATATGGGTCATTTGTGACGAACTTGTCATAAACACTGTGATTTCAAATGAAAATCAAATTTCAAATTAATTGCTTAAAAGACGCAAATAGTGAAAAAGATTCCATGCTGGGACTCGAACCCGGGCCATTAGTACAGCGCACTGACATTCTACCGACTAAATCACATGGAACGATACCCAGGCTGGAAAATTTCTCACTATTACATGATGGCGAGGCTACAAACTCAGCACAAGATGGAATATTTAGCGTGAGCCACCAACATGATGCAAACACGAAACTTAATTAAATCCAGTATCGATTGAAATTATATTAATACTTGGAAATTTTTCCAGAGAACCATCCGCCTTGCATACAATATTTCAAATGAAAATCAAATTTCAAATTAATTGCTTGAAAGGCAATTTTAATTTGAAATGTTGTATGGAAGGCGAATGTTTCTCCCTGGAAAAATTTCCAATTATTAATATAGTTTCGATGCTGGATTTCATTAAGTTTCGTGTTTACCGCATGTCGGTGGCTCACGATAAATATTCCATCTTGTGCTGCGTTTGTAGCCTTGCCAACCTGTAATAGTGAGAAATTTTACAGACTGGGCGTCGTTCCATGTGGTTTAGTCGGTAGAATATCAGTGTGCTATACTGATGGCCCGGGTTCGAGTCCCGGCTTGGAATCTTTTTCAGTATTTGCGCCTTTTAAGCAATTAATTTGATATTTGATTTTCATTTGAAATATTGTATATAAGGCGAAGGATTCTCTCTGGAAAAATTTCTAAGTATTAATACAGCGATGAATTTTGAAATAACCTTTTGCTGTAAATATAAAATCTTATCTTTTTACCGTACTTTTTAGCAAAATATCGCTATTTTGGAGTCCTATTCTTCTAAATCATTTTAAATTTTTCCACTTAAAAATCAATGCTTATCAACTGACATATTTTTTTATTCAGTTCTATGCTTGATATTAAGTTCTATGCTTGATATTGAGTTCAAGCTTGATATTTAGAATGTGTAAATTTTGTAATTTGTTGTGATTTGTCATTGCTTTATTAAATACGAACATGGAGACTCACGGATATTAATACAACTATTATTTATAGAGCGGCATGATAAGCGATATTTATTTAAATTTTTTATTCCCGTGTATATTGTATTTTGTGAATATGAGCTAAATAGATTTGGTATGTTTTATAGGAAAAGACTGATCTGGGAAATAGAAAAAAAACGAGTAAGAAAAATCATGCGTTAATCATAGATTATAAAATACTTTCCAACACTTTCTGAATGCTTTAACAAGACATCGTAATTTAGGGAAATGACGTAAATAAGATAATTAAGTAAACATTTGAAAAATTGATTTCAGCAGTTACCGTCCATAGCCAAATATGTTTTCCAATTCTTTTGAACAACCCTGTATTTGATCTGTAGGTTGATACACTGAGATAAATGAAGTACTCAAAAATAAGTAAACCGACGTACTCATATCGAATTGAATATTTTTGGATCAAAAATGAACCCATGCTTTCTCTATTTTGAAACATCACATGTTATCAAACCCAAACAAACGAATAGTTTTGTACCCTGTAATGGTTCATTTCATTTATGGCGGCATAAATGATGTTTATTAGTGTAAATATTAAATTATGCACAGCATTTTAAAAATAATTTAAAAGTGCTTGGAAATAATGCTCTTGTCATAAAAATATTCGATTTGAGTATCTTGTTAAGAATTTTGCAATTTTTCTTAATAAATAATCAATTAAACATTTCTTGTTAAGAACTTTGAACGGGAAATAAATGTCAGTACATTTTTACTTTAAATTTTAGGTTTTTCTTTTTTTTGGGGGGGGGGGGGAGGGGGGCAGTACATAATGATTCATATTTGATCACAACCAATGAATAAAAAATGAGTACATGTGTTTCTCAACTTTGAGTACATTTGGATCGGAGCTATTTTGAGTATGTGACGCATTTAAATTTGAGTACTTTTTACTCAATTTTGACTTCCCATTTTTTAAGTGCATATATACTATATAATGGGAAAATTTATGTATTAGCAAGAAAACGCCTAACAGGTTGAAATTCTTTTTCAGCAATTTATACTAATGTATGGAAACATACTTGAATACTTTTGTACAACCCTGTAGTTTACCTAGAATCTTTATTACACGCCACTATTTAGTTAAAATTTAATTCAAACTAAGACACTCTTAAAACTGCTGAAATCACATTTCCAGAAATTATAATTTATAGACGGTCATGTATCCAATTCTTTACGTGATCCTGTATATCGTTTTATCTATATTCTACAAACATTTCTTGGTAAATTAAATGCAGTTCAGCAAAAAAGAGCATAACTCATTTAAAAACCACCTTTAAGCAATTTGCGCCCATACCCAGTAATCCTTACGAATACTTTTGTGTAGCCTTGTACAGGAATTATAGCATTTATATACACCATATACTATGCATAAAAATAGTGAATCATAAAAGCGCATATCATAATTAAAAATACATTTCCAGCAATCATCGCTAATGAACAGTACTTCGGATACAATATAGTATCTGAAATATTTTGTGTGTCCCTGTAAATGCTATATACGTATTATTCGTATTATACATGAAATAATTTATAGTATGTAAACCTCAGCGACATATATCAATTTCATTATATATGAAATAGATTAACATAATTAAAGTATGCCGCAAACAATTCCCTCCACCCCTATATCATTATGTATTTGAATTCCTTTTTTAGCCCTGTAAATGAACAATAACTATTCTTTGCATCGCATAGTCAACAGAATGCATATTTTAGTGCACTTCATAAATGCATATAAATTTTATTCTGTTTGAAAGCGTGCGTAAAATCATAAAAAATCATTTGAAACGATTTTTTTCCATAGGCTGTAATGTAACGGAAAACTTTTGGCTGTCCCTGTAAATGAACAAAGCATGCTACAAACTTCATTACAAATAGGTACCGTGCTATGGTAAACTTCAATAACATCAAAAATTTCAGGGCAATCAGAGTATATTTTCGAGAGTTAGAGTGCGGGCAGACTGCTAGACGGACAGACAAACCGAAGTCATAAGCACTTTTCAACTTGTGTCCTATAATATGTATCCTGTATTATATGAACTTTTAAAAAATATATACTAAAGCAGTTTAATCTATAACTTCCCATCAGGCATGAAAAACACTTTTTTTCAATGCTTAAGTATCATATTTTGCTTTTTAGTGCCAATAATTACGCGTATCATAAACGTAGAAAATGAATTTACAATAGAAGAAAATTTAATAACCGATTCAGAATGTCTATAATTAAATGTTTGATTAAAATCACAAACAGAAAAGAAAAAATGCTTACATACAATTTAAAAAAATAAATATACCAATTTGAAAAATACTAAAAATAATAATTAGGATTTATAATTGTACTATTAAACAACAGCAAACTCAATAGATAAATTAAATGCCTTATTAGATTTAACAATATCTCAAAAATATTTCGATATGGTATAAGGAATTCCTATTATTTTATAATTTCGGCAAATGTTAAATCTGAAAACATTGGTTTGAAGATTTAGGATTTTGAAAGATAATTTAAAATATTATTAGCACTAAAAGAAAATTCTTTCAAATGTTTCACTACTGTAATATGTAAAGATACATTTTCCCAGTATAATGTTAATTTCTAATCTGAAACCGTTTCGTAATCTTATGATAATCGAACATCATATTTAACCCCAAAATAATAATAACTATAAGTGTTAGTAATCAAAAAATAGTAAGAAGCCGATAAAATAATTCCAAATCATTGTCGTTCCATACATTTTCAATCTCAAGTAAGAGTAAATTAATGTTTATATTAATTCCAGTATGAATGTAGGCATGCACAGTCTCTGCGCAGTTTTTTTTTCAAGCGATGGCAGATTAAGATATTTTTCTTTACAGTTATCGAATTTTAAAATATCGCTTCTAACAGTTTAAAGATCAGTCTCTTACAAATATAACATAAAACTATTTAACTCATATGTACAAATCAGGAATAAAATATTTAAATTAAATAAAACTTACATATACGTTCTATTAATATCCGTGTATCCAAAAATGGTCATTTCCTTATCTTAAAGTGTTGTAGACGTGGTGAAGGTGATGTTCTAAAAACAGTGAACTATTTATTTCCCGCGTCTTCTCATGTTTATTTTTTTGTGGGCAGACGATTTTCAAGCAGGTGGTCTGGTACAGATTATTTGTTTTTGCATGCAAGAGATATGAAACTTGAATGCGCAGTAATTTTCTGAAAGTATGGTTAATTAAAATTTTGTATTTGAAGAAATGTCCAATGTATTTAACCTTTTCTTTTTATCCGTACCAAATAATACAAGTTAAAATGTATTGTAAAGTTCATTTTTTCTAAATAATTATAATAATAATATTCATAATTAGAGTTTATTAGATATACCATTGTTTAAATTTTCAAAAGGTGTAAAAATAAATTTAATGGTAATAACGAGCCCCCCCCCCCCCTTTTTTTTTTTTTTTTTTTTTTTTTTTTTTTCTAAAGTAAAGTTTGTTTTGCACAAATTTTGTATATTTCTTTTATTTTCGGAAAATGCTAATTTTATTTAAAAAGTCTGAAAGAAGAAGAATTTATGACTTGAATACAAATTATAAAAATATTCTAAAGCAATAAATGCATAGATGACTAAACTCTGAAGACTCTTTCTACGTGCTCATTAAAAGGTGCAGATTTAACTGTAATAGAAAATTTTTATTTTGAAACCACAGAAGTGTTTCGAATAATCCTGGTCGGTAAAAAAAGAAATAAATAAATAAATTTCCTCCCAGCAAACTAAATATGTAAAGTGTATAAATTTAATATTCCTAATTCTAATTATATTATCCAAATGCTAGATAAAATTGAAATCATGAAAAAGTATACATTCACTATCTTAGATATCAAATTGATAAAATATAGCCTGAAAATTTAGTTTATTAATGATTGTATCGTGCACTTTATTTATTATGCCCCCCCCCCCCCTCTCCCCTTTAGTGAGAGAATTTACCATTTGCTATCCACTAATATATTTTATTCCTTATGCCATGTAACTCGTGACTGTTTAAAATATTTCTCTTCATTTTCAAAGATTTTTGAAGTTCATATTTTTGTCACACTGTGACTTACAATATGGTGGTTTTTTTGTCACATATGTGACGTGACGTACGTTACATAGCAGTGATATAACAGTGACCTCACAATTTTTTTTTAATTGCCAGGAAAACATAATTTTACAGTAAATAACATGTTTTAAAGAATTTTCGTAATTTTTTTAAGTTTTCTAAGAAGTTCACATCTCAGTCACAATGTGACATCACTGAGGGGTGGCATTTTGGTCACAGATGTGACGTGACCACAGTGACTTACAGTGACGTCACAACGACGTCACCGTGACCATGCATGCTATGAGGGTTGTCTATCTAGATGTTGTAGACAATATTAAGACGATATATGATAAATTCATGGGGATTTTATATCTTTTGAATTGACGGAGTTATGGACTGTTTTCATCTTCAACCCCGTCTATTTGTTTTCTTTTTTAATTTTTTTGCGGAAAGAATTCGCCCTATGAAAAATTTGTCAATATAAAAGTTGTAAATAATATTAAGAAAATTTATGATAAATTTAATTGGATTTGATATCTTGAGATTTGATGATGTTATGAATTTTCTTTTCCCCAAAACCTTATTTTAACGAACCTTCATCCCATTTTTTTATTTTATCAAAAATCTGACATTCATAAATTTTTGGCCCTATTTTTAGAAGTAATAATAACTTTAAACTGAGCCGATATGTATTATAATTAAGAACTTACGGGTTTTTTTTTCGTTTTTTACAAAACAATTGCCTATTTCCATTCCCGTGTTGTGATTTTGCACATTAACGATCTTGAGCGAGATTTTAAGCCCCTTGATTTTATATGTCACTTTGGAAAAGATTTGTGCAGAATTACGGAAGTTATCGTGTCCTTAAAAAAGGGATATATATATATAGAAAGATAGATAGATACATAGATAGATATACAGATAGATGAAGTTTTTTACTCAGGGTGATTTTGAGTTCTAGGGGTCATGATCGGTGTAGATCTGCAATTTTTCCGAAATCTCGACATAGGAGAGAATGTAAATGTTTTTCAAACGAAATCTACCAAAACGTTGAATGTTATCGAAAGAATTTTTGGTGGTTTAGTATGTGAATTAAATCTTTGAAAGTGGAATTTCATAATAATTTTCAAGGAAAAACCCCATATCCATATTTTATATTCAGAAATAATGTTGGATATGAATGTAGCATATATATAATTTGCCTTATCAATAATGTATACTGCAGATGAAAATATATGTATGTCATTTAAAACATTGCTCATTTTTTCTCGTTTACTGTTATTTCGTTATATTTTAATGCGTTGTTTTGCATCGATGTCTTTAAAATGTCTTATTGTTTTTTGAATTTTACGCGAAAATAATGTATTTCTAGCGTCTGCAATTTGTTTAAGTTGCAATTGTTTAAAGTAATTGAGAATTTCAATTTAATGTTTTATGCAACGTAACTTAAAATAATGATATGTAATGGCGCGAATGTATTTTGTTTTCCAAATCATTCAGATCGTTTTAGAAAATGCATTTAAGAAAGTAACTTATCTGATGCTAAACCACAGATATGTCATTTTAAACTGTCGCATAACTTTGTTCTTTTTTTCCGTCGGGAATATAACATCAGCTTTCGTAAAATGTGAAAGATTTGGTTGAATGGAACGCGTTGTTTTCAAAAACTACCTTATGTGTTTTGAAAGTTTAGATATACTACTATAATTCCTCTGGATTTATCGATGCAGGGTGATTGCGCACAGAGAAAAGATCTATTTAATAAATAGAAAATTACGACCGATGCCTGTACTTATGAAGCTCCACTGCAGATGGCTGCGGTTAAGATAATCCGACTAAGATAGAACAGCACAAGGCAAAACAAAAATAAAAGTTATACCCGTTATGTGATAAACAGCAAAGAACGGGTAATTTAAAGCTAAGCTGGGGAGTTCAGTAGATACAAGATCACAGCCACATGAAGCTTATCATGTAAAAGCAATTTGTTTTGTGATCGCTAAAATTTTCATTCAGGATGGGAGGTATATGTTTCCATGTGTGTTGTACAGCAATGCTTCCAATTTTTGAAGTTCTGGTAGCTAACTGTGTTGTAAATTCCTACTCCCACTTACAAATGTAAAAGAACTTAGGACTCACGATTGTTTTTTTTTTTTTTCAAAAAGTACCTTATACTAGATTAATTTTAACACAATTATTCTAATTGTTGAATAAATAATATTAGATGTAAAATTCAAACTGGGCGAAAACTGGGGTCCGGCCCAGGAATCGAACCAGTGATCTCTTGGCTGAAGCCGCCAGTGCTCTACCACCTGATCTATCCCGTACGAATCTGGCGGAACTTTTTCACCCAGCTAACCTTAATGATTATAACATCTGGTTTGAAACCTGGTTCAGCTCAACAGAATAAATTTCAGGTAATGGAACTCCAAAAATCGCTGGATACGTAATTACACTAGATTAATTTTAACACAATCATTCTAATTGATAAATAAATCATATTAGATGTGAAATTCCAACTGGTCGAAAAATGTCCGTACCAGGATTAGAACCAGGAATCTCCTGGCTGAAGCCGCCAGTGCTCTAACATCTGAGCTATCCCGGACGAATCTCGTGGAACTTTTTTTCCCAGCTAACCTTAATGATTTTAGATGCATACTTTATATTTTATAAAGAAATTATTTAGTTAAAGTAGCTTTTTGAGTATTCTAATTTATACAATCCCAATAAGACTTTCCAATCTCGCGATGTCAATTTCTTAAAGCGCTCTTAAGTCAGAGACATTTTAATTGGTTACTATGGTGGAGAGCAATTTTGTTCCAACAGTTGATAAACTAGGAACAATTTTGAAACGCGCAAGTCTGTTGAGTATCCGGGTGTTGACGCAGAACCGGCGCAGAAGACAAAGACATTTCAATGTTATATATAAATAATAAATCCCGCAAAAGAATATTTATTTTCAGCTGATTGAAATTTTAGTTTCACCATGGATTACATTACATAAAAATTTATGTTTTATCGCAGTCTAAAATAAGAAATACACTAATACCTGGACTTACGTCAGAAATACGTTTCAAGACTAGCGACGTAAGTCGAAAATGACGTATGTCGAGGTACATTTACATGAGCAAAAAAAGGATAAGTAATAACATTTCCCCCAAATCTAATGAACATATTCTATCGTATTTAGGGATTATGCTATATACATTTAACAGTATTAAAAAAATGCGTTTGCAACACAAGAATTTGGAATAAATCAATAAATTGTTAACTTACACTTTACTTTTCTTCTAGCTGTCCCGTTCGAGTCTTTGAGCATGTGAAAAAATCTTGCAATGAAGTTTGAACCGACATTTTTTCCTTTTTTCAATTAGAAGCTATCATAAAAATCATTCGATGATATACAGACCTGCTCAAAAAATTTCGTAAACAATGTCGCATATGATCAACAATTGCTGAAAATGGATCTGCGTAGGTGCGTTTAATTTCTTTTTATTTAGGTTTCTCATTTAAATCCATGAAAAAAACGACATTTCTTAATAATATTTCTTACTTTTTATGTCAGCTAAACTCAAATATCGCCAACTGTATTTTTGAAATTGCTAATAACAGCTTTCATATTTCGCGTGTGTAAATTAGAAAACAATATTTAACGTTGAAATAAAATGTTTTGCTTATGGTATAATTTTTTCATTTATTTTTAGCATTTTAAATTAAATTAGTGAAAGGGAAGTTTTTAAATTTATGAATTTTAAATGAAATGACTAAACTCTTTGTATTGTCAATGGAATAAATATAAATGAATATGTTATGGGAACCATATTTGGCGATTTATCACATGCTGTGGCTAACATAAAAGTGCGCAATATTTTCACAGGGTTGGAAAATGTTTGTTACTTTATCCCTAATGCGTGTTTTTCGTTCACCTTTGAATTAGATTACGATTTAAAATTGATTTAGTGTTAGTGTAAATTAATAATCAAATTAGCTTAGTAACTTTTTTTTGCTCGTTCACCTTATTCATTTCCCCATTTGCGTTTTGAAGATATATATATATATATATATATATACAGTGGCGGTCAAAATTTTCCGGCTAGTTAGTTTTTTTTATTTGTTCACCTAAACGTTCCAGCGAAGAAGAAGCGCAATCGCTCCAAAAGTTAGGAACATGCAAATGTCCTTTGACCATGTGATCATTTTGATTGGATACTGGAGACATATGACGCATAGGGGAGAATTCGAAATTTGCGTGTGAAAAAGTTTCCGGCCATTCATCATTCGATAGTTTTTGCTATCGGTAAAGTGTCTTTTTGGCCGTGTTTGTTAATTAATCAACATGAATAACGTAGTTGAAATTAAAAATGAAATGTCCAACACCTATTGTTCGCAAACGAGTGATTTGTTTGTCATAAAGGGCAAATCCTCTCGTGAGATTGCAGCAAAGTTATCAATCGGAAAATCTACTGTGAACGATATTTAAAAAATATATATAAAGATGGTCATGGCCTTCAGAACTTGCCACGGTCCGGGAGATCCCGGAAAACGACTATTCCTGCGGACAGAATTATCAGGAGAAAACCAGATGATGACCCGCATAAAAATACCGCTGGAATATCCCGTGATTTACGGAGGGAAAATATTGCTGAAATAAGTCGGTCTACCGTGTCAAGACGTTTGTGTGACGTAGGACTTTATGGAAGAGTCGGTGTTAAAAGATCTTTCACAAGTAAAAAAATTCAGAGGGCCCGACTGAAATTTGTGAAGGAACACTAAGACTGATCAAGTGAAAATTGGAAAAAGTGCTATTTTCCGATGAATCAAAGTTCGACCTTTTTGGGAGAGATGGCAGACACTACGTCAGACGACCTAAAAACCAAAGATATGATTCGAGATTTCTTATTCCTACAAACATGGCTGAGGACACGTTATGCTGTGGAGAGCACTTTGTGGAAAAGGTGCCGGTCCGCGATAAGAAATTCGCGACAAGATGAATGGTGCAATGTATATTTTTATCTATCAAGATCATTTGCTGTCTTATTAGAGGGAAAATTGTGGTCGCAACTATTTGTTTCAGCATGATAACGACCCAAAGCATACATGCAAGCTCGTCAAGCAGTGTCAAGCTCGTCAGCTTTCGCACAAAATAATTCCGCTTTTGAAATGGCCAGCCTAATTTCCCCGATCTGAATCCAGTAGAAAATCTTTGGGACGAACTTGACAAACATGTGCGGAATTACAAATATTCCAATTCAGCAGAATTTTCCCCAAAATTTCAAGAAGAGTGGAATAAACTTACAATAGACTATCTTCAAATGTTCATTGAATCGATGCCACGTTCTTGCGCCGCAGTGCTTATTGCTAAAGGTATGACGACAAAATGCTAATTGTAAATGTTTTGATCACTGTTATTTTCTATTATAACACCAATTTTTTCCAAACTTTCTAAGATGGCCGGATACTTTTGAGAACATGCGTTTTCCTTGGCAATTAATTTTGTCAATTAAATTTATTGATATTTATTTATTATTCCATAAATAAGTTCCTAACTATTATGTCAAAAAAATGTATAAATATCACTTTGAGATTGCTCTTCATATGGGTATATTTACAAATTAACCAAAAATTTTATTCTGGCGGGAAACTTTTGACCGCCACTGTATATTGTCATCAATTGTTATCTATTAAAACAATTAGCATCTTTAATCTTGTTTTTAGATGAGTGTTTTTAACCTTTTACCCGCCGCACCATGAACTGCTTCTGAAATTAATTTGAAATTTCTTTTGAGACGATTTAGATTAATTCTAAGGTTACTTGCCAAATTTTGGTATGCTATGTAAAATAGAAGTTGAGTTACAGGTATGTTCCACTTGTGGAACGTTGGCGGTACGAATTACATTTGTACATTTTGGCGAATTTTTCTTTCGAAATCATACTAACGCTGCACAGATAACAACAAAAAAAGCAAACAAGGTAAAATAAAAAATGTTTTCTATTTTAGGAACAGGTTAACTAGTCACCAACACCAAAATGTTTATGAAATGCCTGAAAACATTTTTCATGCATACGCTTTCATAATATTCACAACATTTCTTCATATTTTCTGACGATCAGAGAATCTCTCTTGAGTAGCAGACGAAAAGCAATAGCTACTGAATAAGGTGATAATGTCCATTATTATTGGAGCAGTAGGACTTTCTATTCCCATTCTCAAACATCAAATCCAACTTTTAAGGCAACAGTAGTAATTTCACGAGGAAACTCCAAATGGCTTAGTGTTTCTTTTGAGCCTACTGCATGGCAAGCAACAAAAGCCATATTTAGTTCATTTGCAAACAGATTTCATCACCATTTTTATCATCGAAGTACTGGACGATATGTTCCAAATAAATAATCCAAAAATTCTACACTCCAAATCCTACACTCTACAATCCAAAAATTATACAATCTAATTAATCGAGCTTATTTGATTGAAATTTCTCGCTTCAATTTTCGAGAATATCATATCACACTTTGAGTTAGCAATGCTCCTTCCCAATTTGACATGACAGTAAGGACACTGTTGTAACTCCATCTTACACAAACAACACACGTTGCCATCACTATAATAATCAAAATCTCCTCTTTCTTGTTTTTGCAATTCTTTTGTAGATTTTATTGGCATTTATAGGTTGAAAAATATTTCACAGCCATGTTGGCAACAGCTGCAAGAGACATGTATGATAAAATTTATTCTTCAATAATACTGGTACGAAAATAATAAAAAAAATAATCGCCCGATCAACATACTAAAAAAAGTAACAATAAGATAATTTTGTACTCTGAACCGCCAACGTTCCACATGTGGAACGTTAGCTTTCAAATGATCATAAAAGAAAAACAAAATAAAATAAAACATTCATTTATGCATAAAACGTAATAAACAACACTAAGCAATACATTAATATTCATCACAGCACTCACATTTGAATTATAAAGTTATAGATAGAGTAAAAAGCACAGCCTACTGCATTTACGTTTTTTTTTTTTTTTTTTTTTTTGTTACATTTCAACAAGCTCCAAAATGGAAACCACATAAAATTATACAAAAATAATTTTTAATCCATTAAAACACATCTTTAAAAAGATACATTAAAAATTTCAAACGGATTAAACAAATGCTTAAAAAGATACAGCATCACATATTTTATGTTCCGCTTGTGGAACGTTGGCGGGTAAAAGGATAATACATTTTCAGAAATGTAAAAATTAAAAAATAAAATATTTATTCTAATTCCTAATATAAAATCCATATTTTTCGCGTAGTACAAGTGTTGATATACATTATTTATTACAAACATAATGTATGAAACTGATTTCAAACTTTTTCTGATTTGTTTTATTATCTTGATAAACTGGCAGTAAAGTTTTTTCTTCTTACCTTTGGAATGCATTGTTGCAAATTTAAATATTATTGAATTACCTATTAGAACAATAATTTCAACTATATTTCCTAAACATTTAAAATATTACCTTACATAACCGAAAAAAGCAACAATTATTTAAACAAATATTACCTTATTTATTTTAAAAAATGTACACACATTTAAATATTAAATTTTGAAAAAGGATAATAAAAGAGAGAGGGGTAAAACCGCATATCTTATTATTCGTTGCTCTTTTTAAATAATTCAACCTAAATTCCCTTATATCATATTTATCAAATTGTATTTATTTTATTTAAAATTTGTTTTTACATTATTTTAATGAGCAAATGTTTATTGTTATGTCATGTGCTTATAGGTTAAAAAAAAAATTATATGCCGGAAGTTTACTTTGAAAAATCATAAAAATTAAATCAACAAATTGAGTTCACGTCTCAAAGAAAATTGATTTTATATATTTATTTTTTTATGTCAGTTCGATGGAATAAGGACTTAACACATGCCATATTTAGAGCTGAAGATAAATACGATGAAAGTGAAATGGCTATTGCATCCCTAGAAATTTTGTCTGTAGTCAAATTTAGAAAAGCCCTTATCACCAATGAGTTTGATGAGTTCTTTATCGAAACTGAACCACTCGTTCCACTTTATAAGGACTTTTGCTTACTTTAACCTCATTTACTTTTATATATAGATATAAATAAATTTGATAATATACTTTCTGCCAGTAGTCTAAGCATTTACAATAAAAATATGAGACAATTGTGTGAAACTTACGAAGGTTAACTTCAATTTATCTAATAAATTTAAAATTTCAAGACTTGTTAACTTTTATTATGAAATTATATACATGCTTTAAGCGTATGAAAACGTGAGTTGTTTAAAATGTTAGTGTTAAAATATTTCGATAGAATGAATTAAATGTTTACTTTTTTGGGATTTTTTAAAATACAGTTAGTACTGATTTTGTTTATTTATTTTTTCATTAAGGTGCTACTAGTTAATTTGTTATCACCATCAATATTTTGTGTTTTTTTTTCAACTATTTGACTATATATTGCTGACACAATGCCATCGGGTAAAATACCCAATTCTGCTTTAATTGAACATGAAAACCATTATCAATACGTTGAAAATTTTTATTGAATTCTCTTCTTAACAGTCCATCGTTTAAAAAGAATTACAAGTGTCCAGCGATACAAAACAATAAGGGATAAAATCTGCTGTAATAGTATTTCATTTCAACTGCCCTAAAATAAGTAGACTTCAGCAAAAGTACCGAGAAATATTTGCAATTTGATAAATATTTTTTTTTTTTAATTCTCGTTTTTTTACTTCTTTTCATACTGATATTCTCAAAATATTTGAAATAAGATTTCTTGTCCTTGATAGTATAATTACGACACATATATTTATATGTAAATTATCTCTTTTTCCAAGAAGATTACATTACTGTTTAAAAAACAAAACAAAATCTGTTATTTATAGTTCTGAAACGGAAAAATTCTAATGAAATTTTGGCACTAATTTGTTTTAAATTTAATTACTAGTAGATAAGCTTGTGTATGTAACTTTTAAACAAAAAGCATACTTTTCTGAACTTCTTGTTCTCAGAAAGATTTAATCATACGTTTATGAAAATATTAAATTCCATTTCGGAAATGTATACCTTTGTAATTTTTTCAGGGTTTTTTTCATACCATTCAAAGCACGAAAAAATTTACAAAAATGTCACAAATTGGCCAGGTGCAATTAGGGTACCTGACGGACATCGGCCGTCTCCCATTATTTCATGTATACTAAACAGTTTCCCGATCCGAAGCCAAGAGGCTCCATGCAATCCTTCGAAGGAGGTCGCATAGCGACCTCCTGTACTCCAAGGCACCAAGCTACTCTCAGTCGTCACGACAACAATCCCGTCAGTCGTAACAGCTGCGCATGGGACACCCAAGGCCAAACTACAATCCAGAACTTCGCAAAGTCCAGAACTGCAGCCTGATTCTGTTCGCACCAAGGACTGTTATGGCGATTTCTATACTCAAGAAAACGCTTACTCAAGGGGCGACGCCTCATGCTTGCGACAGAGCCTAAAACTTACCACCATGTGACCAATCAAGGCGAAACCAGCCACTGACAACGAAACCATCAAGCCAACAACCCATCACCACAACGAAATCAACCGGGCCCGACTATGTTAGGACAGGCCATGCTTCATAAAGTGATTCTGCTACTTGCCGCTAGCAAAGCCTTGAGGGAATGCGACAGTTGCAGCCCTCTCAGGTACCCAGGATGGTTAGTACCAGACACTCTGTTTAGAAGACTTAAACTAGACTTCCATATTTCAAACTACCACCATCGACATCCGCAAGATATTCTACCACCTACGCCGAAGGCAACGCCTTCCGAAGGCATTACTGCTCAAGGAGTCACAAATTTCTCCCTTAGGTGTCAAAACGAGTCCAGTACCCTGCCTAGAGGCTCGGAGAATAGAACAGGCCGTTTCGCTTCTCAGCATCTTACAAAGCAAGACTCGTAGTCGTGGCACTGCCCCCAACCTGGCACACTGTGTACGGATCAAGACTTGTCCCTCAAAAAACAAATTACGATTTAGAGCTCAAACCCCAAGAGTAAGAGCTTAAACAAGTTAAAAGCATTACGCCCCGAGACATTCACCTTGAGCCCCCTTAGGTGTCGAACTTAATCGACACATTGGCTAAGGCACTACACAAGCTGAACGGGCGGAACATCGCTTCTCCATCAAACTTGCAGAGTCATGAACCGCACTACGGCCCCAAACCCACTATTCCAGTTGAATTACACAAAGATTGGCACGCGCCACCATGCTAATCTGCCATCAAGACGGGAAAGTAAGAAAGCTGTTCACCCGACCGGCTTACGCAGGGAGTCCCGCCTACGCATAGTCATGCCGGACTAGCTTTGCCCCTGAGGTTTAGTTCCGGCATCTCGATGCCCAAGCAAAAATAGAACACAACACACATCAAAAATCAAACATCACAACATAAAGTCGGTGACAAACCCGAGAGGGGCTTGGTAATCCTGTCGACACACACCATCTACCACATGGCCGGGCTTCGTGGTTATGCTACCCTCACCAGCCGCAATTGCCACCAGTCCACCCACCTCACCGGGCACACCTCCCAGATGGAACGTCCTACACTAGATCATTGTTGGTCCCATTCAATGCTCACCGTCTACAAGTCGGAGGGCCAATTACTTATGCTCCCACACAATCTGCAGTCAACATCGGTTGGACTTGCGTCCCATTGATTCAGGAAGGGACTCCAACTGAACAAACACCAACACTTCACAACACCCTTTTTATGGGTTTTTCACATTTTTAAATTTTTGTCTTTCAGTTTCTTACTTTTCACACACACAATCATTTAGGACATCAAGGCTCGGTAGAGGAACGCCGTTCCCAATAACCCTGAGACCACCACTCAACGGGGACCCTGCTTCCGGTTGCCTTCCACCATTCGGTGGCCAGGTCGGAACCACAGCGTCCACTGCCTGGATACCCGTCATCCCTCCCCCCACCAAAGGGTTTGGTTGGAGACCACCAGGTGGGGGCCTCGCCGTACATACTTCAGCCTAGGAGAATGTCTAAGCACAAACCTAGTACCCGCCAGGACACTCGGTAGGCGTATGTACAACTTGAACTGTGAGAGGCCGAGGACCTTGGTAAAACCAAGATTTGTATTGCGCTTCGCAGTCAAAGCAACTACGGAGTCTCCGATCACAACGCGGGAAGGGAGACTTTCCCGAAGGTAAAAGCCCCACCACCCCGCCCCAATCTGAAACATTACAAAAACTCTTTTCCAAGAGAGCCGTTTTCACTCCCGTCGAGAATCTCGTCGTAAATCACACGCGAATAAGTGTGCTTTAAATGATCCACTTTTAAGTATTTGTAGAAATAAGATATTTAGCTTCGGCAAAACAAGAAACCACTAACGGAAGACTAAAGAAGAAACGGAAATTCCTGATTTACATCACTCATACAAATGCAAATTGTGTGAATGCTTAATATGAAAGTTAAAAACTAATAGAGCATGCATGAATAAGGTACGAAGCATTTTACATTGCTAAAACATAAAATTGAAATTCTGTAGTAGTTCAAGCTGAAATATAAAACAAATTTGAGTATATGGGCAATTCCATCGTAACTGACGTTACATTTTAGCACCGAATTTTGTTTTCAAAACTATGTAGGGATTTTACTAATAAAGCTAGAACAAATTTTTACGATTTAAAATATTTCTTACTAAGGTCTTAATACCAAAATACCTATAGATTATTTCAATCTTTCTTTGAGTCCGAAAAATTGCAATTCAAAATTTTGTAACTGACGTAACAT
The DNA here is from genome assembly GCA_963932465.1 of Maratus speciosus. Taxonomy (NCBI): domain Eukaryota; kingdom Metazoa; phylum Arthropoda; class Arachnida; order Araneae; family Salticidae; genus Maratus; species Maratus speciosus. The sequence continues at coordinate 256,906,817 of OZ010800.1, read as the reverse complement.
AAAATAGACAAACATTTTTCCTGCATTCACTGAAGTGTAAAAATTATCAAAACTATCCAGTTAAAAAAATATGTGATTTAATGTTTTCAACAACTCTAAGTAATGCCAAATTATAACAGTAACTTGTTTAATTAACTTCTGAATAATAAAAAAGAAAAAAAATGGCATTTATACGTGTAACTGACGTAACTTTTATTGTGTAACTGACGTAACATTATGACTTTACAAACACAATAATGGTACTTAACTTAGTTTGTAAACAGTAATTTACAATGCCTTTTTATTAGACTTTTCCTATAGAATATAAAAGTATCAAGATTTCCAATCATACCCTTAAATTAAACATATTATAAATTTAATTACCACTCCAAAAATTATTATTTTCTGTGGAATTGCTCATATGGGAAAATATTTATGAATTTACAGGAAAACCATTTCGTGTAAAATCGTGTAGCTGAGTTCTACAAAAATTCCTATAAAATGTAAGTCACCTTATTTAGCTGCTTTTGAAATCACGTGTCCCCGCGCTCGTACATTTCATGAGATGATAATATTTCTTTCGATGAATATGTAACAAGACACTAATGGAAATTTAAAAAAATGTTTAGTAAAGCAAAGAATATAGCATCTCTTTCAAAATAAGCTTATAAAAGATTTATGTGCTTTCACAGAATTTTTAAATCTTGTTTCGTCAGAGTCGATTTAAAAAGAAAAAGGCTTATATAAGATATCAAATATATTTTTTAGACTGTACTACACAGAAAAGTACTTATCAGATTGAAATATATAACATAATTCTCAAAAGTTAATGCATGGAAATTTCTTTCATAGAAATGCATTTTGAATACGTATGTAATACAAAACTTTAAGTAAAGACTTGTTGTAACTAAAACACAAGCTACTATTTTAGCAATTTAAATGCGATTTTAAAATGATGTTTGGAGAATTTATTTTTATAGACTTCATGGAACAATTTGTTTGTCAACCTAATTAAATTTAATTTTTTAATATTTACATTAAGGAAAAAAATTATAAAATTTTATGCAGTGTTTAAGTAAATACATTTACTAACATATTATAATGCTTTTAAATAAGAAAAGCAATTTTGATAGGATACTTTTTCCATTATGTAGAAATAAGAGGAATTAATAATATTCTTTTCAAAAGGAGTTATAAAATTTCACGAATCTTTAAATTTACAAAAACAAAAATTACAAAGTATATTATTCGACGACTTTATTCAGTCATACTATTTATCAAAATCAATTTTCATACTATTTATCAAAACCAAAACAAATTATTTTATGTATATATAACTTTACAGTCATTTCATCGAATATGTCGCCCGCAAAATTTCGACAAATTTCGATTGCGCACAAAAAACTGCCAGACATGTGTTTGTGAATTATTAACACGTTTAAAAAAATTAAATGCGTAGCAAACTAAAAAATTCACCTAAATATTAGATCCTTTATTCAATATTCTTGAAATATTATTTTATTTTGGAAAAATACGATTTTACAGTGTTTATGAAATTTTTATCATTTTAATTATTGAAAAAGTAAAAAAAAAATATATATATATATATATATATATATCAATTTTACATCTTTTACATTATACACTTATACACATATAATAATAATAATAATAATAATAATTATTATTATTATTATTGTTATCATGACACCACAGGCAAGGCTCATATGTGAATGGAATTATTTCTAGAGTAAACGGTTTTGTAAGTGGTTGCGGGTCGAAATTCGCCTGGCCACCTTGTTGCCTACCTAGCATTTTGGCAGTTCTAACTGCAAAGATATTTAGTGAAACATTTTAGTTACTGTCTTATCCTTCTCTAGATTGGTATTAATTATGTTGATTGCATGTCTGGGTAAGTTGTTGAAAAAGGTAAATAAAACGGGCCTATTCGGACGCAGCACCTATACGAGCAGCCTGTACATACGGTTCGCATTCGCCATGAACAGCGTGACTGAAGAATATTTATGCAAAGGTATATATAAATATTATACAGACATACATACAACAAATAGAATAAACCCAACAGGAGTGAAAAATTAGCCAGAGCCAGGAATCGAATCCGGGACTACACTATACAAGACTGCTGCTCTAACCGCTGAGCTACTCCGGCAGATACCTGGGTCTGCAGTTTCTCACTAATAAACTATATTGGGGAAGTCACCAGCTATCTATAGGACAACCTTGGATGACCGACAACGATTAATAGATTTTACTATTACATCGATCTAAGTAATAGTACTAATAGTAAAATCTATTCTAAATCATCGATCTATGTAATAATATCTAATAGTTAAATCTATCTAATAGTAAAATCTATTCATCGTTGTCCGGTCACACAAGGCTGCCGTATTGTGGCTTCCGTCTGGTGACTTCCCCAACAGAAATTGCAGACCCAAATTTGTGAGAATTGCAGACCCAGGTATCGGCCGGAGTAGCTCAGTAGTTACATCAGCACTCTTGTATACTGTGGTCCCAGGTTCGATTCCTGGCTCTGGCTAATTTTTCACTCCTGTTGGATTTATTGTGTGTATGTCTGTATAATATTTATATATACCTTTAACTGTTGAATGCAGGCGTTATTTATGTATGTATGTGTGTTTTAATATATACTATAATATGTGTGTTTAATAATATTTATGTAACGTTGCTTAATGCTAAGATAACCTTTTACTGCTAATATAGACTATGATAAGTTAGCATCATGCAGTCTAAATCACTGTTACGCTACTATGTATTATATAAAAAAAATTCTTATATATTTCCTTTTGTAGTAGCTTATTTGTTTTGTTATAAACCTATATTGTTGGTATATAGCTCGACACTCACGTTTCGATTTTGGTCATTCTTCATGATTTTGTTCTCACTAAGCGCTTTTTCAATCACTTTTCTTGGTAGCGAGTTCTCTTGCATGGTAAATGTTGTCACAATCAATGGCTATTTGTCATGTATTTTGGTAGATGTAATTAATTTGGATTAAGTTTAGTTTCCACGAGATGAATTGAATATTATCCTCACATGTTTTGGTAGTAGGTGTCATGTATCTTAATAGTTGTTGCCACAATCGGGTGTACTTAACATTTTCAGAATATGACTTTGATACCCTTAGTTTATTGTTTTCTTGATGAACAAGATTGTGATTCCTTTTGGTTGGACTTCAGTTTGTCTTTTCATTTTAGAGACGGTTGTTTTCACTTACTGTAGTATTGATACTTTTATTTATTGATTTTGTTAGTTTGTTGTGATTTCAATCTCGTTCATTTTATTATATCGATTATTATTTCGTTTTCACATGTTCATTATATATTTGGCTAATGGATTCTAGTGGCCCATCAGTTCATCTCTGAAAACTACCTATCTCCTATATCGCAATTAAACCAATTTTTATATTACACCTAGATGATGGCTTTACATATATGTATATTTTATTATATTTTATTCCCAGTGTGCTTTTAATATTTGTTTAAATATTTGTTTGGTATAGTAAAAATAAAGTTCTGTTATCGTTTTTTGTGTGTGCGTGCAGTAACAGAAGATTCTGTAGTATCTTTTTAATACATTGCTTTGCGCTTTGCTTGCTTCTGGTAAGCTGAAATTGTATGGATGGAGTATGGAGATTTCCTGACAGAATTAACAACATTAACATTAAAACTTATATTATTTCGTTACTCTTGCATCTATAAATTAGTTACGCAGTCCATATTGTTTAAATGATAATTTATAATATCCTAAAAACCGATAATCCTGTTTTAGAAAACTTATTAAATACACTATAAAAACAACACAGATGAGAAATTTCCGAAAATCAGTGGCTCCAAAAGAAAATTTGATTTTATAAATTCTACTTAAAATAACGAAAATAGATAGGTTTATGAAATTTCTAAATATAAAAAACTATTCTTAATCGTGGTTAACAAGGAAGAGGTTACTTTTTTTCTCTATTGTTCATTATATTTACCTACATTAATAAATAATTTCTCGTTTTTTAAAGTGCAGTCCAGCGAAAGTAAATACCATTGCATTGGGTGAAACCTTTGACCTCAAACTACCAAGCTACTACTTTTCATTCGACTTCACATAGTAGAATTAACATAAAGTTATATAAAGTAATTAAAGGAATTAAAGTATTAAAGTTTCATAGGTGTTTCTTTAATGTTTCTAACCAGTGTATTACAAATCGCTATTTCAGATAAATTACGTAAATTTTCACTGAGCAATATCGTAGCAAAAAATAAATTTATTTTCGATTTCAAATTAATAAAAGTTAAATACGTTTTATTTCTCAGAAATGCAAATTTAGAAGGATTACAGTTGTTTAAATATTGTTCTAATATTTTGTAAAAGGGGTTTAACATTTATTAAGATTAAAATTTCTCCCGATTTTTCACATTTCAAATATACTTGATTAATTAAATTCCTTGAACGAAAACTGGAAAAGTAGACGACACTGTTTCTCGTAAATTGTAAATGAATTTACAAAAATATTCAAATTACTTTTCTGAGAATGTTTGCAGTTCCTTTAATGTCATTTAATTGAAATATTGACACTTATCGTTTTTTAACTTGGTAATGAATCCATTAACGATTAGAAATTAGAGTTATTTGATCATTCCTTAAATTTATATTCTAAAGTAATAAGTAACATGACAATCAAGAGCATTTCCAAATAAAGTCGTATTTATTCAGTCACTCAATAAATGTATTTTCGTTATTTATTCGAAATTTTGTAAAACTTCCGGATGTCTCTTAACCAGTACTTCAAGGTGAAAGTGTTATTGTTTCTTAATTTAAGTAAAAATGTTTAATCAATATTTAAAATCGCATAATTTGTCTAGAAATGAAAAGGTTTTCTCTTATAAGACTAGATGTGTGTATTCATTAATTTTATTCCATTCATGTTTGAAAATTTATCTACTGAGAATGTCTGTTACAAATTTAAATTATCCTTACTTATTAAGTATTGATTAATATAAGATTGTAATTGACGTAAGTTATAAAACACATTTCAAATAATTTTACATAAATAATTTAAGAAGTGGAGATCATTAAGCATATTGAAAAGACGACTTTTTATAAATTGCTTTTTATTAGATAAGGAGTGTATTGATCTTACGTTCTGGCTTGTTTTTATCTTATTGCTACTGATAAGATGTTTTGCGGAAGTATTTTAAAATATAAGTGACCCGAATCGATGTTATTATACACTGAAGAAAAGCAGTTAAATTTACAGAAATTTTTAAATAGTTCAAAATGTAAGTTCATAATGTTCTGTCATAAGTCATGTCTGTACGTAAGTTCATGTCAATAGTTCATAAGTTAACATTTTTCCGTAAAGATAATGGTAGAAAAAATGAATTATCATCTACATTTTCTTTTCATACAGTGTACAATAAGAAAAAGACTTCTGGAAACCTCATTACACTCTATGCGCTCATACCACCCTCTTATCTATCAGCGAACATAACCCAACCTCCTTTCTCAACTGAAACTCTAAACGTGATCTTGATTTTGCACTATATATCTACTGGAATTTGTGAGTTTTCAATTTAAGAGATATGTTAAAGTTAAATCCCGTTGAAGATATAATTTAAGTAGCCATCATACTTAGAAGTAAAAACGCACACATATTTATTATTCATGGAAAATATTGCATACAGAGAAATTATATTTGGGAAAAAGTTAAAATAGCCAAAACATTGTCAACAGGGATAACAGGCATGTACAGGAACATGATCTTTCTAAATTTAAGGTAAAATTAATTTTTCACTTAATTGATATTAGCAAAGTTATTCTAATAGTAAACAAATCATATGAGTTCCAATTAAACAACTGAGGGAAAATTATAATTGTACAATCAATTACACAACTGAGGGCAGTGTCAGGCCAGGGTTTGAAACAGTGAATTTTGGCTTAAGCTGTCCATGCTTTGACAAATGATCTATCCTAGATAAACCTGGAGAACACAATTATTCTACTATAACTTCACTAAATTGGAAATGTAAAACTCATATGATTTAATTTCAAATGATTTTTTATCTTTTGGATATTTTTATAATTTTACAGTTTGAAACGTAAATTGAAAATGTCAGTCAATTTCATAGAAAAAGAAAATCCTAGTAGCTTATTGGTCAGCTCGTCTCACTAAAACGCTATGGGTTCAGAATTCGACTCCTGATTCATTCAACCTGTCATACAATTGGGATGGATAAAGTGGGTACATAGCTTGATTGGGAACTAAACACTCGGAGTCCCGCTTTAGGTTGACCTTCACACCGAGTCATATGCTGTGTACACTTCAGGGCCCGTGATCAAGAAAACAGTGTTGGGCGCTGTAGATTAAGATCCCTAGTGATTGTAGCGCCACAGAGTTTTAATTAAAAAAAAGTATGTCTTACGAACATCATAAAAATGTTATATATAAGTATCTATATATATTATATATATCTGTGCGCAATGCATACGTCATTTTGCGAATGGCAATACTTTGAAATTTGAAATGAAATTACGGTTTTGAAAATTTCGCTACTGCAAATTTTCAAAATTCTAAACATCGCATATTTTCAATTTTTACACCTTCATACAGAGAAAAAATGTGCTTTTAAATGCAATTTGTTTGAATGCTGTATCTCAATGTATTTTAGATGTATTAATTTATTTGTAGTTTTGAATACAAATTTTGTAATTGTGGCAACTGAAGTACTAGATTTATATTGAAAGTAAAAAAAAATAGTCAAGGTTTATTATTTTTATTTTTTATTGATTATATCCTTATTGATTCCATTTTCACATTACAAGTAAAAATAACTTTTTATAATTTTTTAACAGAAAATGACGTCAGACATTAAACAAAACACGCATTCTTCTTCATAAATCAGTTACATTTCAATATTTTTACGCTGATACCGAATTTGAGACGCTAGGCAAAATGATACAGTGAGTAAAAATAATGTCATATTTAAAACAAAACGATCATTTTTTTTGATAAAACTAAACATTTGACCAACACTAAATGGCCAATACTATGACAACTAAAGGCAAATTTCTGAATTTGTTTTCGCGGATACCGAGATTAGAATGTTCACATGAAAAGTTCTAGCGGCCAAACCTGTCTTGAAGTTTGGAAATACATATATTAATAATCTATTGCGCGTTAAAATACTTTCAAAGTGTGAATTCGAGTGGTTCGTATGTAAATCATGAGTAGTTGAAAATAACGTACAGTTTAGATTTTATGGGGTAAAATTTTATGATGTGACAAAGCGAAATCCTTTTTTTCTGATTTTGCATCCCATAAAAACAAACATAAGAGCCTCAATCGATAACTTAATCATTATTACTCATCTTGATTACGCATTCTAATACAGTTTAATATTTCAATAATTTCAGCAGTTGCAGTTTGTGGAAATAATATTTTGGTAATTTTAGGTTAAAAATATTATTTGTTTTAAGAGTTAGACAACCACTGTAAGATGGATTTTTTATTGTAATTATTTTTATAGGTTTACTATAAATTTGATCTGACAGTTCCTTTCTAACATTTTAGTTCGTCAAATATCGTCGGGTTCCAACTCGTTTATTTAAAGCAGTTGCATAAATAAATAAAGACACCAAAAAAATGTTTTTGGAAAATAATTGCATAAATTTTGCATGTAAATTGGGTCAATCCTCACCACTTCGAAAAGCTTTCACCAGCTAAATCACATAGATATATCTACACGACACATTTTACATAATGAATATTAACTTCTGTGTGATATTTATTTAATTGCTTTTAATAAATATTATTTTTATATGAAATTCGCTTAATAGTACTATCATTTGGCTAAATCTTTTGATACTCAATATGTTAATATCTGGCATTCGTAATTTCGGAAATCAATAAATATTTCTACAACCAGAGAATCTAATTCTAATTTTTAAAACAATTCTTTCTTACGAGCCACTCATGATTAGATTGGAAGCTTAAGACGATCCTCAGCAGAATCTAATGCAAATCTTCAGCACAAGAAATCTTATATATACATTATTCATACAAAATTATATGGCAATGAAATAAAGTTTCCCAGAAATAAAAGATAAGCTTATTCTTCCCTTTTGACATCCGTTTTGAAAAACGCGTTCCTCTGCATTCAAAAGAGCAATACATAATATTGGAGATGAAGATTTATAACTGACAATCACATCGCATATCTGAAAATATTAGATTGTATTTTCAGAAATGAATAAGTTATTCAAATTGTGATGAATATTTTTGCTGTAAATTTCATTTTAACTCTAAAATATATCATTATTTAAGATAAACTTGTGCAGATCATATAATTAAATTTTCTTTTCAAAAAAGGTATTAACTCACCAAAGTTAAAAAAAAATAATTAGACAAAAAATATGTTCAATGATTTTCGAATGATACATTAAATTCTCTTGATATAATTACAGATTTTAAAAAATATATTTTTTTGTAAAATACTTACAAAATTGCAAATTTTATAAAATATTAGTGAAATTATTCTAAAGTTTCTATAAAGTTTTATGAAGTTATACTTTTTATATCTATTATGATTTTGTATAGCATTTACTTAATAATTATCACAATTCTAAATGAAGAGATATCACAAATACATAATAAACATTTAGGTAACGCTTAACAAAAAAAACAAAAAAAACAAAAAAAACAAAAACAAAACAAAAAAACTCAGAACATTACAGAACAGAACAGAATACAATACTTTTTATAAAGTAAATTTCATGAATTCGAGAAAGAAATTGCGTGGTGCTGTCATCTGACATTTCAAATTTAAATTAGAAACACCACATTTCTCCCCTGCTTAGTATTTCAGTCGATCAGGATCTCTTATGTACCTACTGCATATTATCAGTACCTGTGGAGAAGATGAAGGATTATTTATTAAACATTCTGCAGTATCAACGTGGGAACTAGTGGGGACAGAAAGTTTTTGAAGTATTGAATCAGTGATAGTTGATTTAGGGCTTGAAGAATCAGGATCATGAAAGTCAGTTGGTGTTGGATCTGGAGTATTTGGATCACGAGAGTCAACTGGATGGAGATCTGTGATACTAGGCTGTATTGGTGGAGAATCACCTTGTTTCACCGTTACGTTTAGACTTCTGAAATTTACTGTATCACTTTCTTCAGAATTGGAATCATTAACTAAAAGAATCTCTTAATCTACATTAGTTATATGATCAGCATGCATTTTCAAACTATCCGAAACAACTAGAACCCTAAAATGTAATTTTCCTTCTCTTGCTGTTATTCGACCAATTTTTTAATTAGCTTCTGGAGTATAATTTCTCACAGCTACTTTCTGGTCAATTTCATATTCTTTTATCTTAAATTTGGATCTTTTTGCACTTAGTTTATCATGAACAAAATTTGCAACGTTTGTCACTATCAAATCTATTTTTGTTCTGATATTACATTTTAGAAAAAGATGGAGGACTCTCTCTCGTTGTAACACGTGGCATCTTTCTACATTCTAAAAGGAAGCTAATTAATATCTTTTGCAATATATCAGATTCTGAAGCTAAGCCTTTTAATCCATGTTTGAGAATTTGCACAATTCTCTCAGCCTGTCCATTTGTAGCCAGATGGTACGGAGCACTGAACTTATGTTTTACACCATGATTTTTCAAAAATGTCCCAAATTCCGCAGATGTAAACTGTTTATTATTATTTGATTCAAAAGAAATAGGAAACCGTATCGTACAAAAAGTGAAGAAGGACAAGTAATTGTATTTTCTGAAGTTGTACTAGGAACAATAAAGGCTTCGGGCCATTTGCCATGGGCATTAACCACAAAGCGGAACATTTTTCCCATAGCAGGACCAAAATAATCTATATGAATTCTTTACTATCGAGTGTAGGCCATTCTCAATTATGTGTATCTACTTTGGGAGGATTTTTTTCTATTTACACAAATAGTGCAATTTCGTGCCAAATCTGTAATATCTTCGTCTATTTCTGTCCATCCAAAACTACGGGTTAAAGGCTTCATTTTTGCTGTACCAAAATGACCGAAGTTTAATTCTTTCAAGATTTGCTCTCTGTGAAATTCAGGATAATTAGAATCAACATTTCCGTGTTCAGTAGTTTTCTTATAACGGATATCATATTGAAATGTTTGTAAATAAATTGCATACCGTTGCATTCTAGAAGCTGATGAAACAGGAATACCTTTAGTAGGAGATAAAATAGGCACTAACCGTTTACTGTTAATAAATAATGTAAATCTGTAACCGTACAAATATTGAAAATATTTCTTCACACCAAATATGATAGCTAAGGCATCTTTATTAACATGATTATACCGTTTTTCTGCGTTATTTTCAGTTCTGAACATTGGCGAGTAAGAACACAATATGCTTTTCCGTGTTATCTGGCATCATATGCGAAAGAACTGCACATGTACCATAAGTAGAAGAATCAATAGCTAAAACTAAAGGTAATATAAGATTAAAGAACCCTGTCAGAAATGATTTCTTATTTATACTTTTAAACAAAAAGCTAAAATCTTAAACAAAGATTTTTACGCACAAATAACGTACAGAACGATAAAAAATACATACCCATACGATCGTTTCGAGGATTCATCGATCCCCTTCCTCAGTGAGAAAAAAAATAAAACGGGTTCGAAAGAACCCCTCTGCTATAGCCCCGAGAAATGGCTTATGAATTGATTGAAAAGGCAGAAGAAAGAGTTTATATATCCCAAAGAAATGACGTAATTGAACTGAACTAGCTGAAAAAGAGTCATTGCGCAGGATCTCTCCACACTGGTGAAAGAAAAGGGATCCTGGTCACATCATTTAATAAGGTGGAAAGATGTTTACGAACATAGTGAGCTTCGTGAAAGTCTGGATCAAAAACTGAGTTACATTTTTGAATAATTTTTGCCTTTGGATAATTAAACTGGTAGTTGTAATTCCAACAATGTTTCGCTATTGTAGATTTCTCAATTTCCTGTTTTCTAACGTAATTCTGGTGTTCTTTCAGCGAAATTTTAAGTGCACGCTTCGTCTGTCCAGTGTAAGAGAGGCCGCACTTAAAAAAAATCTGTAAATGCAATGCCCCAGGTATTACGATCGTCAATAGGATCTTTAAGATTGGAGAAAGACATTTTATTGGTTGGAGGGAAAACAACTTTAAAACTAAACCTATTTGAGAATACGAGAAATTTGTGTACTGATTTTAGGAAAATAAGGTAAGACAATAACATTTTTAAATTATTTATTATCGGGAACAGAATCGGTGATTATCTGAGGTTTAGATAAAATGCGGTTAATGATATTCAACTAAATCCAACTAAATCCAACCAATGGCAACTGCTTTTATATAGTTAATTTCACTATTAAATAAATCAGAATTTGAACAAATTTTTCGTGCACGGAAAAGAAGAGTATTGAAAGCTGCAAGTTTTGTATGTGGGGGATGACTGGACCTATAATGAGGGGGTAAACTTACAGCAATAGGTTTACGGTAAACAGTCGTCAAAAACACACAATCACCACGAATTACCAGAACATCCAGAAAAGCTAGACGTTGTTGAGTTTCATATTCAAAATATATTCATATTTATTTCAAACTTTAAAAAATGTTTATCTGTTGGGTTTTATAACGGAAAACTGGGCGAACATATATAAGAATAGTTACTAACTCTAAATATCCATTTTGATGCATTTATCCCTATATGAAACCGAGTTGTCATTATAATGTTCATAAAAAAAGTCATAACATGGAAGCGACCGCTGTTGAGTGAACCAAGTGAAAATTGAATGGACATAACCTTAACGAATACATACATATATAATTTTGTGAAATTCCATGTATAAATGGCTGGAAGTAGTTATCATGGAAATCATCAAAAACACAGCGTAGAATTACACTCTACCACGGTTCTCCTATTAATGGTTCCCACTCTTCGATATAGTGCATTTTATTTCGACTTATTCGCCTACTTCAGAAAGTAAAACAAAAGTGAAAACGCAACAGACCCATTTCTGTTTGTGCCTCTAAAGTGTTTCATTTTCCTTTGTTCGACGTTTTTAAATTACTTAAAGAATAAATACATGAGCATAGTATATTGACGTCATATTATTTTCATGCTGGTCTTTTTATTCTACTTCCACTCGTGGTCGCAAATACTTGGTTAAAAAAAAAAAAAAAAAAAAAAAAAAAAAAAAAAAAAAAAAGTTATGTGACTTCTACAATTATTAAAAAACTAGAACAGCTCGTCAGAATGACGAGTTTGCATTTTTTAAAGAATGATATATCACTGCATTATAAAAAGAATTATGAAGTAATACATTTTATCTTATCTGACTAAAATAGTTTTAAAAACAGCCCATTTCTCATTCAAACTTAATTTGTAAGAAAATAATTAATTGAATTGGTAAAATAAGGACATTGAATATGCAATGGAACTTCGCTTACAACATTTGAAGAACTATTTAAAAATCAAATCTAAACACTAAACATTCACTCGTGATGCCACTTGAAAGAATATATTTGATAGGAATAGTAATGGAATCATTCTCAAGAGTCATTCACGGCTGTGAACAAAAAATTAAAACAGCCTGAATATAAAAGTTCCAGATGAGTTCATTCCAGAAGTGTTATACACTTAGCGCTATTATGTATACAATGTAGCACACAGAATTATATATTCCTGGTATTCTAATTACATTTTATAAGAAATATTCATTTTTTCCCCAATGTCTTCGGAATTCAAAGAAATTTTTCAAAAGAAAATTTCTCTTTTTATTTTAACTTCCGACGAATGGCGCCAACAAAGCATAAACACTCACAACGAATGCGGTTAATTTTTTCGACACAAGGCTACATCGCTAAGATACATCGTGCATTCGCTTCACGAACAATTACCTCCACGTTTTAATATTTTAAAAGTTCACGAAGAATGAATCATTTGTTTGTTTACTTTCATGGAGGGAGAGATTGATCTGCTAGTGTAATTTCATCTGAAGTTATCTCTGAATATATGCATAATTGAATTTAAGTCATCTCTCAGATGTTAATTTATTTTGAATATTCTTTCTAAAAATGTCACTTTTATGAAGTTGTATTCGATAAAATAATTTTTAATAAAAATGGCCGAATGGAATATGAAAAAGCGAAGTTGTTATCGGGATCCGGATGAGTTCACTCAGGAACTCAGCGCTATTGTATATATATACACAGCTCAAAAAAATTGGGGGAGCAATCCAAAAAGTGAGCGAACAGTGCAAATCAGGCATAAAATGGATGGGTATGGCCATAAAATGGATAGTACACGTGTAGCAATGCGCAATACATAAAAAAAGACGCAAAACAGGGGAAAGAAAGCTTTTACTTTTTGTAAAGGTGAAAAGAACATGAAAAGATGGTTTAGGCCAATAATTTGGTTTCATGTAAATCATAAAAAAGTATTGTTTAGAAATTATGCAAGGTTTTTAATATGGCATGTGGTCTCCTCGAACAGCTAAGACTGCTGCAGACCGGTTTTCCATGGATGCTATGAGGTTATCGTTAAGGCTTGGGGAATGCTGTTCCAATGCTTAAGAATTGGAATCTCCATTTCCCAAAGAGTAAAAGGAGGCCTTGGTCTCGCAGCAATGCGTCGTTTGAGTATGTCCCAAACATACTCGATCGGATTTAGGTCAAGAGAGCATGCTGGTCATTCCATACGCTGTATTGTTTTAGCTTCAAGCATGTTTTCCACAAGACGAACTGTATAAAGTCTGTCATTATCATGCATGGAAAAAATAAATCACTAATTGCTGAAACATAAAATATTACATGAGGTCTAGGTATCTTGTCTGTATTACTCCGGACCGTCAAATTGCCATTCCGAATGATATGCTGGCCCGTACGTCAACCTATGCTGATTCCAGCCAAGAGCATCAACCCACCTCGTCTGTAATGTGATATTTCACGAACGAATGTGGGATTATTTTGAGTGCCTCTTTCTCTCCCTGCCAAAACACATCAGATGTAACATCCAGACTGAATCGGGACTCGTCTGTCAACAGAATTTCACTCGAACAACATTGCCTCCAAACTCGACGTTCAGTTCCCCACCTTATTTGGGCCGCATAGTGGCTTGAGGTCAACAGAATACACTCCATTGGCTTATGTGAATAGAGACCACCCTGATGAAGCCTATTTAGGACTGTTTGGTGGGACATCCTTCGTCCTTTGGCCAAGAACAACTGTCTTTGCAGCTGAGTAGCATTACCCGTTCCGTCTCGACGAGCTGTTAACAGGATATATCGGTCCTCAGTTTATGTGCTAACACATTTTTGACCTTGCACTTGTCGATGACTACCATTCCATGTGTCTTGGAATCGATCCCACAGCCTTTCATGGACACTTCTTGCGATTCCAACAGCGTCCTTTACACTTCGTTGTGTTTTCCCAAATTCATCTGTCTCGATAACACGCCAAGCCATGGATTGCGGTAAAGCATGTTGTTGTGACATTTTCAAGCCACCTTGTTTTCAAAACACAAGCTGAGCAATTGAATTTTACAACTGAGGTAGTGAAACGGACGTTTCTGCAAAATCCCGATTTCTACGCTTATCACCTTTTTCCAGTTTTTGACGGCATAAACTTTAATTTACGTGTCAAGTTTTCTTTATCTGTTTTCTACAGCACTTTAAATTATGGATGTTTTATTTTACGTTACTTATCGGTGTAAATATTTGCGTAATTTCGCTAAAAACATGTGCTCCTCTAATTGTTTTGAGGGTAGTTCATCGAAATAGCACATTCGTCATTGTAATGTGCTTTGAATTACGGACACTATTAAATTTACTGTTAAATTTGTGTACTATTCACGATAATATTGTTAAAAGGTAAATGAAAGTAGTTGAATGCGTCCAAAAAGGCGTGCAATAATTATGATAATAAACATGAAAATTTGATGCAGGTGTATCAGTAACAGTGATTTAAGAACTACATAATGTAATTATATAATAAACAAGAACTGAATTGTGAGAATGAGGAAAATATTAAATTCAGTTGGTACATTAAGTATTATTAATAATCAGTCTCTATTTAAACTGTATATATATATTTTTTTTATTATTAATATGCTAAGTAATTTCTAACTTTTTTGTAGCTTATGATTTTTTTTTCCCTCATGCTAAAATTTACTTTCTTTGGATAATAACAGTTATATATATATATATATATATATATATATATATATATATATTTGCATCATCTCATGATACAGTTTTTAATTGCTTTTTAAGAACCAAACTGCCAAATCTAACGATAGCATGATAAAATGATGTTTTTTATGTTACTAAAACCCTTATTTTATGTTCAACCGTTTTGGAAGAAATACATTTCATTTATTCCCCAAAGATCAAGACAATGTATTACAAAAGATTTAATTCAGACTAAACATTTTATAACTCGTATTATTTTCCATTTTCTGTAAAAATAAAGATACATAAATAAAAGGTTTGATCATTTCACTGAGCAATATTGTGGGGAATATTACGAAAACTCTTTTGCTGTATGCTTGGACTGAATCCTACTACCGGACTGAATCGCATCTACCAACTAAGTGTTATCTGTGCAGTTGAAGAGATGACATGATGAACATTTATAAACATATGAGTTTAAATTACGTTATTCCTAGGCATTGTATTTTTTAAAGAAATGCAATCTCTTAAATTAATTATAGTATTTTGAATCACCATGTAAATGTTTTATAATCTTATCCTTGTTTAAAATAATACCATAATTACTTCATTTTTTTTTCTCTTTGAAAAAAAAGTGAAGTTGTATTAATAAAATAATAAAATTTATTCAAAAGAAATAAAATTAGAAATAAAATTGTTTTTGATATTTCTTAAAAAAAAAAAAATAAAAATAAAAATAAAAATAAAAAAATTAAGGTTACTGTTTGCATTATGTTCCATCACTGGTTTCTGGTGAATATAAAAAATATCACGTACATTTTTACCGCATGGAAATGCAAAACAAATTTATCATCACCATAAATTTATTGTTTTTGAAGTACGCGGAAATTTGATTTCATTTTAAACTTTTCGCCATATTTGCACTTTGCTTTAGAATTATTAGTAACAAATAACTTTAAGTTTCTCAAAATATACATATTAGATTTTTATTGCGTAATGTAAACTTAAAAACTCAATCGTATTATATTAATAAAAGCAAAAGCATATCTTCTATATTATTCGTATTAATTATTATTCACATTAATCTGCCCGTAACTTCGGATTAATCAGTGAACTTACATAAAACAAAATACATACGCGTCAAATTGAGAATTCCTCCTTTTTTTTTTTTTTTTTTTTTTTTTTGAAGTCAGTTAATAAAGATGATTTTTTTCAACTCTTTAAAGAATTATTTACGAAAGGAAAAAAATTTCAAATTCGAATAAGAATGAGGGTGAGATCCTAATTCTAAATGCTATCGATAAACATTTTGATATTGAAAAAAACACAGTTTGCATAGCAAATATACTTTTCTCAAGAGTTGTCTCCGACGTAAACGATATCGAAATCATAACGAAAGTGCTGAAGACCAGGGTTTAAGAAGTGTTGCCATTACATTGAAGAAATTGTTTAGTCAACTGAAAAATAAAATAGGATACAATCTATTTTCAGTGTAACGACGTATGGAAGGTAGCAAAATTTTATTAGTTCAGAGATATTTTGATCGATATTTGAGAAGCTAACTATTATGACAAAAATAATACTTATTTTCTCATTTAACTGATCTAAGTGCGTATTGCCAAAAGCAGGTATAGGTTGGACTAGTTTTGTCGAAATCGTGGAATATCAGTATCTACCTTATGTTTGTATTACTTCTTGCATATACGAGTACAATGGTATTATAATAAAGTACACGGTCAACTGCGAGTACTATTCGCGTTCAGAGGATTCCGTACAAAAAATATATGAATTATTAAAATAACTGTAATAAATGTATTATTAAAAAAAAACGTTGGTAAATGAATAATAAGATTTCTTCAAAAAAATTACAGTGTAGATTGGGTATAGACTATAGGTATATATACTAGAAAAGGGGCCATGCAAATATAATGTTAACACTTTAGGGAGGAGGGGGATCTGGCACTTGTTTTCGAAAGATATCTCTGTGGAGCGGGGGGAGCTTTTTGATATCGTAATCGTTTTAGATCCAACAAAACTTACCTTTATTACTCTTTTTTATATGTTTTTATGAAAATACAAAGTTATTATTAATGTCATTAAATGCTTATAAAATCATTTAATTCCAAAATTTTGAATACGCCAAAGTTTGGCATTCCTTTTCTTCTGTCATATGCGCATATAATAAGTTGTTGAAATCAGGAACGTAATATGTAGGAAATGATACTTGCGTTTACCAGTAGACAAAGACAAATGATATTGTCCACTGTTTTATTGACAGGGCTGCCACAGGCGAATATTTTTGTGTATTTTTCGCACCACTCTTAAAAAAGACAGATTTTGATTAATATATCTCTCTTGCAAATGTTCTCGAACAGTTAGTCATAAGTTTTGTTTTGAAAAAGTGGTTTGAGGTTGAATTAAAAAATTAGTCGCCTGTTGCAGTGTTGTATTCATAAGTTCTGCTTGTAACCTCACCGGGTAAGGCGCTAGTGTAAGTAGACATTTAATTACTTTTGAATGCATTACGTAAAAATGTGCTATTATTAAATACTTTTAAATGGTAACAAACTCTTTAAGATATTATTTGATGTAAATTTGTTTCATTTATAGATATTTTAATGAAATCTTGATCCGTTAAGTATGCAACTAATAAAGGTATTATCATATGTGTAAGCGTAAAAAAAGAAAGAAAAAGAATCGAAAATAAAATATTTTTAGACATTGATAACGATGTCATCAGATGGGCGGGGAGGGGGGAGTGACGAATGAAAACGAATCATATCGTAAAGGAGGGCGGGAATCCAAAATTAAGCAAAATGTTCTTAACGTTATATATGTAATAGCCCTTTAAGTGTGAGTGGGTATACCATAAAAAATCAAAGAGATATGACGCCTAAATTATAAAAAAAATATTACTATTCTGTATAACTCTTTTTTTTAATCTTATCCTAATATATATATATATATATATATATTGCTGAACTTAATTTGGGACTGACAATAAAAGCAGTGCATATTTAAACTTCATTTGGCATTTCATAAAACTAAATTTAGCGTGGTAATATTATTTCCATTTTACAGTGTAGCTCAAACAAACCCTTGTTTAAAGTTTAAACTTGGCATTATGCTAAGCGCGCTTCGAAAGGAGGTCGCAAAATTGCAACACCATCTTGGTCTGTGCAGCGTTTTTCCAGATAGGTTTTTTATTAACTTTTAAAGATACTGGAGGCGTACTGAGAGATCCACTCTATGAAAAGTATTCGCGAATCCCATAGTATTTATGTGATTCATTCTAATTAGTCTGTTTTTAACAATTTGGCGTTAATTGTTTTTATACAGCTAGTGGGCATTATATTACACAATTATATAATTAAAAGTTGTTAGCTAGACTTTAAAACCTAATGGTACACAGAGTACGCCGCCCTTGTCATTATGTATGTCCCAAACATCCATAACTTTAAGGCTTAATATCTCGGCTAATTTCCGACGATTTTTTTCAAAAATCATTACCAAAAATGATTTTATACTTCTGCTAAGATAAGTATCTCCAGCGCTCCTCAACACGTTTGCTGAATGGCCACAAATTGAAATTTTTGTGTAGAGAAAAAATGCGCTTTCTCACAAACTTCTTGACCTAAGGTAATAGCTATAATTTTCCTGCAAGCTTTAAATTACCGTCTACTCCCTCTAACCTTTTCATAATTTTAGTTTCAGTATATTCGGAAATAGATGGGGTGGGGGACATATTTTTGCACTACATTTCGCACGATATCTCTGAATATATGATACCTAAAATTAAAAGAAATGTATTTTTGTGTTCCCCATTACAAAATCTTTCACACCCAATGTCATATACAAAGAAAAGAATTTTTTTCAAGTCTCTTAATGAGCCCCTCTGCATTTTTCCTAAATATATTTGTGAATGTTTAATAATCTGCAAATATTTGGGTCAGTAGTCTTTATTATTTCCCGAATTTGCACTCTCCACGTTCCATAGTTTACGAGAAAAATGGCTGTGACAGACAGACACAGGAGTGATCTTATAAGGGTTCTCTTTTCACTTTTTAAGTACGGAACCCTAAAAATGTCTAAATTTAGCGTCTGCCACCCAAATGTTTTATAATGTAGTATAGCAATATAAATGCCAATATTTCATTAATTTTATTTTTAAAAACGGTAACAATTTGTGAAATTTGATTTCATTTAAAATAACTTCCCTGTAACTATTGAAACACATTAGCTCATTTTTGAGTCAGATATTTTTTTTTCAATAGTTTTAAAATATGTTTTGTCATTTTAATTCTATTCGGTGGAATTTGGTTACGTTTAGAATATTCGTAAAATACAAATGGGTTAATAAATATGAACCACATGTTTTAAGAATATTCAAATTATGTTTTCAAAAGACAAAGTACAATTTCATTTTAAATGCATTATAATGTAAAGCAATGACCATAAATGATTTATGCATTTTAATTTACATAGGATTCTCTTTATTTACGCTATTCTAAGATAGGAATAAAGAACCAGAAATGTGATTAATATATCAAAGATTAATAACAAAATCGCAATTAATTAAAACGTAAGGCGAAAAAAAAGGGAATCAAAATATAGAATGACATTTTAATTAAATGAAATGAAAGTGGTTTTAATATTAAAAACCAAGATTCAGTGAAAATATTAAACTAATTAGTGGCTGCTTTAATTCGCAATAATAAATTGTTAATCAGAATTTAGTAAAAAAAAAAATTCCTTTTTGAGAAATTAATGAATATACTTTACATTGATGAGTGTTAATGTTATATAACGGTTCAGGGGATACTTATTCGAAAAATTATTTTATTTGTCGTTTTATAAAAAGCACTGCAAAAAAATTGTTTAGATTTTTTTAATACAAATGAAATAATTTTTTTATAATCAATTATTATGATGACGCATTTTTAAATAATGAATTATTCGAATGTTATAACAAAATTATTTAAAAAATTGCCCCAGTGCTATAGTTTTTGACTTTTCAAAGTGATTAATAATCATAAATGCAGTTTAAATTTTATTTGAAATTACTGTTATGCCCAATAATGCATACTTAATGTATTATTTTGGTAATTATATTCATCTTTGCGTACACTCATGATTAATTCTGTACATAAATGTTTATATCCGCCTCATATACTCATACTCATCTTACTTATACATACACAGAGATTTAAAATGCTACATATTTCAATTTATTTTTATGCATGCAACGCGTTTGTGGTTACGAAACGATTTGAAAAATTCCCTCGCCGGTTCGGCCTACAGGCGCAAGTAGATTTAGAAGCTACGTACTAATTTCACCAACAGAAACTAAATCAACTAAATCAACTAAATCAACTTTAAAAATTTTATCTGGCTGCTTTTTACGAGATTTTAATTCCCTTTTTATATAAGAACTGTTTTTATCAGAATCATATCAAGGCCGTATTCAAAAAATAGTTTTCCATGCTCAACAACTCAAAATTTTTTCACACTTTTTTAGATTGATTTTTAAAAGGAAAAACATAAAACTTAATGATGTGATTTTTAAAGAGATTTATAAGCGACCTAGATTTTTATTTTTCGTTCAATGAATTAGAACTTGATTTATGAGCATTTATTTTCTCAGTAGGACCATATATTTAGTTTCCAACACAACCGCTTCGAGAAATTCGGTTCAAAATTCGCACTTTGACATCATTTTAGAAACACGGCAGGTTTATTTTAGGCACGTTATATAGTTTGTGAATAAGACAATGTACACATTGGATGAGTTTGAAAGAATAAATTAATTTAACAAGTTGGAAATTGCTCGTCAAACGTGGCAAATGAAATGCGTTCGTACTATAACTAGTTTTATAATTATTTTTTGCACCCCATATTGTACTGAATGTATAATTTTTTGCACTTCATAAAGTGCATAGTCTGATACATCATTAAAATGCACTTCCAATAATTTTTCCCCATTCCCGTAATGTAACGGAACACTTTTGACTGTCCCTGTAATTAAACTATACATCCGATTTTCCTAAAATTTGAAATAGCTCAACAAAATTTTGCAACAACTATATCTTTAAAATTTCAGACCATTCGGAAGGCTGTAATGTCATTAAAATGCACTTGCAATAATTTTTCCCATTGGCCGTAATGTAAAGAAAAACTTTTGACTGTCCCTGTAATTAAACTATACATCCGATTTTCTTAAAATTTGAAATGGCTCGACAAAATTTTGCAACAATTATATCTTTAAAATTTCAGATCATTCGGAAGGCTCTAATATTATTAAAATGCACTTGCAATAATTTTTCCCATTTTCCGTAATGTAAAGAAAAACTTTTGACTGTCCCTGTAATTAAACTATACATCCGATTTTCCTAAAATTTGAAATGGCTCGACAAAATTTTGCAACAATTATATCTTTAAAATTTCAGATCATTCGGAAGGCTGTAATATCATTAAAATGCACTTGCAATAATTTTTCCCATTGGTCGTAATGTAAAGAAAAATTTTTGACTGTCCCTGTAATTAAACTATACATCCGATTTTCCTAAAATTTGAAATGGCTCGACAAAATTTTGCAACAATTATATCTTTAAAATTTCATATCATTCGTAAGGCTGTAATATCATTAAAATGCACTTGCAATAATTTTTCCCATTGGCCGTAATGTAAAGAAAAACTTTTGACTGTCCCTGTAATTAAACTATACATCCGATTTTCCTAAAATTTGAAATGGCTCAACAAAATTTTGCAACAATTATATCTTTAAAATTTCAGATTATTCGGGAGGCTCTAATATCATTAAAATGAACTTGCAATAATTTTTCCCATTGGCCGTAATGTAAAGAAAAACTTTTGACTGTCCCTGTAATTAAACTATACATCCGATTTTCCTAAAATTTGAAATGGCTCAACAAAATTTTGCAACAATTATATCTTTAAAATTTCAGATTATTCGGGAGGCTCTAATATCATTAAAATGAACTTGCAATAATTTTTCCCATTGGCCGTAATGTAAAGAAAAACTTTTGACTGTCCCTGTAATTAAACTATACATCCGATTTTCATAAAATTTGAAATGGCTCGACAAAATTTTGCAACAATCATATATTTGAAATTTCAGACCATTCGGTTGGGTAGTTTTTGCTCTGTTACATGCGGACAGACGGACGGACAGACGGACAGACGGACGGACAGACGGACGGACTGAACGACGACTATAGGTGCTACGTATTTATATAATTACGAACGCACCTAAAAATGAGTCCGAAAGTAAGCACATTGGATTCGAGTACATCCTTATTACGATATTTTTTTTCTTCAACCTCTATGCATTTTTAATTTATTTTTGCTGTAAGAATTGGTACTATCAAAATCTTGTCAAAATAAAAGTTGTAGATAATGTTAAGAATATATATAATAAATTCATGCGGATTTAATACCTTGTAAATTGACTAAGTTATGGATTGTTTTCTTCTTCAATCGCCTGTATTTGTTTTCGTTTTTAATTTTTTTTTTTTTTTTTTTTTTTTTTTTTTTTTTTTTTAAGCCAGAATTTGTCCTCTGAAAAACTTGTCAATATAAAAGTTGTAAATAATATAAATAAAATTTATGATAAGTTTAATTGGATTTGATATCTTGAGATTTGACGAAGTTATGAATTTTTTCTCCCAAAACCCTATTTTAACGCACCTTCATCCCATTTTTAATTTATCAAAAATCTGTCATACATAAATTTTTGACCCTAGTTTTAGAAGTAATAATAACTTTAATCTGAGTAGATATGTATTATAAAAATGAAGTTACGGCTTTTGTTTTTCGTTTTTCACCATACCCCTCGCTATTTCCTTTCCCGTGGAGCATTTTTGCCAATTAACGAACGTGACCGAGATTTTATGCCCCTTGATTTTATGTATCACTTTGAAAAATATTTGTGCACAATTACGGAAGTTACTGTGTCCATAAGGATGTTATATATATATATATATATATATATATAGATAGATAGATAGATAGATAGATAAAGTTATTTACTCAGGGTGATTTTGATTTCTAGGGGTCGCAATTGGTGTAGATCTGCAATTTTTTTTTCCGAATTTCCAACGTAGGAGAGAAAGTAAAATTTGTTCAAACGGAATCTACCTAAAAGTTGAATGTCTTAGAAAGATTTTTTTTGTGTGTCAGTATGTGCATTAAATCTTTCAAAGTGGAATTTCATAAGAATTTTCAAGAAAAAACTCACCTCCATATTTTATATTCAGAAGTAATGATGGATGTGAATATAGAATATAATTTGCCTTATCAATAATGTTTACTGCAGTTGAAAATATCTGTATGTCCTTTGAAACATAGCTCTTTTTTTCTCGTTTACTGTTATTTCGTTATATTTTAATGCGCTATTTTGCATGGATGTCTTTAAAATGTTTTATTGTTTTTTGAATTTTACTCAAAAATAATGTATTTCTAGTCTCTGCAATTTGAGAAAATTTGAATTGTTTAAAGTAATTGAGAATTTCTATTTAAAGGTTAATGGAACATAATTTAAAATAATGATATGTAATGGCGCGAAAGTATTTTGTTTTCCAAATTAGTCAGATCGTTTTAGAAAACACATTTAAGAAAGTGACTTATCTGATACTAAGCCACAGATATGTCATTTTAAACTGTCGCATAATTTTGTTCTTTTTTTACGTCAGGAATATAACCTCAGCTTTCGTAAAATGTGAACGTTTTGGTTGAATGGAACGCGTTACTTTCAAAATCTACCTTTATGTGTTTTGAAAGTTTGGATTTACTATAATTCCTCTGGATTTATCGATGTAGGGTGATTGCGTCCAAAGAAAAGATATATTTAATGAATAGAAAATAACGGCGGGATCCTGTATTTATGTAGCTCCATTGCAGATGGCTGCTGTTAAGATAGTCCGACCAAGATAGAACCCCACAAGACAAAACAAAAATAAAAGTTATATCCGTTATGTGATAAACAGCAAAGAACGGATAATTTAAAGCTAGGGAGTTGAGTAGATACAAGATCACAGCCGCCTGAAGCTTGTCATGTAAAAATAATTTTTTTCGTGATCGCTCAAATTTTCATTCAACATGGCAGGTATATGTTTCCATGTATGTTTTACAGCAATGCTTCCAATTTTTGAAGTTCTGATAGCTAACCGAGTTGTAAATTCCTCCTCCCACTTACAAATATAAAAGAATTCAGGACTCACGATCTTTTTCCACAAATACTTTATATTTTATAAAGAATTATTTAGTTAAAGTAGCTTTTTAAGGCTTCCCAATATACAATCCCAATAAGACTTCCCAATGTCACAATTTAATTTTCTTAAAATTCTCTTAAGTGCTCTAAAATGCTCTTAAGACATTTTAATTTGGTACTATGGTGGAGAGCAATGTGGTTCCAACAGTTGATGAACCAGGTACAAATTTGAAACGCGCAAGTCTGTTGTGTCTCCTGATGTTTGCGCAGAACCGGGGCAGGAGACAAAGCAATTTCAATGTTATATATAAATTATAAATACCATAAAAGATTATATATTTTCAGCTGAATAAAATTTTAGTTTCCCTATGTCATATTGATAAAATTCATTTCATGAAATACAGATCTGCTCAAACAATTTCGCAAACAATGCCGCATATGATCAACATCTCCGAAGGTGTGTTTAATTTTTTTTTTTTTATTTAGGTTTCTCATTTAATTCAATGAAAAAAACGACATTTCTTAATAATATTTGGTGTTTTTTATGTCAGCTAAACTCAAATATCACCAACTGTATTTTTTAAATTGCCAATAACAGTATTTATGTTTCGCGTATGTAAATTAGAAAACAATATTTAACGTTGAAATAAAATGTTTTGCTTATCGTATAATTTCTTCATTTGTATTTAGCATTTTAAATGAAATTAGTGAAAGGTCCTTAAAAGGTTTTTTTAAATTTATGAATTTTAAATGAAATGACTAATCTCTTTGTACTGGAATAAATGTAACATGAATATGCTATGGGAACCATATTTGACGATTTATCACATGTCCCGGCTAACATAAAAGTGCCCAATTTTTTCAAAGTGTTGGAAAATGTTTGTTACTTATGCCTAATGCGTGTTTTTCGTACACCTTTCAGTTAGATTAGGATTTAAAATATAGTTAGTGTTAGTGTAAATTAATAATCAAATAAGTTTAGTGACTTTTTTCCGCTCGTTCACCTTATTCATTTCCCCATTTGAGTTCTTAAGATATATACATTCGCATATATATATACATATACATATTATCATCAGTTGTTTTCTATTAATTCAATGAGTGTCTTTAATCTTGTTTTTAAACGACTGTTTTTAATACATTTTCAGAAATGTAAAAATTATAAATTAAAATATTTATTATAATTCCTAATGTAAAATCCGTTTTTTTCGCGTAGTAAAGGTGTTGATATACATTATTTAGTACAGAAATAGCGTATGAAACTGATTTCAAACTTTTTCTGTTTTGCTTTATTATCTTGATAAAGGGGCAGTAAAGCTTTTTTCTTCTTAACTTTGGAATGGATTGTTGCAATTTTAAATATTATTAAATTACCTATTAGAAAAATAATTTCAAATATATTTCCTAAACATTTAAAATATTACCTTACATAACTGAAAAAGGCAACAATTATATAAACCAATATTACCTTATTTGATTAAAATATGTACACACATTTAAATATTCAATTTCGAAAAAGGATAATAAAGGAGAGAGGAGTAAAACCGCATACCTTATTATTAGTTGCTCTTTTAAAAAGAATCCAATCTAAATTTCTTTATATCATATTTATCAAAATTTATTTACTGTATTTAAAATTTGTTTTTACATTATTTTAATGAACAAATGTTTATTGTTATGCCATGTGCTTATAGATTAAATAAAATTATATTCCGGCAGATTACTTTGAAAAATCATAAAAATTAAATCAACAAATTGAGTTAACGTCTCAAAGAAAATTGATTTTATATTTTATTTTTTTATGTTAGTTCGATGGAATAAAGACTCAACATATGACATATTTAGAGCTGAAGATGCATATGATGAAAGTGAAATTGCTATTGCATCCCCAAAAATTTTGTCTGTAGCCAAATTTAGAAAAACCCTTATCACCAATGAGTTTGAAGAGTTCTTTACCGAAACTGAACCACTCGTTCCACTTTATAAGAACATTTGCTTACTTTAGCCTCACTTACTTTTATATAAAGAAATAAATAAATTTGATAATACACTTTCTGCTAGTAGTCTAAGCATTTACAATAAAATTTTGAGACAATAGTGTGAAACTTACGAAGGTTAACTTCAATTTATCTAATAAATTTAAAATTTCAAAACTTATTAACTTTTATTATGACATTATGTACATGCTTTAAGCGTATGAAAACGTAAATTGTTTAAAATGTTTGTGTTAAAATATTTCGATAGAAGGAATTAAATGTTTAGTTTTTTGTTTTTTTTTAAATATAGTTAGTACTGATTTTGTTTATTTTTTCATTAAGTTGTGCTACTTGTTAATTTGTTATCACCAATATTTTGTGGGTTTTTTTTTTCAACTATCAGATTATATGTTATTGACAGAATGCTATCGAGTAAAATAACCAATTCTGCTTCTATGGAACATGAAAAGCATTATCAATACGTTGAAAATTTTCATTGAATTATTCTTCTTATCAGTCCATCATTTAAAAAGTATTACAAGTGTCCAGCAATACAAAATGTTAAGGGATAAAATCTGATGTAGTAGTATTTCATTTCAACTTCCCTAAAATAAGTAGACTTCAGCAAAAGTATCCAGAAATATTTGCAATTTGATAAATAATTTTTTAATTGTCGTTTTTTTACAAATTTCCATACTGAAATACTCAAAATACTTGACATAAGATTTGTTGTCCTTGATAGTATAATTACGAAACATATATTTCACCTTTAAATATGTAAATTGTCTCTTTTTCCAAGAAAGTTACAATACTGTTTAGAAAACAAAACAAAATCTGTTTTTTATAATTCTGAAACGGAAAAATTCTAATGAAATTTTGGCACTAATTTGTTTTAAATTTAATTACGAATAGATAAGCTTGTGGATGTAAAATTTTAACAAAAAGTATATTTTTCTGATCTTTTAGTTCTCAGAAAGATTTAATCATACGTTTATGAAAATATAAAACTCCATTTCGGAAATGTACACTTTTTTTTATCAGGTTTTTTTCATATCATTCAAAGCACGAAAAAATTTACAAAAATGTCAAAAACTGGTGTAAATCAGGCAACTTCACATGAGAAAGTCATTTGCGTATCATAAATCCTATAAGTTTTAAATACTGACAACTTGTTATTGTCATAGACACTATATGTAAGAAAAAGATTTCCCAAATCATTTAACCATGAAAGTTTAAAAGATTAATTTTCGTAACATTACAAAAATAATTACGATAACGAACATTTCTGAAAACGTTTAAAATCTACGTTTTTGTAGTATCGAACGAAATAAATCGTAAATGATAGATCAACGATTATAAACGATATAGTTTCATACGTAGATAAGCGTAAGAAACCTTTTTTTTTTAATTGTACAGTTATACATAATTAAATTTTAACATGAACTAATCTCTAATAAATTTAGGGAAATTTAAGTAAAGAAATTAATTGAAAATATTGAGTATAAAATGTCATTATAATTTGGTACTTCTGATTACATCCCCTACTTAAAAACAGAACGTATTGGTACCAAACTTCATTTTATGAAGTTAAACATATTATAAAGTAAGAAATTTATTTAATAAAATAAGTGTTGTTTTATGCGGTACTTATTAATAGATTTTATGTAGTATTTAAAAATTCTGCCTAAAAATATATTTATATAATTTTAATCAAAAGTATGAATGGAGGGGATGGTTATGCTATTATAATAGTTATTGTTTCGTATTACATAATGTTATATGTTCTGCAAGCTCCGGTCTAGTTTAGAAAAGATTGGCAGCTTCAAATTTTAGTAAACATGATAACATGCCTAATACGGTTAGTCTGTGCAAAAAGAAAAAGAAAAGTTAAAAACACTTAATCATCCCGTACAAAAGAAACTGCGGCATGCATACCGTAATAGCAGTGCGG
The DNA here is from genome assembly GCA_963932465.1 of Maratus speciosus. Classification (NCBI taxonomy): domain Eukaryota; kingdom Metazoa; phylum Arthropoda; class Arachnida; order Araneae; family Salticidae; genus Maratus; species Maratus speciosus. The sequence continues at coordinate 256,878,454 of OZ010800.1, read as the reverse complement.
CATTTATCCCATTTTGCATGGTGCAGACGTCGGCCATCATAGTTACCTGCCATCGCTAAGGGGAATGGTGTTACCATACACACAGTACTCTATGCAAACATTACACTTAATTTTGATTTCGAAATCATGCATGCATTTAGTAATTAGTGTATGAAAAGTATTTAAACATAACATGCTTAAAAGTTTGGAGAATGAAATCATGCATTTACGGCAAATTAAGGATTGTACTTCTACAAGTAAACATCGAAATCGGATTCATGCTATACACTGGTTAAAATAATCTCATTGCGCGCCTATACTGTGCTTTTGACGACCATCTATCGACAATTACAAGAAATACAAGGGGTGCGGCATCTATCCCGTATGCGGCGACTCTCCCGGAGTTACCCTATACAGTTTACTTTTGAAATTGAAACTCAACAACGTCTAGCTTTTGTAGATGTCCTGATAATTCGTAATGATTGTGTGTTTTTGACGACAGTTTACCGAAAACCTTTTGCTGTAAGTTTACCTCCTCATTATAAGTCCAGTCATCCCCCACATCAAAAACTCGTAGCTTTCAATACTCTTATTTTCCGTGCACGTCAAATTTGATTTATTTAATAGTGAAATTAACTGTATAAAAGCAGTTGCTATCGATCTCGGATTTAGTTTGAATATTATTAACCGTGCACTTTGAATTATTCTGAAAGAACACCAGAATTACGTTAGAAAGCAGGAAATTGAGAAATCTACAGTTGCGAAACATTATTGGAATTCAAACCACCAGTTTAATTATCCAGTGGCAAAAAATATTCAAAAATGTAACTCAGTTTTTGATCTAGACTTTTACGAAGCTAAATATATTCATAAGCATACTTCCACCTTAGTAAATATTATGACCACAACCCCTTTTCTTTCACCAGTGTGGAGACATCCTGCGCTAGACTCTTTTTCAGTTTGTTTTGTTCAATTACGTCATTTCTTCAGGATATATAAGTTTTTGCTTCTGCCTTTTCAATCAATCCATAAGACAGTTCTCGTGGCTATAACCCAAGGGTTCTTTGAATCCATTTTAATTCTTTTTTTTTCTCACTGAGGAAGGGGATCGAGGAATCCACAATCGTATGGGTATTTTTTGTCGTTCTTTACGATATTTATGCATAAAACCTTTGTTTAAGATTTTAGCTTTTTATTGAAATTCTATAGTAATTCAACCTAAAATATAAAACAAATTTGGATTAATGGGAAAATATTTATGAATTTACAGGAAAACCATTTCATGTAAAATCCTGTAGCTGAGTTCTACAAAAATTCCCATAAAATATAAGCCACTTTATTTAGTTGCTTATGCAATCACGTGCCCTCGCACTAGTACATTTCATGAGATGGTAACATTTCTTTTGATGAATATGCAACAAGACACTAATGGAAATAAAAAAATGCTTAGTAAACTAAAGAATATAGCATCGCTTTCAAAATAATCTTTTAAAAGGTCTATATGCTTTCAGAGAATTTTTAAATCGTGTCTCGTCAGAATCGTTTTAAAAGGAAAAAGGCTTATATAAGATATTAAAATATACTTTTTAGACTGTACTACGCAGAAAAATACTTATCAGATTGAAATATATAACATAATTCTCAAAAGTTAATGCATGGAAATTTCTTTCATAGAAATGCATTTTGAATACGTATGTAATACAAAACTTTAAGTAAAGAATTGATATAACTGAAACACAAGCTACTATTTTAGCAATTTAAATGCGATTTTAAAATGATGTTTGGAGAATTTATAATTTAATTTAATTTTATAATATTTACATTAAGGAAAAAATTATAAAGTTTTATGCCGAGTTTAAGTAAATACATTTACTATCTTATTATAATGCTTTTAAATAAGAAAAGTAATTTTGATGGAATACCTTTTTCCGTTATGTAGAAATAAGAGGGATTATCATATTCTTTTCAAAAGGAGCTATAAAGTCTGACGAATCTTTAAATTTACAAAAACAAAAACCACAAATTATAATATTCGGTAACTTTAGTCAGTCATACTATTTATCAAAATCAATTTTGCTCCAAAACAAATTTAAAAGCAGAAATCATTTTATGTATTGCTACATAACATATTTTATTAATGATAAAACTTTATGGTCATTTAATCAAAATATTTTGTTCACAAAATTTCTTAAAAAATGCCACGCATATGTTAGAGAATTATTAATACGTTTAAAAAATTAAATGCATAACAAACTAAAAATTTCTCCTAAATATTAGATCCTTTATTTAATATTCTTAAAATAATGTTTTGTTTTGGAAAAATACGATTTTACAGTGTTTATGAAATTTTTATCATTTTAATTATTGAAAAAGTAAACAAAAAAAAATATGGATTTTACATTTTTTACATTATACACTATACACCAGGGTGCGGAATTTCCACTCGCCGTCTCGCCATTTGCGAGCAATTATTTAGGGTTGGTGAATAAGTTACGTCCTTTAAAAGTCATGCTTCAAATTAAACTATACATACTCAGAATATCGTGTCCCAATTCAGCGACACGCGGAAGAGTTTAAAAATCAAGCGACATTATTTATCTTCCAAATGAATAGAAAATGCGGCGTCACTATCTTCCCTACCGTCATCCATGGAAAAGACAATGACAGTGCTAAAGCTAAGGGTTTGCTGAAAAATTTCAAGGATTATAAGGAAAGGTTATAAATTTCTTAATGTTCTGTACTTCCTCTTGTGTCTCTACAGAAAATTGAACCTTTAAGTGTGGCGTTACAAAACAATAAACTTATCATTTCATGTTTGAAAATAAAAGTTGAATATTGCAACTCAGTTCTGCTAGATCTCGAATCTAGTGTTGGACCAAGCGAACAGAGTAATTGGACTAACTATCCATCTCAGAGATAATCAATGATGTGTAGTTAACAAATATTAAAAATGGGGAGCAAGAGGTTCAGACTTTAAAAGGAGATTAATTAAACGTGTAAAGATATAGAACACAGAAAGATTGAAATCTTTGTCAACTGATGTGTTAACATTTCTGCATGTTTTTGACACTTTGAGTTGGTCCCCAAAGAAAAAAATCTCGAATTTGGCACAGAAGAAATAAAGAAGATCTTCGTGTATATGAACCCAAGTCTCTTTAATGAAAAAGTGGATATTGTATTTGCAAAGTGGGCAGAATTAAAGTTTCTGCTCCCTTCACTAACATTAAAAAATAAGCTGGAGAAGTTTTACAGGGAAAAGTGTTCGTCAGGATTCCCGAATTTTCTTCTAATATTTTGTGCTGTTTTACCAGTGAGCACAGCTTCGTGTGAGAGAGGTTTCAGCTATCCCAACAGACTCAAGATTGCATACAGGAACGTTCTGAAGACTGAGAAACTGGATACCTTTCTCAGAATTTCTGTTAATCGACACACTCTGACAGAATTTGACCTTAAAGTTGCGATTGACAAGTGGTATTTCAGTGCAAAAAGGCAGAGCTACACAAAGATGAATTGCTAAAAGTACAGGAATTTTTTTTTCTTGATTTTTTAGTGGTATGTGACAACTTCTTATAACACGTGAAACCGTATAGCAACATTATTTTGAGTTATATATATTATATATATATAAAGATATATACATTTGCAGTAAATATGTTTCGATTTTTCAATCTACATTCTTTTATGATTTCAGTTACCAAAACATTTTATTTTGTCAAGTTACTTTTCAAATGAAATTTTATGCCCTGCTATACACGTATAATAATAATAATTATTATTATTATTATTATTGTTCTTGTTATCATTATACCACTGGAAGGGCTCATACGTGAATGGAATTATGCCTAGAGTAAACGGTTCTATAAGTGGTTGCAGGTCGAAATTCGCCTGACCATCTCGTTGCCTACCTAGCATTTTGGCAGTTTTAACTGCAGAGGTATTTAGTGGAACATTTTAGTTACTGTTTTCTCCGTCTCTAGATTGGTATTAATTATGTTGATTGGATGTCTGGGTAAGTTGTTGAAAAAGGTAAAAAGACGGGCTTATTCGGACACAGCACTTATACGAGCAGCCTATACATATGGTCCGCATTCGCCATGAACAGCGTGACTGAAGAATATTTATGTAAGATTGCTTAATGCTACGATAACCTTTTTTTGCTAATATAGACTATGATAAGTTAGCATCATACAATCTAAATCCCTGTTACGTTACTATGTATTACATACGAAAAATTCTTATATTTCTTTTTGTAGTAGCTTTGTTTTGTTATAAACCTATATTGTTGGCATATAGCTCGACACTCTTGTTTCGATTTTGGTCAGATTTCATGATTTTGTTCTCACTAAGCGCTTTTTCAATCACTTTTCTTTGTAGCGAGTTCTCGTGCCTGGTAATTGTTGTCACAATTGATGCAGTTTGTCATGTATTTTGTAGATGTTGTTAATTGGAATTAAGTTTCTTTTCCACGCGATGACGTGCAAATTAATTATTCTCACAGGTCTTGATAGTAGGTGTCAAGTATCTTAATAGTTGTTGCCACAATCGGGTGTACTTATCATTTTCAGAATATAACTTTGATACCCCTAGTTTATTGTTTCCTTGTTGAGCGATATTATGATTCGTTTTGGATGGACTTTAGTTTGTCTTTTCTTTTTAGAGATGGCTGTTTTCACTTACTGTAGTAGTAACATTTTTATTTATTAACTTCGTTGGGTTTTTTGTGATTTCAATCTCGCTCATTTTATTACGATGTCTATTATTACTTCGTTTTCAAAAGTTCATTATATATTTGGTTAATGGATTCTAGAGGTCCATCAGTTCATCTCTAAAAACTACTTATCTCCTATATCGCAATTAAATCAATTTTTATATTAGACCTAGATGCTGGCTTTGTACATATATATTTTAATATATTTTACTCCCAGTGTGCTTTTAATATTTGTTTATAATATTTGTTTGGTGCAGTAAAAATAAATCTCTGTTATCATTTTTTTTGTGTGCGTGAAGTAAAAGAAGATTCTATAGTAGCTTTTTAATATATTGCTTTGCGTTTTGTTTGCTTCTGGTAAGCTGGAATTGTATAGAAGGAGTATGGAGGATTCCTGACAGAATTAACAGTATTAATATTAACATTAAAATTTATATTATTTCGTTACTCTTGCATCTATAACATTAGTTACGCAGCCCATATTGTTTAAATGATAATTTATAACATCCTAAAATCCGATAATCCGGTTTCAAAAAACTTATTAATACACTATAAATACTACACAGATGATGTGTTTTCGAAAATCAGTGGCTCCAAAAGAAAATTTCATGTTATAAATTCTACTTAAAATAACGGAAATAGATAGGTTTATGAGATTTCTAAATAAAAAAAAAAATTCTTAATCATGGTTAACAGGGAAGATGTTATTTTTTATTATTATCTATGGTTACATTATATTTACCTACATTAAGAAATAATTTGTCGTTTTTTAAAGTGCAGTCCAGGGAATGTAAATACCATTGCATTGGTGAAACCGTTGACCTCAAATTACCAACCTACTACTTTTCATTCGACTTCACATAGTAGAATTAACGTAAAGTTGCATAAAGTAATTAAAGAATTAAAGTATTAAAGTAAAGTTTTATAGGTGTTTCTTTAATGTTTCTAACCAGTGTGTAACAAATCGCTAATACAAATAAATTAGCTAAGTTTTCTACTGTGCAAAGTATGCAATATCTTAATAAAAATATATTTATTAACGATTTTAAATTAATAAAAGTTAAATACATTTTATTTTTCAGAAATGCAAATTTAGAAGGATTGCAGTTTTCTAAATATTGTTCTATTACTTTGTAAAAGGGCGTTTAACATTTATAAAGATTTTTCCCGATTTTTCACATTTCAAATATACTTGATTAATTAAATTCCTTGAACGAAAAGTGGAAAAGTAGAAGACACTGTTTCTCGTAAATTGTAAATTATTTTTCCAAAATATTCAAATTCCTCTTCTGAGAGTGTCTGGACTTCCTTTAATGTCATTTAATTGAAATATTGACACTTATCGTTTTTTAACTTGATAATGAATCCATTAACGATTAGAAATTAGAGATATTTGATCATTCCTAAAATTTATATTCTAAAGTAACAAATAACATGACAGTCAAACAAAGCAGTGTTTATTCAGTCACTCAATAAATGTATTTTTCTTATTTTAATCGAAATTTTGTAAAACTTTAGGATTTCTCTTAACCAATACTTCAAAGTAAAAATGTTATTGTTTCTTAATTTATTTAAAAATGTTTAATCAATATTTAAAATCGCATAATTCGTCTAGAAATGAAAATGTTTTCTTTTATAAGACTAGATGTGTGTTATTATTATTTTTATTCCATTCATGTTTGAAAATTTATCTACTGAGAATGTCTGCTACAAATTTAAATTATCATTACTTATTAAGTATTGATTAATATAAGATTGTAATTGACGTAAGTTTTAAAATACTTTTTAAATAATTTTACACAAAATAATTTAAGAATTGGAGATCATTAAGCATATTGAAAAGGCGACTTTTTATAAATTTCTTTTTATTAGGTAAGGATTGTATTGTTCTTACGCTTTGGCTTGTTTTTATCTTATTGCTACTAATAAGATGTTTTGCGAAAGTATTTTAAAATATAAGTGACTCGAATCAATGTTATTATGCACTGGAGAAAAGCAGTTAAATTTGCAGAAATTTTTAATTAATTCAAAATGCATAGTAAGTAAATACTTTTCCGAAAAGTTAATGGTAAAAAAAAAGAATTATTATCTACATTTTCTTTTTATACAGTGTACAACAAGAAAAATACTTCTGGAAACCTCATTACATTCGATGCGCTCATACCACCCTCTTATCTATCAACGAACATCGCCCAACCTCCTTTTTCAACTGAAGTTCTAAACATGATCATATGTTTGCACTATATATCTACTGGAATTTGGGAATTTTCAATTTAAGGGATATATTAAGGTTAAATCCCGGTGAAGATATAATTTCAGGAGACATCACACTTAGACGTAAAAACGCATAGATATTTTTTATTGGTGGAAAGTATTGTATACAGAGAAAGTGTACTTGGTAAAAAGTTAAAATAGCCAAAACATTGTCAACAGGGATAACAGGCATGTACAGGAACATGATGTTTCTAAATATAAAGTGAAATTAATTTTTCACTTAATTAATATTAACAAAGTTATTCTAATTAGTAAATAAATCATAAGAGTTCCAATTAAACAACTGAGGGACAATTATAATTATACAATCAATTACATAACTTAGGGCAGTGTCAGGCCAGGATTTGAAACAGTGACCTTTGGCTTAAGCTGACAATGCTCTGACAAATGAGCTATCCTATATAAACCTGGAGGACACAATTATATTTTTTCACTAAATTGGAAATGTAAAACTCATATGATTTCATTTCAAATGATTTTTTTTATCTTTTGGATGTTTTTATAATTTTACAGTTTGAAACGTAAATTGAAAATGTCAGTCAGTGTCATAGAAAAAGCAAAGCTCAGTAGCCTATTGGTCAGCTCGTCTCACAAAAACGCTACGGGTTAAGAATTCGACTCCTGATACATTCAATCTGTCATCCCTTTTGGGTTGATAAAACGAGTTTTTAGAGTAATTGGGAACTAAACACTCGGAGTACCGTTTTAGGTTGACCGTCAGACCGAGTCATATGCTGTATACAATTCAGGGCCCGTGTTCAAGAAAACACAGTTGGGCGCTGTAGATTAAGATCCCAAGGGATTGTAGAGCCACACAGATTGATTAAAATAAAAGTATGTCATACGAACATCATAAAAATGTTAGATATATGTATTTTTTTAAGGAGGTGAATAAATAAATAAAGACACAAAAAACTTTTTATAGTAAATAATTGCTATAAATTCTGTATGTAAACTCGGTCAAACGTCACCACTTCGAAAAGCTTTCACCCGCTAAATCACATAAATATATATACACGACACATTTTATTTAATTAATTTTAACTTCTGTGTGATATTTATTTAATTGCTTTTAATAAATAATATTTTTTATATGAAATTCGCTTAATAGCACTATCATCTGACTAAATCTATTGAGGCTCAATATATTAAAATTTTGCATTCATAATTTTGGAAATCAATGAATATTTTTACAACCAGAGAATCTAATTCTAATCTTAAAACAGTTCTTTCTTAGGAGCCATTCATGATTAGATTGGAAGCTTAAGACGATCCTCGGCAGAATCTAATGCAAATCTTCAGCACAAGAAATCTTTTGTATATATTATGCACACAATATTATATGTAAATGAAATAAAGTTTCCTAGAACTAAAAGATTAATTTATTCTTCCCTTTTGACATCCGTTTGAAAAAACGCGTACCCCTGCATTCAAAGCAGCAATGCATAATATTAAAGATGGAAGATTTAAATTGATCTAAAGTGACAAACGCATGGAATATCTGAAATTATTAGATTGTATTTTCAGAAATGAATAATTTATTCAAATTTTGATGAATAATTTTGCTGTAAATTTCATTCTAAATATATATATATATCATTATTTAAGACAATCTTGTGTAAATCATATAATTAAATTTTCTTTTCAAAAAAAAGTTTCTTACTCACAAATGTAAAAAAAAAAAAAAAAAAAAAAAAAAAAAAAAAAAAAAAAAGGACAAAAAATATGTTCAATGATTTTCAGTTGATACATTAAATTCGTTTGATTTAATTAATAATCTCAATATATATATCTATATTTTTTAAAATACTTACAAAATTGCGAACTTTATAAAATATTAATGAAATTTTTCTGAAGTTTCTAAAAAGTTTTTTAAAGTTATACTTTTTATATCTAATATGTCTTTATATAGCTACTTAGTCAATAATTATCACAATTCTAAATGAAGAGATAGCACAAATACATTATAAACATTTAATTACCACTCAACAAAACAACTCACGTGCCTTTACACAAGACATCACAGAACAGAAAAGAATACGATTGTTACTTTTTACAAAGTAACTTTCATTAATTCGGGAGGGAAATTGCATGGTGCTCTCAAATGAAATTTCAAATTTAAACTAGGAACACAACATTTCTCCAACGCTTAGTATTTAAGTCGATCAGGAGCTCTTCTGTACCTACTGTAAACATTCTGCAGTATGAACAAGGGAACTAGTGGGAACAGAATTTTTTGGAAGTATTGAATCAGAGTCAGTTGATTTGGGACTTGAAGAATCAGGACGATGAAAGTCAGTTGGTGTAGGACCTGGAGTATTTGGATCACAATACAACTTGTTGCAGATCTTTGATACTAGGCTGTATTGGTGAAGAATCACCTTGTTTCACCATTACGTTTTCACTTCTGAAATTTAGTGTATCACTTTTTTCAGAATTTGGATCATTAACTAAAGGAATCTCTTAACCTACATTAGTTATTTGATCAGTATGCCTTTTCAAACTATTCGTACAAACTTGAACTCTATAACGTAATTTCCCTTCTCTTGCTATTATTCGACCAATTTTTTAATTAGCTTCTGGAGTATAATCTCTCACAGCTACATTCTGGTCAATTTCATATTGTTTTATTTTAACTTTGGACCTTTTGCACTTAGTTTATCATGGACAAAATTTGCAACGTTTGGCACTATAAAATCTATTTTTGTTCTTATATGACGTTTTAATAATAAAGATGCAGGACACTCCCCCTTGTAACATGAGTCATCTTCCAAATTGCAAAAGGAAGCTATTTAATTTCCTTTGTAAAGTACCAGGCTTGGAAGCTAAGGATTTTAATCCTTGTTTAAGAATTTGCACATATCTCTCCGCCTGTCCATTTGTAGCTGGATGGTATGAAGCACTGAACTTATGTTTTACACGATGCTTTTTCAAAAATGCCTCAAATTCTTCAGATGTAAACTGTTTATTATTATCTGATTCTAAAGAAATAGGAAAACGGTGTCGTTCAAAAAGTGAAGAAAGACAAGTAATTGTATTTTCTGAAGTTGTACTAGGATCAATAAAAAGTTCTAGTCATTTGCTTTGGGCATCAACTACTAAAAAAAGCATTTTTCCAAAGACAGGACCAAAATAATCAATATGAATTCTTATTAAGAATTAGAAAAATATTAAATTGATTCGATTCATTAAGTATTATTAATAACCAATCTCTATTTTAACTGTATAATAACGTTTATTTTAAATTAATATATATTAAGTAATTTCTAACTTTTTTGTAGCTCATGATTTTTGTTTTCTCATTCTAATAATTATTTTGAATAACAAAAGTTATAAATACTTTTTTTCATCATCTAATGATACATTTTTTTAAATTGCTGTTTAAAAACTGAATTGCCAAATGTAACGATAGCATGATAAAATGATATTTTTTACGTTAACTAAAACACTTTTTTCTGTTCCACATTTTTGTCAGAAATACATTCCACATATTTCCGAAAGATCAAGAAAATTTGTTAAAAAAGATTTAATTCAGAATAAACATTTTATAACTCATATTATTTTCTATTTTTGTAAAATATATATATATATATATATATATATATATATATACACACACACATATATATATATATATATATATATATATATATATATATATATATATATACACACACACATATATATATATATATATATATATATATATATATATATATATATATATATATATATATATATATATATATATATATACACATATATATATATATATATATATATATACACACACACACACACATATATATATATATATATATATATATACACACACACACACATATATATATATATATATATATATATATATATAAATAAATCAAAGTTTTTATATATATTTATATATATTTATATATATATGTGTATATATATCATTACACTCAGCAATTATGTGGGGATTAGTACGAAACTTTTCTATTGTATTATGTCTGGACTGAATTCATCTTCCGACTAGATGTTATCTATGCAGTTAGACATATGACATCATGAACATTTATGAACATATGAGTTTAAATTACATTATTACCTGGCATTGTATTTTTTAAGAAATGCGTTCTCTAAAATGAATTACAACATTTTGAATTACCATGTAAAATGCTGTATAATATTATCCTTGTTTAAAATAATAACATAATTGCTTCATTTTTCCTTTTTTTAAAAAATGAAGTTGTATTAATAAAATAATAAGATTTATTCCAAAATAACAAAAAAAATAACAATAAAATTCTTTTTGATATTTCTTTTCAAACAAAAAAAATCTAAGATTACTGTTTGTGTTATTTTCCTTCAGTGGTTTCTGGTGAATATAAAAAATATCACGTTCATTTTTACTGCATGAAAACACAATACAAATTTATCACCATCATAAATTTCTGATTTTTGAAACGTGCTGAAATGTTATTTCATTTAAAACTTTCCGCAATTTTTTTAACGTGGTTTAGAATTATTAAATATGAAATAATTTTAAAGCTTTTCAAAATATATATATTAGATTTTTATTATGTAATGTAAACTTAAAAACGCAATCTTATTATATTAATAAAAACAAGAGTATATCTTCTATTTTTTTATGAAAACATATATAAACTTTATTTAATTTAAATAATTGGGTGTTCATCACGTTTGACACTGTTACAATTAATATTAATTATTGAAAATATATAATAGTTTAATATCAGCTTTCAATGATTAATTCAAAAAATAATCCAGTTAGCATCAATTTAGCTTTGTTCATGTATACGCTTATATAATCGCTAAATTTAACCTTTATAATTTTTCATATCTGCGAGGGTTTACATGGTTTGAAATATTGCTGTGCCTAATTTTAAACCACAATGAACTGTTATGTACTCCGATTTTTCTATTTTAACTGAAGCTAACGAGAAAAGGCTGGCTACCATAATCCATTCAACGTATCATTTTTACAGACCGCTGGAGTCACGTGATGCTCGAATGCACCAATGAACGTGTGCGAAAAGAGTATCACGTCACTCTAGCCGTTTGTAAAAAAAAAAGTGGTGGTTTTTTTTTTTGTTACCCTCGTATATTAACGGTCATGACGTAATCAGATAATGAAGTAACATCTTGATATCGGTGTTATTATTGACAGAGTGGGATAAATGTTATTCTTTAATAGTTATAGAACTTCTTAAATTTACTTAATACTTATACGTCTTATAAAAATCTATTCAGTGCAATGTAAAAAAAAATCCCTGCCGTCCCGGCCTACAGGCGGAGGTAGATTTCGAAGTTAAGTATATTAATTGCACCACCAACAACTAAATCATGAGTAGCTATAAATCCCTTTAACAGTTTTATCTGACCGCTTTTGACGAGTTTTCATTTCATTTTTATATAATAGCTGGTTTTATCAGAATCATGTTAAGGCGGTATTAAAAAAAATACTTCTCCATGCTCAACGACTAAAAATTTTCTGGCACATTTTCAGATTACTTTTTAATAGAAAAAATACAAAAATTGCTGAAGTGATTTTTGAAAAGATTTATAAGCGACCTGTGTTTTTATTTTTCTTTCAATTAAATAAAACTTGATTAATAAACAATTATTTTCTCAGTAGGGCAATATTTTTCGTTTCTAACACAATCGCTTCGGGAAATTCTGTTCAAAATGCCCACTTTGACATCATTTTTTGAGATATATTCTGCCTCTATCAAAAAATCGATCATTACGGTACATTATATAGTTTCTGAAGAAGAGAATCTATCAATTGGACACGTTTGAGAGCAAAAATTAATTTAAAAATGAGTAAGAAAATATGCAGTTTGGATTTGAATACATTCTTAATAAGATGATTTTTTTCTTCAACCGCTATGAATTTTTAATTTGTTTTTGCTGTAAGAATTGGCCCTATCATAAGACAATATTAAGAAGATATATGATAAGTTCATGGGGATTTTGTATCTTGTGAATTGACGGAGTTATGGAAATTTTTCTTTTTCACCCCCATTTTTTTGTTTTCGTTTTTCATTTTTTTGCGGTACGAATTGGTACTATCAGAAACTTTTACGTATAAAAGTTGTAGATAATATTAAGGAGATGTATAATAAAATTAATTGGATTTGATATCTTGAGAATTGACGAAGTTACTTTTTTTTTCTCAGAAAAACCCTATTTTTTGCGCCCCTTGAACCCATTTTTAATTTTATCAAAAATTTGTTATACATACATTTTTGGTCCTATTTTTAGAAGTAATAAAAACTTTAAACTGATTTGATATGTACAAAAATTAAGAAGTAATGGGGTTTTCTCGGTTTTCACAAAACCCCTACCTATTTCCATCCCATTGCTCCGATTTTGCTCATTAACGAACTTGACCGAGATTTTATGGCCCTTGATTTTATGTATCAGTTTGGAAGATATTAGTGAAGAATTGTGGAAGTTATCGTGTCCAGAAAAAAGTGATAGGGGAGGTGGGTGTTGAATGGGACATTTTCACAAAAATATATTTTCTTATTTCTTTATTTAAGTTACTATCAATATTATACATCACATTTCATACATTAGGTATTTGCCAACATATATGAACAATATTTATTCTAGATTATCTTTTATTCATAAAAATATTATGAAAAAAAAAACGTTCCTCCCTGTCTAAATCATCCCCACAGCAGGGATGAATGGGACACTAATAGGGATGGATGGGACACAAAGCTTTTCCTCCCTGTATTCAATTTTACCAAATTAAAATTTATAATTATAACCTTATATGAAAATTATATTTGTAATATATGATTTTACAGCACGAATCGATATGTTTTTTTTTTTCAATAACTTCTTTTATTGCAGATTTAACTTTTAATGCGGACTTCGGCTATCAACCTGTTCTTTTTTTTCCACTTATGAGGCATTTTAGATTTGAAATGAAAGTGCAAAATGTCTTTTAAATATAGCATAGCTAATAATTTTCAATCATAACTTATTAATTAATATTAATTAAATGTATTGTAGAAATATGCAGAACGGAAATTATTGTGTCGATCGGAAAGTCATATCATGTTGGGAACATCAATTCGTACCGGAAAATTCTGCCTGATAATTATTAGACATTAAATATCGAAATCAATGTCAAATAATTAAATGATTGAATTTTCCGGTACGAAGTGATTTTCCCAACACGACCCGACTTTCCAATTGACCCAATATGTTAGGGGTGGGGATTTATTTGTGCAACATTTCAAAATTCAGTATAATTTCCCCCATTTGATCAATACACATATACTATTTTTATCAATTTTATCTATTTTGATTAAGTTTTAGTACCAATTTTTTGATAATCCATTAATAAATAATTATTACAATACAATAAGAAACACTCAGAAATTTTAAACAATAACAACTCATATAATACTATTTAATACTATTAATTGACGTAAATTATTGATTTATCATCCTATATAATACTATTTAATTAATTAATAAAATTTTCAACTTCTCTAGGGAGGAGTGAGAATGTCCCATTCATCCCCATTTGAAATGTCCCAATCATCCCCATGATGCATAATATCCCTTCTTGAATTATTGATATTGAACTTTAAAATAAATAACTACAACATAGCTTATTTTTTATATTGAAAAGATATTTCACATCTTCAAATGTAAAAAAATAACTTTCTTTTATGCAGAGATTTCAGAAAATGCAACTTTGAAGGAAAATGAAAACAGCAATGTGGTCCTACTTTTAGTTCTGAAGCACACACACTGTGGTAGAGGTATATGGGGTTAGGAAGCAATTTAAAATAAATGTTTATTGCCTGAAATATTGAGAATGTCCCATCCATCCCTTGTCCCATACATCCCCTAGTTCCCCTATATATATATATATAGATAGATAGATAGATATAGATATATAGATAGATATATAGATAGATAGATACATACATACATATATATATATATATATATAGTTTTTTACTGAGGGTGGTTTTGGGTTCTAGGGGTCATGATCGGTGTAGATCTGCAAAAATTTTTCAGAAATTCCAGCATAGGAATGACGCCAATAAGTAGTATTTCATACGAAATCTACCTAAAAAGGCAAATTTTTCTTATTTATGAAAACTTTATGTAATATAAAAATGTAGCAACATACACATTAACCTTATCGGAATTACTCACGATTTCAAAAACGTTTCTTATAATTAGAAACGTCAGAAAGCAATGTGTTTTCGATATTTAAATGAAGATTTTGTTGCTACATATTTTAAGAGACGTTACCTAGAAGTATTTATGGTGTGTTAATCAGTTTTCTCTAATCGGAATAGATGTTATTAATATTTTATCAATATCAGTTCCACCTTCATAATTAATTTGTATACATGGAAGAGTAACAAAACATTATTATATTTAATGTTAATGTTAAGGTTGTTAATTTATCATGTTTGTCAAGAAAACATATTTATTTATTTTTAAGTATTCAGGTTTAATAAAGTAATTTTTAATATGTGTTCTGTTCGGAATAATATTGGTCTTTAGCCATACTGGTTTCATACTATTAATTTAAGGGGCCTGTGCCTTTTAAACTCGTCTAAAATCAACAAAAACATTGAAAGATTAAATTTGTGTATCTTCATGAATTTTTTATATATAAACATGAAATTTTGAATTTTGATTAAATTGATTATGCTTTTGAATAAAATTCCACTATAATAGTCATAACTAAAAATATCAACACTGTAAATACTTAAAAGTAGATCATTTTAAACACACAAATTTGGTTATTATATATACCAAATTTCATGACAATCCATACATACGTTCTCAAGGAATCATGCGCGCAATGACTTACGGAGTAAAAAAAAAAGGTATATTTTAATTTCGACAATACACAAATTCCGTGAAAGGCTAATCAGTTTCTATTGGTAGCATATTATTTTTGATTTAAAAAAAATATTTAAATATTAATCAAAACCTACCTATGCGGAAAAGAGTTTCTATCGTATTGAGATTAAGAGACAAATAATTGAAAAAAGAAAATTTCCAAAATTTAATACTGCCACAAGGTGGTTGAATTTTATGTATTTGAATATTTTTACGGCAAACAGGTCAAAGTGATTTTTGTTCAGCTAAGCATACATTTCAGTACTTTTTAATATTTATTTCAATGCGAGGACACTTACTTGGTTACAAGGAAAACTTTAGCTTCTTATTTAACAGATTTTTAAATATTAAATCAAAAAAATTAAATTAATCGTCGAAATTACAGTGAGCAGTAGTAACGTTTGGTGTTGAAAATTGGTATGAGGTTTCGTGATTCTATACGATTTCTGATAAAACCATCACTTCTGTGTGGTCCACAGACAGCCGAAGGTGTTTCCATGACTGTTTTGACTATTAGTTCTGTAGATTGAGTGTGGCCAAGAAACACCTTGATAGTAGATATCGTTGCCGCTGAAACTTACTATTGCTTCGGAAATCATGTCGTCACTAAATCTGTCGGTTAGTGGAGGCTGCGAGGCATTTTCCCACTTGATCAAATCTATATAATCCGTCGCACAAAGGTCAAAAGCTTGTAAATTGAAAATACGGATATTATTCATTGCAATTGGTTGGGATTGCAATAGACCGTTTGACTTCGCATGCTTTTAGAATTTGTAATTCGAAGTAATATTTAATACGTAAAAAAAAAATAATAAAATTGTTCAAAATGAGAATATTAAATGAACTGTTTCAGTACCCTCATTGAAATTATGAATGAAAATTGTGGATCGCTTTGGAGAAATATGACTTGGATTTTGGACTGAATTAGTAGTTTCGGACTCGATTGCTAACTTGATGACATATATAAAAATACTTATGCACTCTGTCTTTCTTTAATGCGTGCCCTGTGGCTCCAACATCACCCTGCATATGTAATTTTAGAATTCATTGGAGCCTTGCAAGTATTTACGGGGTGAACCTTTAGAAGCATTTCTTAACGAGAATGTGATTAAAGTTCAATTTTTAAAAGAAAATTTACCAAACATATGTGTCGAATATTAAGTGTATATTATGTTTAAAATATTAAGATTTTTTACGATTATAAAGTTTTTAATGGAAGAATTTTGAATTAGAAACTGCTCTCATTTGTTTTTTAAAGGCTGAATAGTCTGGCAAATTATACCCTTTTTAATAATGATAATTTTTTAATTAAAATATTTTATATTTCCCTATAATATATTGTGATCTAAAACACACAGGTCAGTCAAAACGTTAGTACAACTGATCGGACGATTCTGTCTATAATTCATGTTTAAATGAAATATGATAACAATATTGAAAAAATGTTCGCATTTTACGTATTTCTATGTACAAGTGACTGCACATAATTATCTGTTTTACGCTGATAAAAGTGTAACAGAATAAAATTTGGATATTGCGCCCAAATTGTAATTTCGTGTTATAAATGATTATGTTAAGAAAGCTATAACTGCGAGTAAATTCAATACCTATTGCACAAACTGCATTCTGAGGAAAACTTTTTATTTGTATGATGTTTAAACTTTCCAGTAATCGCCGCATAATTAGGAAAGATGATTAGTACATAAAGACGGGTTTTTTTTTTTGTACCAGGTCAAAAAACGTAGACTACATTCCAAAAATGTTTATTTCAAATTGACAAATTACAATTGGCTATATTGCATAAGAATGCTACATCACATTTATGTAATATCTTCGAAGTCTCAAAACCGACTTACAACTAGAATAACGTGCAAAAATTGGATCTTACTTGGAAATAAACATTTAAAAATGTTAGTATCAATTTCCACCTAGAAAGATTTCTTTAACAAATAGCATTCACAATTTGTAATTGCAATTTTGTCTCCGGTGTATAGAGATTTTCCTTTAATTTTTTTTTTTTTTTTTTTTTTTTTTTTTTTTTACGGAGGTGTTTACCCATACGCCAGAATAATGTATTCATCCAAATGATTACTGTTTTATAATTTAATTTTCTAAATTTAAAGACAGATTCTAATTATAATATTATCACAAAGATTTCGTACACATTAATTTCACTTCACCTTCAATTTAATTTTTGAAGAAAAAAATTTTAGTATTGAGCATAAAATATTTAATGTAACTTGAATAAGTTTAATTTTCAAATATATAATCTCTTATCGGTGTTTTTATTCCTTTTTCAAACTGGCATTTGTCTGAACGCCAGATTGTTCAGTGTAGTTCTTTATGAGTATTAATAAGATTTTTTTGTGCAAGAACTTTGTTATTAAATATTCATTAGCACTCGTTTTATTTAAGAAATTCTTAAATGGAAAAAGTTAATGTCAGTTTTTTTTTTTTTTTTTTTTTTTTTTTTTTTTTTTTTAATTTTGATAATATGCCATTTTTTTTATTTTTCTATGTAATGATTCAAGTAAAAAAGTAATTATTTTAGTAAGTAAATTTATTTAATGTTATATTTTTTCAGTTTATTTACGTGAGTAAAAACCAGCTAAATCAATTATTATTAGTTATATCTTCAATGATCAAGGTTAAATTTAAATTTATTGAATATTATAAATCTTAAGTAATTGTTATTAGTTCGGGATAAAAATTGGAATATTGATCCATTGAACCGAAGTTCAATATATTCTGTGTTACATGTAATCATGTGCACATGACGTTTAAGATGATATAAGTTCCAAATAATAATGAAATATGTTCTATATAAGAAATATACAACCAAAATAATTCCATAGAAAAACGTATAGGTGAAACGAGAGATGAAATAATTCTATGATCTTAGTTATTTAATTCAGGTATAAAAAATACGCGTGATGGAGCGAGTTAGCGGTAGAGGTCACCATTTTGTACCTCCCCATCCTGTACGAAACACTTGTACTTGGTTACGATACACATCTTAAGAGTAAGATAATATCCAGTGTGCCCATGCAGGGAAATTGTGAAGTGTGTTTCAATAATAAATAAACAAATCTTTCCTTCCCCCATCTAGATCTCACTATTGGAAAAAATCTCGTACATTTGGATTACAGTGTGTTCTTTATTGAATCAATGCATTAAATAATTCAATTAAAACGGGATTTTACAGTAGTTTTAGAAAATTCCATTTTTCTACTGCTTAGCTTTAAAATTTTTATGTCTATGCATGGCAATATCCGAAATTCTTTTTTACTTACATTTTCTTTGAAAATATCGCCATTTATGGAAAACAACGTTACTTATTTTGGCTCTTGGAAACGAATTAGTATAACACGATTTAGTGTCGTATGAAATGCGTTATTCCAACACAATTGGCTTTCTTTTCTGACATTTGTCTCCAATAAAATTTTGACATATAGCCGAACTTGGAGTAATACAGGAAGGCAACAATCACACAAATTCAAATTTCATTTATAACTTAGTGATACATTTTTTAGAAAATTTAATGGAGGAAGTACATTCTGCAGAAGTTAACAGTGTGATAAAATTATCTAATTTATCGACCACAAAACTAGCCACTGTTGCTAAAAATGCCCAAAGAATCTGAAGATAATTCAAAAAAATATTTATTTTATTTCAGAAAACTAATTATTCTAATGTTGGTGCATAATAGATGCTTTCCGCATTTCATAACAATCCATACAAATGCATAAATGCTCACAAAAAACCTTTAAGAATATTTGTTCAATAACTTGTTCTGTAATTTAATAAGACATTATCAAGTGGTTAATTTGTGCACTGCTTTTGTCTTATACCATTCTTAAAAACACTACAGGCATTAAAAAGGCATACTACTAAAGTCAATTCCCCTGTTTGGCAATCCATACATTATCTAGTCCTGTGGTATAAAACAAGGCTTTCGGGACAATGGTATTGATGTGCTACATGGCACAAAACCAAGTAAAGACCCGAGTCCGACACTAATTCTCATAAGATCTCTACCAAACCACGCTATAAAATCATTTTATTGATCCCCAAGGGATAAAATGTTGAATGAACCTTGCGAAATCCTGCGCATATCGTGGTAATTCAGTACGCTTACCTATAAGGCACCGTTTGGAAAAAGAAGTATAAAACGAATTTATATATTCTGTTCTGTTTAAAAATAATATACTGCATGTTGTCAGTTTTTCTGTTCTGGTTCAAACGGACACGCCTTTTTGCTAATTAAATTCACAATAAAGCAACAAAAATCAGTTACGATTTTAGATGAAGTTCTATCATTTAATCGTATTTCATAAAAGTATCGATTTATTAGCTAGAAATTTGGAGGCTTTTTTACTAGTCATTGGCTGTTAGCGAAATTTTGATGATCAGTATAAAATGAAACAATTGCATGATTTATTGCATGATTATTTTCCCGTCTTTCTCATGAGTCCCAGTGCTAGAAGTCGTCATTTCTGAGTCACAGAGTGAAAATTAATCTGAAAATCAGACACAAAACACGTTTGAAAACAAACATAAATACGGCCAATTGACGCCATCTATGATCGAAATTTAGAACTGATTATTTTCATTCGCTCTATGAAAACTTTTAATCTTGAGCAGCTTTTTAATTGTAGTCACACACCTGTACGAAAATTACGTGATTTTCTATTGAATTTTAAAATGTGTCCAGGAATTTTCGGACAACCTGTATTTGAAAAAAAAGTAAAAAAATTAATTAAATTCATACTTTGTAGTTTTTCCTTCATTTAAGTAAAATAGTACAGATTTAAATTTTTAAATCCGTAGAAAAATCTTATCTTTAGAAAGCACCTTAATAAAAACGCTATCATCAGAATTTCGAAAATAGAATATTTAGTTGAACTTCAACTTGCGTTATCTTGTAGATTTCTGAGTCATTTATTGAATTTACTCAGTAATTTTAATAAAAGTTTTTTTAATAAATTTAATTTTAATAAAAATTCAATAAAAGAGTGATTTATTCAATTTATTGTAGTTTGTTTTACTAAAATATATAATCTCTGAAATCATTTATCATATTTTTTTAGCTTTTACAAACAAACCTTTTTCACCCATAGCGTGATTCATCATTTATTAACTTCATGAATATTAATAAGATTTTCCTGTTCAAAGCTAGACTTCTGATTATTTTTTAATGCATACTCATAAGGATTTTCTGTTCAGTTAAAGAAATAATAGGTTGCAAATGCCAATATCAGCGAATGGTTTACAGTTGCCTTTATAATGTTCTATGCAATGATTAAACAAATGGTATTTTTAATTAGTATAAATAAATTCTTTTTTCTATTTTTGGAAGCAGAAAAATAGCAATGAACTTCCAAAATGTTTCCGCAATAAAAATAAAAAGTATTTTGTTTCATCGAACTGAAAATACTTTTATTAAAAAAATAGTAATAATATTTTTTTAATAAAGTATATGTTTCCGCAATTTTTTTAGCGTTCGAAAAACTTTTTTATTGTTTGTGTAAGAAAAATCCACTCTCTTTTTTAAAAATGTAAAGTTATGCAAAAAACCCCGCATTATAGCCTTCATGTTCAATTATAAATATTTTATCTTTTGAAGATTCAAGGCAAGATTTTAAGGGGTCTTGTACCTTTTAAACGCGACGAAAATTAACAACAACAACAAAAAAAATCAAATTTTGAATTAGTTTATCTTGAAAACTTTCATATATATGAAAATTGAATTTTGAATATTGATTAAACAGATTGTGCTTTGCAATATAGAACCAATAGAAACTGATTAGCCTTTCACGGAATTTGTGTATTGTCGAAATTAAAATCTATTTTTTTTTACTCCGCTAGTCATTGCGTGCATGATATTTTCAGAACGTTTGTATGATTGTTATGAAATTTGGTATATATAATAACCAAATTTGTGTGTTTAAAATGATCTACTTTTTAGAATTTACAGTGTCGATATTTTCAGTTATGACTAATTTTATTCATTAAAAATGTACAATTTAGATTTGTTTCCTTTTTGTTTTCGAAATTTCAACCCCCGGCAGTATTAAATTTTTGCGGCAGTATTAAATTTTGAAATTATTTTTTTCTCTCTTAATCTCCATACAACAGAACATCTTATCCGTATAGGTAGGCTTTGAAATTGTGAAAAAAAATCAATCCACCCTATTACACATGCCATGCATTTTTCAAAAATACACTTATTCTTAAAAATGCGTTCCTTCATTTTCTAATTTTTCAACAGATTATTCGAACAATGTTTTATTTTGATTTTATTTAACCTTTTCTTCTTATGGTAATCTTCCAAATTCCAACTTAGGTCTTAGGTTTTAATTCACTTACCAATTATTGATTGATGCATCCAAGATATCATGTTATTTTGACAGTTGAGTATGCAGTAAATTATTTTGAAAATTGTATTGCATTGCAGTATTGTATTTAAGTAAGAAAAATATAAAATATACAATTATTACAATTATCAAAAGCAGGTGCATTTAACTATGAAATGTTACTGAAAACACACTTTCTATTACGATAGAATTAAGGCATGTTTTTATGCAGTCAGTGGTTAGCATAAATAATAACCCAAATCCGAGTCGACGAACGACTGTAAACAGCGCCGTATTTTCTAAAGTATTCAGTTTATTTTTCATTATATTTAATATTTTTAATTTTTGTGCAGGATAGTCTTTTCAATACGAGCTAACCATCTACAGTAGATGGTCTCGTGGTTTTGGTTTATGGGTTGCTGATATTATGATGCTTCGTAATTCATAATATAAGGAAGCGGTCAATTCTCTACAGACACAATAAAGAGATGATCATTAGGGTGGGTCGAAAAAACCGAAATATTTATCTTCGAAAAGTAATAGGTCGGAAAAGTTGTCTTTTGTTCTAAAGAATCATTTCGTAAAATATTAAACCGATCGGTTAATATCTTTTACCGCTGCAAGCGGTCCAAAGTTCCGAAAAATCTCAAAAGACATGATTTTTGCAATTTTTTTCTAAATTATCCAAACAGAGCTATACAATTTGTAATAAAACGCAATAGCTACTTCAAGGCGTCAGTAGTCCAATATTAAAATTTCATTATGGTAGCATCATATATTTTACCGCCGCAAAAAGTCCAAAATTTTTAAAAAAATGTTACAAAATTTAAGTTTTTCGTTTTTCCCAAATTGTAATAATTTTATAATATTTTTAGCTTCACATTTTTATATTTTTATCTTCATCTTTAATCGCCATAATATTTATATTTCTAATAGACTGAAAATGTTATTTTCTGTTGAATTTAATTTCACACAGATTGTTTATCATGACCGATGTAATGCTACCAAAAACATCTGCTCTCCGATAGAAACACCTGCAACTGCATGCGCGTAAATTTATTTCTCTGTGTAAAAAGACATATATCACTTGGTTGTTTTTTTTTTAGTTTTTTTTCCTACTCGGCAGTGTCAAGGTTTGAGAGTGCAGTAGTTGAAAGTTAATGAATTATTCTTAGTACACGTGTGAGAATCATTAAATTTCAGTAAAAGTAATAGATTTTAAAATTAAGTTCCGCAGTGTAAATGGAAACACGTAAGAAGGCAAGTAAGTTTCGAAATCGTGCGACTTTTACATGTCCTTTATGTGGAACCCCAAGGGAATTAACGCACTGCAGATTACCAACACATGAAGATATATTGCACTGTTGTTTCCAAGAAAGGTGTAATCTTGCCCCGGACGTCGGCGAACAAGAACCCAAATTCTCCGCTGTTGCCGAAAATCTACCTAAAAAAATTGAATGTGTCTACAACAAATCATCTATATCAACCGTTTCGCATAATCGAGTCATAGCGATGTTATATGTATGTCATAAAATATATAGGAACCTTATGAAGTCTTACAGAAGGGATAAGGAGAAACTCAACTTTCAGAAGAAATTTAATAATTTCGTAGATGATGCAAGAAAAACCTTGTTTGATATAGCAGCATGTAAATGCAAAGATTTGAACAAATGCAATTGTAAGAAACAAAATAAGTTTCCAAAAAGAGAATGTGCATTTTTGCAGGACAAAAGTCGGTTAACTTGGTCAATTACATGCTGAATATATTTCACATAAACAAAAAATTCCTCCCGGCCCGGCCTACAGGCGGAGGTAGATTTCGAAGTTAAGTATACTAATTTCACAAACAAAAACCAAATCATGATTAGAGATAAACCCACTTTAACAATTTTATCTGGCCGCTTTTGACGAGTTTTTATTCCATTTTTATATAATAACTGGTTTTATCACAATCATGTTAGAGTGGTATTAAAAAAAATACTTTTCCATGCTCAAGAACTCGAAATTTTCTGGCATAACTCCAGATTAATTTTTAATAGGAAAAACATGAACCTTTTTGACGTGATTTTTGAAGAGATTTATAAGCGAGCTGTGTTTTAAATTTTCGTTCAATTAATTAAAACTTGATACATAAACAATTATTTTCTCAGTAAGACAATATTTTTCGTTTCTAACACAATCGCTTCGGGAAATTCCGTTCAAAATGCCCACTTTGACAACATTTTTTGAAATATATTCTGCCTCTGTCAAAAAATCGATCATTACGGTACGTTATATAGTTTCTGAATAAGCGAATCTACCAATTGCATGCGTTTGAGAGCAAAAATGAATTTAAAAATGCGCCAGAAAACAAGCCGTTTGGATTTGAATACAACCGTAATACGATGATTTTTTTCTTCAACCTCTATGTATTCTTAATTTGTTTTTGCTGTAAGAATTGGTCCTATCCAAAACTTGTCTATATAGATGTTGTGGACAACATTAAGAAGATATATGATAAATTCATGAGGATTTTATATCTTTTGAATTGACGGAGTTATGGATTTTTTTCTTCTTCGAACGCCCTTTTTGTTTTCGTTTTTAATATTTTTTGCGGTACGAATTGGTCCTATCAAAAACTTGTGAATGTAAACGTTGTAGATAATGTTAAGGAGATTCATGATAAAATTAATTGGATTTGATATCTTGAGAATTGACGAAGTTGTGAATTTTTTTCTTCTTTAAACGCCCTTTTTGTTTTCGTTTTTATTTTATTTTTTTGTGGTACAAATTGGTCCTATCAAAAACTTGTACATATAAATGTTGTAGATAATATTAAGGAGATGTATAATAAAATTAATTGGATTTGATATCTTCAGAATTGACGAAGTTATGATTTTTTATCTTACCAAAACCCTATTTTTGCACCCCTTGAGACAATTTTTAACTTTATCAAAAATCTGTGATACATAAATTTTTGGTCCTATTTTTAGAAGTAATAAAAACTTTAAACTGATTCGATATGTACAAAATTTAAGAATTTGTGGGTTTTTTACGAACTTGACCGAGATTTTATGCCCCTTGATTTTATGTACCAGTTTGGAAGAGATTGGTGCAGAATTGTGGAAGTAATCGTGTCCAGATGAAAGTGATATATATAGATACATACATAGATAGATAGATAGATAGATAGATAGATAGATAGATAAAGTTTTTTACTGAGGGTGGTTTTGGGCTCTAGGGGTCATGATCGGTGTAGATCTGCAAAAAAATTTCAGAAATTCCAACATAGGAGCGACGCCAATAGGTAGTATTTCATACGAAATCTACCTAAAAAAAAATGGAAAGGAAAACCCGTTCAAAAAATCAGATGAATAAAACATCAGAAAAATTATCTAAAAATGTCGCCATGTGTGTGAATGATACTTCTACGGATGAGTTGATTGAACTAACAGAAAATAAAATTTCATTTTCTGTTTAAAGTGCTGATTATAAACCAAATAAAACCAAATCTCAAAATATGCGGATGAATCTTGCAGCGACTTCAATGTTAAGCGATAGTTAAGGTGTATCTGACAGAGCTACTGCCGCATTAGCATCAGCAGTTCTCCAGGACGTAGGTATCATACACGAAAATGACACTTCAAAAGGTATAGATAAGTCTAAAATCCGAAGAGTGAAACGGAAAGTTAGATCTCAGATAAGTAGAACATTTGATATAGCAAGTTTAGATACTGCCTTTGCTCTATACTTTGATGGCTGTAAAAATAGAACTCTCTGCCAGGTCAAAGAGGGGGAGAAGTTTCATCGTCGCGAAGTAAAGGGAGAGCATATATCTTTGATACTTGAACCAGGTTCCCATTATTTTGGTCATTTGACCCATCGACTAGCCTGGCGGCTGCAAGCAATGACATTCTAGAGTTTTTGGAGAAAAATGAAATGAAAACTTCAAAAAATAAGTGCAGTTGGATATGATGGAACTGTCCTTAACACAGGAAGCAAAGGAGGTGTTATACGTTTGCTAGAGGACAAGTTTAAAAAACTACTTCAGTGGCTTCCATGTCTTCTGCACTTCAATGAGCTCCCTCTGAGACATCTTATCGAACATCTTGATGGACAAACCTCCTCGGTCATATTGTGGCCCAATTGGGAAATCTCTTGCGACTTGCGAATTATTACCAGTTGCAAAGTTTAAAATTAAATCTGATTTCCTAGCTGTTAGTAAAGATGATTTGTCAACTGACCAGAAGTATATGTTTGAAATAGTGCAAGCTGTTTCAGCAGCTGTTCCAGCCTTGCACTTTGTAGCTGAAAACTATATCGATTTAATTGACTGGCAAAAACTGTGAACTAACGGATCGGCCTGTTACGATTTCTATATCGTCTGATGATCTCACAACACTGGTGAATTTGAGAGGTTCGGTTCGATTAAAGATATTAGCTGCTATAAATTTCCTTGTCATACACAGGCAGTAGATAGATGTGTAAAATTAGTCACCGAAACAGCTTCGAAAGTTTGTGGACAAGAGCAGAGGGAGGTCTACATTAGATCAACATTGGCCTCTCGAGGAATAATGGCTTCATTTGAAAGCAAATCACATTATCGTCCGTTTCCATTTAAATTTTATTTAACCCGATTCTCCTAAACATATCGTTATTTCACTTAATAAAATACTTCATTTTATATCATTTTTGTAATTTGTGATGCATCGAGAAACTTCTGTGTATTGCTGACATGAAGTAAAATGAAGCGATCGTCAAGAATAATGAGTGAGTATCCCTTTTTATTTTACAGTAAATTACAAATTGTTATCATAATTGCGAGACATTTATAACATTTTAATAGAAATATAGTAAATTTATTTCATTCTAGAGATAAAAGAACAAAAAAAACGGGAAATTGAAATTTTGCCATTTTTTGAATAAAATTGGTCCCTTTGCGGCGGTAAAAGATATGCTTTCACCATAATGAACTTTTACAGGAGTATTTTTGATATCTCCATGTAGCTATTCCATTCTATTAGAAGTTGTATTGCTACGTTTGAATAACTAAAAAAAATGCAAAAACCATATTTTTTTGTGATTTTTTGGAAATTTGACCCTTTTGCGGCGGTAAAAGATATTAACTGATTGGTGTAATATTATACGAATTTATTCTTTACCACAAAAAGCAAGTTTTCCGACCTATTTCGTTTCGATTATAAACATTTCGGTTTTTTCGACCCACCCTAACCACCCCTTTTTAACACTTTCCAACGAAGTTGAAAAGTGTTTATGACTTCGGTTTGCCTGTCCGTCTGTCCGAGCTCTAACTCACGTAAATATACTCGGATCGTTCTGAAAATTTTGGAGGTTAGGGACCTCTACCATAGCACAATCCCTATTGCAAATGAAGTTTGCAACATGTTTAGTTCATTTACAGGGACAGTCAAATTTTTTCCGTTACATTACAGCCAATGGGAAAAAATCGTTTCAAATGATTTTAATGGTATTACACTCTTTGAAAATAGTAAAATTAATATTCATTTATGAAGCCCACTAAAATATGCATTCTGTTAAATATGCGGTGCAAAGAATAGTTATTGTTCATTTACAGGGCCATACAAAAAAATTCCGTTCATAATGGTATAGGGGAAATTGTTTGCGGTGTATTTGAAAAGATTTCAGATACTATATTGTATCCGAATTACTGTATATTAGTAACGATTGCTCGAAATGCAATTTTAATTATGATATGCGGTTTTTTAGGGTTTCGTTCATTTGACGAAACCCTATTCGTCTCGCTCCTCTGTCTGTCTGTATGTCTGTCCGTCTGTCACAGAGCACGTTCTCAGAAACTATACATGTTGGAGACTTGAAATATTGCATACTTATAGCTGAAAATCACACATCATACGACAAATCATAAAATTTTGAAAATGTCGTACATTTAACCCTTTGGGCTCCCACATGTGTATTTTAAACAATTCTATCTAAGTGAGCCCCTAATTAGGTTGGAGTCGTTAAATTTTACATACTTATAGCTGAACACCTCACATGAAATGACAAACCATAAAAGTTTGGAAAAGTCGTACATTTAACCCTTTAATCTCCCACATGTGTATTTTATACAATTCTTTCTAAATGAGTCCCTAATTAGGTTGGAGGCGTTACATTTGGCACAGTTATAGCTGAATACCTCCCATCAAAAGACAAATCATAAAATTTTGAAAAAATCGTATATTTAACTCTTTGGGCCCCCACATTTGTATTTTAAACAATTCTTCGTAAGTGAGCCCCTATTTAGGTTCGAGGCGTGAAATTTTGCATACATATAGCTGAACACCTCGTATCAAATGACAAACCATAAAATTTTGAAAAAGCCGTACATTTAACCCTTTGAGCTCCCACATGTGTATTTTAAACAATTCTTTCTAAGTGATTTCTTATTTATGTTGGAAGCGTGAAATTTTGCATACTTATATGTGAACACCACATATCATACGACAAATCATAAAATTTTGAAACAGCCGTACATTTAACCCTTTGGGCTCCCACATGCGTATTTTAAGCAATTCTTTTAACTGAGCACCTTATTAAATTGGAGATTTGAAACTTTGCATACTTATAGCAATACACCTGAGGACAGGTGACAAATCATAAAATCTTGAAAAAGTCTTACGTTTAAACCTTTGAGCTACCACATATGTATTTTAAGCAATTATTTCTAAGAGAGCCCCTAATTAAGTTGGAGACATGAATTTTTGCATACGTATAGCTGAATACCTGAGACTATGAACAGCTGAATACATCAAAAGCAAGGCTGAGCCTTGCTTTTTCTAGCACGCTGTTCCTTTTTCCCTATCTTGCACTTAAGAAGAATCTTGCTAGTAGATTCGAAACAGCTGTTTGCTGCTTTTCATATATTATTTGTGCATTTTAAACGTTGTTTTTTCTGCTTTTTAATATTGTTGCACAAAGGCTTTATTTGCTATTTTTATATATTTATATATGTTTTATGAACCTAAATGAAACTTAACATTCCCTCATATAGACAATATTATACATATATAAATACTTGCTATCATATTGTATTGTTTGGATACAGCTAATATTGTAAAGAGTGTTAAGTATAACGACTGATTAAATTTAAATAACTGCTTGCATTACAAAAAATAATAACAATCAATACAGGTCTCCCTGTCGCCGAGGGCGTAGGAGCTTTAGGTTTTCTTGATGGTAGTGTGGTGTTCAACTCCCGATGGTTCCATTACGCTCGCTTCATTTGGAGGTTGTATTACTTTTGTCCTATTGATCCTTTGTATCACATCTGTCACCTTGTATGTAGAAGAATATATATATATAAGAAGATATACAGGGCGATCCCGAATTCATGGTGCAAAGTTTAGGAGTGAGTATAGGGCATTGTAATAATAATTTACGTATATGAAAGTATAAACGCACGTGACGCTGCGAGGCGTAAACACAGGAAATAAAGCACGAAAAGAACAATAATTTGTTTATTGACATCAGCGTCATTAATAAGTGCAATGTTTACAAAAACTGCCCAGAATTGCGTCCACCAACAGTCATACATGCTTGACTTTGTCTTTGGAGCAAATATCATACACTTCCAACGATACCATGTATTTCACTCACACGTGCAACAGCTACAGGAATTAGTAGGAAGGTGTACTCAACTGAATCACCTGGCTTAAACCAGACACTGTAGTTGACCCCATAAAAGTAGTCGAGGCTAGATTAATCAGGATATCGGATTCGCCAAAGTACTGGTCCAGCACCTCAAAGCATGTAGGTGTTATCGTATGCTTCTGTAAGAGAGTTATCGAGAACACATACAAAGATATCCCTGTAAAATTACGGGCTGAGGCCGGCAGCAGAGATTCCAGTCATACCCCATAAAAAATCCATATCCAATTACCAATCCGTATTTTTATAACAGATGGGCTAGAACTGCAAAAATATGTGGATTGCCCTTAATTTTCTAAGTATCAAAGGGATAAGACTGCTTATTTAATGGATCTGACCGTTTTTCAACAAATAAGGCTGTTGTCCGTGAAAATTGAAGAGCAAACGTTTATAAATTTACAGTTTTTTCTGAAAGTGAACAACTACAAGATGTTCTGAACGCCCTTCGTGAGCGACTCTGGTTTCAGAATGATTGGATGTCAGCTCATTGCAGCACTGTTGTGAGCTATTACCGGGTATGCTCCATTTCGGGCACACTGGATTAGGGATGAGTGTTTATGCGACTCCAGGAGGATTTCGTTGCTCGAATATCCGTTTTTGCTGCACGTGTGATTGAAATACCAGGCCTCTTTGAATCTGTATACTAATCACTCGATCGATGCTGCCTGGCATGCAGTATGGTTGATTAACGCAATCATGAACACTTATTTTAAACATAGCACTTCCTAGTGACACTATCAATGAACATTTCTTTCATGTCTACTTCCTACGTTTGTGCGTTAAATCATCACTTGCGTCCATACATTCCGATACAATAAATGATTCTTACAGTCTCCTTTACCAATCCTTAAATTTCGTACCCTGAATTCGAAGTGACTATGTATATATAAAGTGGAAAAAAGGGGGCAATCACGTATGCGTTGTACGTTTCTGATAATAAATGCATCTTTTTTAAAAAAAGGCCATAGTAGCTAAATGTCTCAAAACAACCCCCTATTAATTGTAAATCAAAAAAATATTGTACGTTTCGAATTTTATATCTTATTAGGACAAACTACCAAATAAATTCAAATGTTATTTAAAACACCTACGAAGAATAAATTGCTTAATTATTTAGATTTCCATGTTTAAATATTCAAAAAAGAATTTTAAAAATATAATTCGTTTTTTCAAATTTTACACTACAGTTATTTCGAAAAATTAAATATACACTTAGTTTATTGAAGAAGATTTTATTATCTTTCTGAGTAATCTTCTAAAATAATTCAATAAAGAAAATCAACGAGTAATATAAATTTGGAAAAATGAAAAAAAGTAGTATATGTGCTCTTATATATATTCCTATTTAGACCATTTAATTGAAAAAAAAAGTAATTTATATCCAAATAACAGTCTAATTAAAAATAAAAGAGTAGAATATTCATTTCGAGTTAATTAAGAACTGTTAAGTATATTTGAAATATAATCTATTCATCAAAGGATTTAATATATGAATATTGAATGCTGTTTGTTTTCAACATTTATTTAAAGACGGTATATTCAATGCTGTGCAATAATGTCATTCATCACATTCAAATTAATTTAGAATAGTTAATAGGTTTAAAAAATACCGCAAAGTACTTTGGAATATAATTAACGCTTTTGTAATTAATTTATTTTATTAATAACTCTAAAATGAATCTATTTTTTCACAAGTTGTAACTGAAATTAGAATTGTTTTGTAAAAATTACTTTAGGAAAACATTTTCTGCTCCAAATATAAATATCTTTTAAACGAGTGTAATATTTTTGTT
Organism: Maratus speciosus; assembly: GCA_963932465.1. Taxonomy (NCBI): domain Eukaryota; kingdom Metazoa; phylum Arthropoda; class Arachnida; order Araneae; family Salticidae; genus Maratus; species Maratus speciosus. The sequence goes on along the minus strand of OZ010800.1, from coordinate 256,846,781 downwards.
TAGTTGTTTTGTATATGCCGCTTTTTTTATCGGTGAATAAATAACACCAACTTTGACGCACTGGAATTTAATGCTCATTTGAGATTTTTCTTTTTAAATGCGAAAAGTTTATAGAAATCCGTTTACACCAGTTTATTAGTCATACACTGTTAAAATTTTGCAGACAGTTTTTTTCGCCTTTTTTATAGAAAACTATTGCATAATCTTAATTTAATTCTATTCTGACTATAATGCGGGCAACAATATGGTTAGAATAGAGTTAAACTGCGTGTATGTAGCTGTTTTCTGTAATAACAGTCAACTGAGTAGACAGTTTGTTGGAAATTTTTAACAGTGTATATTAAAGTATAAGAGAGTATTAATGTTTACTTGATAAAGTAAGACATTGTAACTTAACAGCTGAAACGTGACAGCGCTTCAAAAAACAAAGATCAAGAGTGGATATGTACAGTCGTAGTAAACTTGGCCTATAACAATGTCAAGAGATAATTTATTTTCTTACAAGGGGGCCACCAAACATGATGCTCACCGATTTTGATGAATTAAAAGTATAATGAAGAGTTTTTATTCTTTTTTTTCTTTTCTTTTCTTTCTTTTTTTTTTTTTTTTTTTTTTTTTTTTTTTTTGTAAAAGGATTTCTTCAAATGAGCCTTAGATTTTGAGAAATTGTGGGTCAAAGTTCAGCATAAGTGTCAAACGCCCATTAGTTTTCAACATCCAGCGAGTATTTCGATGCGTGATCGTAGTGTGCTTGCCTGCCAGCCGGACGACTCGAGTTCGATGCTACCTGTTATCTTTTTTTCCTTAATTATTTTAATTTTATATTATGACTTTTAGCACTTTTAAGCAGGATTATGAATTGCTGAAACTTTGATTTTTTTATGTTTTCCTAAAAAAATATAAAATTACGTTAATGTTTTTTTCATAAAAATTTATATTTTATCTAATTTGTAAACTAACATCTCTACTGCCGAAAATCCAAGCTATTTTATGTGTAGAATATTTATTTTGTTATTATTATTTACCATTGTATATTTTTATATTGTAAGCAAAGTTCAGCTATAATACATCATATATATATGTATGCATGTACTATGTACTTTATGGAATTTTAAGTGAAAATTTATTATTTGTAAGTGTAAATTTTAAATAATAATTTTGATGTCAAATGTCTAAACGCATTTTTTTAGATGAATAAAAATGGACAAATTATATTTCAAAATAATTTTCACTGTAACAAAAAATAATAGTAAAGCAAAAATTGTCAACTGGAAATGTAAAAATCGTCTGCTGATCCCACATGACATATAACCTATAATAAATAGATATATACAGGGTGTTTCACAAAGGACCCCTAACTTTAAAAATCAATAACTCTGAAACGGTGATAGATAGAAACATGAAACCAGTGATGTGTTTAACAAAAAAATCGTAAGAATATTATACATAAATCTCGAAATTTAGTTAAAAATAGCTCCGATGAATGGCGCATAGAGCGTTAAGAATCCTTGGGTGTGTTCAAGATGAACGCGCGCCGCGCGCGCGAGCTCAGGAAACAGGAGCATGGAGTGGGTCTTTATCTTAGATGGAATAAATGATCAGTACTTTCAGGAAAGAATCTGAGATTTGATTAATTGTAGTGCTAATTATGAAGATAATCTGTTCAAATGAAAAGGTGAGCTAGATTGCTGAATGGATAGAGCATTGAACACGAGACTAAGGATTATGGGTTCGAATCCTTCGCGCCCAAAATTTTGTTTATGATTTTTTCATTTTATTGATTACTTTATATTTTTCATAATTCATTTTTCAAAACCTGCTTTTTTCAGTTTTATTGTACGATTCCTTTATAAACAGGCTTTACTCTATTAGAAAATTAATTTACTGGATAGTACCTTTTAAAAATCTATATAGTAGTATTTTCTAGCAATTTTATTATTTCTTTTTCAGTATTACAGTTTATGATGTATTTGTAATTACTTTTTCATCTGAAAATTTTATATAAAAATTTAAAATTACGCTACAAATTTAAGGTTTTTTTAACACGGCAGTAGTCGCGGGTCGGTTTTCCCCCCCTATATGAATTATCTTCACCTAACACGTATCAACTTACAAATAAAGTAGAGAACTACCATGTAGCTGATATTAAATGTTTCTGAACCACCACAGTGAAGTATCAAGATATCACTGTTTTTTTGTTCAAGTACATTTTTACAAGCAAAGTTAAATTTTGTGTAAATGTCTACGCAACGATCCATAATGTCAAATTATTTTTCCTTTTTTCAATATTCCAAATTTCATCAATAAAATGTATAATTTTAGTAAACTGCAAACTTATAACTTCATTGAAATGTAATATTTGAATATTAATCGAAGAACGTTTCTTATTTTCCATTTTTGTATGCAGGGACCCGACGGCAAAAAGACCGAACGCGACTAATAACGTTCTGAAAAAAGACGAGACTACTGTCGGGTTAAAAATATTGTTACGTGCCCGGGCAACGCCGGGCGTGGCAGCAAGTCTCGTAATATGTTGAAATTACAATCTCGGTTTATTAACAGCATTCTATCTATCTCGAAAAATATAAAGCAACTGATAAATCACTTTTAAATAAATGAAAAAAAATTGTTAAAATGTTTAAAATTTTTAGATCTCCAATTGAATTGTTAAACTGTATCAATCAACCTACCAAACAAAGCATAACAAATAAAACATAAGCACAAAATGCACAATCACGTGATCAAATCGTCCACAAAATTATCTGGGTTGCGCGCGCAAAGTATTTGTGTGGTTGACTAAACGCTGATCAAACTGAAGTAGATAAATTAGGTCACGTGATGCTTTTCCCGAATATTTTGAATTTTATCCAAGTGCACATAGGCATCTCTTCCTGTCACGAAAACTATGTTTTGGAAGAATAAAGAAATATAGTCGTTGGTTTTACCTGTTTTGAACCATAAAAATAATGAAATAATTGTATAATTTTAAAATTCCTTTCTTTGATAAGACCTACTCCATGACAAACACTTCTCAGCGTGCGCGCGGCGTGAGCTGCACTTCTGAACAGACCCCTGCTAAAGAGGGTTCAGAAGCATTGAACGACTAGCCGTTGAAGATTTTGCCATTGAAATCTGACCTCTATTAGCGTATAGTGAAAATAATTCCGAAAAGTACGTATACTTGGAGGGTGGATATTAGGAAAGTGGGTATACTTGGTATACTTGGAGGAACGTGTGTTTATTGTGTTGGACTACCGCCGATTAAATCAGAGTCCTACAGTCACAAGGAGAGGTTTTCAAATGCAATTTCAAGTCGCAAAAGGCCCAGATATGAAAACAATTCCCGAGCTTTTGAAAAAATTTCAAGAGACAGGCAACGTGGCCAATGCGTTAGTCGGAAATGTGGGTCCGACGCACTCCGTCGTTACTCCTGAAAATTCAACGACACTTGCTGCAGTTATTCAGCGTAACCCGAATAAATCTGTCCACAGACTTGCGGCTGAATCCGGAATCAAGCCATCCAGCATGTACAGAATCCTGCGGAAAACATTACACATGTTTCCTTATAAGATTCAATGCCGGAACGCCATACCAGTTCGAGCTGAACGACAACGAGAGGATTTCGCTAACGAGATGCTCGACAAGATCGATGGTTCCAGTTTCGATGTCGGCCGAATATGGTTTACATATGAGGCCCATTTTTATATGAATGGTGTCGTGAACAGACACAACTGGCGATTTTGGGATACAGAAAATCACATTTGACTCACGCATGACCACTCTATAGCCAAAAAACTTACAGTTTGGGCTACAATCTGTCGTAAAGGCATTATTGGGCTCTTTTTCTTGCGAGAAACGGTGACGACTGAGCGGTATATTGTGCTTTTGAAACAAATTGGTGCCATTCAACAAGCGTTAGACGATCGACAAGGCACAGCATTGTTCATGCAAGATGGGGCGCGTCCGCATTGTACACAAGACGTTTTTGACTTTCTAGATGAATACTTTGACGATAGAGTTATTGCGTTGAACTATTCGACAGTGAAAGGAAAAGGCATGGAGTGAGCTCCGTATTCACCCGACCTCACTCCCTGCGAATACTTTTTGTGGGGCACACTAAAGGACATTGTTTACCGGAACAATCCTTCAACACTCGGCGAGCTCGATGAGGCTATTTGTCAAGCTTGTGTATCGATTTCCGGTGACACACTACAGAAAGTCACTGACAATTTCATTCTGCGTTTACGACATGTCTGTTGTGTAAAAGGTGCACATTGTGAATCACTTTTAATGTGATACAGCCTATTTATCGCAGCGCCATCTGTCGGCGATATATTTAACTAAATTTTGAAATTTATGTATAGGATTCTTACGATTTTTTTAATAAACATACCAATGGTTTCATGTTTCTAACTATCATCGTTTCCGAGCTATTGATTTTAAAAGTTAGGTGTCCTTTGTGAATATAAGCAAAATACTTACTTATACTTTCAGTGGAAATTTTATAAACATTCTAATCATACTTTATTCACAACAAAATTAGACAACAAACCCCGTATATTTTATCTCTTCTAGAAAATATGTGCTCAAATATTTTTAGTTAAAATAATGTACACCTATTACATTTTATCTTTATAATATTTTCCATGTTGATTTTAACACCATAAAATATGATCTGCATTCTAGTCTCGATAAAAATTCACATGTGCTTATGTATTATTAACATAAAAAATTATCCTTATCAAAAATATCTTATTTATTATGAAAAGTATAAAGCAACTAATAAAATAAAAAAATCACAAACACAATTTGGGGCGCGAAGGATTCGAAATCCTAGTCTCGAGCTCAATGCTCTATCCATTCAGCTATCTAGATCACCTTTTATTTGCAATAGATTACCTTTATAATTAGCACTATAATTAATCAAATCTAAGATCCTTTCCTGAATGCACTGAACATTTATTCCATCTACGATAAAGACCCACTCCATGCTCCTGTCTCCTGAGCTCGCGGAGGCGGCGCGCGTTCATCTTGAACACGCCCAAGGATTCTTAACGCTCTCAGCGCCATCTTTCGGCTATTTTGAACTAAATTTTGAGATTTATCTATAAGATTCTTAAGATGTTTTTATCAAACGTATCACTGGTTTCATGTTTCTATCTATCACCGTTTCCGATTTATTGAATTGTAAAGTTAGAGGTCCCTTGTGAAACACCTGTATATATAAAAAATGGGGGGAAATTTTGGAGGAGAAGTTAAAAATTTGGATTCAGCGACCCTAAAAACTTAAGGTAAACCTTATAGAGAAAGTTCGGAGGGGAGATGGGAGAGCGAATGTAAACGTATGAGTGCTTCAGTGGAATTGTGCAACTTAGTTCATGCAGCACCGCGCGCATGTTCCGAGGCAGATCCCCCTTCCCCTTCATCCTAAGACATAATGTCATATATCTGATTTGTTTCAAATTTTGTCTACTTTCTGAATTTCTAGATACTTTTTCCCTGAAACAATAAAAAAATTGATTTTTTCAATAAAAAACTTTTTTGGGGGGAATTTTATCAAACTTTTTTTTTGGAGGGGGGGGGGGGTGCCGAGGGAAATTTTTGTGGCAAGTTAAAAATTCGGATTCAGCGACTCCAAAAACATATCGTAAGCCTTTTTTCAGAATTACCATGAATTTTGCTAGGTAGAGTCCCTATACGGCGTCTATTGCCTGTACTATTAGTTGATATAGCAAAACATGGTAACGTGAAAGCGGTTACGCGGGAGCTTTTTAAACAAGTGGGTAAGTGTGATCAAAGATCGTATAGATGGTTTCGTTTAATATTCCTTTCAAAACAATTTATCCTTTTACAAAATCTGTTAGTTCCACATTTCGCAACCAGGGGACGCACGCTATTCTAAACAAAACTCTATCCGAACGAAAATCCGTTTTACAAACTATCCGTAGATATATTAGTCGAGGGGATCGGACCCATAGCACCCGATGTAGGTAGGCACTCCCTGGAGATAAAAATTGGAACTAAAATATGTACGGCTATGGTGCATAATATGAAGGAGTGGTCGTGTCGACAAAAGTTAGAAAAGTGCACCCTGGGCGAAAAGTTTGGAGTTTAGAATAATTGCTAAAAATACAGAAGTTAGAGCTCGGAGCGGTAAATAATATAAGACTTTTTGGAAAAATTATGATTTTTCGTGTGATCGCAAGTATTCTGCTATAAGAATGCAAAATTTTCCATATCCAACTTAATTAGGGGCTGAGTTAGAAAAATTTCTTTAAATACACAAGTTAGAGCCCAGAGGGGTAAATATAAGACTTTTTCAAAAAATGTTTATTTGTCTTTTCATGTGAGGTGTTCAGCTATAAGTATCCAAACTTTCAAGTCTTCAACTTAATTAGGGGCTCAGTTAGAAAACAAAAGCTTAAAATGCATAATTTAGAGCCCAGGGGGTAAATATTAGACTTTTTGAAAATTTTATGATTTGTCTTTTGATGTGAGGTGTCCGGCTATAAGAATCCAAAATTTCATGTCTTCAACTTAATTACGGGCTCAGTTAGAAAGAAAAGCTTAAAATACGCAAGTTAGATCCCAGAGGGGGTAAATATAAGACTTTTACAAAATTTTATTATTTGTCTTTTGTGAGGTGTTCAGCTATAAGTATCCAAAATTTCAAATCTCCAACATGTATAGTTTTTGAGAACGGGCTCTGAGACAGGCAGTCAGAAAGTGGAGTGAGACGAATAGGGATTCGTCAGATAAACGAAACCCTAAAAACAAGGATCAATAGTTGGCCCGTCAATTCGTCGTAGACAAGACATGGAGTTATATAATTTTTTTTTTTTTTTTGTCCAGAAAAGTCTTTATCAGTTTATTGAATAAAAATATGCATTTAAACAGCCAGAAAGCTTCTAGACCATCCAAGTTTTTTAGTTAGGCAAGAAAAAGTATTTTCTAAATATTTCATCTTCCTAAAATATTTGAATACTTTACTGTACCAGTTTACAGTCTATAAGACATAAATGAAAAACAAAATAATTTTTGAAAATAGTTTTTATATTTTTATATATTTCAAACATTATATTATTTTTCTATAAAATAAATGCATAGAATATATGTTAATTTATAAAAATATGTCCTGACAATAGTATTTTAAATCACCTTGATAGTTAATGAATGCATGAAATAATAAATTATACGTGGGTTGTTTGCTTTTAATATTTGCATGGAATGTCGTTAAATTTGAATTACCGAAAATATATTAGATACACATTTCAATAGTTAACAGTTTTAGAGGCACCCCAAAGGAATTACGATTTAACCTGATCATTAATATTAATGAGCGACATAGTACAAACTGTTAATTAATTAAATATATCTTAAATAAACCTAAGAATGAATTGACTTAAGGGTATAAATATTTTCGGTTGAATTAACAAATTCTAGATTTATGTTGCGAGAGATTACATTCCATATATTTTACGTAGTTAAAATGTTTTATTATAGTTGTTGTCTGGTCCTTATTGAGTTTACACAACTACAATTGAAATATATAGAATGTTCTACAATTGTTTCTACTCCTTAAAGAAATCACGATTATACAAAAATCTTCATTTATGGATTTTTGTATGTAATCAAAAAATATAAAATTTCCATTTAACCCTTTAAGTGTCCTGCAGAATTTTTCATGTATGTTTAATGATTCATAAAATAATAGCTATGAAAAGTATTTGTATGATAATCTTTTATGATTAATTTGCAAATTTATTTATCTTATGCACTTAAAAAAAAATAACATTCATATGAATTTCGTGTTAAATAAGCCGTTGAATTCAAAGATTGCATGACGGAAAAACGCAGATTTTACACTTAAAGTGTTGTGTAAAAACATTGCTTATTGCTTTTAATAGTCGGAAAAATACAGTGTCATCTACAGCAATACAACACTGAATATATAAAGATATTATTAATGTAACAATTGATTTGTTGATTATAAAAAAGAAAAAAAAAACGAGTGTAGCATGTATATAAATAAACAGCCAAGTGTGAGTATTACTCGCGTATAGAAGGTTCCGTACAATAGATACAGTAATTAGTAAATGTATTATTTAAAATAAATCCTTGTTAAAAGAATAATAAGACTTTTTAAAAATCTATACAACGTAGGATTGAGTGTAGCTGTATATATTAGAAAAGTATAAATGCATATACCATGAAAATACCATAGATACCATAAAAGTTCAAAGAGATGTGAAGCCTAAATAGTAGGAATTATTGCTATTCTGTATAAATATTTTTGAAATTTTATGCTAATCTGTGTTTTATGAACTTAATTCTGTGCTGACAATAAAATTAGTGCATTTAAACTTCATTTGGCATTTTATCAATCCAAATTCAGCGTAGTAATAATCTTTACTTTTTACAGTGAACCTAAAACAAAACCTTTCTTCAAAGTTTAAAATTGGTATTATGCTATGCGCGCTTCAAAGGGAGGTGGCAAAGGGGCAATGCTAGCTTGCTCCGCGCCGCAGTTTTTTGTAAATATTTTTAAATAACTTTTAAAGACATGGGTAGCATATTGGGAGAGATACTAAATTCAAACTAGTCGCGGATACCATAGTAATTATGTGATTAAGTCTAATTAAATTAGTCTGTTTTTAGCAGTTTTATGTTTATTGCTTTTATACTACTACTGGCCATTGCATTACATGAATAAGTAATTAAAAGTTGTTATCTAGGTTGTAAAAGCGGATGGCGCTTAGAGTACGCAGCCCGTGTCTATGAGTACGTCCAAACCACCCAGGTCTTTAAGGGTTAATATCTCGGCTAATTAACGATTTTTTTCGAAAATCATTTGCAACGTCTTTTATACGTCTGTGACGATAGGAACATCCGGCGTTCCTCAACTCTTTTGCTAAACTCCCGCAAATTGAAATTTAAGTGTAACAGAAAATGACAATTATCTCTAACACTATGTGAACTAGGGTAATCGCTATAGTTTTCTTGGAAGATTTAAATTAACTTCTACTACAAATAATTATTTCATAATTTTAGTTTCAGTAGATTCGGAAATAGAAGTGGGATGGGACATATTTTTGCACTATATTATAGATGATAACTCTAAAAATATAATACCTAAAATTAAAAGAATTGTATTTTTGAGTTTGACGTCACGAAAATTTCCACAAGGTACCCAACACGATATGCAAAGAAAAGATTTTTTTCGAGTAACTTAATTAGTCCCTCTACATTTTTCCTAAATGCATTTGAAAATGGTTAATAATCTGTAAATATGTGGGTCAATAGTTTTTATTACTTCAGCCAATTTGAACTTTTAACGTTCCATAGTTTACGTGCAAAATGGACAGACAGACAGAGACAGAAGTAATCTTATGATAGTTCCGTTTTTACTTTTTACCTACAGAACCCTAAAAATAGAAATCAAATTTAAACTGATAAATATTTTGTTGTGTATTACATTTATGAAAGGTACCCATTAGTCAAAATTTCTTTCATTTTTCTATTAGAAAAAAATATATGGATAATGATTAAATTGATAATTAATTTGTTGTGCATTAGAAATATGTAAAAAAAAATCATTTTTCAAAATTTATTTATTTTTGAATAATGTGTTTCTACAGAGATAGTAGGCAACAAGATAAGATTAATTGCTAAATTGATACGCGTTTTGTTGTGCATTAAAATTATGTTAAATATATATTTCTTTAATTTAATTTAGTCAAAGCTTCCTATGGAAAATTCTACAAAAATACAGTGTTATCATTTACATTGATACATTATTGGTTGAGGATTAGAATTATGAACAATTTTTTTGATTTGTCGATGAAATGTTTGATCATATATTTGTTTGATCAAGATACGAATAAAATTTAAAGTGATATAGTTTCGCTGTCAATAAGAATTTTGAAAGGCACTTTTTAGTCGCAATTTCTTTCTTATTAGTAGAAGGGTTGTTAAATAGTTGGAAAACTCAGAGTAAAATTTAAACTGATAAATGTTATGTACCAGAGTATTTTATACAATGATTTTATTTTTAAGAACTTACTTTCAGGGTACTTTCAGTAGTTTTCATTAGAATATTCGGATCAAATAAAATTTAAATAGTTACATTTTTATGTTCCATTAAATACATTATTTCAGGAAGTAAATTAAAGAAATGATAGAAACAATGGAGAATCCAGACAAAGTGCAGTTTATAATTTCAAAGTTACGCTTTACATCAAGACATTTTAATATTCTAAAAGTCTTAGAATGTGTGTTTTTTTAAATATCCCATGGTGTTTTTTTTTGTTTTTTTTTTTAGTTAATTTTAATAGCAGATTTTAGTTCAATATTGTAGGCATTACACTTGACTTAACCATAAAAATCTCATAATATCATTCTTCAAAGGCTTTATACTGGATTTGCATTAAGATACAGTGATGATCAGTTCAACAACGAAACCTCATTTATTTTAAACGAGGGGCTTGTAAACTTTGAGACTGGCGTACCACGAAATCGAAATTTATACTTACGCAGCACTACCAGGAAACCAATGTGAAACTAATAAAGACTGATCTACAACAGAACATTTGGCGCATGCACCCTGTGATACTGCTCTGTAAACGTCCGTACAAATATAAAAAATGGTGTAATAAGAATGTTATGCATATAAAGTGTTGTAAGAGTCTCCAAAAAAGCATATACGTCCAGGACCTCAAGTTAATTAATTGATCCCCAATGTTAATATCCAAATCTGCATGATTATTTTACTAAAATGATACTTAAATATTTCTTTATTGGTATTACTGCATCATCTGGTAAGTATCATCATGTTTAAAAATTAATAATTTGAAAAATAACCATAATTGTCTCAGACGGTAGGAGGCGCAATAACATAATGACTTAATCGCATGAATTTATATTTAATATGTTAGATGATTTACTTATATTATTTTACATGCACTAACTTAATTTATATATTTGATGAGAAAGAGCGGGGCTGCTTAATAAAGCTGATTTGTTCATGTCTTGTTGAAGTGAAAACTTCTTTAGGCGCGTTGAGCTTTTTTTGAGATGGAGAAAAACCACTGATTTGGAGACACTGTTACGTAACCGACATGCTAGCATTTTGGCACATACACACTAGCGCGCCAAGCCGTGAATGACAGGAACTTTTCCCTCTTCAGCTCAATCCGCAAAAGAAGAACGAAGCTAAAACTCACTTTTTCTCCCGGCGTTCACACAGGAACACACACACACATTATCAGTTTTCGAAAACTTCTTTAGGCGCGTTGAGCTGTTTTTGAGATGGAGAAAAACCACTGATTTGGAGACACCGTTAGGTAACCGACATGCTAGCATTTTGGCACATAGACACTAGCGCGCCAAGCGTAATATAATTGTGGTATTGTATTCATTAGTAAAAATACTTTTGGATAGTATTGAATTGGAGTATGGATTTCAATATTTGGATAGTATTGAATTGTAGTGGTTGCCGTTTATATTTCATCGGATAAATCTTTAAATGCAATACGAGAACTTTTGTACGAAAATTTGTTTAATTATATGTACACGTATAATTTAATAATATAATTTAATATAATAATATATATTACAAATTATTAATGTTTATTTGTATGTAATTTATAGTTAAATTATATTACTATGAAAATTGTAATATAATTTTGGTAATAATTTTTATAATAGTTAATAAAAAAACACTACATTTAAAAGTATTTCCTGCACAATAAAACATTTCCTGACGATTAAAAAAACACACACGTAATTGTTGAAGTTTTCACTTCTATTAACACTCCCGGAGTGCCACTGTTTTTTTTTTTTTTTTTTTTTTTTTTTTTTTTTTTTAAATATTAGTAATATCTGATTGGATGCTTAATTTTTATTTAAAACTCTTATTAAAGGTGAGAAATGACACCTTTTAAGTAATTTCAACTTATAAATATACAGGATGTCCATAGAAGAATATCTAGTTTTAAATTTTAATTGCAAGCGTTGCAGAGTGTTGGTTCAAGGTCACAAATAAAGAATAACCCAAACAGTTTTAGATAAATGCATGCGCGAGTATTGCTTTGTTATTTACCCCTTTAATGTCAACATACGCAAAATGGTGACTCCCAAGCGCAAAGGTTATTGGTGGGCTGAACATTTAACCTGACATTACGCTAGGCAATTTTTTCCTTTCGGGTATTATAAAAGATCATGTCTACGTTCGCCGCTGTGTAATGATTGAGACACTGAATTTAAGAGGCTATTTTTCCATTACTCCGGACTTGTTAATCGAAGTGTGTGAAGAATTGGACTTTAGGTTGAATGTGTGCCGTATAGCTAAATGTGCTCAAATTGAAATTTTTTTAGAAAAACTAGGTTAGTTTACCTTCAATTTGATGATCAATTTTCCAGAAAATAGTCTATATTAAACTGTTAAAATATACCATTGAAACTGGGGCATACTTTTATGGATACCCTATATTATATGAAGTTTTGTATCAAAATTATCACAAATCATTTAAAAAAAATAGAAGACTTATTTTTGTACATTTTTTAAATATGCAGATAAAATAAACATAAAATAAAACTATGATCTTATATCATAATATTAAAATATTTATTTGCTTAAAAGACGTTATAAAAACACATTAAAAGTAAATTAAATATCTATATTTACATGTTTCAACTCATTTTCTGAGTCGTTGTCAGAATTTATAACAGAAAATTACAAATGCATATGAAAAATGGAAAAAAAATCATCGAAAATAAACAAGTAATCATATAACGCGTTCTACATTTTCGCGATTGCTCGTGTTCCCTCTATGTCGCGATGCCGTAATTTGTCCAACCATTCAACCAATAAATAAGGGATACGAAAAGATAATGTATCGTTACAAACTCCTGCATCTCTTAAATAAATTTCAATGGGCTCTCTTATGAATAATTGTAAATAAAAATTAGACCTGTAGATTATTTTACTCTCGTTAAAAAGTATGTTAATGTTCTCTATTTGATTTAGGCGGGATAAAGCAGTATTACCTCTATTGTTTTTTATGTCCGCTATATGCTCTTTACATCTGATACATACAGGGAAGTCCTAGTAGAAAATATAGGGTGTGTTATATGATTACTTGTTTGTTTTCGATGATTTGTTTTTCCATTTTTCATATTCATTTGTAATTTTCTGTTATACATTCTGACGACGACTCAGAAAATGAGTTGAAACATGTAAATATAGATTTTAATTTACTTTTAATGTGTTTTTATAACGTCTTTTAAGCAAATAAATATTTTAATACTAGGACTTCCCTCAGAGGGATTAGTCTGAGCGATATTACTGAGAACATAGATTTAATAATAACATGTGGAAGCAAAGAAAATGAGATGTTATCTTTAATTGTCCATATACTGCGAAAAATTGAAATGATGAAAATAAACGAATTGTAGAATTACAAAATCTTATATATAAATTCGTATAGACTGTTTAAAAAAATGGGAAATCAAACCATTCAAGACAGCCATGCATGGATATAAAATTGAAAGTACGCAATATATTAAAAGTAAAATAGAAAAGAAAACAGTAATTTACTTATATCGGAATTTTAACTGTATAAAATGATGTCAAAAGCATAATCAGACGATCCGCACCAATTTGAGTAACTTTAAATGACAAATATATGATGTTTAAAAAGAATGGACTATACTTTATATGGTGTGTGCTCCCCCGGAATAGTTAATATTGTACAATATCTGTTTTCCATGGATGCAAGAAGGTTGTCGATAGCATTTAAGGAATTCTCTTCTCAAAATCTAATATAGTATCAAAGCGCCGAATACATCAAAAGTGCCATGCAATGCTTCGTTAGAGTGTGTTTTAGATATGCTCGATCGGATTTAAATGATGAGTGTATGCTGGCTACTACATACGCTGTATTGTTTTGTTTTCAAACATATTCTGCACAAGTTGAGCTGTATTTTGCATGTATTAAATATAAGAAATTGGCAATGATTACAACATAAAGTATGACAAGATCTGAATATATCGTCTGCATAACTTTTGAGCTGTCAAAGTGTCATTTGAAGTAATTTACAAATCCATACATATTTATTCAGAAAATCCTGCAAGCTAACATACGCCAATATGAACCAGATTACAAAATTTCACCAGAATAAGTTAATATATAAAAAATCTACTAATGATAATTGAGACTATGACCTTATGATAAAATGTCTAGAAAAATGAATCGGATAAAAAATTCATATCACATTTAAAACGGCACTTCCCTCTGTTAGTGGTCTTGGCGGGAGAGAGAAAAGACTAGAGAAGGAACACTTTAACAAGTACTTTTGGGCAACCTACTCACTGTTTCATACAGGTCTTTATTCAATATTTACACAATTTATTTAATGCTAGGTGGGTATCTATCAGTTTTGTTGCATTTAAATCGCATGTTTTGCGGAGGAAATGCAGCATTATGAAATATTTAAAGTTGCTGTACCTGATAATTCCAAATTAATGGTAAATGAGATCGCCTTCCGTTAATTTCATCTTTTTAAATTTTAATTTTTTTAGAAACCATTCATAGAGACAATTGTATATTTTAAAACTAACCCGAAGCAAAATTTCAAGATTTTGGGCTCAGCAGTAACAGAGAAATAGAAGTTTTTTGAAAGTTTTTTTGTTTCTTCACTGTTTTTAATAGCGACATTTTTAGAAATTGTTCTATTGCGAGAATTTACGTCATGATAAATACAGCCATGTCAATTTTCATGTTTATATTCCTAACAGTTCCATGTTCTTCGTTACTTAGATCATCTTTAGATCATTTTCCGCTTTGTTTAATCTTTCTATTTTTTAGAATTCGTTCTACAACGAGCATTTACATCTTATTAATTACTACCATGCCAAAGTTCTAGTTTCTAACCCCAACAGTATCCCAAAAATTTCAATATTTCAAATAAATCATAGTTTAGAAAATTTCTAGAAATTTTTACGTTTATCCGTCAAATTGAACCTTTTAGAGAGCGTTCATTACGAGTATTTACATCTTAAAAGTAACTACCGCACCAAATTTAAAGTTTCTAACCCAATCAATATCGCAGAAATCACAATTTTAGAACTTTTTTGTTCCTGCAGGGATGTAGGTTCTTGCACTGACATAAAATAGTCTTTTTTTCGGAGCAGAGATGTCCACCAACATTTTTTTAAGTTGGCTATGTAGTTTCAGAGATAACACCTCACAAACGTACAAGCATTAATAATATTATATATTTTATAATATTATAACACTTTATAATATTAGCATTAGATGTACAGATACAAAAGCCATTTATCTGTTATAAGCTAAAGTGCCGGCGTTGCCCAGAATTTGAAGGATGTTTGTTCGGAAAAATCCATTTCAAAATTTAACATACAACACAAAACAAACATTAAAAAAAGCAGTCGAAATGTTGTTGAGTGAATCATATGAAAACGCTATATAAAAATGTATAAATGTATATAACAGACGCAAAAGAATACAGCTATAAATGAACTTATTTCAATTTATAATTGGAGCAATAATGTTAAAATACGCCAATATTTCCCTAATCGGGTTTTTATTATGCTTCAATACATTTTTCACACTCATATGACGTTATACTATATCCACCATGCCCTTTATATTTCCAATATGACGTAATATTTTCCTCTTTCACGTGGAAACCTTGAAATAGAAAAGTTATGAAGTTATTTTCACTTTCATTTAAATTCGTCAAACCATTTATTTCATTTTCATATTTCACGTGAATATCTTGCAATAGAAAAGTTATGACGTAATATTCACCTTTTTTTTTAAATTCGGCAAACTATTTATTTCATTTTCATTTTTCACGTGGAAATCTTGCAGTAGAAAATTAATTGTTGTAGTAATAATTTTATTGTGTTTTTTAATTGTTGGCAACTGCTATAACGAAAAATGTTTAATTATGGTAAGAAATTGCTGTTAAATTGGTGGTTTTTTATTAATTAAAAATTAACTATAAGTTATTTCGATTCTGGATTACTTTAGTTGTCTCGGCCATGTTTTAATACACATGTACGTATCTCTTCACAATTTTGGATTCCAAATTGTGGATTTTTTATAGAATTACAAACAGGCAGATAGACAATTTTTCATTTTTATATATCTCTCTATTCTATAAAAGTAACTAACGCTGTCACCGCCGCCGCCGCCGCCGGTTTTGAATTTTTTGTGACCGGAGGTCTTTCTTCATTAATATTAAGAAAACTGTTGCATACACATATATGAAAATCGGTGGTATTATAGCGAAATGTTTGATCAACACACTAATGCATACAATTTTCAAATCGAAGAATTATTTTAAGAGATATTTAATGCTAAAGTTGGACAAAATCGTTCCATTAAAAAAAAATTTATAAGAGCAAAAGCTATACATGGGAATTTAATTATTTTTAGATCATTTCACTCAATAGAAGATCCCAATCTGCAGATTTCATTAATTTTTTTTTCTAATTTGACTCATTTTTTGAGGTTTTATTTCTAATTTAAATTCAAATATTCAGCATTTTGACAGATATTTTTTACATATTTTAGAAAATGGTATTAATTTAAAGTGTTGCCAACTGTATAAACAGCGCAAACAATAATGCTTGCTTCAAATAAAAAGAATTATGTACACGTTACTATTATAAACAGAAAAAAAACCTTCAAATTACAATTAAATAATTAGGTATAAAAAGCAGGCACTTATTGGAAATAACGCCATAAAAAATATATTTACATGTGAATTTTAAAAGATAAAGGATATTGTAAAATAAATTCATTAACATGCATTAGAAATCTGAAATAGAACAAATTACGTCACATTACACATATTATGCAAAATGAACAAAAAATAGTATTACAAAACAGTTTAAATTTAAAAATTGCGCGAGACAAAATATTAGAGGTTAAACATTAGATTTTTTCAAAATTTTATTATTTGCTGTTTGATGTGAGGTGTTCAGCTATAAGTATGCAAATTTTCATGTCTCCAACTTAATTAGGGGCTGAGTTAGAAAAAGTGCTTATAATACACAAGTTAGAGCCCAGAGGATTAAGTAATAGACTTTTTCAAAATTTTATTATTTCTCGTTAGATGTGAGGTGTTCAGCTATAAGTATGCAAAATGTCATGTCTCAAACTTAATTAGGGGCTAAGTTAGAAAAATTGCTTAAAATACAGAAGTTAGAGACCGGAGGGTTAAATATGACTTTTTCAAAATTTTATGATTTATCGTGTTATCGCAAGTGATCAGCTATATGTATGCAAACTTTCATGTCTCCAACTTAATTAGAGGCTGAGTTAGAAAAATTGCTTAAAATACACAAGTTGAGCCCAGAGGGTTAAATATTAGACCTTTTTCAAAATTTTATTATTTGTCGTTTGATGTGAGGTGTTCAGCTAGAAGTATGCAAAATTTCATTTCTCCAACTTAATTAGGGGCTGAGTTAGAAAAATTGTTTAAAATACATAAGTTAGAGCCCAGAGGGTTAAATATTAGACTTTTTAAAAACTTTATTATTTGTCGTTTGATGTGAGGTGTTCAGCTATAAGTATGCAAAATGTCATGTCTCCAACTTAATTAGGGGCTGAGTTAGAAAAATTGCTTAAAATACAGAAGTTAGAGACCGGAGGGTTAAATATGACTTTTTCAAAATTTTATGATTTATCGTGTTATCGCAAGTGTTCAGCTATAAGTATGCAAACTTTCATGTCTCCAACATAATTAGGGGCTGAGTTAGAAAAATTGCTTAAAATACACAAGTTAGAGCCCAGAGGGTTCAATATTAGACTTTTTCAAAATTTTATTATTTGCCGTTTGATGTGTGGTGTTCAGCTATAAGTATGCAAATTTTCAAGTCTCCGACATATATAGTTTCTGAGAACGGGCTCTGTGAGAGACGGACAAACAGACAGACAAAGGAGTGAGACAGGTAGGGTTTCGTTAGATGGACGAAACTCTAAAAACATGCTGCGGATGACTGCAACAACATCCTAAAATTACATTACCATCAGCGATCTACCAATCCCGAATTTAGTTTATATTCGTTTCATATATTCTTATTCTTTTGTGCGGCCCCGTAAAATAATTATTAATATTATATACAGTAAAACCACTGAATAGCGGACACCCCGAGAATGCAGAATTTGTCCTCTATTTAGAGGTGACCGCTAGTGAGAGTAAAACATGTACAGTTATTTAAGAGTTGGTAATCGAAATAAATGTCCGCTAAATAGAGGTATCCGCTAATCGGGTGTGTCCGCTATGGAGGTTTTACCAGTAAAACTTCTGAATAGCGAACACCTCGGGAGGGCAGAATTTGTCCTCTATTTGGAGGTGTTCGCTACTGAGAGTAAAAAATGTACAGTTATTTACGGGTTGGTAATCTAAAAATTGCCCGCTAAATAGAGGTGTCCTCTAATCGGGTGTGTCCGTTATGGAGGTTTTACTGCATAATAATATCATCCTTTACAAGAAAATTGCATGCTGTATGATAGACAGACAGACATCCAGAGAAAGATAACCTCCGGATCAATAAACACTCATGTCTTTTGTTTTAAGGGGTCTTGTACCTTTTAAACGCGTCGAAAATTAACGAAAAACTTCAAAGTTTGACTTAGTCTATCTTCAAAGTATTTTTATGTATAAACATGAAATTTTGGATATTGGTTAAACAGATTGTGATTTGTGATACGTTGTCATTAGAAATTTATTAGCCTTTTACAGAATTTGTGTATTGTTGAAATCAAGATAGCTCTTTTCTTTACTCCATAAGTCATTGCGCGCATGATATCTTGAGAAAGTATGTATGGATTCGCATGAAATTCGGTAAAGATACTATGCATATATGTGTGTTTAAAATGACCTACTCTTAGGCTAAAATTATTTCATTAACTATATAAAAAAAATATTTTCGTAAAAAAAACTAAAAATTTTGTATTTTTAATGAATAAAAATAGTCATAACTAAAAGTATTACCATTGTAAATACTTAAAAGTAGATCATTTTAAACACACATATTTGTTTAGTATATTTACCAAATTTCATGACAATCCATACTTACGTTCTCAAGATATCATGCGCGCAATGACATATGAGGTAAAAAAAAGAGCTATTTTGATTTCAACAATGCACAAATTCTATAAAGGGTTAATAAATTTCTGTTTGTAGTATATTACAAAGCACAATCTGTTTAATCAATATCCAAAATTTCACGTTTATACATAAAACGGTTTTGAAGATAGACTAACTCAAACTTTGAAGCTTTTCGTTAATTTTCGACGCGTTTAAAAGGTACAAGACCCCTTAATCATCCACAATTGTATGCCATACAACATGCCAGATTTTATACAACAGGCTAAAAACGGTCACCGTGGTTCGGAATACTGTATTATTATTTGTTTGCCCACCAAAACTGGTTGCCACGGGTTGTTGCAAAGTTTCTGATCACGTGGTTGAAACTGATCTATTCAATATTACTGCGTGCGTATTTTTTTTATTTGCTCCATGTGTTCAAACCAGTTGTCTACGAAAACATCAACCGGTGAAAGTGACGCACACCAAATTTCTGTGACGTATGCAGATAAATTGTGCTTTTTTAAGAGTTTTTTCTAGATAATTTTTAAACGGTTTGGAACTTATTTTTCATAGTAGGTGCATTCAGTAAGCGACCCTCATAGGTACCTTCTGGTGCAATCAGAAACAGAATCCGACAAATATTTTTTGAGTTATGCTTGACGAAAGGTTTTTATTAGGCTTTTTTTTTTAGTAGGACATGGCGTTAATATCCATCGTAGTAGTAGTAAAGTGCCCGGACAGTAATATTTCGCTGAGTATTAGCCTTCGCTTCGCTCAGACAATTATGATATGATTAGTAATGGACGTAATTTTGACTTACTACTCGCACTTATTTACATTTATGAACTTATAATTTTTACAGAGTTAAAAATGACTTTCAACATTAAAAGAGTTGCATTCGCACGCAGATAAATTTTGGTAATAAGCACAAATTAATCGTAGGAGAATCTCAGCAACTTGGAAGATGTCATATTTTCGTTTTGTTACATTATATTTACCACTTTGCCAGATATTAAGGGACCAGATATAAATTTTCTTTCTTCCTCAGCAAACTTTTTATAATCTTAAAGCTTTTTTCCGAACTTTAGGATAAGAATCACAGACATTATAGTTTTCATAGTTATTCTTCCTAAGAGTTCTCCATAGTTATTCTTTTTAAGTTAATTTAGAGCGTTAATCAGAATAGGTTTTCTCTTATGTCCCTAATAATATTTTCAGCTTTTCTTTTACTTTTTTTACTACAATGCTTCCTTAAGCTTTCATAATTTTCTTTTCTTAATCTAAATTTATTATTATTATTATTATTATTATTATTATTATTATTTTGTTTTGAATATGTGTAAATCAATCTTAACTAGTTTTTCGGTAATAGGTTACCTCAATGCAATGTAGTTTTGTTCTCATTGTTTAATAAATGAAAAAGGGGCATTTTCTACAAGGAACATTTCAAACAATATAATCAAAGTTATCTCATTGTGATAAATATATTTTCTACATAAAAATACTTTTTAATTTGCTTTTCTGCAAAAGTAATACTTTTAGAAGATTAGAGATTTTTTCCAATACTTTAATTAACATTTGCTCTCACTTTATTTTTCAGAACACGTTTTTAAAGCAGTTAATTTTCAGTATTAACTCGGACATTTTTTTTTTATGCAAATTTGCCATAATTTTGTCATTTTTCGATATTCTATAATACAATTTAAATAAATGAATATATATATATATATATATATATATATATATTTATTTAGATAAGGAATATTCTTTCATCTTTTTACATAACATACATTTTTAATAAATTAACTTCTCTATTGAACTAACTTGTTTTCACAAAAAAAAAGTTGGAAAAACTCAACATATATTCATTCCTTGATATTTTTTTAAACTACAATGGATTGAGAAAACAGCTACTATAATATATTTTTGTTCGTAGTTTTTTTTCTTTTTTTGGTTGTTGTTCATTTTTAATTTGACTGTTTTTCTTCCGACATGTCATTTTTGATATTTTAAGCCATTTAGCTTTTAAGCAAAAATGAGAATATCTCATTTTATCTAGCATGAAAATAAATTACATGTAAGTAAACAAAAAACATACTAATAAATAATGCATTCTTTGATGTTTTTTGAGATTCCTAGGGAATTTCTCTTTTCTTTCATTTTTCGGGGATAGAAAACTGTTTATCTAGACATTAACCCGTAATCACCCACCCGTGGACAGCCAGCCTTTCGGTATAGGGTCTGATTAGGGGAAAACCCATATCCACTACCCCGCGGAGACACCAGCAGCCGCGAACGGGCCCGGTAGCCCCAGCAGGTTGGAAGCCCCTGTTTAGGAATGTAACCAAACTCATATTATGATGACTGTTATTGAACTAAACGCCATACAAATAGCGATTGAGTAAAGATAGAAATTCGATTATTGATGAGAAAATATATAAATCCCTTTGAAAAAAATTCCGAATAATATAGGGTTCGACATGATTTTCCATTTCAGATTTTGGATAATATCTTTTATCACATTGGTTATGAGAAGATAAGCGTTGCCATGCTGCAAAAGGACGCCGTAATAAAGATAAGGTTTCTTTACGTTTGTTAATCTTTTATTAAATTGATGTGTTAAATCAACATGCTAAATCGATACATTAATTAGATGAACATATATTGACCTGAGATGTTTGCAAATAATTCAGCTTACTCTTCTGTAGATGAAGTTCGTGTGTCGTTAGTTACTGTAAAGAAAACTATAAGCATTAACGAAATATCCTTAATAGTAATAAAAATATAAAATTGTCAGAATGATAGCAAATATTCTAAATATTTTCAATAAGTAACAGAAAATCAGATCAGTAGTGTTGATATATCATACTTTGCAATACATTTCGTATGTGGCATATAATAATTCATCATTCACTTTGTACAAATTGCTACCATGAAGTTAGGGGAATTTTCCATTCATATTTCCAAACATTTCGTTCTTGATAAAAACAAAGTAACAGATTAATCTTCACTATATTTTTGTTGAAATGATTTTTCAAAATCATGAACTCACAGTTTGAATTTTTAATCAAATAAAAACAAAATCTGTTAAAATATTTAAAAGAAGACATGGAAATGTGATATATTGTAAAACTTAAAAATGGATAAATCAAATGGTTTTTAGGTCCTTAAGAGTTAACTAGTTATTTTATTTTGGAATTGAAACAAACCATTTCTTCAAAAGCGATATTTTCAAAATCATGAATTCACAATTAAAATTTTTAATCGAGTAAAAATCGAATTTATTAAAATATTTGAAAAAGGGACATGGAATTAGGATTTTTTTGTAAAACCTAAAATGAAATAAATCAAATGGTATTAAGTCTTTATAAGTTAACTATTTATATTACTTTGCAATTGAAATAAACCATTTCTTCAAAAGCGATATTTTTAAAATTATGAATTCACAATTAGAGTTTTAATCGAGTAAAAATCAAATTTATTAAAATATTTGAAAAGGGGACATGGAATTAGGATTTTTTTGTAAAACCTAAAGAGAAATAAATCAAATTGTATTAAGCCTTTATAAGTTAACTAGTTATATTACTTTGCAATTGAAATAAACCATTTTTTCACAGGCGATATTTTCTTATATGATCATTTTGTATGACAAAGAAAACTCAAAAACAGCATAAAAAACAGAACTCAGGTATTGCTATGCACAAAGAATATCTTTAACGATAAACTGGCAGCTATTAATGTTTGCAAGTAAGCTGTCAGCCATACAGTTCACCTCAGAAATCCTTTATCTATCAAACAGTCTTCTAAACTAAATTACAATTTAGTTGAAATATACTGCATAATTAGATGGCGAAATGTTTGTAAAATATTTTTGATATATACGAATACCATGTATTCCATAAACATGATTTGAATATGTGAATTTTAAAAATGTTTGAATAAAACTACTGTATATATTTCTTCTTTATATTGGACATTATTTAAACAAGTAAAAATTAAATTTAAAAAATAAAAAAAACTCTGCTTAAAAAGTGAACTATCGTATATACTCGCGTATAAGTCGACCCCCTAACTTTCGAATGCAAATTCTGGAAAAAATCAAAAACCCACGTTTAAGTCGACCTCCTAATTTTCGAATGGAAATTCTGGAAAAAATCAAAAACCCACTTATAAGTCGACCATTTTTACTTCAATTTTGCACAAAATCAAACCAAAGATTTAACTTGCCAATGCTTAAAGGTATATTTTATGTATTATTTCTTTATTCATAGACATAAAAAGCCATAATTTTGCAGTATTCGAAGTTCTTTTTTTTTTTTTTTTTTTTTTTTTTTTGCTTTTTTTAACTGACTCGAGTATAAGTCGACTCCCCAAATTTGCTTACCGAAAATTGTAGGAAATTCCTCGACTTATACGCCAGTATATACGTTAATTAATTATTTCTTATTAATGTTAAACTGTTTTTTTTTTATATTACTTACCTTTTTTTTTTTTTTTTTTTTGTATTGATGACTTTTAAGTTGTATTTAATTGTTAGTTCCTATCTATAAACACTGCTTTGATGAGGCCTATAGCTGTCTATGATGGTTGGAGCTGAAGTAAAGCTAGAGATACTGCCTACACAACTTCCAGGTTACGTAATATTTAAACGGATCTTCTGACTGTAAAATAGTCAAAGAAACACCGTCTTCATTTTGAAAGACCTATCCAATTATATGCAACTCAATAGGGTGCGTAAATTTTTTTATGTCTACCACCATTTTGTATTTTACGGCCGTCATTTTGAATTTATAAAAAACAAAATCTAGCCTATAACCATCGGACGGTTAAGACGAATCGATAGAGACCTCATTTATTAAAATATATCCGGGCGTTGGGATGTTTCGAGGGTATAAATAATTCCACATACCCAGAAGCGTGTGAAACGCACAACCCTTCTTGGCAGTCGGGTAAAAATACTTCAAACAATTTAAACTTTACAAATTCTGAATGTAAAATCATTTTACCGGGAGATAACTGCATACAAACGAATATATAAAGATTAAGAAAAAACAGAAGTAATACAGAAAAGATAAAACTACAAAATGTATGAGAACTATGACAGAAGAAACTACAGTTTGCCTATAATTAATATCAGTTGCATTCAAAAAAAGAAAAGTTTCGAAAAAATTGCAGTCGAAGTTAGATGATTTTTTTTTTTTTTTTTTAACAATCATAAATTTTGAAATGGTAATATTTTGGTATTCCAGCTTTATGTTTTGTATAAAAAAGTTATATATCTGTATAAAAACAGCTCTGTAAAAAGTAAATAAACATTCTTAACAAGTTTTTATTAATATTTTTTTCAGCTAATGTCGTTGAAATTTCATTTGCATTTAAAAATGATTTTTTTTTTTTTTTTTTTTTTTAATGATAGTAAATTATCAGTAATGTACTTAGTTATACTTTTTTTAATTTGTTTGTTTTCATTTTTACAGTTATTTTACTGTTGAAATAAACTAAATTTCTGTATGAAAACACCTGAAAAAAAAATTGCATTAATTTCTTTCATTAATGTTATATAATTATATATTATATAATAATATTAAAATATATATAGGCTAATTCCATGAAAATTTGTCTTGTCTGTCACACAGCTGAAAATCGCTATGCTTGTTGGTCACCGTTATTTTCGAAAAGTTCGCTTCGCGTTATTCAATTGATGAGATATCTGCGATAAAATAAGTCACATATTTAAATTCTAAAATACTGGTAGCCAAAAATCGTAGTATGTGACAGACATGACAAGTTTTCACGGAATTAGCCTATATACACATTTATATCAAGTTCAATTTAAAGTGTAAGTTTTTCCCATAATGATAATAAACTTTTAAAAATATATTTAGCTATATAAATTTTAACGTCATAGTTGTAAAAAGAATTATTTGTGTAAATATTTCAATAAAAATAAACTAACAAAATCGTTGAATAACAGATAAAGGAAATTTGTGTTAGTCCCTCCTACTAAAATTAAATTACGGAATAAAATTATACCGAAAACCAAACATTCATAATAAGCTTCTGACAGCGCCAATGTACTGTTTAAAATGATTTACATGGTACGGTGAATGGTAGGGATAGTGTTTGAGGCTGGAGGCTTGGAGGCTTATTTAATCCAAATATGTTTGTGCGGAATACGCGAGTACATAAATTAAGAAGTTACTAATTTAAAATCACATTGATTAAAAACAAATGCGGATGCTGAAGAAACGTGGGAAGGTATATATGCGAAACTACTAGACTTAAACTGTGTTCGTAAAATATCTGGTTAGTGCCTTTGAAAAGCAAAAGATTGAAACAAGTGAGAATGAAGCATCTAGCAGTCTGCACACCACAGCGTCGACGAATAGTTGAAGAGGTCGAAAATAGTTTGTCTTAGTGAAAGATTAAATCCTAATGCCACTGCCGAAACTCTCAACTGAAGATTATGTAGGTATAGGTAAAAGTATAGATGCAGATTCCCAAAATTGAGTTCAGTGGCTCCTAAATCTGAAACATCCAGTGGTCACATTGTAAAACAAACGCTTAAAATCAGTACACTGTAAAAAAAAAAAAATCTGTAAAGTTACTACAACAAAAATTTCTGTAACAGCGTCTGTTACAGGAATTTTTGTTGTTGCCGTTACATGAAAAGTTCTAGGAATTCCAGTTTCCTAGAAAAACTTTAGTAAGTTTACAGATTTTTTTTTTTTTTTTTTTTTTTTTTTTTTTTTTTTTTTTTTTTTTTACAGTGTAGTGTTTATAGGAGGGATAAAAAATAAACAACAAAAAGTCATTCGGGAATTAAAAGTGAAAAATAATTTATTTAATATATACACAAGTACAATAAAACTGATTAATTACATCAAATGTGTATATTTAATTTAATCATAAAGTTCTTGAAATTTGAATATTAATTGAAAATAACACGAATCTTTCACTATCTACAGTTTGAAGATAAAGTTGGACGACTGGCGACCGTGAATATGCACCTATCGTAAATGTATCTATCAGCAATACGGCTCTCGAGTTCAGTTATCCAAAGGGACTTTAGAAAAGTCACATATCTAACGTAACTCTGCTAACTTACCATGTTTAACGCATTTGCAGTAGTTTTTTTAGCACCATGAACTAACCATTAAAAAAAAAAATACATTTATTAAATACAGGTGAGGAAGCTTCGGAAGCGTGGAAAGGTACAGTCGTGGAAAAAAAAAAGTAAACACCCCCTACTAACTCCTCGACAAATTATCGTAGAAGAAAGTTACTGGTACCGAACGATTGGAAATAAAGTCTACTTTTAAATGATGTATATAAAATTTGTTTAAGGGGCCATGTACATATTAAAACGAACCATAACTTTGTTTTTTTCAATAGCAGTACCCAATTCTGACAGCATAAATGAACTCTACACTCTTCAATTAGCCTAAAAACGAATTTTTATGCAATTCGTACCATAAGTTTCCGAGAAATTAATTATTTTAAAACGAGCGAATTTTAAGGGCTGTATCCAAATTGAAGTTCCGTACTGGATTGTTAACTCAGAGAGCCGCTTCCTTGATCAAGGGACCTTAAGCGCCACTCAAGGAGTCAATGAACCGTGTTAGATTACAGTACGGCAGAATAAATTTCAAAATGTCTACTCACTTCCATCATAGACGGCCCCTTAAACCATCATTTTGCCGTTTTTTAAGCATAATTTGAAAACTACTTGGAAGAAAAATGTGAAATTTTTTGAATTTCCATAAAGCAGGACTTAATAAATCTAAATCCATCAAAAAAATTGTAGGTTGCAATTCATAATTTTTTCGAATATTAATTTCATAATTCATAATTCATATCATAAAATTATAAAAATTGCAAATTCAGCTTATTTATGTTTGGGTATATTAGTATTATTACCACAAAAAAAATTAGCACATTAGGAGCATAATTTCGGGAGCTATAAATAAAAATATGAAAATATAATTTAACATTAGAAGCACTAAATTTTGAATGTTTATAATTCAAAAACTGATCATTCAAATGACTTGAAATTTGGTGTCTAGGCATAGTTTGAACCGAAGATTTGAAATATCTCGTTAAAATTGGGTATTGCCATTGAAAAAAATGAAGTTAGGATTCGTTTTAATATGTAGATGACCCCCTAAGAAAATTTTATATACATCATTTAAAAGTAGACTTTATTTCCAATCGTTCGGTACCAGTAACTTTCTTCTATGATGATTTGTTGAGGAGTTAGTAGGGGGTGTTTACTTTTTTTTCCCGCGACTGTACATATCCTAAACTACGAGAACCAAACTGTGATTTCGAAATACCTCTTTAGCACCTTTTAAAAGCAAAAGCTTAACACAAATGAGAATGAAGCAGATAGCAGACTGCATACCACGTGGTCCACAGCCGCTGCCGAACAATTGAAGTAGTTATATTGAAGTAGTTATATAAATATATTACGTGTTTGTGAAAAACAATATCTTCATGTCACTACCACAACTCTCAACTGTAAATTACGTAGGCATAGGTAAAAAATGTATCAGCAATATTGCGCTCCTGTCTAATTAAGGGACTTTAAAACAGACACATCTCTCAGGTAACACTGTCAACCTTCCATTTTTGACGTATTTGAAGGATATTTTTGAGCATCGTGAACAAACCATTAAAAATTTGAAAAAAGTTGTTAGATAAAGTTCGACGACTGACTATTAATTTGTTTTATTAAGATAACTGAATCATCCAGAAGATGAATTTCTCTAATAAGACATTGCGGGACATGCGCATGGTTGTTATAGACATAGAAATATATGTAGACTGTCTGCAGGTCATTGCTTTACAGCCGTTCATGGTTCATCTCTTTCACACCTGGCATGCAATCTCCGAATTTCATTTCGCTTTTTATCTCACAGCCGTATTTTGCGAATGATTATGAGAAATGTTTATGAATTTAAGCGCTCAATTTTCCATACTAAATAAACAAATATTGCACAGATTGAGTTTGCCTGGTATACTACTGAACGCCAACTCCAAACTCCAGTCACCCCCTGATAACAGATATCACAAAACACTTTATTTGCCTTAATTATGAAATCTAATTTGTGAAAATATCAATAACATAATTGATTTACAAATTTCATAACTTGTAGCTTGGAAACGTGGAGTAACCTAATTGGCGTAGGTTTCATATTGATTATAAACCTTTGCTTTAGGAAATTTACATTGTGATGCGAATGTAATGGAAATATTGGAATTTAAATTCAAATTTTTATAATTAAATACAAATATTGGTAATTTGTTCGTAAATGAAATATAGTGGAAATATATATTACTTAATATTTCTTTACTAATATTCACACTTTGTTATCAATATTCTAATTCCGTACGAATATTTAAAAAAAAGTATGTAATAAAGATTCCGGAAAAGCAAAATTGTTGAAGTTCACTATGATTCCTTTTGTTTTTTAATATATGTGACATAACTTTTCTATTTTTAATCTGTTTGGAAAATTTTAAAATAATAATTATATATTTTAATATGTAATAATTAAATTTCAATATGTTTTACTGTGGGAGTTTAGCAAGCCTGCATTAGCATTTTCAATATTGTATAATATAATAAGTTAATGTAAAAAAACAAAGCCAACAAAGATGTTATACTTCAATAATTACAAAATTCCTTTTTCTCGCGTAACATCTTATTACACATAAAAGTCAAATTTTCAGCTTTCCAAATTATAACAAAAGAAAAAAAATAGGAAATATTTTAGTATTTTTACAAATGATAATAGTATATAGGGGAGATGGGGGATGAATGTGACATTTTCACAAAAATATTTTTTTTTAATTATTTTATTTAAGTTATTATCAATATTATATATCGCATTTCATACATTAGATATTTGACAACATATATGAACAATATTTATTCTAGATTATGATTTATTCAGAAAAGTATTATGAAATCAAAAAAAGTTCCGCCCTGTCCCAATCATCCCCACAGCAGGGATGAATGGGACACTAATAGGGATGGATGGGACACAAAGATTTTCCTCCCTGTATTCAATTTTACAAAATTAAAATTGGTAATTATAACCTTATATGTAATTATATTTGCAATATATGATTTTACAGCACAAATCGATATGTTTTTTTTTTCAGTAACTTCTTTTACTGCAGTTTTAACTTTTAATGCAGACTTCGACTGTCAATCTGTACTTTTTTCCCACTTATGAGGCATTTTAGATTTGAAAGGGAAGTGCAAAATGTCTTTTAAATATGGCATAGCAAATAATTTTCAATCATAACTTATTAATTAATATTAATTAAATCTATCTTAGAAACATGCAGAACGGTAATTATTGGGTCGATTGGAAAGTCGTGTCGTATTAGGAAAATCAATTCGTACCGGAAAATTCTGCCCAGTAATTATTAGACATTAGATATCGGAATCAGTGTCGAATAATTAAACGAAAGAATTTTCCGGTACGAATTGATTTTCCCAACACGACACGACTTTCCGATGCACGAATATGTTCGGGGTGGGGATTTATTTGCGCAACATTTCAAAATTCAATAAAATTTTCCCCATTTTATCAATAAACATATACTATTTCTAACAATTTTATCTATTTTGATTAAGTTTTAGTACCAATTTTTTGATAATCCATTAACAATTATTACAATACAATAAATAACATTCAGAAATTTTAAACAATAACAACTCATATAATACTATTTAATACTATTAATTAACGGAAATTATTAATTTATCAACCTATATAATACTATTTAGTTAATAAATAAAATTCTCAATATCTCTAGGGATGAATGAAAATGTCCCATTCATCCCCATTTCAAATGTCCCAATCATCCCCATGATGCATGTAGTCCCTTCTCAGCCATTTTGCCTCAAAAATTATTTTGTCACAATGGTTACTATTCATTCATTTTAATTATTGATATTAAACCTTAAAATAAATACCTACAACATAGCTTAATTTCTTATATTGTATAAGATATTTCACATCTTCAAATGTAAAAATAACTTACTTTTAAGCAGAGATTTCAGAAAATGCAACTTTGAAGGAAAATGAAAACAGCAACGTGGTCCTACTTTTAGTTCTGAAGCACACTGTGGTAGAGCCTTATACGGGGATAGGAAACAATTTAAATTAAATGTTTATTGCTTGAAATATTGAGAATGTCCCATCCATTCCTTGTCCCATTCATCCCCTAGCTCCCTTACATATTTTTTTTTCAACTGAAAGCTATTAAATGCAAAAGAAACGCATGTAATACGATTATTAATTTATTTTTTTATAACTTGCTTGCTTGTCTAACTGCAAAATTTATTTTATACAGAAGGCATGCTGTATAAATAAAACAGTTATATGGATTATTTGATGTATTAAAAATGTAGCTTGAGGACATGAGTTCCAAAACTGCCTTATCCAAAATTGCAAAAATTGTATTTTCTCTATCAATGTACTCTATTGATAAACTTGCAATGACAAAGCACGACAGTCTGCGAAAAAACTAGTTTTATTTTAGTTATGGCAGTGTTAATTCTTGGGTTACAATGCTAACCAATGTCCCCAGATATAAGGTTTTCGCGATTTCCCAAAATTTGATTTTCTAGATAAGGTGAATTTTCAAACTCACGTCCTCATACATATATATATATATTAATATTTATATGGAATTTTCCTAAATTCCATTAATTATTAACAAGCGTTTAGTTAGGAATTGGTGAAGGACATTATTTTAATGCTCCGTGAATAATTGTATTTTTGTATTTTTGTACCCTCTTCTAGATGAAAACAGGTTTCGGAGCATGCATCCGAAAAACTGCTGTAAAAATGTTACATTATATATTATATATATAATGGCGCAAAGTGTATAACGCTTCCGGCGTGAACTCATCCGGATCTTGATAATCTTTGGTTAAAATCAGCCATTTTACTTCGGCCATGTTAGGTTTAAGCACTCCGATGCCGTATTATAAGTCGAACAATTGCCTTATTTAATCTACGTTGTATAACATATATCTTTTTCAGTTTTTTAAAACCTTCAAAAAATATAAAATCATCATATATATATATATTAAAACGCAAAGGTAAAATTTTAAGTAAACCCATTTCGGGACATCTCCACATGCATCAACCCCGTTCAATTTAGAGGAAGTGAGAACGAGTTCTCGGTGTCTGAGCGGTCTAAAACAGCAGTTAAAGCACCGGTAGTGGATAGCATGTTCGAACCCAACGCCCGGCAAAATGATTTCTGTAATATTTTTTGCGACAAGTTATTTCAATAATGACATATTTTGTTAGGAGGCGAAGTCATATGATTTTTATTTCATTATTATTATTATTTGAATGTTTTATAATTAAATAACCATAAATCAAATATAATATAACCAAAAACCATCGCGAAAATAAAAATAGTGCTAAAGCTGAACAATATTTAAAATGATAATAATAATAATTTTATATTTAAAATATTTAAGCTAAAATATTTTTAATGTAATTATCAATTAAATAAATTGAACTTGTCTACAATTTTTGTTACATCTTCTGACCATTATCAAGAATATATGTGTGTGTGTGTCAGAAAAAAAAGCTTGCCTTTCTTTTCCTTAAAAAAAGAAAACGGAAAGAAAGAAATATATCCATATAACAACTATTAAAAAAATTACCTTGATATCCATTGCTTAATATTCAAAAAATGTATAAAAATGTAAAATAAAGTTCAAGTAATAAAAATTATATGCTGCACCAAGTTTCAAATTTGGACTTTTAGAGAATGAGACTGATAAAAATAAAATTCATGGCACCTTTTAATGGTCATGTAGTTAAAAAATCATAATAAATAAATAAAAATAAATACTGTTATTTTTTTGAAAAAGGAGACCATAGTAAATAAAAATAAATGCTCTACCCACTATTATTTGTTAAATTTCTGGTAAAAAGAGGTATAATTGCTTGTAAATTATAAAGTTAAAATTATGTGACTTCATTGAATAGGTTTGGCTGACAGTACCCTCTATCGCTTTAAAGAAATAGGAATCACTTATGCAATATAGAAATTTGTCATAATTTCAATAATTAATTTAAAAGCAATTCATTAAAAGTTCATGGATTTTTTCTAATGAGACATTCAAGTTATTTACCGTCAAATCTTGACGGGTACCATCTAGTTTTTCATAATGCTTTTTTATCTTTTTTTAAATTAAAGCTATCATATATAATAAATATATATCATATAAAAAAAGAGACAAATATGTCTTTTTTTTTTCATTTTAAATATAAAGCTATATATTTTCTTTAAAGACTGAATGCAATATTGAGTGAATTTATTAATGAACATTTTCAACATTTTTTTCATTTCTGGGAAATCAATTACTGTTACGTTAATAGTATTAAATAATTTAAATTTTTTTATGAAAAGCCCCAAAGAACTATCCAAATCACATAATATAAAGTTTACCCAAATTAAATGAATATGTAATTAACGGAAATCTAACGAATATAGTTATTTTTTGTTCTATTTATATAACCTTTGTATAAGGAAGAATTTTTTTAAACATTTACAAAATGGCATATAACGAAAGAATTAAGCAGGTATAACAACTTTCTAGTATTTTTACTTTCTTCTTTCTAAAGTAAAAAGTATTGTAATCGAAATTTCTTTTGGCTTCCGGTTTTTGGCAGATACATATTATAATGTTCAGCGATGCCGATAAACATATTTATACAAAATATCTGTCTGTCCGTTCTTGTGTCGTATGTCCATGTACCCTTCTTGTATCATCGAAAAGTGTAAAAATGTTATGCATAGAACTGAATCATTTTTTTTTTTTTTTTTGCTATAACCAGCAGGTTCTCCTTGAAATTAGAAATTTTCTGCCGGAAGGGACGCTGGGATAGTGAAAATATTCTGCTATTTTCATTATAGTAACATCGAAAAGCGTATGAAGTTACGCATAAAATTGAACCAAATTTCAAGTGTATATTTTTGGCTATGGCCAGCAGATTGCATATGAATTTGGGAACAATCCACCTGAACGGGACTCTGTACTACTACTTCCTCTGTACTTCCTACTTGGAAATCGTACCATGTACATCCTTTGAATATCCGCTCAATTTTCTTGCGCAGCCTCCTATATGAAATGTATGTCGGCAAGTAACGACGCGTGTTGCTCGAAATCCGCGCGGGGAACGAGGACTAAAGCCAGCGAAATGCTTTTAGGCTAATGTCAGACGAACGTCTTTTTGCACGCTTTTTTACTTACGTATTATCCCTACACAATGCCGATAATGCGTAGGTGAAAAAGCGTGCAAAAAGACGTCCTTCTGACATTAGCCTTATCCTCTGAACTAAACGGTGCCCTCTACTGCCTCAATGATGGATTTCCGCACCCACATTTCTATAAGAAATCTGCTTAAAATGTCCCCTCTAACAGCTTTTACATTTCTGACACATAATTTTGAAACACCCTGTATAATATGTATTAAGTAAATAAATATTGTTATATTTTATGCAAAAGAAATGCACATGGTACATTTTAAAATATGTAATTATTCGTTATTTTTAAAATATTGAATAATTTAAAAACTTTTTATTATTTTAATGCAGAATTTTGAATATAACTATTTGAGCTTGCCGTTAAAATGTCTTATAATTTTGAAATGAATTGCTTGAGAATTGAAGGATTTGTTTTGTAATCTACATTGTCCCCTTAATAAGTTTCTTTGCTCGCTATAAGATATTCACATTTTTTGACGTTCTAATATTTTCTAAAAAAATCTCGCTTAAATTAAAATTTTAAAACCACCAGGTCATTAAT